>JAKWBJ010000187.1:0-2400000 GCA_023159175.1 Wohlfahrtia magnifica | reverse complement strand
CAAACAAATGCTCGCTGGTAAAAAATTTCGCACGAATGTAGATGTTATCGCAGAAATTGATGACTCTTTTGAGGCAAAAGATAAATTGTTCTACAAAAGTGGTATTAAAGTGTTAGAGCGGCGCTTGATGGAGATAATGTTCATGAATAAAGCAAATTTTGAACAAAGAAAAAAGCCCATGTGTTATCTCGTGGATATTTAGAAACCAAAGATACTGCCTAGCTTACTCGTCCAACCTTGGCCTGCTCATTTATCGTAGTAAAGTGCTGTGATTGATGCAGTTATATAAGTTTCATTCCGCCTGACTAATGTCTAGCATATCTTACGAATTAACTGATAGTGAGACATGCATGTCTCTATACCTTGTTTAGAAAGGAGATAAAATATAGGGCTTAAATAATAATGTTGGAATATTACCTAATCATTAAGCTAAGGTTTCGTTTATTCGGTGATTTTCTCGTGGAACCACAAGTTGTTGATTTTGGGGAAACAAAAACTCATACCTAATTTCGAAAAAAATTAGGACCGTTTAAAAGTACCTTTCAACCAGATCTTTAGTATCAGCTCGCCCCTTTACATTCCCTTAAATGGAATGTAGGGTATTAACTTCCATAGTCATAATAGCCATGAAAAGCCAAACTTAAAAGAATACGTCCACAAATTGAACTTTGAGTGAATGAATTTTAAGTGTTTTTAGTTGTTTTTATTTCGTGTAGATTTTTTCAATTTTTCTTCTTTAACTTTTTCATTAATGAAATTTGCATACTCGTATTTCACTTTTGAGTTAAGTCGTGAATTTCCATAGTAAACTAGTACATACATACATGGCCGAAAGTAAAATACCAATATGCGTTCAACATAAACTTTATAAGACACTGTGTATGTTGTGTGTGTGTTTGTTAGCAATAAATTGCCATTTATTTTAGGCATTCATTCAGTAACTATCTATTGATACAGATTCTTTGCTCGCAGGTCAGAATTAGTCAATCGAATTTTTAGATTGTGCGAGTATTTTAGTGTTGCTAGAGTTGAAAAAAGGCATTTTTTAAAGCGTTTAAGTTATTGTGTCAGCATTTACAATATTCGTGCCATTTAATATTTACTTTTCAATTCCAATACGCGTACACAAAAATTAAATTCAATTTATTAAAATATTACATGAAAACTTCATTTACGTACATATATAAGTTGTTTTAAAAAAAATTATTAAATAAAATAAAATAAATAAAAAATAGTCGAATGAGTAGTTAAAGTATTTTGGTAATTTATTAAACTGACATCACCGATTGTTTGTTTGTTTGTTCTTGAATTTGCATTGACCGATTTTGAAAGTTGTAACATTTTTATATAAAAATATTTTATTAAATCATATAGAATGTACAGAATCTACTCATATATTTACTGAAATAAAAACTTTTAAGAAAATGATTAGTAGTCACCCTACACCAAAATATAGTTTCTTAGCAATATGTTTCATATGTGAAGACAAGTAGCCATAAGAAATTGAGGACAGATATAGAGTTATTAATAGTGATGAAAAATTTGATCTTTTTGAGAATGCTTTCTAAAATAGGTTTTAAATATTAACAGCTGTAGGTCTGCAGAAAATGCAGCTATTTCACACACACATGTAAAGTGCACTACATAAGGGACTGTGGGTAATCCAAACGTAACCCAACTGTCTAAAATTAACGTATTTCATTTAACATACACGTACATAATCCAGCCATATACTACCTTGATCAAAAAGTTTCCAGAAAAACCACGGTATGGCGGTCCCATCGTTACGACTTGAGCTTTTTTTTTTTGTAAGGTTGGTACATCTGTTGTTGATATTCCCGCTAAATATTAGCGTCATAGCTTGACAATTTCAAAAGCCACGTAGCCGAGAATACATACGAGGGCGGATTGACATTGAAGTTACCTAGCGCTAGATGGCAGCGCAAATACAAAAACTTTTTCTTTCTTAGAAATTACAATCTGTCAAACGTCAGCTGTTTAAATTTTAGCCAAATTCATCGATTAGCTTATTTGTTGTAGTCGTTTAAAGTAAGCAACTTTTGTGTTTCTTGGAAAATGGAAAAAAGTGAATTTCGTGTAATGATTAAACACTATTATTTGAAAGACAAGATCGCGAAACAGACAAACGAAAAGCTTGATAAACATTACGGCGAATCTGCTCCGTCAGATTATATGGTAAAATGTTGGATTGCTAAATTTAAACGGGGCCGAACAAGCACTGCAACAATACCATCAACAGGAAGGCCAAAAGAGGTGGTTACTGCAGAAAATATCAAGAGAATCCTCGATATCGTTATGAATGGTCGCCGGGTCAAAATCCGTGAGATCCGTGTTCAACATTTTGCATGAACATTTGTATATGAATAAGCTACCGGCAAGATGGGTGCCGCGTTTGCTCAGTGTTGAACAAAAACGAGTTCGACAGATCACTTCACAGCGGTGTTTGGACATGATAAAGCATAATCCTGCTGATTTTTGGCGTAGATTAATAACTGTTGATGAAATGTGGGTCCACCACTACACACCTGAAACCAAAAATCAATCGAAGCAATGGGTGGAAGCTGGTGGAAGTGCTCCGAAGAAGGCGAAGACAGCGAAATCCGCTGACAAGGTTATGGCCACTGTATTTTCGGATGCACACGGAATATTGCTCATCGATTATCTTGAAAAGGGATCCACAATCACAGGAAAGTATTATCGTGCATTATTGGATCAATTGGTTGATGCTATCAAGGAATAACGATCACATTTAAACAAGAAAAAAGTGCTTTTTCTTCAAGACAACGCACCGGTTCACACAGCATTACATACGATGCTAAAACTACGAGAAATCCACTTCGAATTGGTTGACCATCCACCTTAGAATCCAGATTTAGCCCCTAGTGACTTTTTCCTCTTTCCAAACTTGAAAAAATGTCTCGCAGGAAAAAGATTCATCTCAAACGAAGAAGTCATTACCGAAACTAATGCGTATTTTAAGGTGTTCCCAAAAACCGTCTTGTTGAGATGGTATAAAAAAGTTGGAATCTCGTCTTACTAAGTGTATTAAGCTAAAAGGAGACTATGTTGAGAAATAAACGGTTTTTGAAAAAAAAATGTTTTTTTCCTACTTAGGTAGCTTCAATATTAACCCGCCATCGTATATCTCTAAATGTATTGGCGATTTTTTACAGTTTTAGAAATGGATTTAAATTTGCAACAACGTACTTGTATTCAATTTTACGTAAAAAACGGATTTAATGGAACGCGAATGTTGGAAGGTGTTTCGGTAACGATTCGCTAAAGGAAACGGTCGTTTATCAGTGGCGTGAGCGTTCACCAAATGAGCCAAGACAACAAACCACGTCGTTTTCAGTCAAAAAAGAAAGCAATGCTCACGTTTTTCATGGATTACAACGGTGAAGTGTATCATGAGTTTTTGCCAGAAGGCCAGACAGTAAGCAAAGAGTATTATTTGGGCATTACGAGACGTTTGCATCAAGCAATTCGCCGAAAGAGATCAGAATTGTGGGCAGATAACGCACCGTCGCACAGTGTCATCGTTATTCGAATTTTGTTGACGAAAAATGCAACAAATATCATCCAACAGCCACCGAATTCACATTATATGGCTCCCTGTGACTTTTTTTCTGTTCAATCGAGCTAAAAAAAATAATGAAAAAATCGCAGGAAGCACTGTTGAACATACCGAAAACCGAATATAAAAAATGCTTCGAGGACGATCGTATGGGTCATCTTTCCTGACTACAATAGAACTCAAAAGATCTTTTAGGTCGCGGTATCTGCCATTAGCCAACCTACTATTTGATGATAATAATAATGGAGCACTAATTGCGTTTCCAAAATACATAGTCTAACTTTTGAATTGCTGTATTGGGTAACAGTTGCTTCATTATTTTTCTAAACCACATCCCCCTAATTAATGCAGCAATTTTGATCAGACCAAAAAGAAAAGTCAAGTTGCAGACACGTAAGTGCCCAAACATTCGTAATAAACGACTTAAGTACTCTTAAGTTTTTCTAATAATTTTGCTTTATAATCGAGGTAATGAGTAGTAGGTTTAACTCAAAGTAATGCTGAGTAGGTCACTGTAATAACAGCAGTACTTCTGTTTTATTTTTTTAAATATTTAACTTAATTTTATTATTAAGAAATACTCATAAATCAAAACCCACTTTGCTTATCTTAAATACAAGCAATTAAAAAAAAACACAAATTAAAGAAAAAATTTAAAGTTCATTACCATCAAATGGCGCGCAGTGTTACTAGAACGGCATCAATTGAAAAATTAAATTCATTTGTTAATGACCTTCAACTTTTATTATTGAAATTTTTTTTTTTTTCGTTTTTCTTTTACAATAAATTTCAATAAAATCTAAGAAATATTGACTAAAACTGTTTAGTATTTAAATGGCATACAAAATAAGTATTTTAATATCTTGTTATTGGCTGGCAAAGTGGCTGCAAAGTGATATCAATTTTGCAACAACAACAAAACTCAAAATTGACGGAGTAAAGTGTATGAGATATAACCAAGACGAAGAGAAACCAAGAGAATGAAGTCTTTGAACCTCTAAGTAGTAGCGACATCGCCAATACACAGACTAAATTTGTAAATCGTGAATATCTATTGACACCTGCACAAACTAAAGCTGAAGTACTACAATCTTTACTTACATAGACCGCAACCGAAAACGACACCTACATCGATACCGACATCGACACCGACACCGACACTAACTAAATATTGATAGGAAATCGAAAGCGTAATAAAATGAAATGCTTTTTAAAAACATAACATCACCACACCAGCATTAATAGTTGAAAAAAAGAATAATAAACAAACAATCATTTTTGCAATTAAAGACACTAAAAACTACAAAAGATAACATTTTAATTAGAAATATTAATAAAACAAAAACAAACAATAACAAACAAACAATCGTACAAATAAACCAAAGGACAGACAAACGGACAGCTAGATAACACAAAAAAATTTTTAATTAAACTTTACCCACCCAGGTAAAGAAAAGAAAATCAAAAACAAAATTGTTATTTTTTCAAATGTTGCTAACACTGCTTAATGTTGCTGCCACTGCTGTTGCTGCTACCATATAATGTGGGACAAATAGATGTGTAGCTTTAGCTGGTTGGTCTCTTGTATCGTTAGTTGTTGTGATCAAGGCCATTCATATACGAGCACCTACACACAAAGTATAATATCCACCAATGTGTACAGGCGGACAGACAAACGGACGGATGTTTAAAGAATTTTAAGAAATTTAAGCAAAAAACCAATTCTATTTAAAATGAAAAATTCATTCTTTATAAATTAAACAATTTTTATTAATAATATAAAAATAAATAGTCCAAAAAGGTAAATAATTGTTGCGAACATAAGGTCACCTTGATAATTGCTAATTCATCCAAACTATAAAATGTTACGTACCGGTCTTTTGTCCGGTACTGTTTGTTGTCTGCATAAACATTACGCACAAGCAGTCCTCGCAAATTTTCCATGGGGCTTAAGTCGGGGGAACGTGCTGGCCAATCAAGTACTTTAATATTGTGCTCCTCAAACCATTGTCTGGTCAACTTGCTGACATGAATTGCTGCGTCATTTTGCTGAAAGAAAAAAGTCTTGGCAGCATTGTGAGCCAAATAAGGCAGCAAACGTTCAGACGAAATGCTCTGGTACTCTAAACTATCCATTCGAGTGGAAGTGAAGTGAGCTATAGCCAGCCTAAACCATCAAACTGCCGCCGCCGAAATTCCGTTTGGAGGGCTCCCTCCTTAAATCTCACCAATAGCAATTGAAACCATCTGGTCCATTCAGGTTAAATTACCTACAACCCAAAAATGTATGGAATATCTTATAATCTTTTTAAAAAAATGTTTACCTGATACCAGTTAGTTGCCATGTTATTTTTCGCATACTCCTTACGCTTAATCTTATGCTGCTTAGTCATACAGGGATTTTTTTTAAATTTTGCTCAAATAAGGTTTGGCTGGACGTTGATAGCTCTTACAATTGTGCTTTTTGAAGCTTGTAAATTCAATTCCTCTTTTATTGTTACCGAACCTTTCATGGAATTCGAGGCCTTTCGTGAAATTGGCCGAGTTTCACGGGCAGTCAGGACCTTTGTACGACCCATGCTTTATTTTTGTACACAATACATTCCACACATACTCAATACCTACTCATGAAGTGCCGCAATTTGTCTTTGTTCATAAGGTGACAAAGGTTTCCCGCGACCTATACCACGCAGATATTATTGAAATTATAAATTATTAAAAAAAATAGCAATTGTTATACCTTCTGATTAGATTAATTGCTTATTAATCACTGACCTTATCATTTTGACGCATTGAATTTTGCACTTATTTACATAAATTTAAATAAACATAATATAACGGTACATCTCTAAGAGAAAAACCGGCTTATTATTTCAACATAGAATTTCTTTTGAATAAGGTGACCATACATAACATTTTATAGTTTGGATGAATTGAGCAAATACTAAGGTGACCATACATATTTATTAATTCTCGTAACATTCCATGAAGGAACATGGGGACTTCTCTCAGTCAATGAGCTGCACCCGATTCTATTTTTAAACTCATTGAAAAGAACCTACAGGTTAACGCCAGCTCCGAACAGCAAATGCATGTTTCAATGATAAGCTCGTTGTTAAAAACAAGGTAGTAAATCTTCAAAATATGCTGAATGAGATAGCATTCGTAGATCAATTCATGGGTTTTTTGCCATAGGGTTCCACTAAATATGATTCGATTTAAGTGAATTCGCTTAAAAGCTCTCAATAATGTTGGATTAAAATCATTTCACTTTTTCTAGGTAATCGTTGCACATAAATCACACTGCCACTGTTGGACTGCAAACCTACCTTAGCTTTTTTTTGAAGCACGTTCAGCAGACGAAGTCGACAGTTTTACTAGTTTTGGTCTCTGGTATATTAGCTAGCTAAGCCCCTTATTTAAATTTGGCTTTTAGGGGTATTGTGCAAAATTATCCATAAGTAACTTTAAATATCCCATCTTCTTCATTGCCCTAGCATGACAAGTCCACACACCATAACATGTCAGCAGCCATTCTTTACAGCTTTGTTCAAATTTTTGTCATTTAGGGCCTTAATCACAGCAGTTTCTTTTGGGAAAAAAACTGTGATGAATCAAAATTTAATTTATTCAATGGTCGGCTTTTTGTAGGCAAAGCTTTAAATAACAAAATTGTCAAGATTGGATGCTGGCATGTCATGCTAAGTATCATCGTTCAAAGGCAGTCGTAAATCTTATTTTTATAGCAGGAATAATGAAGAAGATGGAATATTTGAAGATACTAATGGATAGTTTTGCACAATACCCATCAAAATCAAATGTAAATAGCGACTATTGCTTGTTTCAAAACATATTCAGTTTATTTGATGTGTGGCAGTGTAACACCAAAATGTAGTGAGCACATGTTCTATTTGAATTTTTTGACAGTCAGACGAAAACCATTGGATTTTGTAAGACCAAAATCCAAATTTAAATCTTAAGACATGTAGAATAGTGTGAAAGCATTTTTTGAGTGAGCGAGATTAATGTGTTAATGATGATTTATTTGATTTATTTAAAAGGCCAGAACTTGTGACGACACATGAAATAGGCCAGTAGAGTTAAGAATGAGAAATTAATCAAATTTTTTTGGCGATTATCGTACTATTGCGTATCAGAAGTTCTTTCCTTAAGTTCTACTGTCAATAAAGGCCTCATTAGACGACCGTAGAAATTGTAAATGCAACGTAAATGTAAACGTTTTGCCACTTATAGATCACTTAAAAACGTGTCATATACAGTGTGAGCAGATTTAAAAATGACAGAAAGCTAAATCGCGTTCAAAAAAAGCTAAAAAAAAGCTAACAAATTTTGCTTTCGGCTAAAAAAATAAGCTAAAATTATAAATTGTTTTTTAACATATATTTTTCTGAAATTTTTAAAACAGATGAACATCCAGCTAACGAAATAGGCTTAAGCCCGGGGAAAAGAGGCCAAATAAGTCACATAAGTTGTCACTTAATATTAAGAACCTAAAAGTATGCGAATAAAAATAAGAAATAGTTTTGGTTATTCAGTTCGTTTATGAGCCAATCACTCGTAAAGGACTGAACTGATTTTGCTGAAATTAAAAGCTCAAATACATAGATCCAACTTCCAAAAATGCAGTAGGGGATGTTTTTTTATCTTTTACTAGACATCGGAGACACCTAAACTAGTGAGGCGTTTCGTCTGAAATGACATGTAATTTTGCAACGTCTTCGCATTTTCCTTATAAAAACAAATAAGTGGCCCAAAAACTGAGAGGATCAGGTTAAAGTGGAATGTTAACCTCGTATATAATATATG
This sequence comes from Wohlfahrtia magnifica, assembly GCA_023159175.1. Taxonomy (NCBI): domain Eukaryota; kingdom Metazoa; phylum Arthropoda; class Insecta; order Diptera; family Sarcophagidae; genus Wohlfahrtia; species Wohlfahrtia magnifica. Next base: position 2,391,575 of record JAKWBJ010000187.1, on the reverse strand, counting down.
TTTTTAAATTCTCGGACAACACAGAATGAGTAAAGGTAGTTTTAGATAAGGCTGTGGAAAAATTTTTTTGGTAAATCTTTATTTAATCAATTTTATTATTAAACATTGGCTAATATTTTTTTTTTCTATTTATGAGAGTTGTGCAGAACCTGAAAAAATAGAATCCGGTCTCATGGGTGCACGAATTGGCATTGTAATAATCTAATCTAATCTAATCTAACCTTAATTAGGATTTTTTTCGTTTAATATAATCATTCTTTTTTCATCCCCCCATTATAAATTTTTACACTAGCGACGATTTAAATAACTCCATTAACCAGATATGTAAATTGAAATGTCATCTTTTAAACAAGTGCTTTCTTCATTTGCACAATCGCATTAATTTTAGCCTACTTGAGGGGAAAATTGTGCATGAATAGTAAACACAACACAGGCAATTAAATTCACAATAGGAAAGAAACATAACTAGAAAAAAAGTAAATTTCATAACTAAAGTAGTAACACTTTTTGAGACATTAAAGGAAACAAATCTATAATCAAATGAATTTCTTGTTTATTTGCTTATGGCATTTTCTTTTCTGACAAAAGATGTTAAACTTCTTTCCCTTGTCACTAAGCGTCATTTAAAATTAAGAAGTATTAAGGATTTTTAAAAGGCAATATTTTCAGAGATAAACACAAAACCCTTTCTTTGTATTAAAATTTTTTTAAATGAATACAAAAAAAAAAAACGACAGGGAAACAAAAAGCTATATTTTTAACTTTTCTTTCATGAAAGAGATTATGAATTTACATGCTACAATTTTATTGTTTTTCGATGTCAAACTTTACAATATTTGTATTATTTTTGCTTTATTGTCCTTTCTTCTTGAAATGTCAAAAAAGGCTACGAAAAGCTAAATGAATTTCTGAAAAAGCTAAAAGCTAAATGAAAAATTTCGAAGCTAAATCGAACATAAAAAGCTAAATTTAGCTTAAAATATGCTAATATGGTCACACTGGTCATATATTTTTGTCAATGTGTGTATATAAATAATTAAAAATAGAAAAGAAACAGCTGTTTAAATCACAATGATGGGATTATAAATGTTCGAATTGTGTACGCCTTGAAAAGAGTACCAAATAGGTTTAAATAGTATTTTTTATCTAAGTATATAAAAATAATATGAGGGTGTAGTGGTTAGAGCCCACGCATAACAACACAAACGACCCAGGTTCGAGCTCCAGCAAAGGACATGACGAAGAAAAAATTTAATTTAATTGCGTTTCGAATGCTTAATAATAAAAAATGCTTCAACTTCTTCCCTCCAGACTACTCCATCTAAAAAAAAAAAATAAGGAAAAAAGCACCCATGACTTTCTCGCATATCTCTGGCGATGATGACAAACACAAGACGAATGATCAGGAAAAGCAGGCCACCTACTGGGAAAAAATTACAATGCTAGAGTAAAGATCCACCACCAATTAGCTACGATCTTTACCACTACACAAAAAAATCATATGGAGGAAGCTACAGCGAATTATTCATCTACTTAGCTTGAAATGCTCCCTAGAGGAGTGAGGGAGAAAAAAATATATAAAAATAAAAACAATATAATCATGTATGTAATTATTTACAAATATAAAATACAACAAATTATATACCAAATTATTGCCAAAAAAGAGGTCATATCGAATATAAAGTTATTTATTAAATAAATGCTAGCTTATAAAAAGTCAACATACAAAGGTTTTTCTTTCTCCCTGGTTCACGATAGACCAATGTAACCAAAATTTTTGCATACCAAATTAAAGTCATTAGAAATATATTTCATCTGACATCCTTCTTTTTTGTTTATCAAAATCTCAAGATACTACTCAGTTAAATGTTGAAACTAAGTGACCTACACCTCGGAAGACAGTCGTTGCTGATCCAAAGAAAATGTTTGCCTGTCACCTAAGAATGTTTATCAAGGCTAATTTTTTAGTTTATTCCTTTTCTACATTACAATATACGTAAGAAGCAATTTTGTATTAAAAGATAGTATTTTTTTTTAATCTATAAGTGGCAAAACGTTTACATTTACGTTACATTTACATTTACGATACATTTAGGATTTCTACGTTCGGCTAATGAGACCTTAAGGGATGTTACTTTGAAAAAATACAACGAGATGTTAAAACACAATTGATGGCTCTTGCAACACGATATTAAAAGTTCTTTAAAAATCTTACTTGATATAAACATTGATTTAATATTTAATTATATTTTAATATTATAAAAATATTGTTGAAACATTATACCCTTATACCCTCGTAGAAAGTTCAACATATCGAAATGAATGAAAATATATAAGTATTTCTTCTAAAGGCCAAGCCGAGCTGAAGATCGAATAAATTTATTGAATTTTTTAATAAAAATTCTACGATAATAAATATATAATATTTGAATAATTTATTTTCTAAACATACAAGATATTCCACTATTAACCTTAACAATTTCAAAAATAATTTTGTATGAATTCCTTTTTTTACACAATCATCACACTACGCACTCTAATGTTTTGTGTTCGTTCAATGTTCCAACTGTTCTGATAGTTACGTGCCAAACTACCTCATCATTTAAATGTTTTGCTGCTGTTCATAAAATGTTGGTTAACTGGAAACAAGAGTAACAACATTATGGAATACTCACAAAGTTGACTAACAACATGTTCGGAGTATAAAATACTTCCAGTCAGATGAGAGCGAAAGTTGTTAAGTTGCGGTAGGTTGTTAACAGAGAATGACTTGAATAAAACTTAAACGAATACTTTCGACTAATTTTTGAAAATCAGTAACAGAGTAACAGAGCTTTACTCGTAACTTGACTAGAAGCGAATGTTAAACAAATATGCTGAAACAATCTTTTAGTTAAACTGTTTTAGGCAATTTTTTTGGTGGTAAGTAAACAAACGTACATTGTAAACGATAGCAAAATAAATTCGAAAATAAAACAAAACAGCAGTGTAAGATATTAAATTGACATTGTATTTCCACAAATTTTTAGGCTTCATTTGTGTTGTTAAAGACAACATTTCAGCGAAGTTTTTAAAAGGTCTGTATATAGAAGGAAAACAGCAAATTTATTATCTACAAATAAAAGTGTGTGTGGAGTAACAAATGCCAGGGGAATGGGCAGCCGGTATCAATGTTCCAGTTCACCAAAAGAATGACAAGCGGAATTACATGGGATTACATTGCTTAATACAAATTATAAAATTTTTGCAGAATATTCGTGAGGCGCCTGAGTAATATTGTGGAGAAGGTTCTTGTAGAATACAAGTGTGGATTGAATTCTGATAAGTCTGTAATATTATCAAAGATTTGTGCTAAGGCAGAACCTAGGGAGGTGGTATGAGTATAATAACGACTGTTCGTTGACTTTAAAGGGGCACTTGTTAGATTACACTAACACTCAGTTGTACAAAAGGAAAGTCAAGGTGAGTAAGACAAGGGGACAGTTTATCAACAGTTCTGTTTCATCTGTGTCTACACTATGCTATAACAAACGGCACGGTGTTGGAAATGTGTTTAACCAGTAGTGGATGACAATCGTTTATTCAGATGATATTGCGGTTTTAGCTCGAAACATACTATATGTGAAAGAGATATTTACAAACATACAAGCATCTGCAAAAAGATAGGGCTAATGGGTAATCAATCAAAAAACAACTATGTATGTATAGTATATCTTACTATCTAGAAGCGCTGAAAGATAAAGGCCTTCATATATCAATGTACAGCGGTGGACATAAATATTCATTTTTAGGTTAGCAAAGAAAACTGTTACAATTTTATATATATTTTTCTCCTATTCTGAAATTTAGTTGATAGACCTTTATCACAAAAACACAAAATTAGCATCGGCACGTCTCAAAGATTTTTAATTAATTTTCAAAATAACCACTACATTTTTACTTGTGTCTCTGATTAGTACAAAATAAACGTGGCAACATTCAAATTTTGGCATTTGGTAATAAAGAATTTAGAAATTTTGCATTTCATACGAGCTTATAGAAAAGAAAACGTTTTCACAAAATTTATTTTACTAAAACGTCAACATGAGAAAAGCGAAAACTTATTTTAAATTTAAGAAATCAAAATAAAGCTATTAAAGAAATATAAGAGATAGACAAAAGGCCCAAATCTACAATCACCAGCATTATATCGAGATTTAACGGCAGCGAAAATTATCAAAATAAGAGCAGAAATGGTCGTTCAAAAAGGATTATGCCAAGAGAAAATCGCTAAAGTATTCAAATTGTCAAGAAAAATCCAAAGACAACATCTTCCAATATCGCTGCTGCATTAAAAGAGTTGACTGGTAAGGATATTCACCCTCGAACTGTCCGCAGAACTCTCCATAATACTGATTATAGTGCGCGAGTATGTAGAAAACCAAGCATTTCCAAAGTCAACAAAAAAAAATGATTAAATTTCGCAAAGGAGCTCATTGATAAAGAAATAAAAAAAGCAGTACCTAGAAATTTTTGCGGAAAAATTTAAACAAAAGCTTTGAAAAACTTAATCCAAGTGGTCGTTATTACTTTCAACAAGATAACACCAAGCATACCGCTGAAATTGTGAAACATTGGATGCTGTGTAATACTCCACACATTCTGAAAATACCTTCACATTTACCAGACTTAAACCCCATAGAACATCTGTAGGATATTTTGGATAGAAAATAAGGAAATACCACATTTCATCTCAAAGCGATCTTAAGAATGTTCTTGTGTAAGAATGGGGGAAAATAACGGAAGATATTACACGCAAATTAGTGTATTTGATGCCAGACCGCCATCCTCTTCAGATGCGCTCTTAATCCACAGTTGCCTATAAGAAACTCCGGCCTGCCATATTTGAGCGAAGTCCCAAGCATCAGGCAATTTCCCAATCCTGGATTAGATTGAGGATGGTGATAAGTGGTGCTGCACAGTGAGGTACCTGGCCTATATGCGGTGTCACGGAAACTTTTCTAGCCAATGCATCCGCTGTTTCAATACCATCTATTCCACAGTGTTCATGTACTCAAAACAACTGGACCTTATTGCTAAGCGAAAACCACTGCAACGTAACGTAGCAATATTTTGGCAGTGTAGATGACATACGATTCTAGCCAAGTGCTCTTAAGACAGTTCGGCTGTCAAAGAATACTACCTTTAACTATCCCCGTGTGGCGGTCCCATCTTTCCGATTTGAGGAACGCTAAGATTTAGCGAGAATATCAAAAACAGATGTACCAACTTAACGAAAAAGGGCATTATTCCGGAAACTTTTTATCAAGGTAGTATATTAGTGGTCTTACCCTCGAGGCTGATAGGTTGATCTCAGCCATAAACACACTCAGCGATCTCCCCAGAACACCAGCACCGACACAGTTATTTATTTGGGTCCCATCGGTATACCAGTTTAGATCAAACTCAATCCGAACTAAAGCCCCATAAGACCAATAATCCCGGTCTGGGAATTCAACTCTACATCTCCCGCGAAAGTTCAGATCCAAAGGCTTAACATGCAGGACCGAAAATGATTCTCCAACCATGATGATAATGGGCCGAATAATAACTACTCCCCACATATTTTAATAAATAAAATTCTGCTATGTAAGCGCTTAATTGATAACATCTACGGATATGGAGAGGAATAAAGAAGCATGATGCTAGAAATGGAGAGAAATGAAGAAAGTCAAAACCCATCCCGGGTTGTAGAGCTGAATAATGATGATGATCATGAGTTCGTAACTCAAATGGCCATATATTGATGATATTCCTGCCTCTAACTCCAACTAAATGCATTTAAGCATTAATAGCAGACTTGGCCCCATAGTATAGTAACTGAGAAGTGTTTAGTGACTTGATTCATTAATCAATACTAGCTGAGGCATATTCCAGTTAACAAATCTTCCTTGACAACCACAAAAGTTGTGCTCTTGTCTTCGTTTTGTATTGGTTAAAGTTATTAAAGGAATTTTTTTAATGTCTTACAGTGGTTTAAATATAAGATAACGTACTCATATCGCATGGTACAACAAAAAGTTTCGTAATGTATAAATATCATATGCTCTCCTCTCGCAAACGGTTGCCAAAACCATACTGACAAAATAGTTAAATAATTAATACTTTAAAACACATTATCATACAAGTATTTTTAGTAAAGGAAATCGATTTCTTTATGAGTATTTTACAGAAATCTGTAATAAAAATAATCAAAAATTTTCAAAATTTCACTTTTCACCTGCCGCGTTATATGGCATATGACCAACCAAACCAACCAAAAAAAAAAAAAAAAAATGGACGGACACCAAGTGACCAACAAGTGGCAACAGGGGCAACACGCAAAAAACACAAATTATCTTTAATAAAGGTTTTAATGCAAAATTTATTACCATTAAATCACGGTTTAACGTATTTTTTTAGCATGTTTGTTGTTGTTATTGTTGTTGTTTTCTTATTCCTTTAACTTGTCCTCTCCTGATCTAAGTTCAACACTGTGCGTTATTACAAGACTGTGAATGAAGAAAATTCATCTCAGCACTATTGTTAGCAAGACGGCGGCGGTCAAAAACAAAAAAGAAAAAAAGTTATTCACACACTTTATTATCCACCACATTCACCTTCAACTCTGCTGCATCATCTTCTTTTAATATTTAGCGATTGTTTTAAAGGATGTTGCTTAGGGTGTTTAAATACGAAATACCATGAGAGATTGAAAAGAAAAACAGGTTCGTTTGTTTTTTCTTCTTCTTCTTCTTCTTTTTAAAGTAATGACGCGTACAAACGCAACATTTAACAAAAGTGTAGTAATTCAGCGTTTCTTTACACCTTCAAGAAAAATAAATGAAGAGAGAAGTGACCAATTTTGTTGTTAAATTTGTGTTTTTTTTTTTGGCATCATTCAATGCGTTCAATATAACTTTAGATTGATACTTCCGTTTTTTCTTTTTTTTTATTAAAAATTTGTAAAGCAGAAATTAAAAAAAAATTATAAAATTCAATTTTAACACGAATTTTATTTTAAATCGATTTAATTACAATTTTATAGAAAAGATTTCTTAGAAAAAATCAATATCATCATAGTGATAAAAGGCAGACGATATACAAGGTGTCCGCCGGGAACTTTGTTTGTTTCTAATTTTTGATTATATGAAAGAGAGTGGATCTTATATTGATAAATGCCATTATGCATGGAATACAATATCAGATTAATGCCCGCCTCTGTTAGCCTCACAAATGCGAGCCCTTTTTCATTACATTCTCACACATTTCACGCGGTATTTCATTAATTTCATCACGAATATTTTGTCTGAGTTGCTCCAGCGTTTCTGGTTTGTTTGTATAAACCTTGCTTTTCAGATATCCCCACAAAAAGAAGTCAGGAGCAGTCAAATCAGGTGACCGTGGAGGTCAATCAACATCACCATTCCTTGAAATAATTCGTTGTGGAAAGATGTTTCGCAGTAATTCCACTGTAATCCTGGCTGTAAGCGATGTGGCACCGTCTTATTGAAACCACATGTTAGTCAAGCCCAAAGCATGCAGTTGTGGCTTTAAAAAGTTTTCAATCATATCACGTTATCGCTCTCCGTTGACAGTTACCGTTACGCCGTTTTCAGTTTCAAAGAAGTAAGAGTCAATGATTCCTCCTGACTAAATTGCACACCAGACTGTCACTTTTAATGGATGCAAAAGTGACTGATGAATAATTTGCGTGTTTTCCGTTGCCCAGAACCGACTATTCTGTTTATTCACATAACCATTCAAACGAAAATGTGCCTCGTCAATTATTATGATTTTTATATGAAAATCGATAACTGATTTTGATAAAATGTTTTAACGATTAAAACGCGTTGGCTTACTGAATATTTTTCAATAATAAATTCTCCACATCTCTACTTTACGATTGCCAAATATGAACTGTCAAGACTAATGTTTACCAAAATGGTGGCAAGACAAAGTAGTATACTTCCCCGGCGGACACCCTGTATTTCCTCCCGGGGGCCTTTATCAAATTTGTCATAGTAACTGAGGGTATGGAATTTCATCCTTAACCCTTATCACTCTTTTGTCGAGTGTGACTCGGCATTATATTTCTTACACTATTTTTAAAAATAATTTCAATTAACAGAGGTTTTTTTTTTTCTTTTAAATCCTTAATATATCTTATTCTGAATATTCCGAATAAGCAAATACATACATACGTATGCTATATTTAGTCAAGTTTCGTCTTTTAGGTAATTTTTTAAATAGTATTATTCTTAACCTTGTAAACGCAGATTATACAGAGAGGGAGAAAGAAGACAACATTCTATTGCGAAACTTGTGATAGGAAGTCTGGCCTTCATCCAGGAGAATGTGCAAAAAACAATTCACGTACAAAAAAATCAAGTGAATAAGTGCATATTAAGTAGCTAATTTTTATATTTATATCACCTTGATCAAAGAGTTCCCGGAAGTTATTTAGAAAATTAAAATAAAAGTTAAGTCATCTAAATCTACAGTGTCCCCTTCAAAGTAATCCCCATCGACTTCAACACACTTATGCTTTATCTAATCCTCGGAGCATTTTTTATATTCGATTTTCGGTATGTCCATCAGTGTTTCCTGCGATTTTTCCTCCTCTCTGCTGCTGGAACGGATTTCCAGTAAAGGTTTTTTAACACGATTGAACAGAAAGAAGTCACAGTGAGCCAAATCAGGTGAATTCGGTGGCTGTTAGATGGTATTTGTTGCAATTTAAGTACGCGAAGCGAAATAAAATGCTTTCACCAAAAGCTATCACACAACTGAATAAAATTTTTGTTTATTTGTTACTCTCGGCTGAATATCTTAGTTTTCGTTCAGGTTTATACACATAGGGAGCGGATTAATTTGTGCACGTCAATGCTACTGTGGCCATAAAAAGTTCCCGGAATTTGTTCAGAAAATTAAAAATACAAGCTTATTCATCTAAATCTATATAATCCCCTTTAAAGTAATCCCATCGACTACAGCACATTTATGCCAGAGCTTGATTCAATCCTCGAAGCAATTTTCATATTCGAAACGCGTTCCCCGTAATGATTTTTTAACTCGATTGAACAGAAAAAAGTCACGTTCGGTGACTATTGGATGGTATTTGTTGCATTTTTCGTCAAAAAAAATCGAATAATGATGGCACTGTGCGAGAGGTGCGCTATCGTGGTGCAAAATCCACAAGTTTTCTGCCCACAATTTTTGTCTCTTTCGGCAAATTGCTTCACGCGAACATCTTATAATGCCCAAATAATAGTCTTTGTTTACTGTCTGGCCTTCTGACAAAAATTCAGGATGCACCACACCGTTGTAATCCATGAAAACCGTCTGCATTACCTTCTGTTTTGACTGAAAACGACGTGGATTTTTTGTCTTGGCTCATTTGGTGAACGCCATTACTTGCCTGATGTCTGGATTGCGTATCGTAATCATAAATCCTCGTCTCGTCTCTAGTAATGATTCTTTTGATGAATGTGGGATCGGATTCAGCCTCGCAAATCATGTCTTTTGCAGTTTCAACATGATCCCTTTTTTGCATGAAATTGAGGTCTTTTGGCACCAACATTGCCGCTACACGACGGCAACTCAAAGCATTAACCATGTCATGTCTTGGTAAGATCCAAGTCCTCCGCTATCTCTATGATGGTTAATTTGCGGCTACTAACCAATATTTTTTTTATTTTATCAATGTTTTCGTCGGTTTTCGATGTCGATGGTCTGCCACTGTGTTCATCACTTCCGACTGAATCACGACGACTTTTGAACTGCTCGTGCCACTGGTAAAGGAACGTTTTCTTTAGAGAATCGTTGCCGAAAGACTTTTTGAACATTTTCAACGTTCGCGCACCATTAAGTATATTTTTTACGCAAAATTTAATACAAGTTCGTTGTTGCAAATTCAAATCCATTTCTAAAATTGTAAAAAATTTCCAACACACATAGGGAGATGTACTCTTGGCTACGTAGCTTTTGCAAATATCGAGCTATGGAGCTAAGATTTAGCGCGAATATCAACAACAGATGTACCAACTTAATAAAAAAATTAAAATCGAAACGAAAGGACAGCCACACGGGGGTTATTACGGAAACTTTTTGATCAAATTGGTATATATATTCTCCTCAATCATCTAAGGAGCGTAGGGCTTCATCAAATGTTCTCCAGTTTGATCTATCCATGACCATATCTTAAACCTCACTCCAGCTTTTTCTTATCTTCGCAATTCCTTTTCCAAACAGTCGTCTTCAGGTATGGGCGGGTTTTCTTAGCGTATGACCAATTCAGTTCCATTTACGCCTTCTTATTTCCGTCTCAATTGGTGTTTGATCACAACATATTATTTGGTATCGTATTAGGCTAAAATATTCCCATAACCCTCCGCAAACATTTGTTAATGAATAGCTGTATAACCTTGATGTTGCGAGGTGCGGCGTTCCAGGTTTCGTATCTGTACAAAAGTGTTTACTTGACGTTCGAATTGAATATTTTACTTTTAACATTCGATGAGAATTTTGGCAGATTTTATGCGATTCTTAGTATCCGTTTGAGGAGCCTCCCAAGTTAGTTATAATGCTACATAGATAGCAAAAGTTGTCTACCTCCTACACAACACTGTTTCTCCGTTATGTTTGCATAGACATCAGACAAATGTCGTCCGCATAATCCAAGCTTTCCAATCGGCTATTGAGCCGGCACACTATTCCTCACCTATCTACAAAGGCCTCTCGAATAGCTATGTCTAGAACAATATTAAAAAGCAGGGACAACTTTCCCCTCTCTATAGAGACCTTATAAGATTAACTAACTTCGCAGGGACGCCTTTAAGCTCCAATGGGGCCCATATAACTTCGTGTGAGATAATATCGAACGCCTTTTCAAAATCTATAAACATTAAATACAAGGAAGATATCCATTCCACCGATTGCTCTACAATTATTCTTAAGGTGTTAACGAGGTCTGTGCACGATTTCTGTGATTGAAAACCCGCTTGTTCAGCTCTCAATTTTGGTGAAAATACTTTGGATATTCTGTTCGCGATAATGACCGCGATAACCTTATTAAGGTACTAGGCTATCTCAAATATTTAGAGATAACCAAGCACACCGGGTTTAAGCTGGTGCAATATATTAATAGACCCCCGAAAGAAAATAAAAAGAAGATACGGTACATACTGAACACAGTCAGTTTTGATGCATAAAAAAAATACGCTTTTCAATGCAGCATGCATGAAATGTGCTAACGCAATGACCACCACTGTGTATCTATCGGGTGAGCCATATATCAGTTTTAATTTGAACCAGCGGTTATTTCGAATATGACATATGTAATGTCATTCTATTCTGTCACAAAACAGTATATTATCTTCACTGAACGAAATGAATCGATTTACGCTTCAGCAGCGTTGGAATTTATTTGTAATTTATTTCCAAAACAAAAACCATTGGTCGGAAAGTGCAAAAAAATTAAAAAAAAAAAAAAAACAATCAAAAAATTGGGAAAATCATATTTTCGAATGAAGCTCATTTTGCTCTTGGCGGGTACGTTAATAAGCAAAATTGCCGTATTTGAAACTTAGAAAACGCCAACGTAGTCTTTCAGAAGCCAATGCATCCATTACGAGTGACACCATAGATCAATATGGCATCACTGGTCCATATTTCTTTGAAAATGAGGACGGCGCAACAAATATAACATAACAAATTTTCTTGTGCCCGCTCTTTATGGTATTGATGTGAACGATGTTTGGTTTCAGCAGGCCGGCGCCGCCACACACGCAGCCAAACAATTCAGTAATTGCATGAGAAATTTCCCGGTCGCTTAATTTCTCGATTTGGCGATGTGAATTGGCCGCCTCGTGCTTGTGAGGATGGTGCAACTTGTCACATATCTCATGCCACAATCGATTTAATTACCCGAAATGGTGATGTCAGATGGCCGACAATTAGACACCGTTGGACTATTTTCTGTGAGTCGTCATTAGAGACAAGTGTTATGCCGACAAACCAGAAACAATTGAGTAATTGAAGGCCAACATTCGTGATGCTATTGCCGGGATACGACCAGATACACTCGAAAATTAGTCCGATTGAATGGGGTATTGTGAGGCCAGCCGCGACAGCCATATGAATGAAACAATATTTCATTTCTATCCGGAATAATTGTAAAGGGTGGGCAAATTTGAGATTAGGAAGTAAATTGGCTTAAAATTTCATTTTTTTTTTTTTTTTTTTGACAAATTCGGTTTTGTTCATACCAATATAAAATAGAAATATGGGAATTAATAATGGAATATGATGTCGGGCAAATGTCACATTTTTCAACAAAATCTTCCTTAGTGATGAGCGCCATTTTCAATTAAGCGGTTAAGAAAACAAACAAAATTGTCGCATATGGGGTTCACAAAATCCACAAATAGTCCTCAAAAAACCATTACATCCAAATAAAGTGACCGTATAGTGTAGTCTGTGGTTAGGCGGCATCAACGGCCCTGGCTTATTTTTTTGAAAATGAGCAAGAAAACGCTGTCACCTTGAATTCTCTGTGCTATCAAAACATGATTACCAATTTTTTGTGGCCACAATTGGCTAATGTCGACATCAGTGACTTTTGTTCTCAACAGGACGGCGCCGCAAGCCACACAGCCAGCCAAACAATTCAGTTATTGCATGAGAAATTTCCCGGTCGTGTAATTTCTCGATTTGGCGATGTCAATTGGCCGCCTCGTTCTTGTGATTTAACGCCGCTAGATTATTTTCTTGGGGCCATTTGAAAGACCGGGTTTATGTGAACAAACCACAAACAACTGACACTCTGAAAGATGAAATTCGGAGCTGCATTGAAGAGATAAGCGAGGCTTTGTTGCAAAATGCGGTTCAAAATCTTGTGAAAAGAGCGCACGTCTGCCGATGTGCTAGAGCTGGACATTTCGTCGACATCATATTCCATTATTAAATCCCATATTTCTATTTTATATTGGTATGAACAAAACCGAATTTGTCAAAAAAAAAATGCATTTTTAAGCCAATTTACTTCCTAACCTCATATTTTCCCACCACTTATCTAACAACAACAAAATAAATTTGGTTAAATTTCATACCGTTTTTGTTTTATTGCATTTTTAAATTTAAACTTTAATGTTGTCCTTCAAGAAAATTGCCTTCTCTTAATCTCTTGCTTAATGTTGGATATTTCTCTGCGTGTATAACTATTGTGGTGTGGTGGTATGGAGTATAGAAAAGAGTATTCGTTGTTCCTTTTATTATAACTTCACTTTTATTTGCCAACCATGCATTGTTTATTCATTTCTTTTTTTTTTTTTTTTTGTCAAAAAAAACACTTCTTTTCATGGTGATGTAATAAAAGATGATTTTATTCCAAGAATTAGAATAGAACACAACAAACAAATAAATAAATAAAAATGCAAAACGTAAATCTGCTAAACGTAATAAATTTTTTTCTTTTAAAACAAACATTAAAAAACTGAAACATAAATTTGATTTATGACATACTAAGACGACGACGACGACGACGACAACGACTAGTAAAACTGAAATTCTAAATTGTTAAGATTATGATGGTGAACTAACTGATCTGAACTTGTAAAGGTATGGCGAATTAAAATGATTCCCAGGCTCCTTATTTATTAAAAATCACGATCTTTAGCATTATAAATTTGAACTGCTACTTCTACTGCCACTACTACTTCCATAATTTCCAAATAAGACCACCTACAAAGATATCTGTCATAAATCAATGCATTTTCTTAAAAAACTATAATGACAAAAAGGTTAACGATTTACTTACTCTTGAGTCAATGTTACTCAAGAATATCATAAAACGTAGCACCTTTACTCCCATACCGACCTACGTCCGTCCACCAATCCGTTCATCTTAATCTTGTTCTCGTATACGGGTAATAAAATAACAATTTGACAACTTAAACTGTGATTTAGTAGTGCAAGAATTATTAAAAAAAAAAAATTGGTTTTTTATTACAGCCATTAGTCGTAATATGGTTAAAAGAGAGAAAAAAATAAATAACAAGGCAAAGGCTTGGTTTTTTTATTTGGAAGTCAGAATAAAGTTGTGCACAATTTAAATGTTATAGTTTTTGACAAACAAACGAACCAACCAAAGTCACCACCAAATCATGTTGTGAAAATATCAGAAATCCAATATGAGAATAGACGATGAAATATGAGCGAAAATTGTTCTCACACAGTCGAAACTATTAAAATATGACGATACGACAAGTCGTCAAGTATTGTATGATACTCGTATTAAAAGGTTAATTCACATGTAAAATGAAACAAAAACACCAATATATTGATAAAGATATTGTTAAATAATTTTAATTATGCATAAAACATGATTTACGAAGGTTGTTTGTGAAGTTTATCGTATCATAAATTTACACTACAGGTGTGGCTGGCTATACCAATTCATAATATTACACAGTAGTCATATGTACATATGTACTCGTATGTATTTGTGTATCGTTGTGGTGTGGTTGTTGGTTGGTTTGAAAAGTTATCGCTTCACATTCGCCTAAAGCTTATCCAAGATTTTACTGGTACTTTTCGCACAAACATCATATGCTATAGGTAAAGAGACCAAAACTGTGGATAGTGTTGCCCTAGAATTTTTATTTGTGGCAAAGTACCTGTGACAAAACTCAAAACAAAGATATCTTTTCCTACAAGTAAAATTTTAGAAAGTTAAGGAGTCTTTAAGCCCGCATAGCACACTGTTAGGATGGGAGGAAGTGACAGTCTCACTAAACTAGTACACTTGAGCACGCATAGCACGCGTTGTCCCCGTTCTATTCACCAGAATCCTGTTGATCAAACAGAGGCATTGCACAGACGCACTTCGCTAGATTAGATCGGAAACCAGCCCGACAACCACCCTCACGTGAAGATGAATATCCGGTAGAAGTGTACCCGCCCTAGAGAGCTTATCAGCAGTTCAGTTACCAGGGATGTCCCTTTGACCAGGAACTCAGATAAGATGTACACAAAATTGTCGTAATAATGCCACAAGGGAATCACAGCAGTCTCTGACCAGCTTAGAGTTGAAAGTTACACACGAAAGAGTTGTGATCGCCGCCTGGCTAACAGAAGAGATATATAACGCCATTACCACGGATCCACTCTGCAGCAAGAAAGATGGCCACCACTTCGGCCTGAAACACACTGTCCAGAAGGCGAAGAGAAACACAACGGTTGAGACTTTCGGAAAAAATTCCACTGCCCACCCTGTTATTCAGTCTGGACCCGTCCATGTAGACATCCACTGAATCGCTGAGGATGATAGAGACATAGGCCCGATCCTCCCTACTAGGAATCATGACACGGAATCCCCTATATAGTTCAGGTGCAGATGAGTCATAGTCGATATCACCCAGTATCAAGGATTCCTTAGATAGAATAATGGAAGACACTCCATTATGACAGCTTGATAGGAAGTTCAGTCTCATCACTACAAGTTTGGCCCGTTGCCAGAAAAGTATCCCCAAATGGGATACTGTGTAGGGATGGTACCTAACGCACCTGTAATCTATCTTTTTACCCTAGACAAAATAAACAGGCTGCTTATCTCGAAACTTTGGAATCCCTGTACCACTACAAATATAATTTAAAAAAAAAATTCGAAAAAAAATCCCAGTATTTGTTCACTGTTTGTTTACCGTGTTTATAAGATCCAAACATTTCTTAGTTTGGTCAGTTTTTTTTCCTGTTACTCCTCTTGGGAACATATGGTATTCCTTACAGCATTTTTGCTTTGTTTCCACTTCCTTGTAATCACTTTTTTGTCGTCCACCTAAGCAAGTGGTCAGTCTACTGTAACTGATCTAGGAAAAATTATGATGTTGATGCCATCTGTTGTTACCTAGGAACAACGCCCTCGGTGTATTTATTTGGGGAGCCTTGTTGCTGCTTAACACAGACTACTACCTTTTTTATTTTTTCTCAAAAAAAAGTTCTATATGTCCTTCCCCAATGATGTTTTGCAGTTTGAGCTGTTGCCCTTTTTTCATTGCAGTGTGATCAGACTGCTTCGTGGGTTGAACATCTGTAAGAAGTTGAAACCTCTTAATTATTTAAGACTTGAAATCATGATAGAAATGGTTAAATGGAGCATAGACTTTCTTCAAAAGCATCTATTGCCTGCTTTCAGTTTCATTATTCAGTTGATTTTGCAAGCTAAGTAGATGATTAGTCTACTGTAACTCGCCTCCAATGGATTGAAGATCCTTGCTAAGTGAAAGTAAGTCTCAAGTTTAACGTAAGTATCGGCACGCTGGCATACTCCACGGTGCCCAAGCACGAGTGAATACAATGCGTCTACCAAAGCCCCCACACATGATAAATGCCACATGCGTGTACCAAATTCGAAGGCATGTTTTTGGACATGAATTTCACCTTTGTAAAATTTCCAAACTATCTAAGCTGTGCTGCTGCTGTATGGCACCGCCTACCAACCAGAAGGTCCTCGTTTCAATACCTGGCCAGACCATCTAAAAAAATAAAAAAGCTTTTCGACAGCGGTATCACCTCATAACATTAACTAGTAACTGATTATGAGTATTACTACTATACTATACTTCTCTAATGCATTTGTCGTTCGGAGCCGGCGTTAAACTATAGGTTCCTTTCGATAAGTTTAAAAATAGAACTCGGTGTGGAGTTACATTTATCGCTCTCCCTCCGATTTGGGTATAAACCACAGCCATAAGGGGGCCTCAACATAGTCAGGCAGGGACCTAGGTCCCTGGGGCTCCCGACTCTCGTAATACCAAAATTAAGCCTCCAGTCAGACTTCGTAATATAAATGTTACTACCAGTTGGTGGCCAATACCTTGCTAGGTGGAAGGTTATACGAAGGTCTACGTTTTCTCGATATTTTCTTTTCATTAATATCCGAATGGTTTCAGAGGCTCAGAGAGACTGATATAGTAATATCTTAAGAGAATAAATACATCAAGTATTCCGGTAACAGAACAGATGAAAAAGAAACCTTTGGAAGCTGGCTACAGGCACTGGCAAGAAAGTGATATAATAATACTTCAAAAAGCGTTCGAATAATGAATTATGGAAGAGTATAGACATTGACATTTTGTAATTCTCCGTATGACTTATAGGGACCTATTACATATTAAATTTTAACATCTGAGTTTTTTCAAGTTATGGAACTTATGCGGACGTCGAAAACAGTGCTGGTTGTAGTCTAAACTTATACCTAAGGCATAGTGCTACCTTAAGGTAAAGAGTTGGGTCTACAATAGTGTGGCCCTTAATCACAGCTCGAATGCGTCTTATAAAAGAATTTTCGGAGACAATAACAGTCGGATAAGAAACTGTCTTGTATTAAAAACACTGTGCTTAAAGTCAATCAGTGAGGAGTACCACGTTAAGAATATTATTTATGACTCCCCTAAGCTGATATTAGATAGGTTGATGAATTTTAGCCGTCTAGGGTTAACTATAATACTGAAGATTATAGTGTTTAGGAGCGGTATTAAAGTATTTTAAAATAGTTTTTGAGTATACGCTTGTAGAATTGCTTACCATTCTTTTGACTAAAGTCGCCACTATATTTAGAGTTTTGTAGTTAATAGCTGTGAGTTCCGTCTAAAGTCTGACATTACTGTTCAGGAATACTTCAGCAATTAGTCTGCTGAGTAGTTTTTGTCATTTAAAAACCAGGCTGACTAACTACCAAATAAATTAAATAAATTTTTGCTTACTTAAGCACGGTAGCAAATGCTTACGTATTCATTGAACTAAACACAAGCCGAATTCTTATAAAAATTGGTGAAAGAAATGTGATTAATAACCGATTTCTACGACTTTTAGGTGAGTATTTGCGTGGCAGCCATTATGGTATAAGCATCACATTTTCAGATGTATTTTCTTAAAGAAAGAATATGGAATCAGGGACCAAATCTTAAATAATCCGTCTCACAACCAAAACAGTTGAACTTGCAATTGAATTATCTTTAAAGTTGTTACTTGCATTTCCAATTCAAAGATTAAATACAAACATATGAACTCTATTATAAGGGTAATACAGAATAAAAAAAGCTGCATCTTCAACGATTTCTTAAGCTGCACCAGACACTCATGTAGGGCACTGTGACCCTTAGGATCTATTGTTCCCCTTTCGGTACATAGTTTGTTCAGCACATCTGCTGTCTTCCTAATGAACACCAGCAAATCTGAAACCATTATGGTGGATATGTCACCCAGTGAGACCACCTCAACATTTCTAACTAAATCTATCAAGAACCCAACATTCGTCCAATATATGATCCGCCATCTCAGATGCCTGTGAACAAACACAGTCTGTTAGCAGTCACATCCGTTACCACAATCCTTTTCGGATTGGGTCGTAAGAAAACCCGTCAGGATCTTCAAATCCGGCCTGCTATACTTGGGAACCGCAGAGCGACGCCCAAGTTGAGGAATGATCGCTGCGCTAGGGTGGCGAAGTCAACTTATAGCGTTTTAGTGTCCCAATCATCTGGCAATTTCCCGATCCTTAGTTAGATTAAGGATGGTATATGTGGATTAAGGACGAATATAGGGCTTACGGAACCCTTCCTAGCCAATGCATCAGCTGTTTCGTTACCATCTCTCCCACAGTGTTCAGGTATTTAAAATAACTGGACCATTCATAAACGAAATCTCCCCAGTGAGATCGACAAGTATCGGTTGTGTCCATGAATACAGTCACCGACATATTTCGGGACCTATTGGCGAAAAACTTTTCCACCGAATATGCCGACACCCTCATCGCATAGATGTGAAGCAGTGTCAAACCAATCAGAGCTTCCAAAGCTCTGTTTGACATGATCTCATTTCCCCAGTTATACCGAAGCTGGAGAGTCTCTGTAACCTGCTTAATTTATGCATGATGGTAGCCTTCTCAGCCTTGCTGCACTAAACTATCTCCGCATAAGTGATAATGGGTCGTAAATTTTTTCTCCTTGGATACCCCATAATTTATCAATCGCTCAAAAATGGCTCACGTCGATTGACATGTATAAAATCATGACAGGTGTATGAGCCGGAAACAAAACAGCAATCGTCCATGTGGGTATTCTAAAGCGAGCCAAATCCAACAAAAGTTGTTCGTCGAAAAAGCACAGCAAAGCAAATGGTCGCTTATTTAGAATGGGTCATGTGGTCACTGTTCCGCTGGAGCAATGTAAAGCGGTCAATTCTGAGTGGTACACGACCATTTGTTTGCCGTAACTCTTCGGAGAAATTTGTAAAACCAACCGCCGAAGACGAATCATTATCCATCATGACAATGTGTGATCTCTCACATATCTCGTCAAACGTATGAATTTTTCAGCAGCCAAAACATCGAATTGATGTCTTATAGTCCTGATTTGTCACCCAATGACTTGTTGTTCCCGAAAATCAAAGGTAAACTGCTTTGTCAACGATTTACGACTGCCGAAGAAGCAGTTGAAGCATCAAAAACCCTTGTTTTTGAGGTGTCTCAAGAGGGATGGATTAAATACTTTGGGAAATGGTTTGAATGACTTGATATTTTCGAAAATAATAAAGCCGTTTTCATTTAAAAATATTTGATACTATCCCCCTCGTATTCGAAGAGGTATTACAAATTATTATTGGTGTTAAGAAAAATTTAATATTTACTTAAGATAACAACAATAACTACAGCTACTAACTACAATAACAACATCAAATGACTATTATTACTATGATTTAAGTTTTATACATTTAACCACGACTGTATATAGTTGGAGTTATAATTGTGTGTGATTATCATAATCATCATTATCCTCATCATCGTAGTTAGTGTCAGTATTTTTTGATTATTTGATTTTTGGGGGATTTTAAATGGTGTGGTCGGTCAATAAATCGTTTGTTGATTCATGCCATGGCATCGTCGATAAAAAGTATTTATGAAAAGTCATTTCTATTTATTTTACTTTTTTTCACTCTTAAAGTGATTTGACTTTTATTATTTCTATTACATAATTTTAATTTGTGGCATAAGAAATGAAAAAAACTCTTACTTTAACGTAAGGAATGAATTTCTTTGTTCCCTACTCGTGGCAGAAAGAAAGCATTGCTAACAGTGAAGGTATTGCTTTAAAAGAATGGAACCCAGCAATAAAAGTAAAATCGTTGCTACAATTGTTTCGGAGTTTTTCCATTTTAAATTATGAATGCGACATTGAAATAAAATTTTCGACAGAGTTAATAAATCAATTTTAATACCCTACTCTAAGTATAATTAATTTCAATGAAAATTTTTGACATTTGTTTACCTCTTAAAGGCAACATTTAACTGGCAAGTAATTTAATTATAAACGATGGTCCAACCAAAACGCACGATGTTAATTGTAAATGAGACAAAAAGTTTTCAGAGAATTATATTAATTTTTTTTATTATGATTAAAGGATCTATGACAATTATGTGTGAAACAAAATATCGGTCAAATGTTCGCCATGACTTCGGTGGCATACCTTTATCCGTCAGTTCATATTTTCAATGACTCTGAGATATAATTGATGTTCAATGACGTTAATGTGCCGAATTATATCATTCTTTAGCTCTTGAATGTTACACATTTTCTTTTAAATATTCCCATAGAATGAAGTCCAACGGTGTCAAATCACCTGATATGGCCGCTACGATATGAGATAAAACGGCAAATGAGTTTTTCTCGCAAAAGATCCATTGTTTTGTTGGATGTCTGACAAGAGGTATCATCCGCTTGGAACCACAAATCCTAAATTTCTGGCCACAAGAGGTCTATTATCATCTCGCGATAGCGAATACCTTTCACGGTACTTCTTGACGGCTCTTTTGCCATATTAACGCGAACTACAGCAATGTTTTCTGCAAAACGAACTAGGCGAGCATGCACAGGTGTTTCCACAATTCTTACAGACCCGGTTAACTAAAATTTGCTCATAATTCTCTTGATGGTGGACACATTTGGTCGATTATGTTAACTAAAAAATCTAGAAGTGGACGAAATGCATTTTGATTTGATCGCTCATTTTCGTAAAAGGCTTCAACAATCTTAACACTCTGCTCAATTTTGTACCTTTTCATGGTTGAATTGGTCAAACACTGCAACAAGGAAATCTCAAATTAAGTTTGAAAAAAAGTTTAACGTTAAGGTGTGACTCATAATTATAATCATGCAATATGGTTGGACCACCCTTTAAATATGGAAAAAACAACAAACCAAAAACTCAATCATACTATTTGCAACGCACAATCATGTGTCATGCGTTTTGCAAGCTTACTTGTCTAGGTAATAATTCAATACGTCTGCCGAAACCCACAGGACCATTACTGCACGAAACAATCTGCTTGCAATTTACAGCCACTTCCCTACTTGCTCAGAGGAGTTAGAAATTATCTAAGAATACAATGCTGACGTATTCCTCAAAAACCTCCGCACCCTACTACCGTGAACGATCGTAAGTTAAGAAGATTTTCAGTACTATTCGTCAGTGTTGGCAAAAACCCGGGTTTTGTTGGGTTTATTGATGGCTTTTATAACTGCTTCTAAATTTCATTCTATTCAACAATATTTTTTATTGGGTAGTATTATAATGCAATTTTGCATTCTTGGTCAAGGCGGTTTGGTTTACTATGGGCTGCTGAAGCAGACTTAAGCAGACTGCAATTACTTTGTTTGAACCGACAGACATGATTAAGTTATGCTTTTGGATGACAACGCTCGGCCACATGTATCAAAAGTTGTCAAACGATTGTCTGAAGCGATCAAAAGCCGCACCCGCCGTATTCTCCGAACATTGGTGCCTCTGTCTACTGGCTGTTTTGACAGATCCAATATTTTTTAGTATGTGAGCGATTCACTTCTTTGCAATAAATATAAAATCGACTTCAAAGTTGGATCGCCTCAAAAGATGAGAAGTTTTTCTGAAACGGGATTCGGAAATTGACCCAATTAAATTGTACTCCCACCACGTAAATTTTACTTATTTTTGTTGTAAATAAATTACGAACTTCTTAAAATAAAACAACCCACCCGGGTTTTTTAATTGGATTACCCCGGGTGGGTTTAATTAGGTTACCTGGTTATTGCTTATAAGAAAGCCCACAAAAGAAAGCAGAAATGCTACTTTTATGCGCTCTTTATGCCGAGCATTGCTCTATGCACGACATTGTTTGAACAGGCTTGTGTGGCGGGTGAATCTTAAAGTGATCACGTATAACATTTCTTCACACACAACTCGGACTCTCTAATCAGCTTTCTTTTTCGATCTGTAATCCGGGATATTCTCATAGAATTTTTAGATGGCCAAATGGATCATATATTATTTTAGAACCATTGCATAATGTTTCATGCTAACATTCCACGCTTTTTGTAGAGTTACGTATCTTATAAGAATATGTCATTAGATGGTACCGAGATTATTATTTTCGATGATAGCATGTTAGCTATCAAATAATTGAATTGATTAACCATCAAGACAATATCTATACTTAATAGTAAAAGGTGGTTCAACCGTAATGCACGTCGTTAATTGTGAGTCTCACCTTAACGTCAAGTGTTCTGACATTTTTTTGTTTCAGTGTTTGACAAATTCAACCATGGAGAGGTACACAATTGAAGCCGTTTACGAAAATGGGCGTTCAAATCAAGATGCATATCATGCACTTCGTAATATTTTTGCTCAGCATAATCGACCAAATGTGTCCACAATCGGGGGAATTGAGCACACATTTCAACAAATCGGGTCTGTAGAAAATGTGGAAACAACTGTGCACTGTTTGGTGCGGCTTATTGGCTGGCGGCGTCATCGAGTCGTACTTTTTCTTGTGACCAGAAATTGAGAATATGCACCTGGACGCTATGTGACGCCGGATCGTGCCACTTGCCACAGCCAACGAAACAATGGCTTTTTTGCTCGAGAAATTCATTGGCCGTGTTATCTCATGTCGTGGGGATGTTAATTGGCTGCCACGATCATCTGATTTGACTCCGTTGGTCTTCTTTCTTTGGGGATATTTAAAAGAAAAAGTGTATGTTAAGAACAATTCAAGAGATAAAGGATGAGATAATTCGGCACATTAACGACATTGAACATCAATTATGTCTCAGAGTCACGGACCGACGGATAGAGGTATGCCACCGAAACCGTGGCGATCATTTGGCCGATATTTTGTTTCACACATAATTGTCATAGTTTCTTCAATCATAATAACAAATATTAAGATAATTCTCTGAAAACTTTTTCTTTAATTTGCAATTAACAACGTGCGTTTTAGATGGACCGCTCTTTATAAGATCACTAAATCGTTTAGTAGAGACTTTAGTGAGCCTGCATAAAAAACAAGATGCTTGTGAAACAAAACCACTTTAGAATATGCTAAAAGTAAAACGATTCCGAATATTTTGAAAGATGAAAATCAAGAAAAATTTGACCTTTTCAATGGTGTCTGGTGATCTATAAATAGACCACAGCTTGTGCGTGTTATGTATGTTATCTTATACCGATTCCTTTCAAGACTTACAGCATGTGTAGGGTGTTTACAAGATAAATGTATTGATGAACAATGCCCGTTTTTAAGGAAATCTTTTCTGTTTGCCAAAGCAAGGTTGTTTTATGTTGAAACCTGACATCAAGAGTAAAAGGGAAAGAAACACATGTGGACCATTCAACCGCTGCATATACTGCTTATACTGGACACAAAAAAAATTATTTTATTTTTATTTTTTCAAAATACATTTTATGTACACTTTTTAAGGGAAGAAAAAAGTATATATTGCGTCAGCATATTAACCATAATAATGGACAAGTACTTGTTGGTCATTTACTATAACAATAATAACAACGACAGTAATAATAATAAAAATAATAATAATAAAAAAATATTGTAAACAATACAATAACAACAATAACAACAACTAGGAATAGTTTCAAGTAGAGACATAGTCCGGACATTATAGACACATGTTGTGGGGCAATAAGGCCAGTTTTGTTTTTCTTCTCCATATCGTGCTCGTACTTGGCTGATATAGACAACAGGCATATTCACACATACCTGCAGCATTACTGCGCATACTATACATATGTTCGGCATATGGGTCCATATACCAAATATTTGAATGCAATGAAAAATTTCGGTCATATGTAAGTGTGTATGTGTGACTTGACTATTCATAGTTTTTCTCCTTTATTTCCCCCCTTTTTTATATTTATTTTTAGTTAATCTGAACCGCAAAAACACTTTGAAAAAAAGAGGTTTTTTTTTGCCGTTTTTCCCTCTCTCCCTGGCACTTTTCTACTACCACATATATTCATTCAGTTATGCCAGGCATATTTTTCTAGATATTTCGTTTCATTTTCAAAAATGCTTGGCAAGAAGAAAAGTTGAAGGCAAAAGGAAAAATTTTTTTTAAAGTATTATTGATAGATTGCAAGTTGTTGGCCGTTGATTTCCGTCGTGACCTGCGTTATGCAAAATGTGAAAATTCACCTTAAACAACAAACAAACAAATATTTTTTTTACTGTTTTTTAATTTTTTTCTCTTCTCAATGCATATAAAAATAAATGAAAAGTTAAATGGTTAAGTCACAAACTACTATAGCAACAACAACAACAACAACAAATGCAATCTGTGCCACAAATGCAACAAAATAAAATGCATATTTAAATGCGGCATTAATACTTTTATCTGAACGCACACACACATACTTACAATGCCAATCTGACAAAATTCTCAATGAATCAATTAATTGTTGGGTAATTGATCATCCATCCACCGCCCACGGTAATTATTTAAAATGCAATTGAGTTTTAAAATGAGCGTTTGATTTTAGTAAATCTATCGATAACCCACTATTACTGCTTCTTAAAGCTGACAAAAGCTTTCATATGATATAAGTAGTAAAGTAAATGATTAGTTTTGACCGCTTGTTTAATCGAATATTAAGTTCCTAATAACCCTCTATTTCTTCTGTCGTCCTAACCACTCACAAACAGCAGACTACGCCAAATCATAATACCCATAAACGCACACATATGTTGAGGCGATATTTGCTCAGCTTTGATTGATTGCCTTCGAACTAAAACATGCGAATAAGTTTATTTTACTCATCTTCTGGTAATACAGGTAACAATTCCTCAATAAGAGCTAAAATGGTAATGTTGAAGCTAATCAGTGCCTAGTGGCGAATCATCTTGACAAACGCTGGCATTGGTAAAGCATCGATGACTAGCGATGAATTTTGTTTGATGTCATAAATGACTTTTTTATGTAATTGTCCAAATTGTCATAGTTGACAAAAGTCGATTTTGTCATTCAGGTGTCCGTTTATTAGTGAGTCCTAACAGGCAATATTATCAAAAATCATTATGCTTTATTTGTTAATTGGGAAGTGTAGCATATAAAATCCTGCATCGTTCAACATGTAGTGGACACATGACAGACAATGTCACTAAATTTCAGCTTTCTTTAGTATAGTGGCATTCAATGACGTTTTCATACACAACTCTCTTTAATTTTGTCATTGTCAAGAAAATTCATCGACGAAATTTTTCATATACAGTATGCGAAACCTATATTCGTACAACCGATAAAAATAAGATAATTTACAAAATATTCAACGCATAAGCAAATTTTTGAAAATTTCGTGTCTATTTATTGTTTATTGTATGTAGATATCTCATTGACCACTAGATTGTGGAGTATTCACATAATAACATGGGTAACAAAAACCGTATTCGTACAGATGGCAATGCCATAATTTTCTTGTTGTTAACCCGAGTTTTAAACTCTATTTTATTTGTGTGGTTCCCCGTTTTTATTTTTGCAGTCTGTATTTCCCTAAAATATCATAGTCAGTTGAATTATTATAAAAACTTGAGAAAATTCAACATGGGCAGAAAATCAAATGAGCTTTCAGATGAACAACGAAAAATAAAATCTTTACGGGAAATTGCCAAAATAATGAAGCGCAGTGCTTTTACTATCCAATACGTGGTGTCGAAATATAAAAACCGGACAATTTAAAAAACCGCAGCGAAATGTAAATCAGTGAAAATGAACAATCCTTAACGATCCTTCTATAACTAGCGTTACACGGGCTGTAAGTTTGGAACAGAACTTTGGAGCTTACGTTACACCTCAAAAAGTTGGAAATTACATTAAAAAAATTAGATTCAAAAGTCGGTATGAGTCGAAATTTAATATAAAATTATCGGATGGGAGCGTTAAAATTTTGCGAGAGAAGAACTCGAGCTTATTTCGCCATAACCTAATTCCCACATTCAAGCATGGTGGAGGCTCGGTAATGGTTTGGGGTTGCTTGTCAGCAGCTGGAATTGGAAATGTAGATTTCATTGATGGAATTATGACAGCAAGGAACCATATAAATATTTTAAAGAAAAATGAGAAGCAAAGTGCAGAAAAATGGTAATTTCCAGGGATTTTATCTTTCAACAGGACAATCATCCCAAACATACAGCGCTGGATTCCCGACTTTGGATTCTGTAAACTGTCCCAAATACCTCAAAACGCCACCTCAAATTCCAGGGCGTTACTCTTTATTGCGTTGCGTTAGCTGGTGCGATGCGCAAGATAAATGCGATAATTTAACAATTTGGTACTCTGTAGCGTTTACGCAAACGCTTTCGTAAAATAATTTGAAATAGAAGCAACTCTGGCAACACAAAATAAACAACAGCGAAGAATGACAAAATGAAGTGTCAGAACTTGTAAACAAAAACATTTTAAACAAATTTTTTTCTGCAGTTCTTGTTTTTGTGAAAAATTAAAAACAAAATAAATAGTGATGGATTCGGTGGCGTTATGGTTTGAGGAAGAAAGTGAATTTGTTGAGCGTTTAAGTAGGAGAATTTTGAGAAATAGATCAGATATACTCTCCCTAAATGACCACAGGTAAGAAGGTATCATGTGCAAAGCGCTTTCAAACATTCCATTCTTACAGTTTTATACAAAACTTTCGACTAAATAAAGATGCGTTTATGTATGTATTAAACGCTATTCAAGATGATCTCAGCATTCCAAAGAAATCTACAGCAATTCCAAATGCAATAAAACTAGCCGCTGCTTTGAAATTACTTGGCCAAGGTGGATACCAACACCAAATTGGTTAAGACCACCTCTTAGGATTATCGCAGCAATCTATGTCGCGTTGCTTAAAAGAGGTTTCTGTGGCGATTGAGCGAATACTCTGCCCAAAGCACATACAATTTTATGGAAGAGGAAATTAAGAAAGGGTTTTTCCATAGATGTGGAATTCCTGGGGTGATTGGTCCAGTGGATGGCACTCACATACAAATGATTCGTCCCGCCAAGAATGAGCACTTATACTTCAATAGAAAATTAAAGCAGAGTATGAACGCTATGGTGATATGTGAGTTTTAATGTATGCATTTGGCCTATTAAATCTTGCTTTCAGAAAAAAATTTTCAGATATGTGATCACAAAATGATTATTAGAATTATTGATTGCCGATACGATGGTGCAAGCCATGATTCACATGTTTGGGCTCTTTCCAACGCAAAGCAAAAATTAAAAAAACGTTTCGAAAGAGGAGAAAAAGGATTTTGGCTGCATGGTATTTAATACATTTAAGAGTGCTCTACTAAATATTTATCTTTTTTATTTTCTAATATCCTAACAGGTGATTCGGGCTATCCCCTAGAATCTTGGCTGCTAACTCCATACAGGAACCCAATGGAAAACTCATCCGAGGTATTTTATATATTTTTGCGCATTCCAATCTTTGTATGGATTTTTAGATCAGACCAAACCTATATGAATAAAGAGACACACATATTATACAGTGTTAAATATGTCGGCATTTTATATAAAATATAATACATTACTTTTTTCCAACCAGGTACATCCCTTACAGGTGGGCCATTAGAATTAAGGTTGTCAGCAAGTTTTGTTCACAAAATAATGGCGCGTTGTTTGGCATTTCCGCACTGCAACTGTCCCTTGGCCAAATCGCTGTGCTGCACCATAAAATCAACTAACGTTTCAAACTGCCGTTGCTGAATCTGTTACTTTTTCTGTTTTTCCCTTAAATATAAATTAATATTAAGTAATTAAATAAATTATTGCTTAAATTTAAATATAAAAATTTGTGTTCGCTTCCTTACATGATTCGTTTCTTTTGCGTTTGATATTTGGTTAGCGCAAGATATTTGCGCTTAACAAGCCTTTTTGACATATGCTTTCGCATTACAGAGTGCAGTGATGTCAGAAAGTGAAGAAATTAGATGCGAAAGGAAAATACGATAACGCAATAGTGAGTACCAATTGTTAGATTTGGTATAAATTTTCTTACGCATCGCAATAGAGTGTAACCCCCCAGATCTCAATCCTATTGAGAATTTGCGGTCAATTTTCAAGAAAAATTTAAATGTTACGACATTAGAATCGTAAACGACCTGAAAGGAGCATTGAAGGCGAATGGATTAAAATATCACCACAATTAACTTCCAAACTAGTGGAATCGATGCCAAGACGTCTCAATGCTATCATAAAGCAAAAAGGATATTCAACAAAAATTAATTTTAATCCTTATGCATATTATATATTCTTAATTTTATTGAAATTGTTACTCTGTACGAATACGGTTTTTGTTATCCAATGTTTGAATATTTCGCCATCTAGCGGTCGATTTATATGAATATTTTGTAAATTTTCTTATTTTTATCGGGTGTACGAATATGGGTTTTGCATGCTGTATGATAATTTTATACGAATTTCGACTTGATACTGTTATTGTTACGATCATGAATGGAAATGAATAAAAATTTTTAAATACAGCAGCACCACAGAAACTACTGAGGAATAGACGGTGATGAAGTTGTTGGTGAAAAGTATTTACTTGCAAAGGGCAGAGCAACACAAGACTTTCTTAGAAAATGCAATACAACTTAAGAGACTTAAAAATAGTGTAGCCTGCACAAACCAAACGAAAATCGAAAATTTTTTCAAACTTTACAAGTGCAATTACATTGAATGAAACCAAACCCGGTTTTCATTGCGAGCAAGATCCGAATTTCATACTTACTTAGGTGGTCATTGATCTTAATCCAGTTGCGTTATAGATCGAGGTAAAATTCCATGCTCTTCGGCCTTGTACGTATCTTCTCCAATTATTCTTACATCAAGCGGCGAAAGGTTCACCTTATCCTGATTTTTACATCAGAGCTTTGGATGACGTCTGCTATGAATTACTAGGGATCACTTTGCACCACCTTTTTTGCTGGAGCATCTTCTTTCATTCACATGACATATCCTCGTCAACGCAGCCTCTGCGTTCTAGTATATCAATGTCGGTATACAACTCATACTGATCATGGTTCGTATCAATCCGATATTCTCCGCCGACGAATTTTATGTAGAATTTTTCTCTTATACATCCCGAGAATAGCTTCATCTACTTGTATCGTGTGTTTTTTTACAGTTACATAAGATTAAATCATAATTAAACAAAGAGGCGTATTTGTAATATCAATGAAACGTGCTTTGTTGGTTAAAAAATTTTATGAAATTAATGCTTAAATATGATTTCGGTCATGCGGCCGCTACGGCTAGCGCGTTAAAGGCGCAATCTGGAACACTAATTTTCATAAATTTTTCGCATCATATGCGGCCGTATTTCGCCAATACCTCTGCTTATTTCCAGGTGTTCAATTGTCTCTGGTTTATCGCAGTAAATCCCCCAAGAAATAATTCAATAAGGTTAAATCATAGTTTCTTTGAGTAGCTCCGTTATGTTGGGACCACATGTAATCAAGATAAATGCTAGCTAATTGAGGTACGAAAAAATTTGTAGTCATGTCCCTAAACCGTTCACCATTGACAGTAGCATTCTGACCATCATCGTTTTTGAAGACATATGGACCAATAAATCCGTCACCCTATTTTCAACTAAAGCTTGTGGATCATCCTCACTCCAAATGCGACAATTCTGCTAATTTAAGTACCCATTCAATCAAAATGGGCTTCATCGGAGAACAAAACAAAACAAAAAAAGTTTGTACAACAGAACCATAATTTTGGTTTAAGTCTATCCATAATGAAATGTCTAATCACACAAGTGTTGATTTTGAAAAATACCTACACATACGAAAACTGTCCGATTTTACCATACACTTTGAAAAGTCTTTCCCTATAAAAACCTTACACATTTTAGTCTTAAAAATGTTCGTAAAAACAAGAATTTATTGAGACCATTTGAACAGAATTTTTCAAACCACGACTATTAGTGCATCCGAAATTAATGCAGTCTCTAAAATTGAACAGTTATGGAAACCAATTTGCAGAAAGACAATGTTTCAGTGAATACAATAAAATTTAAGCTCAATTACTACAGAAGCTTCTTTTTACTTATATCATGTATTTTTTTATATACGGCTGAGTATGAAAGCCTCAAAATTTCTCAGATTACGTATCAATGGAATATTACAATAACAAGAGCTCGCCAACTGATTGAAATAGTCAAATTGAACAACATACACAGTAAAATACGAAGAAATTTAGTTAAAAGAGGGTAAGGGCCCTTACATATAACGCCCATGCCCTAGATGACGAAAAAGACCAAAAAACTCCTGATGTCGTTCAACCTTGAATGTAGTCAACAATTTGATGTGAATTATACAGACACAAAGATGGGTAATCTATTAGAGTTGAGAGAGATTGCAGGTAAACTCTCAAAAGAAGAATTCTGATTTAGTGCTGGACTTATTCTTATTATGAGCTCGCTTTTTAATTCAAACAATTAATCAATGCTCTCTCTTTCCTCCTTCCAACAACCTATTTTCTTAATACCAATAAAATACATTGCATTGAGAAAAAATTCTCAGAAAACAGCTAATACGTATTGGTGCTGTCAACTTCTTAAACCACAAACATCTCGGTTAATATTATTAAAAAAATACATTTTTTTGAATTGACAAAATGAGAAAAATACCTATATTTTGGTATATACAAAAAATCTTTCCGATTTTCCCCACCCTCTTATTTTAATATCAATAAATCCTACATGTAGAGATTTCCCCCACTTCTAGCAACACTGAACCATACTAACAGCCAAACCTCAATTAGAGTGTTGAGCGTTGGGTTGACTGCCGACTGGTGCTGACGCTGAAGTTATGTTGTAAACACATTCAAGGCTACACGACGAAGGACGCTGGCTATAAAAGTAGCCAAGTAACCAGCTACTTAATTATTTTTAGCTACTTAGCAAATGTACATATGATTGTTCTTTTTCAGTGGTGCCACGTATATTTTTTTACGCTTTTAATGTATAAATTTAATGTATTGCGTTTTTAAAACGCCTATTCATACATTTTGTTTTATTGACAGCACTAAACTGTTTGTTGTCGCCAAGAAAAATAGAAATTAGCATAAGTGGGCTACTGGCTACAGCAGTAGTCATGCAGTCAATAGCCGTGTTGCCGCTAAAATAATTATTCTCATATGCACACATGTATTTTATTTTTGACAGTTTGTAGTCGATGGTAGGTAGCCTTGAATGTGTTTATAGCGTTAACGTTGTATCGTCAACAGTAATGTCAATTTAAATTTTCAACAAAACATAACTAAATAGAAATTTTAATAGTGATTAAATCGCTAAATGTGCTATAAAAATAATTAATTGGCATTACTTTAATATATAAACAATAACAATCCAGTTTTAAAAAAATACAGTTATACAGTTTTGTGTATCTATTAGTGAGATCGATTATTCGACTTTTTTCAAAACCGGTTTTCGAATAATTCGAAAAGTAGGACTTTGAACAAACCGATTTTGGTTAATAATAACTCAAATAACCGGTTAACCGGTTCTTTTATATAAATAAAATTGTTTCTAATCCTTGAAGCGCACATCTGGACCACGTCGTTTTAAAAATAAGCAGCGGTTGATGGAGAGCTTAAAATTAAAGTAGCAATCAATAATTCTAACAAATCTCATAAAAACTATGCTAAAACGGTGTGCGGAAGCCATAAAAAACAAAGTTTGTTACACATGTGCCGCTGTGGTATGATAGGTAAGACACCCGCCTACCAACCAGAAGGTCATCGGTTCAATACCAAGCCAGACCATCTGAAAAAAGTTTTTCATCAGAGGTATCATCTCATAACATCAGCTAGTAACTGGTTATGAGTATTACTACTATTGAATGCATTTGCCGTTCGGAATCGGCGTTAAACTGTAGGTTCCTTTTAATGAGTCTAGAAATACAATCGGGTGCAGCTCATTGACTGAGAGAAGTCCTCGTGTTCCTTCATGGAATGTTATGGGAATTATATATGTATATATGACTCAAAGTACTGAAGAATGCTTAAATTTCGATCAGCTACTTAAGGAGCTAATTTCGTTTTTGTTGTATTACTTGGTAGAGGATAGAATTAAAGGTTTGTTATTAAAGTTATAATTTAGGTGCCTATGATAGCAAAAATTAAATGTTTTACTTTGAATAAATGTAGTAGTAATATACGAGTTCTAATTGCCTCGACAAGAAAATTTGCATAGATTTCTAGGAGCAATGTATGTAATTTTATGCACCACGTATTTAATAGTGTGTATGTCACTGTGGTGTGTTCAGTTCAATCCCAGTCCACACTCTACTAACTAATATATCTGCCGTTTGGAACCGGCGTTTGTGGGTTTGTGGGCTTTCAATGAATCTAGTTGGTCCTTCTTCATATAAAAAATCAATATTTATTTACAGAAGATGAGAAATGATTATTGTTGCTCAAAGGTGCACATCTTTTTCGATCTACCTTGGTTTTCACGTTCTTTATGAGACGTTCAAGGTTGTCATATATACAAGAATTATTAAATTTATATAAATAGTTAAACGATGAGCAAATTGTCAATAAACAATGTACAAACGTATAAAAATTATATTTATTTAAATTAACCGGTTATTCGTGTTAAATTAACCGGTTTATTCGGTTTTCGAAAAATGAAGATTTTGAAAAAAACCGTATTCGACAAAACTAATAAACCGGTTAAAACCGGTCGAATAATAATCGTCCGATCTCCATAGTATCTATGACAGCGTTTCGTAGCCAACTTCTCTTTCTAACGCCCTACCAATATTGGATTTTTCAATTACGAAGCGTTTACGCAGCGCTATATGGGTTTGCTCCATACAATTTGTATGGACATGAGAATTTTTGACAGATAACGCTCAACGCACTAATTTAGGTTTGGCTGTAAACAATCAGCTGTCATCCACTCTCAGCTGTTAAGATCGTTCTTCGAACTCAAACTTATGAATCTCTAAATAAAACTTTTAATACATCTTAAAATGGCACAAATTCTTAACACTTTATTATTATTATTAAATTCTATACAAAATACTACATCCGACCACTTCTCTAAAATCCAATAATTTTTATTAAATATTATTTTTGTATAAAAATAATGAAACAATTTAATAGGCTTTTGATCACTACCATTTGCGTGAGGTATATAATCACAAACAATAATTTTGTTGCAGACAGTGGCAATTAAGTTGGTATTAGATTTGGGAGGAGTTTTTACCGTCTAAATACAATTAATGGTCCATTAATAATAATAATTAAAAAAAGTCTCTCATACATGATGAAACACAAACATTATAAAGGATGTTACCAAAAGAGTTTTATTTATATTTTAAAAGTATTCTTTAATTTTGAATTGTTCATATCCTTTTTATCGCAATAAATTTTATTCCAAATTATCATGACAAAATATCATCGTCACTGTTACTAGGGGGAGTGTGTGGCGTAAAGTTAATCAAATATTTATTAACAATTTTGTTTAAAAAAAAAACATTATAATAAATTAATAACCAACAATAATAAATTAATAACCAAATCTGTATTTAACAATACACTCAGCCAGAACAGAATCAGCCGCAACAGGCTAATAATAGCTAATGAAAAGAGAAACTCCCTTTTTACGGGTATTTTTGTAAATTTTTTTAATTTTTTTTAATAATTTTGTTGAACAACTTTTTTAAAATGCAATAAAGAAGAAGAAAAACTTTTAATGTTTTTTTTTTTGCTTCTAAAAGATAAATAGAAAAACAAACGAAGAGGAAAAATAAAACGAAATAAAGAAAAAAAATCTATTAAAGTGGGTTACTGGCGCCTGGTTTGGGCCAAAAGATCGTGTCACAAGATTTTATCGTAAGTTGTTAAAATAGTAACAACAATAGCAGCAGCAACAACAACAAATTTAATTTAAACAATACCACAAAACTAACTAAATAAAATAACAACAACAATACCAAAAACAAATGAAAATAATAAGAATAATAACAACAACAACATCACATACTAAAGTCGTACATACATACATACATACATACTCGTATATACTACTCGTATATTAGAGGATTTTTGGACTTTGAAAGCTTTGGTAGGTTAAACCATTACAGAAAAGGGTTTTTTGATACAGTACTACCACTACAACTACTCGCCCAAAACATTTGTTTGCTTTTCGTTATTGGTAATGTATGAGGAGCGAGCCTTCATAGCAATGGTACGAAATAAATTGTACTTGTTTGTTGATATGTTGGCATGTAGTATAGTACCAGTATCTTATACTTTATTTCTATCAACTCTTCATGTAAGTGATAATGCAATTGTAGCGATTTTCATATCACATATCATTACGGCTGATTTTTTTGATTTTTCTTTTAATTATTTTAAACGCACCATTACGCATCATAACGTATGTAAAATAAAAAGCACAAAAATTTGTTGCGCTTATTATGCAGTATAGGGTTATTTTGTCGACTACATCGTTTTTTTTTACATTTCATACATACGTTCTACTGCGTTTTCATGCGTTATTCAGCGTACTTGCAAATTTTTAGAATTTTCACTTATTTCATATACAAAATTTATTATGTTACAACGCGCTATAAAGCATTATAGTGTGATCTTGTAAGATATTCTTTTATTTCGAACCTACATGCTTTTCATTAGTAAGCATTTGTTGGTTTTTTCTTATGCTACGATATTGTGCGTTATTTTGCTTTTTTGAGATATTACACATTTTATAAGCGAATGTTGATGCCTCATATTGTTATAAGCGTGGATTTTCTAGCATTTCATACATAAGTTTTTATGCATTACATTGTGTTTTTCTGCATCCTTGTAAAATTTTCAGATTTTCACATAATTAATGTAAAAAATTTAATACGTAATAGTGCGATATTGTGAGTTCTGGATAAACATACGAGTAAATGTTGCTGGTTAGCTTTTATAGAAATTTTAATTATTTGTAAGTTTTCGTGCGTTATATTACGCCTGTTTGATTTTTAAGCGTTTTATACATTTTATATACTAAGAATATTATTGCATAATATTGTAATGGACACAATTTTTTTAAACATTTCATACATGCGTTTTTATGCGTTACAGTGCGCTATTGTGAGTTCTTGTAAAATTGTAAGAGTTTCACATAATTCAAATACAAATTGTAATACATTATAGTGCGATATTGTAAGTTCTTAAGAACACATTTTTTTGACAAACTCAGTTTTATTTATACCAACATAAAATTGAAATATGGGAATTAATAATGGAATATGAAGTCGGGTAAGTGTCCACCTCTAGCCCATCGGCAGACGTCCGCTGCTTTCACAAATTTTTGCAATAAAGCTTCGTTTATCTCGTCAATGCAGTGCCGAATTTCATCTCTCAGAGTGTCGGTTGTTTGTGGTTTGTTCACGTAAACCAGGTCTTTTAAATGGCCGATGATGCCGCCTAAGCACAAACCGCACCATACGTCACTTTCTTTGGATGTAATGGTGTTTCGAGGACTGTTTGTGGAATTTGTGAGCCCCATATGCGACAATTTTGTATGTTTGCATAACTGCCTAGAGTTTTTCAAACAGTAAATTTTCACAATTGATATTCTTTGTTCAAGAGTGTAGCCATAGTTAAAATTTTCCAATTTTTGACTAAATAAATGTCAAAGGTTGACAGCTAAATTCTTGACATTTCATCATATGGCAGCCAATTTACCTCCTAACCTAAAATATGCCCATCCTATATATTTGTTTGTTAGCATTTTATTATATATCATAAGTTGTGCATTATATTACGATACTATCCGTCTCTTTGATTTTTAAAGGTTTTTATCTACGAATATTAACCATCTCATGTTGTGCACAGTTTTTCTAACATTTCATACATGCGTTGTTATGCGTCATTGTCTGTCCTTGTAAAATTACCAGATTTTCACATAACTCATATAAAAATTCTAATATGTTATAGCGCGATATGGTACGTTTTCATCGATATACATGTTGCTTATTAGCATTTATGGAGAATTTTATTACATATCGTAAGCAAATTTCTGTGCGTTATATAACTATATTACACGTATCTTTGATTTTTAAAGGCTTCATACATTTTATACACTACATCTTATATATTATTACTGCATCATATTGTGATAATCTAACATTTCATACATGCGTTCTTATGCGTTATTGTGCGTCCTTATAAATTTTTCAGGTTTTCACATATTTTATATACAAATTTTTATATGTTACAGCACGATATTATGCGTTCTTACAGATATACACGTTTTTCATCAGTGAAGGTTTATTTCGATCTGTATTCCATACCATAAATAAGTTTTTTAGCGTTATATTACACTATTAAGAGTCCTTTTGATTGTTTATTTTTTATCACATTGTGATATTGACGATTTTTATGTAATATTTAAAAAAAAAACTAGTTTTTTTAGAAATACGTTGTTCTGCATTAAAATTTTAATGCGTTATTGTGTAACTTTCTGTATATTTTACGATTTTTATATGTTTTCCACATTGCATGCATGAACTTTAATATCTCCTTATACCTTAAAGTGCAGTATTATGCGTTTTTTGTGTGAGTTTCTATGATTTTATTTAATTTTTTTCTATATAAGTTGTAATGGGTTTTTATAGTGTCTTGAGCGTAAATTTTTACACATTTTCAAAATATGTATGTGCTTTTGTAATTTTTATGATTTTATTATTTTTCTAGACGTTCAAGTGCTTTATTGTTTGAATATTGCACAATTTTTTACTTTATATATACCTTGTTGAACGTCATTTTACGGTACCTAGCGTACTGTCAAATTTTTATTACATGAAATATTACAAACTTAAGTTTTTATGTCGATTTTCAAGATTTATTTATGATATTCATTATTTTGTCATATTTTAAAGATACGTCGTTATGCATTAGTGTGCCTCATTTATTAAATGCAAAGAAATTGTATTTAAAACTCGCTAGAACCCAGCGTGCTTCGCTTAACTATTATCTTAGTTATCATTTTAACAATTTTATACCCTTGCGGTCCAAATTTAATTATTTAATATAACCTATATTTCCTTACTTCCAGATCGATACAAACCATCTCTTTGACAATTATAAAGCTGCCTTTGATGGTCGTATACGGAGCAAATTGTATAAGGCTGTGTCTGAGTTCGAAATAGCTGCCAAACTTGTACGACTGTGTGGGATGACGCTTACAAATGTAAAGTCCCCAGTGAAAATAAGCGGGGACCTCTCAGAGCCGTTTGTAACTGAAAGAGCACTCAGACAGGGAGACAGTGTATCGTGCTGCCGCTTAAACATTGCAATGGAGCAAATAGTAAGACGCGCTGCAGTGCATACCACTGGCACAATTTACAACAAGAGTCACATGCTTCACACATATGCCTATGATATCGACATAACGGACCGGAATTCACGAGAAGTCACGTCAGTATTCTCCAGAATTACTAAAGCGTGTTTGGTGGTGAATGAGGGCACGGCGAAGTTAATGGTCTTCACAGACAAACAGACCATGCGCCTTGGACCATTATTAGGCATAAATAACTTTAATTTTTAAGTCGTGGATAACTTCGTTTACCTTGGTTCAGTTATGTACAAAAAGAATAATGTCAGCCTGAAAATAAAAAGAAGAATCTTGCAACAGATGCTATTACCGACTTAGTAACATTTTCGTGAGTAGGAAAACAAAACTCCACATATACAAAAAGTTAATATTATCAGTTTTGCTGTATAGTGCCTAATCGTGAGTGATTACACAGACTGATGAGGCGATTCTAAGAGTTCCCGAGAAAAATATTTTCTGCTGAATATACGGTCCTGTTTTCCTAAATAACGACTATCGATACCGAATGAATTCTGAACTGTATGCACTATATCCCGACATCGACGTGGTTAAGCGCATCAATGTACCTTAAATGCGTTGGCTGGGACATATTGCGCGCATAAGTGAAAATTTCCCAGCTCGAAAGGTATTTCATACGGAACCCAAAGGATGACGCAAGAGAGGACTTGGTGTATCTAACTAGAAAAGAAGCGCACAAGATCGGCACGCTTAGGCTTCCATATGCTCGGAAGAGTATACTTCCTTATACATACATACATTCATTCTTATATTGTATTAGCTGAATTTCAGCCTGCTTCGCTACTCCCTTATTAATTATTATCTTAACTACTATTTTGGCTATCTTTTTTTTCCCCTTTTTCCCAATTATATTTCCTTTCGACTCAAATCCAATCATTATACCTTTACAGAAGAACACCGTAGAATCTGCTTTTTAGCTGTATACAGTCTTTAAATAAACACACATTATTTTTTATATACTAAAACCCTGAGTGCTTCACTACCCTATCTTAATTAATATCTTATCTATTGTTACGTTTTTACATTTTTGACACTCTTGATTTTTTATAAATTGCGTTAAATAAAATAAATAACATGAATTTCTTGTTTTATACAGTTCTTTTAATTTCCACACTATTACCTTATACAGAAACTTATTTAACTTCCACTTAATACACAAATTACTCAACATTTTTATTAATCCCTTAACACGACTTTATATATTGACTGTTAAATTACAATTGACTCACGGAGGCAAAGCAGCGTTTCTTATATACCTGTCTGCCATCTTGTATGTACAACAACTTTTTATTAATGTCCGTTAATTTAAAATAAAATATCATAATACACAGAAATTCAACTTATAACACCGTTCAATACGCAGTTGGTAACACTGTTAATAACAAAAATAATTACGGCATTGACAGGGTGATACATTGACAGCCTTGACACAAACCAGTAGACTAAAATATCATAATAAAGTTTTATAGCTCCAATTTTTCATTTTAATCTGAGTTATAATTTTTACCCCTTTTCCACATTTTATGCCTAAAGTTCCTTCCATTAAAACACGGTAGAATCTGCTGTTTAACTGTATACAGTCTACAAACAAAAATACATTCATTTTTGTATAGTATATGTATTTATATAGATAGCTTTTATCCGGTGTGCTTTGTTCAATACCCGTTTAACCAATCCTTTCCGCTTTTTGTCTCATCTGGATAGATAAAGAAGCCTTAATTGTTGTTCTTCACATATAAAAAATTCTACATTTAGTATAAATGGAAGGTGAAACGCCCACTTATCAAATCTCGCCCGTTTTTTGACTGATGATTTGTATTTTCTACGAAGTGTTTTAGACCAAATTCAAAAACCTCCACTTTAACCACTTTTGATCGATGATTTGCATTGACTATGAAGTCATTCAGAACAAATTTAGAAGCGTTAGCCTTAACAGTTTTCAAGACTTACAAAAACTTCAGTTTTAACTGTGCTCAAGATAGACAAAAATTAATATTTACTTCGTATGTGATGAATTGTATTGACCATGAAGCTATTTGGACTGAATTTAGAGATTCTAACTGTTATCAATTTAGAGATATAGACAAATAAATACTTTCTTTGTACGGACGTGGACGACATCGCCCGGTTAGAATTTCTGAAATTTATGTAGCCTGTAGTTTCATCCACACAATTTAAAGAAAATTGGTTCAGTCGTTAAGCTGTCTATAAGGAACAAACCAATACATACATACATACAGTGGTGGGACAAATAATAGGGACGCAGTTTAACATTTTCTTAAATTTTTATTTATTAAACTCAAATCAAGTATGAATCGTAACTAAAATATATTCGGACATACGATTTTGCATCTGACCCAAACACAGAATCTTCGTTTCATCAGACAGTGCAGGTGTTGTTTTCGTTTGCTAAGAAAAGATACATTTCAAGAACTTTTATCCATAAGTCTAGCCTCCACAAGTTTTTTCTTATTGGCGTCTTGAAACAGGAGCAATAACTTTATTTTTCAGGGTATTTGTTGACTTGAAGGAATTAATCTTTTAGGTACGAATTGAAAGTTTATCCAAACCGACAGTTGTTCCACGCTTTCTTACCTTAGTCTCTTCAGTTTTCCTTCATTCATATATATATGTATATACTATATACAGTGTTGGAGCAAGTAATAGGGATACTCTCCTTTATAATATAAAATTTGATGTATTGAGGTTTTATTGATTTGATTTTGATTGTTCAGACTATGAAGAGCTCCGAAACGAAAGTATTCAATGCAATCCAATGAAGGAAAACTGAAGAGACTAAGGGAAGAAAGCATGAAGGAACATGGAGACTTCTCTCAGTCAATGAGCTCCACCCGATTCTATTTTAAGACTCATTGAAAGTCTTGACGCCGGCTCCGAACGGCAAATGCATTAGTGAAGTTTTCAATAGTAGTAATACTCATAACTAGTTAGTAGCTAATGTTATGAGATGATACCGCTGTGTTGAGCAACTTTTTCTTTTTTCAGATGCTCAGGCCTGGTAGTGAGCAGAGGAAATTCTAGCAGGTAGGCGAGTGTTTTGCCTACCGTACCACACATACATAGTATATAATAAGATTAAAAATTAAATAAATATACATATGCATACATATTACAAAATGCTAATGTAGGTAACGTATTTTTGAAATCATGAGGAGTGTTGACTAATACGTAAACTAAACACTCTGGTAGTTAAACTTGTAGTTACAAATATTAAACTGTAGCCAAATTTGAGCCATAAAAAGTATTTTCAAATGTTACGAAATTATTCCGTTCTAAGGTATTATTTCGTAGTACATATTACATTTATTAGTTTGTTTACTTTCCAATAAACATTAACGATTACAAAAATATTTTTGTTGACAACACCGTTAAATTGTTTGTTTTTCTAAATTATTTTTTCTAGCCATTCAAATTGATTGTTTAGAGACATTCAACATACATTCATACACTTTTGTTAACAATCCAACATTTAAGTCTGACTCATACAGCAGTTGTCATTTCTTAAAATATTTCGTTACAATCAAAAAATAATGTTGGTAAAAATTAGATTAAAATTAAAAGCAGAGATAAGATATAAATAAGTATGTACATACATACGAGTATAAAGTTTATAAAGATACTTTTTGTTGGCTATGACCTCATGTGCCCATTATGGGTCCCGTTCAGTGTACACATCGCTTAACCTCACTTTTTGAATTTTTGTTAGATATATTGATCTTAAACTATATATATTTAAAACTAATTTCTCTGATAGTTAGTATTACCACTACAAAACAATATAAAAACTTTTAATTTTTTGCCAAATAAATTTTTAAATTATTTTTTAATTTTTCTTAACTTTTTGTTTTATGAAGTTAATTTATTTGTAGCCTGATATGGAGAAAGCTTGCATGCTTGTTCATACAAAACAACATATCTAATAACCCTTTAAGCTTTTAAGCTGAAAATAAATGCAAAAAATGCGTTAAAATTCGCAATACATGAAAGAAGTGATTAGTGGGTTCAGTTTCTGAAATGGTTAATAAAAAAACAACAAAATACCGAGGATTTTTAACAAAAAATTAACCAGAGCACAATCTAACAACCAAATATAGTAAAATTTTTCTTTTCAAAAATTTACAAGGGAAACGGAAGAAAGTCTTCGAATGTAAATGTTTCCGATTCGGTTGATAACATATTTAAAAAAATGAAATAGTAATTAATATGCTCTACGCTCCTGACTCAACTCATAGCTTTAGTGCCAAATTTCAAAACAATTTATATAAA
Source organism: Wohlfahrtia magnifica (assembly GCA_023159175.1). NCBI lineage: Eukaryota > Metazoa > Arthropoda > Insecta > Diptera > Sarcophagidae > Wohlfahrtia > Wohlfahrtia magnifica. The sequence goes on along the minus strand of JAKWBJ010000187.1, from coordinate 2,349,530 downwards.
ACCACAAAATTTTTTATATAAACTTTTCCTTATAGCGCAATAAGCATTGACGATGCAATTTTTTTGTATATGTTTACTCCAGATAATTTAATGGTACTTTTAATAAAAAAGACTTGTATTTCAATGAGTCAAAAGTCTACACTCTTAACAACAAAGAAGGCAATAATTATTTTAGTGTAAACTTTAAATTAGTATCGATGCTGTACCCAAGATTCCCTCTGAGCCTGTTTTGCATAGAATTTATTAGGTTCGTAGTCTCTTCAACTGAGATATTCTTCCACTGTCCCTTAATTACATACTTTAGCATTGACTCACTAGATATAATCTGCTGACAAATTTCCTTCCAGTACTGCCCACAGGTTTTCTATTGGGTTTTTATCAGGTGATTGAGGGGAATAAACTGCACCCTTGGTCTATTATATAGCACCAAAGCTTGACAACTTCAGTTGTGTGCCTCGGTTTATTGTCTAGTTGAAAGCTATATTCTCCTGGCAACCCCAATTTTTCAGCACTCTACTTTAAGTTCTTTTTCAACACATCCTATTATTACGTAATTACCTACTCCACGAGCTGCCATATTCTCTATCATCACTACACTTCATGTGCTATGCTTAAGAGTTAGTAACTAGTTTTAATATTAGGGCAGATTCCTGATTTTCTTTATACCATCTGTCTTTCATTGATTCCAAAAATACAAAATTTACTTTCATAATAAAAAAAATTACTATTTCCCAAAATATCGGCGGCACGTTAACATATTGATTGGCGAATGCTATACTTTTATTTGGTTAACTAACGAAATGATCGGCTTCATGCTGCCAACACGGCCATGGTAATCAAATTTTTTTAACTCTTCTTGCTGTTGATACGCTAATTGTCTTAAATTTTTGTTTGATATCTTTCGATATTTGGAGCGCAGCAGTTTTGAAAATTGCTTTATAAGAGAGATTCTCTGTCAGTACTTTTGCTTGGGCGGCCACAATACGGATGGAGAGTTATAATTTCAGTTTTTCAAAGATTTTTGTTACTCTACCGACAATTCTTACTCTTTGATGATATTTTAGATCGCCTTTCCAAAATTGAATTACTATTTTTCTTCCTTTTACATTTATTTTGTTTCTTTTTGAACCATTTCTTAAAACTTGCTCAAAATTGTAATAAATGTTGCGATTTGCATCTGTCAAAATAAAACTCAGAGAATGCTGAATGACTATACTTTTATTATATACTAACAGATTTTAAGTTATCAGCGTAGACTTTTGACTTTTTGGAATACGAGGTATTTTTATTGAAAGTACCGTTAAATTATCTAAAGTAAATTTATACGGAAAAAGTTTTATCATCTACATTCACTGCACTGCAACGAACAGTTTATATTTTATGGATATTTTTTGCACTAAAATTTTGAATGGATTGAAGAGCGTTGACTTATGATGCCTGGTGTAAGTATATGTATATACAGTTTGTCAGACAAATGTTTTCAAAGCAGAAAAAAATAAAATCTTATTTTCATTTGAAAACTTTCACATATGCCATTACCGTGGCTGTTAAGAACTATCAGGCGCAATAACTTTTAAAATGAACCCACACATTACAATACCAACAACAAAAAATTTTCTTTACCTGCTTTTTGCGCTGTCAAATAAATGTTTTCAAAAATAAGAAATTATTGGAATTTTTCGGAATCAGATTTTTTCGAAAAAATTTGGGTTTTTTTGTGAATATTATCGTATGTAAAAGACGTAATCCAACATTTAGCAATCAAAAAATTGGTCAAACGTGCAACATATGACACTATATGATAGTGGTAATATGTACGAAATATATTCAAAACTTGGAATAGAAAAAATCATTGTTAGCAACATAAAACGAGATCGCCAACATTGTACGAAGCGTCTCATATTATATTCGTAATGCCTGTTACACAAGTAGGCGTCGAGAGGGGACTTTTCAGCCTTGAAATTTATTTTATCTTCACAAAGAACAAATTTAAAAGATGAAAATTTAAAAAGTATATCAATTATAAAATTAAATTTACTTCGACAAAATTACTTCGACAAATAAATAAATGTTATGCAATAAAATATTTGTACATTTTAAATTTTGAACCCAAACACTGAACACTGAACCGACCCGGAACTTAAATTTTTATTTTGATTAACCCATACCAGAACCTGAACCCATTTTTCCGGGTTTTCACTCCGTGACAATCTGTCCATAAGGCTCAAACAAAGAAACAAACATACACAATCATCTACAAAATTGTAACAGAAAGAGTCTCTAAATTTGATCCAAATAGATTCATAATCAAAGCAAATCATCAGTCAAAAAGGGATTGAATATATAAGTGGACGTGGTACCTCACATACAAAGTAAATATTAATTTTGATATATCTTGAGAACGGTTACAGCTATAGTCTCAGAATTAAGTCTGATTGACCTCATAGCCAATACAAATCATCAGGTAAAAAGTGGGCGGAATTGGGTATGTGGGCGTGGTACCTCTCATACAAACTAGATATTGATTTCTGCATATCTTGAGAACCGTTAAATCAAAAGCTTTTGAATTTCGTCTAAACAACTTCGTAATCAGTATAAATCATCAGGCAAAAAGTGAGCGGTTTCGGAAAAATGGATGTGGTATTTCCAATACAAACTAAATACTGTTTTATATCTTGAGAACGATTAAAGCTAAAGTTTTAGTATTTGGTCCGAATGACTTCATAGGCAATGCAAATTATTAGCAAAAAAATGAGCAGAATTGGAGAAGTAAGCGTGATACCTCCAACATAAAGTAAATATTGTTTTTTGTATATCTTGAAAACGGCAAAAGTAAAAGTTTCTAAATTAGGTTCAAACAACTTCGTGAACAATAAGCATTATCAGTCAGTAACTGGGTGAGATTGAATAAGTGGGCGTGGCACCTTCCATTCATACTAAATATTGGATTCTGTAAATGTGGATAACAATATCGTTCCACATCAGCCAAAAAGCGTAAATAATAGAAATCACGCTGGATAAAAGCTGTCTATATACATATACTATATAAAAATTAATGTACGTTTGTTTGAAGGCTGTATACAGCTAAAAAGCAGAACCTACAGTGTCTTTCTGGGGACAATATGGGAAGAAAGAGTAATAAATGTTACTATGATAGCGTTAAGAAAATAATTAAGATGGGGCAAGCGAAGCACTTAAGGTTTTAGCTCGTAAAAGTTTAAAAAAATATTTAAAAAATTCACAAGAATAATAATGTATTTTATAATCGCATAATACCACATGCAAATATTTGTATGAAATATATTTATCATTATCATCCAGACCAGGCACTTTTGCAGGACACTGCGACCATCAGAATCTATTGTGCCCCTTATGAAATGTAGTAAAAATGCGTTAAATACTTACCAAAAATGCACAGCAACGTATGTGTATACCATATAAAAAATCTCAGTAATACATGTTAACACATACATAGTAGATATTGTAAAAATCAATAGATTTTTTATTGTTTATGATCCTGTCGAAATTTATTTTTAATCAAGTGCCATAAGCAAGTAGGTGTTTTACTGGAGAAGTTAGTGCTTATGGCTTATCGGGATAGATTTTATGCATCAGATTAGATCTGCTTATAATAGATTTTACCAATATTTTGTTTTGAGTGTTTTTTAAAAGCGGGCGGATGGATACTCAAATGTTTTTATTTTTACGCACAGTGGTTTCTATAGGCTAAATATAAAAAAAAGTAAATTTGTAGGGTTAATCTAATTAGAACAGAATTTTGAAAGGTATATTTGTTTTTGTTTCGTAGCCCTCAAGAACAGCCTTAAAAAAACAAGCGCTTTTCCAAACATAAATAAATTAAAAACCTTATAAAGCTATTCTGTATTGAAATGATTCAAAATTAATTTTAAAAAGAGAAGTTTCGTCTTCATTTCAAAATAATTTTAATTGCTAGTGTTTGCTTTTTAATAACTTTCATATTTAGCCTAGTTTTTGGTTGTGTTTCCCCTTGAATCCTTCAATAAAATGTTTCTTATATAGTGGGTCTTGCAACAAAAGTTTCATTTTGATATGTAAGAAAACAAACATTTTGAAGAGAAATCATTGGGAGGCTTATTTAACTGTAATGGAAGAAAGTATCAGCTGCCACGGCTACTCTTGCAGGAGCAAATTTTTTCATAAAATTTTTCATCACCACACCGCCCACTTGCTGCTGTATATCCTCGACAACTACAAAAATGCCACCTTTGAGATCTTGAATCGATTGTGAGCCATTAGCATAGACTTTATCCTTCAGAGCGCTTCAAAGACAAATGTCTAAAATTGTTAAATCAGGGATCTCAGTAACCAATTGTGATCGGCTCTTCCAAAAATCACACGGTCAGGAAAAATTTCACTCAAAACAGCGATAGTATCGCTACTTCTATGCCACGTAGCACTGTCTTGTTGAAAATAAACGTCGTTCCCATCAATATCTTCCAATTCCGGTCATACAAAATCATTAAATATTGTTCGATAAAATTCTGGATAAGTTTGGTACACTTCGAGGACCCAGTCAGCAAAGCTACGACATTGTTGATGGTCTTTAAAAGAGTTAAGTTTATGAAAAATACGAAGTAATGTCAATTTTTGACAGCCCAATTACAAAAAGCGACGAGAAACGGATAAACCTATGTTTTTCTCAACTAAGCAGGTGGCAATTGTGTCTGCGATAAGGTTGAGGATGGCGAGGGCATGGTCTGACAAGAGTCATGGGCATGCGACCATCTTGCGATACTTGGATACGATCCCTGGTGGAGTGGATTACTGCACTTCCGAACCCTTTCTTGATAGAATGTTCTCTATTTTTATCTTACCATAGTCGGTAATTTGACCTAGTTCTGTTGAGGTATAGACGGACCGATTGAAATCCACGGAAGAGGTCGGTGGCGGAGTTTTTATTCCTGAATATGGGGTGATGGTATCGCTTAAACTTTCGGACCACTGCACTTGTCTTAAAGGCGGAGGTCTCGGCGATAAAGAGGGTAGCGGAATAGTTAATGTACTATAGGGTATTTGATGTTCATATCCGGATTTGTACGGACAGTGAGACTGCGATCAGGACGCTCTCCGGTGTCTACTCGATATTGCGACTGGTATGTGAATGCCGGGCGTATATAAACGAGATGGCGAGACTTTCACTCTGACACCCGGAGGAATTGTGTGGCAGACGAACTGGTAAGAAAAGGCTCTCTTCTTAGATACGGGGGACTTACCATCGGGTCGGGATGCCACTTTCCTCTTGCAAACTTCTGGTTCGGCGATACATGCTGGGCAGGGCACTGATACGATGTGAGAATGAACCCATGTGCTCTATATAGAGACAAAACTGGTCCTTATACTTTCGAAATCTATCTTAAGATTGCCACGACATAGGCTGTGAATCCTAGTGGCTGTTATCACTGCGCACGCTAAGAGACTGGGGTCTTCATTTCAATGATTACTATAGGAGTTGGATAAGGGAAAGGAGGAGACTGCCGAGTATTTTCTGTGATAGTGTCCGAATCTTTCGGGTGTTAGGGCTGCTTTCCTTGGCATTTCTGCATGCCACATCGGGCCTAGCTGATGTAAATATCAGCGGGCTTTCTTCACTTATGCTTGCGTCTGTTTGGTTCGTTTCAGACCAAGGCGCGGACATGTAGGTCTGCTTGGGCCTTCTATGGGCCTTCTATCTGTCATACGTTAAAATGGCGGGCTTTCGAAGTTAAATGTCTTATTGAAACACCCTTTATTCCAACAATAGTTTTAGTTTCTCTGAAGCAATTGCTTGTTAAAGTAAAAAAAGAATTGACTTCCTCCCAGCACTCGTGTAGTACTCACGCGCTGTAACTGAACGATCAAAGAATATCACCATGCAAACACAATTAATTTTGTTCTTTGGCTTTGGTTTGTCAAATTCATATTAAAATCGGTTAATATTTCTAATTTTTATAATTTTAGATAAAATTTTTTCTGTTTTTCTACTCACATAAGATGTATATTTGCTAGTAACGTTTGAGTAATAAAGGTATCAACCGCATTCATTTTATAAAACCCTAGTCAAAGATTTACGTTGATAACTCAACTGTATGTATTTTTAACCACCGTCTCCGACCACTGTACTACGTTTGTTTACCTTTAAGTGGTCTTTGTTTATTTCTTCTTATTGTTGTTGTTTTGTTTCTACAAAGATGAAAAAATAAAATCGTAACAGCAACAACAATAATAACAAATATAACAAATTAAAAAAAAATAAACAAATAAATGATTTACTTTGACAATTTTTGCATGAAATGTGTTACCTTTTTTTCTCTGGCAGGCAGGCTGGCAGATCATAGAAGAGAAACAAATATATATACATACATACTCGTATTTAGCAACAACAACTATAACAAAAAAAATAAAAAGGGTATTTGCAATTGTTGCTACAATGATTCTTGCCACAAAAATTGTCACGAATTATATAAAATGTTTTGTGTGTTTTCAATTTCGTTGTTTTAGTCTTTTCTGATTGTACTTTTTCATGTTTATGGTGTTTCAAGTTTGTTTTTTTTTTTTCTTTGTCTTTCCTTCTTTTTCTGTCTCTGAAAATTCGATTTCTTTCTTAAAAAAAAAAAAAATTGAGAAAAATAACCACAATTTCCATAGAAAATATAAAAATTTATGTTTAACATATTGAAAATTTTTATAAGTCACGTTATTGCAGGACATAAGGTACTATTGAAAAACCCAAACATACACTCCACACACATGCACAGATGCACTCTTTTCTTTACGAGAAACCATATTGAAAAAATAAAACACGATTGTTTAGGGCTGACTTTTATGGTGTGATGAAAGCGAAATGATTAGAAATGAAACACAAGTCGAAAAAAAATTTTTATTCCATGTATGTATGCGTTCAAAGACAACTTACTCCACTACAAACATACATACATACATATATGAAGCATTATATTGTAATACTTATTTGGTCTATATTCTATTAAGTTGAACTTGTAAGGGAAAGCTGAATATTTTCATTATTTCGGTAAATTCGAAAAAAAAAACATTTTTTTTGTAAATTAAAAAAAATAACGTTATGTATTCTATGGAACCGATCAGGATTACAAAAAAAATAGATCAGACATTTCAATTTTGCATTCGCAATATCCTCTGTCCCTCAATTATTAATTCCTTATAGCGGTACGTTTTAGCAAGTGCCTTTCAGCCTTATCTGTCTAAAGCTAATCGACCCTGCGTTTCGATTCGAATAGAAATTCTATCCGTTTGGCAAATTTAGTATTCTGAGTTTCGATTCTGTTCAGTTTCTTTTAATTGTATGTATTCTGCATTACGATCGTAACTACGTTTTTCTAACTTGTTAAAGTTGTGACCTAAAATCTTTCGATTTTTGTTTTTTTTTTAGTCCAAAATGTATTATTTGGCTAACATTTTATTTCTATTAGTATATATTTTATTAAATATAAAATGAAAATATACAAAATGTAAAAAAATATAAAAATATAAAGGGTCCGCCAAATAATTTTTTTTTGAAATGCTATAAAAAAAACTACTGAATATTTTCTCAAATTTCTTTCTTATTTGAAAGTAAAATCCTTCCCCTTAATAATGACAATGGCTGCCTCGGCTGGCCACGCAGTAGCCTACACGATCGGTCCAATTTTTAAGCACATTATCGATTGTGTGCAGCTGTATTTTACCAATGACTTCACGAATATTGTCCTTTAAAGCGTCAATTGTCCCTGCATGCGGGTTTCTGTGCCCCAAATGCGACAATTTTGCTTGTTTACATACCCGCCAAAATCAAAATGAGCTTCATCTGAAAAGATGATTTTTTAGCAAAATCGGCATCTTCTGTAATAAGATTGCAGGCCCACTTAGCGAAGCGAAAAAAGCGTAACACTTATCTTTGACGGCACCCCACAAATAATAGTCCAACGGTGTCAAATCGCAGCTCCGAGGTGGCCAAACGACATCAGCTCTGTGGCTGATAATGCGATCTTCAAAAACAGGGCGCAAAACATCAAGTGTAGCTTCGGCTGTGTGGCACGCAGCGCCGTCCTGTTGAAACTAAATGTTGCCAATATCCTCCTCTTCAATTTTTATGAACAAAAATTCGTTCAACATGGCCCGATAACGATCGCCATTGACTGTAACGGCCACTCCTTGCTCATTCTCGAAGAAAAATGGCCCAATTATGCTTCTGGAACAAAATCCGCACCAAAAAGTGACTCGTCTTGGGTGTATCGGCTTTTCAATCTATGCGTGCGGGTTTCTGTGCCCCAAATGCGACAATTTTGCTTGTTTACATAACCGCCAAGATCAAAATGAGCTTCATCTGAAAAAATGATTTTTTTGGCAAAATCGGCATCTTCTGAAAGTCGATCGCAGGCCCACTTAGCGAAGCGAAAGAAGCGTATACACAACCATATTCGTTCAGCGGAAGGATAAAACTAATTATCTGTCAAATCATACATGCGCTAAGTGTTACCATTCACGAAATAAGCACTAGTTGAAAAAAAAAACGTTAGATGGCGGACCGGTATTATCTCCCATTCTGCATTTCAATTACGTTTCCGCATTCAGTCACGTTTCGATTGAATATTGGTATTCCAAAAAAAAACTGAATCGAAAGAAAAGGAAGAAGACAATAATGGTCTCAAAAGCATAGGAACATGTGATATAGAAACAGAAAAATAAGCAAATTGTACTGCATACGCAAAGGGGTTCAATAAGAAAACATTCATTTTTTCTGTGTTGCAATTTAGCGCCTTTCGCGCTGTATTGAAGGCGTTTCAACTCCCAAAAAGTAGCATTTTTTTCTCTTTAGCGCTTTTTTAGAAAACGAGCTAGGTTAGCGCCTTTCTATTTGCAATTTTGTATAAGAAATTAAAAGCGTCTAAATTCAATAACTCATTATTTCTTATAAACTATCTACTTAAAGTGCTTCATGCTGTAAAAATTACGTTATTAGTTAATATTTGCCCAAAAAATAATTAAAATAGTGTTTCTGAAACGCACATATATCAAAAGCAAAGGCCCATTTTTTAAGACTTGTAAGACTTTTTAAGACTTATTAAATAATAACAATACTTAAGTTGTAATTTGTAATTATTAGATCCTTTAAAGATACAAAGTGGATCATAGAGCCATAGTGAATTCTTTCCATTTACACCGATCTAAGGCCAATGATCTAATCTGACTCCAAGTCATTCTATGGAAAGCAGCTGGTCTTTCAATCTGTCTCCTCCAGGAATGGGCTGGCCTTCCAATTTTCTGTTTCCCTGCGATTTTCATTCAATAGTAAATTCCGCAAAGTCTTAGTTTTGATTTCTTTGAGTATGCACAATCCATTTCCGTTTCCTTCTCACAGAATAATTTCCAGATGTATTTTCAAATGCCACGTAGACAGCGGATTATAAATTCTTGAATGCAATTGAAATCAATCACAGCCGTATTTCATAACTATCAACTATACAAAAATAGACTTCACACACAAGTTAAAGATGTTAATTTTCGTTTTTGGAGAGATATATGGCGAGAGCCCTATAGCATTCAGTCGGCCGAAAGAATTGCTGGCTAGGTTCAATATGTTCTGAATATCAGCACTGGAATCGCCGGACGTCGCCAGGATAGCAAAAGACGGAGTTTATTCCCAAATTTCTGTTTTCAATTTGAAAGATCGTTGCGCTATTAGCGTTGGTTCGCATAGTTTTGGTTTTGCAGATGTTTATCCGAAAGCAAGATGTTTATTCCGGCTGTATAAAAGTCAGCTTTTATTGCATCTCACAATATCTTTGAGCTTGGAGATAGCTGTCGGCTGCTTAATACAGGTCTTCTAACTTTATGTTAAGTTCCCAAGCTATACTACGTTGCACCCAATCGAGGACAACTTTAAACAGCAATGCAGACAGAACACAACCTCTGATAGATAATTTCTTAATGTTACAACTGAACTAAAAATAAACAAAAAGTTTTTAAGTTGCTGTTTATTTACAAATTTAGTATATTTTTCTGCTTTTAAATATGTTTAACGCTTTTTACAGCGCATTTTGATAACAAACAGTTACACAAAATATAATTTAGCGCTTTTTAGGAGGTCTGCGCGTTTTGATCGTCAAAAGTTGGCGACACTGCATTTTTTTGTCTTTTTCATGCAGATGGATATATTTTTTTTCATTTTGTATGTTTTCATTTCGTATTTAATAAAAATAAATAATATAATAAAAAATGTTAGCCAAATAATATATTGTAGACTAAAAAAACTAAAATCGAAAGATTCTCCGTCACAATTTCAACAACTTCGAAGAACGTGGCTACCGTCGTAATGCAGAATACATACCATCGAAAGAAGCTGAAAGAAATCGAAACTCTGAATACGAAATTTTCAATTTTTCGAATCAAAACGCAGAATAGGGATGATAAATTTACGCTTTCTGTTTTCTTTCTGTTTTCTTATTGAACCCCATTGCGTATGCACAACAATTTGAGTTTTTATTACAATTTGCTTATTTTGCTGTTTCTATTTCGTACGTTCCTACGTTTTTGAGAAAATTATTGTTTTTTTTTTCGATTAATTTTTTTTCTTTTTTTCTTTGGACACCAATATTCGATAAAAACGTAACTAAAGGCGGAGACGTAATCGAAACACAAAATAGGGGTGAATGTTTTATCGGGCTCCAACGATATCCAACTATACATCAAGTTCCAATAGAAACGAAAAATCTAAGGAAATGGAGATCGAATAGGCACTCCCCGTGATAACCGGATAACGATATAACATAGCCAGCCATAGAATGATATCTACAGGAAAATCAAAGAATTGAAAAGAAAAGAATTCTCATGCTTGGAGAAGATAGTCGAAGAAAGAAGGCACTTGTAGCCAGATAAAAGCATTAGCTCAAAAATGAAAGAAAAGATGTAAAGCCACCACTTCACTCGGAGACCAACATTAGGTCTATTGTGAAACCCTTCGAAGAAGAACCCAGATAACAAAGATATCGCCTAATGTCTCTCTCTTAGATTTTTTTAATAAGCCCAATCATGATACCTAGACCCAGGCACTGAACGCCAGTCTATTGTGAAATCGACTATTTAACCACCGATGTCTCAGTCAGCGGCAGGCAACACTCTCGACTGTTTTCAGTCCAGAATACCTCTATCTCATAGGAAGGTCTTTGCTGGTAAGGGAAAATATCTCGTTAAGAACTCTATTATATTCTTAAATGCTCTTCTATAGAACTTCAAGAGTAATTCAATATTTAATTAGTTCAATTTGGACTTTAGGGCCCTGAAAATGCTGCGGTTACTCCATGAATATTCAGATTTTATCGAGACCGATTATTTTACCTTTCTTAAGAAATGACGCAATCTAATCCTTCCACAGGAAAAGACTTGTCTGCCAAACTTAGCCCAGACAGTGATCGGCAATGTGAGGGGCTTAATCTCATCGCGTGACGCATCGGAACATTCAGTGGCTCTCAACATATGTAGATCGTTACCTGCTCCACTTCCGCGACATTCCAAGCTATAATCTGAGTTGCCCTAAAAACAGCAAGTACTTTAGTCTGAAAAACGCTGCAGTAGTCCGGTAAACTGTTTTTACTTCTGTACAGATCAATTTTTTGTTTTGAATTGGATTGGCCCGTACAGAAATGAAAAACTGCTCTGTTTAGTGACGAATCAAAATCATGCGAATCAATTTAATAACGAATATAGTGAGATGTACTGTAGAAGTGTGACTAGTGGAAGGCTTTTTTAACTTAAGGCCATAACTCAGGGGTTGACCCCTACTTATGCAATGCATTGTGCTGGTACTAGGAAAATTGGTTATGGGGAGGAGGATAGGCGGAGTACTGTTTATGTACGTTTGATTTGAATTTACCCATATCGTAAGTGACAGGAAAAACTTTCGCTGGAAGACTATTCCACAAACGAACTGTGCGACTGAAGAATGACTTCTCGCTATAATGCGTTGTGCGATTCGTTGGACAATCAACTACAAAGGGATAAGCTCTACGGGAATAACAAGTACTAAGTAAAAATATATGATTACTAGGGACTAGTTCCTTAATTTCGTCAGAACACATTTCGTTATAGTAACACACTAACGAATCAATAGAGTTGGCTACCCTACCGTCATTAATTAGCACCTTCGCCCTCTCCTGTACGCGGTGGAGAAGCTACCAAATAGACTTTGAAGCAGTGGCCCATACATTAGAGTCGTATTCCATCTTGGGCCGGATATAAGTCTTGTAAATATTGAGAAGGTCAGATGGAGTGAAGTATTTCTTGCACCGTCTCTAAAAAACCGAGGCACTTGAATGCGTCGGCACTCGAAAAATGTGATCGTTTCAACGGACATCACAATGAATCCTCATGCGCAGATAATTAAGGGCATCTAACTCCTCAATATCTATATTACCCATAGTTACAGATAACAGCACACCACCACGTCTGTGGTCGCTTATGAGGGTGTCATTCATATTCCGTCTTTTCGCCCCAATCTCCAGAAGGCTCGGCCTTCGATCAAAAGAATACCAGTAACAAATGTTGCTGTCATCTGCGAAAGAGTAGATAGGATTGGAAGCGAGAAGAAGAAAGTCATTAAGAAATATTAAGAACAGAGTTGCAGAACAACAGAGCCTTGCTGTAATGCCGAATTTAACCTGAACTCGTCGGATGAGAACCCATCTACAACCACTCTTATAGAACTATCTCTGAGAAAGCTCGATATAAATCGAGAGAAGTGACTAGCAACACCAAAGGCAGTAAGTTTCGATACTAGTGCCCCATGCCAAACTATATCAAACACTTTGAAAATATCCAGAGCTAGCAGGTCGCCAGTTGAACAGCCCTTACGGAATCCGTATTGACGATCGCTTAGCAAATTGTTGGACTCCAAATATTTCACAAGGTGATGATTAACCATACTCTCCATAACCTTGGAAAGTACGGAACAGACTGCAATTGGGTGGTGGTTTTCAGTATTGGTAGCCTCACCCTTTTTAGGGACTGGCGTTACATTAGCAACCTTCCAGTAAGATGGAAAAATACAGGCGCGACTTGACGCACTGAAAAAGTTGGCTAATGGACGAGCAAGCGTCGAAGAGCATTGCTTCAGGACCAATGCTGATATGCCATCCGGTCCAGAAGACTTGTTGACGTTGAGATTTGCAAGAACCGCTAAGCGAATATAAATTTAAATAAATTACCGAAAAACTTTTTTCCTAAATAAAATACTTGCAAGAAATAATCAACAATATTAGTTTTTTAATATTTGTTGCTTTTGTTTTGCACAACACTGTATATGGTGCCTAAAGTATATTCTCGAAATACAATAAAAATTTCATTTATGCTGATAATTTTTTGTTGTTTTATTTCAAAGTAAAGCTTGGATGCTCTTATAAGAACACCCTGTATATGTATGTATGTATATTTAACTAAAAATATTTAAAATTTTAATAAATTCTTACAAGATGTACTTGACGAACTTAATATTATTAAAGTTAATAATATTGGTGATATGGAATTTCCCCTTTTTTGTATATACTATATGTATATACTCGTAAGTATAATGCTACATTAGTAAGACACATTTTAATTTAATTATAAAAAAATCTTATTGAATGCACTTTAAATTCACATGAATTTCATAAAAAGATTTTAAAAATATTACTTAAGCTCTGACACATTTTTCCCTTTTAGTTGTGCGATCCACTTCACATTTTTCAAATGGGCCACATTTAACGTTGCCACAATAAACCGAACCAGAACCTGTAAGCAAGTTTGCAAAGAAAGCAAATAAATTTATTTTCAATAAAATTAAATTAAAAAAAAAAAAACATTTCTTACCGTATTTATCAGGCTTGGTGCCATATTTATCGCCACTATTAGACAACATATGAGGAGCTACACAAGACTTTTGATTGCACAAATTAGGACAACATTTGCCACCAATAGTGGCACAATCACTATCCTTATAGCAACGTGGACTACAGCTGTAAATTTTTGTTGAAGAGGGGCATTCTATTCACAAAAATTCGAATTTTTAATAAAATTCTGAAAAAATTTCTTACAAACTTACTTACCATTGGCTTGAATGGCCAAAACGTGTGCCAGTAAGATGAGTAAAACGGCCAAATTCATTAATAAAAGTTTAGCTGTTAATTAAATTATATTTAATATTTTTGTTAATTTTATTATTTTTATTCTTATTATTTAAACAAAACAAATTGTTATTTATCTAACAAAACATCATACCCATTGTCTCTTTTATAATTGTTTTCGATTTTTTTTTTTTTCTTATTTTTTATCTTTTCTCGTAACGTTCAAAAAACAAACAAATATTCAAGAGAATTGCGGAACCGTTATTGAATACAAGTATCTACGAAACAAAAGATTGTGTGTTTTTATATGAACGAGAACTATAACTGAACTGAAGATACGATATTTTTATTTGAAGACTCATACCGTACAATACTCATACGTACGTACCGATTTATCGGTTGTCTCGCTTTGTTTTTATTTCCTTTGTGTTGAGCGTTTTTTACTATTTTTTTTTACTTTCTAAGAAATCTGGTACTTTTTTTGCTTTATTCTCCGCACAATATAATTTCGTTTTTGAATGAACACCCTAAAACTGGTTAATGCACATTGTAGGGTGATAAGAAGATACTCGTGCATAAAAACTTTTAACGTTTGCCAACTTCGTTTAGTTATCGAGTGTTCATTATTGCAAAGCTTGTCTATATTATTTATGGATGTGATTGACATTTATAAAAAAAGAGAAAAACGGAAACTTAAAAGTAAATAAAAAGCACCTTAAATTATACGAGGCTTGTTAAAAAAAAAATAACTGGTGTTTTTTATTTATCATATCGATATCATATTTGTGTTGTTCTTGGTAGTTTGCAGTCTTAAACTCCACAAGACTTGCAACAATGTCTTTGCTGTTTTATGAGTCCTTAATATAATTATGCTATTTTTTTAGGCAAAAAATTAATCACCTTCAACATTGACCCTCATATTCATAAAAAAATAAAATGTATTTGAAATCGATTTTAAGAAAATTTTTATATAAAAAACGTGAAATAAAATGCTATTCGAACTCATTTTAAATTTTATGAATATGCGGTTGTACATCCCTAAAATAAAAAACACAGTTAACAACGCTTAATATCGGGTGATTTTATTACAGTTACACAGGTTTCAATCATAATAAAACAAAGAAATATATTTGTATTATCAAGGAAATGGATTTTAATGGATAGAAAATTTTATGACATTAATGCTTAAATATGACTTCGGCCATGTGGCCGCCACGGCTGGCGCGTATAAAGAACAATCTTGAACACTAATTTTCACAAACTTTTCGCAGCATTTGTGGCCGTATTTCGCCAATAACTCTTCGAATACGGTTTTCCAGGTGTTCACAATAACGCCAAATAATTCTTTGGGGTTAAATCACACGATTTTGGTGGCCAATTAATTGGACCATTACGTGAAATTACTTTTTCATCAAAAGTTTCTTTGAATTGTGTTGACATGTGGCCCCGTCCTGTTAGAACCACATATCAACAAAATTAATGCCAGCCACTGAGGTGAGAAAAAAATCTATTAATGTACTCATAGCGTTCACCAATGACAGCAACATTCTGACCATCATCGTTTTTGAAGACATATGGACAAATGACGTCGCCAGGCCATAAAGCGACAATTCTACTTATTTACGTACCAATTCAACCAAAAATTAGTTACATCGGACTACACGATAATTTTGACGAACAGAACCATGATTTTCATAAAAAATTTCAACAATTTCCAAGCATTGCTCTGGTGTAAATCAATCCATAATCAAATGTCAAACTAAACTAAACAAAAAGCAACTATCAGCTGTTAAATGGTTTGTCAAATAAAGCAGTGTTGCCAACTCAAAGTTATGAACCTCTAAACAACACCCTAT
Organism: Wohlfahrtia magnifica; assembly: GCA_023159175.1. Classification (NCBI taxonomy): domain Eukaryota; kingdom Metazoa; phylum Arthropoda; class Insecta; order Diptera; family Sarcophagidae; genus Wohlfahrtia; species Wohlfahrtia magnifica. The sequence goes on along the minus strand of JAKWBJ010000187.1, from coordinate 2,333,545 downwards.
AATAAGAACACAGTTAGTAAATCGTAACATTTATTGGAGCTTGAACAGCTTTATCGGTCATAGATCTTTTGTGCTCTTTAATGGGGATAATTTTGCTTTAATTTTGATGTGATGCTTATGATTTGTCGACTTGTATGAGTTTTTTAAATAAATTAGAAAAATAATTTTTGTCATTAAGTAGTTTATTTAACAAAGTCATAAGCCGATTATTCAAGTAAAGTTAAAGCAACATGCTCTGCAAATACTTCAAACCTTAAGGAACACAGAACACAGAATGCCTTTGGATTGAAGCTGTGAACATATTATTTTTAGGATTTTCTAACAACCCTCATATAATCTTGAATTAAAAAAATAACAATTATAATAATATACAGTAAAATACATTTTATTCACAGATTTTACCTTACCTACACTCGATGTTTTGCGCCCTGTTTTTGAAGATCGCATTGTCAGCCGCAGAGCTGATGTCGTTTGGCCACCTCGGAGCTGCGATTTGACACAGTCGGTCTATTATTTGTGGGGTGCCGTCAAAGAGAAATGTTACGCCAACAAGCCAGAGACAATTGACGCTTTAAAGGACAATATTCGTGATGCCATTGGTGAAATACAGCTGCACACAATCGATAATGTGCTTAAAAATTGGACCGATCGTGTAGGCTACTGCATGGCCAGTCGAAGCAGCCATTTGAATGAAATTATTTTCCATTATTAAGCGGAAGGATTGTACTACCAAATAAAAAAAGAAATTTGAGAAAATATTCAGTAGTTTTTTTTTTATAGCATTTTCAAAAAAAAAAAAATTATTTGACGGACCCTTTAGAAGTACACATCTGCTATTTATTTATTTGTTTTAAGTAAAGGCTGTTCAAAATTGAGGTATCATTTTAATTTTGCTGCCATTTATTTTCTACTTGTAATTTTTATTCAAAATTTTTGTTTTCAGATTCTAAATACATTCCGGTTAGTATATATGGAACGCTACACAAAGGAACATGTTATTAAAGTGTTAAAGTATATGTTTTATTAAAATTAAAATGATACCTCAATTTTGGAATCCCTTTACAATGCAATTACAAACTATTTTCGAATGACATATTACGAGCTAGGACGACATGCTCAGTATGATGTAACAGATATAGTCTCCGGTGGGAATCAAAGCCACAACCCCTACGTTGGCAGACTAGCACAGACCCCCTAGCCTACTGTGGCATTTATTCATCTGCTATTTTCTATTCATCAGTAAATTTTATTTCAGAGAGGATCAGAGAGTGCATTATCTGATATACATAGTATGAATGTGGGAGGGTTAACATTTCTACTCACTATCTTTCAAATAGTTTTTAATTGATTCCGCAACATGGGCTCATGATTGTTTACATAAATTGAACGTTTTTTGTTTAATAGTTCATAGAAAAGGGCCACTTTGTACCGTACAGGTCTTGCGACAACATTTCACTTGAAAATAACAGATTGTAATACTGGGCCATCAAAGATGTTTGTAGCCTGACATTATTATGATGAAATACAACATATTTTCTTTAAACTATTTCGGGTGGCTCTTTCTTGTTTGTTTCATTCGAACGGTAGAATTCGAAATTGATTATTCAGTCAGGTGAAAGAGGTTCACGATGAGTAATTCGCTTTCAGTTGCACCACCGTACTGACATTGAAATTTTGGAAACGGAGACAGGCAAAGTACTTCTGGGTCCAGTGATCTCGAATCCATATTTTTACAGCTTTGCTTATACGTTTACAACAATAACTACAAAAAATTAACAACTGGAGAATGTACGACAATATCTCGAATTATTATGATTTACTCTCATATTCATAAAAACTTAAAATGTATTGGAAAACTATTTTAACAAAATTTTGTATGAAAAATTTGAAATAAAATACATTTCAAAGTCATTTTAAAATTTATGAAGATGTAGTTAGTGTTTAAGAAAGTCGGAATTGACTGTAGACAATTGCCAGAGTTTTTTTAAGAATTTTTCATATCCATTTTTAGCTAAATGCTATATACACACTATTCTTAAGTGGGTGTATTAAAACTATATGATATATTTTTAATCTACAGCCCTACATTACTAGAAGTATATTATGTTAGTGCAGATGTTTGTAAAACCTTAAAAAAAAATAATACGAGTAAAAATTACTTTCTTAAATTAATGAAGATTTTACGTCTGCTTATTCGTTAGTCAGTTCATAAAAAGTGTGTAATCAAAATCAAGACCCAAATTAAAAATTTTAAAATCTTTAATATTCGTATAATAGCCCGAATCTAGTAATAGCATGAATCTAGTAAAAAGTAATTAATTTCTTAAAAAAAAAAATAAATAAATTATAGTATAGCTATGCTAAAACTTTAAAAGAGTTAGTTTATTATTGATCCTAGCTGGATAAAAGTTCTTTTAAAATCGACAAAAACTTATAATCAAAATTAAATTTTTTAATAAATTATTTGTTATATTCTTTTATCACATGACATAGTTCGATAAAGATCGGTTTAATTGGAGCGGACATTAGCTCTTCGGATAGATTACTTTTCGGTAAGGCTACGTCTGTGTTTTTCTTAACCACAGTAAGAAATGTGTGCTATTCTTAATTGACCTGAGATATTATCAATAATTACGTTATGGTGTAGTATATCATAAAAACGCATTTGACTGATGTTAATACGTTGTCTATGATGAAGTGTTATTTTCAAAGAAATATTTTACGAACGATATTTGCGTTAATATTTATTAATGCAAATTTACTTAGCACCCTTTAAAATGCCATAGGTTGGTCAACATTAATATGAGATAAAATTTTTAAAATAAAATAAATCAAAATAATGCTTTCGATTATAATTCAAAATAGAAATCAGATCATATATTATTCAAAGACTTAATTTTAGCTGACACCCATTGCACTACGCTACTGTTTGTTATAAGTTCGTTTACGAGTATCAAAGAAAAAACTTGTATTTAAATATATACTTCTTTGTTATGACAAGTGTTTAAAAAAAAAAAAAAAACTAAAAAATGATTAAACGTCGTTATTTTAAACGTTGATTGCTACTGTAAATTTTATTTTTGTAATAATTTTTATTGTACTAAGAAAATGATCTTATTAATGGAAGAAACTTAAAACGAGCTAAAGATTCGAAACGTTTAAAATTAATTGCAAAATTAATTCAAATAATATAAGATGACATATAGTATTACAGTTGAACTTGGAATTTGAAAATAATGAATTTAGAAGGACTGCACAATTTAGTTCGCTTAAAAAATGTTCATTATAACCAACATTAAAAACTTCTGGTGTTACGAGGACTTATATTTCATCAGAAACATAGGTTATATTAACCCCAAATTGCTCCAAAGTTGTTAGATTGTTAGCATAACATATATGTACATATAGACTAAAACGTTCGCCAGGAAAAAATATTCAATGTTAGTCTTACCAAACGATCTTGAAGACCAAGAAACAGGTTTGTTTCGTGATATACTATTATTATTATTATTATATTATTAAATTCCCATTACATTCCATAAAGGAACATTGGGACTTCTCTCAGTTAATGAGCTGCACCCGATTTTTCTAGACTCATTAAAAGGCACCTACAGTCTAACGCCGGCTCAGAACGGCAAATACATTAGAGGAGTATTTAATAATAGTAATACTCATAACCAGTTACTAGCTAATGTTATGAGGTGAACCGCTGTTGAAAAACTTTTTCTTTTTTTCAGATGGTCTGGCCTATTATTGAACCGAGGACCTTCTGGTTGGTAGACAGGTGTCTTACCTACCATACCACAGCGGCACAGACTATTATTAACAAAAAAAAGAGTTTCAATAATTTGATTGTCCTGTTAGATAGCGTACACTATTCACTACAATGGCAGCTCTAACCTTATTTCGAAAGAAATATTCCGTTGATGTGCTTGGCAGATGGTACGCTTAAAAAAGCGAACTTTTGTGAGTGCAAATTTTCAATTTCTAAAAAGAAGAGTAAAAACGAACTACTACAGGGTCTAAGTCCTTGCGTTATTCGGTGAATTTCTTCAGCGGTTATTGAATCGAATCTTTTGTATGGAGTGATCTTCTGAACAGACTCTTTATAAACGTCAGGAGATCTAGTGCAATCCAGATCACAGGTGCATTGCGTACCACGCCTACAATGGCTCTTTTTGTAATACTTGGATGGCTATCGTCGGGGATACTTGTCAGGCAACGGGCCAAACTTGTATTGGTGAGACTGAACGCCCGCCCCATCACGCTGGCATATTATCCTCTCGGGATACTCCTCAATTTTATCTGAGGAACTCTTGATACTGGTTAATGTTGACTACGCCTCATCTGGACCTGAACTATATAGGGGATTCGTAGCGTGATTCCTAGTAGGGAATATTAGGTCTCTGGTTCTCACATCCTCAGCGATTCAGTGGATGTCTGTACGGACGTGGAGACCTTTTACCTCCGTTAAACTGGCGATCAAGCGGAAGTATATGTTGGATGCTGAAAGTGACTGGACGGAAGGTGACTCTTGATTTATTGCCAGACTCACCTGGCTAACATTGGATATGAAGCGCACCAATCAACTGCTTAAACTGGACCGTCGGAGCATCTCCTTGTTGTATTCATGCACGCACAAAGGCTGCGCTTACCTAAAAATTACTTTTGTTGTGGATGTGAATTTGCTGAGGAAAAGGAGACCGAGGGCCACTTTATCTACCAGTGTCCATCTCTCGCACGGCGGAGACATCTCTTCCTTTCTCGATGGCTTATCGGAGTTATCGATCCTTGAAATCAAGTCAATAGCCAAACTCATTCTACTGTCGGGCTGGTTTCCGATCTAATATAGGGAAATGCTTCTGTGCAGTGGTCACCAGGATTTTACCAGGACTCTGGAAAAAGGAGCAGGCACAGCACCTTATATGGTATCACAACGAACCGCTATGCATGCTGTAGTATAGCCAGTGTGGTTGATCCTTACAAAGGGTATTACCTATGGGCAAGTAACTTTCAAATCTGCAGGCCAAGTGTCTAAGGAAAAAATAGAAGGGTATGAGCGTTTGTGATATCAGATAGTCAAGCGGAGTTAAGGTCTTTGTTCCTACGAGGTCCAAGGCAAGTAACTTTCAAATCTGCAGGCCAAGAGTCTAAGGAAAAAATAGAAGGGTATGAGCGTTTGTGATATCAGATAGTCAAGCGGAGTTAAGGTCTTTGTTCCTGCGAGGTAAGGTCAAAGATGAGTATGGACTGTCGTACATCTTCCAATGCACTTGGTGTTCACAAGAAGGTTACGCTATTTTTAGTCCCGGAGCATGAGAACCACCCTGACCGCTTGGCAAACAAAGGAGCTCGATGGGTTTTTATTAGGCCTGAGCCCAAAGAGCATGATCGACTTCTGGGTTGCTCAGCTTTGAAAGAGTAACTTCGAAGTAATACAGGCGAATAAGTTTGTCTTTCATTCTTCAGGTAGATCCAGAGGCTGTTACTCTTTAACCCTGTTCAGCAAGGGTGAACTTAAGAGTGGTCACCATATTTTGAGACTGATCGGTATAGATTCTGCACAACATTTATTCTGAGAGTGACCTGTTATTTCAGCGCGGAGGATAAGTTTCGATACTATAGTAACTCCAAAAATGGCGTTCAATCTGAATAGGACAACTTACTTTATCTGTGGGTTTAATATGACGTGCTGAGCATATAGGGCTTCACAAATGATTCTTCGGGTAGCAGTGCGCTTAGCCAGAATTAACATTACATAACATTTTGTAGTAATGTCAGTTTATGTCATCCATTGTTATCAAAAACACCTGATCAGTTTACTTGCGATGTATAACATTTAAAAAAGTAAGAAATAAATCTACTTTTCGCATTCTGCGGTTCAAGGAATCTTATGCTTATGTGCTCTGTACAACTGCTATTATTCAGCTTTTTTGCCAGGCCCATAGTATACGGAAATGCGTAAAACCTTATAGCTGCAAAGGTACCACTTTTGACTAAATATTAGTCAAGCATTGGTTGGTCTCCATAAAGCCATCGTCCTCGTAAGGTCAATTGCTAGAAAATTCCCTTAGAAGCTCTTGATGTGCAGGTGAATATTTATATCGGGGTTATATTTTTTTTAAGGATAAGACTAGAGGAATCCTACCCGCGTTGCTGGGAGCCTTAATTAATTATCTGTATTGACTACCAAGCCATTTAGACTAAGTTCAGAAGCTATCATTCTAACCGTTCGCTAGATATACAAAAATCAAGGTTTACTTTGTATTGGAGGTGCCACACCCATAATGTAGACTAAGTTCAGAAGCTGTCATTCTAACCGTTCTCTAGATATACAAAAATCAAGGTTTACTTTGTATTGGAGGTGCCACACCCATAATGTTTAATTTCGCCCATATTTCGATTGTATTGACCAGAAGCTATTTAGGCCAAATTTTAAAACTTTCTATTACCGTTTTGAAGATACAAACATACCAAAAAAAATATGGGCGTGGCACCGCCCAATTGTACAGAAACCATCAGTAAAGGCACACCTTTCCAAAGCATGTATCGGTTTTTAACTCCATTTGGTGGTTCTCCAGTTGTAAAATGACGAAAATAGAACTAAATGTTGTTTCGATTTTTTTGAAATATTTGTTCGGGAGCCTATAGAATCGCAACTCTGATTTAAAAAAAATGTCAATAACCTTCCCTACCAAATTTTCACGGCGATTGGATCTATGGTTTCTGAATTTGTCGAGTACAGACAGACTCACATTCATTTATACGAGGGCGGATTGACATTGAAGCTACCTAGCGCTATATAGCAACACAAACACAAAAACTTTTTCTTTCTTAGAAATTACGATCTGTCAAACATCAGCCGTTAAAATTTTAGCCAAATTCATCGATTAGCTTATTTGTTGTAGCCGTTTGAAGTAAGCAACTTTGTGTTTCTTGGAAAATGGAAAAACTGTGAATTTCGTGCAGTGATTAAACACTATTATTTGAAAGGCAAAACAGCGAAAGAGACAAAAGTAAAGCTTGATAGACATTACGGCGAATCTGCTTCGTCAGATTATATGGTAAAATATTGGATTGCTGAATTTAAACGGGGCCGAACAAGCACTGCAACAATACCATCAACAGGAAGGCCAAAAGAGGTGGTTACTGAAGAAAATATCAAGAAAATCCTCGATATCATTATGAATGATCGCCTGGTCAAAATCCGTGAGATTGCTGAAATGGTAAACATATCGTATGAACATGTGTTCAACATTTTGCATGAACATTTGCATATGAATCGTGTGTTGAACAAAAACGAGTTCGACAGATCACTTCACAGCGGTGTTTGGCCATGATAAAGCATAATCCTGCTGATTTTTAGCGTAGATTAATAACTGTTGATGAAACGTGGGTCCACCACTACACACCTGAAACCAAAAAACAATTGAAGCAATGGGAGGAAGCTGGTGGAAGTGCTCCGAAGAAGGCGAAGACAGCGAAATCGGCTGGCAAGGTTATGGCCACTGTATTTTGGGATGCACACGGAATATTGCTCATTGATTATCTTGAAAAGGGTCCACAATCACAGGAGAGTATTATCGTGCATTATTGGATCAATTGATTGATGCAATCAAGGAAAAACGACCAAATTTAAACAAGAAAAAAGTGCTCTTTCTTCAAGACAACGCACCGGTTCACACAGTATTATATACGATGCTAAAACTACGAGAAATCCACTTGGAATTGGTTGATCATCCACCTCATAGTGACTTTTTCCTGTTTCCAAACTTGAAAAAATGGCTCGCAGGAAAAAGATTCATCTCAAACGAAGAAGTGATTACCGAAACTAATGTGTATTTAGAGGAGTTCCCAAAATCGTATTATTCAGATGGTATAAAAAAGTTGGAAAATCGTCTGATCAAATCAAAATTTTTCACAAATTAAATAAATAAAATATTTGGTGCGAACTTTCGAAACCTGGTTGATAGAGACTGATCGTGATGAAGTTTAAAAAATAAAATTTAACTGACTATACTATAAAATAATTTGTTGGATAAATGGTTTATTGAATCAATTATTATACTCGTATTCGTTTAAAATTTTATTTCCATAAAAAGTTATTAAAAACTTAAAGCTTTAACAATAACAATTTTTAACTATTTTTTTACCCAATTCGATAAAAAATAATTAAAATCCCCAATGAGTACCGAAACCATCGAAACTCATGTGAGAAACCATCTCAGCTGGTGAGTAGTGAACAGTTTGACTGGAACCATAAGCAGAAACAGCAGGCGAATTGTGACTATAAGTAGTGGCAGCTGGACCATGATTGTAAGTGGTGGTGGCAGTGGTAGGAACTTCATGATGATGAGTATAAACAGCAGCAGTAGGAGCTGGAGCAGCATAAACAGCATGAGCAGGTTGTTCGTGAGTGTAAACAGTATGAGGCATATGAGGAGCATAAACGTTATGAGCTGGTTCATGATGTTCATATACAGTTTTTGTGACTACAGGAGCGGAATGGCCAGTGTAAACAGCAGCAGTAGGAGCAGGCACATACGAAACTGTTTTGGCAACAGCAGGAGCAGCATAGGTAACAGTTTTAGCTACGGCTGGTGTATAAACATTGTTATTGATGCGGGTATCCTCCTTGTGGACACTAGAGTAGGGTGTGTGCACAGATTTCGAGTATTGCGATACAGTGCCACCAAATGAACGTACCACATTTTGATGTGTGGTAGCAACAGCATCAACAGCCGGATTAGCAACTTTAGCAATTACAGCTGGAGCGGCAGCATAATGAGTAGACACAGGAGCCAAATAACCAGCGCTGGCTACAGCTAAAAGGGTTGACAAGACAATATATTTAAAAGCCATTTTTTTTTTCGAAAATAAAATGAAATTGTAATCCAAATGTGTTCTACTGAAACAGTGGTGAGTAACTGATAACAATTGTATCAAATTCCATGAATTTTATACAGAAATTTGAGGCTTAAATTTCAAATCAAATTTGAAAATATGAATTGATGGTAATTCGATCAGTCAATACGATATAAATCCAATTACAAATAAATGCCTGCCAAAAGATTAAACCAATTCAATGTTACTTATTTTAAGATAATTTTTTGCTCGGTTTTCAATAATTAACTCCAAACTCAGGTTGTTTCATTATACTCGCAAAACAGGACACAATACCAAGTTATTGTTGTTCTTCGACCTTAAACGAATATTTGTATTTCTTCTGCGCATGCGTACGCACCCAATACTTTTTCATTTATTTAATTTTTTTTTTATTTTTTATTGTTAAATAATTGTAATTATTTTTAGATTTTGAATTGAATTGATCCATATTTTTGCTCATGTCACGTTTTAATTCTTTGTTGTTATTTAATAACTAATAACGTTAAAATTTTCTACGGTATATTAGGTATCCAATCAGTTATGATTAGTTATATTGTCATGCTTCACCCTACAATGGTTATACATGTTCAACACAACTGTAAATAGTTGAAATATCTTACCTTTCGTACTTTAAGTTATAGCGATTGGATCAAAATAATATCCCTTCGTCTATGAGAATTGTGATCCAGCATACCGTTATACCGATCAAATCAGCATAATGTCCCTCCGTGTATGAGCTTTATAATCAACCGACAGACCTTTAGGTCAGCATTATTTGTGTTAAAGAGTGTCTAAAATAGTAACAGCCAAACTAAATTCGTGCATTTTAAAACTGCGCTAGTAATTTGAGAGTCTCTCACTCAGGTCACTTTGCACTGTATTTACTACTTGTTTTTTCTTTACTTCTCTTTATTTTTTACTCATGCGTATGACTACTTACGTGTGAAAACAGAAAAGAAAAGCAGCTCCTTGCCTAAATCTGGCCTAAAAAGAAAATCGAAGGGTACGACTTTTTATGTGATGTCAGATAATCAGCAGCAGCTTCGAAGGTTTCGTCATATTGTGAGATAATGCCAAGGTTTTTATGAACTTTCTGATATTTCTCTACAAACTTAACGCACACAGGTCAAGCCAAGTTGATGATAAGTCTTCTGCAACTCGCTTTCATGTAATTGTATAGTGGTGATATCCTTCTAAGTGGTGTCATCTGGGTGTACGTGAGTCGTCGCCGTGCGGCATACGCCACGGTGCCACAATGGCACGAGTGAATACGATGCGTCCACCAACGCCCCCACCTGTGATACCCACAAGTGAATATCACAAGTCAGTACCAATTCGAAGGCGTGTTGTTAGGACACTCATAACCTTCATACCTTGATAGGGAGTCGGAGACTATCTAAACTCCTGCCGTGATATGGGTCACAACACACCGAGCTCGCGCTCAGACTGCGCTCAGCCACCTCGAAGCTCCCACAAGGTTTAGATCGGGCAAAGATCGCAATCCTTGGGGCTCTCGATTCGCATGGCATCGTGAGTATAAATTCAAACACGTGCCGCCCCCAGCTTAGGCTTCACAACAGTCCCGGACTGGTCACCGGTGGCTTGCTAATTGATGGAGGTGATCCATAATTAGCATTGCCATTTGCCCCTGATAAGCGATGTTTTTCGCCTGATCATTCGTGTGATAATTATTAAATTCGCCAGAAGTAAGCTCGAATGTTTGAGTGCTTTCTTTAGATGAATTTGTCTTGGGGGTTGAAATCTCTTAGTTAAGCACTCGAAAACGCAATTAAATTTTTGTGTCATGTCCTCTGGTACAAATTCGAAACTGGTCCGCTTGTGTTGTATACGGACACTCTAACCGCTGAAACACAGCACTATGACAGGGAGACCCCATACGAAATATCAACTTCTGGTTGAGAGAGGTTGTGGAAAAATGCCTTTGAGCTAAGACAAGCGAAGAGATTTGTTTCAGTTTCCCTTGGTAGTGGTTAGAGCACACGCACAACAACACAAGCGACTCAGTTTCGAGCAACAGCAGAGTATATGACGAAAAAATTTAATTGTGCTTTCGAGTGCTTAATAAAAGAGGCTTCAACTTCCCTCTAGACAGCTCTATCTCAAAATTCCAAGATTCAAGATTCCCTCTGAACTTCCATGTTACCTCTAGCGATGATGACAAATATCAGACGAATGATCAGGAAAAAGCGCCACCTACTGGGTAAAAATTACATTGCTAAAGTAAAGATCACCACCAATTAGCAAGGAATATGAATAACAAATGTTGCTGTCGTCTGAGAAGGAGAAGATAGGATTAGAAGTGAGAAGAAGAAAGTCGTAAAGAAATATTAAGAATAGAGTTGGAGAAAGGACTAACAACCAGGGTTGGCAACCAACTGGGGTCTATTGGGTATTATATTTAAGAAAACCCGAGTGGGTTTTTTTATTTAAAAGTTTTCTTAGTTTATTTACAAGAAAATAAGTGTAATTTACGTATTGGGACTACAAATGTATTTGTTCCAATTTCCAAATCCCGTTTCAGAAAAACTTCTCGTCTTTTAAGGCGCTCCAACCTTGAAGCCGATTGTGTATTTCTTCGAAGGAAGTGATTCGATGTCATGCAAAAAGATAAGCTCATACCTCTTTGTACGGCCTAGATAGTTAGGCCGTAAATGAAAATTTCTTTTAACAAGATGAATACGTGTTGCGTTTGCTTCCCTTACACTTTTAGTTAAAAAACGGAGTATCCACGGTTTTTGTAACCATATTCCATAATTCAAACAGGTCGTTATAGCGAAATGTCCTATAAAGAAAGTCGTATAAAGAGGTGTAAGCAATGTTTGGAGAATATGGCGGATCGTTTCTAATATTTGTTTGGAAACCTTTGCAACATGATGTGTGAACATCATGTCTGTCTTTATATTCCGACCGTTTTTCTTATAATGCATGATTCAAATGAAGTAACATCAGTTGGCTCCGATCACCGAGTTTTAGCGGCTCATAGTACACAATGCCGCCTTGATCCCACCAAGAGTGCAAAATTGCGTTCTAAATACGAAAACAACGTGGTTGTATACACAAACAAAAAATATTGTCGACTTGAACGAGATTTAGGAGCAGTTATAAAACCCAAAAAAATCCGGTGGGCTAGGATTAAAAAAAAACAAGTTTTTGCCAACCATGCTAACACCAAAGGCAGAAAGTTTCGATACAAGAGCCTCATACCAAACTATATCAAACGCCTTTGAAATATCCAGAGCCACAACTTTGCTCTCACCACAACCATGAATGGATTTGTTCCACCTCTCCAAGAGCACCGCCAACAGGTCGCCAGTAAAACTGCCTTTGCGGAAGCCGTATTGACAATCGCTCAGCAAATTGTTGGAACTTACTACTGCTCTTAGTTTACAATCAACCATTATACTTTCATAAAATATAGGGTATTTCTATGCCGTATATGTTTATTTTTCACTTTGATTACTTTTCAAATTTTATACATTCGTTTAAGCGCCCTAAGCCTGCTTTGATCTTGGCATGATTTAACAACCATTGTTGGTGCAAGTGTAAACGATACACTTGTTTTTATTGTAATTTGGAAACAATAGATGTATAAAAGCCTTTACAATGGCGCTTTTTTATTAAATGAGCCCCTGGAATATTTGCAATTGTTTATTGTAAGGGCGGTGCTTTAGGAATGTTTTAACAATAAGCTCTTTATGCATTTTATATGGTATATAGAAATAAAGTAAAAAAAATTATTGAAATTAATACGCAAGTAACTGTATAATATTTAAAATAATTTTAAATATTTGTAAACATTTAAGTGGTTAATCGAAGTCTGGTCAAATATGTTTTGCCAGCAAGAGATACTAAAAACATATGGAATTCTTAATAGGGGACACGCTTATTAGACTACTTAAGGAAATAGAAATCAAAGCTACACTGCCAAAAAGATTTTCGTATACAGATAGTACTAATTTACATTTAAGCCCCCTTTGTTGGTTTTGATTATCTTGGACATCCTTAAAACTGCGCCTACATAACCTATCCATAATATTAATTTTTTATTTTTTATGGTTTTTTGTTTTATGTTTACCCATCAAAATTTATTATATTACATTACATGTAATAAAATGTTAAAAAAAAACTTTTTTTTAGATTCAATTAATATTTTATAACCGTCCACAATCATCTACAAATGTGTCCCACCATTATTCAACTTTACAATGGTGATCTTAATGAACACCATTAGTTTAACAATGAACTAAATTAAACCATAAATTTTACCTCCCAACAAGTAAAAGTTATTTTACAGCATACACATCGAGCTGGTGAAAATAAAATGACAAAAAAAAAATGAAAGAAAATAAAAGATCAGACGACCTGTACGATCAGAAACCTAACGACAAAGAGACAGCGACACTGCTAGTGCCACCTAACGAAACCAACAGCAGCAGCATGTAATCCAGTAAATTTATCTTCATTTGCATGTGTCACCATCATCAACACCTTCAAACTTTTATGGTCCAGTTGTTGGGCAATTTTATAGCTGTTGTTGTTGTTGTTTTGTTATTTTTATAGCATGTATATAACAAATAAGAAACACATTAAGGCTTAAGACCAAATTACCCACATAATCAATCAGTTTCACCAGCACTGGTTAAAATGATTAGATAATAGGAGGGGTACACCATCCATCCATCCATCCATCCGTCCATTCATTTATTTATTCATCGTATGGCTATATATGGCTTCTATTGCTACCACATATACCACGAGGTATACTCGTATAAAATTTACAGTTAAAAGGAATACGAGTGTGCTCGTACCTATGTATGTATGCACGCTAACTACACAAAGAGTAAGTAATTGCTGCCACTGACAATGAGTTAAACTATTAATTATGTACCTGAATATTTTATGATACTTGCCACTCTATGTTGCACTATCAACTTTTGCTGTTGAAGTTTAAACTAAAAAAAGAAAGAAATTGAAAACAAGTAGAAAATGGCTTTTTTTAAGGCAAACAACAACTTTTAAACACCCTAAGATATGCAATTGAATTGAATTAAATTTTATAAGATATCTTTAGGGATTAAAGCTGGCCATTTCATTTTTGTTGTGAAGAAAAAATGGAATTAAGTGAACATTTTTCCATCATTTTTCAGAATTTGAAGACCAATTATCTAGTTCACTCAAAGCTATGGCCTATTTTGTTAACCTTTAGAGAAAAAAAGCATGAAAACGGCCTAAAAGCCAGACATGGAAGTGATCCAAAGATCCAAACCTAAAGAAGAAATCCAGTCTATAAGTCCCTTACGTCAGCCAATCGTTACTCTTGACGAATTTTATCAAATTCGACAGTGACACATCCCTTAGACAGTCCAGATCATGGACCCAGTTATCTGAGCTCTCATAGATCGGGACAGTTACAGTAACAAGTGTTGTACCGATTCCTCTGCCTTTTAGTAATGGCAGCTTCTTCAGTAGCCATGTTTAGGGCCATGTGCTCCGACATTGGTTCTATCATACAACCCATATCAGTACGACATGATGCCGTTCCAGTGAGCGAATACAGCTGAGAAGATACTTCGATCTTACCACGTAGGAGTCAAGAGCATTAACTGCCGCAAGACTGTCCACGGAGATTCTATTAGACCACGAAGACTTGAGATCTAATTGCCTGATAAGCCTAGCAGCTCATTCCATAAGGTAAGCCTTCAGTGTAATCATCGGGCAGTCTGAGAGGGGCCCTGATATAAAGTTCATCACAGTAGAAACACGATCCAGTGCCCGTTTCCATTTTTTTCCAGACTGTGTTCTCCTGAAGGACAGATACAGCAGTCCATTCATTCCTAAAAAATATTCTAATACCCCGGCCATGTCGAAATTCAGAGTAGGTTTCCTAATGATGGTGTGCCGTACCTCAGTCCGCCCAACTCTCTGAACCTAAGCACAGACTTCACAGAGACATTTGATTTAGGTATACAGGAGTGATATACTCAGAATTATCTCCAGACCGGCATGAAAAGGGGAATTCATGACAAATGTGATGGCAAGATTGGCCAGCCTCTGCATCCTATTGAGAATGACCAATTATGACCCAATTTGCGCCGACTTTCACCAGATAAGAACGCCGTAGGAAAGGATTGGTCTTAAAACTATGATGTACATCCAATGCAAGACATTGGGTTTAAGACCCCATTTCTCCAAAAATTCTTTCTACAAAAGTAGATTATTGAGTTAGCACAGTAAACGTGGGAAAAAAGTTTTCCTTGACAAGTAGCACAGCATCATCAGTATATGCGACCCTAGTTGAGTCTGAAAAGCATTTTATTTATAACCTGGTTCCACGGAATTAATGAAAAAGCATAAACCTGTGACGGTTCCATATTCACAATCTTTCTTATGCTGCCAATACCAAAATTAGAGTAAATGACCATAATCCCAAGCTTGTTGAATAATTCATACAGAGCATCGACAATCAGCGCCTTCAAAACTGTGTTGTGGGCTTTTGGTCTATTGAGTTGTGTCAAGGTTGTTATTGCGTCACCCTGGCAATGCCGTACATATTTGTGTATTACATTTGAAATTAACGGAAATAATTCGAATGTTGTAGGAAGAACAAGAACATTCGGAAGGCGGCGCCTTATGCATGAGTTTTGCAGTCATAAAGTAAAGTCGTGTTTAGGCGTAAATAAAGGTGTTGTATAAACGAATATTAAGTGCAAGATAAATAATAGTTATAATTGTATACTGTAAGTGAGGAAATAAAAACTGTAAAACAACAACAACGTGGTGTTTATTTTATTTTGACGCAAATAAAAAGAACTCAAACGTTTTAAAAAGGTTTAAACGTAACAATATGCTTTTCAAAAGTCCTGTTCGCATTCTTTCCAAATCCGTTGAAACTTGAAATCGGTTAATATTCAACTAAGTTATTAGTTAAATATTATTGAGGGTATAAAAAACGTCTTTTTACTCTAAACTCAAGATTTTGGAGGTTTTTCGAAAATTTAAAAAACAGATCCTTATTGTTGGGTGATATCTTACTCATCAGAAAAATAGAAACACTTTCCAAAGATTTTATGTCTTTTGGCATTATCGAGTACATGTATTTATTAATTAATAATCAGCAATTACCGATTACATGGTGCTAATGATTAAATTGGTTATTGGGTAATTGGAAAATAATAAACAAAGCATAAGTCTATTTTATTTTGAAAGATCCCTACTTCAAATAAATAAAATTTTGATACTTATTGTATGTGTTACAAACTTAATAACTTATTCTAAATGCCTGCAGTAGCAGAATATTTATTTTTTCTTTTACATTTACAACTTATTGTAATTTGATTTTATTTGAAAATTTTTGTCAGTTGTTAGCTTTAGAGTAGAGTACATCGTTAATAAATCGTAATTCGTTTGAAGTTATTGCTCTTGTGGTTGTTGTTATTGTTTTTGTAGATATTCACCTAGTTAATAGATAGATAGTGAGGTTTTTTCTCAACTAAAATTGTACTCTAAAATGGCTACTGTAACTACTACTAACCTAACTAAGAGAGAAGTAGCAAAAAAAGGAAATTTATTAACATTACCTTATACAGGAAAAACTGTTAAGAAACGATAGATAAGAGTCTCGGCGCCGATAAAAGGGACGAAGCAATAAGAAGAAGAAAAAACACACAGTGAAAAAATTTGGTTAAAAATCAGGCAGAAGTTTATTTAAATTTTTTTATTAATGTTTTGTTGTTGTTGGAACGATAAATGAATGTATAAATGAGCGAGCGAATGAACCAACGAACGAACAAACATTTACAAACGCCTTTTGAATTAATCAGCCTGAAAAATATTGCTTCCGTATTACTTTTGCACTCCACAATAGTATGTGAAATCAAATATTTACACACTCCTTTAAGTTGGCTTAAGCTAAGGCCTGTGTGGTTTGTTTGGTGTTGGTATGAAATGGAATAGTGGTGCACTTAGCACTATTTCACTTGGTTGGCATAAATTTGATATTTACACATTTTTTTTTTCTTCCTCTCTCTCTGTCTGTTGATTTCCTTTTTTTTATTTTCTTCTTATAATTCAAAAAATTTTAGACTGTGAGTGATAAGATAGACAGATATATTTACAAGTAACACCGCATTCAAATTAGTTGGTGAATTATATGCCATTGTTATAGTACTTACAACGTCAAGTACTACTGTGAGAAATTCAATTAAAACAAATTTCAATTACACAATATTTTAATTTTATTTTTTTAATTTTTATCTTTATCTTTACTGGCGGTATTTTATAATCAGAAATATAAGAGTAAAGAGGGCTTTTTACAAGAGTTTATTAAATATTTTTTAACTCTAAACATTAAAACATTTTTAATTTTCTGCGAAATATATAAAAAAAAACTTTTAATATGTTAATATATACCATGATATGTCATTTTTTCTAACATATTACCATTTGACAATTTCCTGAATCTTCCAAACTGTAGGTAATAAGGTATATCAAGGGCTGCTTTACCTACACTTTAGTAATCATTTGGCTGTCAATAAGTAAAGTCGCGTTCAGGCGTAAATAAAAAGTGTTGTATAAACAAATTTGCTGTGTTAAGACAGTGTATAAAAGTTATAAGGAAGTTAGGGTCCGCCATCTAACGTTTTTTTTCAACTAGTGCCTATTTCGTGAATGGTAACACTTAGCTCATGTCTGATTTGACAGATAATTAGTTTCATCCTTCCGCTGGACGAATATGGTTATGTTTTCGCTTCGCTAAGTGGGCCTGCGATCGACTTACAGAAGATGCCGATTTTCCCAAAAAAAATCATCTTTTCAGATTAAGCTCATTTTGATCTTGGCGGGTATGTAAACAAGCAAAATTGTCACATTTGGGGCACAGAAAACCCGCATGCATACATTGAAAAGTCGATATACCCAAGACGAGTCACTGTTTGGTGCGGATTTTGGTCCAGAGGCATAATTGGGCTATTTTTCTTCGAAAATGTGCAAAGAGTGACCGTTACAGTCAATGGCGATCGTTATCGCGCCATGTTGAACGAGTTTTTGTTCACAAAAATTGAAGAGGAGGATATTAGCAACACTTGGACGGCGCTACGTGCCACACAGCCGAAGCTATACTCGATGTTTTGCGCCCTGTTTAAAAAAATATATATTTGGCGGACCCTTTAAATAGAATTGTAACAGCAACAAAGTGGTTTAATTGTATTTTAACGCAACTTAAACGAACTTAAACGTTTTAAAAAGGTTAAAACGTAACATTGGTGTCAGAAGTGGGATTGCGTATATAAAATAAAATAAATAAAAAATAATATAAAAGTAATATTAAATAAAAAGAAGAAGAAGAAGAAAAATGAAATTCCAAGAATTAAAAATGGACAGGCCCATGATATAAAAAATAGAATGGCACTCTCTCATTTTTTCTGACATATTACCATTTGACAATAAAGGCGAACTGATATTTATGTTGAAATTTGTGCTACCATACCATGCTCACAAAATCCCGTTTTTCACATAAATTTTTTTTCGAATTCGATTATTAAACCGTAATATAAGGCAAAACAAAATGTTAAATGTGCAAACAAAGAAAAAAATCTAAAAGAAAACAACTTAAAACAAATCTTTAATAAAACCTTCAAATTTCCCATTTCAATACATATCTTTTAGTATTTATTCTAAAATAGCCTGAGTTGAAAAACATACATACATTATATATTCAAAGTTAACGTTGGCACTTATGCTGCAAAATTTTAAATAATATTCTAAATTTAAAATCTTGATTAAATTACACAAACTTGTGAAAAATTTCTGGGAATATTGATCCTTTTTTTTAAATGCTTACATATAAAACAAACTTCAAGAATCTCGTTTATTGTCAAACAATTTTGAGTGGAACTTCCTTCTATTTCTTATATCATCGCACTACCTTCTATTTTCTTATATCATGATATATACATTGATATTAAATTTAAAATTTGTATTAAGTTCTAAATATCCTTTGAAAAATTACATTTCACAAAGGCCATCAAATGTGGAAAATCTAGGGAAGGAGCTCTGGAGATTGCCAGAAAATCCCTTCTTGAAAGAGGAGAGATATTGAAAGTAGCCACACATGGCGTACCCATCGACGACTTTAAACGGCAGTTCGCAAGAATTTGCCGCCAAAAGAGCAAAACATTATCAGGTTGGGCATAAGTTGGCATACAATGTCGTGGCTGGCAGTATTTGGATTGGCTTGGTCTCTCTGGATATCGCCAACGCTTTCTTTAATCCTGTTCAAATCGGACAAATTCAAGAGGCGATTGTTGATTTGTCCATTGAGCAGAAGAGTGAACAAACGAAGCCACAATTTCTGAACTGTCAGTACAAAACTAGTTGGTTGGTTTTGATTTGTAACAACGAGTCGACTGCGGGATAGCTGAAACTCAATTGGAGTCTTATTGAGAGGAAGTGCAAGGTAAGTTTGAAGGTGGTGAAGGAGGAAATAAGGTTCAGTTGTTTTGGGTACCTGGATACTGTGGAATAGATGGTAATGAAACAACTGATGCATTGGCTCGAAAAGGTTCCATCACACCATATATTGGTGCGGTACCTTACTGTGCGGCACAACTTATTACCATCCTTAATCTAATCAAGAATTAAGAAATTGCCAGATGATTGGAACACTAGAATACTCAAAGGGGACTTCGTCGATCTGGGGAGGTGATCAGTCCGTAATTTGAGCGTAGCTCTGAGGTTCTTAAATCTTGCAAGATGGACTTGAACGGGCCACTGTGAACTAAGAGTTCATCTGAAAAGGATGGCTGTCACAGATGTGGATGTTTGTTTGTACACTGTGCTCTCAGTAAACAGAGACAGGGGAACACATATTGTGTGATTGTGGGGTTCTTGATAGGCTTAGATGGAAATACTAAGATGATATATCCACCATTATGGCTCCAGATCTGCTGGTGTTCTTTAGGAAGGCAGCAGATCTATTTAACAAACTACAAATCTCATGGGTCCCAGATACCTGCATTTGTATCAAAGGTGATCTCTTAGTCTGACCCAAATCTTTTTAGGTTGAAATTGCTTTCAGAAGCTAAATCTGTAAAGTATAATAGTTTGGATAGCAGTTCGTGGACATATTTATGGAGTTTTAGCAATATAGCCACGTATTTACTTGCGCATTGTCTTGATTGACCAACGCTATTTCTTCGCCAAATGTGATATTTTTGCTTCAAATGATTAATTAATTTTTTCAAATGTTCTGTATAATATTCGTGTGAACTTGCAATGTAATCGATGTGGGTAATAACGCGTTCATAACAAACAAACTTTTGGCCGACGAAACCAACCGGAAAAAATCTTTTAAAGTTACTAAACGGCTCAAAAACTCATCCAAATTGCTTCTGAACATATTCAAAAACTACTTTAGTCACCCGGTTGAGTTTATGGTCAAGTGAAAGCTTTTTGCTTTTACAGAAACCTGGTTAAATAATAGTAGAAATATTTTTAATTCTGAAATCTAGATAATTATAGAAAAGGTTCTAAGTCCTTAACCCTGGTAAACAAACTGTAATACTGACATATATGAGCCATATACTGCGGCAAATCATTGACGCTTGAGCAACGCCATCAAACTATCCAGATTTACTTTGAAATTTGCTCAACTTATAGACAATGTTTTATCGTAAAATTGTGTACAGCGAGAGGGCTTATTTTTCGCATAACAAGTTGCGTAATAAACAACTGGTTCGAATTCATGCGATCAACCACCAACCATTTATTGCAAGCGGAATGATGACTAATAGCGTAAATATACAATTCACATGAACAAAGATCGCGCGGATTTCAGTTCACTCGAGGAGTTATAGAGATCGACACAAACTTCGAAGGACATAAAAATCGGAATATTTAATGTATGCTATACGACTGCGGAACATGGAACGAACCTTTATAAGCGTATATTGGCATCTGTGGATTGTCTTTATGGATCATTGCTTTTTCTTTGCTAGATGAGATCGTTTTTCCTTCAACTCATTAAGCAATTTTTTTTTCAATTTCTAAATCGCTGCTTAAGAAAACACTTCAAGTCTTTATGAATCGTTGCTTGAGAAGAGTCGTGGGCATATATTGCCCAAACCAAATCGCCAATGAAAACCCATAAGCAACCTCGACAAGAAACCGTAAGCCAAGAAATCTGACGTCGCAAGTGGAAGTGGATTGGCCACATACTTAGAAAGGTACAAGAAGACATAACACACACTGTCTCGGATTAGAACCCACAAGTAAACCGCAGAAGTGGAAGATCCGCGAATACGTAGAGACTTCTGGTGGACGCAGAAGTCAAGGCGAAAGTCTGGGGTCACACGATTTACGCAATGCAGCAATTATTGGTATGACCAACATGTGACGGCTCGATGGACAATCATGCGGCAACAAAAATGTCAAAAATACACTAATATTTATTGTGTTGTTGTGCGACAATCGTAGTGGACAATGGATACCAATGTTTAATTTTTTTATTTATTTTCGTTAAATGAATTTGGACAATTTTAATATTCGGAGACAATAAAGCACAATACAAATTGTGTCATGTTGGCATTTGCTACAATCGTGGAATGATTTAATAACGGCCTTATGCTGCTTTTATGAAGTGCAAAAAAATATATATGTACGTAATAAGCCAAAATTCGGCATATGGAGTGAAACCCCATGACAGACCAGTCATTGATGACAGAGTTAGCGTTACGATCAATGCAAATCATTAAAGCACCAAGATCAATAAATTTTAAGTATACGGGTAAAATTTTGATCCAGGTAAAATGTGGTTTCAACAAAATGGTGCTACGTGCCATACAACAAGGGAAACCATCGACTTACTGAAATTAATTAATTGAGCGATAATTTGATTTCAAGAAATGGACCTGAAAATTGGCATCCAAGATTGTGCGATTAGATACTTTTCGATTATTTCCTGTGTGGCCACGTGAAGTCACGGGTTTATGCTTATGAACCAGTTATAGTTGATACTTAGAGAACAATATTTTTCATATTGTTCATGAAATAGGGCTATCAATGCTCAAAAAAGTGGTCAAAAGTTGAACGTGCAGAATGCTCAAATGTCATGTGTTGATTTTTCGAATAAAAAAGTTCTTTGAATTAAAACTTTATTTCTTGTGTTATGTTTTGCAATTAAAAGTTCTGTCGGGCTTAAGAAAACACCCTTTATTTCAGTAATACATAATGGTTGACAAGAGCAGCGTTGCATTGAAAGGTATGAACTTTCACGGAATTATGAAATTGCCGGCGTATAAACTTTTAGTTCAGTGGTCAGCACAAAGAGAACATAAAAATAGTATTTCTGCTCTCTTTTGTAGTCTTTTTTAATGAGCACTAACATACATACACACGTGCCCTGGGGAGCAACGTTAAAAAATTTTTTATTTTATTTCAAACTTTTGTTAAACTTTAAAAAACTGGGTCTCAGTTTTAAAATAATAAATTAAATAAATTCCCTTAAAATTTTCTTATATGCATACAAAATAAGATTTTTAATTTTTTTTTTTTCAATTTCAAATTAAAATTTAAAAAGATAGTAAGCCAACAGGTTCTTAAATATGCATTTTCTCTCTCTTAAATCAAATATTTTTCACGCCGAAGAAAAAACATTTTTTATTAAAAATATTTGCATATTGAAATATTTTTTTTCTTCTTAGTTTTTTAATAGTTTACCGCCTTTTTGTAACAATTAATTTTTTATATTTCTTTCTTATTTTTTTATATAATTTTAACACTTTCCATTTCACTCGATTAACATAAACATGCCATTAAATTGCATTTAAGAAATTTTAATAAAAACATAAAAACAAATTTACTTGAAAGTCAACCCAGACAGACATAGAAGAGACACACATATGACTTAAGATCTTTTTTTTTTTGATTCGTTGGAATATTTCGTACCATTTAGTTGCGGTGTTGAAATTATGAAAAATAAAAGTGTGACGCTCGGTGGTGACAACTATAACGCCTCTGCTTATTTAGTGAGTGACCAAGATAATGGTCAAAACAAAACACAACATGTGAAATGAAACAAATCGAAACATAAAGCATTTACACCAAATATTTTTTAGTGGTTAACAGGTAAATAAAACAGGGGTTTCAGTGTGGCTTATGAAAACTTTTTTGGTTTCTGAAATCGGGGAAATTAAGAAAATGAGAAAGATTCGTTTTAAAAGAAATTGTAATTGAAACGATCACTGTTCTTATAGATAGAACCATGGCATGTTAAGGTTATATTAACGAAAGACCAGGGTTGGCAAAAAACCCAACCCACCGGGTTTTTGTGGGTCTTATAAATGCTTCAAAATTTCGTTCAAGTCGGCAATATTTTTTGTTTGTTTATTCAATCACGTTGTTTTAGTATTTATAATGCAATTTTGTACTCTTTGTGGGATCCAGACGGCATTGTGTACTAAGCTGCTGTAATTGGGTGATCGAAGCAGACTGCAATTACTTCGTTTGAATCGTGCGTTGTAAGAAAAACAGACGAAATATAGAGACAGACATGATTAAGTTATTCTTTTGCATGATAACAACCGACCTCATGTCGCAAAAGCTTCAAAACAATTCTTAGAAAGGATCAAATGCCACAGCAGCTGTATTCACCGAACAATGTTCCGTCGGCTGTTGCGACGAATACAATATACTCACACCTCTTTATACAAGCTTTCTTTACAAGGCATTTCGCTATAACGACTTGTTTGTATTATAAAACACATTCGCTTTAAGCGCAATTTACCCCGTTCTACGGTTTAAAAAACGTGGATTCTCCGTTTTTTTAAATAAGTGTAGGTGATTTACGGTCTACATTTTCAGAAACTATCTAGGGCGTATAAGGAGATAAGAGTTTATCTTTTAACATGTCACCGAATCATTTTCTTGCAAGAAATACAAAAGCAGTTTAAAGTTGGGCGTTTTTCTGGGACGGGATTTGAATATTGGCTCAGAAGTGGAGAAAAGATGTAAGCAGTGATTTGATAGTTTTGTTATCTATTTGAGGTCAAAAACAGAATAAAAAATAAATAAATTTGTATTCCCAATACGTAAATTACACCAATTTTTGTTGTTAATAATGTACGAAAACCTTTACATAAATAAAAACCAACCGGGCTTTTTTATACAAAGGGTACGTCATCTAACGTTTTTTTTTTCAACTAGTGCTTATTTCGTGAATGGTAACACTTAGCTCATGTCTGTTTTGACAGATAATTAGTTTTATCCTTCCGCTGAACGAATATGGTTGTGTATACGATTGAACAACGCTGAGAATCTGGGACTGCGATGGACTTACAGAAGATGCCGATTTTGCCAAAAAATCATCTTTTCAGATGAAGCTCATTTTGATCTTGGCGGGTATGTAAACAAGCAAAATTGTCGCATTTGGCACAAAAAACCCGCACGCATACATTGAAAAGCCAATACACCCAAGACGAGTCACTGTTTGGTGCGGATTTTGGTCCAGAGGCATCATTGGGCCATTATTCTTCGAAAATGAGCAAGGAGTGGCCTTACAGTCAATTGCGATCGTTATCGGGCCATGTTGAACGAATTTTTGATCACAAAAATTGAAGAGGAGGATATTAGCAACATTTGGTTTCAACAGGACGGCGCTACGTGCCACACAGCCGAAGCTACACTCGATGTTTTGCGCCCTGTTTTTAAAGATCGCATTATCAGCCGCAGATGTTGTTTGGCCACCTCCGAGCTGCGATTTGACACCGTTGAACTATTATTTGGGGGGTGCCGTCAAAGATAAGTGTTACGTCAACAAGCCAGAGACAATTTACGCTTTAAAGGACAATATTGGTGAAGCCATTGGTGAAATACAGCTGCACACAATCGATAATGTGCTTAAAAATTGGACCGATCGTGTAAGCTATGCATGGCCAACCGAGACAGCCATTTGAATGAAATTATTTTCCATTTATTAACCGGAAGGATTGTACTTTCAAATAAAAAAAGAAATTTGAAAAAATATTCAGTAGTTTTTTTTATAGGATTTTCAAAAAAAAAAAATTACTTGGCGGACCCTCTATAATACCCAATAAAACCCGGGTGGGCTTAATTGGGTTACCCATTGTGTTACCAACCCTGCGTAAGACACTAACAACATCGTTATGTGCATTAGTTTCATAGGCTATTATTATAATTATGAAACTATTATTCGAAGTGTTCGTTCTTAAAATGGCAAATTATTTGAATGTATCGGGTGGGCCATCTATCGGCTGAAATTTTTAACAGCGGTTATTTCAATACTTACATATATCATTCAATTCTGTCATAAAATTAATATAATATATCCACTGACCGAAATGAATCGGTTTACGCTTGAGCAACTTTGAGATTTATTGGAAATTTATTTCCAAAACAAAGACAATTGGTCCGAAATTGCACGAAAATAACGTACAAAATTTGATCGCAGAGGGGGGCCAACAGTGCCCGGTACACGCAAGTTTCTTGCTAAAGTTCATGAAACTGATTTTATTGTTGATGCGCCAAGATGTAAGCGCGCTCGTACAGTGCGTACATGATAACCGATTTTTTTGTGCCCGCTCTTCATCGTATTAATGTGAACGATGTTTGGTTTCAACTAGATGATGCAACTTGCCACACATCTCATGCCACCATCGATTACATCAAACGTTTGATGGCCGTTTAATTAGCCGAAATGGTGATGTCAGTTGATCGCCAAGAAGCTGCGATTTGACACCGTTGGACTATTTTCTGTGTGGCGCCGTTAAAGGCAAGTGTTATGCCGGCAAATCAGACATAATTGAGCATATGAAGGCCAACTTTCGTGATGCCATCGACGAGATACAACCCCATAAACTCAAAAATTGGTTCGATCGAATTGGGTACTGTGAGGGCAGCTGCGGCAGCCATAATATTTCATTTTTAAGTGGAACAATTATACTTCACAACAAAAATTTGGCAAAATTTGAAACCGTTTTTGTTTTATTATATTTTTTTATGTAAACTTTGAAACGGCCCCCCGATATTATACTTCACAACAAAAATTTGGCAAAATTTGAAACCGTTTTTGTTTTATTACATTTTTTTATATAAACTTTGAAACGGCCCCCCGATATTATTGAATGGATTACAGTCAATTTTATAAGCGATTTAATGAAGTGTTTTAATATGTTTATACTAGATTTTGAATTACTTTGTTCGGTGTTTGAACTACTTTTATAAATGATCACGTTCGCACGGCACATTTTTAATTCGTTTTGATAGTTAATCTTCTTTTTTTATTCTTTTTTTATATATTGTCTTGTTGTTGCCAGTAAATTGTGTTCTAGAAATGAGAAAGGTAACGAAATTAAATAAACATATTTAACGTGGACAAACACCCGGTACAAATTAGAATACACAGGGTAATTTTAATAATCCACAGGGTAATTGAAACTGAATTACTTACAATTTCAACTCATAATTGGGGTTTAATTATGAATAAAAGAGCGAATTCCAAAAAAACGATATCGTGTGAACGTGGCATTAGCTTGTATTCTTCATGAATGGATTGAAAGCAAACTCAAACGCTGAAGGATTTTCAGGTTAACTTCGTTTATTTGATTCTATTGTACTTTCAGGCTGTAGCGTCTACGCTATACATAGAGTTGCAAAGCTTATGGAGGAACAAACTTTACACCCAAAAGATGGATACCATCTCCAAGAGTCTGGTTTTAATAAAGACTTTAAACTATTTGACACAAATTACAAGATCTAAACTCAGGTACGTAAAGTTACTGAAACGACAAATTAGTCATAGTATCAGATAGGTTGGATATGTCAAATATCACGACCTAAAACTCTCAATCAGCGATGAAAGATTTTATTCTTTTAATTGTTATTTCTGATGAAGCTGGCAAATAGGCCATACGGAAGGATCATTTAAATAACCTACTCATACTTCGCTGGCTGGACATTTTTCCTTATACTGTACGAATGTACGACATGAATATGTCATAAGACAGCCATCACTCCTGGCGCCTCTACCGCGAGAAACATTCAAATTGCATTTTAGGGCTGCTCTGTCTGGGTGTAGTACACCCACATGATGATGTCAAAAGTGTTTTCATTAGATTTAGGTCCGGACTACAACCACCATGTGTACTCCTCGAAGGTCCTCACCAAATTATTAATTAGTAACCCTAGTTCCACAAACTATTTATGTAGTAGTTCTTAAAGTAGGTCTACCTGCTAGGTAAGGTCAAAGGTTGTTATGGACTATATCAATAGACATGACGTTCGCAAAAAAGTTACACTGTGCTGGATTCCGGGTAAGGGGGGCCACTCTGGAAACGAAAAAACTAACTGTTTGGCAAACAGAGGAGCTTAAAGGTTTTGAGTATGAGGCAATCGAAAAGGTTTGTCTCGCTACGAATATATTTTGGATAATTTTGAGTGTTAGATTCTGAACGATGGACGCCGAAACATCTGAGCATTACTTTGAGAGTGTTCTGCTATTTCTGCCAGTAGATTAGGTTCATGGAATATGCTACGGGAATTCCAAAGGCTATATATATAAATAGAATAAATGGTTTTGTTCATAGCCACAATTTGATGTAGACTGCACAAAGATTTCGAGCAGAAGCGCGTTTTGACCTTGATTAACATAACATAACATAAGTCATCTGAATCTTTTATACTATTCTTTCTATATAGACACCAGGCAGTGGCCAGTTAGTACCAATCGACCCCTCAAAGATCATGAGGAAAAGAAAAGAATATTTCAATTTTTAAACTAATAGCTCTGACAGAAATGTGGTTTATACATACCATACTACATACTACGGTATAGTATCAAAAACTATATTAGTATGACAGACATGTAGTCTACGTATTATATTATATTGTCACCTGGAATGCAAAATAGCTCCATCACCGTTTATTATTTTAATAAAATGAAAATAAGAATTCTAAAAAATTAGAAATATTGTGACTATAAACATGATGATGCAAAGCAAAAAAGCCATTTAAATGTCACAGTTTAATCAAAACTACTTTATTCGTTGTGTCCTAGTGTGTTGTTAAGTCTCTTTGACTTGTAATCATTTGATGTTATACACTTTTGAACTTTTCTAATAAAGTCGTTATTTTTGCAAATATAAAAACAAAAATTTGTGTCATTTAAAGTGCTGTATCATTATCAATTAAAAACTCAATTTTGATTTCTTTTTTTTTAGTTGTTATGTTTGGTTTTAAATAAAAATCATAAAATAACTGTAAGTATGAAGAATCTATATTCATACAACCTTAAATATGTTTTTACTCGTATTTCGTAAATAAAGTTTTGTTTAAAGTATAGTTTTTTATTCGTTTTAAGTAAAAAAAAATAAAAGCTGTGTAAAAAATATTTAAATATATAATTTATTATAAAATAATGCTATTAAACAATTTAATTTGAAAATACGTAATAAAATGGATTTTTCATACTGTATTTCCAACTGTCTTTATGCTATGGGTTCCCAGTTCATATTGAACGGAGTTGCGTTCAGTAAGTGGTAATAATACACTACCTCTATACCATTTTCATAGTATACGAACCAGCTTTAAACCACCATGTTTTATGGTTTCATTATAGTATAGGTTGACACACAAGTATACAAATCCTATGTCTGTCAGGTCTATAATTCCCGATTTTCCATTATTCATTCATACATATCGCCCAGAATTTTCTAGATTTTACTTTTGATTTCGCCTTTCCTTTCATTTGTGGAATTTATAATCCAAAACAATTGGCAACCCATAATGTGGAGGTGTTTTCAATGACAGTTTAATATACTCCAGTATCTGAATATTAAAAAACACAATCATAGATATGGAATAGATACATCACAACCGTCTTTTTTTTTCTTTACGTTTTAACAAAACTTTTAAACACACCCTAAATGCCTCCAGCAAATATTCAACAATTTTCGTTATTAAACACTTTTCTTCTCTCTGCTCTCTGTGTTTGGCTGAAATAGAGTGAGTGGTTGTGCGTCGCAAATGAATTTTGACAGTTTTAAGGAAAAAAAACAATATCGAGTCTTTAAAAATTTTAATTCAAATTTCAAAAAGCAAGCTGCAGTAACTAACAAACAAATTGGGTTACATTTATGGAGATTTAATTAAAAAAGAAAAAACGAAATGTAATGAAAGCGTAACCCACCTGTCATCTGTAGTCAAGTTTAAATTTGTTTTCTTTTAATAAATAACCACTATTTCAATATCAAGCGCAAATAAAAGGTGTAAATGCAGGGGTATCGCCCAATTTTTTACTTTAAATAAATAATGAAATTATTAACTTTTAAAATTTGTATGATACAGATGACAAGTCAAATGATCATAATTTATTAGATTTTATTTATACTTTTAATGGGTAATAAAAAAGAAGCTATGGGAAAAACAAATAAATGACTTAAGCGATATAGATTTGATATGAAGCAAAATCTAAAATATTTTACATAAGCTAATAAGTCATAAATATGAATGTTTTTACGAGGGCGGTTCAACAATTTAGTGAATTTTTCTAATATTAATTATTATTCTCAGAGATCGCTCTATAAGAGTGGTTATAGATGGGTGTCATCCGACGAGTTCAGGGTAAACTTAGGGGTGCCGCAAGGCTCTGTTCTTTCTTCTACTCTTTTTCTAATATTCCTTAACGACTTTCTTCTTCTCACTTCTAAACCTATCTACTCTTTTGCGGATGACAGCAACATTTGTCACTCATATTCTTTTGATCGTAGACCGAGCCTTTTGGAGGTTGGGGTAAGAAGGATGAATATGAACGTCACACTCACAAGTGACCTGGTGAAGGTCTGCGAGTGGGGTCGTGCGAACAGGGTCGATTTTAATGCACGTAAGACTCAATGTTGTTTTTTAACACACAGGCGTGGTGGTGTGCTGTCATCTGTGTCAATGGGTAATGTGGATATTGAGGAATCAGATGCTCACTATGACGTTCGTTGGAATGATCACATATTTCAAGTGTCGAAAGAAGCATTCAAGTGCCTTGGTTTTTTGAGACGGTGCAAGAAATACTTCACCCCATCTGATCTCTTTAATATTTAAAAGACCTATATCCGTCCCAAAATAGAATACAACTCTCATGTATGGGCCGGTGCTTCAAAGTCTATTTTGGAGCTTCTCGACCGCGTACAGGAGAGGGCGAAGATGCTCATCAATGACGGTAGGGTAGCCAACTCTATCGATTCATTGGAGCACCGTCGCAATGCGGCGTGTGTTTCATTGTTCTATCGGTACTATAACGGAATGTGTTCTAACGAAATTAAGGAATTAATTCCCAAAAGTCATATATTTTTACGTAGTACTCGTATTTCACGTAGAGCGCATCCCTTTGTAGTTGATTGTCCAGTAAATCGCACAACGCATTATAGGGTGAATTCGTTCTTTGGTCGCACTGTTCGGTTGTGGAATAATCTTCCAGCGAAAGTATTTCCTGCCACTTACGACATGAGTAAATTTAAATCTAACGTCTATAAACACTACTCCCTCTGTCCTCCTTCCAATAACCTACTTTCCTAGTACCAGCACAATGCACTGCATGAGTAGGGGCCATCCCCTGGGTGTTGGTCTTATATAAAAAAAAAATTATTAATGCAACACTGTTGCCATTTACTTTATCTAATTAATGACAAATTTTGAACAATTTTATATTTTGTAGCCATTAAAAGTAGAAAACCTCGTTAATTTTAATGAAAATAAAAAAGAATTTCTCGTGCTGAACGATTATAAGCGTAACGTGGTCACGCAAAAAATCTATGATTAAATCTATGGAATAAACTATTAGAGGAAAGAATGACCATGGATATTAAACGATCAGAGAATGAAATTACGTACTATTTGCTATAGGAGTCTTAATAAGCGTAAAAAATAGAGCCTCTTTCGTTTTTGGTGTATAGCTATAGTTGTTGTAAGAATTTTGTTTTTGATGGATTTTTAAAAGCCGTAAATACAGTAAATACAGTCTTAAAAAATAATAAATATTTAAATTCATTGTATCTTAAAAGACCGAAATATAAACTAAATTCCAGAGAATGTGGGTGACTACTAGGTAGATCGATTATTCGACTTTTTACAAAAACCGGTTTTCGAACAATTCCAAAAGCAGCACTTTAAAAAAAACTGGTTTTCGGTTAATAATAATTCAAATTACCGGTTAACCGGTTCATTTATTTAAATACAATTGTTCCTAATTCTTGAAGAGCAGAACTGGACTACGTCGTTTTAAAAATAAGCGGAAGCTGATGGAGAGCTTGAAATTAAAGTGGCATTGAATACTAACAATAATTCTAACAAATCTTATAAAAGCTATACCAAAACGGTGTGCGGAGGCCATAAAAACAAAGTTTATTACACAAAGTTCTGAAACATTCTTAAGTTTCGAATAGCTACTCAAGGAGCCAATTTCGTTTTTGTTGTATTACTTGGTAGAGAATGGAATTAAAGATTCGTTATTTAGTTATAATTTAGGTGCCTAAGATAACAAAAATTAAATGTCTTACTTTGAATAAATCTATTAGTAATATACGATTACTTAGTTGCCTCGACAAGAAAATTTGCTTAGATTTCGAGCAGCACTGTATGTAAATTTATGCACCACGTATTTAATATTGTGTGTGTCACTGTGGTATGTTAGGTAAGAACCCACCTTCCAACCAAGAGGTCGTCGATTCAATACCAGGCCACACCATCTGACAATTTTCGACAGCGATATCACCTCGCAACATTACTAGCGACTGGTTATGTGTATATCTGTTGTTCGGAACCGGCGTTTGTAGGCTTTCAATGAGTCCAGTTGATCATTCTTCATATATAAAAATCAATATTTATTTATAAACGATGAGAAAAGGTTATTTTTGCTCAAAAGTGCATATCTTTTTCAATCTATTTTGGTTTTCATGTTGTTTGTGAGACGTTCAAGATTGTCATATATATAAAATAATTACATTTATACAAATAAAGGGTGCGCCAAATAAATTTTTTTTTCGAAAATGCTATAAAAAACTACTGAATATTTTCTCAAATTTCTGTTTTTATTTGAAAGTACAATCCTTTCGGTTAATAATGGAAAATAATTTAATTAAAACGGCTGCCTCGGCTGGCCATGCAGTAGCCTACACGATCGGTCCAAATTTTAAGCACATTATCTATTGTGTGCAGCTGTATTTCACCAATAGCTTCACGAATATTGTCCTTTAAAGCGTTAATTGATGATTGATGAAAAGATGATTTTTTTGACCAAATCGGCATTTTCTGCAAGTCGATCGCAGGCCCACTTAGCGAAGCGAAAGAAGCGTATACACAACCATATTCGTTCAGCGGAAGGATAAAACTAATTATCTGTCAAATCAGACATGAGCTAAGTGTTACCATTCACGAAATAAGCACTAGTTGAAAAAAAAAAGTTAGATAGCGGACCCTATGGCTAAACGATGAGCATATTTGCAAGTAATATATTTAAACGTATAAAAATTATACATATTTAAATTTACCGGTTATTCGTGTTCAATTAACCAGTTTATTCGGTACTCGAAAAATGAAGATTTTCAAAAAACCGTATTCGACACAACCATAAGAACCGGTTAAAACCGGTCGAATAATAACCGTCCAATCTCCCTAGTGACTACTTAGTTTTGGTACTCATAGTAAGTCTGTTTTTTATGCACGCTATGTTATTTAAATCGATTACCTTGAAGAGAATAAAAATGATAGCTTTTGAATAGATTTCCTACTGATTTAAAGCAAAGCCCCTCTCATCTAGCAAAGAGAAATAATGTGCACAAGTGATAAAATCGACCATGGATTTGCCAACAAACTGCAACTCCATTCAGCATTCTCTCCAAGTTTAGCTCAGTGAAACTATTTCCTATTTGCAAATTTGGGCTGGATGGCCTGAGTTTTAGAAATCGTATCATTGTGTGGAGTGAATAAAGATACTACAAAATAATATACTAAATGTATCCAGACTATGCTGAGATATTAAACGCTTTATTTGCTAAAATATATTTTATTCAAAAACTAATAGAATTTAAAAACTGCCCTCGTCCTTTAATAAAACTAAAACTCGTTTACTGAAGTATACAAGAGTCAAGAACTGCTATGTTGTACACTATACCTAATGTGTCAATAAGTGAAATATAGCTGTTTTTATAGTCATTATGTTGGGAATAAATACATACGTTTGAGCACAAGTCTACACCATACAGGTGTTTATTTAGCAAAAATAAAAATAAAAAATATACATACTGGTTTCGGTTGTTCTCAAGAGCATCTCGTTTGCATAATAATATTGAATAATAAACCAGAAAACAAACCAGTTTAAATTAAAAAAAAAAAAAAATAAAAAAAATATTTTTTGTTAATTTTTTAATAATATTTAACCCACAATGCCGATCACGTAATTAGCACACTACTTTTACGCGCACACAATTGCTATAACAATTTATGTAACAAACAAATACTTATAGTTTTCAATTACTGTTATATAAAGTAATCGCTTAAATCGAATAGGTAGCTAGAGAATACCGTGCTTGCGCTCTCCACTCATATACAGGTTAGAGTTTCTGGCAGCCACAATCTCACTAAGCCCATAGAAAAAACCCCGGCCCAACAACCTGAGCCCGCGTCTCTGAAGTGCAGTGCAAAGTCACAGGATGTGTTTCTGTGTCCTACAACCTAGTTCTCAGCGTCAGAGAACACTGCCCAGTAAGAAAACCAGGTACCCTAAGTGGCTCCACACTCTGATTCGGGACCTATTCCGCCTTTAAGCAGTCACTTTTATTCTACGACAAATCCATAAGTCCACCATTAAACCGAATAAATAAACAATAAAGACGTCAAGTTAGCCAAATTAAATGATAGAACACGGTTAGTTTAGGTCAGGTTGATTGGCGGATCCAACCGCGCTGTCGCTGATTTGTTGTCCGCCCCCATGTGACTCAACGAAAAATTATTAATCATTAACGAATTCAGCCTCTACAATATAGTTCTTTAGAGTTCTCCAATCAACGTTATTGAGGTGTAGAAAATTCAAAATTTAACTAAACTTTTATGATTTTGTAACGTGTGGGTTCTTCTACTCATTGGTCATTCACTCTGAGATTCTGTTCTTGTGCGAGAAAATCGTATGTCTCTAATTTGACCAAGTTGAAATCCGCTTATAACTTCCATGTCCAGGAGCCTACTTCAAAGATAGCTTCCATTCAAGAATATATTTGATGTGATATGTACATTCTCTAGGGATCTTATGACTGATCAACATCTCGAACTATAGAACTCTACAGTATTATTATAGTTTTCCGGGATATGTTATATAAATTGTATTGTATCCTTTGGGAGAAGAAGATCTTTGTCATACTGTAATGCATCTGGTAAATCGGTCGCGAACCTCTGATTAAAGTATGGTTTTCGGTATGGTATATGGCTTTGACTACAGGCTTCCTCTATATTCATAAAAATATTTTCGATTTATAAAAGGTCTTTCAAATATAATTTGTATGAAATTTTATTTTATAAAACCTTTATAAATCGAAAGTAATTCTTATGAATATGGAGGTTAGAATAAATAATGGGTCCGCCTAAGGTTTGCCAGTTGAAAGTTTTTTTGATTTAAAATTTTGAGCGTTGCATCACTTGTATGGTAAGTGGCACTGTGTTTTTTAGATCTGGTAACAAAAATAATTTAAAATCGTACCGAGGAGATCGGGTATGTTCCTTATATATCTCAGGCGAGCGATTACATGGATCCTGTCAATCGGCCCTAAAGGCTCTTAGAATTTGTGCATTTGTGTCCAGAACAACACTGGAGTATCACAGCAGGATTAACAACCTGGCTACAAGAAAATCGGTTCCCATGGTCTGGGTTTCAAAACTTGAGGAGTATAAAGGAAATGAGATGAAGAACTTTTATGCCAAAAGGTGGTTGAGAGATTTTCACTGTGCGCAGTTTATCTTTTGGTTTCAATGGGAATCTCCTGTAAACGGAGATAAGAAAATGAAACATTGAAACAACACTAGTGGCTTATACCATGCCAGAAGGTTTTTGAGCTTCAACACTAAGAGAGCGGAGTTTGCTCTAAAACTGGATTGGAAAAGCCTTAAAACACTTTCTGGAGCACTTACTGTATTTACGGGTGAAAACGCCTGTAATAAGCCCCTGTACAGAATAGGCATATCCTATTCTGAAGAAGAGGAATCAATGACGCACTAGATCACTAGCTGTATGGGACTGGGACACATGAGGTACAGGCTCTACTCGTATATACGATGGGCAAACAGGATTTTGTTACACTCAAATTGAAGGAGTTGTTCCGGTTCTTTGGCTTATTGAGCTCGTAAATAACCAGGGTAGATACGATACATCAATGCCGCCGCAGTGCAAAGGGCCGTCTTAGGCCTCACCCAACCTTTATTACATTAAATAGGATAATTTATATATTAGTCTTTACCAAACGTTGACTTTAGATGACTGGGATAAATCCCTGTCCATCTAGGATCCACCATATTAGTATAGTCTGTTCGAGGTCTGACAATTGGATTGGGTCGAATTGGCTTGCTTCACACTGATTGGGAACAATGAGTACATGTAGCAGCTTTAGCTTAAACTAAATCAATATGAAGCTGCGTTACAACCTAGATCACGCAGCTTAGAATTAGATAACTCTCAACCTCTGAAAAAGAAACGCTTTGTATTGATACCCAAAAGCCATAAAGAAAACTTTATATAGAACAGATTATATTTTAATTTTTATTTAATTCGGTATATTGGTAAAAGGTAACGTAAAACGTTTTAACCCTTTCATGCATTTGTTGTTTGTATACATTATCACTATTTGAAAGCACATGAAATGAAATTCTATGCCTTAAGATAACTTTTTCTCCTGATTTAGCTGAAGTAAAAAGTTTTTGTGTTTCTTATTGTAATTATCGTTCGGTTAAGTCTGCTGATTTTTTCGATATTTATTTTGCGAAAAAATAAGTGCCTAACTTTTATGGAAAATATTACGGTAATGCAGTGAAAATATTTTTCCAGATGCAATAGTTTATAAGCAAGTGAAATACAAAAAAATAAAAAATTATAAACATTTTAATCAGACGATTTCTTGGAACTATAATTTAACTGTTGTATATATGCAATATGGCGCCAGAACGTTTTAACGCCTTTAATATTTTGTCTTGCAATTTTTATAACTTTTGTATCCTCTTCAGACCTTTAGTTATGTTTTTGTGCATTTAGTCAACTATGAAACGGCAAAAGTGTTTAACAGCGAGTGAAATGGACGCTTTCTCCCAATAGATCCAGAAGGCTATCAATAAGAGTGATCTCAGGGTACTAACGGGTCTATTTACTGGGCACTATGGTGTGAGATACCAAATGTGAGATATCAATTATTTGGGAAATGTTGAGGATGAATATGGAACATCTGAACATGTACTGTGTGAGTGTCCAGTTATCTCGGCTCAGAAAATTAGGTTCCTGTGGGATGCTGTGCTGACTCCGAAAGAGGTATTTTTTCTCTCACCAAATATGATTACTGGATTTATTCGCAGCGTCAATTTAATGTGTTGAACTTATGTGGTTATATAAAAAAATTCTTTGTGGCGCGATGAATTTTAGCCATAAACAACATTAACATTAACAAGAGAAATGGAACATACTTTTGAGTTTGATTCGCATGATTCTGTTGAGGCAGAACTTGAAATACCATTGATAAAGATTTTTGCTAACGAAGCGAGCATTTCTGATGTTTTTAAAGAGTGTTGAGGTGTCCAAAGAATCACGGAAATCAGGGCTTAGAGCTGAAGAAAATAGAATTAAGGTGGAGTTTCAAAAAATGGATCTTAAACTCTTAAAATTGAGAAACCTATCGAATAATCCTGTGGAGGTGCTTAGGTAGACATAGGGCCTCGTTTGGTGACATCAATACGGTTTCAGATGTATTGATGTTCATAGGAAAGCAGTAAATCTGTTGAACAAACTATAGATTGGAGGGGGTAATATAGAGCCCATCGTACGCAGGGTTCTGCAATAGTGCCTGGCCAGGAGGATAATAATAATGAAATACTTTAGAATATATAAGATATTCTTAAAAACATAGGTATATAAATCGATAATTTTCTTCAAATGAAAATCCTTGATCTTTTTATGCTTTTATGCGCCATGTTGTATGTGTACAACATTTTCTAAAAACTACGCTTCGAATATAAGTTGAACTTTTGTTAGTTTTTTTATTTTAATTGAGCCCAATGTAGTCGGATACAAAGTAAAAAGAAAAGATAACTGCTCTCTAAACAAAGTTTGGTGCTTAAGAGGGTTAAACTAAAGTTATTCGAGTCCTGTATGGATCAATCCTTACGAAATAGTGTACACTTGTAGAGATATGTATGTATATTAACACTTTATACGGATTAACATACCCCATTCGACTTAAACAGTTATTCAAATATGGTTTGAAAAAAAAACGTATATTTAAGTCGTCTTAACATACCCGTAATACTATGTAGTAGTTCATACATATGTACGTAGCATTCAATATTTTATTAAATTTTAAACACCAGTTTACGAAAAAAAATATGTATGTAAATAAAAAAAAACAATAATTAATTATTTAATTTGAAAGGTCAATCCATGTACATACATGTCATACATTCTCGGAATATGTTTTAGTCTCAGAGATTCTGCTCATCTTAATTTGCGACTTAAATGAACAAGAAAACAGCAAAACAAAATATTCACACCAGAGATCATTTCGTTTGAAATGACTTCATACTGCTTTCAGTTGGAATCAAATTCTCAAAGTGTGCAGAACGACAAACAAACAAAAGCGTAGCTTTAGTTTTTTTTTATCAAATTTCAATTTTTTAATATTTTTTCTTTCGTTTATTTCTTATTAAAAATGGGTTGGTATTTATTTCTAATACATTTGCAAAATAATAGAAAAAAATATTACGTTTCTTGAGATTAAAATAAGAGACAAGTGTCGCTGTCTGCATTTTTAAAATTAATTGAAAAATTTATTTAAATTCAATAAAAAAAAATGTTTTCTTTCTGTTTTACAGCCAATAAATATTTAATTTTTGTTACATTATGCGCCTTAAGTCTGATTGCGTTGACCTTGGCCAGTGGTGGTAAGTAAAACAGTCTCTTTAAATGATTAATTTTTATTATTATTTTTTTTCAAAACTAAATTTATTTAATGTTTGTATTGTGATTTATCTGGTTTTCAGATTGTCCTTCATCGACTAAAGTTCAAAATTGTACACCGAAATGTTTACATGATAGCGAATGTAGTGCCATTGGTGGTAAATGTTGTCCTAATTTGTGCAATGGCCGTTCATGTGTTCAACCAAATCTTTTGTCTAATGCCGGCAGCCGTGATACTTCTCCTTTCAGCAAAAATTGTAAGTCACATGGGTTTTGTTTTTATTTATATAACGCATGGAATGCAGTCAGTTGTTTTAGCGGACAGTGGACAGTAAAATTTTTACTAATTTTCTTTGAGGTATTGGCTATTTGTTATGTGACGGATGGGATCAGAAAGTCCTAGTACATAAGTCTACGTGAATATGAATATCTCTGCTTAAAGTTATCACCCTCATGTAAAAATAGATTTTCCCAATTATCGAAGCACTTTTGACAAGCGATTGAACTGAAAATAGAAATGATCGTAAATATGTAAAATATGTATATCGAAAAAGAGTGAAGTGACTCATTGCAAATTAGCACCGACAGTCGACCAATTATTTGATAAGGATTTAGGCAAGATGTGTGATTTGTGCATTACATAAAGTATTAAGAGAGGACTGCCAAGAAGTATTACTGAGGGACTAAACACAATCCAGCAAGATCTCGATTACGTAACCTAAATCTGTTTTTTAGATTACAGATATAACGATATGCAGGCAAACTAGGTTCTTTACAGGCAGAATCATACAATAAGAGCTTTAAAAAAAGCAAAGTTAAAAGACTGAGTCTAAGCTGCGAAAACCATATGACGATATATAGAAAGTATCCATAGAATGGAAACCACAAGAAAACCGAAGGATTGGAGATTCATACCATACTTGAATAAGACAAATATAAAATTAAACTGCTTAACATAGAACAACTTTAAACTAACTGATAATATTGGCCTTTTTCTTGGCTCTCCCGTTTGAGCTATTAGGCTTTGATTTCAACGCTGTAACCAATACACACCCTACTTAGAGAAATCCATTTAAAGGAAGCCCACCTTGCATTCTAGCTTACCTTCGGCGATAATTACAAAGATCACACTAAAGGACAGGAGAAAACGGCACCTACTAGGGAAAAATGGCAATGCTTAGTATGGATCACCACCACCATTTAGCAAGCTACCGGCGAATAGTCCGAGGCCATTGTGGGGCCGAAACTGACAGAGACACGTGGGTGTATTTACACTCACGAGTCAATAAGTCTAACCAGAGGTATTATGGTGCCACGGGAATCGGGAGCCCCAGGGATTCCGATCTCTGCCCCATTTGGTGGATATGCCCCCTTGTGGGAGCTTCGTGGTGGCTGTGGTTTAGACCTAAAGCGCCGACAGAGCGCGAGCTCGTCGTGGTGTTGCATCTTCTCAACCGGGTGCTGTGATCCATATCACGGCAGGAGTTTAGATAGACTCAACATTGCAAAATTCATTTGTAAAAGGCAAATCTTGATTCAAAAAAAAAAATACATTAAATCCAAAAATATTAGGTGTTAGAAAATACTTCTGGTAATATTAAAACCATCAGGCAGTACTATACCTTATTTGATAGGTCCGAATGCTTACGAACTATAAAAAGTGGATAACGTACGATAATAATACGCGAAAAAGATCATGGACGAAGCAAGGCGAAGCCTTGTAGCCGGTGGCAAAGCCAGGATTGAGAACAAGAAAGGTAATGCCGTGTGTATGGTGGGATTGTTCTTTATGAGCTTCTACTACCCAGTCAAACGATCTGTCAACAATTAACGAACTTGAAACAAGCAATTCAATTAAAACGGCATGAAATGATCAATATAAAAGGTGTTTTCTTCCATCAAGACAACTCCAGACCACACACATTTTTGATGGCCCGACAGAAACTAAGAGAATTTGGCTGGGAAGTTTTGATGCATTCACCACATAACCCAGACCTTCCATATTCCCTGCAGAACTCTCTTAATGGTTTAATCATCAGATCAAATCGCAATTGCATCATTTTTTCGCTCAGAAAAACCAGAAAGTCTACACTGAAGGAATAATGGCTTTACCCCAAATATGGCGAAGAGTTATCGATCAAAATGGAACGTGTTAGGTTTAATAAATCTAGTGTCAGATATGAATTTTTGGTAAAATTTGTGAACGAACTTTTTCGAACACCGATTAAAAAAATATAATTATAATTTTATTTAGATAAACTAAACTAAGAAACAAATATAATTAAAACATTTTACGTTATTAGTTCACTAAAATGTTTAACAGCTTTTCATAAAATTGTGTGTAAAGAGAACTTTAAAAAAAGTGTTTTAAAAATCTTCTCAAAGTACAAGTTTTTTGATTCTTGACAAAGTGTAAAAATTCTTGTAAATCAAGCGAAATCAATTATCTGGCAACCCTATCTACAGTAGATTAAATCGACTGATTAATGAAACTGAAACAAGACAGTGGATGCTTTGTCGAAAATCATAAGCTCCAACAAGGAGTTACGGAAAAAAATAATCGAAACATGATCCTTCAATAGTTATATCCATCGTCGCTGATTTCACTCAACAAAATATTGCTCAACAGACAGCTCTTTCGGTCAAAATTAAAAATTTTAAGATGAAAAGTTAAACGAGACACTATTATTTTCGAAACTTTAGAAAAAATTTCATGACACCAACCAATCAATATTCTGAGATCACTTAAAAGAGCCTGCTCTTAAATGTACAGCAAAGTAGAATCACTATAAGCCATTGTCAACACCTCAAGTGTTAAAAAGCTTTTAATTTTATTTCTTAAAGAATTCGTTTAAAATTCATGATCAAATCTATGAAAATTAATTTAAAACACATACTATATGCGAGTATAATAATTTGTTATTTATTTCTATTACTTTTAGCTGGTTCCAGTGGCTCATATTGTGGCAATGTCAAGTGTAGTGCCTTCGAAAGGTGTGAAAGTGATCGTTCTACTAAGAGGCCAAAATGTGTACGTGCTTAAGTTGTTAATGACCCAACATTTATTATATTATTAATTATTTTACAAGATACACGAAAAAAAAATAAAATAAAATTATACGTCCATTCAAATAAAGTTTAAAACCAGTTACTGTATTATTATTATTGTTTTTTTTTTGTAAAATTTTAAATTGATTTTTAAAATGATTTGTTTGCACTGTAAATGGTATCACCCACGACGTGGTACAGTATTGTTATTTTGTTTAAAGGCCAATTATAAAGATTTATGATCATGAAGTTTGTATAAAAACAGCTTCAATACAAATGTACAAGATAAGAGTACGTTTTAATAGGGTAAACCGCGAAATTCACCTGTAAGTACAACGTATCTGGTCCCAAGCATATATACGTTCGCTGTTTATTACAGACATAAAAGTTAGCAATGTTTGTTGTGCTGGTGTTTGTTTAAGATTTGTTATGTTATTTTATTAATGATATGAATGACATATATTGAACGCTAATAGCTAGAGAGTTTTTGGGTTATTAGCTACATGGATTTAACGTACTTTCAGGGAAAATAGTTAAAATACGTCACACAAAATCAAAAAATCAGTCATCACGGATTTTGATTAAATATATATTTTTTTAAAGGTAATAATTTGCTGTGTAAAATATTTTGACTATTTTTCGGCTACTTCTTCTCTATATTATGGCAAGAGGGCGCTAAACTTAACTTATTTATAATAAAAAATACTATGTAAAAAATGTATTTTAGGTGTTTCAGAA
Source organism: Wohlfahrtia magnifica (assembly GCA_023159175.1). NCBI lineage: Eukaryota > Metazoa > Arthropoda > Insecta > Diptera > Sarcophagidae > Wohlfahrtia > Wohlfahrtia magnifica. Next base: position 2,291,655 of record JAKWBJ010000187.1, on the reverse strand, counting down.
AAATAGCTGTAAAAACTTTATTTGTTAAAGAAATTTTTAGAAGTTTGGTTATTTAATTACTTTACAAAATAATAAACAAAATAGAACAAAAAAGTTTTAAATTTTGTTTGTTTTTATTCATTTTTTTCTACTTTGAAAAACGTACTTATTTCAATAAAAATTTTAAATTTTCCAAACTTTAAAGGAGTATTAAAAACAATATATATATAAAAATATACATTTTTAATTTCAAATAGCTTGAGGCAAATGAAAAATTATAAATTATTTGGATTATCACTTTATATATAATATATTAACCCAGAAATAATTAAAATTCAAAATTTGCGCTACAACACAGAATTTTCGCCAGGTTGCAATACATTTTTATTTATTTTTTTTAAATCCACAAAATTACATGCGTTAAAAACTTCTTCTTATATGGAATTTAGTGATATAAATAAATCACTAATTAACACAACTCTATGCTACAGAAAACCTTTTTTTATTAAAAAATTTGAAAAAAAAAACCTTAAGATAAGTTTTTTTTTTGTCAAAATTTCCCTAATACATGTCTGCACAAATTTTCATTTATCTACGACTACTATCGACGCACTGCGCGTCATATCGTGCGAACTTGAAGGTGAAGTAGTAGGTCCATTTCATGCAGTAACATTATAACCAAAATAATAAACATTATTGGGAGTTGAATTATGAATGAGAGAACGAATTATAAAAAAACATTAACGTGTAAACAAACTATAACGTTTCATAGTTGAGTGAGATCTATGGCACGTGTGGCAATATACTGTTGAAACCACAAGTTGTTGAAGATTTTCTTAATTTCATAATATTTTCTTTCTCTTGTTTAAGTTAAATTCATTGATCACATATCGATAACGCACACCATTCCTTCACTGTAACGGCAGTTCCTATCTCATTACAAAATACATAAACATGTACCGATAAAGCCATTGTCTGATAATCTCCATCAAATAGTCAACTTTTGTATATGCGATGATGTATTCTATTCCATATTCGGCAATTCTATTTGTTGACACATCCATTTAGCAGAAAAGAACCTGATCTATAAACCAGATTCAAATAAATAAATAAAATAAAATAAATATGCGTGTTGATATTATTACAAATACCAAAGGTAAGACGCTACCGATGATTATTAGCCTTCAATTTTTGGACAAGTACGAGTATGTCTTGCGTAAATTTTAAGGAAGAACTCTACGTAAAATTAATCATGTGGTAGACGGACATAATTGGAGCTGTTGAAAACGGCAGCGTATTCGCAAACTATGATCGTTATCAACACTTTGACTGAATGAATATGAATACTTTTCTCTTTTGTAAATGGCTTATTGACATTATGCCGATCATGTATGTATGTCTGTTATCACATGCATAGTTTCTAACACATAAAGGATAAAATAAAGGCGCTGCATACAAGTGCCATTAAATTCGGCCTAATTAAATACCGTATATCTCACTCTCAGTAACATCATAGAAAATGTACAATAGTTTTGCTTAGGTGATAGAATCACGAATAAAGCCCATCTGGACATGTATTCGTTAAGAAAGTTGGTCATGTCTACTGACTTATCAGGAAATCTGAAAACATACGTATTCAACACTTGCGCTAATTCCATACTCCTATATGGTTGCGAAACCTGCGGCCAATCTAAAACCAACACTCGTCCACTACGAATCTTCAACAACTGATGTCAACAGCGTATAGTCCCATGCTTCTGGTCAAATACCAAAAATAATATCGAGCTACTTCATACTACAAACTAGCAAATAATCCAATACGGCATCATGAGATGAAAGATTCATGGATAAGAAATACATTGAGATCCAACAACGAGTCCAATGGAAGCCACTTATTGAGACCGTTTGCTCACAAGCTGGAGAACAGAAAAACGTCATCATATTGTCATTTAGTGAACAGAATACTGATTTATAAAATAAATATCTGCAATTTGATAACGTTCCTGTAGCGCGTAAAATTATTAATGGTAATTTGCCATTTTAAATGGAAAGAAACAAAAAAACAAATTACAGTTTAGAATTTCATAAATAATATATCGGGTGTTTAATTTAGTGGTTCATTACTTTGAGTTGGCAACACTGCTTTGTTTGACAAACGATTTTAACTGCTGATAGTTGCTTTTTGTTTAGGTTATCTCGACTTCGACAGTGACACATCCCTAAGACAATCCAAATCATGGAAGTGACATACACCCAAGTGTTTTAGTCTAAGCTCCCATAGAGCAGGACAGTCGCAGAGAAGGTGTGCACCGGTTCCTTCTCCTCCTCATCTTGCCAGCTTCTACAGTAGCCACGACATTCCATACGCTCCGACATGCGACCTATCATAGAATGCCCGAAAGAAGCCCAATCGACCCCCTTAGAAATTTAAGAAGAGCCATGTTCCTTTCCACAGAAAGAGAAGACCAATGCATTCTGGACATTCTACAAGTGGTGATATTGGTCGATCTGTGTTTCCATTCCTTGGAATCCATATTAGTTCGACATGATATCGCTCCAGCTGGGCCAGTGAGTGAATGCAGCTGAGGAGACATTTCTATTTAATCACATAAGAGTCGAGAGCAGTAATTGCGGCAAGACTGTCTACATTGATACTAATAGGCCTCAAGGCCTCGGGACTTAGTTCTCGGATAGCCTAGCGGCCCTATCGTAGTCGGAAAGAGACCATGAGTTCCAGATCATCAAAGTATAAACCCGAGCCTGAACCCGTTTCCGTGTTCAAGCCATCGGTTTATGTGTCACTTCAAAGACAGATCCAGCAGTTCACTCATCCCTAGAAGGTATCGTACCCTGGTAAGTTCTACCGAAGTTCAAAGTAGGTATCGCGCAATCTGTCCGACTCATTAAAATCAGTCCGCTCACTTTCTGTATGATGGTACCGCGTTCCACTCGAACGTGCCTTAGTTTACCCGACTCCCTAAGTCTAAGTGCCGACTTTGTAGAAACACATTTAACAAAAATATCGTGGGATGATACACTCATCATTGTCTCCAGACCGGCCTCAGGAGCGGAACTCATGGCTCCAGTGATTACAAGACAGGCTAGCCTCTGCACCCTATCTTCCACCAAACAAGATAACATATAGGGTCTAAGGCCCCATTATGTGCCCTCCTACGAATTTAGAAGGCACATAATGCTTTCTCATTCGACTCTCAGAATTACGTTTTCACAAGAGCTTCGAGTCTAAAATCACTCTCAGGTACTTAGCCTCCTTCGAGAATTTCAGAGTAATGCCGCCCAACTTTGGCGGCCTAAACTCCTGCATCCTATACCGCCTGGTAAACAGAACCAATTCGGTTTTCGCATGATGAAGCACGATTTTCGCAGTTTTGACATTTCATTATGGGTAGACCTACACCAGAGCAACGGTTGAAAATTTTTTAAATCTTTTATCAAAATAATTGTTTTGTTTGTCAAGCTTTAAAATTAATCTTTTTTTTCTCCGATGAATAGGTATGAAAATAAGCAGAATTGTCACGTTTGGAGAGAGGAAGCTTTTGTCGAAACACCATTACGCCCACATAAAATTACTGTTTGGTGCGCTTTGCGGGCTGGCGGGTTCATTAGTCCATACATATGTCGTCAAAGACGATGATGGTCAGAATGTCGACGGCATTAATCTTGCTGATATGTGGTTTCAACAGGACGGAGCCACATGCTGCAATTAATTGGCCACCAAGACCCAAGATTTGATAATTTTCTTTGTGGATATGTAAAGTCTACGTCAATAAACCAGAAACAATTAAACACCTGGAAATTAACATTAGAAGAGTTATTAACAAAATACGGCCGCATATGCAGCGAAAAGTTTGTGAAAATTGGTGCTTCAGATTGAGAATTATATGCACCACGCTGTGGCGGCCACATGGCCGAAATCATATTTAATCATTAATGTCATAAAATTGTTTATCCAACAAGGCCTGTTTCATTGATATTAAAAATATATTTCTTTGTTTTGTTATTATTTAAACTTGTGTAACTGTAAAAAAACACCCGATAGTATACGTATGTGTAGTTATTTCTCTTGAAAGATCAGAACTGATATGACTCATAGAAATACAGTCAAAAAGGTAATTACTTTGTCTAAAAAATCAAGGTTGAACTACGAAGTACCTTGAGGATTAAAAATAAATTTTGTAAAGTCAGTTCATTTACGAGGTAGTCGCAGAAAAAATATCATCTTCTATTTTTAACCAATTTCCCTTTTTTATAAATTTTTTTAATTACATATGAAAATAAAATTATATTATGAAACTAAATTAAATAACATGCATACATTTTAGATTTTAAAAATTTCATCTCTTACCACTGGTAAACGTACATTTTTTACATTTTTTTCTTTTTATTTCTTTTTTTTTGTGATATTTTTTGTCTCCAGTGTATATGCTCGTATATCTTAATTGAATATTCCTGATAACCTGCAGACAACAATAAAAAAACAGTTAAGGTGTTTGATGAAAAACACAACGACAACGGCAACATACACACAAACATAATGACAATGAGAAGACAATCTTTCAATTATGCAATATTATATATGCAACAATACCAACAGCAACAACAACAATAAACATAAGTCCTTACAACTAGGGGAATACATGTTAATGTACGACAATACAATTTATAACGTATACGTACTGTTATACACTGAAGCCTCGAATAACTCAAAGCATACATTAAAGAGATTTCTAAATACTTATATGAAATGGAGCATAATGTTACATCGCATTAGCTCACATCATAACCAAAAGACTTTTAATAAATCGAATGCCAACACAAAGAAGAGAACAAGCTGGCTTTCGACCGAATATGTCATGATTTGACGATATTACTTTATTGAAGATAATCTTGGAACAATCTTTCTTGCTCATAGCATGATCATGAAGTCACTTGAATGTAAGAGCGTACCACTGAATCAAATTCGGACAATATAAAGTCTATTCATTGGGTCCAGCTGCCGTATTCTACCTACATGATGACTCATTCTCCCGAAATATCGCAATTGACATATGGGTCTGTCAAGGGTGTGTTTTGTCAATATTATTCTTTAATATCAAGCTCGATATTGTCGTGAGTCATGCAATGGTGGAAAATCGCAGAATTTTAGAGGGCTTCAGGAACGACTAGAGAATCTCTAGTATGCAAATGATTTTCTGATACGTCGTTTAAGCTACATGCTTACATAATTTCCATGATATTCCAAGTGAATCAAGATGGACTTTTCTCAAACAATATACTGAACCCGATTCTAGGCTCATTGAAAACTATTAACACCCATTTGTATCATTTGACAAAATAATCCGCGTACAAAAACTGACTATTATCACCGGGAGCGGAATGAAACACGGCAAACTCCAATATCCAAAGAGATACGAAAGTGAAAGTGGAATTAGATTTAGCAATACCGTCTGCAAAGTATCATCAAATATTACTAGAAATGCTATTAAATGTAAGCAACATATCAGGTCGGCCAGCTCATACTAAGATAAATCCCAAACAAGGTCAGCAATGTTAAGCTATCCGGCCCAGAAGACTTATTAAAGTTGAGATTTGCAAGATTAGAATAACGATTTGCAATAATTAGAATAAGAATTTTATTATCATATTCGAATATCTGACAACCATCGAAATAAACTAAATTCTTTTCGAATGTCTTTTCGTAATCTTTCGTAAGTCGAAATTGTAATTGTTGTAAAAATCATTATCATATGTAGTACATATATGGCATCATTAGAGGCCGCAATGTGCATATATAATGCATAAACCGATCTATGTATGATTACTGCACATTTTATTTTATTTTTTATTTTTTTTATTTTTTTTTTTTTTTTTTTTTGTATAAACAATTTGCTGCTGCTATTGTTTTAAAGACATTTTCATGTTGATGTTGTTGCTTCAATTGTTTATCGTTTTGTGCAAATTATAAAATTGCTTAAACAAGCCTGTCTGAACAAATCCTCTCCTCTAACAAACTATAAAAATTCATACCGAAATTTTGAAGTGTGGGCGGGCCACCGTTTTCTGCTTGTTTCAATTCTTTTTTTTTCATTCATTTTAAACCAAAACCATACATAAGTACGAATATGTGAACACTTTCTCTGCGCTGACAAACCAGCAAAGAGTCAGTATTCATGGCAAATTAAAAGGAAAACCAAAATCTCATAAAAGAAAAGAAAGAAAAACTAAACGAAACGAAATAATTAGCATAATCGTGCCGATATGTTTTTCTTTCCTCTCTGTATTCCTTAAGGCTTTGACATTAAAGTGCCACGGGTACATATTCGCGTACTTGTATTATGTGGCTGGGATTCAACACCTATTTGGTATTTTAAAATTTAATGGCAAAATATCATCGAATAAAACAATAAACAATAAATTTTATATGAAAAGGTAAGTGATTCTCTTTCATTGGGGTGACTGAATGCCCGCCTGCCAGCCTCGTAACAAATAAGATAATTTTGTATTGGCCAAAAGGGACAAACAAATTGATAGAAAACAAAACAAAAATTGTTTTTCTTTTTTTTTTGCAATTCAATAATAATTAAATCAAAAGCCTTTGAACTGTTACAAGTAATAGGGTATAATTCTACTCATACAGGGAAGTAGACACCCTTTTAAAGGGTTTTAATTGTTATGTCAAAATCCTATGGCTCTACTGCTTCAAATATTTAGTATCCTCTGTGTGTTACATGCACAAAATCTGAAAGGGTTTCATGTAATCGGCGAGCAGATATCAAGCTTAGTGTAAAAAAGGAAATTAAATGTGTCAAAACATGTTGAGAGTGTTATATGGCGAATCTTCTGAGAGCAAAACAAGCATTTAAAAAATGTAGCAGCTCTTTGAAAAAAGACGAAAAGATGCCAATGGGAAGCCCCGATACAGATCTTTCAGCCCTTGAAAAGTAATAAAAACAGAAAGGGAGAAAGAAAAGTAATCGATGTAGAAGTCAAAGAAGGACAAAGAAACTAGCAAGAGCTAAAAACAAAAACCAACAACACAGTCGGTCAGTATTCGCTCATCTACATGACATCGAACGGATGCCGCAATGTCCCGTAATATCACCCGTAGTCAGCCTCAGCTCCGCCTTGCTCATTAAGAGAAGAGAATACGTCCTTCGCCTGGAAAAAATCGGATATTTGGGCCTAGAGTCCCTGCAACCTGGTTCATTATACAAGATTTGACCAGCCTTCCCAACGAAGAACCTCTCGAGTTCATCAATGTAATGGCTCAACGATGGCAGAACGAAATCTTCAGTCCATAGGACTGAAGATCCAAATCATCAGTCATTTCATTACCAACGATACCACAATGTTCCGGTACTCAGGAAAGTTTTACGATCTTTCGTAGCCTGTCGAGGGCTAGTTTGCGATTGGACCTGATGAAACACTATCTAAGTACCGCCTGACGACAACGCTCCCAAATTCATTCCCTATCATCTCCACTGCCTTCCTAGTTGCAAAAACTTCCGCCTGGAAGACACTGCACTCGTCGCTCAACTTTTAAGAATACCCAAGTTCAAGTTGTTCGCAGTAGACGCCAGCACCAGTGCCTTCCTCCGTTTTGGATACGTCCGTAGAAAGGCCAAACCACCAAGAGGAGAGTCGCACTTCCGCCATTCATACTTTCTCGGTATCACCACCTCCATAGTATCAAAACTTATAGTCGGCAGAACATAAGCACGGGCTCATCCACTCGTTCCGAGACGCAATGCAAGACACTGCAATACACGCGCATGTCCATAATCAGCATCTCCACAAAGGCCAGCGCCCACGTAATGTGGAGCGAAGCGATACATTGTACACTATACAGCTTCAATAACCCCGTGGAGTGTACCACAGTTCTGTACAACTAGTGTATGGCATGCGGCTTCAAACCCCAATTCCTTCAAATCGAGTTCTTGCAGGAATAGTGTCATATAGTGTCATATGCGTTTTCGTACACTCCTCGATGTTTTTCTTCCAGTCCAATCCGATGGTCGAAGATAGGTCTGAGGTATTTCGCGTCTAAGGGAAGTTCCAATGCCACCCCATCAAAAACTGGCGGCGCGAAGGAGTGACTTTACGCTTTCTAATGAATAGATCTTTGACTTCAATGGGTTAACGCCAAGACCACTGCATCGTGCGGGGAGCGACAGCCTACTTAATGCAGCGTGACTGCCTGCTTAATTTCGACAAAGTGGTTAAGAGTTTACCACCAGCAAGCAGAACTACGTCAACAGCATAGGCAACCACCTTGGTGTCCAAGTGATCGATTTCACCGAGTATTTCCACGATTACAAAAAGCCACAGGCGATAAACCTCCCCCCCCCTCTATGGCGTGCTTTTAGTAACGGACCTCCCAATGGAATCACACCGATGTGCGAATTGATAATTCTGCTTCTAAGCATTTCACCGACCCAATTCGTCAGGAGTTAAGAGATACCCGCGTTACGGAGAGAATTGTAGATAAAAGCGAGATTCACGTAGAAAATGTTCTTCTTCTCTTCTGGGATCATCGTTTATACCAAGAGTCCAATGGTTAGTTTTAACTTCTAAAAGGTTCCTTATATATGTATATTCTAAGCAGTTTCATCTAGTTCTCTACTCATACAAAATTGGTCAGATCTTTCTGGTTTCATATCATGAGACGCAGTTATTAGGCTATTCTGAGTCAACATTGCCTTGTACTTTTGATTCGTTCGTCCATATATGATACTACTGCTGTTGTTTGAATAATTCTCAAATGGAAACCAGATTTTTGTAGGTGCAAATATGGCAACTAAAATTCGCAGTTTTTAATTGCCATACATAATTAATTTTCGGCAACTGGCAACGCATTAGTCTTGTCAAAAAGATTTTTATATATAACGTTTCCACAGTTGTCTGCTCCTTGCGATACATTTTAGTTCTCTAAAAGATTTGGATGTTTCTTTAAATATTGTTTTGCGTAACGTAGTCTTTGGGCGTCTTCAGCCTCATTTTCTTTGTGGATTCAACTCCAAAGCTGCAAAAGTAACGTCGTCAGAATCTCTCCGAAATGTATCACCAAGCCAGCCATATTTCTTTTGCTTTATTTCAATGTTCATTTCCATCTGATTAGTTATCTCTCATAGTCTCCCATTGCTAATTTTCCGTGACCACCAGGTTCTAAGAATACTTCTCAGGTATCTCAATACCCTACTTAAGCGGACATACACGGATTTTGCTTTTCGTAGCCAGTTCTGCACATCAACTGCTGTTCCTTCAGCATCGTTTACTACCTTCTTGGCCATTTTTCAATTGGCAATAGAGTTTCGCTGATAGCAATAACATGGATGGTTTTCGTTTTGTTTATAGTTATATTCGGCCCTTTTATTTATTGCTATTGATCACATAGAGCCAACGCTGCTGTCACCTCGTCGAAGAATTTGTATTACGTAACAAAGGAAACAAATATCATTAATTATTTTCTCAGTTCTTCAAAATTTAAAAGATTATTAAAAAAAAAGTTTATTAAAACAATCTTTTTATGTGAGATTCCAGTGAAAGTTTACTAAATTTTCATTAGTATTAATATTTTTTATATCTGCCACTGTTTTAGAAATTTTCGTAGTAACTTTTTTTATAGTATGGTCTTTTTCCAGTAATTCTTTCCTTTTATCATTACAGTGACTATTTTTCTTCTGTTGGAAGTGGCTTCTGCTACAACTCGAGTCACACTTACTGCAGTTTTAGGAACTTTTTCATCATTTTCTAAAAATGTTCGGTAAATGTTGTAATCATCAAGCTGCATTAAATTGGCTGCAGCTTTTTCAAAAGGAGAAAGCTCTAATTGCTTATAACTTTCGCCACCATTTATTTCGGCTTTGTTAACAAAACTAAATTTAAAAATGTTTACCCTAAAATTGTTTTTTAAACTTACTAATTGCCGACCATCGGGCATCTCTTATTGGTGGTTCCATTAAATCTAATTTCATCGTTATATTTCCCAGTCTTCTTTGAAATCATTCACATTTAAACCTCTTCGAAATCTCCCTTGCTAAATTGTGATTATTTTCAAGTTCCTTAATTAATTTTTTAAATTGTTTGTGATTAGTTTGAACTTTTTTTCCATTCTAACGCTTCACATTATCACTTAAATAATTAAAAAATCGAGTTTGTACCTATTACTTGTTTAAGTCGTCGCCAAAAAGTGCGTCGAGAGTTTAAAGTCACTATTGAAAACTTGTCGACTCTCATGCGAATTATATAATACCAAACACTCTTACAACAATCGTCGATAAATGCCAACATCGACTTCTATTATATCGATTTTACGCCGACGACGAAAATGTGTGTCGACAACGACTTACATAATAGGTCTGATTGAGACGAATTTTGGCTGACTTCTTTTCAAAAAAATCAAGCTGAAACTGCATGTCATGTTGTCTGTGGCACGTCAGTCTGTTTCTTTACACTTCTTGTAGTTTAAAGTCAAACGTAACAAATAGAAGTGGTAGTAGTAGTAAATACTTTACTGACTGTGGCACTTCCGTTGTAGCTCTGCTTTATTATTTTTATGACCCTTCCCGGAATCCCTTTCTAGCCTCTAGTGCTTTCCGTACAAATTTCTCTTCAAAGCATCTAAAGCTCTTACAAAATCGATAAATGTTAGGTACAGACTGGCGTTGAATTTAACAGATTGTCCGATAAATACGCCGACAGTGTTTATTTGGTCTATGCAACTTTTCTACATCAAAATCTTGATTGAGTGTTTAAGACAGAATTACGTGTGTTATTAAATGAAATAAATAATTATTATTAAAATCCAGAAATTTAAAATTGTCATATGTAATTGAAAAACATCACTACAAGTTTTTTTTACTTTTTTTAAGCAATTTGTTTTTATCTTTATTACAATTATAATACTTAAAGATTAAAAAAAAATTTAGTTTATATAATCGCTTTTTTCATCATCATCCTTTTGTTTTAAACTACATTTACATAAAAAATATTTTAATTTTTTTATTATTGAATTAATTTTTGTGTTTTCTTTTTTAATTTATTTAGAGGCATTTATGTGTGTGTATGTTGTTGGTGTTGTTGTATAAGAGTGTGTATATAAATAATTTTCCAAAAAATTTAAAACGTTTTAATTTTTGTTCTTTAATAATAAATTTGTTGTTCAGCTAGGAAAAAAGAAATTATATTATTATTTATAATTTATCGACTTAATTTAAAAAATAAAATAATAAAATATTAAACAAAATTTATTTTTTATAAATATTTTGAATTTACGCTTCTTCTTGTTTTGTTAATTTATGACAGAAATGGATTCGATGCTGTTGCTTCCGGTTTTATCCAAGGCATATTATTATTGTTGTTCTGTAAAAAAATTTTAAGCAAAAAAAAAAAAACAATTGTGAGAGGGAATTAAAAAAATCAATAAGGCACGAAAAAAATATATACAGAAATATATACAAAGCATGCATATTTGTATATTTTTATTTTTGGGAAATATTATACATACTAGATACCAATCAAACTTGTATAAACTATTGGAGCAAATCTACTTATTTATATATATATATATATATATATATATATATATATATATATATATATATATATATATATATATATATATATATATATATATATATATATACTAAGAACTTATATACTAAGAACTACAACTTAGTTAGTATTGAAATTAAATACAAAAGTTTTTGTTTTTAAATCTAATACATATTGAAATCGTATAGTTAAGAGTAAGTAAAAGTTAAGAATTTTGTAAAGATTTTTTAAAATAAATTTTACCCAGAGTTTATTTAAGCGTCCAAGCTTCCATTGTTGGCTACAAGATATAAAACGGCAATTGAATATTAAATTATTAGCATATTATTACATTCATAAAGATCAGCATTATTAGTGTTAAGTTAGTTTATTTTGAAATTATTTTTCTTTTTAACCAATTTAGTTTTTAGCGAATTTCACTTTACAAGCAATCAAGCATTATTTGCAAATTTATTAGAATAACTTTTACAAAAAATTTTTAATTTTAAAACTATTAACGAAAACATATTTTAGAGATGACAGTTTTGCAGTTTTTTACTAAAGGGCTTATTCCGTATATCACTATTAATATGAAAACTATTTTTATAACAAAAACATATTTTGTAGAAATAACGCAATGCATCACCTAAGTGATTAACAAAATAAGCCCATAAATATCAAATGGACGCAACTGTGGTCCAATTCTCGATTATGTGTATTTGAGATTTAAAACTTTTTCAATTTTATTAATTTGCTATCGATTATGAACGGTCTAATTTGGTTTACTTTGCAATATTGTTTGAAAACACAAAAATTTCAATTGATTATTTTTTTATTTTATTTGATTTTTCAGTTTGTTATAGATTAGGCAAGAAATCAGGTCAATTGTAAATACCATACCAAGTCAGGTCGTTTAATAGCAAGATGGAAGATAGTCTCCTTCTCCTCTTTAGAATCAAAGCTCACTCAGAAGTTTTGTAAGGGGAAGCAGAGCATGCGTTCCAATATGGCAATGGCCCATGAGACCCGCTATACTGCGATGGATAGACATGCGATTTAAGGGAAAAAAAAGGTAGTTCTATTCCTATCCATGTCTGCTCAGTAGAGCCGAGCAATACCGCATGTACACTACATACATCGTCCACATTCACTTTAACCGAAGCAGACGGAACACCTATGCTCGTTTTCAGTTCGAAAATTACTAGCTCGATAGCCGCTTTTATCAGTCAGTCAGCAACGCAATTTCTGGCCATATATCTGTGTCCTAGATCCCATATAAGTATAACTTTCGAATTATCAGAAATTTCTCTGAGAAACATCCGGCGTCTAGATAATTCACGTAAGGAACTTGATTACAACCCAGCTGTCCGAATAAATCAGAATATTTTTAGAAAAAATCCTACCATTCAATTTTAGAACCGTCGACTAGACCAGACATCAATGATGGAAACCTCTGTTCGATTAGACCTGAAGTCCCTATTTGCAATATTAAAGCCAAATTTCCCGTCGAAAAAATTAGAAGGGATCGTGTAATCGTCCCGATTACTTCATAAATCAGTGTAGATTCCAGCACCGCACGATAGAGACAATAGGTAATGGCAGACCTAAATCCCAAATCCTGCCTACGGCCCCCTTACAGGTGTAAACCTACATGGTCGTTTTCTTTACACCGTCAATTACATTCTCCCTCTAGGAGAGTTTGGTGTCCAGAATAACACTTCACCCTCGTGGATAATAAGAGTTTACCGCCGCCACGGCTTGGAAAACCAAAGGCCGGTATCTTGTAGCATTGCTTCCGTCTTGTGAGGATTGACGTGAAGACTACACGACCAGTACCATTTTGTTTCATATTTAAGATTCTGAGACCACATTGTTGCAACTTCTCCAATAATCCCTCCACAACGATGTTTCACAATGCCACTATTTATTGCCTTCACCACATGACCCTTCCTTAATGAAAGCAGTCCCTTTATTGGCCCTGTCGGTCAAAAGTTTTTCTACTATTCAGTCACTAACGTTTCCTGTACTGAGAGCCCTTATTACTTATATGTACATATTCGCCACAGCCAATCTCAACGTAATCCACCAAGGAATTTAGTGCGGTATCGACGAGCGATTCCTCATGTAGGCATGTTGAGCACTGTTAGCAAGAGTAATAAAGTATCGCTGTCTGAAATTACTTCCAAGGTTTTGAGAAAGAATGTGATCAGACTTATGGGCCTGTGGTCCTTTGCGATGGAGATTTTAATATTTTGGTTCTACATACTTTGTGCCATAGTTTTATTTCTTTTCTGTTTTGTATTGTTTGTTTTTATTGTGAAATTAAGTATTGCAAGCATTTGTAGCAAATAAAAAAGGTATAGCAAATGTATATATTTTATTGCCACATAATAAAAATACACTACAAACAACTCGCAATAACGTGAACTAATTCTTATTAAGGCAGTTCACGTTTTCGAGTTTTTTCACGTTATTGAATGCTAAAATTTGGAAAAAAAAAATAAGATCTCTATTTAGCATCAGAAATGATATTTTAATATAAAACAAAATGCAAAACAAATACTTTATTAATTTTTGATGACAACAAATATATCTGAAATATATTGTGTAGTCGAAAAAGTTCGGTTACAAATTGACGGTAGATGGTTCTAAAATGTGATATCTCTGGTAATATTGTAACATTAGGCAACACTATAGCTTGTTTGAAAAGTGACATTTTTAGCCTCAGAAGACATTATTAAAATCGTATTATTCTGTGAAGAGTTATCTACGTTTAAAAATTAGTGAAAATTTGATACATTAGCGTCATATTTTACTTTTCTACTATTGTAAAGGTAAGAATACGTCATAGACTGCTGAAAAAATTTGTGAAGTCTACGGAGACGTAGCTGTAACAAGAAAAACAACGACAAAATACTTGTTTTTTAAATTTTGATTGATTGACATTGATTAAATCAATCATAAAAAATTGTAGATGCTATCCACGCTGACTCATAGTATTTATAATTAACAGGCGATGAAAAATTTACCATTAAGAGTATTATTTACACGATATGTTAACTCCTGATTTTTCTTTTTAGTGGCACTAACGGTTGATTTAACAAAACCATATTTTCTAACCAAACCACTGACACTATAACCTTTTTGGCATAATTTAAGAATATTAACGTTATCTTTCAAAGATACACTTTCGGTTTTTTTAATGACATTTTTAATCACTTCCAACATTTCCAAAAAAAAAGGTTAACTCTTAATTTCCCAGTTTAATATAAACAGTTTAAAAAAAAAAACAAAAAAAATACGAAAAGTGTTCACGCTGAGAGCCACCTCATTTTGTTCATGTTTTAGAATAGTCAGTTTAAAAATAAATTTATTCACGTTTCTAAGACGTTCACCCTTTTGCGTGTTCACGTTTTCGCGAGTTCACTGTATACCAACCTGCAAATAATACGATGCAAGATCATATACACAAGATCGTGAGTTGGGCTTATATAATAACTTTACGACACAATATACTTTTTGTAATAACAGAAAAAATTTTTTTATTAACCACATTGATAATAAACTTGAGTTAATTTAAAGCTTCTGCCCACAATGACATCTGAAATTTTACAGTTTATGGAAGCCATATTGTTAAAGCTACATCTGTTGAATGTCTG
This sequence comes from Wohlfahrtia magnifica, assembly GCA_023159175.1. Classification (NCBI taxonomy): domain Eukaryota; kingdom Metazoa; phylum Arthropoda; class Insecta; order Diptera; family Sarcophagidae; genus Wohlfahrtia; species Wohlfahrtia magnifica. Next base: position 2,276,464 of record JAKWBJ010000187.1, on the reverse strand, counting down.
GTATTTATTCAGTTTGTTCTGTAAAACCACCATGAACGGATATAGTGTTCAACATGTCTAAATGATGAAATTGTTTTATCGAAATGAAGGTTTTGCACAGATAACGTACCGCGTGCTTCGCTAATTGACGATCGATATAATCGTCCTACCGAACAGACTATTCGCAGTGTGTTGGATAAATTTGAACCCATTGGTTCAGTAAGCAATTAACGAACACCCGTATGACGACAAAACGCAATATCTGCCACACATCGCCACTGTCCGCGAGAGTGTGCAGGAAAAACTAAGACAGTGAATTTAGTGTCGTTTGAAGAACTCGCCCTTTCGTACACCACAAATTGGATAATTTTGCGGAGTGACTGGGGCCTGCAACCCAACGGACTAATAGGCAACGAGGTGTGTTTGCTAAATGGGGGCTCTGCAGCAGTTAGAAACTGACTCTGATTTTTATCAAAGTAATCTTTAGCGATGAAACCTATTTCTGGATAAATAGATACGTCCATGCAAAAGAGATCCCAATCGTCTAAAGCATACCAAAAATGTCATTATTTGTTGTGGATTTTGGTTTCATATTTCTTTAAGAACGACATTGGCCAGTCCTTCACCGTCAACCAACTTCTTCTAGCCTAAATTGGATTATATGGATACCAACCACGTGTAGTTGCAACTAGACAGCAATGACAGATTGGGTATTCTGCACGAGATATTTTAGGCCATGATCACTTCACGTAAAAGTTTGTGAACAGGCCACCGAGATTGTGTGATTTGACCCTGTTAGATTTTTTCTTCTGGAGGTTCTCTTGAGTTGTGGGTCCATGCAAATAAGCTACAAACCACAACTGCCATCAAAGCCAACATAACCCATGATATCGGTCAAACTCCACCTAATTTATGAGCTATAGTCATGAAAATTGGAATATTTCCGATGCTTGTCACCCAACGAATCATATAATATAATTATAATTCATACAAATTTTTTGGGAATTGGTAGATCTTTAAAACGAATAAAAATTTCGGTGGTATTTCACAAACAGTTTAAAGACAGGAAGCGCCTAATAAAAGAATCTTTAAGTAAAGGTATTTGAATTTCCCCATTTCATCGCTCTGACATTTGCCTGGTTTGAGTTTTACATTCTATTTTTTTTTTATTCCCATGGCACCTTTGTAATTCATTCTGAGCGTTCTGATTCTTTTTTCTTATTTTTATTTGTTGCTTTTGTTATTTTAGTAATCCATAGGGTAATTGAAACTAAATTACTTACAATTTGTATGATTCATCTTAATTTTTTGTATGGGAAATTATGTAATTCAGCTCATAATTGGCGGTTAAAATATAAATGAGAGAGCGAATTACGTAAATACATTGTAGTGAAAACATGGCTTAACGCTCCCGAAACGCTTTCAAATTGTAGAAATTTATTAGCAAATGTCGAACATTGCAAATTTTTTCCTGAATATGCTATTTAACGACTATTGTAACATTTCGCACCACTAATACATTACATCAAGCCAACAGCAAGACAAAAAATGTTTGTACAAACAAAATTTATTGATTTGTCTACATTGTGCTGTTCACAGTAGCTTGGGCTTTGTGTGTTAACCATTTAACGATCACTATAACATTTCGCACTACTAATTCACTACATGACAATAAGTCCGTAACAAAACAAAGGAATTTTTATACCAACAAAATTGATTGGTTAATCGGAACTTTGTCGTCCTCAGCAACTTGGGCTTGCTCATCCAGCACAAGGAAATTCTTGGTTTACATCCATATTAGATTCAACTTATTCAAGCGTTAATTTCTAATGACCATTCTTGTTTAGCGATGAGGCTTTTTTCGAATACAAATTAAAAAAAAATAAATTAAATATAGGTTAACTCGACTTTCTTCGAAGTGTGGAAGTTGATGTTTGAATATGACTTTATGCCTGCCCTGTCGATAAATGCGAACATCGGCATCTATTATATCGATTTTACGCCGACGACGAAAATGTGTGTCGACGACGAAAATGTGTGTCGACAACGACTTACATAATAGGTCTGATTGAGACGAATTTTGGCTGACCTCTTTTCAAAAAAAATCAAGCTGAAACTGCATGTCATGTTGTCTGTGGGATAGTAGGACTATATCATCGCCATATTTATGGTACATCAATCTGTTTCTTTACACTTCTTGTAGTTTTAGTCCAACGTAATAAATAGAAGTGGTAGTAGTAGTAAATACTTTACTGACTGTGGCACTTCCGTTGTGGCTCTGCTTTATTATATTTATGATCCTTCCCGGAATCCCTTTCTAGCCTCTAGTGCTTTCCGTATAAATTTCTCTTCAGAGCATCTAGGGCTTTTACAAAATCGATAAATGTTAGGCACAGACTGGCATTGAATTTAACTGCACTTTCTATTTGTGGAACAATTTAGTGTGATTTAAAGTCCAATTAGACGTGACTTAACATAACGTCATAAACATAACCATAATCGAGACAACTAAAATTAAAATTGGTCGGTTATGGCGTTACAGTATGTAACCACTAATCGAACTCATTGTTGTCCATAAGTTTGGTTAGTTGCGTTGGAACTACTGCGTTATGTTAAGTGAAGTCTAATTAAGCCTTTAGTGTACCAGCAGACGATTGTGGTTAACTGGGCATCACCTGCGGTCGTAATCGCACTGATGATTGTGAAGGGTTGATCATATCGATCATCATCATTCGTGGCTATAGTAGAGCACAAAAGATCTTTTGGGCCGAGGTATATACCGTTGGGCCACCTACTTGCTTGTGATAATAATAAAACAATAAGTCTATGATTCGTTTATAAACGATTGCAGTTTAAAGCTAAATCTACTTTATTTAGCAATTTACGTATTTTATTAACAAGATATTAAAGATATTCACAACAGAACGTACTTAAAACGTTTTTAAAATTAAAAATAATAATGTTTAGCATTAATAAAAAACAATTACAAAAATTAAATGAAAAACAAAAGTAAAAATATTTTTCAAACAATAAAACTCTATTCAGCAAAACAACAAAAAACATATTAAATTCGTAAAAGAAAAGGAAACACAAAATGCAAAAGTAGAATAATAAAGAAAAAGTAAACCAAAAAGGAAACGAAAAAGAAAAAGTATTTAAATGTTCAAATTCTAACACAACAAACAAGACTGCTTGTACTCACTTCGAATTTGCACTGTGTAGTGGTAGCAGTTTTATTGAAGTCTTGATTGGGATTATCAAAGAAACCATAATTAAATAAACTTGAAGCTGAAGCTGTTTGAGAACTTAATGGCATTATGGTTACTCCAGGAGTGTAAGCCAAGGATGCCGATAAGGCATGGCTATAGTTGGGGGGACCAAATGGCAATTTGGTGGCGGCAGCATTGCCTAAAGACGTTGACGACATCATGTATGATGAATTGTTGTTATTGTTGTTGTGGTTGTTAATTTGTTTATTATTGTTGTTGTTGTGGTAATAGTTATTGTTGTTGGTGTTATTATTATTATAGATATTGTTGAAATCTTGTTGTATTGAGGAGGGCGTCATAGGTGTTAAGGGCGTTAGGGGTGTGTTTAAAGGCTTATAGGGAGCAAATGATTGTAATGAAGGCGATGAATCTTGTACAGGAGATGAAGGTGGTGATTTATAATACATTGATTGATTATTATTAACAATTTCTACATGAGGATATAATGACGAATAGGATATGGTCTTAGCATTTTGCATATTATAGGCATCTGAAGAAGTATCAAAATAATTATTATCCTTTTTAAGCGTAGAGCTTTGTTGTATATTCTCCATAGTACAAAAAGTTGTAAAATTATAAAAATAATTTTTAGAAATTAAACTTTCATTACTTTCACTTTCCTCCATAAGGCTAGTTCTGAAAGCATCATAATCACTTTTAGACGTTTTTAAATTTGAATTCAAAGTTGTAGAGTTGTGAGAAGAACTATTGATGTTACTACCCTCGAAAGCGTCAAAAAATTTACTATTACTGTTGCTATTATTATTATTGTTGTTTGCATTGAAATTCAAAGTAGTGGGTCTTAGAGGAGCTGCACTAGTATGAAGAGGGGAATCAAAACTTAGCAGCTTTGCATACGAAAGCATATAAACGTGCATGAGTAATTAAAAATATAACACATAATTTAAAAATATATATTCACCAGAGCATATATAAAATGTTTGTGTGTAATATGTTATGTAGGGCGATAGAGACAGAGAGATAGACGTTAGGAAAGAGTAAAGGTAAGAATGTTTTAGAAAAGATTTATAAAGTAGAGTATTTAAAAAGTTTATAAAAGAGGTGGTGGGGAAAAATAAATTAAAAGAAAGAAAACAAAACAATCATTAAAAAATGTTAAGAAAACGAACAGATAAGTTAAAAAAAAACAAAGATAATACATAAAGAGAAAACAACAATAAATAAAATAGTTTACAAGATGCCTAACCACACTGTTATACAAAATTCTGAAGTTTTTCTTTTCTTCTATTTTACAAACATTTTCCTTAAAAAACTGACTGACTTAATCCCATTATACTAGAGAGCAATCCTCCCACCTTATGAAACTTACCTGAGAAGCTGTTACATTTGTATTATTAACCGGTGCCCAAGGATCTTGATTTATGGTCATTTGAAAACTTTGTTGTTTTAGCTGATTAATGGACGGCACCTTTAAAAAATAAAATTAAAATATTCGAAAACTAAAGTCAATATTAAGTGCTTATTATCTGTTACACATACTGCTGGTTGCTGTTGTTGGAATAGATTTGTTTTTGGTGGTATAACTGTATCACTAAATGGATTATAGGCTGCGGCATTTGATGTTGTAGTTTGCGTTACGGCAGGTTTTATAAGATTATCTAGATTAACCAAACCCGAATTTTCACCCAAAAATGATTGTGGATCTTTAAGCGGTTTCTTTGCGGTTGCACCCGTTGAATTGGTATTTGTTGTGGTGTTCGTTGACGACAATGGATCTAAATCATCCAATAATAAGGCTAAATTATAAGAAAAAAAACATTATTAAACATATTGTTGGTATATGTCTTAAAATAATTCTTCTACCATTATTATTGGTGATATTTGTTGTGGAATTATTTGTAGTTAATAAATCGCCAGTCTTATTACGATTTGTTATTATATCGAATTCGTCCATATCAGGTGAAGTTTTCTGTAAAGAATATAACGTAAGTTTACAACAATATTAAATAAAATAATATCTAGTATTTCAACCTTAACTATCGTTGTGTTGTCTAGATTTTTCCAAGGATCATCGCTATTAGAGGCTGCAGTTGCACCAGCTGTTTTTGGTGCCCAAGGATCATCTACCTTTGGCTTGGTAGCTGGGAGATGGTTAGTTGTAGTTGTTTTCGGAGTTTCTGTTAACCAAGGATCTACAGTTGCATTAGAAGAGGGTGCAGCTGCTGCTAAAGCGCCAGCTGTTTGTTTTGCCAGCCATGGATCAACTGCAGCAGCTCCACCACTAGCTGACACGCCATTTAAATTTGAAGTATTATGAGTATTACCATTAGTCTGTAGCCAACCTTCTGTTGAGGAACCCGATGTAACAGAAGGTGATTGCGTGCGTAAACCACCCCAGGCCTCACCGCCATTAGTGGTGCCACCATTGGTGGTAGCAGCCATAGTAAGACCCAAACCACCGTGCGCTCCTGCCATATGAGCCGAATTTAAAGGTGTGGAACGTGAAGCTGAAGCTGGCTGCCATGGATCAACCGGCGGCGAAGCTGTGCCAGTCCAAGGATCAGACATTTGACTAGCCGCCCGTGCTGGTGTACCCCAAGGATCTGTAGCATTTTGGCTTAAACCGCCTATGGCTAAACCTAAGGGTGGACTTGAAATACTAGTGGCTCCCAGTTGTATATCCAACAAATCCAATAAATGTGATTGAGGTTCTTCTTTCTGCTGCTGCTTTTGCACCCTAGAATTTAATTCGTTTCTAAATTAAAACAAATGTCTCCGCTGTTACTCTTCTCCAAAAAACATAATTAATGAAAAAGCCGTTACAGAGGAGCTATACAAAAAGAACTTACTTGAAATCTTGTTCACTCTGACTCAAAGCCAACTGCAAGCGAACATCATCACTGCGACGTTTGGCTTCCTCTTGTTCAGCTTCTTCTCTTGACATGGCCATGGCCAGTTGTAACTGTAATTCCTCTTCTCCAGCCGTTTGGGGCCTCACCATTTCCAATTCAGATACTGGCTTGACGGGTTCCTCCTGCCAGCCGGGTGGCATATCACGCAAATCAGTTCGTGTAGGACCGTCAATGTAGCCATCACTGCCAAAACCACTCGGATATTGAGCAAAACGTTCCTTGGCTTTTAATGCTTTGACACGTTCATTCTTCAAACGTTCATCGTCTTTAAGAAGATTAACCAATTGTTTAGCCTTTTCCCTTACATGAGTTCCCTGATCTTTGCCCTCTTCAAAGTAGACAAACTCTCTTAGAGTTTGTATAGCAAATATATTCTCTTTGCACTGTTGGGCCACTTTCTCATTACCAGTTTTGATCAGATACTCTAATAGGATAAGAGCCTTATAGACATGGCGCCAATTTTTGCCATGATCATTAAGACGTTTCCAAATCATTTGCATAATTTCGGAAAAGGCTACAACATTGTTAGTTAATTCGGCGATTTCCGCCATTATACTGGCAGAGGGACCCCATGGATCATTTGAAGTAGCCTCACGTACTTTAACCTTAAATTTGTAATAAATTATTTGAAACTGTTAAAGTAAATATTGAAAAAAGGGGGTCTTCTTACCTGTGCATCAGAGTAGTTATGAGCTAAATTTTTTATATTTCGTCTTAAGCCTGCCACATTGACTTGCATATCGTCTTTGTGTTTTCGCACTTTAGAATTTTAATAAAATAAAAAAATGTTAATCATTAGTTAATATTTGCTTACTTAATAAAACCTAAAAATAAAAAACGTATTTTTCTATTTTTTTTTCTTTTTTTTTTTCTAAAACCTCTATAAAAGTTATGTTTTTGTTTTCGGGAATTTATTGTACCATAAGTTCTATAGACAGTACACGCTCACTAAGCAGATGCCTAAAAACTGTAACCATATTAGAATAATTATTAATTATAAAACTGCAGCCAGACATAAAGAAAAAGGGAAAAACAAGAAGGAAAAGCCTTACAAGTTTTCAAATCTGACACTAAAGACTTTTTACTTGTCGTCTCATATGTTTATGTCATTTGTTGTTATTTTGTTTTCTTTTCCTTTTATTTTGCAAAGGAAATGTTTTTATAGATGTAAAAACAAACAAAAAATTACAAGCCACTGGATAAGTTAAAAAATAATAATAATTTTATATAATTATTTCAATCAATGACAACATAACATAACAACATAACTTTTATTTCATTTCTTAAAATATCTATTAAACATGTACAGTGGGGAACATTTTTATGGCAGAATTTTACACATGAGTATTGTTATAAAACATTGTGTTATGTGTCGATTATTATGGCAACCGAACTTCAGTTGTGTTGCCGAATGACAATCATAAATTTGTAGTCGGCAATATGGGCGAAATTCAACATGATTTTCGGCAACTGGCAATGCAACTAAACTGTGGTTGCCATCCATAATCGACCTATTAAACATCGATCTTTAAAATGGATAAAACGAATGTGGTGGAAGATAAGTTCGAATTTTACTAGCAAACTTGTTTTTGCGTTTCTTTTTAGTAAGTTTCGAAAATCGCAGCGAACAATGAGAAACGCTTTACAATTATGCGTGTTATTAAACGAATTATTGAAAAATTACACATCACTTATTCACCTCCATCAACAAGACAAAGAATTGTTCTTACGGAAAAAACAAACGCTTTTTGTCGAATTCGAAATGTCGAATATGCGCTAGCGTTCTCAGTGACGTAGCCTTTGCCCGTTCTCTACCCGGAAAGTTGTAAGTAAACACCTTAGGTTACATCCATTTCACCTTCAGCTTGTTTAAGAATTAAAGCGTAGTAATTATCGGAGTTTGACTCGTCAACAATTGCAAGATCAACCATCTTCAAGCACAGTTGTTAAACGTAGATAGAAAACAAGGCAAGACAATTAAATTACAGACCATGGCATCAACAAAAATTGTGAATGGACGAAAAGCATCATCAAAGCATATCTCTTCCAAAATAAAAACATTGCTTACCATAGACTCCTACCTTTTTTTTCGAAAGGTGGCGTTGCTTGACCTTCCCATAAAAGGAAGGTATGTAATGTCCATTTTTCCTTATGTATATAGATCACTTGGAGGTTTATTTAAAATTCGAAATCTGCTATTGATTTTGTATGAAAGCTCTTAACCACTACACAACACCACCTCCGACGAATCTTTTTATTTGGAGAGAATTAAAAAATTAAAAATTTAGAAAACCATTAGACTAAATGTATCGAGCTTAAAGAAGACGATGTCTCTTATTCAAAAAGTCACTGCATTGTCAAACTGTTCTCAATTTGTATATTTTGAGTTGTATTTTAATAAAATTAACAACAACAAAACGAATTAAAAGACTAAAATAAAAGCTGGATTAGTAGTTAAAACAAAGCATGGTATACCATATGTATAAAGCGGGATAAATTTACCAAGTGCTAATACTTATTAGCTAAAAAAATGGTTTTTGTATTTGCTATTTAAATTCGGATTTATCTTCGCACAAATTATAAAATTTATTCCTTAAGTGCACGATTATTTTCGAAAAAAATTTTGGTTATAAAAACTTTGTTATATAGACCTGGTATACGGGTATGTTCTACAAACCGAAAACGGGTGAAATTAAAAGCGAGTAATTTTCAAAAAGAAATAAAACTTATTTGCGACAATTATTTTTAAAATTTTATAACCAATGAAGTTATTTTGAAGGTAATTAAGCAAATTTATATAAAAAAAAACATTTTTCTATTTTTTGGACAAAAAAGATGTAACAGTACCTCTGCAATAACTGCATATAAATAGACTGTTGTCCGAACAAATTTTCTGTCCAAACCGAAGGGGTGAATTCAGCTTCAGACGACCAAATTGAGTCGAGTTAAGAACGACATTAGGGGCGATAATAGAATCTTGTCAGATTAGAAAATTATAGCAATTCGAAGTTCTATACGATTTCAATTTTAATCAATTTCGATTTACAAAACATTCCCGATAATGTTTTGTTCCCAACTGTACAATTAAGTAGGCAAAGTATTTTAACAAAAAACTGAAGAAGTTTTTAGAAGAACTAAAAAATTGTAAAATTGGCATTAAAACCATAATGAAATCCAGCTGTTGAAACACAAATCAATAACAAAAAAATGAATAAAAAGAAAAGTACAAGTATATGGCAAAAGGTTAAAAACAATTTTTGGCAAAAATAAACATTTCGAAATCAACATTTAATATATAGAATACAGATGTGATGGCTTTTTGAAAAGGATGTACAAACTGATTAAGAAAACAAAACGAAATTTACAATTAGAGAATAAATAAATCATATCGGGTGTTAATTTCAGAAGAACAAAGGTGTGAATAAAAGGTACTCGTATTGTTTGGCAGTGTTTGTATTATAATATGCTTTTTTATTATTATTCAGGTGAAAATTAATTATAATTTTTAAATACAACAACATTTGTTATTTTTTCTTAAAGTGAATAGAAAAACAAACGAAAGAAAAAACAAAAATCAAAAAAGAACACCATTTTATAAAAACTTACTTTTTCGAACCTTTGCTTAGATAGGTTTTTTGTTTTTATTTATTTATTGATTTATTTATTTGCGAAATAAGCTTATAAGTGTAATTATATACTTTTTTTTATCAAGGTAAACTTTAAATTGGCGTTTTATTTAATTGTTACTTATTATTATTATTATTGTTTTTTTAAGTGCTCCAAAGCAAGCTAAGAGATACAATAAGATTAAAAGAAAAATTGAAGTAGATTACATATATAAATATATTAAAGCATTTTTTTGTATTTAACATATATTTTTATTAACAATATAATGTTGAAATAGGTAGGTAGATAGTGGTGGTGGTGGTATACTCAAGTCAAACAAAAATAAAAACAAAAAATTGTTTGCAAAAAAAAAAAACAATTGGAAAAAAATTTATTACAATAAATAATTTCAATTTGCAATTTATATCTTAAAAAACATTAATTCATGGTTATAAAACAAAATAATATGATATTTTTGAAACTTAATTATTTAAATAAAACAAAATAATGCGCAAAGAAAATAACAGTAAGTTAGTATTTCTCTACTTAGTAGTAAACTACATTCCCAATTACTTAAGAAAAACTTTGTTAAATGCAAATTGGTAAAAAAAAATCAAATAATGAGATACATTAAGAACCAAATAATTGGTTAAACAGAAAACCTATATCCCACAAACAAGACAGAGGCAATTAAAAAAAAAATATGTTAATCAAAAACTTTTATGTGAAAAAGAAGTATATCATGTTTCCACGATAAAATGAATTACTTCATTTGCGCTCCTTCAATTACGATTATGAATTATGATGTTTATACGACACATGCGTGATTCGATTTTACGACATCTGAACTAAACAAAAATTATTTTTAATTTTATACAATATTTTTTTTCCGTTTGCTTTGTTCATTTCTCGATGATTATTTTTTGATAAACTAAAGTTTTTGTTAATATTTTATTTGTTTACACCGTTCTTTAGATAAACTGTCGACATTAATTTCTTCATGTTTTGCAAGTTAAATCAAACAAAAACATCTGAAAATTAGGCGTTAAGCTCTCAAAATTTTGTGTGACGAAAATCACTATTTTACTCTTGTTGGTGATAAGAATTGCTTATGTGAGAGCGAGTCATGACAAGGCTGTCAGCTTCTAAATATCTGTCATTTTAAATATCACTTATTTAGTGAAATATTTGCCATTTACGACTTGCCATTAAACAACCGAAGAACGCTTAAAAATAGTTAAAACTTACTACTAAAGTGCTGATTCAATGTGGGATAGATGGTAACGAAACAGCAGATGCATTGACTAGTAACGGTTTCGTGCCACCATATATTGATCCGAAACCTTACTGTGTGGCACCACTTATTACCACCCTCAATCTAATCAAGGATTGGGAAATTGGCAGATGGTTGAAATACTGGAATGCTCAGAGGGGTCTTCGTCACTTTAAGGCGGTGACCAGTACCCAATTTTGGCGTCGCTCTGAGGTTCTCAATTATGGCAGGCCGGACTTAAAATTTCTGATGGATTTTTTTACAGGCTATTGTGAACTGAGAGCGCATCTGAAAAGGATGACGGTCACGGATGTGGATGTTTGTAGACTGTGTTCATAGACATCAGAAACGTCTTTTGAAAATGAAGTTTTTGTTAGGTTTAGATGGAGATGTTTGGGGAGAAGTAGAACCTCGTTGTCAGACATATCCACCGGATCTATTGGTGATCATTAGTAAAGCAACAAATCTGCATGTGTGTGAAGATAAATTTAGAATTTTTAGCCGATGCACTTCTGTTAAATTGTGTCTTGGCTATAACAGAGCACTGTTATGTTATTAAAAGAGTAATGTAAAATATAAAACTGCAAAAATGTTAGAAAACATTTAAAATATAAAATGTATTGCACAAACAAATTTATTTATTTTAATTAAATTATAAGAACTTATAGACTGAACTATAAGACTGATTTTTCTCTTAGAGATATTCTAATTTGATAAAATTGTCATTTTGTAAAGCATAACAAAACTGAAATTTTTTAAGCAGGCTGGTGGGGATGGAGGGTGAAAAACAAACTGTTAGACATAGTGAAGGACGTTTATTGATCGGAAGGAATGCCTAAAGAACGTCCGAAAAATTTCATCTGCCCACATATCACCATTTTTGAGAAAAAGGATCCTTATCCTGGAAAGGCCCAAGAGGGACTTTTTTGGAAAAAACGCTATAACTTTTGAAAAAACAAACTGTTAGACATAGTGAAGGACGTTTATTGATCGGAAGAAGTCCCTTAACAATGTCCGAAAAATTTCATCTGCCCACATTTCACCGTTTTTGAGAAAAAGTATCAATATCCTGGAAAGGCCCAAAATGGACTTTTTTGGAAAAAACACTACAACTTTTGAAAAAACAAACTATTAGACATAGTGAAGGACGTTTATTGATCGGAAGGAGTCCCTAAACATCGCCCGTAAAATTTCATCTGCCCCCATATCACCATTTTTAAGAAAAAGAATCCTTATCCTGGAAAGGCCCAAGAGGGACTTTTTTGGAAAAAACGCTATAACTTTTGAAAAAACAAACTGTTAGACATAGTGGTGGGCGTTTATTTATCGGGAGGTTTTCCTGAACAACGTCCGAAAAACTTCATCTGCCCACATATCACCATTTTTGAGAAGAAGGATCCTTATCCTGGCAAGGCATAAAATGACATTTTTACGAAAAAATACCATAACTTTTGAAAAAACAAACTGTTAGACATAGTGGAGGGCGTTTATTTATCGGGAGGACTTCCTGAACAACGTCCGAAAAATTTCATCCGCCCACATATCACCATTTTTGAGAAAAAGGATCCTTATCCTGGAAAGGCACAAAATGGACTTTTTTGGAAAAAGCGCTATATTTTTGGAAAAACCAAACTGTTAGACATAGTGGAGGGCGTTTATTTATCGGGAGGACTTCCTAAACAACGTCCGAAAAATTTCATCCCACATATCACCATTTTTGAGAAGAAGGATCCTTATCCTGGCAAGGCATAAAATGACATTTTTACGAAAAAATACCATAACTTTTGAAAAATCAAACTGTTAGACATAGTGGAGGGCGTTTATTTATCGGGAGGGCTTCCTACACAACGTCCGAAAAATTTCATGCGCCCACATATCACCATTTTTGAGAAAAAGGATCCTTATCCTGGAAAGGCCCAAAATTGACTTTTTTGGAAAAAGCGCTATATTTTTGGAAAAAACAAACTGTTAGACATAGTGGAGGGCGTTTATTTATCGGGAGGACTTCCTAAAAAACGTCCGATAAATTTCATCTGCCCACATATCACCATTTTTGAGAAAAAGGATCCTTATCCTGGCAAGGCATAAAATGACATTTTTACGAAAAAATACCATAACTTTTGAAAAAACAAACTGTTAGACATACTGGAGAGCGTTTATTTATCGGGAGCACTTCCTGAACAACGTCCGAGAAATTTCATCTGCCCACATATCACCATTTTTGAGAAAAAGGATCCTTATCCTGGAAAGGCCCAAAATGGACTTTTTTGGGAAAAACACTATAACTTTTGAAAAAACAAACTGTTAGACATAGTGAAGGACGTTTATTGATCGGCAGAAGTCCCTTAACAACTTCCGTAAAATTTCATCTGCCCACATATCACCATTTTTGAGAAAAAAGATCCTTATCCTGGAAAGGCCCAAGAGGGACTTTTTTGGAAAAAACGCTATAACTTTTGAAAAAACAAACTGTTAGACATAGTGAAGGACGTTTATTGATCGGAAGGAGTCCCTTAACAACGTCCGAAAAATTTCATCTGCCCACATATCACCATTTTTGAGAAAAAGTATCAATATCCTGGAAAGGCCCAAAATGGACTTTTTTGGAAAAAACACTACAACTTTTGAAAAAACAAACTGTTAGACATAGTGAAGGACGTTTATTGATCGGAAGAAGTCCCTTAACAATGTCCGAAAAATTTCATCTGCCCACATTTCACCGTTTTTGAGAAAAAGTATCAATATCCTGGAAAGGCCCAAAATGGACTTTTTTGGAAAAAATACCATAACTTTTGAAAAAACAAACTGTTAGACATAGTGAAGGACGTTTATTGATCGGAAGGAGTCCCTAAACATCGCCCGAAAAATTTCATCCGCCCACATATCACCATTTTTGAGAAAAAGGATCCTTATCCCGGAAAGGCCCAAGAGGGACTTTTTTGGAAAAAACGCTATAACTTTTGAAAAAACAAACTGTTGGACATAGTGGAGGGCGTTTATTTATCGGGAGGACTTCCTGAACAACGTCCGAAAAATTTCATCCGCCCACATATCACCATTTTTGAGAAGAAGGATCCTTATCCTGGCAAGGCATAAAATTACATTTTTACGAAAAAATACCATAACTTTTGAAAAAACAAACTGTTAGACATAGTGGAGGGAGTTTATTTATCGGAAGGACTTCCTGAACAACGTCCGAAAATTTCATCCGCCCACATATCACCATTTTTGAGAAAAAGAATCCTTATCCCGGAAAGGCCCAAGAGGGACTTTTTTGGAAAAAACGCTATAACTTTTGAAAAAACAAACTGTTGGACATAGTGGAGGGCGTTTATTTATCGGGAGGACTTCCTGAACAACGTCCGAAAAATTTCATCCGCCCACATATCACCATTTTTGAGAAGAAGGATCCTTATCCTGGCAAGGCATAAAATTACATTTTTACGAAAAAATACCATAACTTTTGAAAAAACAAACTGTTAGACATAGTGGAGGGAGTTTATTTATCGGAAGGACTTCCTGAACAACGTCCAAAAATTTCATCCGCCCACATATCACCATTTTTGAGAAAAAGAATCCTTATCCCGGAAAGGCCCAAGAGGGACTTTTTTGGAAAAAACGCTATAACTTTTGAAAAAACAAACTGTTAGACATAGTGGAGGGCGTTTATTTATCGGGAGGACTTCCTGAACAACGTCCGAAAAATTTCATCCGCCCACATATCACCATTTTTGAGAAGAAGGATCCTTATCCTGGCAAGGCATAAAATGATATTTTTACGAAAAAATACCATAACTTTTAAAAAAACAAACTGTTAGACATAGTGGAAGGCGTTTACTTATCGGGAGGACTTCCTGAACAACGTCCGAAAATTTCATTCGCCCACATATCACCATTTTTGAGAAAAAGAATCCTTATCCCGGAAAGGCCCACGAGGGACTTTTTTGGAAAAAACGCTATAACTTTTGAAAAAACAAACTGTTAGACATAGTGGAGGGCGTTTATTTATCGGGAGGACTTTCTAAACAACGTCCGAAAAATTTCATCCGCCCACATATCACCATTTTTGAGAAAAAGGATCTATATCCTGGTAAGGCATAAAATAAAATTTTTACGAAAAAACACCATAACTTTTGAAAAAACAAACTGTTAGACATAATGGAGGGCGTTTATTTATCGGGAGGACTTCCTGAACAACGTCCGAAAAATTTCATCTGCCCACATATCACTATTTTTGAGAAAAAGTATCAATATCCTGGAAAGACCCAAAATTGACTTTTTTGGAAAACACACTATAACATTTGAAAAAACAAACTGTTAGACATAGTGGAGGGCGTTTATTGATCGGAAGGAGTCCCTAAATAACGTCCGAAAAATTTCATCCGCCCACATATCACTATTTTTAAGCAAAAGGATCTTTATCCTGGTAAGGCCTAAAATGATATTTTTACGAAAAAACGCTATAACTTTTCAAAAAACAAACTGTTAGACGTAGTGGAGGGTGTTTATTGATCGGGAAGACTTCCTGAACAAAGTCCGAAAAAATTTCATCTGCCCACATATCACCATTTTTGAGAAAAAAGATCCTAATCCTGGAAAGGCCCAAGAGGGACTTTTTTGGAAAAAACGCTATATTTTTTGAAAAAACAAACTGTTAGACATAGTGGAGGACGTTTATTGATCAGGAGGACTTCCCGAACAACCTCCTAATCCGCCCACATATCACCATTTTTGAGAAAAAGGATCCTTATCCTGGAAAGGCATAAAATGACATTTTTACGAAAAAATACCATAACTTTTGAAAAAACAAACTGTTAGACATAGTGGAGGACGTTTATTGATCGGAAGGACTTTCTGAACAACGTCCGAAAAATTTCATCCGCCCACATATCACCATTTTTGAAAAAAAGGATCCTTCCTGAACAACGTCCGACTTTCCAGGATAAGGATCCTTCTTCTCAAAAATGGTGATATGTGGGCGGATGAAGTTTTTCGGACGTTGTTCAGGAAGTCTTCCCGATAAATAAACGCCCTCCACTATGTCTAACAGTTTGTTATTTCAAAAGTTATAGCGTTTTTTCCAAAAAAGTCCCTCTTGGGCCTTTCCAGGATAAGGATCCTTTTTCTCAAAAATGGTGATATGTGGGCGGATGAAATTTTTCGGACGTTGTTCAGGAAGTCCTTCCGATAAATAAACTCCCTCCACTATGTCTAACAGTTTGTTTTTTCAAAAGTTATGGTATTTTTTCGTAAAAATGTAATTTTATGCCTTGCCAGGATAAGGATCCTTCTTCTCAAAAATGGTGATATGTGGGCGGATGAAATTTTTTGGACGTTGTTCAGGAAGTCCTCCCGATAAATAAACGCCCTCCACTATGTCTAACAGTTTGTTTTTTCAAAAGTTATAGCGTTTTTTCCAAAAAAGTCCCTCGTGGGCCTTTCCGGGATAAGGATTCTTTTTCTCAAAAATGGTGATATGTGGGCGAATGAAATTTTCGGACGTTGTTCAGGAAGTCCTCCCGATAAGTAAACGCCTTCCACTATGTCTAACAGTTTGTTTTTTTAAAAGTTATGGTATTTTTTCGTAAAAATATCATTTTATGCCTTGCCAGGATAAGGATCCTTCTTCTCAAAAATGGTGATATGTGGGCGGATGAAATTTTTCGGACGTTGTTCAGGAAGTCCTCCCGATAAATAAACGCCCTCCACTATGTCTAACAGTTTGTTTTTTCAAAAGTTATAGCGTTTTTTCCAAAAAAGTCCCTCTTGGGCCTTTCGGGGATAAGGATTCTTTTTCTCAAAAATGGTGATATGTGGGCGGATGAAATTTTCGGACGTTGTTCAGGAAGTCCTTCCGATAAATAAACTCCCTCCACTATGTCTAACAGTTTGTTTTTTCAAAAGTTATGGTATTTTTTCGTAAAAATGTAATTTTATGCCTTGCCAGGATAAGGATCCTTCTTCTCAAAAATGGTGATATGTGGGCGGATGAAATTTTTCGGACGTTGTTCAGGAAGTCCTCCCGATAAATAAACGCCCTCCACTATGTCCAACAGTTTGTTTTTTCAAAAGTTATAGCGTTTTTTCCAAAAAAGTCCCTCTTGGGCCTTTCCGGGATAAGGATCCTTTTTCTCAAAAATGGTGATATGTGGGCGGATGAAATTTTTCGGGCGATGTTTAGGGACTCCTTCCGATCAATAAACGTCCTTCACTATGTCTAACAGTTTGTTTTTTCAAAAGTTATGGTATTTTTTCCAAAAAAGTCCATTTTGGGCCTTTCCAGGATATTGATACTTTTTCTCAAAAACGGTGAAATGTGGGCAGATGAAATTTTTCGGACATTGTTAAGGGACTTCTTCCGATCAATAAACGTCCTTCACTATGTCTAACAGTTTGTTTTTTCAAAAGTTGTAGTGTTTTTTCCAAAAAAGTCCATTTTGGGCCTTTCCAGGATATTGATACTTTTTCTCAAAAATGGTGATATGTGGGCAGATGAAATTTTTCGGACGTTGTTAAGGGACTCCTTCCGATCAATAAACGTCCTTCACTATGTCTAACAGTTTGTTTTTTCAAAAGTTATAGCGTTTTTTCCAAAAAAGTCCCTCTTGGGCCTTTCCAGGATAAGGATCCTTTTTCTCAAAAATGGTGATATGTGGGCAGATGAAATTTTTCGGACGTTGTTTAGGCACTCCTTCCGATCAATAAACGTCTTTCACTATGTCTAACAGTTTGTTTTTCCCCCTCCATCCCCACCAGCCTGCTTAAAAAATTTCAGTTTTGTTATGCTTTACAAAATGACAATTTTATCAAATTAGAATATCTCTAAGAGAAAAATCAGTCTTATAGTTCAGTCTATAAGTTCTTATAATTTAATTAAAATAAATAAATTTGTTTGTGCAATACATTTTATATTTTAAATGTTTTCTAACATTTTTGCAGTTTTATATTTTACATTACTCTTTTAATAACATAACAGTGCTCTGTTATAGCCAAGACACAATTTAACAGAAGTGCATCGGCTAAAAATTTAAATTTATCTTCACACACATCAAATCTGCTACCATGATCACGCGTTTTGACACCGTTAGACCTTTTTTGTGGGGCCACTCTACGCTCTTCAAAAGTCGGAGCATTTGAAAACCAACATTTCTCAAGTTATCGCTGAATTATCACAAGAAATGTGCGAAAAAGTGGTCGAGGACTACCGAAAAAGATCGTCTGCGGCAACCAATCTAAGGGTGATCCAAGCGTTATAATGAAATAGAAGTCTCATCGAAATCATAGTTTTATGTGTGTTTTATTTAACTTTATTTTTGAAACCAGAAAATGGATAACTCTTATAATCACCACATACATACATTTGAGTCACTACAGTTGAGTTAGGCGTTTCTATTGATTTGGTTTGCTTACCGAATAGAAAGACAAGACCTTTCAAGATCTGATCAGAGAAGAACTAGGATCCTTATGTTATATGTACACATGGAAATAACTCGTAAAAAATATTGTTTTTTTTTACAATAACACTCAATAAGACAATTCGAAAGGGGCATTTCGGTTAAAATTTTTTTGAAAATATTTCATATATTTTATTCACATAAAAAACTCTGAAGAAAGCAATGCGAGAGTATTTTGGAAAAAAAAATTAAAAACATTTAAGGTCATTGCTACTTGACAAAATGTATCTCATTTTACTTATACGAAGCATTTATTCAATAAAAGAAGAAGAAGAATAAGTTCAATGAAGAAGATACAAGTTCAATGCAGGCAGACTAAAAAGTAATATAAAAGAAAATTAAATTAAAAAAAAAATTAAATAAAAACAATTAAATTAAAAAACCAATAAACGATTTTAAACAAAAGGGAAATAATTAAATTTGCAACAAATACGAAGACAATAAAGAAAAAAGAAAAGAAGAAAATACACACTGCAACAAGAAAAATTGAATCAATATATAGAGTTTAAACGAAACCATAAAAAAGTAGAAAAAACAAAATAAATATACAACGAAAACTAAACATTCTATAACAAACAGCAAATTACTCATTTTAAAAGGCAAGGGAACGAAAAAAATACACAAGTCATATGCAAATCATATGTAAGCGAATTATGTGAATATCCTAAAGGAAATATGATAAAAATTAAAGAGATATTAAACCTAATTGTGGTTTTCGTAATTCGAAATTCCTACAATAAAACCTAATTCTGTCTGTTGCCGTTAATCTAGGAAAAATATGCCGAAATATAACAACGACAAACGATACAATAGATAGCGGAGCCGATTAAAATATAATTATTTTTCCGACTCACTTTTTGAAGCAGTACAGAAATTTACTCCGTTTCAAAATCGACAAAACTGAATCTGACTTACGATCGTTTTTATTAACAAGTTATGTCGCGCGTTTTTTTAGAGGTTCATAACTTTGAGTTGTCAACAGAGACAGTTGATTTTTGTTTAGTTTGGTTTGACATTTCATTAGATAGACTTACATCAGAGCAACGCTTGCAAATTGAAAAAATGAAAATGTTGAAAAATTTAATTGAGTTTCCATTCAAAATTTTTTTCTCCGTTGAAGCCCATTTTTGGTTGAATGGGTACATAAATAAGAAGAAGAGTAAGAACAATCCACAAGCTTTTGTCGAAACACCATTACATCCACAGAAAAATATTTGCTGGCGGAGTCATTAATTACTGTCAATGTTGAACGGTATGTGGACATGATTATAAATTTTTTCTACCTTAATTAGCTTACATTGATCTTGTTGACAAGTGGTTCCAACCACATACAGCGCCCGCTACTATTGGCTTTATCAAAGAAACTTTTGATGAAAGAGTAATTTCAAGTAATCCCCTATTGGATTATTTTCTTTTAGGTTATGTAAAATTAAGACAATTGAATACGGCTGCATATACTATTGTGAAAATTGGCTGTGGCGGCCACATGACCGAAATCACATTTAAGCATTAATGCCATGAAATTTTGTATCCAACAAAGCCCATTGAATTAATATTAAAAATATATTTCTTTACTTTATTATGGTTTAAGCTTTTGTAACTCTAAAAAATATCCGATATGTGCAAAATACTTTCAATCAATATGTGTCTTACCTACATCTACGATAGCAGCACCAAATCCCGCTAGATTTTCACACGAAAGACCGTAGCTAGCTTTATAATGAGCAAAGTGCAGCATCGCAAGAACGGAAATCATAGAAACGCTCACGATCTATCAGAGAATGGCAGCAAAGGTACATACATTGGCAACAATTTATATAGCCCGTTTTTAAAAAACACTAAAAATTTTGAAAATTGTTTTTCTTTTTCTTTAATTTAAATTATATAAAATGACATTTTATTGTTTTGTTGTTTATTTTAATTTAACAAAAAAAGTCAAAAATTTTAAAAAAAATTCAAATTTTCAATTCAATACTTTTTGGTATTTTACGTCCGCAAATTAAATAAAATTGTAATTAGAAAAAGGTAATTAAATTATTTATGACTCTAAGAATGTTTCTGTAAAAAGAAAAATACTTTCTTTTAGAAATTTGTCCACGATTACCGAAGACATGTTTTCTATAGCAGAAATTGCCCATGAGCTAGTGTTTACGAAAAAAAGTGAACAATGACCTTAAGTACTATAATTCTACCAAATTAGTGAATATTAAAATTTAAATACACGTTAAAAAACATCCCAGAGAACTGATTACGCGGTTGTTCGAATTGTAGCAAAAATCTCTTTTTAAGTGGCAAGAGGATTCGCGAGCAAATTGAACAAAACCAGATTGTATGGAAATAACCTGTTTGTAATTTGCAAGTATTGCAAGGCATAATCTACTTGTTTACGAGAAAAAGTGGAAAAATTCGTCTTAATTTTGATAGAAGCATTTGAAATAAACAAAAAATTATTGGAATAACGTACTTTTACAGATGAATCTAAGTTTAAACGCTTTGGCTTCGATGGTAGACTCTATATTCGTTCAAATCGTAATCAGGAATTCAGTACAAGGCATTCAATAAGAATTTTTAAACATGGTGATGGTAGTATAATGATTTGGGGTGGATTCAATTATACGAATAGAGGGTACAATGGATCAATAGGCTTACAAAGAAATCTTATTAAATAAAATGCTGCCTTTCATAGAAGAAGAAATGTCTTCAGTGAAAACATTTTGAGATAAAGATCCAAAACATAGAGCCAATCCGGTTGAAAAATTTTTAGAGCAAAAGAAAATTAATGTGGCATCATGGCCGTCTCAATCGTCAGATTTGAATCTCATAGAAAACTTGTGGCATATAAATCGAGAAATACTGTAAATCTTGACCTACTATGGAAAGAAATGCAAACGGCATTAATTTTAAATCTAATTGAAAAGAGTCGTAGCATAATACCATTCACGCCCCGAAGATTAATAGCTGTTATAAGAAAAAGTCTTCCAATAAAATATTTCAAAAAACATATCGTGTTATTTAAATTTTCTATAAAAAACAAAACTCGGATAATATATTTAATTTAATATTAATTAAATAAAATATAAATATATTTTAATTTGAATTAAACAAAATATAAATTATAAATTGAACAGATCAAGTTAGACTCGAACTTGGTTCGAACAAAAATTAATATAACGTGAGCTACAGCGATGGCCAACTCTCAACCACCTCTACCATGTAATGGCATAATATGGTGTGGAATTAATATAAGGTTGCTTGATTGATAACTGGGCCCGTCGTAGACTGGAGGAGTCATGGAGGAGCAGAGGAGACTTTAGGGTCTCTAGGCTGCTTTGACCGCGAGTTGACCGCTCTAGCACGAAATAGGTCCTCAATCTGAGAAGGAAAACTCTGAGAATTCTTATAGGCTTTGTGACTGGGCACTGCGCTCTGAGGGTAAGGACTGGGATGTGGGAAACAGGCCGAGTTTGCGGCGATACAGGGGAACCGGAGACTATGGAACATATCCTCTGTCACTGACCGGCTTTTTATTGGCGCAGGCTCTTCTGATGGTTTGGGTATTATTGAGTCAGCTAGGCTTTCAGTCAGGTCTTAGCTGGCTCTTTAGGTGTGCCCGCATGTTCTTTCTGCATACACTTTTCTAATCTTTTTTCTATCTCTTCCTTCTTTCTATTTCTCCTTCCGTCCTTCCTCTCTCCTTTCTTTCCACTCTTTTTCTTTATTTCTTTTTAGGAAAGTCTTTCCACAATCGGGTACCTCGGTATCACCTTTCTTACGTACCTACTTAATATAAGGTAGTTACACCAATCATGTAGAATAAGGCAATAATAGAAAAATGAGAATGACATTGAGAAAACGTGATGACGGAACTTCGATTAACTCACTGTCTATATAGAAATTGCTAATTTCAAAATACAATTTTTGGTAAATTTGAGTTTAATAGTTGATATTCAAAAAATGAATGCGCACAACAAAAAGAACTCTGATGATCACTTCCGTAGCTGTGTTCTAAAACATGTTCAGTTCTGCTGGTGTTGTTGTTGAATATTCTTTCCCGGTTGTCAATTCTCTAAGATAAAAATCATTGGATAAAACAATTTTCTATTCATTTAAAAGAAAATTTAGTATTGATCTCAAAGCAAATAATTAAATAAAATATAAATTAGAAATTTAACAGATCTCAGATACTTTAATAATAGTTAACCAATAAAATTATTCTCAAATGTTTTATTGTTTTTGTAAACTAAATAAGAACTAGAGATTTAATGCCCATAACTTCTATAAATAGATATCTGTGATGTAAAAAATTGTTCATAGTTTTGACCTTAACTACTGGTTAAAGTTTAATGCATTTTACTCCATCGATTTTCGATAGGTAATTCAAAAGGTAAATTTACATGTTCTATTGAAGTGTGAAATAATTTAAATAAATTTCGTAAACATATAAAAACAAATAATCTTATATATAAAAAGGAATGCATGTTTGTAGGCATAAGCAATTATTTTGAAATTTTTGCAATGTGTTTCAGAAAGAACTTAAGGCTCTGTCGTAAATGTTTGAACTTGGACTGGAATGCAATAAAATGGGGAAAAAGTGTAAAAAATTCTAGCAAAGATAAGAGTTAAAATAGTAGTAGTGAAGCACGCCGGGTTTGAGCTAGAAATAATATAAAATGACAAATATATTAGACAAATGTTGCCATATTTTTAAAGATAAAAACACGTAGGCAAACGTAACGTTGAAATTACCAAAGTTGTTTTACCGAATAGGTAAACATAACTGTTAGGTACGAACACGACCAGATATGTTTGTAGAAATTATGGGCATAAAAGTGTAAGGAAATCTGGTTCAATAAACATAAACCAAGTAATTTATAAGCACAATTTGTTCAACGTCTAAACGGGCTACTTAAATTGTCACCACTGTATGTATGCTCTCATAAATTTAACTGTGGAATACAAAACCGCACTGTGAACTAGATTTGTATCTCACAGAAATCCTGTCCAATCATGGATATTTCCAGCAATACCTGCATCGTTTCAAGCTAGCATATAGTTCTGTGTGTCCAAACTGCCTAAATGAACTCGAAACTATTGAACATGTAAGTCATGTACTAGAGGAAAACGCGACGTTTGTGCTTATAGCACTCTGGACGGCCTCTTGACGCAATACCTAATCAGTGGTTCTGAGAGGATTGTCAGACGAACTCTTGGCTTTTCTGTGCTCTTTCAAAATCATAAACATATTCCTATGAGTTATCGACCATTCATTAACCATTTAAAAAATCAGGTCATAGAGATCCGTCTAACAACAGTCCCTAAGCGATGTTACTATTACACCTATCATGCCCAAAACACTCAAAATATTTGCACGGCAGGAACTAAACGAAGCGTCATGCCTATTCGGCACCATTTTCTCAACTTCTTCAAAGTTTTTAGCTTCTTCCATGACTATGCGAGACGAGTGTGTCTCACTTACTGTCCTCATTACATTTTTACTTAGAATAGACTTATTATTAGCCACTGTTAACATTTATATTATTTTGAAATACTTAATTTGACGCGCTAAGAACGGAGTGAACCACTGATGGTACACTGCCGACTGATGGCGCAATATAAATATAGTACGTAGTTAAAATCTCTTCAAATGTTAAAACTAAATCATATCAATGTCATGTGATATAACAAACTTAATAAACTCTTTATAGAGTGTATGGCAAAGCATGGTAAAATAAAACTTTGAATATATGTAAATATTTTTTGTTTTGTTTATTTCGTCAAAAACAAAAAACAATTTCCACTTAAATCAACATGATGTTACCTTTCTTCTACAGGTTCTTCCAATAAGAGGATTTATTATGAATGGATTTATTATTGAAGCGAAATCATTGAATGTTTATTTAATTATAAAGTGGAGGGTATGCCATTAATAGTGGATAACATTATCAACCAAATTTCGACGAGAAATTAACAAACCTGGGCTCTCTTACAATACCAATATTCTCAGTTGCTGCTAAGCGACAGTACAAATTTTTCCAACTGTTTCACAATTGCTGACCAAGTAGGTGCTTGACGACGACTGAAACATACTTTAGTTCCGCGAATTGAGAACGCAAAATTATCACATTTTTTCAATGCATAGTTGAAGCGTATATCATTCCATTTTTATTAATGACGCAGTTTTTACTTGTCATTGAAGCGAGTAATGACAGATTGACAGGCTATTAGCAATTCAACGTATTATTGCAACACCCTGTAGTTGGAAGCAAATTTAATCATATTTATTATAATTTCATTGTGCAAGTGATACGTTTTGAATTGAATTTCTATAATTTAGTTTTGATTTTTATTTACATTTCTTTACGCGTAAACAAGTCAAATGTCACGTGTTCATTCATACATACACAAATGTGTTGCCTATTAAATATTATTTTTATTTTATTTTGTTAATCAATGCAACATATTGGCATACGCACAGAGGTATACACAGAGAGAGGAAACAGTCTGTAGAATAAAACTTTTAATGAAAGTGTTTGTCAAAGTTTGTAATTGTAAAATTAAACGGCTTTAAAAAAATAATATTTTAAAACATTCTTCATTATCATAAAAGCTAACAGATAATGGCAAAATAAAAAAATAAAATAAATTCAAAATATGTGTTTTATTGTATAAATTTTATTTAATTTTTTTGTCTGTTTATAGTACTATTTACTTAAGTATTTAGTAGATTGATATCAAGGTTATAATAAGGAGGTTGCTCGAGTTTTTCGTTTGAGACTGTTAAAAGCAAAACATTGAATATAAATAAAATAAATATTGATTTATTTTTAATAAAAATTTCACATTTTTGTAATAATTTTAATTACTATATGTATGTTCAACTCAACTTGAAATACTACACAAAAGAAAAGATTTTGTTTTTTTAGTTGTGACCTTTTTAAAGCGGATTTTTTTCAATTTCCAATTGTGTATTTTAATTATTCAAGTGAAATTCTTGATTATGTTTTCTTTTATTTTCTTAAGAGAAATAGTACCGGAGTAAAATGCAAATTTATTAATAGATTTGTTATCGAGTTGAATTGTTTTTAATTATTTTATCTGTTTATTGTTGATTGAGGTCTTAGGAGTACAAAACAAAGCACTTTAACTTAATAATTCTTTTGTTTCTATTCTTTTATTGTTTTATGTTTTTATAACTTGATTTTTTTAATATATGTATATTGGAAACATTTTAAATTTTGTAAAGAAAGACTTTTAAATAAATTATCAAATTAATTTTTCTGGCCACTTGTAAATAAACGCTTTGCGTTTAATTAGTTAAAAGAGACTTAAAACAGAAAACAAACTATTAAAAAATGCCAGAACAGCTTGCTGTTACGGGCTAAAAAGTAATGTTAGCAAGACCGCTTTTTATATGATCAAGGTATGGGATCGATGAAAAACTTCTGATACTTGGGCAATCAAATGATGTTCATACAACAATGTTTTTTGTGTATTTCGCTCTTTCATTCAAAGTTCAACCTCCAATCATGAGCCGTATTACAGAATTCCACATACAAAATTTTAAAAACGAATCATCCAAATTGTAAATAATTCAGTTTCAATTACCCTGTGGATTACTAAAACAATCAATGTGATTTTTAATTTTGACCAGGTTTTTGACCATGCCTAATTTGCTTATTTAATTTCATAAGCATTATTTCAATTAAAATATTAAATAATTACAAGACAAAGAAGAAAAACCATCAGAGCCAAATACAAAGATGATATGTGAACATGTTAATTTGTATAAGTAATTTCAACAGGGAACTAATTAATTCGAAATCTCTTGTGAACATGCTATAACATAATAATGAAGATAGTAAAAGTCAAATTTCTACAAAATAAGTACCAGAACAAATTCAGATCTTTTTAAACCAAGGGTGGGCCAAAGAGAAAACTTCATTTGTAGTAGTAGTAGTAGTAGTAGTAGTAGTAGCTACTGTGATGTAGTAGCTAAGAAACCCGCCTACCAGCCAAGAGGGCCTCGGTACAATCCCAGGCGAGACCATCTGGAAGAGAAAAAAAAATATTTTTTTACCGTGGTATCATCTCAGAACATTAGCTAGTAACTGGTTATAAGTATTACTACTATTGAAAACTTCTAATGCATTTGCCGCTCGGGGAGATAAGTCCTTGTATTCCTCCTAGAATGTTAAAAGAAATAATATCAATACGCAAAGCATATGTCATGTGCTTTCATCAAAAGCTATCACACAACTGAATGAAATTATTGTGTATGTCCGCTTTCATTCCGGTGTATACACATACGGAGCAGTACACTTCAGTGCTATTTTGCCGACATATGTTTTAAACCAATTAAATGCATGGGCATCATTTCAAATTGAGAATGATCCGAAATTAATCGATCAACGCTTGAAAATAAATTGAAAACCATAGCGTACTCAATAAAACGTTGAATTTGAGAAATGCACCTGCTCTCAACTCATTTTCAAGCGCTTATTATTAAACTTAAATCTTAACTTGTGTTTAAAACAGGTTTAAGATTTATGAAGAATATAAAAGATTAGATTTATATAGTATACACATTGGTAGTTCGAAAAAGTTAGTTAAATATTTTCGGTAGATGGCTCTAACATGTAATATAATAATAATTGCTCGTTTTCGATCTGATAATTTTTATGTTAAAAATGCACCTCGCTCGGATCGAGCAATCTCTAAAAAAGTAGATTAAAAGATGAAAAAATTTAGAAAGACTAGCACATAAGCAGCGTGGAAGTCACTACGTCACTAGACATGAGCCCATAATAAGACATAAAAGCAAAAAATATAAATAAAACAAAAATTAAAGAAAGTAGAAAATATTAATATTTATTTGTCTATTAAATAAGAAGAACATTTGCACTTATCAAGGCACATGCAAGAAGGTAAAATTTACAAAGAGGCTCAGGTGTATTTTACGCTATATTTTGCATTATATCGTTTGGAATTTGTCTAGACTGTAGGAATAGGATTAGGTGTATTTTATTTAAAATATAATTTATATTAATTTTTTGACATTCAAAATTCACTAAAAAAAGCAACAAATATATGTTGTTTTTGTTGAAAAGTTATTTGTTGTACAGGCAACACTACCTTGTTCAATATGCCTTGGCCCTTATACATATTTGTTTAAACTTATTCGAAATCACATAAATCTATATATGTATAAAGAAGTGTGCACTTTGATGTCACCACTAACTGCAAAACGGGTCGACCAATTTCAACAAATTTCAGGGTAAGTTGGGGATGGCCTGTTTTTGTTTTATGTGAAGTTGTATACCTTGAGAATGTTTAGAGTAGAAGATTCTAAATAACTTGGCAGTGAATTCAAGCCATCAATTTTAACAAAATATGGTATTTTGTGTGTGACATGAGTTAAAAAGCAAGTATAGGCAGATTCACAGCAATGCAGGAGGGGTTACTTTAGTATTTTATAAAAAAGTAAATAATATTGACATAATCCGATTCTAGGATTCGCTCTTACAAACAAAATAGTTAAAAAAAAGCCCAATAATTTTTTTGTAATTTATTTGCTTATTATAAGCTTAAACGTACATACGATATATTATTGCCAAATTATTCTCTCTAAAAAAAAATAGTTAAAAATATAAAGAAAGTGGAACACTTTAAAGAGCTTGAGCAAGTTAAAACTTAAACAATTCGAATTTTTTTGCCCTTTACTCTCAGTCTAACAAAGTGTATTTAAATTTTTTCATTTCTTCTTTTCTTTTAAAAACGTTTTCCTTGAGACAGTAACTGGTCGTTGATCTTGAATTTGTTTACATTTCTTTACTTTGCTTTGTTTTGTTTTGCTTTTTTCAAATCCAAAGCAAACACTTTATTTTTCTGTCTTAATTTTTTCTTTTTATTATTTTACCTTTTTGTTCTTTTTAATATAATTTTCACCATAATTTATTTTTTCGTTCCATTTTTTGTTATTTACATTTTATAAAATAAAAAAAAAAAACTTTTTTATAATTTCATTTAAGTAGAATATATTTTTGATAAGATAACAAGCAACTCCGTAAGCACTTCAATCTATTTTTCGTTTTATCATTTAAATTAACGAGTTTGCGTTTCAAATTGAGTCATACAGTTTGGAAAAGTTGTTTCTCGAAAAAAATTTCAACATATTCATATGTATGAATAATGGTATGGTATTTGTTAGTTATTGGGCATTATGTTATTATAGACATTGAATATACTTGATCGAAGATTTCATTTTCAATTTTCTGGAGAAATTTCATAAAATTCTTTAACATATACTCTATAGTATTTAAAGTTAAATAAAAGCTTTATTTTAACAGATAATTCTAAACTCAATAACTAACAATTAATAAAACAATTGATTTAACATTTCTTTCTTTAACCTGTTAAACTACTACATTGGTCATGACGACATTTTTTGTCATGGAAATTTTCTGTAATATTTAATTAATTCTGAAACGGGTTAAAAAAAGTTCATTCCGCATAGTTAAGTTATTATGACATCGAAACCCAATAGCGAAAATTGAAGAGCCCAAAAGGGTCAAGTTCGATCAATTGTCAAGGTTGTGCTGACTGTTTTCTTGGTTAATCTTAGCGAAGTGCAACTGGAATTTTTAACAAAGTTTGTACGTTTAATACGGATGTGTTAATCACGTCGTTGCTAATTTAGAAGTATTTGATATCGCTAAATGCGGAAGCATTTGAATCTAGTGTTACTATGTGGGCAGAAAGAATAGGGTCACGCAAAGATCTTGACAAATTTGGGAACTTTTGGTAAAGTAGACGGTACACAATACCGTACTATGACTTCTAAATGAAGTTCAGGACAAGGATTCCAGATAGGAGACAATGAGCGAATAGTGTGATGCACCCCACTAACGACTCTCAGCAGATTTTCACAGATGGCTCCAAGTTGAATAGTGCTGTGGGTGGAGCTATCTTTTTGAAGTCGGCGAATATAACTTGCTCGATAAGGCTACTGTAGCATATTCCAGACGAAGGTATCGGCGATAAGACCTGCTTTGATGATCATTGGAAAGGGCAACGTCTCCAAGAGAGATATAAGCATACTTTCGTATAGCCAGGCGGCTGTGAAAGCTTTGGGATCTCTCTCATAAAATATGGATACCGGTTCACAGTGATATTCCGAGAGACTATAGGGCTGATGAACTGACCAGACATGACACAATCAATGAACTCACGACCGAATTTTCCACGTTGGAGGTTCCATTTAGAACTTATAAGCTCAGGTTTTACAAGTGAGGTAATAGACTGCGTCAACGCCACATGGGCAGCTGCGGTAATTCTCCACATGGGAAGTTGCTGGAACAATTCTTCACCTACTGTATACATGCCCGGCGTTATGTGGTGCAAAAGAAAGGCACCTACCATGCGACTGAGCTTACAAGACTGTCTGGGACAGACAAACTTAGCGGCTATATTATGAGCTCCGGGTTCTTCTCGGTTCAGTGGAGATGATGATCCATTGTGGTACCACTACAGGCTACTCTGGCCTACGTTGGTCCTTCCTTGGGGCAGCCACTTCCACCTAGCTACCTACCCCTTTGTGAACACGGTGCGAATTTAGCGAACGTAATTACCAATAATTTGGCGAAGTTTAAATTGCGACTGCAGAGTGATTTCTAGTGTTATTTTTTCATTTTCCTCCTTTACTTCATTACCTACCTATGTTACTTTCCCCTTTTAGGTTTTCATATCTGATATCCTACTTGTTCTTATGCTCTTGTCTTTCTATCTTTCTTTTTCATTTATTTACTTTCCTTTGTAGGATCTACGAACTGTCTACCAAGCCTAACATATAATATTAATTTTGTGGCTAAAAATAATCAAGGCCTTCTTACTTGCCAAAAAAAACCCTCCATTTAATGGATTTGATAAGGTAAATCTTTTTTATTTCGAGAAACTGTGTTGTTTAAAGAGCACAAAGCTATTATATTTGAAGTAAGATAACTTGTAAGGAAACAAGATCGGTCTTAAGAATCAATATAAATGCATATTTAAATAAATCCACTTTTTAAACCAGTGTTCGTTATAACCATGTTTGATTGTACAGCTCGTTAAAAAAAATATGAAAATTCTGTTGTATTCTTGGGTCAAGTAATTATGTTACATACCCCGTAACTTACGAGTTATACATTCGAAAGTGGTTTCAACGAAAATCGATTATAACGAACAGATTTTCGAGATTTGTTGTTGTTGTTGTGTAACAGCTCAGCTGTTGTTGGAAGTTCTTCCCCGAAAAAGAAGATATCCAATAGGTACTGCTATTGTTGAGTTGGCAACATGTGGCCAACTGGGAGACATGTTGTTCCGGAGCTTAAACCCAATTGTCGTGGGAACGTTCAACATTTGTAGTATTTTGCTTCGACTTTTCATACAATTTACTACGTTTATAAAGAGCTGGATTAAAGCAAGCATGGTTTGCTGGGCCCTTCACTGAATTTTTAATAATTTTCAACGTTTAAACAAACTAAAAACTATTATTTTATATTCTAAAAAATATCATAAAGGCCTATTTTTTTAAAAAAGAAAGCGCGGATTCAAAACTCGTTTAAATTATCTGAAAAAAAAAAACACAGCTTTTCAACACATAGAACAAACAATATTGATCAGCTAGTGTGGTAAGTAAACAAACAACAATTAGAACAATTTGTGGGTAAACAATTTTTTCCTACAGCGCTTACAGTGAACTACGTCTATAACAAACTTAATTGTTCGGTCCCTTCCACATCGTTATATTTATGTTTGACTGTAGTAAGTTTACGAATGTACTTAAATTGTATAACAATTTATAACACTTAAAATTAGTTCATCTGTGCTGTAAAATTTATTTTTACATTAACAGTTTTGTGTAAAATATAGCAATAAATAAAAAAAGAAAATTATAAAAAAAACAATTATTGTTTATTAATAAACATTTTCTTCTTTGCACGGCTACTTTCTAATTTGTGAATCAAAGAAAGGCATCATAAATAAATAAAAAATAAATTGTACAAATTTAATAATTTCCGGTTACATATCAAACAAAACACAAGTAAACAACAAAGAAGAATAATAGAGAGGAGCCAAAAACAACAACACCTAACACAAGAAACAAGTGGTAAAAGCAAGAAAGAAAAATTGACAGCGAAAAGATGGAGAGAGAGAGATAATACAATAACACAATGTAAAAGAGAGGAGTTTATATACAGAAATTAACACCAAAATAAATAAGAAAATGAAGAGAATGAAAAGGAAAACAAAAATAAAGTAATGCAAGTAGTTGATTAATAAATTTTTCAAAGAATTTAATTAAATTAACTCACCTGAATTAATAAACAGCAAATAATAATAAAAAAAATAAAACAAATATTAAAGGTTAAATTGTAATCGATTTATCGCACAAACACACAAGCAGGCACGCAAGTGATTGATAGTCGTTGTGGTATGTTTGCGAGTTTCTTTGGCAAGTCAGCGCGAAGTTAGTGAACCCAAACCAATAAAAAATAGCAGTAATTCGATTGGGAATGTGCAACACTGCTCTGCTTTTTAAATATAATCAACAACAAAAACAACGTACAAACGCGAAACAACACAAAAAAACAATTTGTAATTACTAATTTAGAAGAGTGTAATGGTCTGGTTTATCTATCTTCTCTCCAACTAATAGACCAAGGTAATACGAGTATTTTTTTAAATATATTTTTTTTTTTTGGTATAGATTTGGATATGGTAAATAACGTCAGCAGCAGCAGCGGCAGCAACACGAGTAGAGCATTTAGATTTTACAAATAAATGATGAGACTGTTTGGAAATTTTAGAAACAGAAACACCGTAAATGTAGAAATGGTGAGAATTTAGGTGTAGTCAGGCTAGTCAGTGTCTTCTACAATATGTTTTACTTTTATGGTTCCAAATGGTTTGTTAGCAGAAAAAAAATATCACACACCCCACGCAATTAACTTTTAAAGAAATTTTGTAAAAATATTTAACAGTGTTTGACTATTTTTCGTGATAAAAATAAAATTTTTTTGCTTCTAATTTATGGCTGCCATAAATTTATTATTTTTTCTAATTTTTTACTTGATGACACAGCACTGAATGAACGAATGTATGACGTTTTACAATATTTCGTTTTCTCTTTTTTAATGTTACAAAAAATTAATAAACAAACACTTATTTTTCTCGTTTAGATTTGTTAAAAATTGCACGTTTTATTTAAAAAATATATAAACCGTTTTTATCGTTAAAATTTTTATATCAATTGAAAAATAAATTTACAAAATAAAAATATTTTTTTCCTCCACCGAAACGCAGCAAATTTGCACTTCTATGCAGTACGAATGTCAATAATAATATATAATGGAGGACAAGGAAAATAAAATTGAGTAACTGAACGGAGAGAAAGCGAGAGAGTACGAAAAGCAATAAAAGCATAATAAAGAAGAGTGCTGCCCGAGTGTCACATGCATATATGTAAAACTTATGCTGCCAGACCCCCATTTATGATATGATGTTTGTGTGGTAGGCTTTACACTATCATCGAAAACATTGAGTGATACTGTTTTCACACTAAACGTTAAAGCCTGATGTAAACATGAAAACCGTAAACCAAAAACTCTTGCGTTCACACTATAAGTTTTCATAAATCTGGTTTTAGCTTTTATTTGGCCAGCAGCTGCTGCAGCTGTTTTTGTTTCTATAAAAAATAAGATATTTTTTGAATAGAAAAATTATCTAAAATACATATATTACATTTTGTAAAAGAAGATTAATATAAAATGAACAAAGATTAATATAAAATCAAGACGTTATATACAAAAAAAGCGTAAGAAGATTCTAAAAGAAAATAATCACTTTTGTTTACATCTACAATGGGTAGGAGCAACAAAACAGTAAACAGTTTTTTGTTTTTATTTTTATTGAGCGCCATTTAAATTATCAGCTGGTTAAACATTTTTAACTTGGTAGCACTAAATTAGTACATCGAAAACAAGGTCATATTTCATAAAACCTATTTAAAACCAATTCAAAAATGGTTTTATGCTAGTTTTAACCAGGTTTTAATGATGGTTTTAAAGTTAAAACCAAGTTTTTCTTTAAAACCACTCAGTGTGAAAGCGCTATAATACAGTATACAGTATGTACACATTTCTTAAAATATGAGAAAATAAATTTGCTTCTTCAATAATTCAGCTTTTTCATTAGCGCCACAAAATGAAATTAAAAAGGTTTTTGCAAGACGTTAAAAAGTAGGATAAAATAATAACATATTCACTTCTAGTTTTGTATGTGCAGTGAAACTTCGATATTACTGGCTTCGTTCTAACAAAAAACTTAATATAATGAGTTTTTTCCGGTAAAAAACTTTGAAAACACCTTTTTACTGCAAAGTTTTCCTTACAAAAATGATATATAGCTATAACGAAAAATTCTGCGCTGTAAAACGAAATATCTATATAATGAAATATTCGAAACCGCTCTCTACAACAAAGTTAGAATAAAGAAAATACAATTTTGAGAAAAAATAGAGTCTCATTAAATATTGATGATTGCAAACTTGCGTAAATAAACAAAATTTACACAATATTTTATTAAAATTTAACGACAACAAAAATAAAATAAAAAACAAGAGTGCTTCATTTTTAAATTTATTTCTGTAAAGAATTTTCTATTCAAATTTTCATGTAAAATAATTTGGATAAAAAAATCTTAGTTATAACGAATTTTTTTCGTATTTCTTTGAATTTATTTGTAAACAAATTTCAATGATACCTATGTAAAACGAATAAATAGATATAACGAAGAATTTTTCGATTCCCTTCAGATTCGGTATAGCGAATCTTCGCTGTATTTGAGATATACATATTGGTTCAGTATAAATATATGACATGCAATTTAGTATTTAACATGATTGGTTAAGTGTATAAAAGTTAACTATGAACTAAGTTAAGTCGTCAAGGCAATTACGAATGATATTTTGTTTGAAATTACTTTCTTTGGCTGGTTTCTCTGAACGTAAGTTTTATTTCATCTGGCAACACTATCTGTATTTATACGTATAACAACTCTGTTATTATATACAGTTGTGTTTAAAAATATTTTTATGTTCGAACTTTTGCTTGCTTACTAATATGCAAATTGCCTTTCATCAAGGATTTAAGTAAATATTAGTTACTATAGAAGTTTATTTTAACAAAAGGTGTTAATGTCTGGGGAAAGCTCGACATAAATCAAGAGAAATTACCATCGCCGCCAAATGGAACAAATATTGACAAAAGTACATTGTGCCATATTCCTTCAATTACTTTGGATATATCCAAAGCCACAACTTTAGAAATCTACGGTGGCTTCAGAATCATTTCAACGGAAACATAAATTATTGTTGCGAGAAATGTTATCAAAGACTTGAGTGCTGAGGAATTATGTAGTGCTTATAAGGGTATTGAAAGAAATCCTGAAGCATCAGGCGAGGAATGAAAATTAAAGTTGAAGGGTTCATCTAATGGTTGTTTGGATTTTTCGGTTGATTCTCCAAATTTATAGGTGAACTAATGAACAGGAGGGAGCTTAGAGTATTTAAGGCTAACGGTCATTGCGGTCTTAGATACCATCAGCATATCTTAGGGGTTTTGAGAATGATCGGTTCCCGGAAGGTGTTATAGAAATACCAAATAGGGCATTTCTATTCTCATCAAGTAGAATAACTTGCTGTAATCCTAGCATCGAAGTAGTAATATCAGACACACTCCGCGAGGTAATACCAGATGGAAGTGCTAAAAACTGAATGTGTATGTGGGGATTGGATGTATTCCAATCCGTAGGCGAAACATGTTTGATTTGACGCCTTCAGCATAAAAAACTACGAATCCTACGTAAACTATACTGCTAATTGTTAAGCCAGATGGTAGTTGACCATATTTTCCAGCAGCTAAAAAAAAAATCAGGACAAACGTATCCAAATTGAGTAATATCCGTAATATGAATTGAAAATTTTCCAGATATCACTGTTCACGGAGGATTAATAACGTATTGTGATATCCCTAAAACATGTTTGTGAAAACTATAAGTTATACATGAAAAATGACTAAACTTATCAAAAGTAAAATTCTTGTAATCATTTTCGTATGTGCACACATCTGTGAGCCAGTCCAACCTTGTCGAGCAGTTATATAGAAGTTGAAATTTTGTCATAGTCATAATGTGGTTTACCCGCATATTCCAAAATATTTCTAATTATACAGTGCTCAGTAACTATATTTCTGTGCTCTTAAAAGAGTACGGCCAGTGGAGGCAAGGACCTTATGGGCACATCAGCATTTTGACAAATATGCGAATGATTTGCCGTAAACTACCGGCTATGAGACAGCAACTTTAGACCTTAAATTGATTTTCAGGCCTTTTATTCTCTTAAGAAGATAGTGGAGAAGGCGGCAATAAAACAATGAATGGCTCTAAAATGGTGTGCTTTATGCGAAAGACTGACCATTGCAGAGTCGTTCAAGCTTCCAGATTATGACAATGCTTTTCAAGCGGAGGTTATCGCTATACAAAAGGTTGCAGAGAAAACGTCGAAGATAATGGAGAACTTTGACAAACTTTTCTAATGCTAGGCAAATTTTGCTGCAGTTTTACAAAAACAAGATCGGGAACCTAATGGGTTAAATGAGGAAAAGTATCTCTAAAGCTGTGGACGCAAATTGTATTGGAAGAAGTGCCATAATCGGCGGAGTATCTACTATGCAAATGTCTTAAAGAGGCTAAAATTCAATACCAAAATACTGAAATACAATACCATACATTAACAAGCATCATGGTTAGTTATATTAGTCGTCATCATAAGTTGCGATGGGCTTTGTTGTATCAAAACTGCATTAAGCGATTATTGGTGCCCCTAAAGTTGTGTGGGCCACCTAAGCCAACCAACCAACTATACCTACTGAGAATCAACGAAATCTTGGTCCTTTTCCGTGGCAGAGTAAAACAGATTGTTCTAACTATTCAACAAGTGGTCATGTTAGACCACCTGAGTTCCGTCTTTTCCGATACACTTCCATCTATTAAATCCGATATCGCAACCAAGCGTTAGTTGCATACTGACCCCGGATACCCCCATATTTTGAAACACATGTAAATAAGCTTGACATGATGTTGCCACCAAGTTGATACACATAATGAATGAATGAGCAGTTAAGAAGGTAAAACTAATAATAATTAAAAGAAAAATGTTTTCTTAAATAATTTTTAATATTTTGTATTAAATAGTATCTAAAATAGTATTTATTTTACCTCCATACACAAATTACATATACAATATCGAAACAAAAATACTAAAATCTTAGCTACAAAATAGTAATAGTAACGTAGATTCATTACTCTGACCATCATTCATTTCCTCCAACAGTAATAGCAATAGCAATAGCAATAAAACAGTATAATAGTAGTAGTAATAATAGCAGAAGAAGTAGCAAATAATTAATTAATAAAAGTATTTTATCGAGAAAAATAACTCAAAATAAAAAATTAAAACTTATAAAACTATACAGAACAAAAAATAAAAATCTACTAAAAATAACTTAAAAACAAAAAAACCACATAGAAATTAAGGTTCTGCCCCCGTTATCGTTTAATATTATTTTATATTAAAATTATAAATCATAATTAATATCATATCCGGTATACACAAATTGGATAACATTTTCAAATATTTTCATTTGAATTTGATGCATTCTGTATTGTGATGGGGATGGGACCGAAGGACCCTTTTAACTTTAATGTAGACCTAAAAATTGGTTATATTTTTTAAATTAAATAATAATAATAATCGAAGAAATTAAAAATTATATCTTAAGGATTTTCAGGCGGCTCATCCGGTTGTAGTAGACTTTGTGGAGCATTATCATAATCTGTCAAGACTTTTGTATGAAACTCCTCATGTATGGAATTTGATTTAGTATCTACCGCGTCCATGAGTACATCAGGTGGTGAGGCGGCCATTTCATGATTGCCTTTGCTTGCTATATTCGCTATATATTCGACAGTAGCGTATTCCGTTTTGGGCACATTGTTATTTGGTTGAATATCGCCAGCCGATGAATTTGCTGTTATAACCGATGGCTGTGAATCTTCTATGTTTAGTACTAAAATTGAAGGTTTCTGTGTAGTTGTCCCTTGTTGTTCATTTAACTCGTTTATAGGTAATTGGGTAGAGTTTTGATTTGATATCGGTTGGGTTTCCATATGCAAATGGTCGTTTATATTAAGTGCTTGTATAACAGTTTCATTGTTTATGGTAACATCCAAGTGTTCCAATGTTTCATTTTGATGGTCTAACGTTGTTGGAGGATGAGTTATGGCTGTAGTGGTGTTTATAGTTATTATTGGAGTTTCGGTGGTTGTGGTGGTTGTTGTGGTAGTCGTTGTTGTTGTTGTAGTGGTGGTGGTGGTAGGTTCTAATATCTTTATAGCTGGTGCCAAAATTAAAGGATTGATTTTAGCTTGACCACTAGCCAAAGGCGCAAAGAGTGGTGGCAAAAATTTGTCAGGTTTTTTCAAAAGATCCGTAGAGGGTAAGATAACCGGTATAACCTGTTGTGTTAGATCATTAGTGGGTACCATTAAGAGGAATTGACGATTTTTGCAAACATCCTCATAGGCTTCAAAGCATTTAGTGCGCAAACGTAAACGTTTTTCGCTATTGCCAATCAAAGGACAATATTCATCGAGTAGCATTTTACAATTGAAGGGATTATCTATTAAGGAAACACAAAATAAGTCTCAAGTGTTTTTCCAAATTTACAAAAAATACTCATACCTTCTAAATGGAGTTCCAATTTACCAGGTACATTATGATTCATACAATTGGTTTTAGCCACCAATTCATGTGATATGCTAATGATTTGATTATGAGTCATATGAGCCTGACACAATACCGGTAAGCCATGGAAATCTTTATCAAGTATGGTCAAGTTATTATAATCTACTTTGAGTATCTTCAAACTAGGTAGCACAGTCTGCAAAAAAATTATACAAAATACAAAATTATATAAAAACTTAATAAGACTTTCCTAACCCCCGATTACTTACCATTTGCATTTCCCTTAAGGTCAATAGTTTATTGTGTGAGAGTTCCAAGATTTCCAATTTTTCTAAACCAATAAAATCCTCTGGCAAAATGCGTTCAATTTTATTGTGAGTCAAGCCCAAAATGCGCAAACTATTTAAGCCCATTAGAGCGCCATCGAGTGTTGTCAGCTCATTGAAATCCAAATAAAATTCTATCAGATACGAATTCTTGTCGATATTATTCTCTTGACTGCCCGCCAATTTACGTATACGATTGTTGGATAAATCCAATTGCTTAAGACTCATTAGACCGCGTATCTCATCCATGCTGAACTCATCAATTTCATTAAAGGAGAAATTTGCTTTACATAGCCTTTGCAATGGTA
Organism: Wohlfahrtia magnifica; assembly: GCA_023159175.1. Classification (NCBI taxonomy): domain Eukaryota; kingdom Metazoa; phylum Arthropoda; class Insecta; order Diptera; family Sarcophagidae; genus Wohlfahrtia; species Wohlfahrtia magnifica. The sequence goes on along the minus strand of JAKWBJ010000187.1, from coordinate 2,237,533 downwards.
AAATGGAACCATTTAATGATTTTATATTATTACCGGCTAAATATAGCTCTTCCAGTTTCGCAGCCATTTGAAATTCATCGCGTGCCAATGATTCAATGCGATTGTTGAAAGCATAGAATTCATTTAAATTCTTGGCATTCTTGAGTACACGATCCAAAGAGACCAAATGATTGTGTTGCACATGTAGCGTTTCCAATTTATCCATAAATCTCATACGTTCTGGCAAGTGAACCAACATATTATTCTGGGCCATTATCAATTTCAAGCGATTCGATTCAGGCAATTCATCTTCTAACGTTGTTATGCGATTCTTGTTAATAAACAACGATTCCAGTTTATTGAGATGACGAAGGGTGCCATTTAAATTTTCGATATTGTTACGTCCCAAATGCAATGTAACTAGACCGGGTGGAAAGGTGGCTCTATCGAGACGTGTCAAATTGTTTGTTGGCATGAAGAGATTAGTCAGCATTTGTGTGCCCTTGAAATCGTCTTGTAATGCCGCTCGTATGCGACACCTTCCTATATCGAGTGTCTTAACAACCGGCATATGATTAAGCATGTGTTTTGGAATTTCTTCAAGTTCATTGTCACCAAGACCCAAATATTCAACATTTGATAACCCTCGAAATGGTAATTCAGGCACAGATCTAAAATTAAAATTAAAAAAATCATTTTTTTATTAAAACAATAAAAACAAAAAACTGTCGTCGGTGCTAATAAAGTAAAATAAAATTGAAAAAAAAGTCTGAAGAAGATGATAAAACAAATCTTAGTATTTCGTCAAAGTAAATATAATTAACCGTAAAGAACGACTAAAAATAACACTTTCAGGGATTCACATTTTTTCTATAGAAAAATAAAAAAATGTTTTTTGACTAAGACAACAATTTATTTCTTTCCAGTAATTGTATTTGAAACGGATACTCAAACGTTCGCAATAGTTATGTGCATTCTAAAATACCACTAGCGTTATTCACGTCTCGGCGTTAGAACTGTTGTGTTTCTTTCACAACAACCTTCAAAACCTTACAGATTTTTAAAAACACGAGCTTCGCGTAATTTGCTGTATGCCATCAATTTTCAGCTAGATCTAGGATAGATAAAAATAACATGTTTAACAAAATAGATACAAATATTAATCGACCAATTGAAAACGTTTTAGACGTGATTTTTCCTCGGCCAAATATTTTGGTCAGAGCTTAAACTCATGGCTACTCGAAGTCCAACATTTCAGAACTGCGAATCAAGCCAGTATTTGATAAGAGAATAAATATCCCATCAAGAGTCACCACAGTTTCTGAAATAGCTGGGCATTCGCAAAGTACGTGTTCAGATGTCTCGTCATAAGTCGTGAGGAACCGACTTCACCACCATTTCCCAACATACATTGATGGTATCTAAGACCATAATGCCGATAGAGAGACCCGTTAGTTCCCTTAAACCCGTTAATACCATATATAGCATTTTGGATCTACCGAAACAAATCGAAATCAACCTCCTCGCCCGTCGCATGTCGAAAACACTCCTCCAAAACCGAACAAATTCTCCTTAAGCATCAATACTCCCCCTCGTGTTCCCCACAGAAATACCGGAAAAGTCCCAATAAAAACCCATCGGGCTCGCCTGTTCGTTAAACAGTTAGCCCTTTCATTTCTATGAGGCCCTCATCAGAAAGAACCCAACATAGAGCAACCATGTCGTGAACACCAAGTTCATTGAGAGATTTCATGCTGTTCATAACAACTTCCGACCTAATCTTACATGATGACAAAACCATCAGTCCCCTGACTGTTTGACATCACATAAATACTCAAATCCTTCGACTTCCTTCTTAGATATTCTCTATAGCAATTATCGAAGAGTATTTTGTCGTAAAGTTCTTTTATAAATTGGGACCAACCACACCGACTCCAGTGTCACCGCCAGTCTGTTTTGATTCATCGGTGAACCAAACCTGGCACGCGATATTACGCCACCGTCAGAATTATTAGTAGTGTTATGTTTATTTGAACCTAAAATTATTATTACTTTATCTTAGATGTCCTACAAACTTTTATTAAGAGACCACTTAAATAAACTTCAATTTCAGACGAGTTATTTAACTAACGTGCTGATCGTCGATGACCGGACAATATAGAATGCTTCTGTCAATGTTCAGGAGCTTCTAAAAGAAGGCATCTGGGTTGCACTTTAAAGCTACATTTCGTTTCGAAACACTATCACGAAATGCTCTTCCCGTTTTAGACAAGGTGTAGAATTTTATAACAGAGTCACTTGGGCATTATAATTACTTTAGGAAGCTACCTAAACCATGTGAACTTATTTCAGTAGAATTTCGAACACAATATACTCGTGAGTAAAAATTCGTATTTACTGGAATGACATCTTATGCCGCTTTGATAGCTAACATCTTATAGACTTTAATAGCTACGTTTTTTGCAACTTTATGATTTTAGAAAACTCCACAAGAGAAAGATTATATGGGTCACGTCACATGATCTTACATTTTGCTTATTATAAACTGCTATCAAAAATTATTTTGATTAAATTTAAATAAAAACACTGTTTTTTGAAAAAGCATCGCATGTATAATTATTTTACAACTTGCCCAACATCTGTACAAAAATGCATTTATTATAGAGCAAGATTATCTGCTCTTCTTATAACAAAATGAATAAGCGAAAAAATGTAAATTCATTATTAAAAAGCGTATAAACAAGAGGCTTATCTTTGAAAACGTGTGCCTGTCGTATAATAATAGAATTTATAAAACCCGGTAAGATTTTATTAGAACAAAGAATAAACCAATAATACCGCCATTTTGTGGTTCAATGCCGACTAAAAATGATAAGGATCGTTGTTGTTAAGTTCTACCACTACCACTATTGAAGAAATTCCAGAACAAAATAATACAAATTTTTATGATATTAGTTTTTCAGGGAAGTCTATAGAAATTGTACAGTGCAAATTATTTACTGTAATGTGATCATGACAACCTTAAAGAACGATAATTGGTTATAATATCAGTTTCAATACAATTAAGGCATTGGTAACATCGGCTCTAATGTACGATTAGTAAACCCATTCGCTGTCAAGATCGAATTTTATGAAGTTACTTCCATTGTAATTTATATTTTGAGTAGTATTGCTAACCAATGTAATTATTTATGTATGTGCTATAATACATAATTTTGCCCATGTATAAAATCAAAGACGAATATAGTCATCATTGGTGATGGGAAGACAACAAGAATCGATATCCCTTTTCGTAATTGAATAAGTGAAAAAAGTAGTACGAATTTACATCTTGGTGACGTTTAACACCCTGTTAGAGACAAGTACATATATTCATATTCATGCTAGCAGCGAAAGAGTTAAAGAGTAAATAATTAAAAGTCTCTCATAAAAACTATGTTGCATCTATTGTTTGGTTTACGTGGTCACCCGCAAAGAATGTACCACATATAAATTCCGTCAGGTTGAGGTAACTGAGGAGATTTCATGTAGGAAACACTGTCAGATAACCGACGGTATATGGGGTCGAAAATCCACTCAGGAAGTGTTAAACTGTTCTTGTCGCCATAACTGCGACAGTGGTCGTTATACGGAAAACTATCAAACGTATTTTCAATCAACCAGTGCCCGATAAGTATAGCCAGACAACGATCTAAGTCGAGTCAGCTTCGTGATCCTGCAGGAGCGGATAGCCTTCCACTTGCAATTTGCCCGATTCAGGTTAAAGTCAAGAATATATTTCTTCAGCGACCCTATCAATGACTGACCTAAATCTACTCGTCCTTCTGCTTATTTCCGTTGTCCTCGAATCCAAACAAGAGTCGTTTTAGGAGAAAAGCTGAGGGTGTTCAGTAAATTCTTAAACTCTTGCACTAACCGAGAGGTGGTAGTGTCTGGTTTAGGAGTAAGGATAGCAGCCTGGCTATCCAGAGTTGAGTCCGAATGGTAATTCTGCTTGTATTATTATTATCACTCAGTAAGTTGCTCAACGGCAGACACCTCGACCGAAAAGATCTTTTGTGTGCTACTGTAGTCACGAAAGATGACCCATATGATCACCCCTACACATTCATCAGTACGTTCCCGGCCGCAAATGATTTTCACTTAATTACAATCGTCCACTGAGTGGGATCTATTCCCTATGTAGAAAGGCACACGCGGAAAGTCATGCTCAAACAGAAATTTCTCTGCCGATTGAAGTCGAGTAAATCCCTGATAGGAACATATCTAATCTCCCCCGGATCCGATTGAAATCAGTGGGAAATGTGCAATCTGGTTCTAGTAAGCGCAAAACAGTCGCTAAAAATGTGCCCTGTAACCTGTTCAGATGATATCTCCGGTAGTACTATCTTATCAATGTCAGCCCTCTGTAAATTTATACAACTCTTAGCCAGAGGGGAAAGGCCGCACCAACCATTTGGCCTGTCGCAGTCCTCGGGATCTCTTTCAATGTGCGACCATTTGTCCACCCTCGACCTGATCTCTGCCCAGTTGATCCCACAAAAGGATTCTGAACCAATAAAGTCTAATGCGGCCTTTACCCTCTCCAACCCGTCAGCAGTTTCATTGCCGGCGGCTCCGGAATGACCAGAATCCAGCAAGGCACGTCCCTGTTCGCTGCAGCGACCTGCTGAGGCGGTCGAAGCACTCGATTTCATCGAATACGGAGCTAGTCCCCTCAGTGCTGCCCGTCTATTTGAAAATATAGTTACACGCGTATCTCTGATGCCATTCTGTAGGTTTATCTCAGCGCACACAGAAATTGCGTGAATTTCTTCGCCTGACATCTGCCCCTATACCGTTGTCAGTCTTTGATCCATCTGTAAACAACATCAACCGTTTGACGAAGTCGATCAAGAAAAAGCGATTAGAAATGTCCAATAGGAAAGGTGTTTCTGTCTCAGTGTTTGCAAAACTCTGCAGACAATCACTTGGCAAGTTATTCACCGAAAAACCAAAAAAGTTCTAAACTGATGGAGTTACGAAAAATGGGCAAAAACGTATTTGTTAAAAAATTACCAATAAACCCGTAGATATTTCTTGTATAAAATTCTTGTAGATCAGTGTAAAACTTTATTTATCAACGAAACTATATTAAAAACAACAAAAACAAATACGAAATTTACCCATTGATGGTGGTGATGTTTAGGGTCATTGTTTGTGTGGTATGAATGAATAATGGAAAGAAAAACAAAAATATGACGAAGTAATTCAATTGAATTTTATTATTACATTCAATCAATGATCAGGAGGCCAATTGGGTCGTGCGACAATTAAAAATTTTGTATCTGATTAAAAAAATAAATAAAAAACAGCAACAAATGATGATGATGATAGAAAATAAAAAAGCACAGACTAATGATATATTTTTGCATATCATTGAACACAGTCTTTAACAAATTGTATTTCTTTCTCACTATATATGTAGTATGTCTGTATAGATGAATTGGATATACTTATGGTAAGTGTATAGTGATCAAGTTCATAATATTTTCTAGATTTTTAAAAGATTGCTAAAAAAAAAAAATATCTTTTTTGTTTCTTTTTCTTACTTTACGAGTTACTTAAACCAGCAGCAATCAGCAGTTTATTTATTACATCATGTTCAAAGTTATTTTTGTTTGTAAAAACAGAAATAATTACATATGTATATTGCTAAAAATCCTCTACGGAATTCCTATTTAAAAGATAGTTTTTTCAACCCAACCATCTAAATATAACTTTAACGGCATTCAAGGAATGTTTGATGTATGGTATGAATACACACTATCAAGTACGAAGAATTTCTAAAGGACGTCAAGTTTGTGCCCCCAAACAAAAACCACTTTTAAGAGCGATCATCACGTTCTGTCCTATACCTTGTTTTTTCCCTTTACTGCAGCATTAATTTTAATTTTATAACAACTTGCTGCTATTGCGCAGACACATTATCGTTGTTGCTAAGTTCATAATCGTCCTCCTTATTACCACTACTCGTTCGTGCATGATCGCAGTGACCAAGTGATGTTTTTTTCCATTTAAAGATAAATGGATGAATAGATGGATGGATGATTTTAACACATTCAATAGATTTATTTTGTCGTCTAGTCTGGATTCCCATATGAATAATGTATTGGTTGGTTGGTTGATTAGTTGGTTGTTAAGTGAAAAGTGGCAAAATGTAATAACCAGTAGCTAAGCAATGTGCCAATATATCGGTTGGGAAAAACATGAGTATGTTGTAAATTGCAATCATCCATCTGCACACACATATTTATCACATACATTCATACACTTCATATGAAATAGTTTTAATAAATTAGCCAAAGCATCCTTGTTAAAATTGTGTAGAGCAGACGCCCGATAATTGTTTATTGACCAGGCGCCACAAAATTACATGAATAACTTTGAGTTGATCATTTTATGAATAGTTTTTATAGCCAATTTATCTTACTAGATACACCTATACCCGTTTGACAGAGTACAGCAGCGTCTGTAGATTATCGTTAGTTTTGCATCTTTTATTAATAGGCAAGCAAGACAAAAAATTAAAGAGGTTCAAGCGTAGATTATGAGAAAGACCATACGTATCTACAATTAATGTGATACAGTACAAACTTCTATTGAAGCGCATGGCTGTATTTAGTCATCAATGTTTTTATAATTTTGGTAGCTTTAGACATACGGCGTTGTCCGGTAATCTATATATATATATATATATGTACATATGTATGTATGTATATTATAAATTAGAGATAAATTCCCTTTTTTCCCGATACTAAACGTTTTTGTGCCACTTATCTATTTATCCTCATACTTATCATATTTTTGAGATGTGCGATAATATATATTTTTTATGTGAGATGTCATGCTCAGTTTTTCTTAATAGAATGCAATGTGGAAAGTTTAAAGACCCTGTATTTATATGGTATGAATTAAAAATTCTCCTTTTATGCTTATTAGCCTCTCATAGCGCTACTTAGGTTCCTGTCTAATTATTAAGTGGGCCCCCGAGCAAACTACATTCGGTGTTGTGTTTTGAGCAAACTTTGCAGTCATTAAAGTGATGTGCCAACTATGTGTGACGGTAAGAATGTTTAGATAGTTCTTAATCTCTGGGTCCAATGCTCTTTTGTGGGATTAATTGGGTGGAAGCTAAGTTGATGATGGGCAGGTGGGAACACTATCTTAGGGTCGCGATCAAGAACTGCGCCAGACCAAACGGTTAGTGTGATCTTTACCCTATAGAGAGAGACTTTAGAGATTCCTGAGGTGTGAAAAAAGTGACTTTTCTATCGGGACACTACTACCCGAGATTTTTTTCTCCGTCACTCCTCTAGAGAGCATATTAGCTTTCCACAAAGCATCCATTGCTTTGTTTCAGTATTTCTTTAATAAATTTGATCTTTCAAGCTAAGTAGATGAATAATCCACTGTAGCTTTCTCCATATGATTTTGCGTAGTGGTGAAGATACTTGCTAATTAGTGGTGTACTTTACTTTAGCATTCTAATTTTTTCCCAGTAGGTGGCGTGTTTTCCTGATTATTCGTCTGATGTTTGTCGTCATCGCCATAGGTATGCAGGAAGTTCAGGGAGGCTTCCTTATTTTTTAGATGGAGTTGTCTGGAGGCAAGTTGAAACGTCTTTATTAAATATTCGAAACCACAATAAAAAATTTCTTCGTCACGTCCTCTGCTGGTGCTCGAATCTGGGTCGTTTGTGTTGTTATGCGTGCGCTCTAGCCACTACAACACGCCACCGCCTACCCGAGATTTATTATCTTAATAGGTTACGTTTCCTAAATGAGACGGGTTGTTGCCGGCTATGTCTTGAAACCAAAAGACACATTTTGTGAAACTGTGTTGCGCTGACAAGGATCCGAACGGTTCCTATCATTAATTTACTCGACTTCATCTGAGGACTTGCTGTTTGACAATGGTCTTCAGCCTGTCCCTTTATATATCGAAAACATTTGCGTGTGTCGAATGTGGTTAACTGGGCATCACCTGCGTGCGGGGTCACACTTATAATTGTGTAGTAGTGAATATCTATCTATCTTTCGAAACTATACTAGTACACGATAAATCGTTAAGGTCGGGGTGTCTATTGACTGCTGATAATAATAAATAATAAAGTCTGAGCAAACAGTGTTCCCTGCACTCAACTCGCATCTTTAAAATAGTGTAGGCTTAGAAGCGTTAATAGACAACTTAGGAGTCCTTTTCTATGGGAATACAAATTGAGCTTCGCTAAATACCGAAATAAGTAGTATAATTCAGATGCTTCGTAAAATAAAGAAACTACATTGTCGAGGGCAATGGAGGGCTATTAAGCGAGGAAGCGGCATAAGTTGGTGATATTATTGCGAGGTAATACCTGAGAAGCCTGCATCGCTGAAAGAGCTTAATGTTTTACCAATAAACTCCTGGAAGTTTAAAAAAGCTTTGGTTGAAGTGTACTATATTAAAACTATCTTTTAATTATTTTTATAACGCTCATATTAATTAGCATTTATTAGAATTTAGAATAACGTGGGTCTGTTATAGTTATATGATCATTAATTTTCAATCATGCACATATACGGTAAAATGTGTCTCAGGTGTAGCATCAATCACTGTGATGGTTTTTTTTTTGGTTTTTTATAGACACTGGCATGTTAGACGTGTTAGAATTTGGTTAGACTTTGGAAAATACTATGTTGTTGGCATATCTTATCCATTTATAGCAAGTTATTGTATTTGCAGATCTATTTTTAAACATTTTTTTAGTCCATACTTTTAAAATAGATGTAACATGGCTCCTTTTTTATATTAAAAAAAAATAGTGTTATTCTGGCTTTGACGTAAAAAACTTTAAATAAAAATAGATGTTTAATAGCTGGAATTTTATATGTAATCGTATAAAGTTATTTTATCATAATTTTTAGTGTTGATTAAAAATTTTGAAAGAAAAAGTTTCTATAGGGTGGACTATAGCCAACGTAATTCAGTTTCGGAAATTTGTTGGCTGAGATGAATAAGCAGTAGTATTTTTTGGTGTATAAGCTATTGTTTTTTCAAAATTTCTGACATTTCTGCCAACTAATTTTCACAAAATACGGTTTACGACTTGGTGCACTACGTCACGTTTGTCGAAGAAAATAGTAATCAAAACCTTAAATACTCATTGGGCTTATCTGCTTTTGCAGAGGATACACGTAGTGGCTGTAATTAATATAATAAAGTCGTATGATTATCTTATATATAAAAATGAATGTGTGTTTGTATGTTTGTCTGTTGGTATGTTTGTTTGAAATCTATAACGGCTGAACCGATTTTTTTGAAATTTTTACAGTACCTCTCTGTATGTCTGGAAGGAACTATAGGCTATATAAATCTCAGAAATTCCAACTGGGTGGTGCCACGCCTACACAAAGTAGGAAAGGAATAAGTCTCTAAATTTGCCCCAAATAGATTCATAGTCAGCAAAAATCAGCAATCAAAAAGTGGGTGGAATTGGACAAGTGTGTTAAGTCCTTCCATAAAAAGTAAATATTGATTTTAATATATCTTGAGAACGGTTACAGCTAAAATTTCAGATATTGGTTTTCTTAAATTCATAGTCAATACAAATCATCAGTCAAAAACTGGGAGGAATTGGATAATTAGGCGTGGTACCTCCCATACAAACTAAATATTGATTTCATTATGTCTTCGGAACGGTTAAAGCTAAAGATCCAGAATTTGGTCTAAGTGACTTCACAGCCAATACAAATCATCAGTCAAAAAGTGTCCGGATTTGAAAAATTAGATATGATACCTCCTATACAATCTAAATATTGATCTCTGTTGATGTTGAGATCGGTTAAAGCAAAAGCTTCTGAATTTGCTCTGAATTACTTTAAAGTCGATATAAATTATCAGTCAAAAACTGCACGGAATCAGAAAAGAGGGCGTGGTACCTCCCATATAAACTAAATATAGAGTTTTGTATATCTCTACAACGGTAATAAGTTTCTAAATTAGGTTCAAACAAAGTCGTGAACAATACACATTATCAGCCAGTAACTGAGTGAAATAGATAAGTGAGTGCGCGCCTTCCATTCATACTAAATACTGAGCTTTGTATATGTGGAGAACAGCAACAATTTAAGCAGCGTTATCTATCCACATTAGCCAAAAAGTGGGTATTCTTTCTGGAAGGAACTATAGGCTATCTCAAATGTTTGGATTTGGGCATTTAGGGTAATAATTAAGATGGGAGTATCGAAGCACGCCGAGTCTTAGCTAGTATCATATAAAAATCTGTTAGATTCCTGTCCTACATAAGAAAATTACAACAAAATGTGCTATTGGATGCCACATTGTCATACAAAAAAGATGTAAAAATATACGCTTCACAAAAACCAACTCTGATTATAAAAATTTGTAAGAGATCAAATCGAACATACTTGTTAGAAAATGTCACTCATATGCACTTTGCTCACACGATCATACTTTCTGAACATACATATAATTTTTGACAAATCGAACGACTAAATCTGATAGTCCGTGATGGCCTTAACAGGCTGAGTTTATAAACTTGATGTGGCCAGTCGTAAAGAATGAGCTCCGTGCTTTCAGTGTCACTTTCACAAAATCGATAAACGTTGTTCTCGGAGAGACCAATTTTGCCCCCTGTCAAAAATCTGAAGTCCATTCTTCTTAGTGAAAGCTGCTTATCTGAGATTCCTCTGTTAGGGATTAGGAACCGTTTGACTTGACGTTGGCCTTCACAATTATGTATGCCAGAGAGCATCGAACTTCCTCTCCTCTCAATTTCTAAGTTTATTTTTGTGGCTTTTTGTAGACAAAATGATTCGAGGTCAATTAGGCCCTAATTTGTCTTTTGTTCCATCACACAGTCCACTATTTTTTATTACCCATATAACCCTTAAGTCTTGGGACCTAGCCCAATGTAATGGCGCTATGATCATGAATGAAGGGCTTTAAGAGCGGCTTGAAGATCCAAAAGTATATAGATATGAGTTCCTCTCATCCTCTTACAAAGACATTTCCCCACTCATCGGGACACATAAAACACATGTATATTTTCTAGTTTAGTAGATCTTTGTTTTCGATGTCGTAACCACTTTTTATTAGTTTTTTAAGCAATACAGGATCATAACAGATGTCATTCAACTGCTTCTAAGCAGCTTCAAAACAAACTCTGCTATTAAAGGTCTCGTAGCAGAAACATTTACCAAACGTTGTAATTGACAATTATTTTTACTCACAATTTCATGACATTTCTTTGATCCCCTGCAATCATTGATTCTTTTCTATGTTAAAGATAGAGATAGTGCCACATAACTGGATCCAATAGCATCATATTTGATTAATAACACTGGTCTACAAAAAACAATAAATTTTCTCGCCTTTAAACAAAACTATTGAAATATAATTTGATGCGCTGAATTCAAATCCATTTTCAGTTTTTTTCCATCGGGCTCAAATTTTTCGCCTAAAATATGGTAGTTATGTCAATATATTTCATCATAACTTGAAAACGACTTGACCGATCTGAATACAAGTACCACCTGAACAAAATTTTTTGTATTTTTAAGTTTTGAAGTTATTCACAACTTAGCTTCGAAAAAAAAAAATTATTTCGTGCAATATTAGAATAATTTTTTTTTTCAAAAAGTCATAAAAAATTTTTCGAAATTAACATTTTAGATGTTAAGCACTTAAAGCTTAAAATGTTGAGAAAAAAATAAAAATCAATCACGAAAATCGGTTGGCTATTGCTGATGTTATTCAAAATTAAACGCTGGTACCTAACTTTGACCAAAATTAGCGAAAAAATTATTTTCTTCCTAAATTAACGGAAAATTTTTTTCTAGCAAAATTAGCGCAAGATTTTTTCCTTGCAAAATTAGTGGATTTTTTTTTCTTTTATTTCTAAAAAGTTATATAAATTTTACATTTCAAGCATATTAATGAAAGCCAGGTGTGGTGTTGAAAGTAAAATTACCCATAACCCACAGGTGCCTATGATTTTTATTTAGTACTACTCTTCAAACGATACGTGTATAAATTTGACAGCAATCTGACTATTGATTCGTGATTTATAGCATTTTGTGTAAAGCAACTTTTGTTCCTGAAAAAATGGAAAAAGCGAATTTCGAGTTTTGATAAAGCATCGCTTTTTGATGAAAAATAAAAAATTCAGTCAAAACCAAACAATGGCTTAGTAACCATTATCCGAACGCTGCTTCATCGAGATAAATGGAAGATAAGTGGATTGTTGAATTGAAATATGATCGTAATAGCATAAATGATGCAGAGCGCAGTGGACGTCAAAAAATCCACAAACTGGTTACGAACGATCGCAAATTGAAGGTGCACGAGCTAGCTGATATTGTAAATATATCAGATGGTAAAGTTTTTATCATTTTACATGAACATTTGGGTATGCTAAAGTTCTGTGGTTGCCTCATGAGCTCACAAATCGTGTCACAAATCGATGAAAACTATTGAATGAATTGGGCTTCGAATTGCTAACCCACCCATCGTATTCTCCAAATTTAGCCCCCAGGGACTTTTTTTGGTTTCAGATCTCAAGAGAATGCTTGCTGGAAAGAAATTTATGAATGATGAAGTAATCGTTGAAACTGAGGCCTGTTTTGACGAGAAAGAGAAATCGAGCTATAAAAGTGGTATCGAAAAGTGGGGAAATTGCTATATTCGTCGTATCGCCCTCGAAGGCAGCTATCTAATAAAATCGAGTTTCGTTAAAATTTTGTTTTTTTTTTTCTTACTTATCCTACGGACTTATTGCGTGACATGCTCCTCTAAGCATCGAGATACTGTTTAAGTATTTCTGTGGACACCTTAAAAAGGCGTGTCATCAGCAAATGTTGTAGTAAAGATACGACTATTTGTTAGTATGTCAGAAGTATATATACAATATTTATAGAATAGTGCACAGGGCTTCACTGCGCTTAAGAAAAAATCTTTCTTAATTCTAAATTTTGACCCCTCACGTGTGACTTTAAAAATTTCACAATATTGCTTTGATCATTGGGGAAATTTGTGCTTGCTTGTATTCTGTTGGCAACATTTAAAAAAGCCATTTGATTATCTCTTATAATCTATACAATTTCTATTTAATCGTTTCATCATGTGAATTCTAAAATTATATACTTTTAAATTTTTGGGAAATCCCATATACTCGTACATACTTCCGGTGAAATTAAACCATTATTTGGTTATAAATAAACGGTAGTTCACTTATATATTAATTTTTTTTTTTTATAAGATCAACACCCAGGGGATGGCCCCTACCCATGCAGTGCATTGTGCTGGTACTAGGAAAATAGGTTATTGGAAGGAGGACAGAGGGAGTAGTGTTTATGGACGTTAGATTGAAATTTACTCATGTCGTAAGTGGCAGGAAATACTTTCGCTGGAAGATTATTCCACAACCGAATAGTGCGACCAAAGAACGAATTCTCCCTATAATGCGTTGTGCGATTTACTGAACAATCGATTACAAAGGGATGCGCTCTACGAGAAATACGAGTACTACGTAAAAATATATGATTCTTAGGAATTAATTCCTTAATTTCGTTAGAGAACATTCCGTTATAGTCCCGATAGAACAATGAAACACACGCCACATTGCGACGGTGCTTAAATGAATTGATAGAGTTGGCTACCCTACCGTCATTGATGAGCATCTTCGCTCTCTCCTGTATGCGCTCGAGAAGCTCCAAATAGACTTTGAAGCACATGCCCATACATGAGAGTTGTATTCCATTTTGGGTCGGATATAGGTCTTTTAAATTTAAGGAGATCAGATGGAGTGAGATATTTCTTGCACCGTCTCAAAAAACCAAGGCACTTGAATACTTCTTTCGACACTTGAAATATGTGATCATTCCAACGAACGTCACAGTGAATTCTCATGCCCAGAACATCAAGAGCATCTGATTCCTCAATATCCATATTACTCATTGACACAGATGACAGCACAAAAACAGTTAAAAAACAACATTGAGTCTTACGTGCATTAAAATAGACCCTGTTTGCACGATCCCACTCGGAGACCTTCACCAGGTCACTTGTGAGTGTGACGTTCATATTCATCCTTCTCGCCCCAACCTCCAAAAGGCTCGGTCTACGATCAAAAGAATATGAGTGACAAATGTTGCTGTCACCCGCAAAAGAGTATATAGGACTAGAAGTGAGAAGAAGAAAGTCGTTAAGAAATATTAGAAAAAGAGTAGGGGAAAGAACAGAGCCTTGCGGTACCCCTGAGTTTACCCTGAACTCGTCGGATGAGACCCCATCTATAACCACTCTTATAGAGCGATATCTGAGAAAACTCGATATAAATCGAGAGAAGTGAATACCGACACCAAGAGCTTTAAGTTTCGAAATGAGAGCCTCGTGCCAAACTCTATGAAACGCCTTTGAGATATCCAGAGCCACAACCATGAATGGACTTGTTCCAATTCTCCGAGAGCAATTTCAGCAGGTCACCAGTAGAACGGCCCTTTTGGAAACCGTACTGACTATCGCTAAGTAAATCGTTGGACTCCAGATATCCCACAAGGTGGTGATTAATCATACTCTCCATAACCTTGGAGAGTGCGGAACAAACTGCTATTGGACGGTAGTTCTCAGGGTTACTAGCCTCGCCCTTTTTGGGGATTGGCGCTACATTAGCAACCTTCCAGCAAGATGGAAAAATACCGGCGCGATATGACGAACTGAAAAGGTGAGCTAATAGACGCGCAAGCGGCGAAGAGCACTCCTTCAGGACCAGTGCTGGTATGCCATTCGGCCCAGAAGACTTTTTAACGTTGAGATTTGCAAGGACCCTTTTAACAGCACGAGCTCGAAAGAATATACTAGGCATAGTTACTGATACACTTTCAAGTTCGGGCAGTGGTTGAACGCTCTCCGGCAAGTGAGAATTACTTGCAAACATTTCGGCCGAAAGATTTGCCTTTTCAACCGGGATCGTGAATGTGTGGTCATTCTTTATAAGAGCAGGAACCGAACTAGCGTTGTTCCTCAGCCTTTTAACGAATGACCAAAAGTTTTTACTTCCCCGCGGAAAAGTAAGAACTTTAGCACGAAGGCGCTGCTCGTATAAAGCCTTTTCGCGTCTAAGTACTGCGGCACATGAAGATCTCGCCTGTTTGCGAAGCAAATCAGTATGGGCACATTTTTTATTGCGGCAATTCCTCTCTGGATCTGACTGTCAATTTACACATCAGATTAAACCAAGATTTGTTTCTAGGTTTAATCGAAAGCTTTTTGGATGGGATGAAAATATCCATCCCTAGCCTTATTATATTCACTACAGAAGGTGATACCCAGGGATATGAAAATCCTGTGCATCAGCATTTTCAGAAACCTGGGTCTCACATAAGGCGAAAACATCCGGCCTATGGAGACAAATGTGCGCAAACACGGAGAAAAAGTTCGCCCGTAGCCCATGCACATTGCAGAAGTCAATCCGAAAGCGTCCTGCCATTACGTAAATTTAACCAAATAAAAAAAAAATAAATATATAAATTAACCACAAGTAAACAAAAATTAAACAACCCCCCTCCGGATGTGTACGACAAGGAAATGGGTTACTGCTGGTTGAACTGCTGGTTGATTATTCAGCAGCCAGTGTTATACCTTCACCACTGAATAATCCAACTACAACGTCTCCAAGTGGTTCGCACCCAAAGGTTTGGAAAGGAATAATAAGGGGAAGGGAAAGGAATAATAATTAACAATTTGTATCAAATTTGAAATTTCAATAGATATGAAACTGTAAAATATAGTCCTCGTATATATGTAGCATATTGATTTCCACACTGTCGCTGCCTCCTATCTTTTATTGCATTCTAATTTCTTGTGGGAATAAATATCTGTCATCGCTGCTACAAGATATTAAAACGCAGTAGAACATGGGGGACTTTAATAGTGTGGAAAGCAGTATGTTACTATGGCACCTGCGATTTACAGTATTTAATACCGCGTATGAATGAAGAGAACTAATATAGCGTTTCGAAAACAACTTTTTCCTACTTTCAAAACATATTTGAAAATCTAAAACGTTCCAATTCATACAGTCCGATCCGTGAAATCGTGGATTCAGAACAAAAAACCTGTCGTATTTGAATGGCCACCTTATTTGTCCGACCTAAATATAATCATGAGAGAGATGGGTGGCTTGGAATGAGTCCGGATGACAATACAGCAGAAAAATGAATTTAATGGAATGAGTCATACACACTTGGTACACCATTTCGTTGAATTATATTGAAAAACTTTACAATTCAATTTGCAATTTAATTTTCGAGGATATTTCAAACAAATATCCTTAATACTGTTTAAAATATAGTATTTAAGATTTCAAATGCTATATGCATAGTTGCTTAAAACACTAATTAAATTGAAATTATAGTGTTGGCGTTATTCTGATGACCAATTTTTTCAATACGTTTTTAGTATAATTTTTCTAAAAATTTAATAAAAAAAATCTTAAATCGTACAGCAGTCATTCTTTAAAGGGAATTGATAGGAGTCTACTACATAGAAATTTAAAGACCACATCTTAATTGGTTCAGATAATATTTAACATTAACCGTAAGTAAAAGACGGGCGCTATCCTGATGACGCGCAGTGTATATAAGTACATATTAAAATTATTAAAAAATTAAAAAAAGGAATTAGCGATAACCGCAATAAAATCATAATTTAGCGCCAAAGAAATATACATACAATGTTTCTGTTTTACGATCTTTTTTATGACTGATGATTATTGTTTTTGTTATTATTATTGTATTTTTTTAATATATTAAAAATTTTAATGACGAGGCGTCAAGTCGTTAAAGTAAAACATAAACAAAATTTTAAAGATAAGCAGTATTACTTAAATTCGTTTTTTTTTTTTTTTTGTCTGAAATACTCATACATGGTGCATATGTATTTGTATGAGAGAAAGTACTTAAATAAAACAATTGAATTTGTGTAGAAGTTTACATTTAAAAAACAAATTTAATTAAATCATAAGTTCAAGAACATTAAACTACAAATTTAGGCTAAAAATTGCTTTAAAACTTTATTTAGAACATTTTATAACCCAATTGGCCTTATGGTCTTGGTCTCAATTGGTCTTCCTCGAAGACATTTAAATAATTGGCTTTTATGAAAGATACATGACGGACACTTAGTAAGCTGGCTAAACAGATTATAAGATCCTGTCGTAAAATAAGTGTCAAGAAAAAGCATTTTATGAACTAAGGTGTGCTTCAAAATGATAAGTTCATCTTAATATTTGCTCAATTCATCCAAACTATAAAATGTTATGTATGGTCACCTTATTGAAAAAAATTCTACGTTCAAATAAGCCAATAATAAGCCGGTTTTGCTTTTAGAGATCTACCATTATATTATGTTTATTTAAATTTATATAAATAAGTGCAAAATTCAATGCGTCAAAATGATAAGGTCAGTGATTAAGAAGCAATTAATCTAATCAGAAGGTATCACAATTGTTATTTTGTTTGTAAAAATTTTTAGTTTAAATAAAATCTGCGCGGTATGGGTAGCGGGAAACCTTTGTTACCTTATGAACAAGGACAAATTGTGGCACTTCATGAGCAGGGATTGAGTATGCTTGGAATGGCGAAAAATAGTTTGTTGTCTGCATAAACATTACGCACAAGCAGTCCCCACAAATTTTCCATGGGGTTTAAGTCGGAGGAACTTGGTGGCCAATCAACTACTTTAATATTGTGCTCCTCAAACCATTGTTTGGTCGACTTGCTGACATGAATTGCTGCGTTATCTTACAGAAAGGTGAAAGTGTTGTCAGCATTTTGGGCCAAATAAGGTAGCAAACGTTCAGACAGAATAACCTGGTACTCTAAACTATCCATTCGAGTCGAATTAAAGTAGAGTTCCAGGGTACCATGTGAGCTAAAGTCAGCCCAAAACATCAAACAGCCATCGCCGAAATTCCATTTGGAAAAAACAAGGGCTCCTTTAAATCTCGCCAATAGCAATTGAAATCAGCTGGTCTATCCAAGTTAAATTTTTTCTCATCAGAAAAAATTACCTAATAACCCAAAAATGTATGGAATATCTTATAACCTTTTTAAAAAAATGTTTGCCTGATGCCAATTTGTTGGCATGTTGTTTTTCGCAAACTCCTTATGCTTAGTCTTATGCTGCTTAGTCAGACAGGGAATTTTTTTTAATTTTGCTCGAATAAGGTTTAGTTGGGCATTGATTGCTCTTAGAATTGTGCTTTCTGCTTATAATTTCAATTCCTCTTTAATTGTTACCGCACTTTTCATGGAATATGAGGCCTTTCGTGAAATTAGCCGAGTTTCACGGGCAGTCAAGACCCTTGGACGACCCATGCTTTTTAATTTTCAGTAATTTTCTCTGTTTTTGAGAAAATTTTGCACAACACACAAAGATCGTCCCAATTTTTTTGCCATTCCACGCATACTCAATCCCTGCTCATGAAGTGCCACAATTTGTCCTTGTTCATAAGGTGACAAAGGTTTCCCGCTACGCATACCACGCAGATATTATTTAAAATATAAATTATTACAAAAAAATAACAACTGTGATACCTTCTGAATCACTGACCTTATCATTTTGACTCATTGCATTTTGCACTTATTTACATAAATTTAAATAAACATAATATAATGGTACATCTCAAAAACAAAATCGACTTATTCACTTATTTGAACGTAGAACATAACATTTTATGGTTTGGACGAATTGAGCAAATATTAAGGTGACCTTATCATTTTGAAGCACACCTTAGTTTAGAACCAATAAAGCTAATTCTGTCATTTGGTGGATTCAAATGTGTTAACGTATGATATTAATCATCGTAGCCTTGCTTACAGTAAAACAAAATTTTATTTTATTGTAGTTGTTTCCTTAATAAAAAATTACTCACCTTTATGGTGAATAAAAGGCGAACAAAATTTTCGTGTGAATTTTTCCCACGAACAAAAAAAAAAATTCTGAGAAATGCGGCAAAAACAATTTAAAACTCCCAATCAAATTTTGGCGAAAAGGGAACATATTTCACGTGAAACTTTTTTCACGATAAGGGCCACTAACAATTAAATAAGTTCGACAGTTTTTCTCTGAGAATTATTTCGAGCTGAGCAAATTCTAGGCATAATTGCTTAAGCAGTTTAGAATATTTATAAAGTTTTTTTTTTTCCAAAAAAGGTCAAATAAATACTATAAAAACTACGCACAATCATATCCAATAGTTAAAAAGTAATTTACTGAGTTCTGTTGTGACCATAGCAGTACAAATTAAAGCTGATAATATTTGTGAAAGTATATGTAATAATACGTGCCGCTGTGATATGGTAGGTAAGACACCCGCCTACCAACCAGAATGTCATCGGTTCAATACCAGGCCAGGCCATCTGAAAAAAGAAAAGGTTTTTCAATAGCGGTATCATCTCATAACATTAGCTAGTAACTGGTTATGAGCATTACTACTATTAAAAACTTCTCTAATGCATTTGCAAATTCATAAGATCGTCTGCAGTTCTAGTCTTATAATACCATAACACCTAAATACAAGAGACACCTAAATATCAATTTAGGGCTACGCTGTCCGTGTGTAGTAAGCACTACTTACTGAGGTGTTGATTTATATCTATGTAAACATCTGCTGCAGTATTGTGGGATCGGCGGCAATGCAAACGCACGTCTTAGTATTCTTTTAGTTACTAGCGTTGTAATGTGTGGACCTATTTTAAAAGTTATGACGTTTCCGAAGTCCTTAAGAGTTACAGTAACTGGATGTGTAAAAAATAAACATTTAAAAAATTTGTTGTAATTCTAAAATGAAAATAAGATTTTAACTTTTTTTCTGCTTTGAAAATACTTTTTTTACAAACTGTACAATAATTTCTCATTTTTGCAATTTTTTAGATTCATATTCATACATTGAAAAGTGAAAACAATTTTTGTTCTTATATTTTAAATGAAATATTTCGCTGGGTTTTTAATACATGATACTCATAATACGTAAGCTTGAGAATGCATAAACAGAACATTTTCATATCGGCAATCGTCTTTACGAATACAAAACTTGCTAACGTAGAGAGTTTAAGAATGAAAAGAAAAAAAGAAAAAAAATCATTTTCATATTGTGGAATATTTATTTCATTTATAATTTTATTTTTATTTTTATAAAATTCAATGTACAAAGAGTTATTCACATGTGAGTCTTCAATAATATCAGCAAACTCTTATAAGCAATTATTCAATTGAATTATTTGTTTATGTCCTGTACTGATAAAAAGCGGATCGAATATTAAATTACTATTTATAAAATAAAAATAATACAATAGAAAGGAATTATTAAAATATTAGATCAGTTTTCAATATACGAGTTCATTTTAAACAACAATATGGGGAACATGTTAACAATGAATGAATGCGGTGTACTCATATATGTAACTGACTAACTGCCGGTCTGAATGAAAGAGTGTGACGAATTTCATTTATATTTTCACTGAAGTAGAAAATGGCAATAAAATTTCTAATTGATAAAATTAAACACAATCACGCGTTGATTTATTCTTAACGATTTTGGTAGGAACTAAATAAAGTCAGTTCAAGTCTTACGAAAATCTTCGTTCATTCACACAAAGACGAAACGAAACGTGCGAATATTTTAGGTTCCCAATTTTTTTTTTTAATCTTTTAAATTTAATTTTAAAAAGTATAGCAATTTGTTTTGTTAATATTATTTTAATTAGATTTCGTATCCCAAGTATGATTGATAAGAAATACTTGTTTTGAAATTATCATTTTTTCATAGAATATTCAATAAACAAAACAGGCAAGTGCCGCAAAATCAATGACGATCGAAGTTTCATTTATTTCAATTTATCTATTTATTTTTTATTCTATTATTTTTAAATTTGTTTATTTTTTATTTTTTGTCGTATACCGTATGACGATGGTTGTGGTATAAGATAACAGGACAATATTCCTTCAAATTATAAAAAAAACTTGCTGTTCGCAAAAAACGTCTGCTAATTGTGTTTGAAATCTGCCCCTGCTTTAAGTTAGTCTGCAAATAACTAATTTCTGAAACATGTTTAAATATCATTGTATATAACTAGCATATGCTAAATACTTTATGCATATAAAGGCTCATGGACAAAGAAAAAACTGCAGTAATAGTAGTAAAAAATGTTTGTAGTGTGCGTTGAAGAGAACAATTAAAAAGTAAAAAAACAAAACAAATAAATAATTTTAACACACAAAACGACATACATGTGCTTTCATCAAAAGCTATCACACAACTGAATGAAATTGTTAGTTTATTTGTTATTTTCTGTTGAATATTTTAGTTCTCTTTCAGGAGGCGATTAAATTTGTACTTTGGTCACATATGCCATAGACCCATATATGGACCTTTCTCCATATAATCGATAGGTAAAAATGTTATCTTGAAATACTTGAAGCTAAAACTTGAATTTAGAAGTTCCTATCTTTATGTTTAAATGAGAAAGATATCAAAAGATATCATCGAAAATTTGTATTCGCTTAGAGGCCTATTGAAAAATAAATAACATCGCTCAAATGTCCGCCGAAGTTACGCTGTATGTTGCACATAAAAAATGATAAATTTTCCATGACTCTAGAGCATAAATCTGATTTAATTAACCGATGACATGAGTTATGTTGACTTTGAAGGCCGCTATGGTTTGTAGCTGATTCACATTGACCTCCGGCTTAAAGAAAACCCACAAGAAAAACTCTAACATGGTTAAATCGCATAATATCGGTGGCAACCTCAAAGAGATAAACATATCATTAAATCGCTCTTACAAATTGTCTAATACGGCATTAGTTGTGTAGCCCGTAGCACCGTACACATGTTGTTGATCTACAGACCATACAATTTACGCCAAAAGGAGTAAGTATTCATCAACCTACAACGCTCACCCTTGACGGTGACAAAGAAATATGGATCGATGACGCCGTCAGGTCAAACTTCACTCCAAACGGTGAGTTTTTCGGAATGCATTGAACGCGCTTGGATCTAATTTGGATTTGTATCGTTCCAAATTCGTCAATTTTTGTTTATTAACGGACCCATCCATTCAGAAAGGGTCACATCACGGAATATAATGAAGAGCGAAGAACTTTGCCACAACAGAACATTTTATATTTTGATAAAACCAATTTATCATTGGCACATCTTAACATGACGATATGACAAAATAAGCTGAATAAATTACAGCGAATTCTACAGATATAGCTTCAACAATATGGCCGCTATCAACTGTCCTATTAAAAGACACGTTTTTTTAAGTCTTATAACAAACAATTTTGTAAAAAGAAGTAATAGTTCCCTAGGTTAGCGTAAGCTTAGTCGAATGTGTAATTCATTTGGCGTCTGTAAGGATCAACTTGTAGTGACAAATATCTGAGACAGTGCAGAACATGAAGAAGATCTGTGCTAATATCCCATAGTCTATGCCCCTGTAGAGCCCTGTCAAATAGAAGTTGTTTCGGATAGTATTGATATTAAACTAATGATGATTCAAGAAAGGATGAATGTCTTTAGTTTTTGAATAGTCTTTGGAAAAAAGGGAATACGGCAAAAGGCAATACATTTTTCAACTTTGTTTTTTAAAGAATTTTTCTATTATATTTTTTTCAATATTTTATGTTGCATACTATGTATGTATGTATGTATGTAAGCGTATGCCCTGAACAATATTTAGTATAATTTATAAAATACTAACTTGTACTTGCAAAATTGTTTTTTTTTAAACAACTCTGGGTGTATTTACTAATTAAGGCAATAAATGAATTTTATTTAAATTACGTATGTTATGCTGTGACCACTTGATATGATCTTTAAATGTTTAAGTGATTGCAATATTTTTTCTTGTTTTCTGCTTATAAAAATGGCAATTAAAAGTAGAAGAGATTCAAATATATGATACATGACATCCGCAGATAGATCAATTATGCCGTTGATTTACAATTATTGATAATCTTATTCTTGTGTGCCGCTATGTCATGGTAGGTAAAACGCCCGCCTACCAATCAATCAAAACGTCCTCACTTCAATCCCAGGCCAGACTATATGACAATTTTCAACAGCGGTATCACCTCATAATATTGCTAGCGACTGGTTATGAGTATTTACGCTATTAAGAACTTATTTAACTAAGTAACCAGTTCTTTTATTTAAATAAAGTTGTTCCTCATTCTTGAAGCGCAGAGCTGGATCACGTCGTTTTAAAAACAAGTAGAAGCTGATGGAGAGCTTAAAATTAAAATAGAGATCAATACTAACAATAATTCTAACAAATCTCATAAAAACTAGGGCAAAACGGTGTGCGGAAGCCATACAACACAAATTTTATTACACAAAATACTAAAAATTCTTATGTTTCAAACAGCTACTCAAGGAGCTAATTTCGTTTCTGTTGTATTACTTGGTAGAGAATGGAATGAAAGGTTTGTTATTATAGTTATAATTTAGGTACCTAAGATAACAAAAATTGAATGTTTTACTTTGAATAAATCTATTAGTAATATACGATTCCTTTTTCGATCTACCTTGGTTTTCACTTTCTTTGTAAAACATTCAAGGTTGTCATATATACAAAATAATTAAATTTATACAAATACTTAAACGGTGAGCATATTTTCAATAAAAAAATACACAAACGTATACAAATTTTACTTATTTAAATTAACCGGTTATTCATGTTAAATTAACCGGTTTATTCGGTATTCGAAAAATAAAATAACCGTATTCGATAAAACCAAAAAACCGGTTAAAACCGGTAGAATAATAACCGTCCGATCTCCCTTGTACGTATTATTATCTGTGTGATTGTGCTTTCATCAAAAACTATCAAACAACTGAATGAAATTATTGTTTATTTGTTATTCTCTGTTGAATATTTTCGATTTCGTTCGGGTGTATAAATATGCGGGGGCGATTAAAGTTGTGCAATTCAGTACTATTTTGGCCACATATTTTCTAAAAATAAAATCGGGTGCAGCCTATTGATTACGAGAAATCCCCTTTGATCTACTTGTGATGTCACGGGAATTATGTATGTGTATGTATGTATGATATGCATTTAAAAACTAACTCTTTATACCACTTTCAGCGGTCCTTAGTTGGAACGATTACGTCATAATAATATACTATCGTGATCAAAAAGTTTCCGGAATAACCCCTGATGTCTGAATTGCGTGTCGTACTCATAAGCCGACGTCTCGTCTCCTTTTGATGAGTGTGGGATCGGATTCAGCCTCGCAAATCATGTCTTTTGCGACCTCAACACGGTCAGAATTTTAAAAATTTGCACATAGAGATAGATTTACTCTTGACTACGTAGCTTTTGCAAATTTCAAGCTATGACGCTAAGATTTAGCGGGAAATCAACAACAGATGCATCAACCTAACCAAAAAAAAAACTCAAATCGGAACGATGGGACTGCCACACGAGGGTTATTCTGGAAACTTATTGATCAAGGTAGTACGTACACATGTATTCATATATATTTTAAATTCAGCGACATTTTTTTCACTCAACTTAAACAAATTTCGAAGCAATCTTTACAAGTCTAATGCATAAAGTATTTAAAAAAAAAGTAATAAAATTTATGATAAACAGTAAAAAAATCGACTTTAGGTATGGTAAAAAATTCCAAAAGTTAGCTTATTATTTATGTTATTAGGCTTAATACCATATCGACATCACTATCTTAAATGGACTTAAGGTGTTTCTATTCTAAATTAAAAAATTAAAAAAAGACAGACACTAAAACAAAGACAAAAAAAAAAACTAAAATACTTACTTTAGACCGTTCCACAGCATACGCAGTTTCACCAAATTCAGTTTCATATCCGTAAACGATCGCATTTCCAAATCCTCCAATTGTGAATGGGTTATTTTTAAACTTATATTAACATACGGTTCAAATTTATTCGATAAGGCATCAACAATAGTATGAAAGGAATCGACTTTTTCACATGAGAGCTCAACATAATTATGGGCATAGGTGGGTTCACAAGTACACGGTGAAATTTCAGGACGTACAGAACAATGTACCGAAGCAACATTTGTTATACTCCAAACAGCATAAACAAACGATGCCATTTTGGTAGAGAAGTTTTACGGGGAATTTTAGTTTTACAAATTTTAAAAATTTTCAAATATTTTTGTTTTTATTTTTCGTAATACATTGGTAATTTTAGTTTGAAAACATTGTAAAGGATTTTTTTAATTCTAATAAATTAAATATTTTTATTATAAAAATATGTATATTTCTTAGTTATTTTGTGGGTTTTTTTATAACACAGACGTATGGTTTTTCCTTTATGGCACTTTTAGGTAATTTTCTTGTGAAAACACAATTCACTTTTAGCAGACTTGTGTTGTGATAGAAAATTTCTCAAACTACAAAATCATTTAATACTTAACAACTTACACTCAAGAAAGTGAGGTAATAAATTAGGGTTTCGAATACAATTTCGAATATGAATTTGAAGGCGATATTGCTTGCTCTTTAGAGATTTTGGTCTTTTGTTTTGATATGTTATTTTTGTTTTCGTTTTTTTTTTCGTATTCTTATTTTAAATACTTTTTCTACAGCACTTGTTATCTCTTCAATATTTAAAACTCAGGCTTTCTTTTTGCTTGACATTGTCATTATTTTCTTTTTTGATTGTACTTCTTTGGGTGGTTTATTTCACTTTATCTTCAGCTGATATCTTTAACAATGAGAGTTTTTTGATTTCGTTAAAAAAAATTCATTAACCGAGCCGAAAAGAATAAAAATTAGAACTGCCTCTTAGTCTGAGTATTTAGGAACGGCGGCTTTAACACTGATAGCGTAGAACAGCAGCTTTGAAAAAAATAAATGTATTTTACTCGTATAGCGTTGGTGATAATATATATGTATGTAGAGATCGTTTATATATAATATATTCTATATTAAAAATATTATTTATTATTTATATTGTTGTTATTTATTTAGTTTCGTATTTGTATACAACTACACTACACTATACGTACAAGTACTGTGGCATACAGTTGACATTTGACACGATCTATCAATTAAATTAATCTATTAGAAATTCCTTTTCTTCATACATACATATGTACATCTAATAGAAATCGTATAGAAAACAAAAAAAAAAATCGAATTTCAAACGCTTTATTACAATTGCTGCCGTTTTTTTAAATTTTGCTTGATTTCTGAATAATTCAGAATATTATCGTTTATATTTGTTTTTCTTAATAATTATTTTCAAGATAATTTTTTAATATTTATTCACTTTGTTATGTTAAAAAATCATTAAATTTGTTTCTCTATGTGTTTTTGAAAGTGATTTTTCTCTTTAATTTTTGTTTGTTTTCAGACTCTGTGATACGCGTCTGTATTCCAACACGTTCCGTTTATGACTGGGAAAAACACTTTTTCTTAGTTGGGAGGATCGATGATTGTTGTCGCTGTTATGTCGTTTCGATTTTTTATTATTATTCAAGATTGCTTTTAATACATATGTATGTCACTGTATTAGTTAGCAGCACAGGCAAAGGCAGCAAGCAGCCAGCAAACATCAGTAGTCGTTTGGTTAAACTGTTGGTAGATTTAATCGATTCGTTGATCATAACAAACCCTCTCATCAGTATCACTTTACCATTATCATCATCATCATCCATATCATTGTTTAGCATCATTATCTGTTCCTTAAACAACAACAACAATATAAAAAGAAAAAAGTTCTGTGAATGGATTGTTATTGTTTTATTTTTATTTTTATTTTTATTTTTAAAATTCATTTCAGTTCGTCGTTTTTAATTCGTATTTTTCAGCTTCAAGATCATTCATTACGAATAATTGCTGATAATTAGTTATTCTCATATGTACGTACTCCATTGTCACTCACACTATTTCTCTCCTCATTACAAGAGATGTTTTCTTTTGAAATGTAGTAATGAATACTCTTTCTCACTTAAACACTACAACTTTCTCTCTTTCGCTTTTTGGAAAAGATTACTAAGAAAAAGTCCTTATCAGCTGTTGAGTATGTATGTACACAATACCATATTGTTGATAACGGTATTTTACTGTTATTATTTGTTATACCCGTACTTATAGCGAGAAAGAACAAACATAATTTGTAAAACTGTAACTGTATATGTGCATGTATGCAGGGAGATTGTATTTTTCCCAACACCCACACTACGTATAAGTATTTAATTTAAATATGGACTTACTTAAACTTGTTTATCACTTGGTACAATCTACTCGTACAATTTGAACAACGAATAAAAACAAAAATAATGATTTTGCTTTAAATTTTTAGTTATGATCCCACTATACTATTCAAATATATTCGTATCCACTATTTATTATAGTTCATAATTTCTTAGACCCTAGACCTTCAATTATACCATTTATACCCCCCGACACAGAATCTGTTTTTAAGTTCATTCACCTTTCAGTGCAAAATTGAAAACCAAATGTAAATTCCTGTACTGTATGTAGTTCAAGTTACAAGTGCAATTTGATAAAAAAGACACTTTTTAAAAGTAAAAAAAAGCATTTTATTTCTCGAGATATTCTTCTTTAAGCTTGATACATTCGCTCCAGAAACTGGGACTTATGAAGGAAAGATCGCTTTTGTGTAAAATCATTATTAATATAAATCTAAAAGTTTTAAACAATATTTGGCTGTAATCATCGTATTACTCTTTGGAAGATAATCAATGTGAATGACTCTGCGTACATCCCAAGAAACTGTAGTGGCAGACTTACCTAAACCTTCTCTACTGCACCAACAATGCAAAAACGCGTTGAGAAGAACATCGTCAAACACTTCTATGATACGGTTGCACTTTTGCTAGAGTATGAGGAATCGCGACATCATATTTTTTATATCAGGTATTCATGAAAGTGATGAATATATCATGATGTATTCCTTTGTGTGAGTTGTCTACAGTCTCAGCAGCCTTAGGCATTTTCCTTTTTCAGTATATACGAGAACGGGTCAACAAGTCCATAACATTTTGAATGAAACACATGTTTTTTTATCCAAAAATCAACTTATTTTTCAACCTAGTTTGAGCTCTGTCCAACGTTTTTCCAATTTTTTCCCTTCCAAAAAATAAGATCTGTTGAGATGATTTCATCGACAACGTCATATCTCTTTCCTCCAAGCCATTCATCAGGCTTGGAAACAAGAAATAGGACTAAATCCGGAAAATATTTCGGATGAGAGAACAATTTGCAACCTAATTAATGGATTTTTGCCATGAAAACTGCACATTTGTACACCACTGCATTTTCCTGGTGAAAAGGAATTTTTTTCTTGGATAAGTTAACCCAATCGACCCAATAAGTTGGCATACAATTGCACCATTGATCATGATGATATTCATGACTTTATTCGCCAACAAACCCACCTTGGCCTTCTTTTTGCGCCGATTCACAGCGAAAAACCCATTTTTTCGACTTCCGTCTGATCTCGTTTGTGTTGTGGTGAATCCACGTTTCGTCTGTAGTTACGTAATGGCAAAAACTCTTCCATGTTTCGGTTGAACAACGCCATACAACAATCCGAAACTCATCGTGTAGAAAGCTTTCTCACACACAAGTGGTTATTTAAAATTAAATCCACTGAACCTATGGCTTCTACAATTTCTTACACTTTCAATCTACAAACGGCCATTATTATATCGTGATTTTTTATTTCGGCTGTAGAGACCTGAAATGGGCCTACAGCAACAAAACAAAATTTAGCAAAAAAGTTTTTACCATTGAATCGTTCGTGTAGAGTTCTCAGTATTTGTCAAGCTTGGCCTTGGTTTGAGTGATGGTCTTTTTCCGCAAAAAAATGATTAATGAGCACATCACGAAATTCACTTATTTCAATTTTCTTCTCAAATCACGCGGTAGACTGCTTAAACACCAACTCAATGAAGCAGCTTTTTAAACTATTGGCAGGAGTCAAGCGACAGATGCCTGTTGACAGGAATAGTGTTGCCTTATCAGTTAAGAGGCGGGAAATTCAAAAAGTCATGCAGTAATTGACCCGCCTTCGTACATTTGAGCATATCTATAAGCACTATCCACTTAACACTTTTTTATTTTTATAACCAAAATTTTCATTTTGAAAAGCTTTTTATGACTTTTTGAAAAAAAAAAATTGCTCTAATTTTGCACGAAAAAAACTTTTCGCAACTAAGTTACGAATAACTCCGAAACTGTTGAAAATGCAAAAAAAATTTTTTTTTCAGTTGTTTTATAAGAAATTTTGTTCCTAAGCATTTGGTGGTAATTGCATCAAAATCGGTCATACCATATTTTGGGTGAAAAATTTGATACGCCCTTAAAAAAAATTTTAAGCCCGATGGAAAAAAACGGAAAACGGATTTGAATTCAGCGCATCAAAATCATTATATTTCATATAGTTTTACTTAAAGGCGAGAAAATTTTTTGTTTTTTGTAGACCAGTGTTATTTGCCTATGTATTATAGTACTCCTACGTAAGACGAAACTGAAGGCGTTTCAATAAGCGTATGGCTTTTTTCTACTGCGGAAGAAACACAATTTTTTTTCCTACGAAAAAACTTCAGTTACTGTGGTCCTGCTTACGCAAACTATTGGACAAAGAAATATATAAGTTTGAAATGAGTGTACCAAAATCGAAAAAACGTTTAGGAACAGCTGTAAAATCTCGCTATCATTGCCTTTATTGATTTCACTCTTTCCTAAAGACGATCTCATTACGAACTGTAATCAGTTCTTTTACTCATTCAGAATCATCATCATCATCTACTCGCTCAGTCAGTCACATTTTAGTTCCAAACAAAACAAACTCTGGCGCACATTCTTCGTTTAAAGCGCGAGACAGTCAAAATGAAAAAAAAAACATTTTATTGGTGAATTCCGTTGTTGTCAATAACGTTTCTGTTGACGATAATACAGTCCGATGATGATCAGCTTAAAGATTTCCACAAAACTAAAAACGATGATTTATCTGTGTGTCTGAGAGACAGCCAACAAAAAACAGCAAAAAACGCGCTATAGAAACGCCAGCAATCAGTCGATTAGTAGTCATGCAGTGAAAAACACAACGGCAGGCGTTTACAGCTTACTTGAATGGCAAGAACAATAATAGTAAAGATAACGACAGTTGCTGGCTGTGCTGGTGCTGCTACTGCTTGTGCTTGTGCATACTTTCCATTATGACGTTAAACTTTGAAAATCAATCATTGATCTCGTGTGGTGGCTACTAAATGCGGAAAGAAGGCACCAATACGGAAAGAAGGCACCAATCAAATTATGGTCATATGGTTGTTATGAGTGGTGGTATATTTTTTCTTATTTATGTGCATATGTATGTATGAATGTACGTTTTTTTTTTGAGAATTTGTGCCACTTGTAAAGTGGATCAAATAATTAAAAAGTAATCATTGTTTTTGGTATGTGTATGACGTATTAGTGCCAGTGTAGGTAGCAAATAGATAAAGACTCACTAATAATGTACATACTGGGTTAAAGGCTCAAAAAGAGGCATGTCGTCTATTGTTTGTTTTTCTTTCTTTTATGTTGTTTTTGTTTTTTATTTTTCATATTTTTATGGATTTTTTCTAAATGATAAAAATCAATCGTTTAAAGAGCTTCTTTCCGTTTGCGTCATTGAATCTAAAGAAATCTGCCAAAGTAAAGGAATTTTTATTTTTTTACTTCTGAACAAATTAAAATATTTGCAAAACAAACAAACAAATGATAAATAGAATTTCAGAACAATTTGCAAATATTTTTTGTAGGATAAACGATTTTATTAACGGCGCCATGGTAATGATATCAAGTTCATCACTGTCATCATTTTAAAAATGCAAAATACTTATTACTGGTTTACGCAAATCGTATTCGTTATACAAAAGAGCTTAATACTAGTTAAACCGCAGACTGTTAAAAGAATAAAGGACAATGCTTACTTTTTGTGATCTGTGTTGATATTCAGAACATCTCAACCAATATTCTTTTGAATTGATCAAAAAAGGATCAAAAGGGGAATCAGTCACTTGTTCACCATTATACATTGTTATCAAATAATAGCTTCCACTTTTTTTAATGACAAAGAAGGCCGGGAAAAATTTTTTTGTCTTATAGAACTGTACAGATTTTAATGATCACTGATTTCGCTGTCCTAAGGTGCACTATAATAAAGAGCATCAGATTTAAGCATTACCATATTCATAGGGCGAAATATTTGTCGCCCAATACAAAAACGAAATTATCAGTGTATGCATTCAGCATGTTGAACTCATGAGAAAATCTATTCACAACATACAGCTCAAGCCATTCATTGAAGTAATCATAACTGTTCCTCACAGCACTGAACCTTCTTATAATATTAGCGCCCTCCTTTAGTCCAGCAAGAGATTCAAATATAAATATTCCAACTTAAGAACAACGAAGCTTAGCTTAGTGAAAGCTTGTCAGCAAAACGACTATATCCTCGAGCACTTTAAGAAATTGTGATGGTGATATGGATCAACAGTCTGGCACAAATAGGGAGTAATATATATACAATTGTCTATAACACACTGTAGGGAATGATATACCCATACAAATCTCCAGAAACACATAACATCTCACCGAAAATGATAGAGGCTGATCTCTGGGTAAGTGCCCAACTGTTTCCACCGCTAATGGAAAATTTCTGTTAGACTGAATACTTGTCAAGGAATCCAAAGGAGGTCATCATAGTAAAATTCTAAGTAAGGACGACTTATCGGAGTGCGCAATCTGGAAAGAAATAACTCTGCGAAGTACGGATAATTGGATAATGACACACATAATTGTTAACCGTCCCAAAAGCGCCCTGTTTCGCAAATGACATTAGGCCACAACAGCATAGACCCCGTCATCAGCCTAGGTGTGTTGGTAGAACAACCTGTTGAATTGGGAAGATCTCAATACATGATTTTCATAGACTTCCAGAATGCCTTCAATACCCTTAACCACAATACTATTTGGAGGCTCAAACATGCAAAGGAAATTATATCCCTCATTCAGGAACTATACCGCGGAGCCACGTATTAAGTTCTACTCGAAAATCGACTAAGTGAGCCAATAAATTCCAACTGTTAGTTAGAGTGCGGCGGACAGAGAAGATAGTACGGGCTTGCACACACAACTTGGTGATGTCTTGGAATATATCGACAACATTAGTCTGTTTAGTTAAAGGTACATTGATATGTCAACGAAAATCAAAATGCTAGAGACATCTATGTCGGCAGCTGGTCTTAGGATCAACTGCGCGAAGACCAAAACGGTGAGGGTATATGAAAATTATAACCACCCATTCTTAATCAGCGGTTCGCCAGTTGAAGACGTAAGCAGCATTATCGACACAGAGGAAGCGTCCGCTGCTGATATCACTAGTCGTATAAGCAGCGTCAAACGCCCATATGAGCTCCAGGATCCTGTATGGCACTCTACACATACATATATTGAGGCAGACTAAAGCACCAATTTCTAACTCGAATGTAAAGTTGACTTTGCTGTACTGATGCGAAACATGGAATGTATGCACATGTGATTTTAATGCAGTTTAACTCTTCATCAACGGATGTTTGAGAAAAATAATGAAAATCTTCCGGCCGAAGGCAATCTCAAATAGCGATTTATGTTCAGCGGCAGAAATCCCTAACGCGAGTTACGCTTGATTGGCACATCTAGTTTGACAGCCGATATGGAACAACCGCCCATTCTTGAAGAAAACAACTATATACCAAAAGGATTATATCAGAATATCTCGGCACAGAAATTAAAAGAAAAATAATTCACACTGTAGGTGAATCCTATAGGAAGCATTTGTATCAGCGAAGCTTAATCCCAGCCTGCCGCTTTGACAAGAAGAAACATCGCACTAACATCGTTTAGGCAGTATTCGATAAAGGTAACCATATCGCTTTTTACTGTTTAAAGACAACACTACCATCAATGTTAATAAAGTAATGTCTCAGATCACATTCCCTTTGAGGGACTATATGGTCAACATTTAAAATTTAATAAAATTCTGTGACATAGAGGGCCTCTTCGTAAATGCTTCACTGTACTGGATTATGACATTTAACGCTTTTAAACAACATAAATTCATTATTTTACTCCAAAATTTTTGTGTGCAAATAAATGGTAGTGCTGCCCCAACTTTCTGTGATATTTTCATAAAATTTTTCGAGTTTATCTAGTGTTAATTGCAAAATTGGCGCCTTAAAGGGCACCAATTTCTTACTCTTTCTTTTTATCCTTTACATTGTACGAATTCCATACGATTAATTAATTACGACTGAAAAAAAAAACAGTGAAAAATCAAAACATTTCTATAGAAGTGTAATGCGCGCTATACTTAATTAAACACATGTTGCAAGCATTATGCTAACATGAAGCAAATTAACGAACCAACAATAACGAAAGCAATTGTGGCAACTCAATTTGATGCCGATGCTCTTATACTGAAATCATGTACAAGTTCAACATTAACATCATTAAAAATGTGGCAGTAATTACAACAATAAAACCGTTGTTGGATCCCTTAAATGCAGTAAAGCAAAAGCACCATTATAATTTGGAATTGTGCTGTCACTACTGCTACTTGATTGACGATGATAATGATGATTAATTGCCACTTAACAATAATTTTTAAAGACAAATATTTATAAAATAATTTTAATTGTATTTTCCTAATAATTTCGTTGATAAATAGAGGTCCGAGCCATTTCATTTTATGGTAAGAACAGACGATCTCATTAAATGAACAACAAAAAATAAAAAAGCCATTAAATTAAGTGTAATAGTGCACTGTAAGGGATATAAAAAATAAAGTATATTCGGTCCAATTTGGATATACGATAACCTACAACTTTTTTATAAAAGCGTACGAACTTGAATTGAAAATTTTAAGAGAAAATCTATGATACTAATGTTTTAAAAATGATATCTCCAAACTGACAATCAGCCGTCACATAACGCTTCATATCAGTGACTGAATTCAAGTGAAATGCATTTCTTTATAGCTCTAAAAGAAAAATGCTATATTTTACATTAGTTGTCCCATATACTTAGTAATGATTCCCTTTATCTTAATTTTTTCCTAAAAATAGTTATTTGTGCTATAAATTGAAACACACAAGAATAGAATTGTCAATGTTCTCGTAAAATTTGTGAAAACGCAACGCAAATTTGTTTAAAATTCCGCAAATACTTGTCGACAATGTATCCACAATTAATGTTTTTTCGCAGTGACGTGACGATTTAATTAGCAAAATTTGAATAAAACATTGGAATTCAATTCTATTTATAGAAATTGTTTAAATTTTTTATACCCTACATCATATCATATGCATATACTGTCGTATAAAATTTTACCCAAAATTTGGTAAAATAAAAAAGTTGCTTAAAATTATAATGCATTTTTTCTTTCAGCTCAAGTATATGCATATGTATGTACAGGGTGGGCAAATTTGAGGTTAGGAAGTAAATTGGCAGTCAAATGATGAAATGTCAATAATTGAGCTGTCAACCTTTGACACTTATTTAGTAAAGAGTCGGGAAATTTCAACTATGGAACGTTACACTCTTGAACAAAGAATTTTAATTGTGAAAATTTACTGTTTGAGTAACTGAACGACAACAAGTCATTTCTCAACAAAATCTTTAGTGATGAGGCCCATTTTCGATTATGAAGTTATGTAAACAAACAAAATTGTCGCATATGGTGTGAGCCCCATATGCGACAGTCCTCGAAAAACCATTATACCCACATAAAGTGACCGTATGGTGCAGTTTGTCGTTAGGCGGCATCACCGGCCCGTATTTTTTCGAAAATGAGCAAGGAAACGCCGTTAGCGTGAATTCTTTGAATTACCAAACCATGATAACCAATTTTTTGGTTCAAAATTTTGTGAAAAGAGCGGACGTCTGCCGACGTGCTAGAATTAAACAATGTCCATCATATTCCATTATTAATTCCCATATTTCTACTTTATATTGATATGAATAAAACTGAATTTGTCAAAAAAATGTGTTTTTAAGCCAATTTACTTCCTAACCTCAAATTTGCCCCCCCCCGCCCCCCCTCCCCTTATATGTCTCAGTGTGTCCAGGCCCCAATAAAAAAAAAACTTTGCTTTCCTTAACTGGCTGTAGTATCTCAGGAAATATTATGTGGATTTCTGGAACTGGAGATACTATCTCTGAAACTGTTTACAATTACAATTTCTAGAGTCGGTAACTTTAGAATACTACGCATGTGATTGACAATCGGGGCTTAATAGAGAATAAAATATCTAAGGCTAATAAGATACTTTTTTTAGAAACTGGTTGTACGATGCATGGAATTGGTTTAATATGCTTTGGAAATGGTGATAGTTCCTGCTTTGATTAACTATTTTATTGATAGTGTTGAGTTTTGTATGTCCAGGCAGTAACGTAGTTTTCTATGGCTAAAAGATGAATAATTAAACTTTCAGCTTCGCCACTCAAGTTTGATTTGAGGTACCACATCTATTGTACTGTCGGACCTAGCTGATTGTCTATTTATTAGGAAAATAGATCGTGAAAAGCTCTCCACTTTAGATAATATCCATTGAATTTAGTAGTTAGTAGTGGCCGAACGTTGTTTGTACAGATTCAAAACCTTGCTTTTAAGGACTAGGAGATAGCTTGAAATCTTCACTCACCAGTTTCTTCAGATTTTCATAGAAATTAATTCTTTGCATACTTCGTATTTTTCTTTTAGCATATCTGGGATGAATTCCCCTACAATGAAATGTAGTTCCTTGATTTTCCACCACACAACTTCCTTTAGCTTCATATTGGTGCTGTGTGGTCAATAGTTAGTAATTGTTTCAACTATGCCATCATAACATTTTACCGTCTAATTGTGGCATTTTTCGAAGAGCATACTACAGGCTTATTGCTAGTGAGTGCTGTTGATTGGAAGCCAGTGTTGTTTCAGTTATGACTCATTCAAATATTTTCCGGTATTTCGTGGTAAGTTCTTCAATTTTTTGGTAATAGTTGTGGGTGAAATACTTATGATCCAGTTGAAGCTTCTTAAGAGAAAGTATTTTGTTATCAGTGACTTTAAACTTAGACCATGCCATGTTAATTCTTTTTGAAATATCGAATTTCCGTTGTATGTGCTGGTCCATCATGAAAACGGGTGAAGCTTCTTTGCCAGTAGCAATTATGTAACATCGCGACGGGGTCATGAAATGTTTTGAACGTGTTGAGTTTGTATGTCTAGTCCGTATCACCAGGACAACTTGTATGTGTAACGCAAACACAGATGAAAACTAAAAAGAGCAACTGTTTAATTTAGTAATTGCTTGAGCACAAAATCTGGAACCCGTAACTTAAGAATACTGCAGCTAAAATCAAAGTTTCCTAATAAAAACTTAAGAAAATCGTTGTGTTAAAATAGGATTAATAAGTCAAAGCATAATGCCACAAAACGAAAGCAAACCAATTATGTGGAACCTTCTCATTGCTCTGTTTTAATAACAAACTAGTTAGAGGTCACACCGGCTTTCCTATCATCAAACCAGTTAATTATTTATTTGTTTTATTCAAGATTTGTTAACAAATTTATATAGAGCCCGCAAAGCTCATTAGCTAGACTGCAGTACAATATCACAAATTCGTTCTTAGAGTAAAGTTTTTACAATTCAATATTTTCTTTTCTCAATATAATAATTTTAAAACAAGTTACTATAAAATTAATTAAAATTTTCATTAAGCACATTTTTTTTTGTATTATTCATTTATTTATTCCAATGTTGATTTAAGTGTTTATAAAAAATTATTTTATTAATTTATTCCTAATATATTCGTTTGAGATACCAATAACATTAGATGGTATTTTGTTCAAAATAGTTGGTATCATTCTATATGTATGTATCTATGTGCTCCGGTCACATTCATTTTAAAATTGGCGTACTTTGGCTTTTTGTCGGGTGTTGTGCTGATGATCAATAGGTGTCAAGAATCTAATATCGTTATCGAACTCTTTAGCTAACGTTGCATAGTAGATGTTTTTGACGCTAAGTACCTGAAGATCTTTAGCTAGGCATTCGGTTGCTATGTTATAGCCAGGGTGGTCTGGTATCATATAAAGTAGTTGTGGACTATTGTTGTTTACGTTACTAGTATCTGTAATGTTCTCATTATCTGTTATGTTGTCCTGTGCGTTGTTTCCTCTTGTGTTGCCAGTAGGATAAAAGTTGTTCATAGATGTTAAGTGATTCTGTAGTGTGTTATTGTTGTAGGTATGTTTTTTCCGTAAAATTTTTAAAATCTGGTTCTGCGTTTTTTGTAAAGTGCAGCTATATTTTACATTTTTCCAAGCTGTTATGCCATGCCGAATATATGATTCAGTCAAGCCGAAGTACGATTGTCGCAATGCGCTGTAAGTCGAATAACGACTTAAACAATGGAGCATATACGATACCTTTCTAAGTTTTTATGCAGATTTTCTATGTGCGCTTTCAATTTAAAATTATAACAACTAAAATGCCAAGATACTTATAAATGCTAACGTTTTCTATATACACTGAACAGTTATTATTTTGAACATTTATGTTGTATGCGTTGTTATGTAGACATTCTTTACTGCGAAATTTCGTGGCGGTTTGAAGGAATAACTTTTGTTTTATTCGCATTAATTATTATTATTCGTTGCTCTCTCTATGTCTTTATCAGCTACAATTATTGCAGTGTCGTCAGCATAAGCAAAAGTTGTATCTATTTTCCAAACATCGCATCAATTCGTTGTCGTATAAAATATATAAAATTGGTCCGAGTTTTGACCCTTAATGAACTCCATAGTCGTACTGTAACTCATTACTGACTTCATTTTCTAATTTTACATAAAAAATCTAGCATCTAGATAGTTCTGAAACCATTGCAAAATATCACCCCTAATTCCATTGCTCTCAAGTGTTTGAAGTATATTTATATGTGAAAGGGTGTCGAAAGCTTTATTGAAACCAATAAATAGAACTAAAACATGCATTTGATTACTTTTATTTATATTTTTCCCTTTCTGGAAACCATATTGGTTTTTATTATTTATTTTGTCTTTTTTGCAAGAAATTCTTACTACAATTTCTTCTAGTATTTTATCTATCATTGGACGAATTGATATGGGCCTGTAACTATTTAAATCTGTTTCGTCTCCATTTTTATAAATTGGTCTTACTATTGCGATTTTTATCATCTCTGGTAATGTTACTTGCTGTAGACTGGCATTTATAAGTTTTGTTCTAATTGGCGTTAACAAATTTGCATTCAATTTGAGATCCTCTAACGACACATTTTCCGCTCGGATGCTGGGGTAGGTCAGTGGGGTCCAGTGTCGGACAGAAAATGAATTAAAAGACTTCTATTTATAATTATAAATAATTTATTGATTATTTAACAAAGTAAATAACGAAAGCTATCACTTATAATCATAAATAGTTTTTTTTTAAACATTACTTAGAAATCTATGCTTAACACTAAACAAACGTTTGTTTCCTTAAAAAAAAACAACAAAGTCAGTCCGTGGTCGTAAGTAGCGTTAGGAAAGGCTGGGTAACTAGATCATCACAGATACCCAGTGTTGATCGTGTTACTTGGCCGCCAGGTAAAGGATCGGTCGGAGTGGTTCAAGACACTCCAACAGAGCTTCACCCTTGTTCACTCAGTCACGTCTACTACCACTGGGATACCCGTGGTGACCCAGAAATTTCGCCTTCTGGGTTGTCTCAGTCCCCACTGCGACGGAGAGTTACCTTTGTTCACGAGTTGATGTCAGGCATAATATTACTGGAGTCAGTAATATTATTTACTTCAAAATTGATTAGTTAGTTTGGCTCAGAATACCACAAGCAAAACTAGACTTACCCTTTTGAAGCTGAACACCAACTGTCCTTATGCTTATACTTTACTTTACTTTATTTATCCAAATATTCTGTTCTTACATAGTTTATCTTAAACTAATTAATCATGTAGATACTTATTCTATACGTAAATGATACTTATCATAGACTTATCAACTAAAACGTAAAATACTGCAGAATAGAAAATCAACTATGTTCCGCAAAAAATGGAAAAACGGAAACACTCATATCCTGTGATAAAATAGCAGCCTTCGTCGCCATAGAGCAGCCCCTCGTCCCTCAACGTTAGGAGATCCACAGGCAACAGGTATCCGTGCACCCTTAGGGTCTCCATATCACTCCTCCTCTCGAAGCAGCCGGTCACCATCCCATTCTCTAGGGCGGACGATCGTTCCAAAAATGTCAGCGTAGTCCTCATAAGAAAAACATCGATCCTCTCGAAACCCGCATGGTCATAAATGACCCGACAAGACGGTCTCCGGAACGAACCATCGGGGAACTAGCGAGCCCTTAATCCAAGGCAAGCCGACAACTGTCCTTTTGTTTGGCTTGTTCGCGCTTTAATACCTTTGATAATGGTATGATGTCGAATATGTTCGCACCGACAGTGATGTTTGCAATATCATACCAATATTCGCGGCTGCGAGAGTGAGAGCGAACATCCGACCAATACACAATCGGTCGCAACACAGTAAGATCACGTGTTGACACCGTTATCCCACTCTGTGTGCAGTCTGCGTAAAAACTACAGTCAATAATATCTATAAATACAATTCAATCCAACAACATAAAGTAATCTAATATAACAATAACAATAATAATGTTACTAATAATGCTATAAAGGGTAATAATTAATAAAATTAGATTAATAATTCTGGTATAATTAATAATGCAAGAATAATAACAAAAAATGAATGTACACGTATGTTGACCCAAAAATGAAGCCGGCTGACTTTTGTCATCACAATCCTTTATGCGAATGTTATCAACCCCCGGGCGCTTTCTAATGTTTAGTGATCTTAAAATGTTATAGATTTCCTCCTCATTTGTGTGTTCTAAGTACATTGAATTTTGCAAATTATAATTCGGACTAGTTATCGTTTTGATATCACAGATATGAACTAATTTTTTGATATTTTCTTTAAAATAATTGGCAAAATTATTGGCAATCGTGTTTTTATTTTTATCCTCCAAGTTCTTCATAATTACACTATCTATGCTAGCAGGTTTTCGTTTTCCAACAATTTCATTTATAATTTGCCAAGTTGCACGAATATTATTTTTATTTTCAATAAATTCGTTTTGATAATATCTAGTACATATTTTTCTCATAATTTATTTTTTATTTAATAAATTTCTATAAGTTGTATATTCGTTTTCATATTTTTTATTATTACGATTATTGTGGGTTGTTGTTTTGTCGATTAAATGAGAATTCGATGCTATATTGTTCTAGCTTTTCACAGTTTCCGTTTGTAGGTTGTACTTTTTTTTTATACATAAAAAAGTTAATGTTCCACAAGATAAAGGGAAAAATTTTCATATACTGCTTGATGCGTCACCCTCAATCATTGGATAATATTGATTGATTAATAACTTCCTTAGCTTTCATGTATAAGACTTATTATCCTTTAAAGCACCTTTCGTGGTTTAGGGCATCTACAAGTCTTCTTATTTTTATTAAAATTAAACATTTTAAATCAGAAATAATATTTGTTTAAATATAATAAAAAATATCAATTTAATTTTAAATATACTCATCATTCTCAACCTAGGTGGTGGGTGGCAAAATAAGAACATGTTTATTTATAAGCATCATTTATTGTTGACTTTTTTATTTAATTTTGAACACTAATATACCATAATATTCCAATAAATTATTAAAATTATACCGCAAAAAAATTTTTCAAATTCTTAGATTTTAATAAATTATGCGTAGCTGTTGAAACGTTACTCATAAAAATGAGTACATGTATCGCTCGAATGACACAACTAATTGGTTCCGTATTATTTGAAATCGTGTTATTCTAAACTAAAACAATTGTGGAGATACTGAAGAATGTAAAATAAATAGCAGATTTAAAAAAAAAAACAAAACATAATATTCATTTACGCCCCTAAATTTAGAATTAATTAAGATTTATCTGGTATGTGATGGAAGTTGAATCGTTTTCAAGTGATAAAATTCGTATCGAAATCATTTCCCTTATTTGTTTAATTTATTATCTATTTCATACAAAAAAAGCAACTCTGTGTATAACAACAATAAATGCAAATAACTTTCATTGGCACCAAATTTATTTTTATAAAGATTTCTGTTTTATTAATAAATGAAGAAAAACAATGAAAATATTAAACGAAAAAAGTTTCGCGATTCATCCAGTCAGGCAACCTATAAGAAAGTCTAATATCAGAACCCTCCATGTACAACCATATATACCGCAACCTACTCTACATTTTGAAGTCGTCCGTATATACCTCAAGAACATTGCTAGGTAACTACGAGGGACCTGTCGAAAAAATTATAATGGACCATGTAATCGAGTTGAATGCGTCGATAGTTCTTCAGGATCAGGCTAGTCCTACTGCCACCAGCTTAGTCCATAGAAGGTGGGTAGGAAGCCAGTCAAATATAGCCAACAAGGCTCTGGCTGGAGTGCAGCTGTTTGCACTGGTGATGATGCTTGCCTGAGTACCCTATCTAACAGTCTACAATGGCACTGATACTTGCATACCGTCCACCAAACGTAAGCACCTTAAAGAAGAATAGGCTCCGGCACGGCTCGATGGAGCCAAAATATGATAGCAGGTCTAAGCACCTTAATCCCGCCTATAGCTTTCTTACAGTTGTAAAGCGCTATGGGGTAAAGAATAACCTCCAGAAACTTCACGCTTGTTGATAAGGAGAGTTGAACACCGAAGCGCCATTTTGTGACAAGTTTACATCTGCACTAATTAACCACATTTTAGCACCTCTATCGAAAATCCGTCCATAACGATGTTTCACCACAGAGGCGATATAATTCCTCCCAGTGGTCCCCTCTATTTATCCCTCTTAACCAGAAGTGCCTCCCCACCGGAGGCGGGGGTCATGTCAATGAAGGATGCCAGTGAGAGAAGCTTATTCATTTAAATTTGATTGATTCTTTTTCTTATTTTTACATTTTTTACACGTTAAAACACGTTTTTAAGAAAGCTACACTTAATTAATTAGAGAGGACAAAAATAAGTCCACAACATTGAAAAGGCTCATTAAAATAGTAGAATCTAACATATATTTTATTATCATATGGTGTCCGAAAGCTAACTTCTTTAGCGTTAATCTACAGCAAATCAGTCTCAGCACTAGTCGCATGTTCATCTACAGGTTCATAAAATCGTTTGAGAACGGTAGACAAAGCTCTCCAAATCAAGAATTCAGCTAAATCCTTTTTGGAAATATGATTTCCATGATTTTAATTATTAAAAAGACCTGAGCCTTCGGGTTGTCAAATGTGGTACCACTAACTGCAGCTTTAAAAAAGGAAAAAATAAACACATAAACGTGAAGTTCGATTAACTTGCACCAAAAAATTTTGCTTATGGATATCTTTTTTTTTATTTTACCCTACAGGAAGTAGGATCATCTAATGAAAAGAGTCATCATCCAGCTATAGTAATGGTTTGATTGGGTCCTCTTACAATGGGGTCACTGACTTGTATTTCTGTGAACAAGGATTTAAAACATCGGCTAATTATTTCATTCGCTGTTCCAAATCAGCAATTGACTTAGGCTTAAACGACGCAAACCCTGTCGAAAAGAACAAGAAATATTCCAACATTGATTACTTTAAGACTGCAAACTGTGGTCAATTTCCCAATGATGCGTGTGGTGCATGTACTGATGAGTGGCTAGTAAAACTTAAGGCGTGCATAGCGGCCAAATGAAAAATTGTG
This sequence comes from Wohlfahrtia magnifica, assembly GCA_023159175.1. NCBI lineage: Eukaryota > Metazoa > Arthropoda > Insecta > Diptera > Sarcophagidae > Wohlfahrtia > Wohlfahrtia magnifica. The sequence continues at coordinate 2,194,607 of JAKWBJ010000187.1, read as the reverse complement.
TAACACGATTAATGTCCCTACTAAGTTTGTATATAGTATAGAAATATGGTAACAAATTGCTTATTAAAAATAGGTTAAGGTTTAATACTCGTTATTATTAATGGTTTACAAACAGCCCAAAAAACATTTGGCAAACATGACCATTGGTCACTCAAAAAACTGAGAAAATTCCTAAAAAATTATCATTTAAATAGAAATTATATTGCATTAAAAAAATTTAAATTCTTTACATTGTTTTGTGTGTTATAAACAAGCAATCCTTTTGATAAAAATCACTATTAAAATATATTCGTATTTATTTTTTAATATCTATCATATGATCACAATTTGAAACTAAAAAATGTTTAAGAAATATTTTAAATACTCGTACTTAAGGCAATTGACGCAAATATTTTTAAAAAAGAATTCAAAATATGTTTTAATTGTTGATAAATAATCATTAAGAAATAATTCAATTAATTCAAAAACAACATCTATCAATGAACACATTTAGCCAGAAATAGAAATTAGAATATTTAAAAGAATTATATTAAAATTGGCTATTTTGTCGATTTATGTACAGTCAGCCACAATCAAAATTGAACACCTCATATAAAAGAAAATAATTGTCATTTTTGCCTTATCCCAAAAGAAAGAAAATTTGTTATAAGGATTTTTTAAATTTATTTATAGGTAGTCATTTATCTAACAAAACTTAGAACATTCAATTTACAATCACGCAAAAAATATGAGGAATTAAATGCGCTTTTTCATACGGCGAGTCACATTCTAAATGAGACACTCAGTTTAGGACAAGATATGTATTAAAAACAACAACACTAATATTTAGTCGATTTTTCTTTGTGCTTTATTACTTAATGTAAGCAACGTAGCATACTTTCAACATGTGTTTTGCAATAGTTGCGGTCAATTTTGTTCAATTCTTCCAAAATTGCTTGCTTTAATTCAGTCCTACTGCTCACACATCTATCAGCAAGTCTTCTCTTCAGCTCACCCCACAGATGCTCAATGGAGTTCAAGTCGGGGGATTGAGCAGGCGTTGCAATGACTTTTGGGTTGTTATAAAGTAACCAATTCCGAGCTAGTCATGAAGTGTGCTTTGGATCATTGTCCTGGTAAAATATGAAGTTTTCGAGATTTCCAAGTTTTTCAGCACTAATATGGACATATTGTTTTAAAATTTCAATATAGCCTGCTCCGTCTAAGAACCCATCGATAATATGTACTTTACCGACTCCAGTCCCCGACATGCAACCCCATATCATTACCGAACCGCCACCGAATTTTACGGTTTTCTTTATATTTATATCATCCAACTCCTTACTAGGCATTCTCCATATAAAACGCTTTTCATCCGGTCCAAAAAGAAGATCGAGTAAAATTTTGATTAAACTTTTAATTATTTAATGTTTTTTTATTATTACTTTAGACCAAAACTCTGCACTTTCAAATTGATATATTTGAGCAAACTTCAACCTGGCCTTTTAGTTTTTCTAAGAAATAAGAGACTTTCGGCGCGGCACCCGGGCATGAAAATTATGTTTGTTTTAGAAGTCGGCGTATAGTTTCTGCGCATACATCCACACATTTTTCCTCTTATAGAGTCTTTTTCAAATCTACAGCAGACAATTTAGCATTTTGTTTCACTAGTTTAGTAAAAATCTACAACACCTATCATCTATTTCCACTCTCTTTTTTGAGTTTCGTATTTTGTTACATACATTTCCTGTTTCTTTATACCTTTTAATAATATTATGTACTGTGGACACCTTTTTGTCCACTATTCTACTAATTTCGCGGATTGACTATATAGTTATAGTCTTTATAGTTTTTGTAATAATTTCATGCTCCTCGATCGTTGCTTGACGCATTTTTATTAAAATATGTAGGTATACTTAATCGGTTTAACGTGAGTACCGATGAAAATAACAAATCTGCAGTTTGATCCAAATAAATAACGGCATTTAGTTCAAGAATTATAATTGTCCCATTTTAAAGGTGTGAGTTGCATATTTGTCACCCTATTTAAGCAAATTTGTGTTTTTGTTGTAGTTTTTAAAGGAATACTTTGATGGTAGTACACCTTTGGCGGTATTTAAATCTCAAATCAACACAGTAGCCAGTAAAAATGGATGGGTGATGAAGAGAAGGCTCTAGAATTAATTTTGGCATTAAAAGGTGCTGCAGCAGAGATTCTAGACCACCGCGGCAGCCAGCTGCAGAAATAAGTAGCTACAACGACTTAATGATGGCACTACAGCGTAAATTTGGCGACGAGCACAAGCACGATTTGTACCGTATGGAGTTAAGGTGCTGAACGCAAAAGGCTAATGAGGCACTACATGGCCTTGCAATGGAAGTCGAGAGGTTAGTGCAGCTTAGTTATCCAGGGGAGAGCAAATTAAAACCGAAGTATTCATCAGTGGTGTAAGGGACCCTGATATTAAGTATGCGGTGTGTGCTGCTCATACGACAACTTGACATAGGAGACCGCTCGAGAGATATCCAAGCCACAGGTACATAAAGTGTATAGCATGTAAACCGCAAATTCCAAAAAAGATTTCATTGCAGTCATCAAAGAGGTGGTAGAGAGTCGTTTGGCCGAAAAATAGCAAAGAGCAAAAAGAAAGTACCAAAACTGTGGTAAGAGCGGTAATTTTCAAAGACATTGTAGGGCACCGCCAGATTTGCGTCACCATGGAGATATGAAAATGGAAAAACGCTAGCTATAGAAAACCCGAAGCTTTAAGTAACAAACGCCTTACCGAAAGATGAAAGCCGCATAAGATGGGCTTAGGTATACATAACAGAGTACGAATAAACAAACGCAGTAATGTAAATGATGAAGCTGGTTACCGAAGTGGAAAGAGTAAAAACGAATGTAAGATAGCTACTGATAAAAGAGATGATAAGGCCAAAGAGACCATTCTCAACATCAGATAATTACGTCTGATGGTTAGCGAGGACTGATCAACGGCTCAGAGAAAAGACCCTGTACTGGTAAGGATAAAGCGGCTAAAGGAGAAGACAAACGGCCTACTAGTAAAGAGATATCAGCAGATAGTCCTCTAATAAAGGCTTATTGGACTCAATGGGATAGTTTAAAGCTGATTGACGGGTGCTTGTACCGAAGCTGGGAAGTGCAGACGGCAATACAACTTCCAATCTAATAGTCGTTCCTTCCTCAAAAATGAATGAAATTTTGAATCAGTCTCAAAAGGAACAAAGCGGAGGGCATCTTAGCGTGGCAAAGACAGTAGAAAAATTAAAACAGCGTTATCGCTGGGTTGGATTCCAGCAAGCTGCCGCCGGATGGATAGCAAACTGTACTGAATGCATTGTGGCAAAAATGCAGTTAAAATAAGTCAGAATCATCTGCAGCAATACAAATCGAGAGCAGCAGTCGGTAATGCTAAGAAAAATGAAAGTCCAAAAGAATTTCATGAAACGATGTACATACGACTAGAAACGACCCGTGATAGATTGAAAACCAGGTATGATCGAGCAGCAAATGCTAAGGTTTTCCATTAGGGACAACTGGTTCTACTCTACAACCCAAAAGGCTAAACGATGTGGTATACCGAATACAGAGAAACAATAGCCCGCAATCAAAAATGGAAGTGGTACATCTAGAGCGACTGTTGAGCTATGGGAAGAAATATAATGAGCCTATTCGGAACGAACAGGCTTAAGTGGGAGGCAGTGATACGAAAATAAAAATGCCTAAATTTTGTATATTTGATAGTTATGTATCAACCTGTCAATGTCGTACTTATTTGCGTATTTGGCAGCGTTACATTTGAATTAACGGATATAAAAATAGAAGATGGTCGATATTTCCGTAACCTTCTAGACTGTAGGCAATTAGCTATATAAAAGGGATGCTTTACCTACAGTCTGAGTTAGTTGTCATTTGGCTGTCAATAAATAAAGTTGTGTTAAGGCTGAAATATAAGTTTTGTATAAACGAATATTCAGTGTTGTATTAAGACAAACAGTATAAAAGTTATAGTGAAGTAAATAAATAAAAATGTAAAACAACAACAAATGTGGTGTTTATTTTTTTTCTGCGCAATTTGAACGAACTCAAACGTGTTAAAAAGGTTAAAACGTAACAATATATTGGAATCACTATAAAAAACTCAATCTCGAAAAAATGAGAGTTAGGGCCTTTCTAAAGTATTTTCTTATCCGTCACTCCTTTAGGGAGCATATTGGATTTCCACAAAGCATCCATTGCTTTGTTTCAGTTTCATTAAGTTGATTATTCAAGCTAAGTAGATGATGGGAAAGTTGAAACGATCGTACTTTTTTGGTACTATTTAACTTCCCCTAACAGATTTGATACTCTCATAAATATTTCCATACTTCTGTATTTGTTATATTGCTTTGTTTCCGCATTTTCCGGTTTTTATTTACTATATTTTTGGTACTAATGTCAGCTCGATTACACTACGGCACAAAAATGAATGAATTTGAAATAGGTGGGAAGTGGTACTGTTTTTGAAATATTCAAAACACCTCAAAATTATGAGTTATTAGTAAAAAAAACAGTTTTTCTTGCCATCATACACTTATAAAGCTAATAATTTAACTGAATATTAACCGATTTTAAGTTTCTAATATGGAAAGAGGAGCAACAGAAATAAAGCCACGCGTCTTGTACGATATTACGATATTCAAAGGGATACCTCCGTGTTTACATAAGATCCCTGGAAAGTGTGCATAGCATGTTGGGAATTGTTCACAAATTCTGGGTGTTTCTGGATGACATAGCGAGACATTCGACGGTTACCCCTTCTTGGATTCATGGATGTGAGGACATTGAAGGTTCTGCGTGGTAGATATACTCGATCAGGCAGACGCTACTTTGTACCCGAACGGATCGATTGGGAATATCGATGTTCCGCTATTCTGCCAGAATAGACGGCTGGTGTCACGGAAATTTCGCCAAATAGTGATCATATGAGGGAGAAATAAACCCACCTGTTTTGAGACTACAAGGATATGGCTACATTTGAGTTACTAGAGAATGGGGCAGCTGTTGAGGCTGCCTAGAGCATACACGAGAAACATTGTACGAGTTATTACTGACCGTTGAGCTATGGGCAGACATACTTAAGAGATGTGAATTACATATACATAATTATCTTTGGAGAAGTCTAGGAAGAGGTGAAGATGTTCTCCTTCTTTGCCACTGCCCGGAACTCGACGATTTGAAGCAATCAGTGGTTGTTAGGAGGCGTTTCGATGGTAACAACTAATTCGAATGTACAATTTGGACAAACTCCTTCACTAAATTAGGGCTAACTGTTGCCATGAATGAGCTCCGAGGTTCATGGTGTGGTAATGAACACATGGTAACACAACAGAACCTACAACTTGGATCCAAGTGAACCGATTAATCTAATCTAATCTATATTTATTTAAGAATGAAATACTACAAGCTTTTGAAAATTCGTTGGGAACTGACAGAGTTGTTAAGTTACATAAAATTGTTAATCTTGTTGTCAAAAAAGTACTCTCACAAATTTTGTTTCATAGCGAACGGAAATCCCATTTCCCATCACTGATCCTGATCTGTAGCTCTCCTCCATATGATTGTGTAGTGGTCAAGATCTTTACTTAGCGTTGTAATTTTTTTCCAGATCATTTGTCTGATTGATGTTTGTCATCATCGCCAGAGGTAAGGTAAGCTGGAACGTCAGTGGACTTCATCTTCACTTTTTAGATGGAGTTGTCTGGAGGGAAGTTGAAGCCTCTTTATTAAACACTCGAAACCCCAATTAAAATTTTTTTCGTCATGTCCTCTGCTGGGGCTCAAACTTGGGTCGCTTGTGTTGTTATGCGTGCTCTCTAACCACTACACCACTTCCCCCTCTTTCCGCATTGGACCAACGATATATGGTATATGAATCCATTTTTTAATATTTTTTTATGTTAAATAAAACCACAAAAAGTAATCGTAAGCTGAAAACGGGTGAAATTGACACCTAGTAAATTTTCAAAGGCAAATCAAATTTAATTGCGATAATTAAGGTAAAGTTTAAATAATCAAGGATGTTAGTTTGAAAGTAATTAAGCGAAATAATAACAATTTTCAATTTTATTCGATTTCGATTTCACTCGATCGGTTTACAGAACATTTCCAAATGAATTAAATTGAATTTTTATTCTGTTTGACTAGAACTACGATACATGTTATTTATGTTTTAAAAACGAAACTCATTGGAAAACTCGCAAGTATTTTTCAAGCGGAATTTCACGCTATTGAAAGGTTTGCCCAATTCAATTTGGACAGGTAGTACAAAATAATAATCAAACCCACGCTAGAGCATTTAGCTGATATGAAATTGACTCAAAGTTAGTATGAGACTGAGTGGGAAAATTTAACCGATTTGGAATAGACAATGCGTTCAGATTCTGCTGGGTTCCTGGTCACGTAGGTATTCGAGGAAATGAATAAGCTAATCAGAAAGGGAGCTTATATAGGCCCAGAACCTTTCTGTGCAGTGGACTTCTGCGTTAGATTTGGCATCTAAGGATGGACCATTCTTTTAAAATGGCAGACCTAAACCATAATGCTCTAAAACTATGATTTACAGTATATTGGATAACACAAAGTATGTATGTTAACAAACCAATAAATGCAATGTTATGAGATGAAAAATGAAAAAAATATAAATTTACGCTTGTCCACTTGCATGAAAAAGACAAACAAAAATAATAAATTTAGTATTGAACCCCTTAGAGTATGCACTTTTTTTAAATTAAAATTTGCTTATTTTTCTGTTTATATTTCATACGTTTCTATGCTTTTGAGAACATTTTGTCTTATTTTTCTTTCGATTCAGTTTCTTTTTGGAATACCAATTTTCGATCGAAACGTAACTGAATGTGGAGACGTAATAGAAACGCAGACTAGGGGTGAGTGTTTCCTTATTGAAATGGTGTTATTAAAAATGATTAGAAATTTTTTTATATTTCTGTTTCTATTTCATAAGTTCCATAGCATAAAACACGTCTTCTTTATTTTCGATTCCACTTTTTTTAAAACGAAATTTCGATCGTAGTGCAACTGAATGCAGAGACTTAATCGAAACACTTAATAGGGGTGATTAATCCTAAAAGGATTATATGAAATATGACAAAAAGACCCAACAAAATGGCTGTAATGAAATTTAGCAAGAAAAGGAAAGTAAAGGGGATCATAGAAAGTGTAGATGAGCTGCATATGCTAAAAAGGGGATGTCGAAAACCAGCTGTTAACACTATTAAAGGCGTCTATTAACCCGGAGCTCCAAACGATCCTTGAAATATTTTGAATCGAAAAAATCTAAGCGATATTTCTTAAGTTTGATATAGTGATTCTATTTGTATCACGACAGCCTAGTTTAATCATCGTTAAATGGTAGACTTGCGCGTATATTCTGTAAAACGTAATCAAGTGAAAATTAATTCGAATAAAACTTCAAATTACTGGTAAATTCCGAAACGTCAAAATTGTAGCAGTGTGGTTTTACTACTGTATCAATACAAAGTATACAACACGGATTTTTGCATTGTAAAAAAGCTTTGCATACTTTTTTACATTTTTTGAGGCAAAATCCTCTGCTCACCAGATCCGGAAATTCGCAGAGAAAGTGAACAATTGTCTCTCTCTCAAAAGTCTTCTTGCAGCTTCTGCAGTGATGGTTGAAGGCCAAACGCATTTCCTCTGTGTTCGTTCCGATCATCCAATGACTCGTACACCGCAATGAGTTTGGAAATAGAGTGGTGTGAGGTTCTCAGTAGGCTGCCACTAACGTTCCGAAGCCACAGCGTCCTCGAGAGATGTCAGAGTAGGAGGTGATAGATTCCACAATCATCGAGGGCCTCCTAGCAAGTTCATCAGCCTTTTCATTGCCAATAAATGGTACATGTACCACCGCATAGTTTCATCTCCTCTATCAGAGAAAATTCTGATCCTTCCCACAGATTCCCGGTCTCTCAATATCCTACAAGCCTGCATAATCGAAAATACCTCCGTCTGAAAATTGCTAGGGACCTCCATTAGTATAAAAAATTCCGCAATGTCAGCAGGCTCGGAAAAAATAGCACCCACGTCAGTTGCCCATCTTGGATTCATGTGTAAAAACCGTAACACTAGAACTCGTAGAAATCCTACCTACATACTAAGATCTTGGCGTGCCCGGATTTCAGATAGCCAAGTCTGTCCCCAATTCTCTTCGATGAGTTTGAAAATGCTGCCGTGGCCAGAGTGATTGCCTCCAGAAGCCAAGTGCTTTCAACCTATCGCACTCCGAGCCGAAAGCGATAAAATATGGGGAGCAATAGGTAGTAAGATCAGAATGGCGTTGAGTGCAGCACTGAGACATGTCCAACGCGCAGTTTTCCCTCCACCACATCAGTCAGCCTTATGTGAGAATTGTTAGGACCATTAGGTTATACAACCAGAGCATCATTTGCGGTTTGAGACCTCATTTTCGGCCAAACATATAATTGAAGGAATAAAAGGCCACATAGGCCTTTTTTACCAGCTCCTCGACTTGCAGCCTTCAGTGAAGCCAATATCGCACCCAGTTACTTCACTCTGAATGAACGTTTTAGAGATTGATTGTACAATCAGGGTATTCTAAACAAAGGTGGTTTGTACTTTCTGGTGAATAACACGAGTTCGCTCTTATCAGGATTAACCCTAAGACCGAACATGTCAAAACACCTTTGACAATCTCGCTTATTACTGAGGGGAAAGGTCCCAGCACCATAATGACCAGCGTAAGCCGCCATCTTCATCCTACCATTGTTAATTTGGGCTAAAATTTTATTCACAACTAACCATAGAAGAAGCAAGAGAACACCACCGAAGAGTACCTCTATGCAAAAATCTAGTAGTGCTATCTACCGACAACAGTAGGTAAGAGACTAAAGGAGAAACCCATCCTCTAAGCATCGATTCCAAATCAGATCACATACTCTGTCGGAGAAAGCCCGACACACCAAATTAAAAGTATACTGCCTATTACACCTACATTTAGCCAATCGCATAAAATAGGCATCGAAACGTAATTTATTACCTTTAGTGTTACAGCATGTTAATTGCTTTTCCCCATTTTCAGTTTTTTATTTTGATTATGTATACTTTTGTTTTTCTTTATTGATGTTTTTATTTATTTTTCCTTTTTGTCTTCTTAATTAGTATATCAAGTCCGCTATACATGTATGTAATGTGATATATTTTATTATTATTATAAGTTTATTATTAATTTTTAACGTATTTTTAATTTTTTTTGTTTCGAAAATTTCACTAAAAGCATTCAAATTCGAATACATAATTATTTATGTATGGAGATGTGATTGATTTATGTTTCTCATATGTCTGGCATCTCAGTGCTTCTCTTCGTAGTGTTACAATGATATACGAGTTTATGATAATTGTTACGTTATGCTACGTTACATTTTCATATATAGTTTTTGTTTGCTTTATAATTTAATTTTACTTGTTAGCGTTATTTTTTGTTTGTTTGCAAAAGGATTATGTGGTTATTAATCCTAAAATATGACATATGCTTGCAAAAAAGCATTGTTTTATGACTTTTTAAAATACAATTTATATATGTATGTATGTATGTATGTCTATAATATGTACGTATGCATTGTATGTATTATGATTTATATTTTATAAATAGTGATTTTACAATATTTTTGTTAAAATATATATTTGAATCTATCGGTTTAAATTGTATTTATGAAAAAATAACCAAAATAAAAAAATCTTTAGCTTTCTACAATCCTGATAAAAATGTTCAATTATTATTTGCCATTAAATATAATCAATTTATCTTTTTAAACGCATATTAACAAAAAAGTTTAAAAACTTTTAAAGTAAATTTATTTGAAATGTTTCGTTCTTTCTTTTTGTGTGTAAATGAATAAAAAACAAATAAAAATATGGACAAAAAACCTAAAAAAGCAAGTTGATTTATTTTCTTGTTTGTTTTTAATCATTATTAGCAATTATTTTTTTAAATATATTTTATAACACAAATAAAAATGTTCTTTTTATGTAGTGTTTTTTTTTTAATAATCAGAGTAGTATACCTTATATATTAGCCCTAGTTGTAGTAAAGATGTTTATTTTTTTTTTAAAGACACCTTGCTTGGTTATTAGCAGTTACGTTTTTTTAAACTTTTTTTTTTAACAACAATCGTCATTGAAGAAGATTAGTGTAACACTTTTCATATCATATTTGATAAAAAAAAATAAAATAAAATTGCAGGTGCCTTTAGAGTCTGTCTGTAACAAATAAAACAAAATAACATCCACTGGACAATGTAGATTTGTGTGTGTGGGTGTGTTAAGGTGTGTTTAAAATTTTTCTTATTTTTTTATAAATTTATTGGATTTTGGAAACTTTTCAGCTTCAAAGTCGGGATCTTTCTTAAGGCGTTCTCGTACGTTCGTGCGTACCGCCTCTACACAGGCTGTTTGTACGGCTGTATCACTGGCAATTGCACGTGCTACGTCATCGGGTGTATGGGCTGGTGTTGCGGTGACTGTTGTTGATGCTGTACCATGTCCGGGATTTTGTATGGCTTTTCTTACACTATCCGCTATTAAAGCACTTATTTCTGCTGGTGGCTTGGAATTCTGCACCAGCTTTCTTCGTTTCGACGACATACCTGATATATAAGCATCAGAGAATGGTGATTGATTGGGAGGATTCTGAAAATGAAACAAAAATTGTTTAATAATCACAATGATAGAGATTCATACACGTGTTGTGGTACACAAAACACTTAAGATCAAAAAAAAGAGTAAGTACTGGCGGTAGCTTGAATGAAGTCTTTCGTAATTTTATTAAAAAATCGCTTTATTTTTTTTGGCGTAGTCAATAATATCATATAATCGTCTTTATGGACAATTTGTATTTACTAAAGCGTGATTTATTTTAGCTTGTTTGATCTTTTAAAATGTTACCAAACTAAATCGGTAAATCGGTTTTTTACTTTACAGCAAATTTTCTTTTGCAAAGGGTAATCATCGTAGCGCGACACAGTAGCTTATTTGCAAGAATGTTTCAGAGCCAAGCTGGCAGTGGTACTTCCATGCTGGAGGGATCTGAATTAAACACCACTAAGAACTATTCAGCCATGTCTTTTAGCGTGTGTTAGTAAATTATTTAAAATTTAAATAATTACATTCGTAAGTTTCAAGTGGACTTTTTTCTGTTTTTAACGGCAATTGGTGAGCAATTTTCATAAAATCCTATGTCTTCTATCCTTCATGTCAAAAGTTATGTTATTAAGTTATTTTGTTCCTACTAGTCATGAAAACTATCGAACTGGCCTTCACTACTGGTCATTCCGGCCTTATTCTATGATTTTGTGAATATCCAGACAAGTCTACGGACCAAGATACCTTCGTTTATTCGGATGAGCGTTTAACTATCGTTCCTGTCTGCAATGACTGGGGGTGACTTTCTAGGATGACATTTTCACTGTGACTACTAATGAGATTTTCCATCGACCCTCTGTAAATGTCATTGAGAGCTTGCCTCAATGATATCCTGTTTGTAGACGCGAAGGCCATCTCTCACAGGTGTCAGGGGAGGGTCCAACTCCATTAGATGGAGGCTCGGATGCCCCTCCAATGACTTCTCAGAAGAAACTGCTTCGATAAGTCGTCCAAAGCGGTACACCATAGTGAGAATTACTCAAATTAACCTTTACCACCAGTTGACTCCCTTCCTTTAATTTCAGGGTTCATAAAGAAGAATGGTCAAGCAAGGTCAGACAAGAAACTATATAATGGTTAAAAACAACTTGAAAGCATTAATTCTTTCTGATTTCGTCAAACTCCATAATAATAAAGCAATGTCTTGTACAAGCGAATAAAGATTTTTTTATCACACACATCTATGTACTTACATCTGTTTGTCTTTGTATATCACGTGTTATAATCGGTAACCAATCGTTAGGGAAATGACGATGCCATGCTGCTGAACCTGGCACAACTGGTGGCAAAGGTTCATCATCAATTTCTGGCTGTGAAGTGGTAGCTGCTGTTTCAGACATTTCCACATCGGTATCCATTGGCTGAGAATGAAAATATGGGGGTGGTGAAACAAACGTCTTTAAATAATTTAGTGTTTTTATCATCAATATTTTACATATGTATACAAATTTTCAGCATACATACCATTTCCATACAATTTGTATTCGAACTTGGTGAATTACGTAAAACAATAAATTGTTGAGCATCAGCTTCGTCTGTTGCACTTGGTATAGTGGGTGTTAAATAAAGAGCTAAAAATTCCACAACATCTCCACGTAAATCTAAATAAAAAAAAAAAATTATATAAAAACAAAATTCAAATCAAATCAAATTCACTTTGCTTAAAATGAAAATGACTAAAAACTTACTAGTTTGTATGGAATTGCCCAATAAACGCATTAATTGTACCCAAAATATTTCAGCGTTTGCCCGGCCAATGCAAATATACAAAACACTGTACAAACGTTTACGAAATTGTTCACATATTTGTTTAAGTCTCTGCTCAAACTCCTTTGGATTTACAGGATTTCTTTTTAAAAGTTCAATTACGGTTGGCAAAGTACTTCTTAAAATATTAAATAGCGAATCCCGTGAATCGTATTCGGGTTTTTCGTATTGCGGTAAATATAAAAGCGATTCGCCAAACCACTGCAGTGCACGATTTATGGCCGGCGGTATAGTATCATCATTGATCGGCTGACCTTCGAAAATGTGATTATTTAAACAGTTCATTAGTTGTGTATGTATGTTGAGCCCTTGTGTATCCTGATTTGTTTCAGTATCACTGGACATTGCTGATGATGATTGTGGCCATGTATCACGCCTATAGATTTCACGTGCTGCAGCGAAATCAAATACCTGCGGTTCAATGATGGCATTCTCAACGCGTTGTGCTGTTGCATTAAACAATGTAGAACCTGTAACACGAAGATGTAAAAAAAGTATTTAATACAACAAGCATTTATACAATAAATGAATAATTAAAATTTATATCGCAAAAGGAGAACATTTTTAAATGAAAATTTTATATTTTTTACATGAAGCGATCTATGAGGGTAGTGTTGATGTAAGAATAATAGGTTCTATTAAAAAGGATAGTAAGAGTAGTGGTTAGTACAGTAGATGGAGATGTAAACGATTTAGTACATAAATGTGTAATGGAATATTAAATTTGAAATGTTTGGCCTATTGTTAAAAGATTAGGTCATGTAAAAAGCATCCGCGGTTTTCTTTCACTAGATACATTTTGTTGCCTATATATCGGAAAAAATTTATTCGATTATACCAAACGAATTCCTTAATTTGTCGCTTGTGTTAAAAATTGTATTGGATGTGAGTGAGTGGATGTATAATGAAATGATCGCAATACGATGATTTCTTTAGGATAAGGATAAAGAAAAGCCGCCGAAAGATTTGTAAAGTTTATAGTGAGAAAGCTGTGAGTGAAGTCCGGAATCAAAAGAGGTTCTGGTTTACTAGTAGGTGGAAAAATGAATACAATTTTGTAACTGGTGGAACAAGATCAAACAAATGACAGTTTGGCATCATTTAAAATAGAATGGATAGTCGAATAAGTCGAAAGATATTTTATAGCCGAATTACGAAACGAAGAATTGGTTGAATATGAAAACACTAAACTAAAAAAATCATGGACAAAGATCGATGACTGTCCATAAATAATATGAAACTCTGAATTGATGAGAAACCAGGTGAATCCATCAATTCTGTTTTTTTTTTTTTTTTGCTCACAACTATAAAGTTAAAACAAAGCTATCAAAAACGGGCAATCAATTGGACAACAGAGCAGGTGTTATGTTTCTAATCATAGCAATGTAAAGCTACCACATACATCAATGATGATCATCTTATACTGCATATCATTTTTTTAATTGTCAGCTAAATTCTCTTGAAGAGTCGCTGAAATTCACATGTACAAGTTTTTCGCCGATAAACCACAGATGTTCTACAGCGATCGACTTATGAAGCTATACGAAAATTGGCAAAATGGCCGTTTTCTAGTATCAGTTCCCCCTGACTTAGTAATGAATTAAGGAGATTAAAGAAAAAGAAAACAAGAAGTTTTTTAAGATATGAAAGGCGAAATAGATTATGCGTAACAACAGATCGTTCTTTTGTTTTGTCAAATTCGATTAACAAGTTAAAAAAAAACCCCGGATACTTTTTATATGACCCTAATATAGAAAACTTTGCAATATTAAAACATAAGATATTTAAAACCTTACTTACCCACTGTAGTATTACGATTACGATTTTCTAATCTTGTAGTATTTTGAGAAAGGTTGTTAGAAGTATTATTAGACGATTGAGTAGAAGTTGAAGCTGAAGATCTATTTAAATTGCCACGGGCAAATCGCTCGCGAGCCTCAAGGAAATCAAAGACAGGAGCACGAGGTGGTGTAGAATTTGGATTTAATACTCTTGTATCTACAGCACGGCGCATGCGTTGTACAAAATTATTCATTATATGCGGTGGTCGCCGGCGGGTATTAATATTTGTAACATTTGCTAATATATTAGAATATTGTTTTTTTTTTTGATTTTCACAAATATACATTAAAATATGAGGGATAAGGGGGAGTGGGAAAATTACATAATGGGGTATAAGATTTTATAGGATGAAGAAATATAATCAAATGGTCATGAAATCAAATGCTTTAGCACGTGAAAAATTTAACTAAATGGTTTCTATTACTTTTTAATGGAATTTTACTCTTATTTTTGTTGTTGCATGAGATAACATCACCACCATAACATTATATTGCGATTGATTTAAGAGGAATGTTCTTATACAGTAAACGTTTCACTTACCACCACCTGAAGAACTGTTTCGATTTCCTGCTGTCGGAGTTGTAGACGCTGATGCTGTAGCATTTGTGGAACCATTGTCTGTAGTAGCATTATTGGAAGTTTCTGGTTCTCGTATATGATGACTATTGCATGGTAGAAAACGATCAAATGATGATACGTTATTGCTGGGTATAACACGACCATTCCAACCAGTTGGCATACCCAAAACCGGTATATTTCCAATGTGTACTTGGGGACGTGATGTTGAACGTGTTTGTGTTGATGTTGTGGGTAAAGTAGCTGTTGTTACACGTGCTGGATTTGCTGTTGAAGAGGAGGAGGAGGAGGATGAAGATGAATTTGTTGTTGTATTATTAGTGTTTATATTATCATTTGTTGTTGTAGTTGTAGTTAATACAATAGGAGTTGTTGTTGTTGTTGTCGTTGAATTACTATCGTTATTATTTATTGTAGTTGTTGTATTGTTGGCTGTTTGGTTAGAACCACGATTACCGCTACTAACACCACCACTACCAACACCACCACCGCCACTACTACCAATAACACCAATGGGTACATCAATTGAAACAACATTTGGGGTATTGATATGAACATGAAATTCAGTATCATATGGTGCTGCACTAACCACATCTTGCAGTAAACGTGCTACTTGACGTTGAAAATTGCCTACGATGGTTAATTATATATAATAAAAGTATTTTAGAACAACAACAATTACAAAATTTTAATTGTTCTCGCTTTTACTAAGAAAAAACATTTTGTTTTTAAACAATTTACAAAAAAAAAAAAAAAAAAAATTAACAAGAACAGTAAAGTTAATGAAAAAATTATTAATTGTATTTTTAAATCAAAATTTCAAAAGAACATTTTGGCAGAGTTTTAGAAATTTATTTTGTTCGAAAAATAAAAATGCCAATTCGAAACTTTAGGAAATATTCCATGTTAAACACATTTGCCAAACGATGTACCCACATTAAAAAAAAAAAAATAAAAATTATTCAAATTATCGTTTACTCGTGTGTTGTAATTAGGAAATTTCTTAATAATAAAATTATTTATCTAAAAACAATGTTTTTTATTATTAAGGATGATGAAATATATTAACACAACAGAAGCAGTTAAAAGTGGTAGTAGTGACACATTACTTAGTAAGTACGTTATGTGAGAGGGGAAGTGTAAGTAGTACTTTCGAAAACGTGGCAAATATTTATATTTATGGTATATCATTATGAGTAGTTAGGTTAATTAGTAAAGCTCCAGCTATTCAAAATGGCAGTGAAAGTGACATATTCTACCAAATTACTTTAAATCAATGCATCCTAATCCTATTTTTAAAATATATACAATAAAAATATGGTTCGTATCCATTTAAATTTATTTTTTGTTTATTAACCCGTTAATCTTTTAATAGTCATAGCGAAGAAATTGTACAGGGCGGACCAAAAGTTACCATGGGGTTTAAAAATTATATAACTCTTTCGTTTACATATTTTTTTAATTAATCTATGAAGAGTGGCAGTCGAAGGGGGCCTCTGGATAATGTGCATAGGTATTTCGCTCTGGCATAGTGGGCGCCTTTAGAAGTACTCCTCAGGCATCGCTAGATATTACCCTAGGTCTGACCTTTTTGGAAGTGGCGGTTAAGAGGATAGCTGCTAGGAGCTTTCTGAGGATATTGGATGGAGACAATACCAAGGAATGCGTTTTTGTTGATAGGTTGCTGAATGGCCATGTGATCTTCAGGGATGCATCTAAGACCGAGGAATGTACATGTGTGGGGGTCTATCTCGTGCACAGTGACATGAGACTGTCGTATAGACTTCCGGACGAGTTAGTGTCTTCGAGGCTGAGGTCTTTTTGCTGGCCTTAGGGCAGCCAAGCTAATTCGCGGCTTTGTTGCTATTAGGATTAGTTTGGTCATCTATGTTGATAGTCAGACTGTTATTAAGGCGCTAACTGAGCGTTGCGTCAGCTCAAAGTTGGTGTCGCTCTGCCGAATGACATTTACGTCGCACCTGGTTGTGTGCAGCGTCAAGCTGTGCTGGGGTCCTGGACACAGTGGAGTGCTAGGAAATGAGACTGTCGATGAGTTGGCGCCGCCAAGTGTATTAAACTGGCGGTTGCGATTGTCAGACCCAGCTTGGTTTTTCTGTGAGCTTAGTGGATAATTGGGTTCACGGTAGAATGGAAGCGTTATTGATGGGCAGAGCAGACTGTAGGGCCTCCATTTTGCTTTGGCCTAAACTTGACCGATCCATCAGAATGGGTCCTTAATCTGAGAAGGGAGTCTCTTAGGACTGATAGAAATTCTGACTGGACACAGAGCTCTAATAGTAAGGAATGGGCTATGGGAAGCTGGCACCTCGAATTTTTGCGAGTATGTGGCGATGTGGTGGAGTTAGAAACCGTGGAACATATCCTCTATGACTGTGTGGCTATCCAAAGGCGCAGGCTCAGGTTGCTAGGTCAAGGTTTCTTTCGTGGTCTAGGGTAGGCTGCATCAGCCAGGATCTGTGACATGCAGAGTTTTTTATCGGGCATAGGCTGGCTTACTAAGTGACGTCCGGATTTTTTAGGGTATAATTTTTCCTTTTCTTTCTGTTTCTTTCTTTTCCTTTTTATCTTTCCTTTTTTCTTTTTCTTTATTTTCATCTTTATCTTTCTTTTACTTCTTGCTTTCTATTTTACAAAGGCTTTTCTCAATAGACCTTTCTACCCTTGCTCGAATACGCGGAATAAAGTTTTATTCATTATGGGCGCTTTCAAAAACGCCAATAGGGGTGCTTGGTAGCTTAGGCTACTGAACTTCTCAGAGGGCTGCTGCCAAACAGGAAAACACATCTACAATGAGTGACACATGTATCACTAGATATGACTGTAGTGACGGGTCACTACAGTATGGTATTGGCGTGGGTACTGAGCGTAAAACAGACCAAAACGAAACTTATACTTTTTCATAAAGAGCACAAGTTCCTATATTTTTTATGAAAAAGTACAAGTTCCAAAAGTCTCTACTGCCGAAAATAGGTGTTACTCAAATTTCTTGCTATTATTAATAAACGAGGCTGCAATCGAAAAATGAACTACGTGAGAGGGCTTTGTCTTTGCTAAATACGTCTGGTATTATGTTATGGGGTCTAGTTAATTGTTATATCTTTCTAATTACGTTCGAAGCCTAATGATTAATTTTTAAATCCAACTTCTACTGCTATTGGTACAACTCTCTACTTTCTATCTTCTCCTACTTTTCTATCAGGTATCACAGCTTTTACTTTTTACTTTCTTCAGGAACGTAACTTAACCTATTGTCTTAGATGTAAAAGAAAATTGATGGCAAAGATTTAAAAGCATAATTTAATAAAAATCCAAGTCAATCAAATTTAGAGGTTGCGAAATCCAAAATAATAATGCATAACTTAAGCATTTCTATATTTCTATTTCTATGGGATAGAATTCGAATATTTGCTAAGAAAATAAAAATATAAAAATTCGCTTTTACTTTTTCTTGTTTCTCAAAATACCGATGTTACGAATAAAAAATAGTCATGATAACACTTTAAACAGCAAGAAATTGCAACTTTACTACGTTTTTTGATTCTTCTTTAAAATGTTTTGTAGCGAATTTTAGGCCTTTTAGATTTTAGTCAACGCCGTTATGCTGGGATCTATATTTTTTATTTCGCTTTCTTCGGTTATTATATATTATGTATTATTTTATGATTTGGTTCAGATTTAAAATAAAGCTTGTTATTTGATATTTTTGTTAAGATTGAAAAAAGTTAACGGCAAACAATTTAATAAAATAACAATTTTTAACAAATAAAACATACGCTCTAAATACATTGCACGACTTGGTTGTAGTATTATTTCAAGGGTACCACCTCCTGGGGCTGGGGCTACTCGTAGAGTCGTCAAATACAATATTTTTTTCATTGAAAAATTAAAAAAGCAAAAAAATAGAATAAAATGTGAACACAGACTTACCTCTACCTGAAGCGGTGGCATTGTTATTCGTAGTATTTGCATTTGCATTATTATTGGTTGTTGATGGTGTAACATAAGTAATCGGTGGACTCCATACGACGGGATCATCAATGGGATCATCAACTGTTGAATTATTTGCATCGCTTGTTGACGGTGATGATGAACCTGACATTGAACCACTACGTGCTGTAGTTGCTGTGGCATTATTAGTGGTATTACTACTGATGGTTGCAGCAGCAGCAGCTGCAGTAGACGCTGCAGATCTTGCAGCGGCAGCAACAAGCTGTGCAGCAATATTTGAGGCATTGCTTGACGCATTTGCATTTGATGTATTACGTGAAGGCGGCGGACGTAAAGCTGGTATAAAAGCAGGTGTTAGGAAATTATTTGAACTAACATAACCACTTTGTTCGACCAAAATCGGACGACATGTTAAATATCGGGGTGTAGCCTGGGAAACATCCAACATTAAATCAGATATGGCATGTTGAGCATGTGACAAATAATGGAATGCTTCTGAGACACGATCAAATAAACGCTGGGCATTTTCACGTCCTGTAGTATCCTATATACATTAAGCATTAGAAAAATAAAAACATTAAAACAATTCAAAATTTTTGTAACGGAAGCTTAATAAACATACATTTTCCTCGAATGTAGGTTCATTCTGTAATAAATCGTAGTACTGTTCTACAAATGGATTTAGACGATTTTGAACATTACGCAATTGCTCAATAACACCAGCCAATACAGGAGTACCAGTGCGACGTCTAGAATTGTCAGCACCACTATCATCATTGCTGCCAGATGCAGCAGAAGTTTCATTATTATCACTTGCTGTTGTAGCAGCAGCAGCAGCATCAGCAGCAGCAAATGTTGGTGATGCTGTTGTTGAATTGTTATTACTCTGTGCATTAGTTGGTGTGTCCTCATCGTCATCGACCACATCTTCAATTACAACGGAAGCAGTGGCAGCAGCAGCATCAGCCGCAGCAGCTGTAGGTGGAGTTTCATCATCTTCTGCAGCAATACTAGATTCATTAGCAGTCGTTTCAGTATCAATTGCAGCTGCAGCTGCAGTATTATTTGCTTCATTTTCATTCGAACTAAAAACTGTAGGTAATTGTACCAGAGTTACATTGGTATTGCCACTAACACGAAATGCAGCTTGTACAGCATCTTGTACCATTTCAACGATTTGTTGAGATTGCGGTATATCAGATGTAATGCCTACTTCTACAACTGTTGATTCCATAGTCCAACGACCACGAGCTAATATGTCAAGTGGTTGATTATTTAAACCCTAAATATTAAAACATGTAAAAATAATTAATACATAGATATAGCGATGGATGAATTGCTATTTAATCTACTTACCCTTGAAGGATCTTCCAAATAAGCGGCAATATTATTAGCACACTCTAACATATGACGGGCCACAGTTATGCGATTCATGCAGAATGATGATGATGCCGCAAATGGATTCACTGGTGCTTGGTTATCGACCTGGAAAAATGCAAAGAAATATTATTTCGCATATTTGAAAGGAAATATTTAAAGAGAAAGTTTAACAATATTTTACATTCTGTAAATTAACTAAATAAAAATGTTACACAAAAGACATTTGTTATCGAATTGTCATGCGGAGTAATTTACTTTTGATCAGAAGAACTGCCACTTAAGGCATCGTCTTTTCTACTAAAAGTTTACAACTTTAGATGAATCATTGGTATGTGATAATGGCGTTGAAACCAAAGTTCGAAGAATATTAAAAATTTATACCACAAAGTCGTGCTGTAAACAGTAACGATTTGCTTCGTTTACAAAAAATTATAAGAAAAAAGTACCTGAAAATAAGAGCAACACATGGCTCTTAACGCGTACCTGATTATTTTGCTTATTGCAAGCGATTGCTTTTTTGGCCAAAAACAACACTTCAATCATGTCTCAGCCATTATATCATATTCATTACAATTTGTCGTCGTCTTGCTAAAATAACGGGTCCGCCATCTAACGTTTTTTTTTCAACTGGTGCTTATTTCATGAATGGTAACACTTAGCCCATGTCTGATTTGACAGATAATTAGTTTTATCCTTCCGCTGAACGAATATGGTTGTGTATACGCTTGAACAATGCTGGGAATCTGGGCCTGCGATCGACTTACAGATGTCGATTTCGCCAAAAAAAAAAAAATCTTTTCAGATGAAGCTCATTTTGATCTTGGCAGGTATGTAAAGAAGCAATTTTGTCGTATTTGGGGCACAAAAAACCCGCACGCATACATTGTAAAGCCGATACACCCGAGTGGAGTCACTGTTTGGTGCGGATTTTGTTCCAGAGGCATAATTGGCCATTTTTTTTTATCGAAAGTGACCATGGAGTGGCCGTTACAGTCAATGGCGATCGTTATCGGGCCATGTTGAACAAATTTTTGTTCACAAAAAATGAAGAGGAGGATATTAGCAACATTTGGTTTCAACAGGACGGCGCTACGTGCCTCACAGCCGAAGCTACAATCAATGTTTTGCGCCCTGTTTTCAAAAAAAAAAAATAAATAAATAAATAAATAAATAAATAAAAAAAAAAATTATTTGGCGGACCCTTTAGTCATCAAAATACGCAGAATGAAGCTTAAGGTAACATATTGGATCTGAAAAAGATATCCATGCGATGGGTGCCGCGATTATTCACTATGAATGCAAAAGTGTTCATGACAAAGTTCAGGAGTAATCTGGACGACATTTCTCAAAGAAAATTAAGGCATCCAGCATAATCTTTAAAGCATACCATTTTTAGTAATAAAACGCTCTTTTACTAAAACAATTTTTCTTATACAAAATGTAACGCTATTATCTAACAGCTCTCATAAGCGTGTCTCATGCCGACTGCAGTTAAGGATGTCAACAACTATCTACGGCGGTTTCTTTAAATATTCCAATCAGACACAATATCTAATACTTAAAGAAAATAACTGGTTAACTAGTTATAGAATAAAATCAATATATAAACCGAGCACACATGAAAAAAGATAATGTTTTCTATAGCACCATTTGGACACAGCTAGAAGAATTTGCTATGAACCCGCATTGGTTATTAAAATAATCAATAATAATAAGTAATAGGATAAAAAATAAAAATTTCGACTTACATTAGGATTCATAGGAAAAGCCATTGTACCAACAACCATGCCATCGAGAGCACGGAATAAAGGAGAATTACGCATACTGCCGGCAACAGCTCGACTACGAGTACGACGTTCATTCGTATTATTTGCACCAGGAGTACCAGACGTATCCGAAGCTGGAAGACGCTGTGAGGGCGGTGGTCTCTCAGCAACATGCACGACTTTACCATCAAGGTCTGCTGTAATTGGAAATCGAAAAGATATTCAAGAGAAAAATTTCACATTTTCTTGCAGCAGTTACCATATTCCTTGAGTTGTTTGTCATCGACCATAACACGTCCACAGTATATGATACGTTGCTGATCAGCTGCTATGTTGGTTTTTTCTGCCACCTTATCCTTGAATTCTCGCACTGTAATCTGTTTCGTGTTGGTGGCCATTAAAAGTGGTGAGAATGAATAGTGGAAAAAATGCATTAAAAAACAAAGACTTTGGAATAGATTTTTTTCATTTTTTTTTCTTTTTGTATTTTTACTAACCTCATTATCGATGCTAAATTCATGGGTTTGGGCATCTAAAGTTTTCACTTTAAGATTTATAAGCATTTTGCTGGCTTTTTTGTAATTTTTCCAAAACTTTTCCTTTGTTTATTTTTGCACTTTTAGCCAAAAGAAAAATAATTTTCCAAAAAAATATTTTTATTCTTTTTATACGCAAAAACAATTTCACCAAAAATATATCTGTTAACGAAAAAAAAGAGAATTATTTCACTTCAATAAACACACAAAACACTCGATAATTTTTTTTAATTTCCATTAATTTTCTTTTCCTTAAAATTTCTATTTTAATTTTCGCAATAAGAAAAAAATATAAGAAATTTTCACAATTTCTTTGGTTTTTTCTATAATTTTTCTCTCACACTCTCTCTTTTTCCACACGGCAAGCAAATCAAAATCGTACACATATACACAAACACATAGAAAAAAATGACGTTTAGTTCTTTGACAGCTGTTAGTTGGGAAAGGAGCAAGAGAGAATGAAAACAGCCGCTGTATTTTATATAATTTTTTTTTGCAAATGCATGTGTGTCTGTCCCACTTCAGCAAAAATGCCGTCTGTCTTATTAGCCTCTTACTCACATTTTGCGAGACTGTTTCAAAAGTCTGTGGCAAGTATGACCAGTGTTTTTGTAAACCGTTGAAAAACAACCAATGCCTTAACACTTTTTTTAAATAATTTTATATGTTCCCGGTCCAGTTTAATAAATTCTTTACTTTTTTGTAACCTTATGAAATTTCTTTTGGGCAAATGATTAATTTTCACAGTTCTATTCTGGTACGTTCTACACCTGGCTAAAAAAATGACAACTTATAACTAACTGGTGGTGTTTGTCAAAAGGAAAATGTCAAAAACTATTAATGTTTAGGCTGAACCGTACAAAGAATATTGCAATCATCCGCTGTATATGTAGGGTTGTATTTAAAAAGTTCTAAAACAGGTATTTATGGAATTTAAAAGCCGTTATTTTATAAAACCAACCTTAATAGAAGTTAATATTATTTTAGAACTTGATGGTCAGCAGAATGAATGGAACAACCTGGTGAAATTTTTAAATCCTCACAACAGAATTCAATTTAGCCAAAAACACAGCAGACGTTTAAGTAAAAACATTAGGTTTGGTCACATACACAAAATTGTGATCAGACGGATCGGAATCTTACCGTAAACGAAAAAATGAAAGAAATTTGAGAGAGCAAATTTCTTATTTTTTAATGCCCAAAACAACCCGTACTTTTTTCACAAAATTTTTAAAACGGCGGTAAGTGTCTGAAGAACAACAGATTGTAATTGATTCCATTTTGCCAATTTTCAATTTTAATTTTAACTTAAATTTCAGCTGTCAAAATTCTGATGTTATCTTTTGCGCTAAAAAATTGATTTTTAACGTTTTTGAGCATTTTCTCTTTTATTGATAGAAATACAACGACTTGTATCACTATCTTGAATTTATATTAAAAAATATATTTTCTTTTTAAAGGTTAAAATTATACTGACCTAACTTATAATATTGTATGAGTAAAAAAGGTCAAATATCTAAAACGTGTTTTCTATGTCAGATCGAGTGGCTGAAGTAGATTTAGGGCGTTTTGTTCTATTAACGGTTTTCGATTTCTCTGAGGGGCTGCGTTCTTTCGGTGGTTTTCTTAGATCCTCCTCCATTGGTATGTAGTTGTTGTGTGCTGTCTATAAATATTTGCGGGTCGATGTGTTGCCTTGAAGTTTTGCTAGCTCCTCCAGCTTTGTGCTGGCGATAACTATTTTCTGGCGGATGTGGCTCATCTATTACATACGCAGTTTTAAGGCAATCTATTGATACCTTGACGTCTTTGTTATTGATCCTTAAGGTGAATTGTATTATTGTTTATTATTTTATATGGTCCCTCATACGGGTGTGATAAGGATAAGAAACGAATTGAGTCGTTGCGTAAAAATATGTGTGAGCATTTACCTTAAGCTGGATGTTTGAACGTTTTAACCCCGCCATTCCATGTCGTTTGCTGAGGTTGAATATTTTTCATGGCTTCACGTAAGTAATTAAGGGCTTTCGTCTCGGTTTCTGTTGTAGGCTGGGGGTTAAAAATCTCCGCTGGAATACGTAACGTGATACTCAGAAGCAGTTATGCGGGAGAAGCTTTATATATCTTCCTTCTATGTTGTCCGAAGGCCCAGCAAAATGCTTTGCAAAAATGTTGTCCGGCGGTTTGGATCATGGCACAGTATTGCAGCCTTTAAAGTCCTATGATGTCAATGAGGCCATTAGCTGATGATATGGTGTAGTACGGAAATGTTTAATGCCAAAGTATTTTGTCAATTCGTTGAAAAGATACGATTCAAACTGTCGTCCCTGATCACATGTAATATTAACAGATATACCAAAACGAGCGATCCAACCTGATATCAGCGCATGGTCTACCGTTGTTGCTGATATGTCTACTATGGGTATTGCCTCAGGCCAACGGATAAATCTATCAGTTATCGCGAGGAAATAGCGGTAACAATCACTGGGCGGAAAGGGGCCTACTGTATCAATGTTTAACTGCGCAAAACGACGACCAACTATACTATATTGCTGTAGAGGTGTTTTTGTATGGCTCAGAATTTTTGACCGTTGACATTGTCCTTACGAATGTTGGGCCAAATGAATCTATTTGTCATCATTTTGGCTATTGCCCTAGTAGCTGTATGTGGCATATTGTGCGTTGCTCGTAAAGACGTTTTTTTTTTTTAAATTTGTTGTAATAAATGGACGTGTACGCTGTGTAGAATAAATAGTCACAGTACAAGGTACTTTCGCTTCCAGGAATGGCAAAACGTTTAAGTTGCATTTTCAATGGTGAATTACCGGTAATTATAGCCTCTAGCTCTTCGTCTGTCTCTTGTGCGCGAGCGAGATCTTCGAAGTCAATAATTCAGTTAACGGTGTCTGTCGATATCCGCGAATGAAGGTCCGCGCTGATATTACATTTTCTCGATACGTATCAGTTAAGTGGTTTATTTATATGTGACAAACTCGCCATTTTATCAGGTACCTAAAGTGTGCTACTGCTAAGTACATAGCGGTAAGTAGGTCGTAGGTGCTATAGCGAAGTTGTGCCTTATAAAATTTCTTCGAAAAGAATGCGAGCGGTTGTATGTCTCCGTCGACTATTTGGTGCAGCGCGACTCCCGCAGCAGTCTTGGAAGCATCAACCCAAAGAAAAATGTCAGCATCTCTGGCTGGATGTGTAAGCAATATAGCGCATACGAGTTGCTTTTTACACTCTTCAAATGCTTTGGTTGTTTCATCATTCCAAGTTAACTGCGATCGGTCGTTTTTACATTTTCAGGGATCATAGTTAATAGCGGTGCTTGAACAATGATGATGATGGCTTGAGGAAAAAACCGTCTATAAATATTGATGGTTGCGGGTATTCATTTTAGCTCGTTTACCTGTTTAGGCTTTTTATAGTTTTTTATTGTTTAAACTTTCTCTAAAAGAGGTTCTATGCCGTTTGGCAAAACTTTATGCCGTAAAAACGATATTTCGGATTTCCCGAATTCACACTTTGCTAAATTTATAGATCAATGGTGATATTGTAGGTGCTCAAAAACGACCTTTAAATGCATTCTATGTTCCTCTGGTGATGCTGAGGCTATGCATAGGTCATCCATATACGGAAACACGAACTCGAGCCTTCTGAATACGTCATGTATTAGATGTTGAAGAGTTTGAGCTGCATTTCTCAGGCCAAACGCCATGGATACGAACTCGAGCAAACCGAAAGGCGTGGTAATGGCCGTCTTTGGTACATCAGCAGGATGTGCCGGCACATGCTGAAAAGCCTTTTGTAAGTCAATTTTAGAAAACATCGCTTTTCCATATAAAATTGTCGTAAAATTTTGAAGAAATGGCAGAGTATAGCAGTCCGCAATTGCAATTGCATTCAGCGTCCTATAGTCTCCGCATGGTCGCCAGGTACCATCTGGTTTGCGAGGTGTCCCGTCGATTATTGAACGTAGTTCACTTAATTTTTGTGGTGGAACTTGTGGTATAGTTATATTATACATCAGTTGATCTCGCTGTATTCCGGAAGCAGCAAACCAAAATTCTAACGACATGAAGTACGAGTCGATGTTTGTGGCATTTATACTTGGTGGGGTTAGTCGCACTGCATTTAAGTTAACATTGTTGGCTTATGCGGCTTCAATCGACACATTTTCTCAACCATCATACTCTTTGCCGTCAAACATTTTGTAAAACAAATTGTATGTTTAAATTATCGGGATCACCAATATAACGACTTGTATCGCTATCTTTAATCTTTATTAACAAATATCTTTTCTTTTTAAGGGTTAAAGTTATACTGACATTGTATGAGCATTGTATGAGCAAAAACAGTCAAATATCTAAAACGTGTTTTCTTAATCCTTTAATTCAGTATCTCATAGTTGTAATTGTGCAGCGATGTCACAGAAATTATTTCTTACTCTTATTTTACCGAACTTTATCCAAAAAGTATGGGAACAAACCTATTGTTGTAGAACTACTTTTCATTGTTTTTACAAAATTGTTAATTTTTTATTTATGAAAATCTTTATGAATATTTTCAATTGCATACATTTTTTGTAAATATTATAAAAAAGGTATTTAAACAGTTAATTTTTAAATAGAAGGAAATAGAAATGGTTTACAAATTAATAAAATGTATCACCGTTCTAGGTCTCTAAAGCAATCAGTTGGCACCTTTGAGAATGCCTATTAAGCTATATATGGCTCTCATCTTGACAGCTTACACAAGTACTTACAGATCTATGCTAAGGTAGATTACTTACTAGCTATGCTGAGGTAGTTTAGTTGGCTGGTTAAGGAAGACGTGATCAACTACAATTAGCAACAAACTAAACCAAATCAAGATCATAGATAATGAACTACCCAAAATGAAAAGAAAGGGAAAGAGGCATTACAGCCACTCTGAGCGAGCTGTTCATAAAATCTGGAAGTTCGAGGGCGTCCAGGTTTGCGCACCAAACTATTAAAGAAAGCTATACCAAAATACCTTAATTATCTGCCCGCCATTCACAGAAAAAGTGAAAGAGGATGTCCCTCACAGATGTACTTCAGCAGTGAAGGCTTAACCCCAAGTCCATGTTATTTATGTGCACTCCGAACATTCAATGACCCGTGATGATCACTATGAGTTCGAAAATAGAGAGGTGGGGTATCTTTAAAATTGCCATCGTCCTGCCGAAACCACAGTGCCCTCGAGATGGCACAAGAAGAGATGGATTGAGATGAAGAATAAATTGAGTATTCTTTGTCCTCCCATGAAAGAAATTTCAGAATTCGACCCTTGACGACGGCCATACGACAGCAGATGCCAGAGTAGAAGGCAATAGATTTCACGTCCAACAAGATGCTCCTGATGCCTTTGTGTCCAGTGACTCAAATCAAGTTTTAT
Source organism: Wohlfahrtia magnifica (assembly GCA_023159175.1). NCBI lineage: Eukaryota > Metazoa > Arthropoda > Insecta > Diptera > Sarcophagidae > Wohlfahrtia > Wohlfahrtia magnifica. The sequence goes on along the minus strand of JAKWBJ010000187.1, from coordinate 2,166,612 downwards.
CTTCGTACACAGAATAACTCATGCCAAGAGAAAATCCTGATCCTACCTACAGACCCTTAATTTCATAGCATCTTACATGCCTGCATAATTGCAAAGATTTCAACCTGAATAAGGCTACAGGCAATCTAAAAGATTACGCAGTCTGCAGACTCGGAGAAAACACCAGCCTCCATACCGAATGCCATTTTAGATCCGTCTGTGAAGACCGTAATACCAGAAACCACACTTCTTTTACATTCGTACCTTCCAGCTATGGCTGAAGAATAATATGACGATTTTAAGTTCTATTATAAGTCCCTTATGATCGGTCATGTAAGGAACAGTAATGGAGATAAAAAGTATTGTCAAGTTATGCCTACAGTCGGCAATAATTTTAAAGCCCAGTAAGTGATAGTGGTAAGCAATCTGAAGAAACATTGCGTAACGAAGAAGCGAGCTTCAAGCTAAATAGAAGCTGCAGAGATTCGGGACAACATTCTACGCATTATTATAGAATAATCTCTTTAGTGACGTAACCCCATGTAACTACTGTTCGTCGACTTCAAGAAGGCATTTGCTATCGTCAGACGGACTACTGTAAGAAAATCATTGAGAGGATAAGGAGTACCCCAAAAAATAATAATTAATAAATAATTTATCAAAAGGACCACAGAAGTGTAGTAACGGCCATTCAATATTTAACTCAAATTTAATGTTTTATTACATACTAAAATCCATTTAAAATTTTTAAGCTCTGAAATGTTAAATTCACATTAAAAGACAAAAAATTATTAGAAAATCATGAGTGGCAACTACAAATCGAACTCCTTTGAAGACGAAACAAAAGGCAACAGATTTAAGCAACAAAAACAATACACAACGAATTTTTTCGTTATGAAAACTAAATTGAATATACAAATAAACAACTATTATCTTTTTAATGCCACGTACGAGGGCTGTTTACGATATTAACGACATGCATACTTTATAAGGCCTTGGTAAAAAAGAATAACTCAGTCAACCTTGTATTAATGCAATGTCCGATTTTAACACTTCAGTCAACTAAGCACCATTATCTGCAATTGTAAAAGTATGAACAGGGAGCATCCTAATATAGCTGATATTTGTAACTTATAATGGTTGGGCAATTTAAAAGTTTAAATTTGAACCAGCGGTTACTTCGAATCTGGCAATACTTATGTCAATAGTTATGAACGAAATTAGTCGATTTACGCTTGAGCAATTTTGGGATTTATTGGAAATTTATCATCATTTAAAATTATCTCTTCGGATGAAGCTTATTTTTATCTTGGTGGATACGTAAGTAAGCCAAATTGTTGTATTTGGGTCTCAGAAAACCAAACGTAGTCTTATAGAAGCCAAAACACCCAGTACGAGTGACGGCTTGTGGAGCGGAGGCATCATTAAGCCATATTTCATATTTCGCAACTATTACGGTCAATGAAGACACCTATCACACCATGATAACTGATTTTTTTGTGCCCGCTCTTCATGGTATTGATGTGAACGATGTTTGGTTTCTACTCATCTCATGCCACAATCGATTTATTGCGTCAAACGTTTGGTGGCCGTTTAATTAGCCGAAATGTTGATGTCAGTTGGCCGCCAAGAAGCTGCGAGCTGACACCGTTGGACTATTTTCTGTGAGGCGCCCTAAAAGACAAGTGTTATGTCGACAAACCAGAGGCAAACCAGAGCATTTGAAGGCCATTGCCGAGATACAACTCCATACACTCGAAAAAGTTCTCAAAAATTGGTCCGATCGAATGTGGTACTGTAAGGCCAGCCGCGGCAGCCATATGTAATAAATAATATTTCACTTCCAACCGGAGCAATTGTACTTCACAACAAAAATTTGGTAAAATTTCGAACTGTTTTTGTTTTATTGCATTTTTAAACTTTTAAATTGCCCACCCTATACAAGTAACAGATTTTAAATCAATGTTATTAAAATTTACAAAGAATTTGAAGTCAGGTATTCTTGTTTCTCCTTGTTTAGAGGTGAAAGAGGTTATCTTAACCTCAACTGCATCATTTCCCGCATAGGTTACTTCCCGAAGCTTCACATCTAATCACTAGACTGATATACAAATTAAGTCTATAGTTAGACTTTGAAGGTTGTATGTATTCGTCTTATTTAACAGCTGGTTCAAACACACGGAGTATAATGGTAATTTGGTTTGATCGGTGATCCGAAAAATCCACTTAACACTTCAGCGCTGTTTTGTTGCTAAATTCTATTTAAAACGGTTAAAACGCTACCAACTATTTAAAACGGTCAATTACTGCACAACTATCTATATCCAGTTTGTGCGGTTAAAATAATTCATTTTTCGATGGATGTACAAACCAGACAGCTCCTCAATACCCTCGAACAACGGTTTCCGAAGAGTTGAGTCTCTCTCAATTCACAGAAAAAGTGGAATTTTTCTCCGGTTAATTACAACTATGAGAGTATATATTGCAAGGAATGTTCATACCGGCTGCCTGCTTTCCAGTCGCCAAAAACCAGTTATCTCCGCTGTCATCCTGTCAGCATCCTTACCTTTCGTACTCTCCTCAGGTTGTATTTTAGCCAAAGCAACCTGCTGTTCATGCAGTTCGTATAACCAATCCAACTTCTATTCGCGATTCAATGGTAGTTTATGAAAATTTCTTTCTTGATCAATCTAATTGAAAAATCGATTGAGCAAGAGTAATGTCCATGGTAGATTCATGTCTAGCCAGATCGACAGATTTTATGTTACCCTCAATATTCCTGTGACCCTGCCCTCAGATTAAAGACACATTGTGGTTCTCACTTCGTGGTAAGGCCCCTTCCGCTCTGAACCACCCTTTTAGCTTTAGTAGCAGCTGAGTCCACTGCCCGGATCGTAGCTTAGCCATACATAGTATAGTGATATTGTAGTTAAGCCTAAATTTCGCACTGAGTGAGTAGATACCCATTCCAACACCACAGCCCATTTTAAAAACATCCGTGTAGACTTAGTTTTAAAAATGTTTAGCGAATGGCCTCCACTCCTCTCCGTTATGAGTGCTGCCATTCTGCCAGCACTCTTACGTTTCAAAGGAAGGAAAGGAGGAGGAAAGGAAAGAAGATGGAGAAGTTTTTATTCGACGTCACCGTCACAGGTATAATGTAATCAGTACCACTAGTGTACTAAGTTCGTTGTTATAATAGAATAGCATGACCATAGTCATGTCGCCATCTTTCTGATATAAAAATCAATTACATTAGAAGCCACCCAAGGGCCAGTCCTAGTTGCACCGTTATCGCACAAGCAGTTTTCTGTATCCTGTCGAGTATTTTGATGTTATACTCCCACTGCAAAGCACTCCAACAAACTACCGACACATATGATACAATTGGACATATAACCGCCTTAAACAGCCATAGTGTATAGCTCTTTCGAAGTCTCCATCTTTTGCCCAGCTTACGTCTGCAGGCATAAAGAGCAATGATTGATCATGAAGAACAAATCTGAAGACGATATTTCTGACAAATTTGATCAGATTCTCGAAGGATATATGTACATATTTTAAAAACAGTCTAGAGTAAGGCATGAAAGAGACTTAGTTTTTTTAGCTTAAAATGCCTTCGCTTTTGTTTCTGTACATCCGAGCAGTCCCATAGAACCGATACTTCCCTTTTTCCATCTAAATCCTATGTGGCCAAAGTAGCACTGTAGTGTACAAGTTTAATCTGTGTCTGTTTTAATCTGTTTTTTATATGTATACTCCTGAACGAAAACAAAAATATTCAACAGAGAATAACAAATAAACAACAATTTCATTCAGTTGTGTGATAGCTTTTGATGGAAGCATAAGTACGTCGCTTTGCGTATTCAAATAATTTACTTGCTTTATTGTTTACTTTTCCTCTTGTGCACACACTACAACAATTATTTACTAATGCTATTACATATGCTTCTATAGTATGACTATGTAGGTAATCCATACGTTCCGCCCTATCTCCCAATATACAGGCATAAACCTGATCAAATTCTTATCAAGTGTTAAGACATTTATTCTTCTTAATGTTTTGCGAGGTCGCTAGTAGTCTGAAATATTTTCTTTCTTTAATGCAAGATTTCACAGTCCTCTCTAATAGCTTAAAAATGAACTAACTTATAATAAATCTTTTGGTTTCATAAGAGTTCAATTACTTTACTTTGGAACGACGTCCTTCCTTTCTTTAGTCATTTTTACTTACAACAGGCGTGGAATATCTTTTCCAACGAAGTAATTTGATATAAAAGAATGTTTTCGTATATATAAATTACATAAATATAAGTACTTTTTGAAAAACCTTCGTAATAATGTGTTTCCTTATTTGTGTTATTTTTATTTTTCAAATAAAAACAAAAGGACCCTTATGACGTCGTTGTTCTGTGTATTGAATAGTCAGTCTATATTGTGTTGCCCAAAAGCCTTTAAGGAAAATTGGTTTAAGTTAAAAATCAACAAAAGGACATTATTTTGTATAAAATTACACACATCCATACATATGAACAATACAATTACTCACGTAAAAAATACACACTAGCATAGATATACATACAAACATATATATAAGATATGTATGTACATATAAACATATGCAAATAAGCATATGGATGCCATAAGCGACTGACTTACTCCCTCTATGTGTGACTTTAAAAACATTCGAATTTCGAATTTGTTTTGTGTATTTGAAAAGTAAAGAAGACAAATGTCAAAACTGATTGCAAACCAATGTTCAAATAGATTTACTTCAAAACAAATGCGGGTCGAAAACAAATACATAAGCAAATCGACAAATGTTCCGACAACACACTACCTTCATAAGATCTCTAGACAAACTTCTCCTCATAAGCATTTGCATCCATTTTTATGCAATTGTATTAAAGTTTTAAAGAAATTTAAAGTGAATTTCTTTGCTATTAAGGATTTAATTTTTTTAGATTTTTCCTTTTACTTTGATAGTGCAATGACTTTTTGCCTTATTTTGTTGCAGGGAGTGAGTATCATTTGTAGTCGTAATCAGCTTCATTAGTTGTGCTTGTTTTGATGACAACAAGGAAAAAAATTATTTCCATAGCACATAGAAGACAGTATCAGCAGAAAAACTAAATTGAAATAATAGATAAAAATATTGTATGTATGTATGTATGTATGTAGGTACGTATGTATGTGTGTGTATGAATATATTTACATGCATATGTACCCTGTCGGATAATGAGTAGCTAACTACAATATAACCAACTTAAAGTGACCATTTACTTACTAACTTAAAGTTATCTATTATCAAATGCAAAATTCACATTAACTAAAGTGCATATTCTTTACAGTAAATTTTTTGTTTTTGATTAGTTTTTTGCTCTTAACTCGGGTTTTCCCCATTTTGTTTCAGACTTTTCGTTTGAAAGGCGCTAAAAATTGATTAACAGAAAAGTGTGTCCAAGGAGCCGTCGGAATGGAATAAAGTTGCGTACACATACATATTTTATTTTTTTATTTACATCTGCCTTAGCTAAAACACGGAGAGCTTGGCTGCCCCATCTTAATTATTATTTTTAACTTTATTTTAGCTACATTTTTTACCTTTTGTCCCCTTCCGGTCCAAATCCAAACACTTGAGATAGGCTATAATTCCTTCCAGAAAGACCCTATAGAATCTACTTATTTCCTTAATTAAAATTTCTTTGAGTACATTCTAGTTAAGTGTCCGCTTCATTCAGCTTCATGCAGCTGTCGGCCACTGTTGACGCCCTTAACTTCAGTGAACAACTTAAGCTACGTTCACATTTTTCAAATATTTGACGAAAAAACAACTACTATTTTATAAAAACATTTCTTAAAAATTATAAAAAACAAATAATAGTACAAAAAATAATTAGATTTTTAACTTACTTAATATGTATATATAAAAAAAAAATAAAAATAAAATAAGAAATATTTCAATAAAGTATTTCATTACAGCAGTATAATACCGGTGATAATGTGCATATACTTATGCGAATTAAGTATAAAAAAACATTAAAAATTTTGATAAAATATTTTATTCTGAAAGTTTTCACCTAACATGCAAACAACTAACTTTTAGCTGATTTAAATAAAACTAGTTTGCAGTTCATTCATAGGTACAAAAAGTTAACTAAAAACTAACGCTTAGAAAGTCAACTTTAAGTTAGTTGGAAAATAATGCAGTGTTGGGCAATTGACTACCGCTTAGGACATCGCAATGTTAAAATAGTTAGTTGCTGAAAAGTAATCCAAGTGTCGGTCAGCACTAGTTGCGAACTATTTAGCTTAAAGTTAGTTTTAAGTTAACTCAGTTTCCGACAGGGTACAGACACCGACATACACTTAGAGAAATTTATAATAAGTCCTTTCTAGATGGAGTTCGTAATCCCGAAACACTTCACATTGGCTGATTTCATTGATAGGGTTAGGAGTCTCAATTCGTTTGAAAAGCAAAGAAGCATAGTCAACTAGTAATCATAATTCTAAAAAGGGTGCAAAAAATCTTTCTTAAAATATCTTTGTGTGGTCTAACGGTCGAGTGTGAATAGTCACTACTCTCGTTGTGCTGATAGCTTTTGTATACCAAAGACTTCTAGAATTTATGGAGTACTTGTTGGGTTGAGTCAAAGCCACCTTACACGATTTTATTTTCAATCATCTTAAATCATTCCATGAGCTTTATCAACTATTTCTGGTATAAAGATCTTATTTGTGCCAAGATGTTACGATTTAACCTTTTAAAAAGGTTTTAGTCGCTAAAATAAAATAAAACTCTACTTTGTTGTTGCTTTTTTACAACTTTTCTGCACTTTGTCTTAATACAGCAAATTCGCTTATACAACAATTTTATTATTTACGCCTGAACATGACATTACTTATTGACAGCCAAATGTTCACTTACTCACCAGCCGCATTGTGCCATCTTTTTATAGTATTTCATCATTAATTTCGAATGTCCTAGTACAGACATGAATCTTCGATTTTTATACGTTAATTCAAATGGTTTAAAATAACTTTATAATCACAAAAAGTAGTTGAATGATTTCAACGGCGTAAGTGTACTCCATTCAAGTGGTGTTTATATACGCATTTATATAATTTGAAGAATTCAATGTACAATGTAATTGTTGCCTGGTACTTACGATCTTATTCCTGTATAAAAATAAATTAAAAATGAAGTTCAGTTTTTTTAAATAATAAAAAAAAATGGTAAAAGACTTACATTTTTAATATTTTTATTGATTTAAATATATTGTTCACAATTTAAAAATGCACACTTTAATAATTTTCACACACAAAACATCAGCGTCGAAAGCTAACAACTGTTAGATAAATAAATCGATGCTCAACAAAATATTCGACAGAACTGCCAGCTCATAATACCAATTTGATAATCGATATTCGATATTCGATAGCCAACGAATATCGAAGATCGAATGTTACTCGTAATTGTGGCTAATATATTGATTTCCTAATACATTCTAAGGCATATCTGCAGTCTTATAGATAGTTTTTCAAAATATATTTTAATTTTATTGTATTTTTAAATACAACTAAACTAACTCTTCCTGTATATTAAAAAAAAAAAATATTTGAATAGAAAAAAATCATTTTTTTTATCGTTTTTCTATGGCAGAAAACTGTCTACCTTTTCATTCAAATTGACCTGCAGTTAGAAAGTGCCGTAAAAATGATTTGCTATGTTTTTTTCTATTTTATTTTATTTTCGATAATATATACCATAGAGGTATTATAAAGCTAATTTTTTAGTATCGGGTATTTTTTAGAGGTTCATAACCTTGACTTAGCAATATTGCTTTAATCGACAACAGTTTTAACAGCTGATAGTTGTTTTTTGCTTAGTTTGGTTTGACATTTCATTATGGATAGACTAGTTACACCAGAGCAACGCTTTCAAATTGTTGAAAATTTTGAATTGATTTTTCATTTAAAATTTTATTCTCTGATAAAGTCCATTTTTGGTTTGATGGGTACGTAAATAAGCAGAATTGACACATTTGGAGTGAGGATAACCCACTAGCTCTTGTCGAAACAGTTTTACATCCACAGAAAATTAGTGTTTTTTTGCCCTTTATTGGCTAGCGGAGTCATTAGTCCATATGTCTTCAAAAACGATGATGGTTAGAATGTCGTACCTCAATTAACTGGCATTAACCTTGCTGACATGTGGCTTAAACAGGACGGAGCCGCTTGCCACAAAGAGCGGACTACAATTGATTTACTTTTGATTAAAGAGTTATTTCACGTAATGGTCCAATTAATTGGCTAACAAGATCGTGTGATTTAACCCCAATGATTTTTTTTTTGGGGTTATGTAAAGTCATTTGTCTACGTCGATAACCAGAGACAATTGAATACCTGGAAATCAACATTCGAAGTGTTATTGGCGAAATACGTCAGCATATGGTACGAAAAATTTGCGCGTACAATTTACGACTTGTACGCGCTAGCCGTGGCTGCCACATGGTCCAAATAATATTTAAACATTAATGTCCTAAAATTTTATATCTAGCAAAGCCTGTTTCATTGATATTAAAAATATATTTCTTTGTTTGATTATGATTTAAATTTCTGTAACTGTAAAAAACCACTCTGTGTGATATCTTTATACATTGGCATTTGATTTCACCTTTCGAATAGATGTTGATTTCAGCTTATAACACATAACGTTCTTCTAACATCATCGTATAAAAATCATTCTTTTGGTGCTGAGGATATAAAGCTTTGGTATTTGCTGGCCGAATTTTTTAAACACTTTCGGTTACCATAATGGGCCAATTCGATGCATAAATAATTTTGCACCGTAGCGTAGAAGCAGTTTTTCTCACATACAAGATCACCTTTGTATTTTGACGTCTTAGTTTAATCTGTTTGTTAACCAACTTCATTCAAAAGTAAAAGCATTTATCGGGTTATTGTTCTATTTCAACATACAACTTATTTTCCTCGACCAAATATCCTGATATCATGGCAAAAATTGGTTGAAACACGATATGGCTACGTTAGGTGTGGGATAAGCTCCCACATAGGCTAGAAGTTAGGCCCATAGTGATACCAAAAGCGTAAGAGATAACCCAGAAATCAAACAGTCTCCATCGAAAATACATTTTACAATTGCTGCAACCGTTATTCTGGAGAATTCAACCAAGATGATATGAAATGAGAGACCATCGTTTCAGGTTGGGCAATGACACTTCATCCTCCTCTTTAGATCCATAGTTCCTGCTGAAGTCATGCGAAGAATGTCGAGTCTAACGGCATGCCTATTAAAATAGGGCAATCGCCCATGAGAACCGCAATAGTGCATAGTTGGATGATATCTAGCCTATGCACGGTTCCCATTCGAAAATTACAAGCTTTGTACCTGACGATATTGCTATGTTTTGGAACTCAAATAAGAGTTACCTTTAAATAATCCGAAATTTCCATGAGAAATCTTCGGCATTCATAAGCGAAAATAGACGTCGAGATGACACTTGTTGTAAATTAGGAGATTTGCAAGAAAAATCCTTCCACTATACAAGAATTGCACAGCCTTCAGTATGGCCATGACCTACATCTGAAACACGCCGCAGTGATCTGGCAACATATGAGAAACTCATAATATGGCAAGGAATAACAATTTCTTTGTTACTTCTTTTCATACTTAGGGTTTAGTCTCCAGGTTCAAATTGATGCTACCTGCACTGATAATGAAAAAGACTCCTCAAGCTATAACCTAACTCTAGTATCACGAACATGGTGACTCTAAGAACTTATGTTGTCGCTTTGTGTTAGAGTGGGTACCTTAATGAGAAAAAATTGCGTCTGACATTGGGACCTTAATCGCGGAAAGATACTAGTGACTCAGTCTTGGGTTGCATTTAAGTTAAAGTTGTCAATGATGCATCTAAGATTCAGGTTGTTTGTATTTCTGAGTAAGAAATACATATTACGCATAGACAGTATAACCCCCAAATTAATATTGTTACGATAAAATAAAACAGAGAGATACACTACATCAGTGCTTTTAAAACAGTATTGTGGGATTTTGGTCTATTAGGCTGTGTCAAGGTTGTTAATGTATCACTGTGGCAATGCCGTATTTATTTGTGTACTTGGCAGCATTGCCAATTCGACCATCTTTGTGTGTTAAATTTGAAATTAACGGAAATCGAATGTTGTAGGAAGAACAAGAACATTCGGAAGTAATGTCAATTGTATATAAAAGGCGGCACCTTATGAATTAGTGAGATCAGTTATCGTTTTGGATAAAGTAAAGTCGTGTTTAGGCGCAAAAAAGGGATTTGTCTATTTAACGAATATTAAGTGCAGTATAAATAAGTTGGAAACTTTATAGTTATAATTGTATACCGTAAAAGTGTGGAAATAATAAGTAAAACAACAATATACGTGTTATTTATATTATTTTAAAAAATTAAAAAAAACTCAAATGTTTTAAAAATGTTAACACGTAAATATATTGTAATATGTGGATGTGTACAAATTTTCGACAAACTAGAATTTTATTATCTCTTCATAATTTTAACCATACACTTCGTAGATATAATTCCGCATCTTTTTTTCCAAGTGTACAAGAATGTTCCCACAGAATTATTATGCTGAGAATTTACAAAGTGTTAAATTATGATGTTTTTCTTTTTGTTGTTGTTATCGTTGCTCATATAAATTTATCCTGAGCTCCTATGTAAAGAAACTCAAAGCGTATCTCGCAGATACCCACGTCGTCAACAAAATTATGGTCCAGACTATGTTGACTCTCTCACGGTATTATTATATTGTTACGGTTTCATTCGTGCATGTGTTAGGAACAACAAAAATATGAATTTCTATACAAATATGTTAAAATGCTCGTATAATGTCGTTATAATAACGAGTCATTTTGCTGAGAATAAGAAAATTCTTAAGCCATATTTAGACGTTGACTGCAACGCAATAATGTCTACCAAATAGACAGCAGGCACATAAACTCTGTATGTACTATGAAATCCTTAGTTGGCTGACTGACTAGCAGTCAGTGGAGCAAAGTCTACCAATTTTTTGTCAATCTTAATCTGCAGGATGTTGCATTTTGCCTTGACATTCACACTTTAATGCACATTCCCTTGGATGGCATGGCATTTATATGGTGTGAAAACACATTTATGTGCGCGGTAAATCATGTGTGTGAGTGTGTAAAGGATGATGCAATAAAATTTCTGATAAATAAATGATCATTATTTGCGCATTTTTATTAAATTAAAAAAAAAATTAAATTAAATTAAAGGTAAAAGGATATTTTTTACAGTTACCAGAGTTTAAATCATAATAAAAAGAAATTTTTTAACATCAATGAAACGGGTTTTGTTGGATAGAAAATTTTAAAACATTAATGCTTAAATAATTGCCACGGCTATTGCGTAAATGGCGCAATCTGGAACATCAATTTTTACAGACATTTCACAGCATATGTGGCTGTATTTCGCCAATAGCTCTTCGATTGTTGATTTCCAGGTGTTCAATTGTCTCTAGTTTATCGACGAAGACAAGTGACTTTACATAAACCCAAACAATGGGTTTAAATCACACCATCTTAGTGGGCAATTAATTGGACCATTCATTATGCGAAATTACTCTTTCATCAAAAGTTTTTTGAGTAATCAATTGGAGCGCCCGCTGTGTGCTGGCACCACAAATCAGCAAGATTAATGCCAGCTAATTGAGGAATGAAAAAATTGCTAATCATATCCATATACCATTCGCCATTGACAGTAACATTTTGAACATCATCGTTTTTTAGGACATATGGACCAATGACTCTGCAAGTCTATAAAGTACAACAAACAATTTTAATTTTCCGTGAAAGAAAAAAATTTCAATTCAAATATTCATCGGAAAATTCATCGGAAAACAAAATTTTGAGTCGAAATTCAATATCAACTTGTGCTTCAGCCCATTTGCTGAATTGGCGGTGCATACGATGGTCGCTTGCCTTTATGTCCTATACAATTGAATCTTGAAATCTTTTAAGTCAAGATTTTTTCATAAAATCTTTTATACAGTGGAAGGACACAAGCTCAAATGTTGAGAACGGCGACGAATTGATAGATTTGGATCTTCTTCAATGCTTCCCTTTACAACAGCTACAGCTTTTTCAGTGCGCACTGTTGGACATCTCAAGGGATGCACATTATCAGTAAGAGTAAACTTGGTCCGGAAACAATCCATTGTTATTCTAATTAGCCGCTCTGAAATGTACGAAATGCACGATAAGTTTGACGAACAGAATCATTATTTTGATAAAAACTGTTTTCAAACGTTGCTCTCGTTTAAGTCTATCTGTAATGTCCAACCGAACTAAACAAAACACAACTATCAGCTGTTAAGTCGATTGTCAAATAAAGCAATGTTGCCAACTCAAAGTTATGAACTTTAAAAAAAAACACCCGATACTTAATGTTTATTCTGTTATTTTTTGTTTTTTAGTGGTGGCCTCATTAATTGTCATCTATTATATTTAGTGGATTTGATGCCTACAACGTTTATTTCCAAATTTTAACCAATAGTTGTAAAAAATCTCAATTGAAAATAAAATAAGATGAAATTTGACTTTGATAACCTAAGGTAAAACTATTATTCTATCAGAGTAGAACTTTTGGGGTTTTTGAGCGAGAAACTGATTCAATTGGAATTTAAATTTCCACCATTAAGAGAGTTCTGCATCAAAACTTTCCAGCCAATTATTTATTTATTTGACCTAAAAAGATCTATTGTGCCAAATACTCCGGAGTCATATTCGCCAGCGTAATGGCGACGAAGATCGAAAACCCATCCAGTCAATACCTCTCGGTGGATGACTGTCCGATCAGTCTGGAAGCGCCAATCGGAGCAGTTTCCAGAAGAATACCCTCTGCCTTGTGTATGAAAATGGCAATTTCTCAAATGGGTTTTCGACGAACTAGTTCAGGCCCAATAAAGGGCTCCATAAAAGTTCGCCTTCGAATGTTTGCCAAAGCAACATATTCACGGGAAATATGCTCTGTCGTCTCCTCCTCTTCTCTACACAGGCGACACTCCGAATCAGCCACCACACACCAATGCTGAACTAGTGATATCAAAGCATGATATGAAGCCAAGAAGTCTCCTAATAGTTGTTTTTCCCATGTAGTGCAACTCCCTATTCCTCCCTATTATAGGGTCTCATTAGCCACTTTGCCTGCCTGAGACCCGGTCATTGTACCCAATATAACGAGCGTAGCCCATTCTCCTATTCGTCGATTTTTCGCTTGACCGTTGACAACCTAATACTACAGTACGGTTCTGGTCCCACGAAACCAGTGGACGAGTTCCGCTGTGCTAGATCATCAGCGAACTCGTTTCAGAACACTAGTATGCCCAGGGACCCAACAAAGCGTTACCCTGTTTCTAAATGCCAGTTTGTTGACATTCGAGTACCAGTCCCGAGCCTGTATACTTCGAAGAAAGGACCCTTAGTGCCGCTTGGCAGTCGAAGTATATATTAATAGAAGCGCCCCTGATTCCATGCTCTATATTATTACGTACACAGATGGAGATAGCCTCGATCTCAGCATGGTAAACGGTGGGCCATTTTAACATGGGTTCTCAGACTTTAGTATTGGGCCCGAATATCCCGGCACCCACACCACTATCCATTTTAGATCCATCTGTGTACCATTGTAAATAGCCGATGTTTACATTAGGGATCAAATAGCAACTTACCTTCAAATCAAATAGCAACTTACCTTATTCTTTGAGTACGACTTCCCAGCCAAGCTCTCTCAGTTACTGCCGGGTGTTACTTGTTGACAGTAGACATCAGATTCAATCGTTTGACAAGGTTGTAGAAGCTCATAATGATCAATTCGCTTTCAATCGCAGCAGACACACAGCACTACCTTTTTTGATGTCAATCCTGGGTTTGCCACTATCCGCAAAGCGTCACCTTATTTCTTCTATGATTTTTTTTTGCACATAATTGTCGTACGTGATCCACTTTTCATAATCCGTAATTATTCTCCTCAGAAATGGTTCGGTTTTGTTCTGTTTTAGCAGTGAATCGCAAATGGAAATTCGGTCCATTAAATTTTTCAGCGTTAACACATGTGGCATCCAAACATCAAACTTCTTTGTCTATCCAGCTTTCTTCAAATGGTTGATAACTGTTTATGATGATGATGTAATGAATGCCTAGTTCTCTAGCAACGTTGAAGCTGCTTGTGTGCCAGTCTTTCTCAATTTTTTCTATGATTTCATTGACTTTTTAAGTGATTGGTCGACCAGAGCGCGGTGTATCTTTAACATCAAAATTTTCAGATCGAAAACAAGCAAACCATTTCGCTACTGTTTTTATAGTTACAGCATCGTCCACGTAAACATTACAAGTTTTTTCAGCAGCTTACGACGCATTATTAACTTTTCTGTAATAGAAAAGCAAAATACTGTCATATTTTGTTTCGAATTTATACTAATTTTTAAACGTACATAACTTTTTACCGAATAATGCGATTTTGATAATGTTTTCTAACAAACTGAGGGTTAAAATGAAGCCTTTCAAACAAGCTACATATAGTTTTGCCTTATGCAATTTGCAATTTGTAACCGCAGTTTTTCGAAAAGCTATATAATAATGGGTGGTCCAACTATAACACACAATGTTAATTATGAGTCATACCTTAAAGTCAAGTTTTTTGGCCAACTTTATGTGACATTTCTTTGTTTCACCCATGGAGAGTTGCACAATTGAGCAGCGCGTTAAGATTGTTGAAGCCTTTTACGAAAATGGGCGTTCAAATCAAAATGCATTTCGTTCACTTTGTGATATTTTTGGTAACCATAATCGACTAAATGTGTCTACAATCGCGAGAATAGTGTCGGAGAAATTTCAGCAAACCGAGTATGTAAAAAATGTGGAAACACTTGTGCATGCTCCCTCAGTTCGATCTGCGGAAAACATTGCTGTATTCGAGATACTGTGGCAGAAGAGCTGTCAACCTCGACTCGTCCTCTGGCCCAACAATCACTGGTGCGAATTTTGAATAAAGATTAAAGACTGGTTGAAGCCTATTGACCATTTCAAGCGTCGTCAATATGCCGAATGGTTAGTGGAACTGACAGAAGTGAATGGTGACTTTACAAAGAAAATCATCTTCAGCGACGAGGGACATCATCTTCTCAGTGGATGCGTTTACAAGCGGAATTGCCACATTTGAGCTAATGAGAATCCACAAGTGATTGTCGGAAAGCCGATGCATCCACAAAGAGTGACAGTACTTCTTCAAAACTGAGTTCGCGCAAGCAGTTACCGTGAATGGTATATAATAACGAACTTCTTGTGGCCAATGATTGAAGTTATGGACCTGGACGATATGTGGTTCCAACAGGATGGTGCCACTTGCCACACAGCCAACGAAACAATGACTCTTTTACGCGAGAAATTCAAATGCCGTGTGATCTCATGTCATAGCCGATCATAGATCCTTATATCATAATAAAAAATATTAAGATAATTCTCTGAAAACTTTTTGTTTTATTTAGAATTAACATCGTGCATTTTGGTTAGACCACCCTTTACAGCAGTTATATTAAGAAGGTTCAATATAGTGTACACTGTACAGTACAACATGTTTGGGTGTGACTGAGAGCAACTTTCTTTTCAGTTAAATATTCTTTCATATAAAAAGAAATTAAATAATATTTTAAAGGAGTTTTAACGGATACGGTGTACTCGTACAATTTCGCTTTCTATACATTTAAACACAAAAGCATCACTATTTTCTTTATGCAACATCTACTTGGAGTTAAATGTAATATGATTGAGCATATCTCACGAGATTGTAGTTTTTTTTTCATTCTCAATTCTTTTTGATTATATAATAGGGCTGTAACGTAAAGAGCGCAATACTAAAGAGGAATTCTGTTACCTGGTGAACTTTTTGTGGAAATATGCATCAATATGCATCATTTTTGTGGAAATATGATCTACTTGTTGAAATTTGGGTACATTTTCGATAGTCTTAGTTCAGTTAGTAAGATAAGCTTTATAGCTCAGCTTGATAATGCATAGGCACAGAGGCAAAAGCCGTGACACATTTATTCATACATCTGTATACAATTAGAACTATTGATCGGCATAAGGTGGTTTACCGGCAAGTGTGCTAGTCGGCAGTAATTTAAACGGATGCCTTGCAAGTATTGAATGGTATAGTATCCCTTAACTTAGAGTTAATATAAATGCGTCTACAGTTCTAGCCCATGATTGGATTTCTAACTCTGACCTGCCAAGTTTAGATGTTAGGTAGGTGCTTTATTCTACTTCTAGAAAAACAACTTATTGAATAGTGGAAGGAAGACCTGGATGAAGTGTGACAAAGTAATAGCAACGTATGAACATAAGCCGGTACCGACTGCGATTTTGGATTTTTACTGAGAGAGGCTTAAGTAGAACAGCAGACTGTCGGTGTGAGTTTCCAATTAAGATTGAGTTTATATTCGCGTATCGATGACGTTGGAGGCAAAATAGTTACGTGTATTCCACTAAAGAATTCCAAGCTCTGACAGTTCGTAGTGGGTCATATTGTTAAAGCTACATCTATCAGTTGTTTTGCCAAAACATCAAAGACGGAAATAGCGTTCAGCAACACCAGAAAATGATAAAATTGTTTTATCAATTTGAATGTTCTGTTCGGTCAACGCTTCCGCGCTATGATGTTTAAATTTGAGTCCCCTGCTTCAGTAAACAATGAAACAACATGCATATTAGGATGCCGCTATTTGCCACATAGTTCATGACAAATAGCATATTCTACACGTTTCGGGGCATAGTGATCTCACGTGGAGATGATGTGAACAAGCCACCAACATCGATTTAAACCCGTTAGACTTTCTCTACAAGCACCATCACAGCCAACTTTACCTATTCCATCTTTCAAATTCTATCTGATTTCATGGAAAATCAGACCCTTTGGCCAATCAGCGAAACCGCGGCGGACATTTGCACGTTATATTCCACACAAAGTGGCATTGATAGACCTCAAAACTAATAAAAATTTTGATAATATCTCACATACATTCGGTTTTGTTTTAATTTAAAGATAGAAATAGGATAGGTGGGCTTTAGTATAACATTGAAGGCGGATCAGACAATAAAAAGGTTAAACAAGTTTGCTCGCCTTATCCTTAATAGTAGAAGAACTCTGTGGTTAGATGTTACACTAGCAACATATAGTGTTTAGTACAAAAGTTATGTTCTGGAAAGGCCAATCCACTCTGTCACTGCGTCACTAGGTGGTCATCAATGTGCATTCCGTGAGAAGGATTGTGTTCATTACTGGTCTGATGTTTTGTCGTTTTCACTGGTGCTAACGGACGATCTTTTGTATTTTCTATATTACTGTGTGTCATCTCTATCGAACTATTTGATGTTTAACTGGTATCATAAGCATTGGCTTTGCAGTATATATGCTAACCATAGGTGTAAGGAGTGTCTACGTGGCAATACTTACATAAAGATCCTGAATCCATACAATTACGCCAATGAAATTGTGAACTAATTTAAAATAAAAACAGTAGGATAATATCGTTACGTTTTTACCTTTTTAAAAACGTGTTTTTATGCATTCGTAGCTTATAGTTAAAATAAAATAAATTCTGTGTTTAGTTTTAATAAAAAATCCTCTATTCAATACAGTTATGCGCACCACTGCTTATAATCTTTTTACAGGCAATAACAATTTTTATTCTTAATTACTCTGTCTGTTTACAACTTTACAAACAACAACAATTACTCGACCAGAGGTTATCCACACCTAACTCTCTTTACTGAGTAAGCTCCAACTAAAATGGCTTTTACTTCACTACTAGCTTCACAAGTTTACTCCTTATAAACTCTCTTCACACCAATAACACATTCGCTGAGTTAACTTTACTTAAAACTGCACTCGCTGAGTTTACGACACATAAACTGATTGCTGTTCGCATCGATGTGCTTTTTATATGGCTGAGTAAACAACACGTCGAAAGCTCTCGAACCTCTCGATGTTTCAGGAAGATTCCATTTCTTCTTTGAATTTCTTTTTAGTTCTTTTGTAGCCATGCGTATGTGAACATCTACCTCTTTCGGCTCTTAGTGTTTGTTGTTGCTTGTTTATTGTCTGTTACTTGTTTTCTTTGCTGCTTAATTATTGTTGTTGCTGTGTTATTTTTATTTACTTTATCTCTGCCAATGGTTGTTGTTGTAGATTTGGTTATTTGTAAACAGCACGTATAGTTATTCTTGCAGCTTTTATTTATTTATTTTAGCGATGTAATAAATGCTGTGATGTACAACCTTATTTTCGTAACAATATATATGCTTACGAGTAGATTAGGCATCTATAGCCTGAAATCAGCTTGTATGCTAATCTTTGATATTTGCAAACGTTAACTTAAATAAAAATTGCATAAAAGTTAAATAGAAAATTCTTTATAATCGTACGTTGAAAATTCGTTAGCATGCATGTAGAGAGTGATTTTTTAAGAGCTTTCGGATTATATTAAAAAAAAAACAAATAAAATTTAGAGAAATTGAAAAAATCTTTATCTGAGTCGATAGAACAATGTATTTAATTGAATGTTTAAAGACTGCCGCTACGCCTCAAATAGTTCATATGCTCTGTACAGTTTTGACATATTCTCTTCAACATATCGACATGAGCCTTAACATAGTCTCACACAAAGTAGTTTTAAAGCGTTATATCGGACGATCTAGGCAGCCAATTGTCTGGCCAAAAACGTGAAATAAACTGTTCTTCGAACTCGCTTTCAATTTGGCATTGTTTCGCGTGCTGTGTGGCATGTGCCACAGTCTTGTTGAAACTACAGGTCAGCTAAGTTCTGCTTTTACAATTTTTACAAAAAAAAAAAAATAATAATATAATCATGGCACAGTAGCACTATTCATTCACAGAAACGTGCCATCTTCTTTGAAAAAGTACGGTCCCATAATGCCACTGGCCTATAATCCACACCAAACAGAGCATTTTTCGGGATGCATTGGCAGATCTTGCAATGCTTCTGGCTGGTCTTTACACCAAATACGGCAATTTTGCTTGTTCATGTATCTATTCAACCAGAAATGAGCTTCGTTGCTGAAAGCAATTTTCACTTTCCTAACCCAGCATGAATTTAGATAAAAGAATTTAATAATCGGCAAGCGTTGTTTGTTTGTAAGTTGATTCATGCTATAAACACGTTAAAGTCTACAGACCATCGGCCACACGACTACGAAAGATGCTGGCTATAAAAGTAGCCAAGTAACTAGCTACTCAATTATTACAGCTACAAGAAAATGTAAACAAATTTACATATGATTGCTCTTTTTCAGTGGTGCCAAGTAAATTTGTTCGGGTTTTTAATGTATATATAGGGTGAGCCATCTATCGGCTTAAATGTGAACCAGCGGTTATTTCGAATGTGGCAATACTTTTGTCATTATACTAACTTGACCATAAAGTTTCCGGAATAATCCCTGTATGACGGTCCTATCGTTCCAATTTGAATTTTTTTTCCTTAAGTTGGTACATCTGTTGTTGATATTCCCGTTAAATCTTAGCGTCATAGCTTAACATTTGCATTTTTTATATTCGGTTTTTAGTATGTCTATCAATGCTTCCTGCTATTTTTCTATTATTTCCTCTCGGCTGCTGAAACGCGTTCCCCGTTATGGCTTTTTAATTCGATAGAACAGAAAGAAGTCACAGGGAGAAAAATCAGGTGAATTCGGTGGCTGTTGGATGGTATTTGTCACATTTTTTGTTGGTCTTACAGAAGCCAATGTACCCATTATGAGTGACAGTTTGATGCGGCTTGTGGAGCGGGGGCATCATTGGCCCATATTTCATATTTCGCAACCATTACGGGCAATGGAGACAGCTATCGTATTATAATAACCGATTTTTTTGTGACCACTCTTCATGGTATTGATGTGAACGATGTTTGGTTTCAACACGATGCTGCAACTTGCTATATATCGCATGGCAAAATCGCTTTATTGCGTCACACGTTTGATGGCCGTTTAATTAGCCGAAATGATGAAGTTGGCCGCCAAGAAGTTGCGATTTGACACCGTTGGATTATTTTCTGTGGGGCTCCGTTAAAGACAAGTGTTATACCGGCAAACCAGAGACAATTGAGCATTTGAAGGCCAACATGATGCCTTTGCTGAAATACGACTCTCGGCAATTGGTCCATATTGATGAAATATTATTGCATTTCTATCGGAACAATTGTACTTCACAACGAAAAAATAAATTTGGCGGAATTTCAAAACGTTTTTGTTTTATTGCATTTTTCAATTTAAACTTTTAAATTGCCCACACTATAAATTGCCACGCCTATTCATGCATCTTATTGTATTGACAGCACAAAACTGTTTGTTGTCGTCAAGAAAACTATAAATTAGCCTCAGTTGGCTACGGGCTATAACGGCAGTCATGTAGTCGGTAGCCGTGTTGCCGCTAAAATAATTCTCATATGCACACATGTATTCTATTTTTGACAGCTTGTAGTCGATGGTCGGTAGCTTTGAGTGTGTTTATAGCATCATGATTAAATTAAAGACAAAACTTAACATGTTTGACGATAACATGTTATACGAAAACAGCTGAGCTGTCAAAAACAGTGTTGCCAAAAAGAAAGTTGCTAAAAAATCACCTATTATGTATGCATGTATGTGTGCGAGTAAGTAAGTGGTTCAATAAAAATAAAGAAAAGCAAATCGTTTATAAAGAAAGGAATGTAAGGCTTTATACGAGTACATACCTTTACCTACTGAATTTTTGTTTTTTCCTTTTCTTCAGCTCATCTCTTGAGGCTGTTGCATCCCAAGAGTATTCACGCAAAACTGAAAAATATTTTTTTATTTTTATTTTCAGCTACAACAACAAATGATGCAACACACAAACACTTCCAAAAGTTCCATACAATTTATTCACAGCCATAGATTGTGTTTTTCTTAAAACTTCTGAATTTGGCATGAATGAATGAATGAATGAAGGTATGTATGAATGAATAAGTTTCCTTTTCATGCACGAAAGATTCATTTTTGTTTTTTTTACTGTAGTCGGTTAGATGAAAAAATACGATTTTATATGCACAAATATGATTTAAATAATATTTGCCTTGTGTGCGCTTTTCTTTGAAATTAGTTTCGGGTTTCATTCTGTATAACCCCATAGGTAGTTAAGCGGCTTAAATCTTGTATGAAAAGTTTTGAATTTTTCTTTTGTTTTTCTCTACGGTTTTCTTTATATTTTAGGTAAATTATATTCATATTTGTTTGCAAAGTATTGAGATAATTTATTGGATTACAATTGAATTGCTTTTAAGCGTTTAACCCCTTTTTTGCTTGCACTCAAAATATTAAATGAAGATCTTTTCTTAACTGAATAATGTAAAAATTTAAAAGTTTTGTAATTCTATTGCTATGAATGGAAGTTAAATATATGACTAAGATAAAAACAATAAGAACATTTTATTCGGTCAAGCTGAGGATAATGTCATTCTAACTTAAAAATTAAATTAAACTACATATTATAAAAGGATGTCCAGAATTGAGTATCGTTTTAATTTTAATAAAAAAGACTTTTTTCAGATATTGAAAATATTTCTTAGTTTATTACAAATAGATTCCGGTGACTACCCCCATACTGGCTGGCAGGCTCCCAATCTTTTACCATAATTATCAATCACGTTTTTCAATAAACTATTGTCAATGGTTGATATTTGCTCGATGATGTTGGTTTTAAGCTCTTGAACTGTTGTGGGATTATTGCTGTACACTTTCGAATTCAAAAAACCCCATAAAAAAATTTAAAGTATCTTGGTGGCCAATGTACTCCTCGTCTACGAGAAATAATGCGATTTTCAAACTTTTCTTTCAAAAGATCCATTGTTGCGTTTGCTGTGTGAAAAGTGGCAACATCCTGTTGAAAACACATATTCTCTATGTCTATGCCTCTATGTCTATGTCTCTATGTCCGCCACAAAAAACTTTGTAGCGATTTCTATTGACCGTAATCGCATTTGATAATTCCTCCAGAGCACAAACCACAGCACCTCATAACTTTTTGTGTATGTAATGGTTGCTGTAGGATAACTCTTGGATTCTTTTCACCCAAAATGCGACAATTCTGCTTATTGACATAACCATTGAGCTGTAAATGGGCTTTGCCGGTGAAAATTATTTTGTTAAAAAAATTCTCATTTTTTTCTTGTTTTTGGATGGCCCAAGAAACAAATTGCCGACGTAATGCGTAGTCAGCTGTTTTTAATTCTTGGTTCATATGCATATACCTTATAAGGTTTTAAATGGAGATCACGATGCAGAACGTTGAATAATGTGGATCGTTTGATGTTTAATTGCTGCGAACGGTGATGAATTTCTCTACCGAATTTTGTCCTGAATTTCCTAATTACATCTTGAAAATTTTTGCCATTTTCAAGAAGTGTTTTAATAATAAAAACACGTTGTTCCTTCGTGTTGCGTTTCATATTAACTAACCGGAATGTACTTAGGATCTGAAAATAAAAATTTAGTATATAAACCACAAATGGAAAAAATGGCAGCAAATTTAAAATCATACCTCCATTTTGAACACCCATTAGAATCCAGTTAAAACTTTTGCCGAAGAACAATAAAATTTCAGTTTTATTGGCAAGGATTTCACATCCATTATAAGCGTTGTAATTACATTTTTCGAGAGAGTAATATGGGGACTTGATCTAAATATCTGTCAATTATGTTGTAATACATTTTGGTTAATTCATCAGATCTATCAGCTGCATTTTGTTTTCTTTTTTGTATAATAAATATAAACAACGGGTCTAACAATGACTTCGCCCATGTATTAGCTTACTCAAGTGTGCTCCGGTATCAAGAGGGACCACAACACCTTTTCTGTTGACCAACACTGATCGCACTTTCTTGAGCTGTGAGCAGAGAAGATCAGAATTAATTTCTAATCATGTGGATAATTCCAAGCACTTTTATCAAATTCACATTTCTAGTTACTTTTATTACCTCACAATAGAAAGTATACAATGCCCTGGAAATAGGCGTCTGTTTTAATAATAACCTTTTCATTTGACTAAAGTCTCCTGCTACTCAATTATTTCTTTGAATTTGGAAACTCAAAATATTAACGAGGGGTAAAATCTAGAGTGTATGCTAGATGGCGAAGCAGTTCGTAGCCGAATTTTCTGATTCTTGCCATATTGATTACACACGTATATATTCAGCTGTACATTGACTTGATAAAACAGCACTTTTTCTCCATTAGATAAGATTATTTCTATTTGAAGTCAATATTTTAGTTTGTTTTTTCTTCACTCTTCTAGGGAGCATATTGGTTTTCCAAAAAGCATCCATTACTTTGTTTCAGTTATCAAGTTGATTTTCAAGCTAATGAGATGATTAAAATACTGTAGCTCACCTTTATATTATTGTGTAGTGGTTAAGATCCTTGCTAAGTGGTGGTGATCCTTATTTAGTATTATAATTTTTTCCCAGTGGGTGGCGTTTTCGTCTGATGTTTGCCATCATCGCCAGAAGTAAGCTGGAATATCAAGTGGCGTCTTTAGATGATTTTGTCTAGAGGGAGGTTTTTTTCGTCATGTCCTCTGCTGGAAACTCTAGCCTGGGCCGCTTGTGTTATATGCATGCGCTCTAATGATATCATCAGCGAAAGTATAGATACCATCTCAAGCAAGAAGAAAAAGGCGTTAGAAATAAAGCGAGAGAAAAAATAAAGCTTTGTGGTAGCCATGAATTAATCATTTTATGAGATCCCAATTATAACCACTCTGATAGTTCGATCTCTAAGAAAACTCGATATAAATCAAAGGAAAGTGAATACCGACACCAAAAGCAACTCGTTTCGCTATAAGTCTCTCAATGCTAAGCTCTTGATGATGCGGATCTCTTTCAATATTTATCAGGACATTCTTTATTTCATTGATGGTTTTTTACGTTAAAACTAATGAAGTTTTCAGCTTTCAATCGCTACCAAAAACAAACTAATAGATGTGGGGTTACTCATAATTCAGACAGTAGTCCAGTAATAGATAATAATTAACGAAAGCAGTGTTGCTAAGATAGTTACTGGCCTACAATACTCTCGTATTAAATATGAATATTTGTAAATTTCAATGCATGTTACAGCTACAATATGTGAATATGTGAACGCTGCAGGGAACGCTCTGTGGAACCTGATTATAAATGGAATCCTTTTCAAGCTAAGTGGCATTGCTATCAAGTTGGTCGCATATGTGGATGATGTCGAGCCACTTATCAGTGGAAAATTACTTCTCATGTTAAGCGAGCTGATGTAATCATTGTTCGGCTATCTTTTGACTTGGGCAGGATAGAATGGTCTATGGATTATTCCTACAAATACCGAGGTGGTTCTGTTTATCAAGCGGCATAAGATTCCGGAGTTTAACTTACCAAAATAGGGCGGTATTACTCTGAAATTCCCGAAAGAGGCTAAGCAACTTTGCGTAATTTTGGACTCGAAGCTTTCGTGGAAACGTAATGCTTAGTCGAATGAGAAAGGCATTATGTGTCTCCTAGATTTGTGGGAGAACCCTTGGGAAAAATGGGGTGTTAAACCCAATGTCTTGTATTGGGTGCACACCGCGATCATTGGACCAATCCTCACGTCTGGCGTTCCTATCTGGTGAAAGGCGGCGGATATTGAGTCACAACTGTACATTTTGAATAGGGTGTAGAGGGTAGATTTTCTTGCCAAGAGTTCCGCACTTCAGGCCGGTCTGGAAACAATGCTGAGCCCCTGGATATTTTTATCAAATGAGTTGGGTGGACTTAGTTACGTTCGCATTGGACACGGTACCATCCTACACAAAGTCGGCGGAGCGACCTTGACGCGTGACAAATTAGGTGGTACCTACTTTGGACTTCGCTAGAGCTTACAGCAGGGCCGCTAGGTGTATTCGGGAGTTAAATCTGGAGACCTCAAGGCCTATTAGGATCTACGTAGACAGTCTCGCCGCAATCATTGCTCTCAACTCACACGTGATTGAATAGAAATGTCTCCTCAGCTGCGTTCGCTTACTGGCCCGGCTGGAAAGGAATCATGTCGAACTGAGTCATGCGGACATCTGAGGGAATGAAAATGCTCATGAGTGTGCTACTAGGGGGTCCTCTCTGGCTCTTGTGCAGGGTGGCGTGCATGCTCCTCTGGTTGCGTTGTCGAGCTTAATATATAGATGGGCACTGAGTTAGATGAAACACAGATGGACTAGCATCACCACTTGTAGAATATCCAGAATGCTTTGACCTTCTCTTTCAATGGAGAGGACTAAGTCCCTTCTTCGGTTTGGAATGGGGTCGATCGGGCTTCTTTCGGACACTGTAGTTACCGGGCACTGTATGATAGGCCGTATGTCAGACGGACGAAATGGTCATAGCTACTGTAGGAGTTGTCGGGGTGACGAAAAGAAGGAATCGATACAACTGTGACTGTCCCGCTCAATGGGAGCCTAGACTAAGGCACTTGGGAGCATGTCATTTACATAATCTGGACTGTCTTAGGGAAGTAGTATTGTCGAAGTTGATTGACTTTGTCAAGGGTACAGGTTGGGACTCTCCCTTATTCGGCCTTTTGACCTCTTTAGAGAGTCTGTCCTGTAAACGGTATCACAATAGGTCATAGGGCCTCCGATTGAATCGTATATCGTGAGCGACCCACATAACTTACCCTAACCATGGCTATGCGACCAAATCAATAATGGAAAAACCAGTTTATAGCCACTTAGTCTCATATTTTTATGCATTTTTTATATTTTAAATGAAAATTTGCATAAATCTTTATATATAAAAAGGTATTACGGTTTGTTGAAATGCTTAAAACTTGAAAACGACTGGACGAAATTGGATATTTCCTTCTGCGCTTTTGTTCATAATTGATACGCGAGAGTTTAGGAAAAAAGTAAATTATAAAATTCTCAACAGGTGGCATTGTAGGTGGTCATTCTTTTATCTCTACTTCTGTTGAAGTCATTTGATTAAGACTTAGCACGTCAATTTAGTGCACATATTTTAAGTTCTGCAGTAAGTTTGATCGGGCATGGTACCTCCGATACAAGCTAAATATTAATTTTTGTGGATTTTAAGAACGGCTAGAGTGGAATTTTCTGGATTTGATCTAAATGACTTGTTATTTAATACAAATCATCAGTTAATAAGTTGGCAGAATCGGATAAGTAGGCATGGAACTATGCGAGGTAAATAGTGAGTTTTGTACATATATTTGAGTACAGTAAAAGAATAATTTTCTGAATTTGGTATAAATGATTTGGCAGTCAATACAACCTATATATATATATATATATATATATATATATATATATATATATTTTTTTTTTTTTTTTTTTTTTTCTATATATGAAAAAATAAGTTGCCATACGTTTGTCATTTGATAACTCTCGAACCACTCAGCCGAACTAAAAATCAACAAAATGTGTGTCTTCCTTTAAATTTTTCTTATGGAAATATATTTTATAAGTACTTATACAACACAAAGGCACCCAACAACACGGGAAGGATTACTCTAATTGTTTATATCTACTCGTATATTTATAAAAATAAGTTGTCATACGTTCGTCATTTTGTAACTCGAGAATCACTAAACCGATTTACAAACCTATACATGCGTTGAAAAGGTGTATTTTCACTGATCGTAGGCAGTGCCACGCCCATATATATTTTTTATTTATATATCTATATTTTTAAAACGATAATAGTAAGAATTTCTAAAGTTCGCCAAATAACTTTGTGGTTAATATGAATTATCAATCAAAAAGTGGGTGGAATCGGATAAGTGGAAGTGGCACCTACGATACAAAGTAAATACTAATATTTGAATATCTTTGGAACAGTAATAGTGGAAGGTTCTGATTTTATCTTGCCTCTCTTTATACGGCATTTCGCTATAACGGCCGGCGTGAATTATGAAACACATTTGCTTTACGGCGCAAATTTCCTAAATATATAGCTAAAAAACCGTAGAATTAGTGTTTTTTTTAATCGAAAAGAGCAAAGCAAGTAAAAGCAACACATATCCACTTCGTTTTACGGCATTTCAATTTACGGCTTGCATTCTCAGAACCTATCTTGGCCGTAAAAAGAGGTATGAGTGTAGTTAAAGTTTCTAAATTTGGCCCAAATAACTTTGTGGTCAATAAAAATCATCAGTAAAAAGTGGGTACAATTGGATAAGTGGGAGTTGCATCTCCCATACAAAGTAAGAAGGAAGGCTAAATTGAATTAGTGGGTGTGGCCACTCCAGTAAAAAGTAAATAGTGCTTTTTGCATATCTAGAGAACGGTTTGAATGGCAGTTTCTGAAGTTGATCCACGAGGGCGGTTTGTTATTGAAGCTACCTAAGTAGGAAAAAAACATTTTTTTTTTCAGAAACCATTCATTTTTCAACATAGTCTCCCTTTAGCTCAATACACTTTTCCAACTTTTTTATACCATCTGAATAATACGATTTTGGGAACTCCTCAACTCCTCATTAGTTTCGGTAATCACTTCTTCGTTTCAGATGAATCTTTTTCCTGCGAGCAATTTTTTCAAGTTTGGAAATAGGAAAAAGTCACTAGGGTCTAAATCTGGACTATAAGGTGGATGATCAACTAATTCGAAGTGGATTTCTCGTAGTTTTAGCATCGTATCTAACGCTGTGTGAACCGGTGCGTTGTCTTGAAGAAAGAGCACTTTTTTCTTGTTTATATGTTGTCGTTTTTCCTTGATTGCACCAACCAATTAATCCAATAATGCACGATAATACTCTCCTGTGATTGTGGATCCCTTTTCAAGATAATCGATGAGAAATATTCAGTGTGCATCCCAAAATACAGTGGCCATAACCTTGCCAGCCGATTTCGCTGTCTTCGCCTTCTTCGGAGCACTTCTACCAGCTTCCACCCATTGCTTCGATTAATATTTGGTTTCAGGTGTATAGTTTCATCAACAGTTATTAATCTACGCTAAAAATCACCAGGATTATGCTTTATTATGTCCAAACACCGCTGTGAAGTGATCTGTCCAACTCGTTTTTGTTCAACACTGAATAAACGCGGCACCCATCTTGCCGATAGCTTTTTCGTATGCAAATGTTCATGCAAAATGTTGAACACGTTCATATGATATGTTTACCATTTCAGCAATCTCACGTATATTGAACCGGCGATCATTCATAACGATTTCGAGGATTTTCTTGATGTTTTCTTCAGTATCCACCTCTTTTGGCCTTCCTGTTGATGGTATTGTTGCAGTGCTTATTCGGCCCCGTTTAAATTCGGCAATCCAATATTTTACCATATAATCTGACGGAGCAGATTCGCCGTAATGTTTATCAAGCTTTTCTTTTGTCTCTTTCGCCGTTTTGTCTTTCAAATAATAGTGTTTAATCACTACACGAAATTCACTTTTTTCCAATTTCCAAGAAACACAAAAGTTGCTTACTTCAAACGACTACAACAAATAAGCTAATCGATGAATTTGGCTAAAATTTTAGCAGCTGACGTTTGACAGATCTTAATTTCTAAGAAGGAACAAGTTTTTGTGTTTGTGCTGCCATCTAGCGCTAGGTATCTTCAATGTCAATCCGCCTTCGTATATGACTTGGTAGTCAATACAAATCAAATACAATTATTTTTAATTCATTCCTTTATACTTTTCTTATGAGGAGTACATTTTATAGGTATACAACATAAAGGCAACGCGGAAGAATTACTCCAGTATGATATATTTTAATATTTATATATAAGTATATATTTCTTATAAATAAATCCTATTTTTATACATTTATTATAATTGCACTTGTTCTAAGTTCTGATTATTATCAGTTTTTTTTTTTTAATTTAAGTTCCATTTATTTTTTTTTTTCTCTTCTTCAGCTACAATTTTACAAATTGCTTTTAAATGGGCTGTAAAAAAGTTTTAATGAGTTTTCAACGCTCTCGTCTTCACCCCATTTCATCATCGTCATCATCATCATCAGCAGTATCATCATCGTTGTTATTATTATTACTGCCCGTATTTATAATGGGCACGCAATTTTACTTGCATTTGACTTTTTTAAAGCATTTTTTCATTTTAATATAGAAAACATTTTTTATAATATTTTTCCAGTTGTTTAATTTTTTTGTTTTTCTATTATGACCAACAAAACTTTGCCATCAACAGCCGGAAATGAAAGAGGCTCGAGTCATATATTTTTTTGTGTTAAATAAAGTACAGTGAGCGCTTTTAAAAAAACGAAGCCATGGCTGTTTGTTTCCAAACTTTTCTACAATTAAGCCACTGTTAGACAATAACAAATAACTTGAAAAAAAGAAAAGCAGCAGGACATTTGCATTTATCAAATTATTGAGGTGGAAAGTCAGAAAAAAAATATTAAAAAAAAAAATATAGAAACGAAAATAAAAATCTCTTAAGGAGTGGAGGGTTTTCTAGATAATGAAAATATTTTTGTTTGGGTTTTCAATAAAAATATGAATTACAAATTAAGACTGTCCCTGAATTTGGTTTCTCACTTTCATTATAATTTCATTATTGTTCTATTTTTTCATTTTTTTAATTTCAATTTATTTTGAGAATTTAAAAGTTAATTTCAATGTTTCGTTTTGTAAATGACATGCTCTTTAATAATAAAAACAACATAAAAAATATAAAAAAAATTTTTACAATAACCAGATGTCGGTGGTTATTTTAACATTACTTTACTGAGCCCTAACTCTTATTTAACAGCAGTGTTGTCAAGTACATAAAATTTTTTAAAAATTTTAAACTTTTTTATACATACAGTATGTCAAGAATGAGTTTACAAAATGAAAATAATTAAGTACTTACAATTTAACACCAATAAAAGTATACTTTTTGCTTTCGAACATTATTATTATTTTTTGATTTATTATAATAATATCCATATCTTCTAAAATCTTTAGCAAAAAATAGGAAAAAGTCAGTTTAAGACGCATGAGAAATTTACCAAAAACAATTTTTTTTTTATTGTCACCTAACTCTTTACACAAAAATTAGAAAATGTGTTCACATTACTATATATATAACGGATAATATAAACATTTTTCAAACTTTTAATATTTGGTATGACCTTCTTTTGCATTTATTACACATTGTAGTAGCTTTTTCTACCAATTAACCAACTTTTTTAGGCTATAATCTGCCGGTATCTTCTGTCACTCTTCCAGTTGCAGTTTAAATGCTATAATGTTCTTTGCCGGTAGAAGTCACATCCGCACTATATACGAATTATTCTTAGAATCATTGTATTGATAAAATTTAAATTGTTGTTTGTTGTTCCTAAGGAACTCGCAATCAAATAGGTCTTTAAAATGTGTTAGTATTGCCGTACATCTATTGTTGAATCTATAAAGTATTCTCCACTTTCCCTTGTTATATATTCTTAAGCCAATACTGACATTTTTTAAATTTAAGATTTGGAATGATTATGTTCTTTTCTGTCGAGGATGAGTGTTTTTCCCACACGCTTGTAGGCCCATCGTTGTAATACTACACAATTTTCATTTCTGCACAAAATATAACGTTTTCCCAATAGTCAGACGGTTGTTAAACGTTTATAATGGCGACGAGAAAACGATTTTCTATGTTTGCAGCAGATAGTAATGATTTCTAATGTGTTGCTCTTGACTATTATTTATATTTTAAAACTGCCTGCCAAACCGTATAATAACAATCAACAACATCACACTCCTCTTCAAGCTCTTTCACAAGTGCTCCTTGTGGAATTTTGCTTGTGAGTTTTGCCCGACTGTTGTATTAATAACACGCTCTGTATGCTTACTTATTATGATCTTAGGATCAATTCCCTTCTTTAACTTCAATCTTCCTCTTTCTGCAGCTCGATTATGTACATTGTAAATTGTTTTTCTTGACACTGAAAGCATTTTTACTTATGATCATTATAGCAATTTCGTGGCATCTTTTAAATTGTGTAAAAAATTATCACCAACTTATTTAAAAAATTGCAGAAGAAAACAATAACTTACTCCAAACATAAAGGCAAAACACATTTGAGTCTCAAATATATGCTAAACTGAGTAACAAACAATAGGTGTGTAAAGAGTTATTTGACACTAAAAAAATTAAGTAATATTTGTTTGTTGTATTTTTGTCTTAATTTGAAATTAATTGAAATACTTTTGGTCATATTCCTTTAAAGACTGCGCATAAATTATTGCAACAACAAAATATGTATGTTGTAACAAGCCATGACAGTTTCTTGCCAATTAAATTAAAAAAGCTCATTATTTTTATATGTTTAAACTCATGCTTGTCATACTGTATATATATATCGCACTTGATCAACCAGAGGGTATTAACTCAAAATTTTGAAAATTTCACTTTTTGCAATAAATCAACTAACAACATCAATATCTATCTACTGCAAAAATTTCAACGTATTCTGATTACCCTTTCACCTCGAAAACTACATTTGACACCATTATCGTGATAGTGTAGTGACTATCTTTACGTCATCAAAAATGTATTATTTTGAGTTAAAACAAAAGTGGAAATAGAAATGTATCGTATATTTTTATAAAAAAGGTAATATTTTTTTGTTTGCTATGATGGTCGGATTTTCAAATGCTCCAAAAATGTAACCACAAACAGTTTTCCACCTCTACTGAAAATTTTAAAAATTTTGAGTTAATACTCTCTTGTTGATCAAGTGCGATATGTATATTTAACTAAATAGTTTTATAAGAAAACAAGCAAAAAGAATTATCTATCATATTTCAGTTCACCATAACTAATCAGAAATACAAACTTTGTAATGAAGTAAAAGTAGGAAAATAAAGTCTAAAGGGGGTGATACATTGGCAAACATTGCTTGCAAACAATGCGATTGGCTATGTATCACCCCTATAAAGTTAAGGCAATACTACCTTGAACAAAAAGTTTCCTGTAAAACAGCGGTGTGGCGGTCCCATCGTTCAGGTTTGAGTTTTTTTTGTTAAGTTGGTACATTTTTTGTTGATATTCCCGCTAAATCTTAGCGTCATAGTTTGACATTTGCATTTTTTATATCTGGTTTTCGATATGTTCATCAGCGATTTCTGCGATATTTCTATTACTTCCTCTCGACTGCTGAAACGTGTTCGCTGTAATAGTTTTTTGACTCGTTTTAGCAGAAAGAAATCACAGGGTTCCAAATCAAGTGAATTCGGTGGCTGTTGGATTTTTCGTCAAAAAATTTCGAATAATGATGACACTATGCGACGGTGCGTTATTATGGTGCAGAAGCCAGAAGTTTTCTGCCCACAATTCTGATCTCTACCGGCGAATTGCTTCACGCAAACATCTTATAACGCCCAAATAATACTCTTTGTTTACTGTCTGACTTTCTGGCAAAAATTCATGATGCATTACACCGTTGTAATCCATGAAAACCGTGTGACTGAACAGTTTTTTGACTGAAATCTACGTTTTTTTGGTCTCGGCTAATTTGGTGAACGCCTTTCACTTGCCTGTCTCACTCATAAACCCAAGTCTCGTCTCCAGTAATGATACTTTTGATGAATATGGAATCGGATTCAAAGCGAATGTGTTCCATAATGCAAACAGGCTATTGTAGCAAAATACGATGTAAAGAAAGCCCGAATATATGTAAGCAATATTCGGAGAATATGGCGGATGCGGCATTTTATCGTTTCTAATAATTGTTTTGAAGCTTTTGCGACATGAGGTCGGGTGTTGTCATGCAAAAGAATAACTTAATCATGTCTGTCTTTATATTCCGGCAATTTTTTTCGTAACACATAGTTCAAATGAAGTAATTGCAGTCTGCTCTGATCACCGAGTTTTAGCAGCTCATAGTACACAATGCCGCCTTGATCCCACCAAGAGTGCAAATTTGCACTATAAACTAAAACAACGTGATTGTATAAACAAACAAAAAATATTGTCGGCTTGAACGAAGCAATTATAAAACCCAATAAAACCCGGTGATTGATTTTTTTAAAACCCGGGTTTTTGCCAACCATAGTTGTTGAGTGGGGGATCTTTTCTTTGTGTGCCTCTTTTTCGTTCTCTTTTACGGGCTTGTCCTCTAAGAGGTAGCACAATGAGCCATAATGCCTTCGAGTGAACTTGAACTAAACCTCACCTAAAGACTAATTGCTTAAACTCACTGGCATTTACATTTCTTAAAGCATTGTTTGTTAAGCGTTGCTTTGAATTTTATTTACTTTTCTTTGTGAGCATTTTTTATTTAATAAAATCGCCAATTTTCATATAAAAACTTTGCCTGATTAACAGCACTGCTGACTTTTGTAGCCAAAAAAAAAAAAAAAAAATTGAAAAAGTTTCTAAATAAACAAGTAATTATTGTAAAATTTAGCACTCAAAGTTTTAATGGCCATTCATTACATTCAGTTACATTGTGCACTAAATTATGTACTTGACTTGACTTTAGAGTTCCCCCAAAAATAATTTTATTAAGTTTAGTTGGGTTTGATATGCTTTTTTTTCTAAATTCAAAAAAAAAAAAAACAAAAAATAATAAATTAATTAATTTTTTTTTTCAACATTAATGTGGCAGTACATTGTTTCTAATTCTGAGTTTAATTTAAGAAAAACTTTATTAGATTTTCTTGCCATTTTTTCATTTTCCAGGATTTTTTTTCCATTTTAATTTCATTTAAGAAGTCCAGCAAAAGAAATCCAATTTATTTTAGTTGTTGCAATACAACATGCGTATAATTTTTATATAAAGATTTGACTCAATTCTCCCATCAAATTAAATCAAGTACTCGTACACTATAATGCAATAGAATTGAAGATTGACTGGCTGGCTGTCGGTTTCTACTCCCATATGTGCCATAAAAAAAGCCAACATACTGGCTGGCATTCATTGTCTTTTGTTAAGCAAAAAAACAAACACACACATTCTCGACCTCATGGAGACGTACATACACGTTCATATGGTTTTTATGTGTGTGCGTACATGGAAAACAATAAGTGAATTGATAACGTGCCACCACCATTAACCATCACACAATTTGGAACTGTGATTGGTTTTTACAAAGATCATACACACCAACTTATGCTTTAACACGGTCCGAGTAAGTAACTCAATGAGTTATTTTATTGCTTTTAGTTTTTAGAACTGAACTGAAATGTTTTCTTTGTAAAAACATAATTGAATAAGTGCCGGATGTACAATGTATTGTATAGTCGGTTGGTTGTTTGAAAATCAGACGTGTTCTCTGAACAAAAGTTGTCAACTAAAGTGACCGTAATGATGTGCAGCACGCGACAAAGATGGTCTAATCACTAATGTGGAAGGGATGATGCCACCTTTCGTATAGAAGGCAATTAGCGAACGATTTTCCCTGACAAGGTCATTACTTTGATTGATAATAAGGCTCGAAAAACGTGTGGTAGGTTTATAAAGTCACAAGGTTTGTTTAAAAAATAACTGTTTTTTTAATACTTAAAAAATATATCTTAATATACTACTTATACTCTTTGAAGCAATTGCTCTCATTTTAACCCATTAGTGGACACAGCAGTTTGAATTTTCAAACCATATTTTAAGAGCCTTTCAATGGCTTCTTAGTGACTGAGTTTGTAGGCGTATGATCTGAATAATAACAAATAAGATTAAACCAGTACATGAAACGCAGTAAGATAATTTCTCTCAGTTGTTGGTTGGTAGTTCCATGTCAGCAGATATACACCTAGGCCAGAGTTGGCCCGCTGTGCACGCGCTAAAATATAAATCCTTTAACGGAGAAAACCTATTATTTTAGTTCCTGATAAACTACGTGCTGTTGACCCACTCCTTTAGTGTTTTCCATTCAAGATCCATAAGTTAAAAAATATTCGGACTCGTGTAGCTATCTGGAAAACGCGATCTATTTCTGACAAAAGTCGGGCAGTGGCATAGTAAGTGTTTGAAGATCAATTCTGGAAGATGTGCCCCATGTCCTCATGTTTACGTTCATATATCTCCTCTTTAGGAGTCAATTTAGGTTAAAAGTCATTATAAAATAGACTCATATGAGTGCCATATGCCACTCTTATACTGTAATGGATTAATCAGTGTTTATCCAAAAATATGTTCGCAATTGACATATTTTTGAGATTTTTTAAATAGCTTGCAACATTTATTAAAATTTTTTTACTTAAGTAAACTTAAGTAAAGTGGTTTAAACTATACTCCATTGCATCCCATATTAGCGATGCTACTGACTTATATAAGTTGCTATGGAACTATCTGTTGATTCTTAGCCTGAATGAATGAAAATCGAATTTCAAGCCTAACGATCATATGTAGTGATCTCCAGTTTTTTACATCAAGTTTTGGGAAACCATTTTCAATTTGGTCTTTACAGCGATGTTGGAGTTGTCTTCCTTTGTGTCTTTCCATATTGGAAAGATTTTTTTTGCTGGATCATTTTCACTTTTACCCACGTCATAACCTAGTTAACGCAGTCGTTAAGCTTTCAGGCTACTAACGACTTCTACACCGACATAAAGCTCATATCGTCATTTATTCCATATCTATATCCACTGCCAGCGCGCCATGGACTGATTTACATAAAGGTTGGTCCAACCAAAATGCATGATGTTAATTCTATATAAAACAACAAGAATTATCTTAATATTTTTCAGAGAATTATCTTAATATTTTTTATTATGATAGAAGGATCTATGGCAATTATGTGTAACAGAAAATATCAACCAAATGCTCGCCATGGCTTCTATTCGTCGGTCCATATTTTCAATGACTCTGAGACATAATTGAGGTTCAATGTCGTTATTGTGCCGAATTATCTCATCCTTTAGCTCTTGAATTATTCTTTGCTTATTGATGCACACGTTTTTTTTTAATTATCTCCAAAGAAAGAATTCCAACGGTGTTAAATCACATGATCGTGGCGGCCAATTAACATCGCTACGATACGAGATAAAACGGCTATTGTTTTCTCGCGATAAATAGTCATTGTTTCGTTGGCTGTGTGGGAATTGGCAAGTACCACATATCGTCCAAGTCCATATACCCATTTTTTTCGGCCATAAGAATTCTGTTTTCATCTCACGATAGCGAACACATTCACATTCACGGTAACTGCTTGGCCAACCTAATTTTCGAAGAAGTACGGTCACTCTTTGTGGATGCGTCGTCTTTTAAACAATCACTCGTGGATTCTCATTTCCCCAAATGAGGTAATTCTGTTAGTTAAACAATCCACTGTTATGAAACTGTGCCTCGTCGCTGAAGATGATTTTCGTTGTAAAGCCACCATTAACTTGACGGTGCTTGAAATGTTCAGTATGCTTCAACTCTTGAGTCAGTTGAACCTTGTAAGCGTGTAAAATCACATCTTTATTCAAAATTCGCATATGTGATGCTCGTGAGATGTTCATTTGTTGGGCACGACGACGAGTGGAGGCTGACGGCTCTTCTACCACACTATCGCGAACAGCAGCATTGTTTTCCACATTTCCTACAGACCCGGTTTGCTGAAATTTGCGCGGAATTCTGCTGATTGTGGACACATTTGGTCGATTACGCTGACCAAAAAAATCACGAAGTGCACGAAATTCATTTTTATTTGAATTCCCATTTTCGTAAAAGGTTTTAAAAATTTCAATGCGCTGCTCAATTGTGTACCTCTCCATGGTTGAATTTGTCAAACACTGTAACAAAGAAATGTCATATTAAGTTTGGCAAGCAACATGACGTTAAGGTGTGACTCACAATTAACATAGTGCATAACGGTTGGACCGCTATATATTACTCATCGTGAGGCGCTCCAGTATTTACCGATTGCTCTTATGTCCGCTTCAATTTGCCGTCTATTTCATTTTATCAC
The DNA here is from genome assembly GCA_023159175.1 of Wohlfahrtia magnifica. Classification (NCBI taxonomy): domain Eukaryota; kingdom Metazoa; phylum Arthropoda; class Insecta; order Diptera; family Sarcophagidae; genus Wohlfahrtia; species Wohlfahrtia magnifica. The sequence goes on along the minus strand of JAKWBJ010000187.1, from coordinate 2,129,655 downwards.
ACTCAGGAAATAATCACTACTCATGCAGTGCATTGGGCAAGTGCTAGGAAAATAGGTTGTGGGAAGGAGGAAAGAGGTAGTAGTGTTTATGGATATTAGATTTGAGTTTACTCATGTCATAAGAGCAGGGAATATTTTCCCGTGAAGATTATTTCACAAACGAACGGTGGGGCTAAAAACGATTATCTCCATAATGCTTAGTGCGATTCACTGGGCAATAAATTACAAAGGGATGTGATCTACGAGAATTACGGTTACTACTTAAGAATATATGGTTACCAGGGATTAATTTCTTTAATTCGTCGTGACACATTCCGTTATAGTATCGATAAAACAATGAAACATACGCCACATTGCGACGATGATCCAGTGCATCAATAGAGTTGGTTACCTTATCGTCATTAAAAAGCATCTTTGCCCTCTCCTGTTAATTTTAAGTCGGATATAAATAGGTGTTGCAAATATTGTGAAGGTCAGATGGAGAGAAAAATTTCTTGCACTGTCTTAAAAATCTGGAGACTTGAGAACTTCTTTCGACACTCGGAAAATGTGTTCCTTCAATCAGACATCACAAAGAATCATCATGTTTAGAACATAGAAAACATCTGTCTCCACTATAAATATTGTGCACCTATTATCTTAGATCACTGCACATCATTAACAATATCACGTTTAAGAGTTGAAAGACAACACTGAGTCTAACGCGCATTGAAATCGATCATGCTCGCCCCATCCCTATCCGAGTTTTTCGCCCGGTCATTTGTGAGCATGTCATTCATATTCCGACTTTTCACCGCAATCCCCAAGAGGCTCGGCCGATGATCAAAGCAATGTGAATGAAAAATATTGCTGCCATCTGCGAAAGAGTTGATAGGATTGAAAGTATGAAAGAGAAAGTCATTAAGTAATTGTTGAAAAAAGTAGGAGAAGTGAGTTAATCCTAAAGGGCGGACTGATATAGTTCGACATCTGAGAAATCGCGATATCAATCGAGGGAAGTAACTACCGATATGTTTTGATATGAGCACTTTATGCCAGACCTCATTTAAAACTTTGGAAATTTCCAGAGTCACAACTACACTCTCATTAAATTCGTGAATGGACTAATTCTATATTTCGGGAGGTAACGTTAGTTTTTAAGGTTATTAGCCTCACCCTTTTTAGGGATCGGCGTTACATTAGCATTCTTCCAGTAAAATGGAAGAATACCGGTACGCACTGAAAGGTTAAGCCACTGCTTCAGGACCAGTGCAGTGATGCCAACCGTCCCAATAGACTTGTTAACGTTGAGAGTTGCCATAACGCTATTCTTTTCGGAAAGTAAGCCCAGTCCAACACCATTTTCGTCATTTAATTTCCCTGATCATAGGTTGCTGACAAAATTCTTCGGAGACATACACTTGCATCTTCTGAATGTCTCGGGGGTCTACGTTCCATGTTTTGCAGCTATGTAGTGAGATGGACTTTAGATTCGTGTTAGAGATGTTTTTCAGGCTGCAAAAGTGATATTGAGTTCCATACAGGTCTTATTTGGCCGAATGTTTGACATGCTTTATGGGTGCGGTTATCGATATTCCCTGACTCCATAAACCAGTTTTCGAGTCATCTGGCTGCAGCTTATGGTGAACAAATCTTGAATTGTTGGGTTTTTACCTCAATTACCAAATCGATTAACTTCAATTTTTGAATTTTTTAGGATAGTAATGTAAAACTCTGTAGCGATTCTAATTATATCTACAAACTTTTTCTCTGATTGTATATATTACTGTACATACATACATAATTCCGGCGACGTCCCAAGTTGGACAAGGGGGACTTCTCTCAATCAATGAGCTGCACCCGATGCTTTTTTTAGACTCATTGAAAGGAACCTAAAATATAACGCCGGCTCCGAACGGCATATGCATTAGTTAGAGATGCTATGAGGTGATACTGCTGTTGAAAATTATTTCATAGTCTGGTTTGGTATTGAAACGATGACCTCTTGGTTGGTACGCGGGTGTTTTATCTACAGTGTATTGTAAGTATTAGCATTTCTCAATGATAAAAATCCTTATCATTTTTATATAGATTCATAAAAATTTTTCTCTCTTTTTTTTGTTTTATGGAGTTATTCGATTTGGCATATGAGACATCCTACGAAGAGTCACATCCATGCCTTAGAAGCTAAAAAATTTTATCATTATTATTTTTTTCTTAAATATTTAATACTTTTATATTAGAAGTCATACGTAAACACAAATCTATTTAAATATAATCTTCAAACATTACATTTAACATTTAATGTATTTATAACGAAATATAGAATAAAATAAATAATATGAGCACAGCATCCAATAGAATTATAAAATAATTCGATAACCTATCGTAGCGCAATAATGTTTGTTCATTGTGAGTCCAACTATTGCATCGTATACTCGTACATATGGATGAATGAACTACGTATGTACGTATGAGTAATAAAATATTCATGAATTAAGTTTCATTTGAGTTTATAAACAATTTTATCTAATAAATGTTTGAGTGCAATTTTCTCAATTGTTCGAAAAGGAAAATGTTCAAATTCTAGTAGAATAACTTGCCTTTGTTATACTGGACTCTTATGGATACTCATCTTTACTTACTTGCTTCAGATTTTTATATATCCATGTGTCATTTTCATACATACATATGTATATACCTGTACGACTATACGTATGTATATCGTCAACAAAACGCAATAATAATATTGATAAACACAATGTCCTTTGTAGGAGAATTGTGCAGCAGAATAGCCAGTAAATGTAATGTAATAATCAAAGAATCGAAATCTTTTTATTGAGTGCGACAAAAACAAAAAAAAAAGATTTTTTTTCTTTCTTTCTCTGGTCATTCTTGAAGTAGACGACAATGTACGAGCATATCTTCAGTTCAAAAATATTCGTATGATGGTGGGTGATTTTCTGTTTTTGAACAGAAATAAAATACATTTTGATTGCATTTATGTATTTGAGGTGGAGTGGGCTAGCGAACATTTAAACATACATACATATATAAAATGTTTATAATGATTCGCAATGAACGAATTCTTCAAATACTTTATGGATTTACTATTTTTTATTATTAAAGGTCACCAATGAGTAAAGACAACTTTTTATAGCTCGCTATGATGAGAAGTGTATATTAGCTATTTCATTTTGTTTGAATTACTTATACGAATTATCCAGTTCACATGGAACTTTTGTAATAATTTTTGATGGTCTTATTTTTCCTGTTGTTTTTATTTATTGTTCTGTTACTGCTTTAGAAATGGAAGAAAAGGTTCGAAATTTAAATAAACTCATTAAGCGTTGACAAATACCTTATAAAAATAATAGATTACAATCAAGGTGATTGGCTCTTAAAATTTTTATATGACAAAGTAAGAATGAGATAGTGAGTTCTTTTAACAAGTAGTTAGCCATTTCCACATATTCGTTTATGGTGTCTCCCAATAAATGAGTTAGAACTCCAAAGTCGGAACTCGCAAAATCGTAGGCTTTCTTATATATCACTAAATGAGTACTTTAATTTGCACTTTCATAAGCTGAGCGGAGACTTTAAAAATTCCACATTGTTTCCTCTTTTCTCTATCTAAACAGCAATTATCGAATTTTTAGTGACTAAAAATTTCATGTCCGTTAAACTATGAAACTCCTCATGTGGTGTTAGTGTATTCTTTTCCAATTTTCTTACCGGAAAAGTTAGTATCTTTCCGCATTCTTAAAATATCCAAAATCTATTTAGCTCAGGGAACCTTATGATTGATATTATTTGCATTCATGTTTGAATGGCACTTGACTCTGCCAAACTAATATGAGTATGGATTATGCTAACGCTTGACATACGCTGCAATGAAAGAAGGCGAGGTAGTATCTATCGGTAGTTCCAAAGTCGAGGTACTAAATAAATTTGCTTGTTTTAAAGCTATCAAAAAGCAAAAGAACGATATAAATAAAGAGAAATATAATAAGACTAGTAAAACAATTTAAGAACAGCGTATCGAAAGACGAAAATAACACTCTACAACATACATACATTGTCTGACGAAACAATGTTGTTTGTATTTAAATATGCTTCGAAAAACCTTCAGGTCCATCTGCCAGAATGTGGACATAAATATAGTAAAGTGCATTGATATACAGCGACTGCGCTAACATGCTTCAGGCCGAGAAGAAGTGATAGAAAGGCGTTAGATGGCAAATATCACACAAGATACATCGGTGAAAGGACTTAGTGAAAAAAACGAAAATCTGTACTATTGCAAACTGGATACACACAGGATAGGATAATATAGAAGAGAATGGCAGCCCCCCAAACAATGCGCCCTTGAGCACGCAGTAAGTTGTGATACCACATAACGCATTATCCCTGTTCTATTCACCAGAGTCCGCACAGAAACACCTTCCTGTGTTATATTGAAAACTAGCCCGACAGTCTAATGAATCTGTCTATTGATCCGATATCAAGGATCGATAGCTTAGATAAGTCATCGATAAAGATAGTGTGAGAAGTCTTCGCCGTGCAAGAGACGGACAATGGCAGATAGAGTGATCCACGGTCTCATCCTCAGACAATCCACATCCACTACAAAAGACATTTGCAGTAAGCGCAGCCTCTGTGCGTGTCCGCCTATGACGCAACAACAGGTGAGGATGGACACAACGGAAGCGCCTAACGGAAAGAAGAAGCGCACCCACCCTTACGTGAGGATAAATGTCCGGAAGAAGTGAAAAAATTCCGCTATCCACCCTGTTGTCTAGTCTGAAACCGTTATTCAGTGAATCGATGGGGATGGGAGAGCCAGAGAACCAATCTTCCCTACTAGAAATCATGACCCCTATACTGTTCAGGTCCAGATGAAATATAGTCAAAATCACCTAGTATCAAGGGTTCCTTAGATAGGGCGTTCAGTCTTACCGCTATACCACAAGTTTGAAGCGTTGCCTTGTAGGGGTGGTACGTAACTCACATGTAATCTGGATTGAAGCGGATCTCCTGACCTTATCAAGGAGTCTGACATCGTAATATTTATCGAAATCTACAAAAGATTCGGTTCAATAACCGCTGAGACCACATTTTGCATCCATTTCTCTCCTGCAACAGTAGATGGTACAAGTAGCCTTACTAGCCCTATCAGCCAAGTTGGGTTTTCAACTTAACTTAGGTTCAAGAATAAGGCCCACATATTTAACAGTAGCACTCACCCATTCACACTGGGCGACGAAAAGTGAGGTATCTTTACCTTCTAGTGCAGAGCATTATACAGGTTTTACAAGGGTTCACACTAAGACTAAACATTCCGCACCCGCAAGATACAATCTTCAGGGAAAAATTAGCTTGTCTGACAGTCTTTGTGGGCAAATGCTAAACACTGGTTATATCATCCACGTGAACGACAATCCTATTGCAAGGAGTCAAGCCTGGTAAGGAATCCCTGCTGACCGACTAACGCGACCAAGCTATTATCGACGCCGAGGTCCCTTAAAGCTTTGACTATTGAATCCTAATTCAAACATTATTGAGATCCCCGTCAATACAAAGGATTACTCTTGCTGTCTCTACTGATCTGACCCTGTATGTGCATGCTGAGAGTCAGGCAAAAGTGAAGAACCTACTGAGCTCCTAATATGAAGGTCAAGAGCTTTTTACAGTGTCTAAGACAAATGGGTCTAAGGCCCTTAGGGTCAGTGTATGATGTCCTTCCGGCCTTGGATATGAACACCACCCTGCCTATCCTCCAGCACAGAAGAATGTAAATGAGACTAAAACAAGCATTATAAATAGTCAATAGCCAAGGAAGGATAAGATTCTTCCCATATTGGATATCAACCGGAATAATACCGTCCGGTCCAAGTGATTTGAAAGGTTCAAATGACCCGATAGCCAAGCTTAGCTGATCGGAAGATCAGAAGTTGATTAAGATGATGATGGCCGCCCGTAGATGAAACAGCCAGATCATTACTAATACCCATAAAGGGACTGTTGCCCTGGAAGTGGGTATCAAGAAACAGATCGAGCGTTTCCCCGATCGAGGTAGTCCAGCTTTCATCAGACCTCCGGATGTTATCGAGAGATCCGTCAGAGCAACTCAAAACCTTGCAAAGCCGGTTGGCCACAGTACTCACAAGACCGAAGTGTTCCGAGATCATTTGTTAGTCAGGCCAAGACCAACAACAAGTTAATCCATAGAACTACAAAATAATCGTCTTCCATTATAAACTTTGAGCAGGAAGTCACTAAGACGGATTTTATTGATTTTAATTTATTTTTTTTTGCTTTCAGTGTTTTACTACTTTCGTAAAAAACTTAACGATAAACCAAATATATCGAAATATTATAGCGGCATGAGAATTTCAAGACTACAAAAAAAAGAAAAAAACAAGCCCCACATCAATAAACTTGTTAAGTAGAAAATGTATCATTATTAAATAAAAGTCTGAATGATTTAGAAAGAGAGAAAAAAAACCTTCATAACACAGTCACTATTATTTGGGCAAAATAATAATATCCAATAAAAATAAACAAGAAATTGTTAGTAAATATCTAATTTTCTTTCACTTCAAACAAAAATGACACAAAACATTTATGATTGGCAATCGAATAGTTTGTTATAGAATTTGATTTGATATCCGTTTATTACTCATACTATAGCACAATAAACGAATTAACTTTTTTTATTATAAAAAATGGTTGATTGTTACAATTATGGCTTAAAAACTGACAATTAAAAAAAAAAATTCTTTCAAAAAAATTAAATAAAATTGAAAGTAAGAAATTTAAAAAAATTTTTAAAAATTGGAAAATTCATTTCCTATGTTAATTAGTTGAACTTTTTATTTTAGTGAAACATATTGTTAAATGATATAAAAAATTGTATACCATATGTACATACATACGTACCTCTCTTACTTTTAAGAAAACAGTTTAATTTATGCACAGAATGTAAGAGAATGATGTCATTTAAATTTGTTTGTCTGTTTTAACATCTCTGATTTTCAAGTATGGTAAGTAGATAATATTAACCCTGCTGTTAGATTCAAAATAATATGCAAATCTTAGATTTCGATAACATTAAATCCATAGTAAATATTTTATTAAAAATTAAATTATTTAAAAATATTTTGCTATAATCGAATTAAGCAACCTCTTGCACTCCTTGGGTCAATTTGACCCAACTTTGGTTTTCAGACGCAAAATTTTTCCCTTTTATTATAAGATATGAACGTTCAACTTGAAATTATCCATTATAGGGATGAAAATTATGCTCTTTAAAGAAAATAATAAAATTTAGTTTTTTCCTTCCCCGTCCACATTTCAAAACACGAATTAGAAACATTTGATATTCTTTGGGTTAATATGACCAGTTTTTTCCTATTGAATATAATTGAACTGATTTCATATTCATTTAGAATCATCGATCAATCATTTTTTCATTTTTTATTTATTTATTTTTTATCAAAAATTTTATTATCCTCAAACTGTTAGTGGGATTTGGAGAATCCCATAAAGGTATCTCTTGAAATTTGTTTTATGATGATATGGTAACGCATTGACACTTGTAATCAAAAGAGTTCATTCAAATTGTAATTCGGTGATTCCCCGTATTGTATGTATGTATATGAAAAAAAAAAACTATGATGATGCTAGAAATTTTGGCTCATTAGAGTATTTTCTTTCAATGAGTTCTGATTAATTTTTGAGTATTTTCACATAATGACACAAAGAAGAAAAGTAAGTATTGTAAAATAAAATTTTTAATGTACGATTCTTCCATAATGAAATTGCTTTAGATTCTTACTGATCTTCAGTTGCAACAAATAATGAATGACGAAGATGATGACTTTTTGATGAAAGTGATGAAGACGAAATTTGTTCACCCGACAGCAATGCAGAAGTCGAATCATATTCATCATTGAAATAGCATTGAAAGCGTGGAGCTTTTCAGGGTTATATTTATCTAATGACAAAACTGTAGTTTACTGTAGAGCATCCATCACTTCCAACAGGCTGGTTGCCAAAAAACCAAATTTTATTGAATAAGTCTGGACCTAGCTTCGTTCGATTTGTTTATAATAGCAAATATAAAAAATATTGTTATTCAAATGACAAATCAAAAAAGCGTCGAATTATATGGAAAAGATTGGCAAAAACATTGATGTGATAGAGCTTGATGCATACCTTGGATTATAAGTAATGGCAGGAGTTTATGAGTCTCATGGAGAAAATCTCACTAACTTGTGAAATGAAAAGAACGGAAGACCTATTTTTCGAGCAACAATAAGTCTCAAGCGTTTCGCGAGCATATCAATGTGCCTAGGGCTTGACAGCTAAAAGTTTTTTTCAATCCACATAAAAATATTGCTGTAGATGAACAATTGTTTCTATTTCGAGGTCGGTACAGTTTCAGGCAATATATTCCATCAAAGCCCGCTAGATATGGCACAAAAATTTGGGCAATGTGTGATGCCACAATTAAATATGCCTGGAATATGGAGGTGTACACAGCCAGAGCAAGAAATACACAGCCAGAAAAAAATCAAGGTGAGACTTTTGTACTTCGTATTACATTTGTTATATTTCCGTACTTTCAATTTAGGTGAGAGAGTAGTGCTAAAATTATCAGACCCTCTACTAAAGAGATGCATAATTACATGTGATATTTTTTTACTATATACTCGTACAATCTTGCCATTCAACTACATTGTCGGAATATTACATTAGTCGGCATTGTCAGTAAAAATAAAACTTTTGCCATCAAAAATTCTAGATATGAAAAAAAGGCCGTATTGCACACTGAATTTTTGTTTTCCAATGATATAACAATAGTATCTCCTCTCATCATTCAGCCGATGTAAGAGATGATGGCAAAAAAACCTGAAATAATACACCATTTCAACCAACTGAAAACCGAAGTTGATGCGCTTGACCAACTAGTTGCTAATTACACATGTAAGCGCATGACTAAGCGATGGCCTGTTGACTTATTTTCAAATATGATAGATTTATCAGCATGTAACTCCTACGCCATATGAACTAATATGAACCCTGCCTGGAATTTCAATTAAATTTCAGACGCAGGCTTTATCTGGTAGAATTGGCAGATCTGCTAATAGAGGAGTATATTTTGCGAAGAAAGGTTTTTCCACAAGAAATCTTGTTAAAAATGTTCAAGAGAAAAAAATACACAAAACAGATAAATTTCCTATATTAAATATGAAATGATGTTTACATTTTTTTGTTGGGTCATATTATCCCAAAGGATCATAGGAATGGCACATATCCAAGGGATGCAGAAGTTTTAATACAAACTAAGCCACTATTTTACCATTATTTCCAGTTCGGCACTTAAACTTTAAATATTCTTTCAAAGCAAAGTTCTATAGTTCTATAAATATAGTTCTATAAATAATATAATTCTATAAATTCTTAAGAAAACTTATCCACAGATTCTGAAATGCTGTTGATTTTTTAAGTTAGGCGACCATAGCGAATCAAAAAAATATAGTGGTTATCCAGGGTATTTTTGCTTGTTGCATAGTGTAATGGGCCGGATAATGTTAGGATATATCCATAAAGCCATTTTCGGCGAAATACCCATTAGACTTGTCTTATAGTTGGAGCGTCAATCTCAAAGAGCCTTGTCGCATCGATTTGCGAGTTCCAACTAAACCTTCTGTTCAGAATGACAGATATTTAACCTCCCTAGAAAAATTGATGGTGGTACCCAGAAAAGAAATACAATTTTTATACTTTACGATCAAATGACAACGGGTATGTACACCAAATTTGGTTACTAGATGTTAAATTTATACCAAAAATTTTATCGGTTACTGTAAAGCTATGGTGCATTGAAAATTTATTTAAAATATTTATTATTGAGGAGGCGCAGAGTAGTGGTTAAAGTGTTCGCACAGGTTAAAAATCTCGTCAGCGATAAGAAAAAAATTACATTGCGACTTCGGATTTTCAATAATTAAAATCCCTCCTCCAGGTGATCCAAGAAGTCCCTAAGAAAAACAAAAGGAAAGACCTGGCACCGCCTCCTCTTGTGAAACAAAGGATAGGAGTCTATGATAACCAACAGAGAACACTTTTTCTAGGTAATGGTAACATCTATCCTAGTAGACCGATCACCTACTTAGCTGGAAGACAAAAAAATGTTTACTAAGAAACTGAAATAAAGATGCCTTGTGGAAGACATATGCGAACGAATAAAATCAAGCTAATTTCGTATACCCTGTCCTGAAGTCAAACTTATTCCAATGCATTCTCCTTAGATTGGAACAAATGATAGTCGGACGATATCGACTACATCTGGCATTTTCATGATGGAGTATTACGGGTTCATATTTGTTCCTATATTTCGTTTGTTTTGCTGCTAATGATCATTTTAAGCATCGAATCAATTGTATTCGATACAAGTCCCCTGTGATCTTTGAGAATGATTTCAGCAGCTCATAACAGATGATAACTTTTTAGCACCAAAAAATAACGAACAGATTTTAAATTTTGGCGTTGTTTCCACTGTTTGGCTGTGTTTCATATTTCTAGCGCTTCGAACTGTTGTAATGAATCTATTTTTTATCACCAGTAATAATTATAAGCAAAAATGACTTCTCTTGTGGGCACATACATAAGTACCACTACGTACATGCAAAATTATCTTCATACGTCTATCGGCTGCAACTCATGTGATATCTAATTTCCTTGCTTTAAAATTAATCCTGCTGCAGGCAAACAATGTTAATTTATCGATGCAATGATTTTGCAGTTTATCGTTTAGTTTGACAACGATTTCTATAGAGCAATGACGTCAATTTATCAGCTTCGCACTCTTTTTAATAACCTGGGCAATCTTTGTCTTCGGATGATAGGGCACGAAAGGCGGTAATGAAGTACCCCACACAGAGACCACAGCGGCCCATTGTGGAAAGAAACTTTCACCGAAGAAGAAAAAAAGGAATGAAGAGAAAGAGCAGTAGGAAAAGAGAGAGGAAGGACAGAGAAAGAAATAGAAGAAGAAAAAGGGTCAGAAGTAGTGTACAGGAAGAAACGGATGCCCAAAGAGAACCAGGTATCACCTAAGGAGCCAGCTGAGACCTGATAGAAAGCACTTCAGGTCGCATATCACCAAGGCCATCGAAAGAGCTCCGGCTAAGAAACCTGAGCCTGCACCCATAAAGAGCCGGGCAGTGACAGAGGATGTGTTCCACAGTCTCCGGCTTTCCTGTATCACCGCACAGTTTAACGCTGCGCATATCCAGGAGCGATGTGAGGGTACTCCTGCACAATGAAACCAGCCTTGAGCTGATATGGCGACCAGTCAGCGCCCTGATAGTCGCCTGACTGTCCAAGTAATATACCACATCATCCCCCACAACGGTCAAGTCACGAAAACGCTCAGCTGCTCTGAGAATAGCGAAGATCTCGACCTGAAAAACGCTGCACTCTCCGGGAGTCTAGAGGATTGTTTAATGTCACTGTTCGCAATGTAAACTCCCGCACTAGTCTTCGGATGATAAAATTGATAGAACATATTCAGCATAAGCTTCGGTGAGCTTCAATTACTTTGTTTTTCAAATTGAATAATTAAAGGAGCAATTAATGCTTTGTTGGCACAAAAATCTTCAGTCTCAAAGCAAAGAAAAAAGAAAAAAACTTTGGTGTCTAAATTACAATTTAAATACAATAAATTCTTTTAATTATCTGTTCGTCTTATTGAGATTATATATTGAACACAATCAAAGGCTTACAAATATAGGAAAAAGGGAACAGTCATGAATCATTGAACGCTATAAACTATTTATAGCTTTCACATGCACAAAGAACTTTAAACTCGTACTCGTACTTGCTAACAAGTAAGTTCGAGTGAGTGAGTAAATGAATTTTCTTTTTAACCAACTATTGTATGAGAACATTGCTGGAACAGTGGTGAAAGATATAATGGGGTCACTTTCATTCATGACAAATAACTAGAACAATGTGAAATGGTCTGAAGAAACGAAGATTAATTTATTTGGGGCAAATAGAAAATCGTATGTACGAACTTCTTTTAATTACAATGCATTCTTATTTGATTATTGTAATGGTAAATCAAAATTTAAAAAAAATATTAATTTAAAAAAAAAAATTAGATGTGTCCCTATTATTTCTTCTACCACTGTATGTACGAACGCATGGTTGGAAGACTGGCTAAGGAAAACTTATTGCCAACAGTTAATCTTCTGACATTACCAAGTACACTTTTAGTACTACAAGTAACCATACAAATTACAATTGCAAGTACAACAACTATAGCTATAATACATGCTTGAAAACAATCAGATACTAAAGAAAAGTCATGGACTTTATTATAATCGTACATGTTGGGTGACTTACTGAAATGGACAAACTTTTGCCCAAATGTATGCACTCTAAAGGCTTTAGATATTAGAGTAGATAGGTTTTAAATATTTGAGTGAAATTATTTGTTTATTGCAGCCGAAAAGGCTGTAAAAAATTTGTTTAAAAGATGAAATAAGTGCCCTTGATCAAAAAGTGCCCGGAATTTATTCAGAAAATTAAAAAATTCAAGTTTATTCATTGAAATCTATAGTGTCCCCTTCAAAGTAATCCCCATCGACTGCAACACACTTATGCCAGTGCTTGATCCAATCCATGAAGCATTTTTTATATTCGGTTTTCGGTATGTCCAGAAATTCATTATGCACTACACCGTTGTAATCCATGAAAAACGTGAGCATTGCCTTCTTTTTTGACTGAAAACGACGTGGTTTTTTTTGGTCTTGGCTCATTTGCCTGACGTCTAGATTGCGTGTTGTACTCATAAACTCACGTTTTGTCTCCAGTAATGATATTTTGGTGAATGTGGGATAGGGAAAAAGGATAAAAAATGTAACTAAGATAGAATTTAAGATAATGATTAAGATGGGGTAGCGATGGGAGTAGTAAAATTATAAAAACACGAAAACTTATTTTCCAACGCAATCAAACTATGAATGTGCCGACAAACTGTAACTTTTTAGCAAAAATAACAGCACTATTATGCGTTAGCCGCGTTATTTACGTATTTAAATTACCAGCTACAGTTTCTACAGTTTTCTGGTGTTAAAGCTAAAGAGAGTCAATAAAGAACGTAAATTTTGCTATTATATAGCTCGCAAAATTTGAAGAGCTCATGAAAAAATCAAAAAGTGCTTATTTGAAAATTGGAAAAGAACCTGTTTCGAGTTTAGTATACCTGAGTATATAGGGTGGGAAATTTAAAAGTTTAAACTTCAAAATGCAATAAAACAAAACCGGTTTGAAATTTTGTCAAAATTGATTTTTCTGTTGTGAAAAACAATCGTTCCTGTTAGAAAAATGATCATTATTAAAAAATAATAATGAATAAAAAGTAATTAAAATTAAAACAAACTCCGTCAAAGCAATTATCATACAAAGAAGTGCACAAACAAAAGCTGGAAGAGAAGAACTGACATCTCTATTGACCGTAATGGTTGAGAAAAATGAAATATGGGTCAATGATGCCACCGCTTCACAAGCCGCACCAAACAGTCACTCGTGTTGAGTGCATTGGCTTCTCTGAGACTACGTTTGGGCTTCTGAGCCCCAAATATGGCAATTTTGCTTATTAACGTACCCACCCAGATGAAAATGAACTTCATCTGAAAAGATGATTTTAAATGATGATAATTTTCCAATAAATACGAACGCTGTTCAAGCGTAAATCGATTCATTTCATTCAGTGAAGATAATATACTGAATTTTGTGACAGAATTGAATGACATATGTAAGTATTGGCAGATTCGAAATAACCGTTGGTTAAAATTTAAACTTTTAAACTGTCCACCCTATATTTAAATTCATGACGTTTAAAATCTCAAAATTTCTTACAATCCTCTAACAAGTCCGGGTTTGTCCCTATCTGTGGTTTACAAATTTCTTTATTTTTTAAAGATTACAACATGACATTAAGTTTTTAAGTAGAAAAACTATATCCAATAAAATACTTTTCGTTCGAGTTATTAAACCTTTACGTATGTGCAACACAGACTTCCATGAGGACTTTAAACTTCACTACAATGCGATATAATAGCCGCCACTATTGCCACAGTAACAATTTTTTATTTGCTTCTTCTGTTGTCGACTTTTAATTTATGTTTCAATACCAATTAGTTGGCAAAGGAAAAATGGCTAATAGTGTTGCTGCAACAACATTTAATTACTTTGAGTACGGAGGTAATAAAAAAAATAAATAAATGCAAGAAATGGATGTCAGACTTTAGTGGATGGTGTGTGTTGGCGAGAAAAATTGCGGATTTGAGGCAAAGAATCTCTGGGAATTTTTCATAGATATCAAGGACCAAAACTTAAGTTTTTTTTATTTATAAGCCGATTTTCTTTGTATCGAATTTGAGCTTAGATCTTAGACCTTAGCCCTTAGAATTTAGTAAGTTGCCTTTTTAAATAGACAATTAGAGGGATGTGACTTAGAAAACTTTAAAATTTTTTAAATTAAAATTCAAATATTCTTTGTAAGTTTTAATTATTTCAACTGCAATTTTTTGTATAAATTTTACTACCGGCAGTTTTAGGGATTTAAAAATTTTTTTATTTTTTATCACTTCTTTATCTTTTGTTGCAATTAAACAGGTAACTTTTTCTTTATGTAATTCAACTTTAATTTCTAAAATAATAAAAAATAATAAAAGTGGCAAAAAATATGTTTTACACACACCTTTGAGCGAAAATCCTACAGACAGACAGCAACTGTTCGCAGAAAGAAAATCGTTAAAAAATAGATAAATTTTATGTGCGAAACGGCAAAAAAGGGAAAACCTTTAGAATGTTCTCTATGCAACACAAGTACTTTGACTTGTCTTCTTCAATTGTAAATAACGAATTTGTTGTTGAAATTGTAAAGGTTTTTTTGTTCTATACTATTTTTAAGGTGGCCAGTTGCATTTAAAATTTTATATTAATATACTAGAGGCCTATGACGCTGCAGTATGGTAGGTAAGTGACCCTCCTACCAACCAAGAAGTCCTCGGTAACATAAGTTAGTAACTGGTTATGAGTATTACTACTATTGAAAACTTCTCTAATGTATTTGCCGTAGCCGGCGTAAAACTGTAGGTTTCTTTAAATTTGTTTTAAAATAGTATCGGCTATAGCTCATTGATAAAGAGAGAATTCTCTTGTTTCTATCTATACTGGAGGAGAACACTTGTCTACCGTATTAAATAATCTCTGCAAACTTAAAGGTTAAAAGTGTTTGATGTCTTCATCGATTTTCTTCAATCGAAAAAATGAATCAAATTATTTGGATTAAATTTAGTTTTGAAATATTGAAAAATATTGATAGACTTCGCTTTGAATCATCATTAGTACATCAGCAACTAATGAAAGCAGTTGTCATTACAAAGGTAGCTCTTGATTTTGACGTATTGGTTGGCTTGAGCTAAGCAATTTTTGTATATCGTTGTCATATTATGTACGTCAGTCTTCTAAGGAGATGAACATTTTGCTCAGTTTTCTTGGTTTAAAATAATGTTTTTGAACAAAAGTTGTTATCTAGAAGGAGAACAGTTAAAAGAATGATTGGTATTCTAAGATAACGCACTATTTAAGCGAAACAGTAAATAATGTTGTTTAGCTTGTCCTAAAATTCAAAATTTTAATTCGTTTTTACGTTTTTTACACTCCATAATGTGGAAATTTGATTTAAGATCAGTACTCTGTGTGACGAACAGAAATCAGGAAAAACTTGTTTCGTGAGGAGGCTCTTTTTTATTAAAAAAGATACATCAGCAAGCAAAATTACCGAATATGGAATGAAATCAATCCAATGCAATTAAATGAGATAAAAGCATAATCGATTCATACTGCTTTCGAAATGAGATACGAGCTGCCGTTACAATAAATAGTGCATGTCGACGGAATTTTTTTTTGTTACTCTTCTTGGAAGCATATGATTCGCACAGAGCATTTTTGTTTTGTTTAAGTTTCTTTAAAACCGTTTTGCGTGTAATTTGTCCAAGCAGATGATCGGTTTACTGTAGCAGTTCTAGAATGAATGATTATGATCTATCGTTGACTAAAAATAACGGCATCTGTTTGTTTGGTATGGTTCGAAATCTTTGCTTATCATTGACACCTACTTTTTCATAAAAAATGGCGTTTCCTGACCTTCTTATAGTGTTCTTGTGGTTAATGTTGTCCTTTTTCTTTGATCATCTGAATGATGATAGTGAAAATAATGCTCCCTGTCATTGCCGTGATTCGAACAAGGATGCTATAGATTTTATATCCAAGTACCTTAACCACCACACCTCTCTACCTATATAAGAACAGCGAAAGCTTCAGTAGACAAACACCGGCGATTGGAGCAAATAGCTGCCTTGTGGCGGTCCCATCGTTTCGAATTGACGCTTTTTTCTTGTTAGGTTGGAACACCGTCAAGCTTTGACGCTTAGATTTAGCGGGAATATCAACAACAGACTTACCAACCTAACAAAAAGAAAAAACTTAAGCTGGAACGATGGGACCGCCACACGGGGCCTATTTCGGAAACTTTTTGACCAAAGTAGTATGTTGAAGTCTTACTCTAAATGAATTTTTGTTTTCAAAAGCCTATGGGATAATAACTTGTGGCTTTAATAAGATATCCCAATACATACCAAAAAAGTTGGTAATAATTTTATTTTACGAAATGAACCTATTCTTCGGGATCTTGTGATTTGACATCTTTTCATTATTTTCTTTTGGTCCATTTTTGACCCACAAATCCTGTGATTGTAGATCAAGACTTAAACGAAATAACATCAGAAGTTCAAGATAAAGAGGAAAAAGAAAAAGTTGTCTTTCAGTGGGATGTTCATTCACGACATACAGCAAAAATTGGCAATGAATGGCTGTCGCAATACAAATTCGGCCGACGAATTGTCCATCATAATTCCGGTCCAATGGAGAATTTTTAGACAATATAATACAAATGGAACCAAATTTCTCTAACTATTTTTGGATAAATGTATTAAAAGCACCACATATAATGACAAGCTCTAAAAAAAGTAATAACAATTTAAATTCCTATCCACTAAAGCGATACGTACAAAACTGAGCACATGCGGATTCGTTTGTACAATGGCTTGTATCTTATTACAGTATTTGAAGTTGATACCTTTTGTTAGTCTTTTTTTTAAACTTAATGAATAAATGGTATGGTAGGTGAGACACCCGCCTACCAACAAAGAGGCCCTCGGTTCAATACCAGACCAGACCATCACATAATTTTCAACAGTGGTACTCCCTCATAGCACTGCTAGCGACTGGTTATGAGTATTTACGCTATGAAAAACTTCTCTAACTAATGCATATGCCGTTCGGAGCTGGCGTTAAATTGTAGGTTCCTTTCAAGGAGTCTAAAAATAGAATCGGGTGCAGCTTATTGATTGAGAGAAGTCCCCCTTGTCCCTCCTGGGATGTCGCGGGAATTATGTATGTATGTATGTAGTGTTATTTTTACAAGAACTTTTCAGTTCAACTCCTAAGCATGTGCTCACTTTTGCTCACTACTGGACATATATAAATATACGAAGATACGCCAAAGCCGATAGTCAGGTTTGACCTCCATCAAAAGAAGATCATGATCTGCGTTTGGAAGGACTAGCTGTATGCTGTCCAAGTCGTCAAAGCCGTACTAAAAGAGCTCGAATTAGAGGACCTACAACAACCGCAGTATTCTCTGGACCTCTAACCGACAGATTACCATCTTTTCCGTTTCTTGTCTAAGCATATGAGGTGCGTTACATTTAACAATGAAGACGACCTTAAAAACTTGCTCAACAACTTTTTCGATACTAGATCGGAAAACTTTAGGAGAAACAGCATTGACAAATTGGTCGAGAGGCATAAATTGATTAATGTATCGTTATAACAACTGATTTTTGTTTACAGAAACTCTTTGATTTGTTCCCGAGCTCAATATTTTAAGTCAATGCCCGAACGTTTTTGTAAAGAGACCTTTGACTAATTCATGACATTTTTAACATGATAGTGCCCGTTACCTTCGTGACATAACCCAGACTTAATAATATTTGTATTTGAAGTCGTGGTAAAGCGCATAGATCAGTGATGTGCAAAAGTAAAAATGTAATAGTGTTGGTGAGAACATGGAAATTACTCTCACAGAGAAATTAAAGTTTACGTTTTAAAAAAATTTTGAAAAAATCAACGTACATCTGCCGCACATGTGCACTGTCGATGCTTTAGTGACAACTAAAAACAAAAGCGAAATAAACTTTTTTATTATTTGTCTGTGGCCGGGTTGCAAAATAAGAACATCAAAATTGTATCCAGAAGCTCGTAAAATTGTACTTTTCCACCCCAATGGTCCCAAAAATATATTTTTAATTATTTTTAATTTTTTTATTTTAAGTAAGAGAAAAAAAAAACAAAACAAAATTGTACATAAAAATTTATTTTTATATTAGTGAAATTAACATAACTGTTGTAAAACAGCTGATTTTTCTTTTAGGAGCTGTCAGCTAGAATTGTTGTAATAAAAGAAAACTACTAAAAACAAAGTAAAGTTAGTTGGAGTTGTTTGAAAATACAGAGACAAATTCAAAAACTAAATCACAAAGTAATGATAGTAAAGATGAGTTGCCACTGTAAATCAATTAAACGATAAACTAGAGAATTTGCATTCAAAAAATAAACTGAAAAAGTTTTTAAATTTACCAAATGAGTAATTGGTGTACCATTGTACTTTTTAGTCTGAAATTGTACCAAAAAAGTACAATTATACCAAGTTTTGCAACCCTGGTCTGTGCCTTAAAAAAATTGCGTACATTTACCACACATGTGCATTCGTCACTGTCCCTTTGACGACTAAAAGCAAGAGTGTAAGAATGCGTGTGAGTTAATCGGGGACAAAAGCCTTATGAAAAGCTCATGATTGGCATACATCGATAAAACAGCCAAGCATTTTTTACCCGCAGATTAACGAATGGGCTTATCAGATTGTGTTGGTATCCGTTTTCGAAAAATACAGCAGTTATGGTAAAATTTGCATATAGTACAATATTGCTTTTAAAAAGTGGTGCTTAAAGTACTCTCTCTCTCTCTTATAATCAAAATTTAAGACAAGCTTTTTAAGTAATCTATACTGTTTTAACCTTAGTTTTAGAAGCCAGATGAGCCGATTGTTATCACAGCAAAAATTAAGGAAAAAAAGGTTTTACAATTTGACAGATAAAACATTGATTTAAATAAATTGCAAGTGAATCTATCTTTAAAAAGAAATCGATTTTGTAATTTTTACGAAATTTTCAAACTGGTCACCCTATGTACGTCAGCCATAAAAAGGAATAACCCATAAAACAATGTTGAAAAGCCACAAATTGATATTGTAAAAAAGCGAAAAAAATAAAAACAAAAAAATAAAATATAAATGTGAACACTTAAGGGTTCTTATGAAACTAACAAAATAAAATAAATTTACAATTTTTTTCGGTTGAAGTTGAGAAAAACAAAAGTGGAAAAAATAATTCCAATAAATTGTTATTGTTCACATGCAATTGTGGGCTTCCGTCTATTGCTTAAGAAAATATCTATAAATTTGTGACTTTAATTTTTTTTTATGGATTTATTTTTCTTTTAATTTAAAATACATTGATTTTTCCATTAAAGAAGATAAAAATCTTTTATAAAATGAAATATATTGCTTCGGAAAGTATTTTTTCTTTAAAACTACAATTACTTCTACTTACCTTTTGCTATGTGATGCGTTTCAAAGGTAAAACGTATCTTTAAAAAATATGACAATACGAGTATTTATGAGTATGAGTTATGGATCATTAATGACCATCTTCATTACATTACATTACATTACATTAAAAGCAAATATGATAAGGGAGTAGTGGAGAGAAAAAATATGCATAAATTATAGAAAAAAATTCTTGGAAAACTCCAAATGGTAATATTTGATAATATATTGCCACTTTTTCGAAGTGTGCAGCAAGCCGTCTTTTATTTGCAACATTGAAATTACATTTAATATCTTTGAAATTAAATCTGCTCCAAATGAAAAATCGCTTTTTCTGTGCGTTTTATTTCGATTGAAAAAATGTTTATAGAAAATTTGTGCAAATATCTAATAGTTTGTGTAGAGGACAGCTTTATCATTAAAAAAAGAAGTGTTTACAAGCATTCGAATCACGTTATTTCAGTTCATGTCCAATGATTTCGTTTTACTTCATTTCATAACCTACTGCTCTTAAAATTGAGGGAGTATTTTAGATCTTATTTGAGGTTTGTAACGCTATCAGTTCATCTCCTCTGCAAGGCATTACTAGGTAATAACTTCTACGCAAATCAAAGGCTGTAATTTTGAAAATTTTCTAGAATTAGAAAAATGAAGCAGAAAGAGCTATTTTGAGTTCAAGTTAGTCCGTTGTGTAGCTTAGAAGCAGGGTTGGCAAAAACTCGATTTAAAATAAAAACCCAACCTACCGGGTTTTGTTGGGGTTTTTTTGGTATTATTGCTTCCAAGTTTCGTTCAAGTCGACAATATTTTTTGTTTGTTAGTACAATTATGTTTTTTTTTAGCGTTTATATTGCAATTTTGCACTGTTGGTGGGATAAAGGCGGCACTGTGTACAATGAGCTGCTAAAACTGGCAGCTGATCGGGGTAAACTGCAATTACTTCGTTTGAAGCGTGCGTTATGAGAAAAACTGCCGGAATATAAAGACAGACACAATTAGTTATTCTTTTGAATGAAAACGCTCGGCTTTACGTTGCAAAAGTTGGCAAACAATTTTTAGAAATGATTAAATGCCGCACCCGCTGCGTTGCCAAAATATTACTCCTTCTGACTATTGACTCTTTCTACGAAAACAATTTCTTTAGACATGTCACCGAATTACTTCTTTTGAAGAAATATAAAATCGTTTTCTAAGTCGGAGTGCTTTAAAAGACGACGAGTTTTTCTGAGACAGGAATCGGACATTGGCTCAGAGGCGGGGAAAAGTTGTAAGCAGTGATTTGTTAAATTTTTATTTTGATAAAAAACCCACCCGGTTTTTTAAAATATAAAACCTAATTAAAGCCACCCTGGTTACCCAGTGTGTTGCCAACCCTGCTTCGAAGCGAATGACAACTAAGTTTACACAGATAAGAATTGAAAATTTGAAGAAGATGCTAATTCAATATGTACTCAATGCAAAAGCCTCAAATAAAGCATTTGTTTTAATGATGATCTCTTTATTTAAGCCAAGTGGGCAGCTATTTCTTGATGGAACAGTACTTTTTTCTCCGCTCGATAGGATTGGTTTTACTTCAAAAGAATATTGAATTAGTAAAAAGGCGTAAATAATATTTGTTCGAATATAATCATTGCAACCGGGGGTGGGTTTTGGCCTTTACAATTCTTCTCCATTCCTCTACTTTATGTCTTGATATTCATGGGGTGTAATCAATGACAAGCTTTCGGCTTTGATTCATTCTTAGCAAATGACCTATTCATCTAAGTCTTTGTGCCTTAATGTATTTTAAAAATAATATCCTTGCCTTTATTGAGCTGCAAAAATTCGGCATTTCTCCTGAGGAATATTCACCACGTTCACTTCTTCATCTGAGAATTATCCGTTCGAAAATTCAGAGAAACTCTGCCCCAAAATTCGTCATAGACCTAACTTCTAATCCGTATTAAATTTTCAGCCTTCATAATAGTTTTAATTAAAAAATCGTATTATGCGCAAGATATGATTTGTTTTCTGCCACAATACAGTCTTTTACACTGTTATCGCCACTTGAATTTTTTACTTCTTTAAAACGATATTCACCCATACTGATATTTCGTAGCCATCTTGGTTTTTGATTGATTAACCACTAGTCCAACTTCCTTTGTACATGTTTGTATGTTCGTAAAAATATTTTCCAAATATCGCCTATTTCGGCATAAAATCGCAATATCATCGACATAGGTGGTCGACATCCTTGACTGATAAAGCACATTTCCAAGTCCCGTGTGGTTCCTTAGAGCATTGTGCAGACATAGGTTAAACTCCCGTGTTGATATTGAATGGTTCGTTTTGCCTTTGTATTAATGAACCGAATGCAGAAAATATTCTGGGGGATCTTAGATCGGTCTAAGCTATCAAACTCCTGTTTGAAATCAACGAATAGCATATGTACATCATTATTAAACAGATCTACCAGGCCTGAATTCACACTGGTATTCACCAAGAAACCTCTCCGCGATATTACTCTGTCACCTCGAGAGTATTCCCCCCTATAATTCTCGCAATTTCGCTTGCAACCTTTTTTGTGAGTTGGGACGATTTCACAGGAATTTTTTTTCTCCCTCCTCACTCTTATTTGCATGTCATAAATTTGCCGCTTCCCTTCCATATCCAGGGCTTTTAAAAGTTCCGCTGTGATATTTTTTCTCATCTGGTGGTTTGCCATTTTTAATTGTGTCAAGTATTTCGATCATTTCGTTAGATGTAGCTTTATTCCACTTTCGCCACTCATTTACAATGACAATGTTTTCGTCATCTATTGACGCCCTATTATACACTTCTTCGAAGCGCTCTTTCCATCTATTTATAATCTTCGATTTTTGTTTAATAATTTGATGCAATTTATTCTTGCAGGCATCTGTTGGCGGTTAGAAGCCGTTTACTTGTCTTTTCACTGATACTTATTCACAAAGCATGCATTACAAAAAGCTTGTTCGCTGACAAAACCTTAGCCTTCTATGGTGCACCTTCATCCAAAGAAAAACACTACTTAGATTGGCCTTTGGTTCTATGCGGTAGAGTGGAAGGATCATGGAAAAGGCAGGAGAGACAGTAAGATCTTCTGGCTGCTATGGCCCAGATTTGATTACTTAATGATGGAATGGTTCATATGGTCAGGGAAATTTGCTTTTATATTTTCTTTTTCTTCTTCTTTCTGTTTTCGTTCTTTTTGCTCCTTTGCTTTTTTGTTTCCTTTGATTTCTATCTTTTTTACATACTTTATTTTCTGCTTTCTGAAAGGCTGCTACAATGGATATTTTTCTGGTCTCAGTGGTTTTACGATACTGCTTATGGCCTAGTGTAAGCTGTTGGGATACCTCTAGCGCGAATAGCTTTTTTTGTCCAAATATTCATGCAAAATATGATGCATCGCTTAGTTGAGAAACCTATTGTCTCAGTCACCTCTTTTACTTTTATTCTCTGATCGTTCAATAAAATTTCGTGGTTTTATATTGACTAGTTTTAGTGACCTGAGCGCTATGCCTTATTTGAAGGTTAATGCGCAATGAGTCAAGCGCACTCAAGGATAATTTTAATGGTCACGGTCACCTCTTTTACTTTTATTCTCTGATCGTTCAATAAAATTTCGTGGTTTTATATTGACTAGTTTTAGTGATCTGAGCGCTATGCCTTATTTGAAGGTAAATGCGCAATGAGTCAAGCGCACTGAAGGATAATTTTAATGGTCACGGTAACATTCACCTGTACCCAATATTTGTACTCCAAAAACAGACTATAGCATCTATATTGAATTTTAATAGAACCTTTTGAATTAGAATACCTACAAGAGACAACTGGCTCAGAAACTCTCCTTGGAGACTATGTGATTTCAATATCCACTGAAGACTCAGGAATGGAAAGGGCATTTTTACTATGATGGTCTTTCACAGACTGCCTGACAACTCTATCGTCTACGCCGTAAGTATTGTGATATTGTAATAGATAGATGATAGGCATTGGCCATGGCAATACGTGAACAGTTACGCATGGGAAGATATCACAGCAACATATAATCAAGTCGCAGAAGAAGCACTGGGTATAGTGCAGATACATAGAAAAATGTGGATATCAGGTGACACTTGGAATATGATCTCTCAAAGAAAGGAACTTAAGTTGCAGCTAAACAACAACAATGTTACGGGGCAGCAATATCAACACTGGCGAACCAGGTTAAGAAAGCTGCAAAAAGAAAAAAGAAGATGATTGTAGAAGGTCTGGCAAAAGCAACAGAAGAAGCAGTTGGACAGAATAACAGGAGAAAACTACACCAGACGATAGGCTATCTCACAAATAGGAAGTGCAGCAGGAACCAAGAAATTACTTATCGCAAGCAGTTACAATTATATCGAATAGCGAAGCACAGATGCAAAAATGGAGGGAACATATCGAGGAAATTAGCAACATAACAAACACAGATGAAGACATCGAAATGTACCACACAAGGCCTATACAAAATACATTGAACATAGCATGTAGCCCTCCGAGTTTGAATGAAATAAAAGCAGGCATTATTAAAATTGGAAAATAATAAGACTGCAGGCAAAGATGGTTTGCTAGCGGAAATTTTAAGAGCTGACATCACAATAGCAGCTGAATAACTACGGTCTCATATCACATCATCATGGGAGGAAGAGGGGCTGCAATCAACTTGAGAAAAAGGTATCATTGTGAAGCTACCAAAAAGTGGCGACTTGAAAAATTGCAATAACTGGAGAGGAATCATTCTGCTTAACAGCATATACAAGATACTAGCAGTCTTAATACAGGGAAGGCTTCAGAGCAAAGTAGAGAACATATTGCGAGACGAACAGGCAGGCTTGCGGCCAAATAGAAGCTGCGTAGAATGGCGTACCCTCTATACCGATTCCTCGATTTCAAGAAAACCTTCGATAGCATCAAAGGGACTGACATATGGAAAGCATTGGTAAGAAAAGGAATACCACAGAAAATAATCCGATTAATACGAGCAATGTACGAGGATGCAGAACTCTCGGTTCTTCCCAACGGGAGCATCAGTCAACCATTCCATACTAACGCTGGAGTAAAGTGCGAAGTCTGTTCAAAGAGAAGAGGTATAGCATGGAGTCTCTTACGACAACTCGACGACTTGAAATATGAAGACAATATTTGTCTACTCTCACACAAGATCTCCAACATGCAGTCAAAATTAGAAGAATTGGAAAGACAGGCTAGCAATGTTGGACTTGAGATAAATTTTAAGAAAACTTAAGTTATGAGAATTACCAACAATAGTACAGGAAACATCATACTACAGGGTCAATCAATTGAGTATGTGGATAGCTTTTGCTATCTTAGAAGCACAATGGCAACAAACGGCAGTGCAGAAACAGATATTTGTAGCAGGCTCAACAAAGCAAGGTTGGTATTTGGACGACAACAGTCAGTATGGAGAAGCCCATACATATCCAGGCAAACCTAGCTCAGAATATTCAAAAGTCATTGTAAAGTCAACCTGGCTTGTGTCTAACATCATCACGCAAAAGCTAGAGTTATTCACCAACATATGCAAGATATTCTGGTATAACACCATAAGCAACATAGATCTATGGAATTTAACAAATGAAAAGCCCATCCTGAAGCAGATAAGACAAAGAAAGTGGAGATGGATCGGCCATACTTTAAGAATAAATTCCAGTAGTATTATAAGGATGGCACTTGAGTGGAATCCTCAAGGATCAAGAAACCGCGGTCGACCAAGAAACACCTGGCGACGCAAAGTTATCTAAGAACTAAAGCAAAACAATCTTACATGGGAAGAGACAAAGAAAACGGCAGCAAATCATGCAAAATGGAAATGCTATGCTCCCAAGAGGAGTAACGAAAAAAAATTTGTGGATGAATAGGCATAAAGATGTTTTAGGTAAATAGATCCTATCAGTGAACTCGTTGTTGCGGGCTATCCACATAACATAATCGAATTCGCCGGAAATACAAAAATTTACGAAATTTTAAAACTGCTCTAGTATTTTGTCCATCTGAATGTAAGAAATTATACTTTGTTATCTATCTCTTGTTGTTTCTCTTATTAAGATTGTTTAATTTGGACCCGGCTTCATATTACCCATTTGTTGAGATGTGAATGATGTTATAAATGTAATGCAGTATAGCATATTAATCAGTCGATTTCAACAAACTATTTTTCAATATTTTACTTCATCTTTTTTAAGATGTTATCGCTGAAATCACGTATTTTTTCCCTCCTTGTTTGCTTTTGATTTGATGATGTCCGTTCTCGTTCCTTTATCCTCTTTGTAGCGAAAGGCTAAAAATATAGAAAAAATTAATGATTTTTTATGGTTCTTTTAAGAATTTGAAAATGACTTTATTCCTTTTATATTTTTATTTGTTAAGGATACGAATAATGATTTAATATAATGCACTTAAAATGGCTTTTTCACATTTTTATGATACTTTTCTTAACTACTTAGGAATGATGAAAATTTTTTTATGCTTAAATAAGCAAGAAATTAACAGAAAAATTTTTTATTCAATTTCTTTTACTATATTTTAAGATGATATCTATAAATGGCAAAAAATATATATTTAAATAAGAAAAATATTTATTTAATACTAGCATATCCAACTACATATTCATATCAAATGCCATGATAATTATAATGTTCATACATATAAGATAATAGTCCGTAATTCGTAGTTTGTTTTGTGTGCACTCGTTATTTAATAAAATTTTCTTTTTGATTTTTAACTCTACGGTGTATTGAACAGTTACTGGTGTCCATTCTTAATGAAAGAGAATATAAAATAGAAGGTAATAAATGAAACATGAGTCAATGATAAGTAGCTGTTATATTAAAAAATATTTTTAATAAAAAATATATGCTCGATCTAGATATTAGGGTTGTATACATTTTTCAAGAGAAATCAACTTAATTTATCTTAAATTTTAATATAGATTTAAGATAAATGAATTAATTAGAAATAAATGTATATAAAAATTTGCCTTTCTTTTCTATTTAAACAGCAATACAAGTTTTTATTTTCTGTTATGAAAAATTAATACCACCCTATTACAATATACATACTTATACACATGACATTTGTACTTTTACATATTTGCATTCATACATATTGTATGTAAATAACTTATTGCGCAAATGAAAGTGTATAAATAATTATGTGATACATTCGTTAATTGAAAAGAGAATTGGACTTTAAAATGGAATAAAACAATACTTTTTCAATAGTTTTACCAGAAAGAGTTTTAAAGGAATGTTTTGTTGAAAATATAAGCAGGTATTCCAATTTAATTTCAATTTATTTCTTAAGCTGGGATCACACGATTGCTCCAAATACACCAATCGAATACAATTTTTTTTTGTGAAACATTAGAGTACAATAATAAAATTGTCCCACTTAAAAATTCTGTATTCACTATGACTAGTTTATACAACACTCATTGTCATAAGATGGCGCGAAACAATGTACTGACATTAATTGTCCCAACACTGTCACACGATTGTTCTAGTTTAAGGCAACTCTGTGGATTAGCTGTTGTGGTAAATTAAATTTATTTATTTTGGTGTTCGAAATGGTTCGTTCTTAAAAAAAATAGCGTCCACTTTATTTATATTATTAAAAAAAAAATACTAAAAAATAAAAAAAGTACGTGGGTTAGATATTGGCTCACAAGAAGGGCCATTGATAGTATATACGAGAAAACAGTTCAATAAATTCACCAAAATGTTTATTTATTTAAATTGGAATATAATAATAAATTATATTTATGTAATCCTCTAAAGTAGAGATGATTTGTGCTCTAAAAAAATAAAAATTGCATCGGCTTTGATTATTGTGTGTCCGCCTGATAAAAAAAGTAAAAATAATGAAAAAATGAAATGGTAGAAGTTTGTGATACAATTTACATATAAATAATTTAAAAAAATTATGTATGTTTTAAGGGATGACAATTATAAATACCGTACAAACCCGTGTTTTTTCAGATAGAAATCACTTAAAAAATAAAAATTGGTGAGTAATTGCAGCACAAGAATACCATAAATTTGTGGGTATTTTTGGAATTTACATTGGTGCATGATTTCCGACAAAGATTTCACACGGTTGTCGCACCAGGGCTGCATTTGGTTGGGATAAATAAGCACAATAATATTGTGAGTTGCTGCATGAAATAATGAATTGTATAATCACATGATTGGCATATAAAATAGACTAATTATAGGTGCATTACGATAATCATGTGATCATACCTTTAGGCGTTAGACTGCAAGTTTTATCAATTGGCTGTATGAGTGTATCAGGTGTACCGGTATGAAATGAGATTTTTTTGTGAAAACAAAACACTAATTTTTAATGAAAAACTAAAAAACATTTTTTCCAAAGTATTGGCCATTGTTGCGGGTCACGTTGTGTATTCCCTCCGGCTTATAGCTTGTTCAGCAGACCTGTTGCCCTCCTAAGGAACACCAGCTGATAATGGGGTTATGCCATCCAGTAAGATCCTAAACATCTCCACCTAAACCCCACATTCACAAAATAAGTGTTCCACTGCCTTTTACGTCTGTGAGCACAGTCTAATAATATTCTCATCTGGACCATCATCCTCTTCAGGCACGCTTTTAGCCTACAGTGGCCCGTAAGAAACTCCGTAAGGAGTTTCAAGTCCGGCCTGCCATACTTAAAAGTCGGAGTGATCGCCGCCTTAGAGTGGTGAAGTCTCCTTTGAGCATTCCAGTGTTCAAAGCATCTGGCAATTTCCCAATCTTTGATTAGATTGTGGATGGTAGTAAGTGGTGCTGTAAAGCAAGATTTCGAACCGATATAAAGTGTCAATGAACCTTTTCTGGTCAGTGCATCCGCTATCTCATTACCATCTATTCCACAGTGTCCTGGTACCAGGATTGGTAAAACCCGGACTAAAACAAATACCCAACCCACCGGGTTTTATAGGATTTTATGATGTGTTTTATAATTGCTTCCAAATTTCGTTCAATTAAATAATATTTTTTGTTGGGTAATATAATTACGTTGTCTTAGTACTTATAATCCAATTTTGCACTCTTGGTCGGATCAACTCGTCGCTGTGTATTATGGGCTGCTAGTGCAGACTGCAATCACTTCATTTAAACCGTATATTACGAAAAAACGGCGACAGTACAAAGACAGACATAATTAAGTTATTTTTTGTATGACAACGCTCGGCCTCATGTCTCGAAATTTGCCAAACGATTGTCAGAATTAAAAGCCACAACCGCCGTATTCTTTGAACATTAGTCCTTCTGGCTGTTTCGATGGATACAATATCTTTTAGCATGTCACCGAATCACACAGTTTGAAGAGAAGATGGATCGCCTCAAAAGGCGACAAGTTTTTGTGAAACGTGATTATTAAATTAGCTTAGAGGTGGGGAAAGATGTAAGCAGTGAATTCATATATTTTTAGATCGACAAAAAAAAACGGTACCTTATTTCCAAGCGAAAGATTTTGCAACGTATCGTAGCAATATTTTACCAGTCTAGATGTTATACCATTCGAGCCAAGCGCCTTTAAGGCAGTTTGGTTGCAGAGAATATATTAATAATATATTCATGGTTGATCTCCGCACATATAGAGCTAACCATGATTTTAGCCTGGAAGACACTCAGTGATCTTCCTAGTGGGATCGACAAGTTTCGAGTTGGTTCATGAACATCATCAATGACACAGACATTTATTTTTGAGCCATCGCAAATCCAGTTTAGATCAAACTGACTCCGAACTAAAGTCCCATTGGACTAACAATCCCCGTCCTGGAATTAAACCCTGAACCCTGAATCTTTCTGCCTAAGATCCAAAAACAAGGCTTAATATCCAGTACAGAAAATGGTTCTCCCTGCGTAGAATGGACAGAATTCCCGACACCTTTCGATACTCTTCGGCGAAAAATTTTGTATCCGAATATGGCGCCACACTCATTACATGAATGTGAAGCAAATCAATCAAGGCCTCCGAGGCCGCTATTGGATATGTTCTCAATACCCCAGGTATACCTAGGCAGGCGAGTTTCTGTACCCTGCGTAATTTATTCATGATGGTAGCTTCTTCTCATTGTATGCATTTGAGTAAATATTCCATTCCATTGCCTGAAGGGTCTGTAGTACACATATCTAGTTGTTACGGAAATCCTCTGTAGTATTGTTACCTCTCAACTTTTAAAACGTTTGAGTACTTTTTATTTGTGTCAAAATAAAATAAGCACCACGTTGTTGTTGTTTTACAGTCTTTATTTCCTCACTTTATCTCTATACAGCAACTTATTTATTTTGCACTTAATATTCGTTTATACAACACTTTTATTTACGTTTTAACTTTATTTTATGATTGCAAAACGATAACTATATTGACTTAGGCAAAGTAGCCTCCTTATATACCTAACTGCCTACAGTTTGGAAAGTTCTGGAAATGTCTCAAACGCTCTCATTTTCTATTTTATATCCGTTAATTTTAAACACGTTAGATTGTGTTATCCAAAGATGGTCGAATTGGCAGTGCCGTCAAATACACAAATCAATATAGCAATACCAGGGTAACACATTTAATACCTTGACACAAGCCAATAGACTAAAATCCCACAATGCAATCCCAAAGGCACTGATGTGGTGTATTGTGTTTTAGGCATTTTTATCTTCGTAAAAGTATAACGCAGTTGTGAAAATGAATTCATTATTTAAAACATCTGCACCATATGTTGTATGGCATTGTTTTACATTATGTGTGGTAATTATTTATTATAACTTTTTATCACTTTCAACATGACACTTTTGCAGCATTTTTAATCCCCAATGAATTTTTTTGAGGGATGTGTTTAAAATTTGTTAAATTACTTTTTTCATCTTTCACTTTAAGCTTGTTTTGAAAACAAAAAGATTGACTTTTGCTTTTTTAGCTTTTTATATGACTTCTTTAGTTTTTTGTGGTTTAAAAAGCCATTAAAAATGTAATTTTATTTATAAACACTTATTCCTTTTAACCATAAAAATATATTTTTTTTACTTCTATTACCATTAAGGCCTTTTCCGTTACATGCAACAGAGAACAGTAGTGAATTTATGATAAAAAACCATTATATAGAGTGTCCAGTTAAAGGAATATAGAAAACGGATTTTGAAATAAAACAAGCAAAACCAAACATTGAAGCAAAAATGTCACTTTTGTTAACACACTTAAGGGGTGTTTACACGATAATATATGTCGTACGGCATATCAAATTTTTGTGTAGAAGAGAACGGATAGTATCGTGTAAACTCAATATGTAATGAGAGCGTACGACATTGAAAGAAAATACGTATGAAAAATTGGCAGTCGTACGGCTCTTTTTTTTAAACCATCACACTTCATTAGATCAGGGGTGTATTTTTATGTATGAAATAAACAAAGATAAGCATATTTTTTCGCTCGCACTATTGGTGCCTTTTAAAACAGCTGCTTTCATTTTACCTTGTTTTGGTTTTTTACGTATCGTGTAAAGATTAAAAAAATCTGTCGTAAGATTTTACTCTCATTTTTAAAATATGGATGGAATTTTATAATAAAGGGTCCGCCAAATAAATTTTTTTTTTGAAAATGCTATAAAAAAAAACTACCGAATATTTTCTCAAATTTCTTTTTTTATTTGAAAGTACAATCCTTCCGGTTAATAATGGAAAATAATTTCATTCAAATGGCTACCTCGCCTGGCCATGCAGTAGCCTACACGGTCGGTCGAATTTTTAAGCACATTATCGATTGTGTGCAGGTGTATTTCACCAATGGCTTCACGAATATTGTCCTTTAAAGCGCCAATCGTCTCTGGCTTGTCAGCGTAACACTTATATTTGACGGTACCTCACAAATAATAGTCCAGCAGTGTAAAATCGCAGCTCCGAGGTGGCCAAACGGCATAAGCTCTGCGGCTGATAATGCGATCTTAAAAAACAAGTCGGCTGTGTGGCACGTAGCGCCGTCCTGTTGAAACCAAATGTTGCTAATATCCTCCTCTTCAATTTTTGTGAACAAAAATTCGTTCAACTTGGCCCGATAACGATCGCCATTGACCGTAACGGCCACTCCTTGCTCATTTTCGAAGAAAAATGGCCCAATTATGCCTCTGGACCAAAATCCGCACCAAACAGTGACTCGTCTTGGGTGGATCGGGTTTTCTGTGCCCCAAATGCGACAATTTTGCTTGTTTACATACTCGCCAAGATCAAAATGAGCTTTATCTGAAAAGATGATTTTCTGTAAGTCGATCGCAGGCCCAAATTCCCAGCGTTGTTCAAGCGTATACACAACCATATTCGTTCAGCAGAAGGATAAAACTAATTATCTCTCAAATCAGACATGAGCTAAGTGTTACCATTTACGAAATAAACATTAGATGATGGCTGACCATTTATTTTCTCTCTAATTTTACGTACGTAAAGTATTATCGTGTAAAGTGTTGTCTCAGAATTGGTTGAAATTTGAACAATATTTTTAATGGTATACAAATACCATCGAGATTTTTTTGACAGTTTCTTGGTCACCCTATAATATATTATTTTTTTATTTGTTACAAAAAAAAAAAAAGAATATTTGCTTTAACTGACAGTGGCCTACTGTTTAGTTTTGCATAATAAATAAAGATTTTCAAATGCACATTATGTTACTAAGAGGCACTTGAAAGCCTTATTCACATTATGGCCATTTTCTTAAAAACAAATTAAATCCTTTGTTTACGTTCTTATTAAATTAATGTAGGAGGTTGCCTCTTTAAAGCTTGTTTGATAAATTTCAAACTATCCATCTAGGAAAAAAATGCCATATTTACTTACACTTTAAATATCTTGACTCCACCCAAAATCAACACTCAACATCAAAATTGCCTTTACCCTTTAGGGAAAAAAAAAATATATTTTTTAAAATTTACTTTACTCGTTTTCTGAATAGTAGAGAGAAAAAAGGAAAATAATTTTTCATTTCCTTTATTTCTTTATTACGGAAATTAAAAGACTTGTAACAACAACTACTGAGTTAATGGGCAACAGAAAACAAAAAACAAATATTTGGAATGTGAATGAATGAATGAGAAAGTGTTCATTACGAATTTTAACACTTACAACAAATCCAATAGCCAGTGGTCATTTAAAATCTAATTAACACATAATTCCGTAACAACCGTAATAAATAATATATTTTTTTAATTTTTTTCAACGTTTTGTTGCATAAGTGAAATATAATTTAATAAAAGTTCTTAATAACTATGGCCGTAGGTTGTTGTACGAATGCAATCAAAATTGAACAAGAGTTTTACAAAGGGGGTTGTATTGGGTGCTTTTTTATAGGTACATAAGTTCGGGCTGGCAATACTGCTTTATTTGACAACCAATTTAACAGCTGTTAGTTGTTTTTTGTTTAGCTTGGCTTAACATTTAATTATGGATAGAATTACATCATCCTCACTTTCCAAGAGCAAGCCGGAGCTAAAGTTGGCTGAGGACATCTTTACGGGCCAACTCAGCATACGTTCTTCTTTTTTACATCACGGTCCTTAGTGGATTATAGTTTCTACAAAAACTTCCCTCCATCTCCATCTTTCTATTCCTAAGGCAACTTCTTTTCAATTTTTTATTCTCATCTCCTTTAAATCAGCCTCTACTTCATCTAGCTATTGCTTTTTAGGTCGTCCATTTCTTCTTTCTCCAAAAGATCATAAGTCGAATTCCTTTCTAGAACGTCTTTTTGATTTAAAAAATCTTATTATATTCGTATTTACAGTAAGTGCATCTAATTTAAAATTGTACCTGATTTTATAGGTACTATCTTATAGCCTCACTGGATCAAATACTTTTCTCAGTATTTTTCGGTTAAAGCACGTCAGTTGGTTAACGTCATTAGTTTTTAACGTTCACAGCTCACACTCTAAATTAAGCACTCTATGGATGAACGCCTAGTACACCTTAAGTGTTAGTTTTCGCGACAGCGATTTAAATTGGAACAATTACAGAATGTAAGCCCTAGTGGCAGCTTTTAATATTTCATTAATTGCAACAGAATTAACACTATTCGCTGATAATGTAAATCGTAGGTATTTAAATTCATTGACTTTCCTTAAAACGTAACTCCTGATGATTAGATTAGCACTACTAAGTATTTGCAGTACTAGAGCGAACCACGTAAACTGTGGTCCAAACATAATGCACGATGTTAATTGTAAGTCACACCTTAACGTCAAGTCTTTTGCCCAACTTAATTTGACATTTATTTCTTTCAGTGTTTGACAAATTCAACCAGGGAGAGGTACACAATTGAGCAGCATGTGAAGATTGTTGAAGCCCTTTACGGGAATGAGCGTTCAAATCAAATTGCAGTTCGAGCACTTCGTGATTTTTTTGGTCAGTATAATCGACCAAATGTGTCCACAATCATGAGAATTTTGAGGGAGAAATTTCACAAACCGGGTCTGTAGGAAATGTGCATGCTTGCCGAGTTCGTTGTGCGGAAAACATTGCTGTCGTTCGCGATAATGTGGCAGAAGAGCCGTCAATCTTGACCCGTCGTCATGCCCAACAATTGAAAAGCTCACGAACAGCACTGATGTAAATTTTGAATAAGATTTGAATTTACACGCTTACAAGGTTCAATTGACCCATGAGATGAAGTCTACTGACCATTCCAAGCGTCGTCAATACGCCAAATGGTTAGTTGAACAGAAAATCATCTTCAGCGACGAGGCACACTTTCACCCCAGTGGATTCGTTAACAGACGTGGATTCTTATTTGCCTGATGAGTGATTGCTGAAAAGTCGATGCATTTACAATGAGTGATTCCTTTGAGCAGCTTATGGGCTAGTGGCATCATCGGGCCATACTTCTACGAAAATGAGGTCGGCCAAGCAGTTACCGTGAATGGTGTTTGCTACAACGAGATGACAACGGACTTCTTGTGGCCAGAAATTGAGGATATGGACCTGGACGATATGTGGTTCCAACAGGATGGTACCACTTGCCACACAGCCAACGAAACAAAGCTCTTTTGCACGATAAATTCACTGGCTGTGTTATCTCATGTCGTGGCGTTGTTGATTGGCTACCACGATTATGTGATTTGACACCGTTTGGGATATTTAAAAGAAAAATGTACGTCAGTCAGCCAAAAACAATTCAAGAGCTAAAGGATGAGACAATTCGGTACATTAACGACATTGAACCTCAATTATGTCTCAGATTTATTAAAAATATGTACCGACGGACAGAGGTATGCCTCCGAAGTCGTGGCGAGCATTTGGCTGATATT
This sequence comes from Wohlfahrtia magnifica, assembly GCA_023159175.1. Lineage (NCBI taxonomy): Eukaryota > Metazoa > Arthropoda > Insecta > Diptera > Sarcophagidae > Wohlfahrtia > Wohlfahrtia magnifica. The sequence goes on along the minus strand of JAKWBJ010000187.1, from coordinate 2,094,535 downwards.
TTGTTTCGCATATAATTGCCATAGATCTTTCTATCATAATAAAAAATATTAAGATAATTCTCTGAAAACTTTTTCTTTGATTTCCAATTAACATCGTGCGTTTTGGTTGGACCACCCTTTATTAAATTCTGATGTGAGCAAGATTGGTTCGTTTATACGTTTTGCAAGAACACCTTTTCCACAATTCCTGCCTGTCAGGGTCATAGCTACTAGTTTCACTAGTTTCAGAGGGGTACAGAGTAGTTGTAATAAATATTTTATTTTACTTCTGTCAATACTATCAAGTGCCTGTTTTAAATCCACAAAGAAATATTCGAGAATATTTTTTGTATACTTGGGTTACATTAAAACCCTGATCGACAGTAGTGCGGTTTCTTCGAAATCCAGCTTGATAATCATCAAGTACTTCTTCTATTTATGCTTTTAACTTGTCATATACATAAAACATTTGTAAATCGCGGTAGTTATCACAGATTGCCTTATCTTTTTTTAAGTTACAAGTAATATTAGTTTGTATAGCATCGGCTAAATGACCGATATTTTTAGATAATGTGAGGTTGAGGAAGAAATGGAGACTATCGAACATCACTATGATACTGCCCTATACTTTTTAGTGAAAGGGAACGAAGCTAACGTTGTCATAAGAATGTTTAACTGTGGCAAGTAAAGAAAAAATGGCCAACATTTCTGTTTAATCTTTTATATCTTTAAAGAAGAATAAAACTCAAATATCTTTAAATAAAAAATAAAATAAATGAAAAATAAACATCAAAATAAATGATAAGAAAACATTTAAACATTTTAGTGTCTTTACCGTTACATTTGCAGCCACCAAAACAACAAGTGGTGCCAATTGAATTTCGGTCTCTTAGAAACATAAACGTAAACGAAAATAAAATTTAAATTTTTCGCCCTTTTTTCAGACAATTTTCTGCAACATCAACAGAATGATGGGAAAATAGAAAATTGTTTTTTTTTTGTCAATTGAAAGATGAAAACAAAAATAGTAAAAAAAAAATATTAAAAAGAAGTCATAGTTGACGAAGTTAGCTATGTGATACCCTACTTTTGAGGCTAAAAGATATTATGTAACATATGAACGTAAGCAGCTATTTTAGACATTTTAGATATTTTTTACGATAGAGATCAGGGACTACACATGATTTATGTCTGTCCTTCTACAATTGTACTATTTTCATATGGTGTCTGCTGGACTTAATTTAATCTTTACCGGATCAGCTACCTGGCTAGGAAATTGTTGACTATGTTGAATTTTAAATTACAAATTTTTCAGCTGGAATCCAATTTTAGACTGATCTAATTCGATAATAACGGTAAAATACTTCGAAAGGTTTTTGTGCACGATAGCTATAACTAATAAAAGATCAGCTTCCCTCTAATTCGCTTAAGTGAAAAAAACGTTTACGGGAACCTCGAGCGAAAGGCAAGAATCTCTGATATAACATGTGACCTGGTATTGATGAGAAGGAAATATATGACTGAACTTAACAAGTTGGAAACACGAAACGGGAAAAATGGTGCACAACGAAAATGCACCCTCAAGGACAGGGACAATAGCGCCAGGCATGATGAACGTCGTTGGATTGAATACCTCGGATAACAGAACCAGTCAGCCTAGGGGATACATAGGAGTCGTGATCTGTGCAGGATGATAGAATAACCTGTAAGGAGAGGGCTTAGAAACTTAAGACTGCTAAGGGACAGCAGTAGACATCTGGCTACGTTGAAGACCAGTCAATTGGATCAATAGACAGAACATTACACGCGAATGCTGAAAAATGTCTCAAGGCATGACGTGCCCACAAGCCACTGCCTCCAACACGTGGCAAGTGGCATGTCCATCAACATTCGTAAGTTGTTTGTGACGGAAAATGCGATCAGAAGTCTCAGGAATAACAAAGCGCTTGGAATTTATAATATAGCTTCTGAGATGCTGGAAGCAGATTCCAATATAATTGCCTAACTTATACGCTCCATTATAAACGAACTTTAGACCTGCAAAAGGCTGACCGATGAGTCAAAGAAGAGACTTATGCAATTTCGAAAAGGGCACATCTCGCACATTTTGTCAAATGCGTTTTTTCTTACCAATGAGTCCCAAAAACTTCCCTGCATCTACTACGCTGGAAGAGTTAACACCCTTAGCATTCGTTCTATTTTGGACGTCGTCGTGATCTTGTGGCAAGTCCAGTTTTTATTAATTGATGCCTTAGTCGATTGCTGGAGATCTTCTGGCCAAACTAGATTGGCAATGCTCAGCTCTGCCCAATCGAGACTGAAATCCGAAAGCAAACTACGACAAGACCAGGGAAGCAGTTGAATGCGACCGTCAGGATGGTTGCTGAAAAAGACGTCCAGTTCACACACACTTTGCGGCAATAGAGGGATATGGAAGCGGCTAGAATAAATACGTCATGATATGAGCTGAGACTTCTGGCAGAGAAGAAAGAGAATTTATGTTCAATTGTGAAATGTTGTTCCGAGAACTTCGGCAAAATAGAATCCCACCCGATATTTGAGTGCCTCTCACACTGGGTGTCTACGGTTTAGACAAAAGTTGAAATTGGTATTGCTAACTCGGTTCTTTATAGCTCTCTTGTCGTGAAAAGTCCCGAGGTATAAACTAGTAGTTGTAGTTATGCACGTAAATCATTATATTTATTTAGAGTTATGGTCTAATCCTTATCAAACTTAGTTCTGTGGTAAAAGAATCGAACCTCTTACTGTTTTTTTACTATTTTTCAAAAATTTTTTGCACTTTGTTTCAAATCAGGATATTAAATACTGTTACGAAAATTCGAACTATAAACTGTTACTAAAACGTCTTTGAAAAAATAAAAAGATAAAGCTGAAGGAACTTGATGGGGACCGGATCAGGCAGGAATTGGAAAAACTGGAGCTGCCAGCAACGAGTAACAAGGGCGAATAGCTGACTATTTTTACCAGATTGGCCTTAACGTCGACTTTTGAATTTGCTGATGAGGAGAGGCGAAAAGTGCATTCCGTTGCAGTAAGCACTATAAAAGTCAATTCGTTGCTGGACGTCATGATGGAAGACTTTCGGAAAGACTCGGGAATTTAGATGCAAGGAACGTTGAAGACTACGAATGATGAGCTTGCACAACTCAACAAAAAGATAAGCCATGAAGTTGGTGACGTTGAAGCGACAGTGCCAGGTGTCGAAGAAAAATTAGAGCCAACTAGCGAGAATGAAACTTTGCGGAAATTGTATAGCTAATGTAAGTCCCAAAGCAGATTTTCCTGTAAATGCTATTCCTCGAACATCAAGCCAAAACGCATGAGACTGATACTAAGGCTGTAATTATGGAGTCCATAAACAAAAGCCAGCAAGCAAGTGTAAGCGTCAACGAGGATTGGGCAACAGCACAGAGGAGTCACCCAATAATAGGGAAGATCATAGCGGTTAAGCTTACATTGCTAAAGATAAATATACAAAAGGCACAAAAACTGCTACGTGCTTACTTACAAATAATAATAAACGGCAACAACAAAGAAGACCGAAAAGAAAACAAATAACAAACATTGATGAACAACAACAAAAGCTGATAGAAGTAGATGTTTACATTCGCTTGTCTCATAAGAACTGAAAAGAAAGTAATGGAAAGAAATGTAATCTACCTGAAATACCGAGAGGTTCGAGAGCTTTCGAAGTGTTGTTTACTTAGTCATATAGAAAGCTCATCGATGCAAACAACAGTTTATTTGGTGTAAACTAAGCGAACAAGTTTTTGTTGTAAACTCAGCGTGAAGAGAGTTTATTGGTTTGAACTAGGTGTGAAGAGAGTTTATAAGGAGTAAGCTCGTGAAGTTAGTCGTGAAGTAAAAACCAGTTTAGTTGGAGTGGATAACTTCTTACTGCAAATGTTGTAATCGAACCTATGTTGTAGCAATGAGCGGGTTGGAAGGTCTTTATGTAGAAAGATCTGTCAAGTAATTGTTGATGTCTACAAAGCTGTAAACAGACGGTGTAATTAGGAATTAAAATTGTTATTGCTTGTGAAAAGGTTAAAAGCAGTGATGCGCAAAACTGTATAAATAAAAGAGTTTAATTAAAACCAAAAACAATATTTATTTTATTTTAACTACAATCGTACGAGCTCATAAATAAACGTTTTTACAAATATTAAAACGTAACAATATGAACAATGACAAATTCCAAAGTTTGTTTACAAAACAAAAGAAGAAGAAGAACTCGATAAATATGATCAAATTATTCTAAAATTTACAACTTTGAGAAAAGATTTTCTTTGTGAAAAGGACGCCCATTTGGACTTAGGAAACTATTCTAAGTCAATTATTTTTTAAAGGTGCTATAAACTTCACCACAAACTCGATATACAAACACATACCATACTTTATAAAAATTCAACTTAAATTGCTTAGAAAAATACTTTTGTTGCTATTATTGTTGTTGTTATATATTCAAGCATTTGTTGCGTGTCATTAAAGTTTCATCAACGCCACAGATGAAAACAAAACAACATGCCAGAGGGAAAAACTTCTTTTCCATCAACCCCATCCATCTACTAAGAGAAGTGTATGTCAAACCCTGAAGATCAAATGAAATGTTTTTATTTGTGATGAAGGGATACTTTGCTTTTATAAAGATGAGGGATGGAGGTTTGAGAACAAACCATCAACAGTTCTTGAACTTCCTACTCTCATCAGAGTCATATCTCTAAAAGGTATGAATTAATAGCTGTTGTCTAGTGTTGAGAGGGAGAGGCAAGCCAGTACGTGTTCTTTAAGATTTTAAAATAATTTCTGCTTATGTTGTGTCATTTAAAGATTTTCCACAAAATTAAAGCAAAAAAAAAGTATTATTTGTGGTGTAACCAAGGCAAATGTACTCTGAACAGATAAAACGATTCCCTGACCACAACACTGCCATCACACTGTTGCTCATAAGAAATCTTTGGCATGGCTTTTACGCAATCTGTTAAAAAAGGGTTGAAGAACAGAAAGTCCTTTTTATTCCTTCCAATGACATATGTAATATGTGTGTGTGAGTGGTAGACACTGTGCGTGTCTATGAGTAAGTGTAAGTAATGTCCAGAAAGTATAAAAAGAAAAACTAAAAGAAAATTATATTTTCAAGAAACACAAAAGGCATAAAAAATGGAATAATAAAACCAAGTCTAACTATTGCTGATAAGCATCATTCTACTCAATACCCTACAGTTAGCAAAAGTGGTGGTATATGCCTTGCATAGGTCCCAATTTTATTTGTACTTGGGACCAACTCTCGATCCCAAGCCTATACTATCTATTAGATAATTTATTGGTATAATATTGGCCTTTAAGCTTTCGTGAAGATTGATAAGGAACAACGTATTTTATATGTACATTGCAACAATCATAATCTACAAATGCTTGATTTGTTTCCAATGTATCAATAAAATACAAGTTTCTGGCCTATCACATGGTGGGTTATATCGCATCACGGATAACCAGAACACGTTTAACTTAAATCCCTATCCTCTCATTACGTACGTTCCTTTGACAAGTACAGACACACATGTAAACAATGGAAGATGCTACTGACACGCTGTAGAGTTACAATCAAGCCTGACAAAGGTACAGCGTAGGCTAAGCTACTTGTTTATAGCATAACGGCATCATTGGATCTAATTTCTTTCAAAATTGCAAAGTTTATACCGACTTTCTTTATAATATACATATGTAGGCTTTGGTATCAAGAAGATGACACTACATAGGACACAAAGGAACAAAGCCTGAAATTGTAAAGACAAAATTAGCCGATTTGGTTATCTCATTGCAAGCGTCCGTTGAATTGTACCCCGACTCCTCATTGTGGCTGAGCTAAGTCCTTTGTAAACAATAAGTTAGTTACAACGGGTAGCCAGACACGAGTCCAGTTGATTTGGTTCCAGTACTGGTCCCACTGTAAGAAGGTAGCATCTGGGTGGACCTTTATGTCCGTGCCCCGTCCAGTAAAAAAACAAGCCAGATGCATGTACAAATGATAACAGTCCGCTGACATTTATATCAGCTAGGTCTGATATGGCACGTAGAAAGGGATTAACTGGAAATAGTCCTAATATGTGGAACAGAAAAATTTTGACAGTCTCCTCCTCATCTTTATCCTGTCAACTTCTGTAGCAATCATTGAATGGTAGACCTAGTCTCTCTAGATGTAAGTGGCATCCCAACCAAGTGGTCAATCTCTTCGTAGCCAAGGAGCTCTAACTAGCTAATCTCTCTGGTGTCATATAATTTCCAGGTTTGAATGTCTCGCCATCCCGTTTAGAGACGCCCAGCATTCACGGATATCAACATCGAATACCTCGTAATATATTAACCAGTCCACTGCACCCTTTATTGAGGGGACCTCCGTCTGTAAGACACTGCAGTTGTCCGGAAATCTAAATGATACTTTCACTCCATATGCGGAAATAAAGAAAACGCCTTCGACCACTTCAGAGGATTTCGACCTGTCCCGACCCGGGCCAAATGCACGATTCTAGTACGATGTTCACTGAAAACACTCTGTACTGGAAGGGTTTGCTTGTACATTAATCCAGTATATCGTACCACCCATACAAGAGCTCTTTTTGTGATGCTTGGATGGCAACGGGCCAAACTTGTAGCGACATATTATCCCTTAGGGACACTCCTTTATCCTTGATACTTGGTGATATCGACTATACCTCATCTGGACCTGAGCTGTATAAGAAATTTCGTGTCCTCCTAAATAGGGAGGATTTGGCCTCTGGCTCTATCATCCCCAGTGTTAGCGGATGTCTATACGAACGGTTCAAGACTGCAGAACATGATAGCAAGTGAAATTATTTCCGAGAGGCTCTCCCTTGGTGTTTCTCTTCGCCTTCCGGACTACTGCAGTGTGTTTCAGGCCGAAGTGATGGCCATTTTTCATGCTGCAGTGTGGATCCGTGGTAATGGAGCTCCTACCGACGGTATATATATATATCTGTTCTGATAATCAGGCGTCAATTAGATCTCTTTCTGGTGTAATCTTCAACTATAAGCTGGTCAGTGACTGCCGTGATTCACTTGTGGCATTATCTTGACAGTTTTGTGTACATCTCATCTGGGTTCCTGGACACAGGGACATACCGGGTAACTGTGCTTCTGATGAGCTTGCTACGATTGGTGGTGTGTGTGCATCTTATCTCCGTTAAACTGGCGATCAAGCGAAAGCCTCTGTTGATCACCGGGACCCTAGTGAATAGAACAGGGACAACGAGTTATGTGGTATCACAACAAGCCGCTATGCATGCTAAAGTGTGCCTTGTTTAGCGACGCTGCCACTCTCTCCTATCTTATCCCAGCATTGTGCAAGACATTCCATATTAATTATACAAACTGTTGCAATTACACAAGAAATTGTAGTCCCAAGCGTTTAAGAATTGTTAGCAGTTACTGTGCTATTGTTGTTGCTAAGCAACCAGCGATGGCCTGGTTTAGAACACACAAAACTGCACTAGCAGATCTACTCTTACTGTTTCCATTTAGTGGAACCCCGGCAAAGCTTGTAAATTTTAACTTAACATGAGCAAATATAAATCGCTATTCGACTTCGCTAAGAGCCTCTTCGTATTGTATCTCTTCCGTTTTTGTTACAAAACCTAACAAAAGCCCTTAAAACCATTCTTCTAACTATCGAGGGCATTCGAAAACAAAAAGGCAGCATCTCCACAACAATCTTACCAACAGTGTAACTAAACAATACACGCATAACAACAGAACAGATGCTCAAATTGTCCGCCCCTACACTTTACCCCATGTATGTGACTCTTCATCTTCATTGGTTTGATATTTTGTATACCGTTTATTTCGTATTTTAATCCATTTTACTGAATATCACAATAAAAAAGGCCACTATCAGCATATTGTCATTGTAACAAGGACATGTCCACAAACCCTATAAGAAGAGAGAGAGAGAGAGAGGGGGTATGCCTTAAGGGTTAAAGTCTAATTTTTACTTTAATTCTATTAGTTTGTGTACAGATGTCATATCGTAAGTTTTTTATGTCGTTGTCTCGGTTGCGTTGTACAACAGGCACTTACGAGTGGGTAAATGTACATCTTGTTGGTCATAAAAAAGTTTTTCTTTTTTTTCCATTTTATGTTTTTAAAATTGTGGCTAAATGTTACGGAAGAATTTATAGAAAATTAAATATTAATGCAAGTGGTTATTAACAAGGTAATGAATATATTTACGAGTACGTCTCACAAACCGTAAGCATAATTCAAACTGACAGGAACAGTTTTCGTTTTATGCCACATTAAATATCTTAAATTTTCTAAAGGAACACTAAAGTATTGTAATAAAATGTTTCAAAAGGTATTCTAAGCATCCCTTTTTTTTGGGGGGGGGGGGGGGGTTAGGTGGGGATTATAAGACTAATTTTTTATACCCCAGAGTTTAAGTTAGAATTTTAATATGAGGAGAATATACATATGTTATGTACGTAAGTCGGTTTTTGGAGTTGATGTCATACAGATAAATATTTACTTATGATTGCTCTTAAATATTCAGTCATTATAAGACTTTGGAAAATAAAAACCTATTTAGCTTGATAATGGATGTAATTTTGTACGAAAAAATTTGCTTAAATTGAGACAATTATAGACGATTTAGGCTCTATGCTCGTTATAGGATCGATGGAAGGACTATTGACAACTAATTAGAAACGCTTTAAAATTACAATAAAAGCTTAATTACTTTTTTTATTGCTTATTCATTTCAAATTTTTTAATATCCATACTTATATATTTACAAACCTTTAACAAAGAACAAAAAAAAAAAAAACTGAAAAACCATTTATTTCTAAATATTTTATCCAATTAGTATACCTTCTTCAAAATGTGACTGCGACACCTAATTAGAAACGTTTACATACCATTAGAAAAAAGTTGTGATTTTAAGTTTACGTTCTTACTTACTTTTAATATTTTGTTGCAAAACCCTTTTGCTTTAACACAGCTTCACATCGACTGCGCATTGATGTTATAAAGCTACGACACCGCTCCACTGGTATTGCCTACCATGCCATTTTCACTTTCTCAAAAAGAACTGCAGAATTTTCAATATTTATCAAACTTATAGCTTTCTTGACATCACCCCAGAGGTGTTCGATAGGGTTTAGGTCTAGACTTGATGAGGGCCACTCCAAAACATATAACAGCCAAATTCTCCTCAGCCCAAGGCAGCGTTACGTTGTTTAATATGTCAACATATTTTTTTGTTGTTTAAAATTCCATCAATTTAATGGATTGGCCCAACACCGTTCCAAGAAAAGCATCCCCACACCATAATAGATCATCCCACATACTTTACTATGAGGGAAACATACCGAGGATTAAATTCCTATTTAAGAGTAATTGGTCGCCTAACAAATCTCCGACCATCAGGACCAAGGCGATTAATATTTGTTTCATCAAACCAAAGCACATATTTCCACTCATTTGTTGATGTCCAACTCTAATAGGACTTCGCAAATTCTACACGATGTTTTCTTTGAATTTTACTAAGAAGTGGCTTCTTGCGTGCTGCTCTACCATGTAGCCCGGCTTCGACCAAACGTCGTGAAATAGTCCTCTTGGATATCGTAATGTCACGCTGAATATCAGCGGACGACTTTTTCGGGTCTGCTTTGGAGATTCATCTTATAATGCCATCAGTATACTCTGATGTTTTTCGGGGCCTTTTATGTCGTGGAACGTTAGCTATGGTGTCATATTTTTGTATATGCATCTTTTTCGAACACTCGAGCTGCTCTGATATTTCTCTATATGATATCCCAGCCTTACGCTGTTCGAAAATGAAGCTCCGTTTCTCAGGCGTGCTTAAAAGTAATGGCTTTAATTTATTTAAATATATTTAATAAAAGAATACAGTTACCGATCTTTGTGTAACTTGCATTTTTCAAATCAAAAATTAAATAATTATTGAGCGTTTCTAATTATGTGTCGCAATTTTTTGAACTCTACTAAGTAAGTGCATACAAGTTTGCAAAATTTTAATGGTTTTTAAAATGTGTAATAAAGAAAGTAAAAAAATTAAATGATAAGCAAATAGTAATGAACAAAATAAAATTGTTTGACAGAAAACACAACGGTTAATTTTCGAATAATTAATAATTTTCCTGACTTAGCACTAAAGTAAAATAGTGTTTGGAACTAGTTGTCAATAGCTGTACGAGTATGTATCAATAGGTAATCAATCGTAAATTTACGACAAACCAGCAAAAATAGACAACGAATATTCGCTTTAGTGAAGTAATAATTGATTTTTTTCTGTTATTTGGTTTTTCAGTGTAAAATTTTTTAGCGCAAAAATATTCCTAGCATGTGGCAATGCCAAAAATGCTTAGTAAGGTTTGGCATTTCACTAACTAACGAACAAAGCTTGAAATTTATTGTTGTGTGTGAAATGTGTTTCTATCTTAAAATTATCTCCAGCGATGAAGCTCAGTTTGGCTTAATGCGTACGTCAACAAGCAGAATTGCCGTAGTTGGTATGACAAGCAGCAATTGTTTGGTGCGGTTTGTGGGTCACCGGAATCACTGGACCGGTCTTCTTCAGGAAAAGTGAAAATTTCAACGTTACAGTTAATGGAGCAAGGTACCGTGTGAAGATTACCGACCTTTTTTGTCAAAAATAGAAGAATTGGAATTGGTTGGCACTACTATGAACCAATGGAGAGGTGAGTTTGGTGGAAAATTAATCTTACGTTTTAGACCAATTCATTGGCGGCTGGGATGATCCAACTTAACCCTATTAGACCAATTTTTGAGTGCATACGTCTAGTTTCTAGTGTACTGGGACAAGTGGCCAGAGGGCGTAGACCTGAGTAATATCTATATGAAATAATCCTTAAAAAGTAAATGGCAGGTATTCATTTATCGCTTCAAATAGATATTTCTTTCACTTTTGTGTTTTTTTTATATGTTACACTATCATTGAATAGGGTATAGGACTAAGAACTTAATAAAACTTGGCTGGATCAAATGTTGTCATAGCTAAATTTGACCCGACTATCTTGCAAAGAAATGGGTAGGATGATTAATCCAGTTCTTGGGTAATGACGACTAGGATTTATTAAGAACCTGTCTTTCCGGTTTAGGTGTACCGCTGTGATATGGTAGGTAGGGTAACCGCCTACCAACCAAGAGGTTCAATTCAATATAAAAACAAAATCTGATATGCTCACATTTGGAGTATTTGATATTGAAATTGACAATTAATTACAAAAAAAGCAGAAAACAGTAAAAAAATATATCACGTTAAAGTAGATAAAATTCTACATAACTGGGCATAAAACATTTTTGGTATCCTTTTGCGTTATGCTGCTACGTTCTTCCAAAGTAGGAGCTTTATTTTTTTAAATAAAAGTAAAAAGCTTTGTTATTCTTCAAACTGAAATTTCTATAGTTTTTTAAGGATAAAATGTTAAAAATAATAATGGAATCGCTTAGGGGTGCTTAACATCCAGACTTGATAAACTTAACTATTTGGTCCAATATAATTTGTAAGAAGAAGCCATGCAGAAAGTGTTAAATGATTCCTTTATATTTCAACAGATTAACGAACCGAAACATACGGTTCTTATTGTCAAGGAATGGCTACAGTATTACACTATGCAACAGAAAATCCTTCTTTACTCAACTGTTCTTAGCCCAATAGAGCTCTTCTGGGGGTAAGAGGAAGAACAGATCTAAACAAATATTATAGTGGAAGAATGATTAAAAAATCCAAGCTCTGTGATGCAAGACCTGGTAGATTTGATTTTTTTACGACTAACAGAAGGTATAATGAATAGAGTTGACCCAATTAAATGATAAATTGACTACTTTTTTTTTCCAAATTTTTCTGTTAAAAACCATAATGTGTTACCTGTTCTTTACTTACTTTTGTGATGTTCATTTAGGGAATTTGATTGTTTTCCTTACATAAATTATACAAATGCAAGAATATTGTTAATTTTTTATGAATATTGTTAACTGCCTTTAACTCTACAAAAATAAAAAAAATTTTTTGTTTAAATAAATTGATAGACTTTTTTAAAAAGAAATATACTGCTTGAATCGCTGTACACTTACTTAAGTGATTAACTGTATATAGATTGTTGCTATTTACCTTTCGCTCAACATCCTGTTCTCCTTTCTTTGTTATATCGCCACTGATTGTATTTTTGTTCTTTTTGTAGAAGAGATACACTAGTCAGAAGAAGTCTGCACACAAAACCATTATGTATGTTATACTTTGTAGAATATTAAAGAAAAAAAAAATATTTAAGAAATTTGCCCAAAAAATTATACTTATTTTTTAGAAATATCCCCAATGAAAACCCCACCCCAAATGAAAATTTTCATCCTTTTTGGAAACGAAATTTCCCCTAATTTGGGGTTAGAACCCCAGATCTATTTTCGGACTTAATTTAGTGAATTGTGTTCCTGTACATAGCCCCTGGTTGGTTGTCAAGCCCAGTTAGTGTGGGCGTGCTGACTATCACAGAGGCATCGATTCATATGGTATCATAACGAGCGGCTACGTGTGCTCAAATATGCCTTGATTTAAAGAAACTTCCACTACCTCCTAACCTAGCCTTAATAGCATTTGCTCAAAAGCTTTCGCTAAATAATAGTTCACCTTTAGCTCTAAACTATTTTAAATATATTTTTGACAAGAGTTTGCTATTTTTTAAATAAAAACGAAATTGAAAAAAGCAACAAATGTTAATATCTTTGGTAAGATTTCTTTTAAATATTGTATATCGCAGATAAAATTTTAAATACTTATGTTCAAGTAGTGTTAGTACTCGCCTTGCATATTAATTAAAATTATCAAAACCAATTATTGAATATTTCAATTCATTTCGTTATTACTGAAAATTTATTTATGAATTTATTATTCATTTTTTATTTTTTGTTACTAATATTTTTTGTATCTTATTTTGAATACACACGACAAATATTTACATTGGATTTAAAGGATTTACAAGTAAAATCCTTTTTTTCTCTTTTATTCCCTACACCAGAGATGAAATATTGACAATTGTTTGTTGTATGAACCATACATATATTCTACGATATTTTAAAAAAATAAATGCAAAATTATATTTTTAGGAAAATTATTTGCACCATTGTGACGCGTATTCAAAGAACAGGGCTGAAATTATGAAGATGTAATATGCCTTATCAGGTTTTAAAAAGTAAATTTCAAAATGAATTGTGATATAGTGTTGTGCTATGTTCGCACGACACCGTTTTTCGTCATTCGCTCTCTCATTCATAATTCAACCCCCGATTATGAAATTAATTACATAAATTTCCATACAAAATCTTGAGGGAGAATCACTGTAATTGTAAGTAATTCTATTTCCAATTATCGTTTGTACTACTTCAAAATCAGGGTCATCTTTAATTTTTATAAAACTTATATCAAAAGAGTTTGGCATACTTATTAGCTCTTAATCAAAATGTTTTAATTATAGATTTAACATTGCAAATTTATTATTTATTGACCTCCCTGAAGTATGCTGTCAAGTACAGAAAATAAACAAAAAATAAAATAAACGAAACAAAGACAACAAACAAAACAATGTCTGCTCGCTGCTCTGACTTCATATGCTAGCTGTTAAAAAGTGCCGTGCGAACGGTAGAATCCGCTTAAGTAATACAAACAGAGAACGAAGTAATCTGAAGTCTCATGCAAAAGTAGCATAACAAAAAGTCGTTTATAATTATCTTTTATGTGTTTTTTTTTATTATTAGTAAACATTGTACTCATGGTATTGTCTGCCTATTTTTCAATTTTATTTTTCTGTTTTGTTTTTCGTTCAATGTTTGTTTTAATTTTTTGTCACTAAATCTCTTGTTTTTTGTGGTCTGAGTTGTGTTTTTCAAACATTTTTTTCGCTTTTGGTTTTTTACATAACTTTTGCCAAGTGATTGCAACGTTAGAGTTGTATGTATAGACTTGTTATTAGTAAAACCACAAATAAACTTGTTGTAGGTAAAAGGAGAAATTTGCACACCCTTTGGATTACTTGAGAGCCCTTCCCTGCAGAAGCTTCTTATAAAAATATTTCATTTGTTACCTGTGCTGTCATATATGTACTTTTTAAACTTTTAACTTTCTAGTACAGAAGCTTTTTTAAGCCTTAACTGTCAATTTAAAATGTGTCTAAAAGGAGATGACAGCAAAATTTACGCCAAACACAGAAGATAATAAATATTTGGTTATTAAATAAGAATTTTTGACTTTTACTTTTTGATTCGACTAGCAAGCAACATAATGTACCTAAACAAGTATATTCGGCCTGGTTATTGAATGGAAATCATTGCCGTCAGCTGCAGAGTCGAAGGAGATTTAAATGTGTAAAATCCACAACGTTTTTAACGATTGGGGTTGTCCACAACGATCAAATGGCGAACTTTGCTTATGAATTTGTTTCTTAAGCCTTAAAAGGTGCTGCTGATAGTTCTGTTCCCTGCTTCCGTTTTATATTTTTTTAGAAATACACTGATTACCATAGAAAGTCCACACAAGATGCGATAGCTTGATACATCATTCTTGTATGAGACATACTGCCGTGAACAGAATTTAGTATACAGACCTACTGCATTAAAGATATTTGGTATACAAGTAAATAATGTCGATTTGTACAACATATGGCATAATTATCACATATGATTTGTTTCAATAATAACACATATGGTATTTTGGAGGGTAAATATCTGTAATTATAACTCAGTATTCGATAGATGCCAAAGTGTAAACACTTATATTTCAATCGCTATAATAATGTCGAATTTTGTGACTAAAAAATATGTTTTGCTGGAAAGTCTGATAACGGCTGCTGAAAGTTATCAATTGTTGGAGAAGCTTACGGTCAACATGCACTAACACAAAAAACTTGTGAACGATGATTTGCACGATTTAAAAGTGGTGATTTTGACACAGAAGACAAGCAGAGGCCTGGTCAACCGAAAAAGTTAGAAGCTGAAGAATTAGAAGCATTACTCAACGAAGATTGTTGCCAAACGTAAGAACTTGCGTTATCATTGGGAGTCATACAACAAGCCATTTCCCTACGTTTAAAAGCATTGGGTTTCAAAGAATTTGTGTCCCATATGAATTGAAGCAGAGAGACATTGAAAGGTGATTTTGCATGTCGGAAATAATGCTTGAACGCTACAAAATGAAGTTATATTTGTATGAATAACCCCAAGCGCAAAAAAACTTACGCAAAGCCGGCCAACCAGCTAAATCAACGCCGAAGCCGAATATCCGTGACACCAAGGTAATGCTCTGTATTTGGTGGGATCAGAATGGTGTTTTGTATTATGAGCTGTTGAAATAGGCTCAGACGATCACAGGGGACCTGTACCAAACACAATTGATTCCTTTGAAGAGAGCAATCAACGAAAAACGACCAAAATATTCGACTAGACACGATAATCTTCCACGCCATAATCTTCCCCGCCATAATCTTCCCCGCCATAATCTTCCACGCCATAATCTTCCATCATAACAATGCTCGGTAATGACCTTGCCCCTTCTGACTACCATTTGTTTCGATCGATGCAAAAAACGCCCTTACTGGAATACGCTTCACTTCAGAGCAGGGAACCAGAAATTTATTATTTATCTCAAAACCAGCACGGAACCCATATGCTACCTGAAAGATGGGAAAATGTAGTGGATGACAATGGACAATACTTTAAATAATGTATCAATTTATTTTGATAATAATCGACATTATTAACTTCTATACCCAATATATTGTGCTTACAGAACAGTATCTGTTAAAGCAGGTGCATTAGATCTGTAAGCGAAAGAATAGCCGTTAAAACGAAGGCAGAAGCTCGGTCGAGAACTATAGAAACCTTAGCAAGTAGATGATTTGCTATCATAAAGTAAAGATGGATTAAAACATTTATGCCTGATTCACTTTTGCGTGGACTCAGTCCTGTTCTGTTCTGTTTCAGCATTTGGGTTGGTCTTAAACTGAAGTATCCTGCATTGCCTTACTAGTGACCGGGTGTATCCCAGCCAATGTGATCATCTATTGACAGTTAGAATTAGCTTATAATTGGGAATTCACTAGTAGCCTTTAACTCTATTAACGAGGTAGTTCTTTTGCGATCATATGGAGACATTTGAACCAAAGCTTCACTATTCCACTTTAGCTCATCGACAACGTCTCCAGAAATACACTAGAACTGTTGTCTCTAACGTATTCTTATTGGCTCGTAAAAAAAAGTGGTCGATATTTTAACTAGTGCAGTCGTCGCTAGAAAAAGAGTATTGACATAGAGACCTATGGTCTAAGCCGACTACACTTTCAATAGAATTTTTTTTTCAGAAATTTTAACTTTACAATTATGTAAAGCTTTTACTTCTAGAGTTCTTTAAAACCTAAACGACCGTAGTGTGTGTTAAGCATGCTAGAAGAAGAAATACTTCGCACTTCAGTCGTTGAGACTTAAAGTTGCGATTAAGCGATTTTTTTAGGTAGTCAAAAAAGAAAAACGTTACTGGCTTTATAAAACCGCATTTGCTAAGTAGCCGAGAAAGAAAACCGTAATTGATATTATTAAACGGCAAATGACAGGTACCGAGCACTGTCCACTGTTGGCTAACATCTCAAAAGGATGGGTGTGCAAAACAATGACTATCAAACCACAGGTTTTAGTAAAAAGAGCAAGGGCCTCTATATCTTTAATCGGCATTTAGTCATTTAAAGTTTAGATTATTTGTTTACCGCATGTTCCCCAATAAGCTGATTTTTTTCTGAGAATTCTAGGACGCTTTCAACCTTGGTAAGTATAATGCCTTGACTTTGAAAATCTTCAATTGAGGCTTTATGAAATCAACAGATTTCTTAATCAAATTTGATTGATTAATTTGTTCTAATATTTTACCGGATAATAAAACTCAATAAGTCGTTGACAGCAATAACTTCAAAAGTCAGGAACTAAAGAGAAAATGGGGAAGATGAACAAAATTTCATGTACATGTAGTTACACACGTTTATTTTGTTGCTTTATTATGTTCGGTTACATTGAAACAGTCAGTGACAATGCCGAAAATGCTCAAGCGGACAAAAAAAGGAGCAATTGTGGATTTGTTGAAAAAAAGACAAATTGAATGAATGAAATAAAAAAAGTGGAGTAGCATTTCATTTTGTTTTCAACAATATCTATGTAATTCACGTTTTTTGTTATCTTTGTTATTCTATTGTTTCAGTATATTTTTCAGTATGCCTATACGAGCATATTTCTATTCTGGTTCGTGTTACAAATGTTTATTTCAAACTTTAAAATATGAAGCAGTAGCATGTTACTTCAAACATTTTTCAACACTTCTATACGAACTGTATTATATGTATTTAGAAGTTACACATTTTTCATTGTATATACGGATATTGTTAAAAAAATAAAATATTTTTATGTTTTTATATATATTTTTTAATATTGTCGTTTGTCATTTACGATCATGACTGGCTTTTTTTCTTTTTTTATTTACACAGCGTTACATCGTTACTGAAAAGAAAATAAAGACTGAAATTCTAAAAAATCAAATGAAGTTTTGGTTCCATGAACTCGAATTTGGTTTGAAAATATTATGTGTATACATGGGTGTGGATAGACATTTAAACAAAATCATTGCATTATACTCGTATGCAGGCAGTTCTTTGCATACCATATGCATTGCAATAAATTTTTTTAATTATTTCCTAAACATAAATTTAGTCAGAGAAATGAGTATAACACTGTTAATGGATTTCCGGGGTAGCATTTATGTGACCTTAGTCAAAACAGTATATATACAGGGTATCCGCCGGGAAGGTATACTACTTTGTTTTGTCACCATTTTGGTAAACATTAGTCTTGGCAGTTCATATTTGGCAGTCGTGAAGTAGAGACGTGGCAAATTTATTATGCAAAAATATTCAGTAAACCAACCTGTTTTAATCGTCAAAACATTTTATCAAAATCAATCATCGATTTTCATGGAAAAATCATAATGAGCGACGAGGCACATTTTCATTTGAATGGTTATGTGAATAAACAGAATAGTCAGTTCTGGGCAATGGGTAACTGTCAAATTATTCATCAGTCACCTTTCCATCCATTAAAAGTGACAGTCTGGTGTCCAATTTGGTCAGGAGGAATCATTGGACCTTACTTCTTTGAAACTGAAAACGGCGTAACGGTAACTGTCAATGGGGAGCGATATCGTGATATGATTGAACATTTTATAACGCCACATCGCATACAGCCAGGATTACAATGGAATTACTGCGAGAGTTCTTGAAACAACAAATTATTTCAAGGAATGGTGATGTTGATTGTCCCTCCACGATCGCCTGATTTGACTTCTGCGAACTTCTTTTTGTAGGGATATCTGAAAACCAAGGTTTACGTAAGCACACCAGAAACGCTGGAGCAACTCAAACAAAATATTCGTGATGAAGTTAATGAAATACCGCATGAATGTGTGAGAATGTAATGAAAAATATGCTCAAAAGGGCTCACATTTATCCGATATTGTATTCCATACATACTCGTAATTGCCGACATTAAATAAAACATTTGCCAATATAAGATCCATTCTCTTTCATATAATTAAAAATTATAAACAAACAAAGCAGTCTACTTTCCCGGCGGACACCCTGTATATATCTACGTATTGTTACGAAAATAAGGTTGGGCACCACAGTGTTTATTACATCGCTAAAATAAATAAACAAAAGCTGCAAGAACAACTATACGTGCTGTTTACAAATAACCAAATCTACAACAACAACCATTAGCAGTGATAAAGTAAATAAAAATAACACGGCAACAACAATAATTAAGCAGCAAAGAAAACAAGTAACAGACAATAAACAAGCAACAACAAACACTAAGAGCCGAAAGAGGTAGATTTTCACATACGCATGGCTACAAAAGAACTAAAAAGAAATTAAAAGAAAGAAATGGAATCTACCTGAAATATCGAGAGGTTCGAGAGCTTTCGATGTGTTGTTTACTCAGCCATATAAAAAGCACATTGATGCGAACAGCAATCAGTTTATGTGTCGTAAACTCAGCGAGTGCAGTTTTAAGTAAAGTTAACTCAGCGAATGTGTTATTGCACAAAACTGTGTTGAATGAAGGATTTTTAATTAAAACCAAACGCAAAATTTATCCTATTTTAACTACAATCTACGAACTCATATAAACACGTTTTTAAAATGGTAAAAACGCAACGTATTTTAAGACACATATGTTGGTAACCTACACTTTAAAAGGTAGTATCGATATGTAAATATCTAGTTAAAATATGGTACAATAAAACAGCCGTAAACCAACTTCCTCAACCGTATGGACAATCTGTTCATCCATTTAAACTTTGTTATATCAGTACTGCTCGAGATTTTCAAGATCAGTCCATACATACATTTTTATTTTATTTTTTAAAGATTATTATTACGTAAATATTGCCAGCTGGTACAGTGCTGTTCAAAAAAATAGATTCACCATGATTTAAATTATAGCATAAATAACATAACTTCAAAACATCAGAACTAAAAAACTATGTATTCATCAATATTGTTCAAATCAACAATATTTTCCTCTTCAAAAAAGTAGATTCACCAAATTTGGTGTTCAAAAAAAAAAAAAAAAAAATATTTTTAGTAATTAAACTAAATAATTGTTTTTAATTACCATTATTTTTAGACCGCTGAGAACCGTTTTGACATAGAGTCAACAAGTCTCTGACATGTTTCCATTTAAATATTTTTCTACGCTGCTTTCACTAACTCCCACAACTGTTCCTTATTTGAAGGGTTTTTCCTAGGAGAGCTACTTTGAGAAATTTGCATAGATTTTCGATAGGATTTAGGTCCGGCGACTGTGCCGGCCAGCTTAAAACATCGACATCATTATTCTGAAACCAATATTTTGCTCGCTTCGATGCGTGTTTCTGGCAGGGTTGGCAATCCACTGCGTAACCCAACTAAACTCAAGCCCGACGAAACTTCGTCACAAAACTAAATGATTAACGAAACGAAAAGGTCCTACCTATTCTTTTTATAGGATCGCCTTGAACATACATTTACGGGTTTGGCTATTTGATCGAAAATTTATTTTTTATATTAAAAAAGTGAAACATAATTTATGTGGCTTGCGTTGAATCTTTTCTGAGTAAAAAATTGAAGTTCCAGCTCTTTCAAAAGAGCTGAGAAAATGCTAAAAATAAATTTTGCGCTGGATAAACTTAAACGCTGAAAACTGATTGGAGGTTCTTAGCTAATTGAGCAGCAACTTAAGACAGATGCCTTAAGTTTGGTAACAGAGATCAAATAACCTGTTGAATAAATAAAGAAAATGGTATTGGACTATTACCATTTAGCCGATAGAGAATCGGACTAAAATGCAAACCGGTTGAAGAATGTTTCATCTAAGCTTTAATCTGTTTACTGAAATAGGTTAAAATTAATTTCAAATGCACCACTACTCTTACCACATACATATAAAATCGGTCTGTTCGTGATAAGGTTGTAGTGTTAAGATCTAAATATAATTAAATTTAAATCAGAATTAAAGCTTCATTTTGTGAAAAAGTCGTTACAATAGTATTCTGGCTATTCTTAGTCAAAAGCATATTTGAATTTTCATTCAAAAACGCTTATGAACAACCACTTCAAAGATTAAGCTTTTCTTTACGTCTGAAATTTAAAAGTAATAGAAGTTTTTGTTTTGTTTTATAAAAAATATATTCTTTTATTAAAAAAAAAAACATTAATATCCTAATGGCGCATAAAAATTTGTATAAATATTTTGTAATTAAGAAATAAAAGAGGTTTTTGTTCCATATTTTTTTTAACCACTTACTCGTAAAGGTGGTCAAAGCTAAAAAAGGGTTTTCACAAATAAAAACACACACTTTTTTATTCCTTGCAAAGAAATGAAATAAGTTCTTTACCCTACTAAATGGAAAGTAATATTCGTTATTTGGTGTGTTTTTGCATTAAAAATATCAAATTTTTTATTTTTAGAAACTAAATAAAGTGTCTGCCAATAGGTTCTGTTGAGTTGTGACGGTTGATAGCGGCCATATTGTTGAAGCTGTTTTTGTCTAATTAGCTAATATTGTTTTAGTGTCGCGTGTCGCAGTGTTGCCAAACTCCTCCGAAATGACTCGACCGATTTTGATGAAATTTTGTGTGCATATCGGGTAGGTTTAAGAATCGCTCAATATCTATTTTTCATACCGCTAAATGTTAAAGGTAAGCCACCCCAAGGGACAATCTACGCCTCAACTAAATAACGTACCGACTTCGATGAAATTTTAAGCTGGATAGATCTGCGTACCGTAGAACACATATGGTTTACGTTTTTTTTTTTTAAGAAATACTCAGAGGGGGCGGTCCAGTAGCTCTTTCACCATATCCCCAACTATTCATCGCAGACGAATGAAATTTGGTGGGTAAGTTCGTAGAGTCGATGTCGACAATCCAACAAAAAATGGGTGTGGCAACATTGCACTTCCAGAGACACCTATAACTCGGAAAATACCCAAGCTATAATAATGAAATTTGGTATAAGAGTACAGAGTAGTATTAACAACATTTATTCCAAAAATTAGTGTTTTACTCCTATTTATAGGAAGCGACTGTTATTATGCTTTGTAATATCAGTCAGCCAAAACTTTTTAATGGTACGAAACTTACTGCAAAGAAGTTAATGGGCAATGTTATTGCAGCCTCTATTTTTATTGGAAACTTCAAAGGTGAAGACGTTTTGATTCCACGCACTCCAATGATACCATCCGTTTTGCCGTTTGAGTTCAAACGTGTACGATTTCTAGTGCGTGTTGGATTTCAATTGACCAAGTTTTTGGTAATTTGTGGCATAAACTTAGAATTTTCAATATTCTCTCACGGACAGTTATATGTTGCCTGTTCACGAGTCGGCAAACCATCTGTATTATTAATTTATTGTCAAGAAAATAGAAAATGTCTTTCGTAGAGTATTACAATAGATATATAATGTGAACTGTTTTGGGCAATCGAAAAAATCAATTTTGGACGGGACGAAGTGTGTCGCGTCAGCTAGTATTTTTATAAAAATGAGTGTTCTGCTCAGGCAAAGTTCTGTGCTAATCGTGCTACCGAAAGAATCGGGTATTTTTTTAAAGGTTCATATCTTTGAGTTGGCAACACCGCTATATTTGACAATCGATTTAATAGCTGATAGTTGCTTTTTGTTTAGTTTAGCTTGACATTTCATTAGGAATATACTTACACCAGAGTAGCGCTTGTGAATTGTTGAACTTTTTCTATCAAAATAATGGTTCTGTTAGTCAAACTTATCGTAAACTTTGTCCATTTCAGAATGCATTTAATCGTCCATCCCACGCTTACTCTTACTGTGAATCCTGTTATACGCCGAACAGTAGGCACTGAAAAAGCTGTAGCCGCTGTGCAGGGAAGCATTGAAGAAGATCTAAATCAATCAATTCGTCGCCGTTCTCAGCAACTGGGGTTGTGTCCTTCCACTGTATGGGAAATTTTACGAAACGATATTGGTTTAAAAGCTTCCAAGATTCAACTTTTGCAGTAATTAAAGCCAATAGACCGTCTTATGCACCGCGATTTCGGATGGGCTGAAGCACAAATTGATATTAAATTGCTATTCAAAATTTTGTTCTCTGATGAAGCCCATTTTTGGTTGAATGGGTACAAAAAATTGTCGCATTTGTAGTGAGGACAGCCCACAAGCTTTGGTCAAAATATCATAAAATCCACAGATAATTACGGTTTGGCTTACTTTATGGGCTGGCGAAGTCATTCATATGGTAAGAATGTTACTGGCGAACCGTATAGGAATATGATTAGAATTTTTTTTTGTGGTTTTAACAGGACGGAGCCAAATGCCATTCATGCATACATGCATATGCGGTGAAAAGTTTATAATAATCGGTGTTCTAGATTGCGATGGTTGAAATCATATTTAAACATTAATGTTCTAAAATTTTCTATCCAACAAAGCCTGTTTCATTGATATTAAAAATATATTTTTTATTATGGTTTAAACTTGTGTAACTGTAAAAAAATACCCGATACTGTACTGTGGTGAATAAATTTCAACATAATGATTCAGTAAACAATAAGCCGACAACTTAACCACGATGAAACACGAGATTTGCCTAAAACATTGCCGCTGTCCGTGGGAGTATACACGTATGTATCTGGGGCCGTCAATTACGCTTCGTTTAAAAGGAGCTTTTGCAGACACAACCTGCCGAATTTCGTGAATTGTGCTGATAGTAGGAAAATGGGCTGTAGAAAGGAGGATACAGAGAGTAGTGTTTATGGACGTTCGATTGAAATTTACTCATGTGACAGGGGAGATTATTCCACAAACGAACAGTGCGACTAAAGAACGAATTCTACCCACAATGCGTTGTGCGCTTTAGTGGAAAATCAACTATAAAGGGTTACGCTCTACAAGTATACGAGTACTAGGTATGAATATATGTTTATTGATAATTAATTCCATAATTTTCTCAGAACATATATCGTCACATTGCGACGATGCTCCAACGAATCGATAGAGTTGGCTACCATACCGTCATTAATAAGTGCCTTCGCTCTCTCCGGTCGAGAAGCTCCAAAATAAACCTGAAGCACCGGCTCATACATAAGAGTTATATTCCTTTTTGGGTCGGAAATAGGTCTTTTAGAAGGAGATCAGTTGGCCTGAAGTATTTTTTTCACACTCTTAAAAAACCGAAGCACTAGACCGACGTCGCAGTGTAATATCATACCCAGAACATCAAGAGTATCTGTTTTCTCAAAATCTACATTACCCACTCCACCACGTCTGTGTGTTATAAATCGATCCTGTTCGAACGATCCCACTTGGAGATTTTCACCAGGTCGCTTGTGTGTGTGTCTACGATCTATGAATAACAAACGTTGCTGTCTTTTGGAAAATGGTAGAAATGATTGGAAGTGAGAAAAAGTAAAAAAATATTATAAATAGAGTGGCAGAAAGAACAAAGCCTTGAGGTACCCCTGAGTTTATACTGAACTTGTCGGATGAGACCTCATCTATAAACACTCTTATAGAGCGATCTCTGAAAAAGCTCTATATAAATCAAGAGAAGTGACCGGTACAAAAAGCTATATGTTTCGAAGTGACAGCCTCATACCAAGCGCTATCAAACGCCTGGAAAATTTTAAGAGCTACAGCCTCACTATAGCCACTTCTCCGACAACGCCGCCAACAGGTCAATAGTAGAACGGCTGTTGCGGAAACCGTACTGAAGACCACTTAGCAAATCGTTGGACAAGAAATAACCATACCCTCCATAATCTTAGTGAGTGTAGAATAAACTGCTATTAGGCGGTAGTTTCAGGGTTACTAGTCTCACCTATTTTTGTGGTTGGTGTTACATTAGCAATCTTCCAGCAAGATGGGAAAATACCGGCGCGTTATAACTGACATAAAAGGTTAGTTAAGGGCGCAAGCATCAGTATCAGTGCTGGGATGTCATCCGATCCAGTTGACTTAACGTTAAGATTTGCAAGAACCCTTTTTATAGGCATAGTTAAGGACTCTCTTTCAAGTTCGGGCAGTGGTTAAACGCTCTTCGGCAAGTGAAAATTACTTGTAAACATTTCAGCCAAAAGGTTTGTCTTTTTAACCGTGCTCGTGAATGCTTTGCCATTTTTTATAAAACAGGAACCGAACTAGCGCTTTTTCTTAGCCTTTTGTGTTGGAATAAACCTGTGAATATCGCCATATGAATTACAAACGGTAAAAAGATTGATTGGTTGAGGTAATTTCATTCCAGTGATCCCAGTATAGCAAAACTATGAAACTTTCTCTAAATTTCGTTTTGGTTATGCTTATTTGAAGGTCTGTTCAGTTTGGCTCCATTTGTATTATGAATCCAACTTGCTTTGTTTCGAATTTATTAATACCTACATAAATATAAACATACGCTTTCGACAACATTCTTCCTTATCTACAGTTTTCAAAACGTCAAAATAAAAATGGAAAAAGATTTTTTTTTATTTTAAAAACAGAGCGCACATGTTAAGTGCAAAATCTTGTTCTGAGTATTAAAATAAAACAAAAACTCATTTTAAGCTAAAACTGATTCAAAGGACGACACGTATAAATAAAACTGTTCATTATATTCATTCAAGAATATCTATAAAACAGTTTAGTACTTTAAAAAAAACTAAACGTTTTATTGTAATCGTTTCTTTCTTAACACCTTTAAACTTAATGTATTTGACGTTTATGCCTGTACTTTAATTACTTTTAAATTATTTTCCTTCAGTTACTTAATTAAAAAATAATTTATTCATTACTTAATAATTAATATTTAACAACAAAAGTTTGGTTTTAACACAAATACTTGGGGAAAACTAATTTACATTTTTTAATTTTAATTTTGACTAAAATTGTTTTTTGTTACCACTCGACTGTTTACTTGGAAAATTAGGAATTAAAAAAAATTCAAAAATAACGAGAATTTAATTTAAAATAAAATATGGCATATGAACGTCGGTTGTAGAGTAGATTGTAATTGAATATGATACTCTACTGAAAAATATTCTTTTATATTTTGAAATAACACATGGGCTGAAAAGTCCCGGGCCTAACGAAGAAAACATTTTTTTTTTGTTCAAAATTAGCTTTATTCCTCAACGTAATCTCCATTAAGAACAATGCAAACCTCTTGCGTAATTTCTTACCGGCGAGCATTTTTTTGACAGTGACACATCCCTAAGACAGCTCAGACCATGAAAGTGGCATGTACCCATAGAGCGTGGTAGTCACATATAAGGTGAGTCGATTGCTCTTCCTCTTCATCCTGACAGCTTCTACAGTAGTCATGACTAGGATTTTAATTGTTCCATTTTCCGTAATGACAGGTCACTTTCGCATTGATTTTTGAAATGTGTGCGGAATGAAACCGAGGTTTCTGAAAACGCTAAAATGCTGTCCATTTCAATTTCCATTGGGGTCTTGCAATATACATTCGCGATGAAGTTGTGCACCAATGCCAGCAACCTCTTGGCATGCATGATGCGGATTTTAGCTGTCTCTGGGTTAAGTTCAGAATCAGGGCACACCTTTTGCACTTCGTGTTTTTGTATAGAAGTCCTAACGCGGGAAGAGAGGTTTCCAAATATGGCTTTGAATCTTTTTCTGACTCCGTTTCGAGTGCCCTTGCGAATTGCACGAACAGTGAAATTGTTGTCGCTGGTGATTTTAATGTTCACAATTCGTTTTGGCTACGCCATTCTGGCCGCACAACTCCTGACCGTCCTTCATGACGTCTCACTCACAGCTAAGAAACGCTTTGTTTTTGTCTACGAAAAAGCATGTTGGGTTGAAGCATTCAAGAATTGGCGCAACAATAAATGCGACCAAAACTGATTCGCTACGCAAACAGACGAGATCTTCGTGTGCCGCAGTACTTAGGCGTGAAAAAGCCTAAGTACTCTATACGATCAGCGCCTTCGTGCAAAAGTTCTTACTTTTCCTAGGCGAAGTAAAAGCTTTTAGTTACTCTTTAAAAGACTCAGGAATAGCGCTAGTTCGATTGCAGTTCTTTTAAGGAATGACCAAGCATTCACGGAGCATTGTATCAGTAACTATGCCTAGCATATTCTTTCGAGCCCGTGCCGTAAAAAGGATTCTTTCATATCTCAACGTAAACAAATCTTCTGGGCCAGATGGCATACCAGCACTGGTCCTGAAGCAGTGTTCTTCGACGCTTGCGCGTTCATTATCCCACCTTTTCAGTGCACCATATAGCGCCGGTATTTTTCCATCCTGCTAGGAGGTTGCTAAAGTAACACCAATCGCTAAAAAGGGTGAGGCACTCTCCAAGGTTATGGAGAATATGGTTAATCATCACATTGTGAAGTATTTGTAATCGAACAATTTGCTAAGCGATGGTCAATACAGCTTCCGTAAGGGCCGTTCAACTGGCGACCTGCTGGCGTTACTCTTCGAAACGTGGAACAAATCCAATCATGGTTTTGGTGAGAGCAAACTTGTAGCTCTAGATATTTCCACAGCGTTTGATAGAGTTTGGCATGAGGCGCTAGTATCGTAGTGCCTTTGGTGTCGGTAGTCACTTCTCTCTATTTATATCGAGCTTTCTCAGTAATTGCTCTATAAGAGTGGTTATAGATGGGATCTCATCCGACGAGTTCAGGATAAATTCAGGGGTACCGCAAGGCTCTGTTCTTTCGCCAACTCTATTCCTAATATTTCTTAATGACTTTCTTCTTCTAACTTTCAATCCTATCTAATCCTTCTTTTGATCGTAGGCCGAGCCTTTTGGAGATTGGGGCGAAAAGCGAAATATGTATGGGACACTCACGAGCGACTTAGAGAAAATCTCCCAGTGGGATCGTGAAAATCGGGTCGATTTTAATGCGCGCAAGACCAAATGTTGTTTTTTGACACACAAACGTGGTGGTGTGGTGTCGTCCGTAACTATGGGTAATGTGGATATTGAGGAGTCAGATGCTCTTGATGTTTTAGGCATGAGGATTCATTGTGATGAACATTGGAGCGATCACATTTTTAATGTATAGAGTAGAAAGAAGCATTCAAAAGCCTCGGTCTTTTAAGGCGATGCAAGAAATACTTCACTCCATCTGACCTTCTCAAAATTTACACGACCTATATTTAGCCCAAAATGGAATACAACTCTCATGTATGGGCCGATGCTTCAAAGTCTATTTTGGGAATTCTCGACCGTGTACATAAGAGGGCGAAGGTGCTTATTAATGACGGTAGTGTACTCAACTCTATCAATTCCTTAAAGCATCGCCGCAAGGCGGCGTGTGTTTCATTGTTCTATCGGTACTATAACGGAATGTGCTCTAAAGTAAGGAATTGATTCCGCATAATCATATATTTTAATGCAGTACTCGTTTTTCCCGTAGAGCACATCCCTTTCGCACAACGCATTATAGAGAGAATTCGTTCTTTAGACTCACCGTTCGTTTGTGGAACGATCTTCCTGAGAGGGTTTTTACTGTCACTTACGATATGGATGGGTTCGAATCAAACGTTCATAAACACTACTCCCTCTATCCTCCGTCCCACAACCTATTTTCCTAGCACCAGCACAATGCACTGCATGAGTAGGGGTCATCCCCTGGCCTTAAGTTAAAAAAATTGCGTCCCATTCGCTGTGCATGTGACCTATCATACAGTGCGTGGTAATTATACCCAAAAGAAGCCCAAGCGACCGCCTACCAAAATTAAGAAGACAATTGGTCCTTTCCGTAGTAAGAGAAGGCCAAAGCATTCTGAATGGTCCAGCTGCGTTCCATCTCGCTCAGCGTCTACCATCTGTCTTTCAAGTTCAACAGCGCGCGAGAGCCAGAGAGGACCCCCTAGTAGCGGACTCAGCAGAAATTTCATTCCCTTGCATGGCCACATGATTCGGAACCCTAACAAAACGCATGTGGTCTTAGACCCCATTTTTCCCCAAAGGCCCTACTATTCTCAGCGTTACGACTACACTAGAGCTTAGAGTTTTAACAATGGCACCGAACTTTGGAGTCCTAAACTCCGGTTTCTTGTATCGCCCGGTAAACAGAACCGGATCGGTCTTCGAAGGATTAAGCCCCCTTGCCCAAGTCAAAAAAGGAATGATTCCATCGGTTTGCTTAAAATGGGAAGAACCAATAAGCCTTAATAATATTAGAGAATATCACAATACCATTAGGAATTTGGAAACTATTTGGGGTGGCGTGGTGTAGTGGTTAGAGTGCACGCATAACAACACAAACGATCCAGGTCCGAGCCTCAGCAGAGGACATGGCGAAGAAAAATTTAACTGTGGTTTCATACCTCTGGCGATGATGACCAACATCAGACGACTGATCATGGAAAACACGCCACCTACTGGGAAAAATTATAATGCTAAAAATAAAGATCACCACCAATTAGCAAGGATGTGCACCACTATGCAAAAATCATATAGACGAAGCTATATATATATATATATTAATCATCTACTTAGCTTGAAAAAAATATCAAATTGATTAAAGAAACTAAAACAAAGCTTTCTGCAAAGCCAATATGCTCCCTAGAGGAGTGACGGAAAAAAAAGATAAACGGTGTTTAAAATTTTAACAGATATCAGAAACAACATTTCCGTAATAAACTCGTCAAACTTAGCTAAGTTGTAAATAAAGTTTTTAAAATTTAATTATAGGTTTTTATGATATTTTTTATTTTTGTTTGGAATGCAACAATCATGTAAATTATTATCATGAAATAATAGGTATTAATGCACATAAAAAACACCGTTTAATTAAATTTTAATGAATAGCTAAGCTTTCGCAGAGAAACAAGTATCATGATCATCATCATCATCATCATCATCATTATCATCACATACATATTTTGTTTCTAAAAGTCGTTTTTTTTTGTTTGTTACAAAGGCAATGATAGGAAATTGTTGGACTTTCAACAACATAAACATTTTTTTTTTTCTGAAAATGATATAAAACAAATATGTGAGATTCCAGTCTATTATTTCCAACTTTGACTTTGTGCAGCAAAAGTAAAAAGAGTATTTAGTCAAGTTAGTCAAAAAAACAAAAAAGACAAAAAATTCCTTGACTAAATCATATTTAGAAGCAATGTTGTATACAAATATTATTTAAATCGAAATAATTGTAACCGCTTCGACTTTAAGGTTGTGTGTGACCACGTGATTTCTTAACTATTTTAGAATTAAAAAAAAAGAACACAAATAATGTGCAGACGAAAAATGAATGTCTGCCATATACTTTTTAAAGATTATTTCATGCAAATGTTTTCCAATTTTAGCATACTTTTACCATCACTTTGGCCGGTATCTCACCAATGGCAGATGGCTTGTTTCTGTGTAGGAGAGGCTTTACATATCCCAAAAAAAGGTCTAGTGTGGTCAAATCGCATGGTCTTAACAGCTTACGATTTGATTCAAAACGTGAGATAATAGCTCACCAAACTAGTATCTCAATAATATCATGGTGTCACATGCCGTGTGGCATCTTCTTGAAACCACATTTCAATCAATCCACATTTTTTCATTTTGAGCCAAAAATTACAAATCAACGTTGAGATTTTTATCGTTCTGGATAAAGTACGGAGCACTAACACCAAATGTGGTAATTTTGTTTGTTGATGTACTATTTGTGTCAAAAATTAGCTTCGCCACTGAAGACAATTTTTCGATTGCAAAATGAATCATCATCCAACTTCCCTAAGGCTGAGGTGGTCGAATATTAAAAGCCCAATTGTACAATTTTCTTATCTATTTTTTCTGATGCCTTTTTGACGATTTCGGTTAACCACTTTGACGATTTGGAGGATTTTTTCTTTAATATTCGAAGATTTTATGCTTTATTTACCTGGCAGATATGATTCTAACATACTTGGTTGAACATATAATCAATGCAAAAAATTATTCATTCCGATAAAACTGTACTCATACCGCTAATTAACTTTAGATCTTCTACACCAACTGAATGATAAGAAAAAAATTTCCTATAAAAGTTGCCTTCGCTATGACTATTAACAAAGTAGAAGGTTAAACGCTTCAAAAGACAGAATTGTATTTACTTGGGCTTGTTTTTTCCTTATGGACAGTTATACGAAGATTTTCACGAGTACGTGAGTTTAAATCAGTGATGGGAAATGGAATTTGTTTTCAAAATATGATTTTTTTCGCCAAATAATGACTTTCTTTCCAAATGCATTTTACTATTGTGGTAGTAATTTGAGAGTCTCTCACTCCGGCCACTTCGCACTGTATTTTTCCACTCGTTTTCTCTTTACTTCTCTTTGTTTATTTTTTGTCTATGCGTGTGAGTACGTACGTGCGAAAACAAAAAAAGAAGAGCAGCTCGTTGCCTGAATCTGATGTAGAGTCACTTGTTGCACATTTGTACACTTTTTTAATGCTAAACACTATGTGGAGTCTTTTACACATGATAACATTCGTAAAAAACCCAAACTTCTTTCATAAAAGACCCAAATTCAAGGAAATTTCAATAATGTCTTATTTTTGAAATCATTTATTTTACAGCAAAGAAATCGGGTAAAGATCTTTGTTTGTCGTAATGTGTGGGCCTATTTTAAATCTTATGACGCCCCGAAGTCCTTAAGAGGTATAGTAACGGCGTGTGTACAAAAAAAAAAAAAAAAAATAAAAAATAAATAAATAAAGGGTCCGCCAAATACATTTTTTTTGAAAATGCTATAAAAAAAAACTACTGAATATTTTCTCAAATTTCTTTTTTTATTGAAAAGTACAATCCTTCCGGTGGACCTTGAGCATCAATCACAGATTGCAATCTTCTTTGCATTGACCCAATTAACTTTAAAATATCATATTCCTCTGTAATGATTAGGTCATTCTTATTTTTCGGATTTCTTTTTTCCACTTTTTTTTACAAAAAGAATTCGATTGGACGTATCAATAACCTTATTACAATTATAAAGTAACCAGGTTCTGCACAAATAAGATTTGTGTTTTGGGACATTGACCTGATATAATTTGTATTTATATTTTCCACTATTATTAGGATCAATAAAGCCGACATATTGCGCACTGGTGGTTAACTCTTCTTCTAAAATGTTCAAGTGTACCTATTTAGTCATAACGTCCTCCAAAATTTTTATCTCTCTTACGCCTTTATTGGATATGCAATGCATCCCCACACCATAACCGATAATTTACCAAACTTGACGATACAAATAATATTTTTATTTTCAAGGGCTGTAAACGGCTTTCTTCAAACTTTATTTTGTCCTACATGATCTTAGTCTCGTCGTTTGGAAGGAAAACGTGCATTGTGGCAGTAGTTTTTTTTGCAATCCGCAGTGAATATTTGTGGTTAATTAGAACATTACGAATACTTTCGTGTAATGCTTTCACCCTAATGCCATTTTCTAATTCAGCTTCTTTTTGTTTTCTTTTTTTAAAGGCCTACTTTGTTATTATTTTTTATCTAAATTTAAATTTCCAAAGTTTTATTTGACACTATTTTAAATGCCGATATTTGCATTAAATTAAGTTGTCACATTGTCACAAACAGTATAAAAAAAAAAAATCGTTGATAACATATATAAAAAAGTTTGGATCATAATTTTTGGCCATGCGGTAGCCTACACGATCGGTCCAATTTTTAAGCACAATATCGATTGTGTGCAGCTGTATTTCACCAGTGGCTTCATGAATATTGTCCTTTAAAGCGTCAATTGTCTCAGGCTTGTTGGCGTAACACTTATCTTTGTCGACACCCCACAAATAATAGTCCAACAGTGTCAAATTGCAACTTCGAGGTGGTCAAACGACATCAGCTCTGCGGCTGATAATGCGATCTTCAAAAACAGGGCGCAAAACATCGAGTGTAGCTTCGGCTGTGTGGCACGTAGCGCCGTCTTGTTGAAACCAAATGTTGATAATATCCTCGGGTTCAATTTTTTTGAACAAAAATTCGTTCAACATGGCCCGATAACGATCGCCATTGACTGTAACGGTCACTCCTTGTTCATTTTCGAAAAAATGGCTCAATTATGCCTCTGGACCAAAATCCGCACCAAACAGTGACTCGTCTTGGGTGTATCGGCTTTTCAATGTATTCGTGCGGGTTTTCTGTGCCCCAAATGCGACAATTTTGCTTGTTTACATACCCGCCAAGATCAAAATGAGCTGCATCTGAAAATATGATTTTTTTTTGGCAAAATCGGCAATCTGTAATTCGATCGCAGGCCCAGATTCCCAGCATTGTTGAAGCGTATACACAACCATATTCGTTCAGCGGAAGAATAAAACTAATTATCTGTCAAATCAGACATGAGCTAAGTGTTACCATTCACGAAATAAGTATCCAGCAAAAGGCTTTAGTCGCTTCTCCAAACATTCTTTGATGTAGATTTTCGAATTTATTGTACCTGTGGTCACGAAAGACTTGCTCCTCTCACTACAAGTGCAGATAGCTTGCCATACTAAGAATTTTCGAGGAAATTTTCGTTTTTTTAATTTAAATTTTCTTTCCACATTCGCCCGTATGTCAGCATTGTTAAACTTATTGCCTGAAAGCATTGAGAAGTCGGCTAAAACATATGTATTGGCGTTCATAAAAAATTTGTTTTAATTTTTTCGGACATTGTTTTGCTTCAGTATTCTTTGCAGCATTCCTGGCTGGAACTTTTGGACCGAATATTTTGAGCGTTTTTTCTTCCTGATGATTTTGTTTGCTTTTTTCTGGTCATAAATGCCTTTTTCTCTGCCAGAATCTGCATTTCGATTGATCTCCAAGTCATCCTTGTACTTTTTCAAAACTCTAGAAATTCTTTTCTGGTCAACTTAAAGTTTCCTAGCATTTTTTTATATGTCCATGGAGGTTAGTTTATCAAAAATTTTTACTATGTTTCCTTCGCACTTTCAATTCGCTTGCTATTTTTAATCAAAACAAAGGCTTCCAGCGAAAAAGTTGAAAACGTTAAATTTTTTTACGTTCAATTCAAAGCCTACCTAAAAATTTTTAATTTTGACTGAATTTTTAAAAATTTATTGCAAACAATGTAATGGACAATTTTTTCGAAAGCAATCCTTAGTAGTTAGGATTATAATTAATATACGGATAGCGAAGCACGCAGTGCTTCAGCTAGTTTTGATAATAAAATTCAGTGATTTGAAAGCGTTGTTCATTTGATAGACTATTTGGGGTGAAATGGCAAACCTTTCTGGGCATACTTGCCATTGCCACATTTCACTATGTTTTTTAAACCCAAAAAACAAATAGCAAAAAATAACACCCGTTCTTTAATTCACTTTCAAACGTATAATTATTTTAAAAACCCACCAACATATTTTCACTTTTTGCAAATTAATTTTAATATTTTTGTGGCGTATTTCATATATATTTTTTTAAAATTTAAATGCAAAAGTGTGCGTATTGTACATTCGTGTCTGTGTGTTTAAATAAGGCCGACTTAATAATAATAATTTAATGAAATTAAAATTTTAAAACTAATTTTATTCAATTAACAGCCTGCCAGCCAACGAGCCAACCAGGCAAAATAACAACAGAATTACAAACGAATTGAAAAATCCCCTCAAAACCACATCGGATTTTGTGATATGTTTTTACCTTTATTGTAAATAACTGTCAAGGATTACTGTTACCATTGCCATTACAGTTATTATTGCTATCCATGCCAAAAACAAGAGCTTAACTTATCATACAAGTCAGTATGCGTTTAATTTTTGTATACGAATGTTGGGCCAAATGGGACAATTTTAATATATGAACATACTCGCGCTATCGAAATGGAAACTGTATGGACTCAATGACAGTAGCCTACATTTAAATATAATAGTGAAGGCAGAATTTGCGCTTGTAATATGAAGAATGAGTGTAGGGTATTAAAAAAAAACACCCAGTTGTTGACAGCTGTAGACCAACTGTAATAGGCTTATAATAGGCTTTAATGCTTTACAACGCATGTACATATTTCAGATAAAAAATATTATTTTTATTAATTTTATGTTATAATTTATGTATGTTTGGCTTTGGTGTATGTATTACAAGTAAATAATTATAAATTTATTTTAATTGTTTTCAAAAGATTAAAAATGATTGTAAATCGTTGAAAAAAGTTTGCTTTTCAGTTTTAATTGTTAAAATAATAGTAAATAATATTTTTATTCGGTGGCAATGTAATGTAATTTTACAGATGCCACTTCCTTAATTACTACCCTCTATTATTGGTTGTTTGGTTCGTTTATCGTGGTAGTTCACTTCGCCCAAATAGTCAATTAGAATTAGAATTGAAACGACATCGTTTTTTGCATGCTACACATGTCAGATGTATTGTCACTAACACCGTAATGTATATTAATGTGATATTAGATCCAGCACGTTGCCGTGAAATATATCAGTATGTTATTAGGTCTAAACCCAAGGCTTCGTAGTATATATAGTGTGGGCAAATTTGAGGTTAGAAAGTAAATTGGCTGTCGAATGATGAAATGTCAAGAATTGAGCTATGAACCTTTGACACTTATTTAGTAAAAAATTGGGAAATTTTAAGTATGGAACGCTACACTCTTGAACAAAGAATTTTAATTGTGAAAATTTACTATCAAAGTGGTAAAAATTTTATTGTATCACTTCGTAAAATTCGAGCAGCTTTTCCTCGTAATCAACCTTTTTCCGAGATCGCTGTGCGTAATATAATCGCTAAACTAGAGGCTCACTGTACTGTTGCCAACAGATTAAAATAAATACGCTCGTAGTGGCCGTAGTGATGCAAGCATAACCGCTGTGCAGAAAAATGTTGAGAATGAGCCAGGAACATCAACTCGTCGACGTTCACAAAAATTGGACATCACCAGAAGAACTTTGCACAACATTTTGCATAAAGATGTTCATCTTGACACTTATAAAGATCAACTCGTTCAAGAATTAAAGCCAGCCGATCATTGTTTGCTTCAAACGTTTGTGAATTTGGCTGTTTAAAAACTGAACGAAAACAACGTATTTTTTAACAAAATCATCTTTAATGATGAAGCCCATTTTCAATAGGTGGTTATGTAAACAAACAAAATTGTAACATATGGGGCTCACAAAATCCACAAACAGTCCTCGAAGAACTATTACATCCAAAGAAAGTGACTGTATGGTGCGGTTTGTGGTTAGGCGGCATCATCGGCCTGTATTTTTTCGAAAATGAGCAAGAAAACGCCATCACCGTGAATTCTCTGCCTTACTAAATCATAATAAACAATTTTTTGTGGCTACAATTGGCTAATGTTGACATCAGTGAACTTGGGTTTCAGCAGGAAGACGCCACAAGCCACACAACCAGCCAAACAATTCAGTTATTGTATGAGAACTTTCGCGGTCGCGTAATTTCTCGATTTGGCGATGTTAATTGGGCGCCTCGTTCTTGTGATTTAACGCCGCTGGATTATTTGCTCTGTGGCCATATGAAAGACCGGGTTTACGTGAACAAACCACAAAGAACTGACACTCTGACAGATAAGTGAAGTTAGGTTGCAAAATGTGGGTGATAATTTTGTGAAAAGAGCGGACGTCTGCCGACGTACTACAGGTGGAAATTTGCGCAACATCATATTCCATTATTAATTCCCATATTTTTATTTTATATTGTTATGAGTTAAACTGAATTTGTCAAAAAAATGTGTTTTTAAGCCAATTTATTTCCTAACCTCAAATTTGCCCACCTTTTACTTATGTCGTTGCCACTGAGTTTGTTTTTCTTGACTGCTAAGGTTGAGCACTCACAGAGAATCTGGAAGAGCAGTTTTTTATTTTTGGTTGTGATTACAAATGCGTTAAAGGTCATTAAACGGAACTCATAGTCGAAACATTACTGCCAGTAATTAGTTGTATAGCTTGTTTTTCATGAAAGCACCACATGAATCACTCTAAAAGTGTTTAGGTTACGTAATTTATTTTAAGGCCTTTCAACAGTCTAAAAAATTGCCTTTAAATTACTTTTTAGAGTCTTAAAAATCACCTAATTACGACTGTATCAGTTTTGGAGATAATTGTCATTATCATCATTCTGAACAGGCAATATTGCAGGACACTGCGACCAATGGAATCAATTGTGCCACTACCGGTCTATAGTTTGTTCAGCAGACCTGCTGCCTTCCTAACGAATACCAGCAAATCTGAAACCATAATGGTGGATATATCTCCCAATAAGACCCTATGTCTCTAAAAACATTTCACATCTATACCTCTGAAGAGCCCCACATTCACACAATATGTGTCCCCTGTCTCTGATGCCTGTGAGCACAGTCTACAAACATCCACATCTGTGGCGGTTACCCTCTTCAGATGCGATTTCAGTCCACAATGGCTCGTAAAATTTCGTTAGGAGTTTCAAGTCTGGCTTGTCATACTTAAGAGCTTCAGAGCGGTGCCTAAATTGCGGACTGATCGCGCTCTAGAGTAGCATTATCATCTTACTTACAGTGTCCAGGTATACAAAACAACTGGAACTTATTTCTAAGCGAAGCCTATGCAACGGATCGTAGCAATATTTGATCAGTCTAGATGTCATACGATTCAAGTCAAGTACCCTTAAGACAGCTTAGCTATCAGAGAGTATGTTAATGCCTTTGGAGGTATTCAAAGCAGGTCCCGTTCTGTGTAACTCGCCTACCCATTTATTACCAATAGGTACTGAATAGTCTGTAGTAGTGTCTATGCGAAAGAAACCATAAATAAAGTAATGTCAGACAAGAAAGCCAGTTTTAATAGTTTTTTTAAATAGAGATATATTAGTTGGTAATATTTTTGGAATGTTTTGGCGTACCTGAGTACCTTACTATGAATATGTGGTTATTTAAGTGTACGCTTACTACAGTACAGAACAAGCGCAAGTGTCAGGTAATACAGGCTCACAGGCGATGTCGCACAGAGCTCTGTACTTAGAACAACTATATTGAGACTTACGATCTAAGACATCGCGTCGGTTGCGGACATAGTGTCGGGGCCGAAAAGATATATCGTGGGCTCACGCGAATAATGCCGAATATTGGTGAGAGAAGGCGGTTTTGGTCGCCAATGCCAATTTAGGCTTATGTGAAATTCCACCATATAAGCAGATAGCACAGGTATAAAGACGATCTGCTTTCAGATGATCCTGCGCATACAGGATATTTTCCGACAAAGCAATTGCTGTAATATCGAAAAAGATTCTGGTAAATGTCCACGCAAAAGAGGTTAGTGTCCAAGGTGTAGCATCGTCCTGCGTATAATCTATCAGGGAATTGCAGCAAAGGTAGGATATTCATTAAAACGATAAATGGATATATGTATGTTCTTATAGCCTGTGCCAAATTACGGTGAACTGGTTTTTTATCGCAAACATATCCTGTCCGGTTACCTGTGTGTTTCGCAATACATACCCTGTTTTAAGATAGTAGATGAAGAGCAGTGCCGCCTGCTATGATCAAAAATTCAGAATATTGCGAATATTGCGGTCATATACAGTATTCCAATGAAGTCTACATACACCCCTCAAACTGGACTTTACAGCACTATAGGGTTCTCACATTCAAAATATATATAAGGATCTACGCGAAAAATAAAAACGATATATACCGATATATATGTCTGAAATATTCCTTAGTCATAAAAAAAAAATAAAAAATTCATTTTTCAGGACACAGAAAAGTCTACATACACTACAGTGTTTGGTAACTAATTTCTGCGAAGAACATTTTTAATAATTTTTTTTTGTTATTTAATATTTCAAAGAGCCATCTCTGCTCATTTCAATAACATTTTATTGAAAGTACAACTCGTTTTTTGCAGTTTCACTAGAAATATTGTGCCGTTCTTCAGCAAAAGCTTTCTTTTAAATTACGTTTTTTGGTACTCTTCGGTTCAATTTATTTAACAAAGTTTCTATGATGATTATTTCTGGTGACTGGGAAGGAGAATGAAGCTGTTTGGAAACGTTGTATAACTTCTCATCCACTCTACTGCCTTACAAAGCTTGCTGTATGCTTTGGATTATTGTGTTGTTGGACGTACCAGTTTCCAAAAAACCCTTTTTTTACAGATTGTCTCGAATTATCTTCAAGTAGGTTCAAATATGTGAAACGATCCATAGTTGTTTAAATAAAAACCTAAATAGCAACTCCAAACCATATAGAAATTGCCTACATACATGCTCTATCGCTGGTCCTAAGTTTTATATCGGTACTCTTAGTTTTTTTTTTTTTGGAAAACTGTTTGTTTTTCGTCACATTCGAATATAATAAAATTACTTTCATCGCTCAAAGCAACTTTGCTCCAAAATTCTTTAACATAAAAACTTAGTACTCGTGTTAAAGTATTTATGCTTCGCTGTAATTGCTGTTATCCAAATATCAAAAATTCCATATTTAGTATGAATGGTAGGTGCCGCGCCCAATTATCCAATCTCACCCACTTTTTAACTGATGATTTGTACTGAGTATGAATCCATTTGGGCCAAATTTAGAGACTCTTTCTATTACCATTTTGAAGATATGAAAAAATGATCCAATTGCGTAATGCAGGCTTCTGCGGAAATTAAATATACGCATTTAAGATGTATGGTGGATGCATCAGCTTCTGCGGTTCTTGAAAGAAGTGTGTGTGTTGGCGTCATCGTGATGGAACACAGCACCTTTTTTTTTTGTTAATTCTGGCCGTTTAAATTAATTTGCTGGCCTCGATCTTGTTAACTGTTGGCAGTAGAGATTTGACCAGGTTGTAGAAGCTCATAATGAACAATTTCCTTCCAATCCAACTAGACACACTGCATTACCTTTCCTTGTGTCAATCCGTCACCGTGTGTCAAGCTACACCTTGATTAATTCATGATGTGTTTAGTATATTATTGTCTTACGTGATGAATTGGCAAGAGCGGGTACGGTAAAGGGTATCGAATTGGCAGATGCGTCTGTAAGACCGCCGCTGGGCCTTGTCGTAGAATGGAGGTGTCGTGGAGCAACAGAGGAGACTGAAGGGTCACCAGACTGTTTTGGCCTAGACTTGATCGCTCTAGGGCCGATTGGATCTTCATTCTAAGGAGGAACTCTCTAAGGATTCTGATAAGTTTTATAACTTGGTACTGTACTCTGAGGGCAAGGACGGGAATTTGAAAAGCAGACACCACAATTTTCTGCCGAGTTTGCGGCGATACGGGTGAACTGGAGACTGTGAAACATATCCTCTGCCATTGACCGGCTCTTCATGGACGCAAACTCAGCTCGCTAGGCCCGGGGCTGTTTTAATGGCCTGGATGAAATTGCTTCAGCTAGGATATGCGACTTAGAGGGTTTTCCGTCAGGTCTGAGCTGGCTCATTAGGTGATTACCGGTTTGTTTTGGGCGTCTGTTTTCTCGCATACTCTTTTTATTTTCTTCTTTTTTTCTTCCCTCTGTCCTTCCTTTCTTTTTGTTCCTATTGTCTTTTCAGGGAAAGATCATTCCGCAATGGGCCTCTGTGATCTTTGGGTGGTGTATTTCTTTCGCACCTACATACCTATATATCTATCTTTACAATTGACTGATAATTTGAAATCGGAGTTTTGTGAATACCAATATTTTTGGCTGTCAAGACTTTTTCCATGAATGTTAAGAACTTTGCAAAGATGAATCTGGCAACCCTAGAAGGTTGGCTTAAAATCGGTGTCATGAGGCTCAAAATCCTGGCATGTTTGCATGTTACTCTTTTTTATAATTACTAATTTTTCTCCCAGTATATTCCGAAAGTTATTACTGCTCAACACTGGTCTATATTTTGGTCCGGATATTTTGGTCTCAGATATCTTAAGAAATGTTAAAAATAATCAGCTTAGATTCTGCATAATGTTCATTGAGGCATCTGAACACATACTTTGTGAGTGCCCTGCTATTGAGCTCAAAGAATAAACTTCCTTGGGAAAGCTATGGTAACCGCAAAAAGGGCATTTGTTCATATACTCAAATTGATGTAGTGAACACATAAAGCTATGCCAAAAGATAGATAGGGTAGTGATGTGTTTGGCCTTAATTAATACTTATTTTAGGCTATTTTGTTTCATTACTTAAACTTCAATTAAATATATTTTGACTATTAGATTCTTCTAGAGTAATCCCTCTCGCATTGCTGGGAGCCTTTGTGTTATACCTGATTTTAAACCAAATGTAGAAACTTCAACTCTTACCATTCTTAAAATATACAAAAATCATTATTTAATTTGTATTGGAGGTACCATGCCACTCATCCGATTTCGCCCACTTTTTTTAAACTGATGGTTTGTACTATCTAAGAAATCATTTAGACCAAATTCAGAACCTTCCATTCTAATCATTCTAGTTATACAAAAATCAATATTTAATATGTATGGGAGATGCCGCGCCCACTTATTCAATTTCGCCCATATTTGAACTGATAATGTGTATTAACTACGAAGTTATTTAGACCAAATTCAGCACCTTTCACTATTACTATTCCAAAGATATACAAAAATCAATATTTACTTTACATGGAAGGCGCTAATCCCACTTATTCAATTCGGACTAAATTGACTGATGATTTGTATTGACCACAAAGGTATTTGGGTCAAATTAAGAGACTCGTTCTATTACTGTCTTAAAGATATAGAACATATATAAACAAATTTTATATGTGAGTGGCACCGACCAGTTGAACAGTAGTGAAGCCACACACTAAATGAAAGCTTTCTACGCAAAGTTTAAATGCTGTAACAAATTTTGTTTTCAAGTAAAACTTATGCAATACAAAGGGGTTCACGTTAACGTCAATAACTCGCGAAACAATGGACCTAAAAAAACTTCGTATACATAAAAATCGGTTGGCGCATTTTAGAGAACATCAGTTACAAGGGATCTTATAGTCCTCTTTTTTAGATTTATTTATTCTACAAAATTACCATCAACAAAAGAAGATAAAGGGTCCGCCATCTAACGTTATTTTTTCAACTAGTGCTTATTTCGTAACACCTAACTCATGTCTGATTTGACAGATAATAAGTTTTATCCTTCCGCTGAAAGAACATGGTTACGTATACGCTTGAACAACGCTGGGAATCTGGGCCTGCGATCGACTTAGAGAAGATGTCGATTTTGCTAAAAAAAATCATCTTTTCAGAGGTATAATTGGGCCATTTTTCTTCGAAGATGAGCACGAAGTGGCCGTTACAGTCAATGGCGATCGTTATCGGGCCATGTTGAACTAATTTTTGTTCACAAAAATTGAAGAGGAGGATATTAGCAACATTTGGTTTCAACAGGACGGCGCTACGTGCCACACAACCAAAGCTACACTTGGTGTTTTGCGCCCTGTTTTTGAAGATCGCATTATCAGCCGCAGAGCTGATGTCGTTTGGCCACCTCGGAGCTGCGATTTGACACCGTTGGACTTTTATTTGTGGGGTGCCGTCAAAGATAAGTGTTACGCCAACAAGCCAGAGACAATTGACGCTTTAAAGGACAATGTTCGTGAAGCCATTTGTGAAATACAGCTGCAAACAATCGATAATGTGCTTAAAAAATGGACCGATCGTGTAGGCTACTGCATGGCCAGCCGAGGCAGCCATTTGAATGAAATTATTTTCCAAAAAAGAAATTTGAGAAAATATACAGTAGTTTTTTTATAGCATTTAAAAAAAAAAATTTATTTGGCGGAGCCTTTATATATCGCAATTGATCAACAAGAGGGTGTTAACTCAAAATTTTAAAATTTGCAGTAGAAGTGAAAAAGTGTTTGTGGTTACAGTTTAAGAGAATTTGAAAATCCGAATACATCATAGTAAGCAAAAAAATAATACCTTTTTTATGAAAATATGCGATACATTTCTATTTCCACTTTTATATTAATTTAAAATAATGCCTTTTTTATGCTATAAAGTTAGTCACTACATTATCACGAAAATGGTCTCAAATGTGGTTTTCGAGTAATCGAAATACGTATCGGAATACGAAAGATTAATCGGAATACGTTGAAATTTGTACAGTAGATAGATATTGATTTTGTTAGTTGATTTCTTGCAAAAAGTGAATTTTTCAAAACTTTGGGTTAATACCCTCTTGTTGTTCAAGTGCGATATTTATGTATAAACTATCGTGTTTAAGAAAAAAACTTAAAACAACAAACTTCTTAGTTTATGTTGCGGTAAATGTTGCA
Organism: Wohlfahrtia magnifica; assembly: GCA_023159175.1. Classification (NCBI taxonomy): domain Eukaryota; kingdom Metazoa; phylum Arthropoda; class Insecta; order Diptera; family Sarcophagidae; genus Wohlfahrtia; species Wohlfahrtia magnifica. Next base: position 2,051,741 of record JAKWBJ010000187.1, on the reverse strand, counting down.
GTTACTGCAACTTAATACTTTAATAGTTGCAAGTATTCACAGAAGAAAGAAAAGAAAAAGAAAACTTTTCACTGCCTGTTGTTCTTGTTGTTCAGTAGCGAATTTAGCTGAGTTTTTTATCTTTAAGTAGTTTTTCATCATCCATAATGCAGCGAAAAGTTTTTGTTTAAGTAGCCTTTTATATTAAGCAATTGCCTGCCTTTTTTTACATTTTTCGTTTCTATTTTAACAAAATAAGTGTTAAAGTGGCAACATTATTTCTGTGTACTCTTGCCTTTCTTCAAACATTTTTTATGTTTTTAATGTTGTTTATTATTGTGGCCATAAAGTTTATTTTGTTGAATGGTTTTAAGTTGATCATAACTTGGAATCATCAACATTAAAAATGCGCATCAAATTTTGTTTTTTAAAATAGAAACGCTGCGGCAAATGATGGAAATTGGTTTTGTTTGAAGATTTTCGACTAAGCCCTCACGTGGTGTTGAAGAACGATTTTTCAAGAGTTAATTTATTTATTAATACTTTACAAAACAAGAAAAGGAAAAAGATAAGCTTGAAATAGTATTTAAGCAAGGCAATGTAAAAATCTTCAGTAGTACAGTACAATACAGTACAAATAATGCCAAGCCTTTAGATCACCTAAGAAAGTTCGGCTTGAAATACTTGATAAAGGGTGTCCGCCGAGAAGGTATACGACTTTGTTTATAATTTTTGATTATAAAAAGAGAATGGATCTTCTATTGATAAATGTTTCATTTAATGTCGGCAATTATGTATGGAATACAATATCAGATTAATGCCCGCCTCTGTTAGCCTAAAAATGCGAGCCCTTTTTAGCATATTTTTCATTACATTCTCACATATTTCATGCGGTATTTCATTAATTTCATCACGAATATTTTGTTTGAGTTGCTCCAGCGTTTCTAGTTCCTTTGCATAAGCCTTGCTTTTCAGATATCCCTACAAAAGGACTGCTCCGGACAGTCAAATCAGGCGACCGTGAAAGGACAATCAACATCACCATTCCTTGAAATAATTTGTTGTTGAAACAGGTCTCGCACTAATTCCATTGTAATCCTGGCTGTATACGATGTGGCACCATCTTGTTGAACCACATGTTAGTCAAGCCCAAAGCATGCGGTTGTGTCGTTAAAAAGTTTTCAATCATATCACGATACTGCTCCCCATTGACAGTTACCATTACGCCGTTTTCAGTTGCAAAGAAGTAAGGTCCAATGATTCCTCCTGACCAAATCGCACACCAGACTATCACTTCTAATGGTTGCAAAGGTGACTAATAAATAATTTGAGAGTTTTCCATTGTGTAGAACCGACTATCCTGTTTATTCACATAACCATTCGAATGAAAATGTGCCTCGTCATTCATTATGATTTTTTCATGAAAATCGATGATTGATTTTGATAAAATGTGTTAACCATTAAAACATGTTGGTTTACTGAATATTTTTCCATAATAAATTTTCCACGTCTCTACTTCACGACTGCCAATTATGAACTGTCAAGACTAATGCTTACCAAAATGGCGGCAAAACAGAGTAGTATACCTGTATATCCATAAGGCGTTATATATTCTTTCCACCTGCGCCTGTCCAAAGCTAATATTTTAATCTATGAAGATGCTGCATTCTGCAATCTTCTTCCTTGCCATTTTATGCATAATTTCGCTATGTCGTCATAAGGTTTTCATTTATTTCATATAATTTTCTTTATTACAGGAAAACGTTTTGATAGATATTGTTTATGGATAGAATATTCTCAGTTAACACTATGGACAGTGATTGATAAATAACTTAATAGATTTTATAGTTTACTGCTGCGTTTATAGATTTACTGCTGCGTTTCGCGGTTTGAAGCCTTACAAATATGTCGAATTTACACGTGAGTTAAAAATGTTAATTTTCGTGTTTGGAGAGATGTGTGAAAAACGCCTTATAATTGAAACACATCTTATATTCTAAACGAGCTTTATTAAGCCTCCTAACCTAGCGCCAATTTTAAACTAACGCTTAAAAGTCATTTTTTTAGTTTTTCCAGACAGAACCATGTGGAAAGCGCTTAAAATTTTAAAGCAAAAGAAATATTGAAAATAATCATTTCGAGCAATAAGTTTACTTTCAGGCTTTTGAAAATGTGTCGCGGATCTCACAGACCAACGCACGGGTAAAGAAAGGTTAAACCAAATATGTGCCGTTTTGATGATTTGAATTTAAATTTACACCATTATGAGAGTTCTGACGAAGCCAAGCATTCTTAGATTCGGTCAGTTCATCAAATATATTTGGGGTCTAGCGTTGTTATGATGGATCAGAACACCTTTTCTGTTGATCAACTCCAAACGTTTTAATTGAATTGTTTGCTTCAATCTTTTTAACTGGTAACAGTACAGATCAGAATCAATCGTTTTGACCAGGTTGTAGAAGCGCATTATAAACGCACACAGCAGGCACACAGCAATACCTTTCTTAGTGTCAATCTTGCCTTTGTCACCGTCCGTAAAGCTTCACCTTGCTTGCTTGTCCATGACCTTTTCACACATTATTGTTATACGTGATTCACCCGCCCGTAATTATTCTCTTCGGAAATGGTTCAATTTTTTAACGCTTAAGCAGTTAATCCCAAATGGAAATTCGGTTCATTAAATTTTTCACTGTTAATTCATGTGGCATCCAAACATCAAGATTCTTTGTCTAGCTTTCTTCAAATGGTTATTAACTGTTTGTTGAGGAATACCGAGTTTCCTAGCAATGTCTTTACTACTTATGCGCCAGTTTTTCTCATTTTTTCCATTATTTAATCAACTTTTAGTGATTGGTCAACCAGAGTTAGATGCATCCTTAACATCAAAATTATCAGATCGAAAGCGAGCAAACCATTTCGCTGCTGTTTTCCTAGGTACGTCATCTTCTCCGGAAACTTCACAAATTTTTTCGGTAGCATGCGAATCATTCTTTCTTTTTCACTCATTTTTACAGAATAAGTTGATTTTAATAATTTCTTCTAACATAGTGATGCTTAAAATGCCACTTTTCAAGCAAGCTATGGTGTTATTTGATGGAATTCATATTACCAGAGCGAACTTTTTCGAACACTCAACATTTTACCGACCAAACTATTGACGGTTCAGGTTGAGCCGGACGTTGTAAGGTCACTGTTGGTATACCAAAAAAAACAAAACATTCTTCAAATTCGTCATTTCAATTTGAAGAGCCAGAATACAGATGTTGTCTGTGTAGTCGAGGTCTTCAAGACTTGTGTAAAATCGCCCGGTTATACCTCTTGGCTTGGATAAGGCTCCTTGTAACACACAATCGAGGAAAACTCCGAATATCAGTGAGGATATGACATATCTTTGTCTAACACCAGCTTTAATAGGAATTGGAGAGCTGATGTTGCCATTAAGTAGGACACAACAGCTCACATTAGTAAAAAGAGAGTTTTAATTATGCCCATAATTTTCTTAGGACTACCTGTATAGGACGCTGCGATATGGTATGTAAGACATCCGCCTACCATCAGGAGGACCTCGGTTCAATACCAGGCCAGACCAACTAAAACAATAAAAAAAATTTTCGACGGAGGTATCACTTAGTAACTGGTTATGAGTATTACTACTATTGAGAACTTCTCTAATGCATTTGCCGTTCGGGGCCGGCGTTAAACTGTGGGTCCATTTAAATGAGTCTATTGACTTTTGACTCTATGCATTTCAATAATTCTAATAAAGTCACTTTAAGCTGGAGTTGGCAACACTTTGGGTTCTTACAGCAAGCAGTCAGAAGAAGCCATGTACGAAGAATAGGGTGGGTGCGGTAAGATATCGATATATATTTTATCATCTCAAAATTTTTATTTTTTTGGTAATTTTTTCGACGTGAAGCTGAGGATTGTCACACCAGATAATAACGTTATCATGTTTGTCCTTATATTCCGGCCATGTCTCTCATAATTGACGATTCAAACGAAGTAATTGCAGTGTGTGGTTTAGCAGCTCGTAATATATAACGCTCCCCTGATTCTACGAAGAGTGTAAAATGCATTATAAATAACTAGAATAACACTTCCCGCGTTGCTGGCAGCCAATTGTGTTGTATACCTATAAAATGTAGTCCTCATAAGAAACAGAAGTATTGACTACCAAAATGTATTGACTACCAACTCATATAGATCAAGTTCAAAAAATGCCATTAAAACCGTTCTCTAGATATACTAAAAAGAAATTTTGTCCACTTTTTAAGTGATGACTTGTATTGAACACAAAGTTATTTGGAACACATTTAAAAACTTCCACTATTACAATTTTCTAGATATAAAAAATCAATATATATGGGAGGTGCCACACCACTTATTCAATTTCGCCCATATTTCGACTGATAATGTGAATTGACTATGAAGTTATTTAGATCAAATTCAAAACCTTTCAGTGTGTTTACTTTGTATGACCACAAAGTTATTTATTGTTGGCTTGTAAATGGGTGCAATGGTTCTCGAGTTATAAAATGACGAACATAGGACAACTTATTTTTATATACATAACTATATAGATAAAATATAATAATTGTGCAAACAAATAAAAAATTATTGTAGAATTGGACGAAATTTAAAAGCAGTAATAAAACCTGGTGGGATGGGTTTTAAAAAATCAGCTGTTTGCTTTAAGCTTAAGAAGGATACCGGCTTTTTTCTTTGATGAACTCCCCTAGCCAATTCATCCCAAAAATGTACAATTACATAAATTTATGGGTCTCGCGCGGGTATTTTATAGAGTTTGGAACAGTTACAGATCAACGAAGGTTTTGTGATATCTGATGTGGGTTTGAGATCGTTGTATTGATAGAATTCGCTGTTGCTTGCTAAACCAAATTTTCCAGTACTTTTCTTTACATTTTCTTCTCAAATGTTGAGAAAAGCAAATGTGACCATTGTACTAACAAAAAAAAAAAAAAAATATACATGATTTGTTTGTATGGGGGTGGCGTTGTGTAGTGGTTAGAGCGTACGTATAACAACACAAACGACCCAGCTTCGAGCCCCAGCAGAGGACATGACGAAGAAAACATAATAAAATAATTGTGGTTTCGAAAGTTTAATAATAAAAAAATGCTTCAAAAAAGGCCCTCGCATACCTCTGGCGATAATGACACACATCAGACGAATGATCAGGAAAAACACGCCACCTACTGGGAAAAAATTACAATGCAGTAAAGTAAATAAAGTAAGGATTACCACCACTACACAAAAAAAAATTATATGGAGGAAGAAACTGAAACAAAGCAATAGATGCTTTGTGGAAAGTCAATATGCTCCATAGAGGAGTGATAACGTTTATTTCATTTACATATTTAATTTTTTTATTTTTTATTATTTTATATGTGTAAACATTAGTTAATGCTGAAGTGTTCTGTTTTGTTAGTTTTTCTTAATAAAAATATGTATTTAAAATTTTAATTTATCGATTAATTACGGATTTTTTGAACTTAAGTACCGATAATGCCAATTTTTTATTTTAAATACGCCGATTTTAAGTCAAAATCATCTAGCATTCCTGGGTGAACGTTACTTAATGGATTACGTCAAAATTAAGCGAAGGTTGTAATCTGCATGATCTGTGTTCATCGCAGAGCACAGACTTAAAAGCCTCAGGTAAATTTTTTGACAATTTTTTTGCCATTACTTTATTAGCTATGTTAATAGGCGTTATTCTTCGCCAATTTTCACACCAGGTCACCATTTCTCGGAGTAGTGAAAGGTCGTCCTTTTCTATTTTACTCAAATATAAAAAGTATTAATTTTTTGGCCTCAAAAACCCCTGCTCTTTAAACCGATAAACGCCATTGAAACTTATCATTGTCACTCGTAATAGTCAAATTGATTTTTCTTGTTTTAACGTTTAATGTTATTCTCTAAATCGCTTTATCTCCTGGGACGTGTTACGAATTAAATGTGATTTTTCTTCTTTTTTAAATAAAAACAAATTATTTATTTTGATGTACATACATACATACTTATGTATGTATCTTCTGTTGAAACAAAGCCAACTTAAAAAAAGTTTGTGTGAAAATTTTAAATATTTATGAAAAATATTTTTTTTTTTTTTTTTTAATTAAATCCACTGACTTTGTTAGTCAGTCTGTATACGACAGTGACAGTTTTGTAACTTGTCGTCCTTTGTTTTTATTTTTAATATTTTTTTTACTTCTCTTTAGGTTTGTTGTCTGTTAATACAATATTTACCTTGAAACTTCATTTATCCTTAATAGGATTTTAGCAAACACTTACTCTTACTTCAGTTTATGTGTTTGTAGGATACGGGCTGACTGGCATACCCAGATACTTATTACATCGTTAGCCTTCTTTTTAGTTTTTTTTTATTCCATATCGCGCTTGTTTTCCAAGGGATCATTGTTGCGTTCCCCGGTATTTTCTCTCTTATTTTCTTTCTTTTAAGAAGAGACATGATGAATAAAAAAACTGCAAAAATAACACTCACCTTTAAATCAATGTTGACAAAACTTTTATTGGATAAGTTTGTTTGGCAAACACAAAACAAACAAAAAAATGTGTGTGAGTAACAGAATACTAAAAAAACGTTTTAACTAAAGCCTTATTATACGAATTTATTTTCTTATTCAATTTCATTATTTTGCATTATTACTAATGCTTGCAATGAATAAATTTGAATTTCCTTTATCTCCGAATCAATTGCTTTGAATTAGTGATCAGCAATGAATACTGAAAACATGGGTATACTCGAATCATGATTCATAAATGCTTGTACTCATACACATTGCTCTAAAGCAGTGGTCGTTAAACACATACATAGTTATTTTCAGAAACGGACTGCCAAGGAAAACAGTCCTAATATCCGAAAAATTTGGACACTGACATAGAAAATATTCATCAGTCTCCTCCTCTTTCTCATCCTAACAACTTCTACAGTAATCATCGAATAGTAGACCTGGTCTCATAGAGTGCGCACCAGCCACTCAGTGATAACAGCCACCAGAATTCGTAGCCTATGCCGAGCCGTTCTCGTGATGAACTTCGTCCGAGCCCGATTGTACAGGGCCAAATTGATGCAGAGCAATCTCTCCTTACCATTGACAAGGAGAAAGCCACACAACCGAGCGTCAGACTGACTCCTCACTCAGGTAATTACCTGATCTGAATGTCTCACCATCTCATTTAGAGATACCCGGCATTTATATAGAAGTAGCGATGTCGAGAACTCCTAGGGCTGAGACTCTAGGACAATGGCCCTGCCGCACGTTTACAGGGAAACATTCACCCTTGCCGCCCTAGCCCGTGTGTTCTGGATGCAAGGCAGCTTGGAGTCCAGAATCAAGCCCAGATACTTTGCGCTATCCGACAGCCCCACTTCCATTCCATGTAGGCGCAGTGAGGAAAAAGATGGAATATTGAACCTTCGTGAACATCTGGTGTCAGACAGAGTTGTGTTTTTTTTTCACCCATATTTATCATTCACGATGATGTTCTGTTTGATAGCGTTAAGTAGTCATAAGCGCGGTGTTCATTGGAACTTTCGCAAACTTCACGAAAACCTCGACTACGCCAAAGAACTCCGTTTGATATCATCTTGTTGTGCGGATAAGCTCAACAAGATCGGCAATCTGAAACGTGCGTCTAATGCAGTAAGCCTGACGATCAATAGTACCAAGACAACAACTATATCTGTTCCACCGTTCAAACATAGAACGTTTGAAAAGAGTCTGCTATTTGGGCGGCCTAATCACACCTGAAGGAGGAGCTGCTAAAGATGTGAACAACCGTATTAACAAGACCGTATTGTGGTGAACAGAGAGAGGTGGAGAAAAATTTAATTAGAAGCCTTACCAGGACACACTACAACAGCCTCATAGCCAATGAAAATTCCATCAAAGTATATTATGGCCCTAAGAAAGATACTAATATTGAGATTTCGTTGAATTTTTGAAAAAATATCAAATCATTATATTGCTATGAGGATATACTTTTATTAAGTAAAATCCCTACTAGAAGGCGTTCTGCTCAGATAGGCATAGCTCGTAACTCACTGCGGCGCATTTTAAAAAATGATTTACTGCTATTGCCATATAAGATGCAAACGGTGCAAGAATTGAAGCCCACAGATCACCAGCAACATTTCAATTTTCCAGTTAAATATCAACAGTTGGGCAGAAATGAAATCAACTTTATTGATTATGAGTGTTGAAGCTGGTTTTCATTTGATTTGTTAATAAGCTGAGCTGTAGGTTCAAGGGTTCTGAAAATCAAAGTCATTCATCAACGCCAATTTTATCCATTAGCAGTACAGTATGGTGTGGCATTTCATACATCTGAAAATATTATTGAGCCTTACTTTTTCGAAAATGAAGATGGTAGCGCTGCAACCGTAAATGGAGAGCGGTATGGGGTTGTGATAGGACATTTTTACGTACTGATGTTGAAAACAGACCTGAAATGTAGTTTCAGTAGGATGGAGCCACTGCCGCCACCGGCTGAGACACAATGGCACTTCTAAGTTGAATTTTTTGGAGAGCCAATAATTTCCAGAAATTCGAAAATTAATTGGCCAAGCTAGTTCGTCAGATATTTCAGCATGCTACTATTTTTATTTTGTTTTTGCTTTTTTTTTTTGGGGGGGGGGGGGGTTATTTGAAAGAGCTATTATATGTGAACAATACCGTGACAATCCTTGAATTCAAGGACAACATTATTGCAGAAATTCGAGCGGCACAGCGAAAAATTTTTTAATATGTATGGAATATGCTCTAAAACGAACCCATCGTTGCGAAGCTGAAAACGGGTGCCATTTAAGTAACATTATTTTTCATACTTAGAGTGTACAATTTCCATTTTCTACATGGTTACGTTTTAACTTTTTTAAAAAGTTTGAGTTTGTTTAATTGCGTTAAATTAAATAAATAACGCGTAGCTGTTTTTTTAATTTACTGTCTCTTTATTTCCACGCTTGAACACAGTAACCTGTTTAACCTCCACTCAACACTTACCAACACTTTCACCAACGCCTTAACACATTAATTTATGACTATTAAATTACAACTGACTAACGTAGGCAAAGCAGCGTTCCTTATATACCAGTCTGTCATCAATTTCGAATGTTCTAGTAAAGTTTAAAACTTTCTATTCAGCTACGTTATTACCCAAAGTTGAGTTGGTATCACCGTTCATTACGTAATTGGTAACACTGTTAATAATAGGTTGAATCGGCATTGACAGGTTGACACAAACCAATAGAATAAATTCCATAATAAAGTTTATAGCTCCAAATGCATAAGTTGGTGTGTCTTTTTTTATATAAATGAAAAAGTTATTGAACTTTTAAACACCGTATACATAGGCATCAATGTGTTTTTATTGAAAGTATTGAAAAGTATTTTCATAAAAACAGGGAAAACTTTGAAAATATGCTGAAGTATCTTTGTATTCATGTGATTCCAGTTGCACATGAATTAAGAAAAAATCAAACTCAAAAACGAAAAGTTCCCTATTTTTTTTTCCTCGATTTTTTTTTTATTTTTGCAAATACGACGATTCAGCTGATTTATCTGAACTCGTATTTGTTTTTTTGATTTCCTTTCAAGTTAAAGAAAAAGTTTCTTCAGGCTAATTTGATTTGTGATAAATGCTTTTTTATTTATAATTTATATTCTTTGGAAAATGAAAAGGATCAAATTGTGTTTAAAAAACAGATTCCAAAAGAAGAAAGTGAATCATAATGAAATAGGACAATAATAAAAAAGAAGAGAATGAAAATGAAAATCAATAAGCCAATTTGATGAAACTTTTCTCAAATGCAATCAATGCAGAAGATTTTAAATATAATCTATGGATGAATATGATTCTCTGTTTATTGAAATTAACTGATTAGATGGAAATATTTTCAAATATTTTGTTACCTTTTCTCCATACTAGGGAAATCGGACAGTTATTATTCGACCGGTTTTAATCGGTTTTTTGGTTTTGTCGAATACGGTTTTTTCAACATCTCCATTTTTCGAATACCGAATAAACCGGTTAATTTAATACGAATAACCGGTTAATTTAAATAAGTATACTTTGTATACGTTTGTATATATTTTTTTATTGAAAATATGCTCATCGTTTAACTATTTGTATAAATTTAATTATTTTTGTATATATGACAACCTTGAACGTCTCATAAAGAACGTGAAATCCAAGGTAGATCGATAAAGATGTGCACTCTTGAGCAAAAATAACCTTTAATCATCTTCTGTAAATAAATATTAATTTTTATATATGACGAATGATTAACTAGACTCATTGAAAGCCAATAAACCCACAAACGCCGATTCCGAAAGGCAGATGTATTAGTTAATGAAGTTTTTCACAGCGTAAATACACATAACCAGTCGCTAGTAATGTTGTGAGGTGATATCGCTGTTGAAAGTTGTCAGATGGTATAGCCTGAGATTAAACCGACGACTTCTTGGTTGGAAGGTGGGTTTTTACCCAACATACTACAGTGACACACATACTATTAAATATGTGGCGCATAAATTTACATACAGTGCTGCTCGAAATCTAAGCAAACTTTCTTGTCGAGGCAATTAAGGACTCGTATATTACTAACTGCTATCCCTAAAAAAGAGCGGCAAGCGGAATGTTTTTTGCCGCTTAGCTTTTACGCTCTGTGGCCATACCTAAATAAAAGCGGCAAACTTACGTCAAAACTATAAAAACAGGGTTTTTAAAAATTTTTACAACCCTGTTTATTTTGACAAGTACATTATATCTTTGTTGTGTGACTTACAGTTTGTGAAAGTACTAAAAGAAATAAAAATTGTGTAAAAACAAAATATTAAAATTCATTGTCTTTTATAAATTTATTTTTGAAAGAAGTTGGGTGGTTTAATGTTTTACTATTGCATTTTTAGAGAAAGTATTGGCATAATCAATAAAATAATAAACAGAAGTGAAATATAAATAACAACAGAAAAAATAATTATTAATTTAATAATAGAATACAACTTTTTACATTAGCCAATCACATATAACCTTTTTGCAAATGTTTACTTTTTCCCTCTTTTTTTTCCTTGTTTACACTTGTTGTCTTTTGCAACCAACTTCACTATTTAACGCTCTGTCAAAATTGGATTTTCCAATTGCAAATATTTGCCGCCGCGTTGCCGCCGCGTTATTTCGGGATGCTCCATACAAATTGTGTGGGCATGAGAAACTTTGACAGATAAAAAACGCTTGCCGCTCTTATTTAGGGATGGCAGTAATAGATTTCAAGGTTAAACATTTACTTTTTCTTATCTTAGACACCTAAATTATAACTATAATAACAAGCTTTAACTCCTCCTTCTCTACCAAGTAATACAACAATGACGAAATTAGCTCCTTGAGTAGCTGTTCGAAACTTAAGCAACTTTCAGTATTTTGTGTAATAAACTTTGTTTTTTATGGCCTCCGCACACCGTTTTGGCATAGTTTTGATAATATTTGCTAGAATTATTGTTAGTATTGATTGCCGCTTTAATTTTAAGCTCTCCATCAGCTTCTGCTTTTTTTTAAAACGATGTAGTCCAGCTCTGCACTTCAAGAAATAGGAACAATTTTATTTAAATAAAAGAACGGGTTAAGCGGTTATTTGAATTATTATTAACCGAAAACCGGTTTTTTAAAAAGTGCTACTTTTCGAATTATTTGAAAACCGGTTTTTGAAAAAGCCGAATAATCGATCTCCCTACTCTATACATAAACACTTGAATTTATTCATTATTTTATTACCATATTGTGGTTTGTGGATGTACATACGTAAGAAAAGAGAAAAACTCTTCAGATTTCAGATTTTATCGAATGATTGGTCCCATCTGTAAATAAAAAAGATAAAAAATAATTTTTTGGGATTTTTATATTTTTATTTTTGAGTGATTGATTTTACCTTTTTTTCTTTCAGTTGCTATAACATTTTTTTATATTCAATCTTTTTTTATTTTTTACTTCCTTGCATAGCAATTAATCATAAATGCTTTTTGTCATGTACTTGTGTTTTCTAAGAAAATTAAATGATTGATTAAATCAGAATTTTAAATAAGAAATCAAAATGTACAGAAAAGATCTTTAAAAAACAGATTGAAAAAAACCATTGATTAAAATAAACAATGTTTTGTTTAACTTTTTATTATTCGCTTAAGCTTTATGAAGAGAAGTTAAGATTTTTACGTAACCTAGCTAGCGCTATAAAAACATCATAGTTTTTTATAGCCATTTGTTTATGAATTAAACAATAAAATAAAACGATAAAATAAAATTAAATTTAAAAATGACTAATATCGACTCCGGTGGATTTTTCATTTTGAGGCACTTCCCCACACACAAGCTTTGTAAAACTAGCACTTCCAATGAAATCATTTATTTTAATATTAAAAAAGAAAATATTATCAAAATCTTATAAAGGATGGTTAAACCATAATGCACGATGTGTATCAGTGCTTAACTAATACAACCATCGAGAGGTACACAATTAAAATTGTTGAAGCCTTTTACAAAATTCATTTTGTGCACTACGTGATTTTTTTGGTCAGCATTATCGACCAAACGTGTCCACAATCGGGAGAATTGTGTACAAATTTCCGCAAACCAGGTCTGCAGGAAATGGGGAAACACCTCTGCATGCTCGCCCAGTTCGTTCTGCGGAAAACATTGCTGTTGTACACAATCTTGTGGGAGAAGAGCCCTCAACCTCGAATCGTTGTTGTGTCCATCAATTTAACACGCCGTGGCGAGCATTTGGCCGATATTTTGTTTCACACATAATTGTCATAGACCCTTCTTAAAGGTGGATAAATTTGGGGTTAGGAAGTAAGTTGGCTTAAAAAGACACTTTTTTTTTACAAATTCAGTTTTATTTATACCAATGGCAAATGTCCATCTCTAGCACGTCGGCAGACGTCTGCTCTTTTCACAACATTTTTAACCACATTTCTTAACAAAATCATCTTTAGTGATGAGGGCCACTTTCAATTGGGCGGTTATGTAAAAAAATAAAATTGTCGCATATGGGGTTCACAAAATCCACAAGCTTTCAAAGAAATGCATTCAAAGAAAGTGATCGTATGGTGCGGTTTGTGGTTAGCCGGCATCATCGACACGTATTTTTTTCGAAAATGAGCAAGGCAACGCAGTCACTGTGAATTCTCTGCGCTACCAAGCCATGATAACCAATTTTTTGTGGCCCCAGTTCGCAAATATTGACAAAAATGACCTTTGGTTTCAGCAGAAAGGCGCCACAAGCCACACAGCCAGCCAAACAATTAAGTTATTGCATGAGAAATTTCCCGGTCGCGTAATTTCTCGATTTGGTGATGTCAGTTGGGCGCCTCGTTCTTGTGATTTCATGCCACTTTGTTGCAAAACGTGATTCAAAATATTGTGAAAAGAGCGGACCTTTGGCCAAGAATATTACCTTTTATTCTAGATTTAAACATATTTATTAGCATGACATCGGTGACATCGTTTCAATGATTATGTAAAACAGCTGCTTAATTATTAGTAAATTTCAATATATCCTAGCAAGTTATCCAAATTTTGGTCAGAAGTTTGATCATATTTTCTGTGGCTAATCATTCATACGTACGATTTAAGTTTATTGGATATACATATATATGTTCTTCAGTAGTTGGAATATTTCAATGAAGGTTCAGTGGGTAACAAGGCGAACGAATATGATAAGAAGTATCCGCATGTTGTCTCCAGTGACCTAATTCTGGTACTATAGGCATATATACTATGCGACAAAATATTTCCAAAATTCGTTTTAAATATAAAATAGTAACGCATCTGAAAAATAAAAATCAATTTTGATATAAGTATACAATATAGAAAAAATTTAATTTTTATGGATTTTTTGTAAGTTAAAGAATATTTCGTACCCCTTTGATTTTTTTTTTTTTTTTTTTTGGCACCAACTTGCCTAATGTTTCCGAACTGATGATATTTTATCAATAGAGTTTAAATTTGATCATCCCAATAAACTTTACCACATCTGAGTTTTATTATTTTCAAAAAATTACCTTACAATCAGTAAAGTGTATTCAGCTACAAGTTACTACCTCTTCTTTTAAAATGACAGTCCTATAGTCAAATGATCTCTAAACTATGATTTACAGTACATGTACTGAACGAAATTAAGTCTGCTGTGGTCACAACTTAGAAACTCAGCGGAAAAAGCAAATTACATTTCATTTATTGGTTTGTTAACATACTTTTAATCAAAAATAAATTTTACGAAATAAGTGCTGCCCCGGTCACCGAGTTTTGGCAGATCATAGTACGCAATTCCCCCTTGATCCCTCCAAAAGAGAGCAAAATTGCAGTATAAATATTAAAACAACGGAATTGTACTAACAAATAAAAAATATTGTATAATTGAACGAAATTAGAAAGCAGTTATAATCAGGGTTGGCAAAAGCCGGGTTTTAAAAAAGAAATCCCAACCCACCGGGTTTTATTGGGGTTTTTATGGGTTTTATTGGGATTTATAACTCCGATCAAGTCGACAAAATTTTTTGTTTGTTTATACAATCACGTTGTTTTAGCATTTATGGGGCAATTATGCAGTTTTGGTGGGATCAAGGCGGCATTGTGTACTATGAGCTGCTAAGACTCGGTGATTGCAGTAGATTGCAGTAACTTTATTTGAATCATGCAATATGAGAAAAGCGGCCGGAGCATAAAGTTATGCATGATTAATTTATTCTTTTGCATGACAACACTCGACCCCATGTCGCAAAAGTTTAAAATAAATATTAGAAACGATCAAATGCCGCATCCGACGTGTTCTTCGAACATTGCTCACACCTCTTTATACGGGCTTTCTTTACGCGGCATTTCGTTATAATGGACTGTTTGAATTATGGCATACATTCACTTTAAGCGCAAACTATTTCAAATTACTCCACTACTAAAAAAATCCGTAGATTCATAGACAACAGACATTCATCCAGTCAAAAGGCATTTCGATTTACAGCCTACATTTTCAGAAACTATCTAGGGCTGTATAAAGATGTATGAGTTTATCTTTTCGTATGTCACCGGATCACTTCCTTTGAAGAATAACATCAAAGTTGGAGTTTTTCTGAGACGGGCTTTGAAAGTTGGCTCGGATGTAAAGAATAGATGTAAGCAGTGATTTGATAAATTTGTTATATCATTTTCTTTTCTGAGCTCAAAAATGGAATAAATAAATTTGTAGTCCAATACGTAAATTACACTAATTTTTGTTGTAAATAAACTACGAAAAACTTTAAATAAAAAACTCACTTTGGTTGGGTTAAAAAAAAAAATCCGGGCTTTGGCCAACCCTGCCAGTAAAGCGCACCAAACAGAAATTGTCTGTGAATGTTATGGTGTTTCAATTCAATATAAGTATCAATTTGTGCTTCAGCCTATTCGGCGATTTAGCGGCGGTATAAGTCTATCCATAATGAAATGACAAACAAAACTAAACAAAAAGCAGTGTTATCAAACCGAAGTTATGAATCTCTAAAAAAACAGCCAATATATATAGCGACCGCCAAATATTAATTTTTTTTTTTTGAAAATGCTATAAAAAAAAATTACTGAATATTTTCTCAAATTTCTTTTTTCATTTGAAAGTACAATCCTTCCGGTTAATAATGGAACATAATTTCATTCAAATGGCTGCCTCGACCGTCCATGCAGTAGCCTACACGATCGGTCCAATTTTTAAGCACATTATCGATTGTGTGTAGCTGTATTTCACCAATGGCTTCACGAATATTGTCCTTTAAAGCGTCAATTGTCTCAGGCTTGTTGGCGTAACACTTATCTTTGACGGCACCCCACAAATAATAGTCCAACGGTGTCAAATCGCAGCTCCGAGGTGGCCAAACGACATCAGCTCTGCGGCTGATAATGCGATCTTCAAAAACAGGGCGCAAAACAACGAGTGTAGCTTCGGCTGTGTGGAACGTAGCGCCGTCCTGTTGAAACCAAATGTTGCTAATATCCTCCTCTTCAATTTTTGTGAACAAAAATTCGTTCAATATGGCCCGATAACGATCGCCATTGACTGTAACGGTCCAATTATGCCTCTGGACCAAAATCCGCACCAAACAGTGACTAGTCTTGAGTTTATCGGCTTTTCAATGTATGCGTGCGTGTTTTCTGCGCCCCAAATGGAACAAGTTTGCTTGTTTACATACCCGCCAAGATCAAAATTAGCTTCATCTGAGAAGATAATTTTTGATTCTGCAACATTACCATGGTTTTCAAAGTAATGTCGCAATATTTCCCAGCGTTGTTCAAGCGTATACACAATCATATTCGTTCAACGGAAGTATAAAACTAATTATATGTCAAATCAGACATGAGCTAAGTGTTACCATTCACGAAGTTGAAAAAAAACGTTAAATGGCGGACCCTTTATAAATCAGTGTTTTCCCAAATTTGACATCATTTGACAACTGTTGTGAGAAGCTAATCTGGGATGTATAGTTTCTTAATTCGACTCAATATTAACGTCTTCAATTTCAAACTAAAACTAAGTAGAAAGCATTTTTTTTATAAATATGCAACCAAAATTTTATTACTTTTAATTGGAATTTTTTATTAATCAGGATTGATTTGCCCCATATATGTGTGGCATAAAGACTAAACTTCCACTAAATAACTTTAAGTTGGTTAGTAATATATTGTATTTTCATATTATTTCACATTATTTGCGGTGGTATGGGGTTTCAAAATTGAATGTCCATTTAATATCGCGCAATATTCATCATTTCGAATTAACGATTATTTATCATTCTTTTTTGTATAAATTCATAAAGTTGAAGTGTTGAAACACAAAAAAAGAAATATTTAATAAAAAAAAATAGTAAATTATAGTACAAAATGTATACTCACAATAAAAAAAAGAAAAAACAATAAAAAATAACAATGAACCAGTGGAAAACAAACTATGGAACACGATATTAAATTGTGTGTAAATGAATGCGGAGTACGAGTAAAAAATACAACAACAAAAGAGTAAAAAATAAGTGAACAAACTGTAAAAGTTTTGAAAGCGTCGAGTCATAAACTCTTCATCAGTCTTATGCTGCTTTTGTGAACAATGAACGTTATAAATTATAATATGCGACTGATCAGAAAGGGACAGGAACAGGGACGCCTAAATGAATGAATGAATGCATGGACTGACAGTGAAAATTGCCTTGGCTTGACAAGTTTCACTTACTCAAAGAAGTAGAAAAAAATAAAACAAAAATAAAATGGCAACGAAATAAAGTGTAGAACACCCCCAGGTTAATTTCTTTTTTTTTTTTTGTTCTCCACCAGTTAGTGTTGTACGAAGTATGTTGCAAGTGTAATTATATGAGTTGCGTTTGCTGTTATAAAGTTCAGTATCAACTTTGCCTGTTGTTGTCTAGTTTACA
This sequence comes from Wohlfahrtia magnifica, assembly GCA_023159175.1. NCBI lineage: Eukaryota > Metazoa > Arthropoda > Insecta > Diptera > Sarcophagidae > Wohlfahrtia > Wohlfahrtia magnifica. The sequence goes on along the minus strand of JAKWBJ010000187.1, from coordinate 2,034,276 downwards.
GGATATTCTACAATAACAACAACAATAGCGTCTATAAGCACAACTACTATTTACCAACACATCAAGCACCACATTTCATATTTCAACTATGAGTTTGGGTTGTTTTTTTTTTTATAAAATATTTCTTGTTGGCGTTGGCTTACTGGAATTTAAAGCAGTTACCCCAGCGTACTTAATAAAAATATAATATGAGGTGATTGAAAAAGTATTTTCTATAAAATATTTATCGTAAGAATTTTCGGAAAATATTCTTAATAATTCTAGGGCAGATTGTAACATCGAATTGTTCAATAAATTTTTTGTTTTTAATTAGACTCACATGGGGACGACAGTCTTCTTTTGGTTCGCCGAAGGTATGAAAACATAAACGTTTCGCGCTAAACCATCCTCCATATACGCAATCGTCCCGAGGCACTGCCAACAAGTATTACATCGAAGGAAACGTCAGCTTACGCTACTTTCTCTATTATCAATAATTATTTGCATTCGCTGTTTTACGAAGTTTCTCTGGTTCACTAATATTCGGTTTATATCGCTTATATGTATACATGCATTCACAGCTTCCCATCTATAGGTTTAAATTTGAACCAGTTGTTGTTTCGAATCTGGTAATACTTATGTCATTCTGTTCTGTAAAAAAATTCGGTGTATTATCTCCACTGAACGAAATGAATCGATTTACGCTTGAGCAACGTTCGGATTTATTAGAAATTTATTTCCAAAACAAAGACAATTGGTCGGAAATTGCACGAAAATTTCGTACAAAATTTGGTAGCAGAGAAGGACCAACAGTGCCCAGTATACACAAGTTTATTGCTAAAGTTCGTGAAACTACTTTTATTGTTGATACGCTAAGACGTAAGCGTGTTCGTGCAGTGCGTACGCTAGAAAATATCGAAAATGTGGCTGAGAGTGTAAGAGAGAATCCGTCAACATCAACTCGTCATCGTTCTCAAGAATTGAACATTTCACGCACCAGCTTACGTCGAATTTTTCGAAATGATCTCGGTATGACGACTTACAGAGTTCAATTGGTTCAAGAGTTAAAGCCCATCCTCTTCGTTTTCGCTTCGCTAGATGGGCTAACGAGAAATTGTGCTATGATGTCGATTTAGTCAAAAAAACAAATTCATCTTTTCGCATGAAGCTTACTTTCATCTTGGTGTGTATGCTAATAAGCAAAATTACTATATTTGGGGCTCAGAAGACCCAAACGTGGTTTTACAGAAGCTAAAGCACCCATTAAAGTAACTGTTTGGTGCGGCTTGTGGAGCAGAGGCATCATTGTCCCATATTTCTTTGAAAATGAGGATGACGCAACCATTACGGTCAATGGATACAGCTATCGCACCATGATAATCGATTTTTTGTGCCAGCTCTTCATGGTATTGATGTGAACGATATTTGGTTTCAACAGGATGGTGCAACTTGCCACACATCTCATACCACAATCGATTTATTGCGTCAAACGTTTGATGACCGCTTAATTAGCCGAAATGGTGATATCAGTTGGCCACCAAGAGGCTACGATTTGACAGCGTTGAACTATTTTCTGTGTGGTGGCGTTAAAGACAAGTGAAGGCCAACATTCGTGTTGCCATTGTGGAGATACGATCCCATGCACTGGAAAAAGTTCTCGAAAATCGGTCCGATCGAATGCGATATTGTGAGGCCAGCCGCGGCAGCCATATGAATGAAATCATATTTCATTTCTAACCGAAACAATTTTACTTCACAACAAAAAAATCATTTTGGCAAAATCCTCGAATGCCACCATGATTTGGTACCCATATCAGTAGGACACGGTGTCGCCCAAATTGGGCCACTGAGTTAATATGAGGTCTAGACAGCTAGAAAACCTTGGGGTATAAAACGGACATGCTTTGCTTTCCTAATATGATAGTCGAGAGATTTTGCTTGTTGACATATCAATAACGTTGGCAATTCGCTCGAAAATCGCAGTACTATACATACTATAAATCCACTGTTAAAGAGGGTGGAGCTCTAAAAGCTAAATTTGTGAAGAACCGTGATATTTTCGGTCAACATGAACATCCTTCTGAGATGGATATCAAAAATTTTGATCGATAAATTTAGATCGACTCACTACTATAAATGTTAAGAACAACTTAAGATAGACTGAATCATCCAAGTAAAAATATTGCAGCCATAATCCTCAGTATTGAAACTTGTTCAACAATTGCTGTTATTCACAACCACCAAATTACGAATTTTCGCAAAGATATAGCCTTAAAGCTTTCCAATATGTAATTGGTGCATCAAAACATCATACTATCAAAAGCTTCTCCATCCTCAACATGTTGCAGTTTGGAGCGCTTTTTGTTTTGGTGGGGTCATTCTTCAAAAAAAAAATGCTTCGATGAATGGTTTACGCTATCGAATGATTATTAATAATTTTGTATGGCCGAAATTGGAAGATATTGATGTAGACAACATTTATTTTCAATAAAACGGCGCTAAGTGCCACACAGATAACAATACCATCACTCTTTTGATTGAAAAGCTTAAAGACCGCGTGACATTTTGTAAAGGCGATTACAATTGGCCACCGAGATCTTATGGCTGGATACCTTTAGACTTTTTCTTTAGAGCTACGTAAATGATAAGGTAACGTATGTTTTCTTACAGTTACAAAAGCTTAAATTATAGTTAAACAAAGAAATATATTTTTAATATCTATGAAACGGACTTGGTTGGATAGAAAATTTTATGACATTAATGTTTAAATATGATATCGGCCATGTCGCTGCAATCTGGAATATCAATTTTCACAAACTTTTCGCAAGATATGCTTCTCTACGAATATTGATTTCCAGGTGTTAAATTGTCTCTAGCTTATCGAAGTAGACAAAAGTGTCTTTACATAACCCCAAGGAAAATAGTCCAATGGGGATTTGTCAATCAATTTCTTTGAGTAAATCAATTGTAACGAGCGCTGTGTGGTATGTGGATCCATCCTGTTGGAACCACATGTCAGCAAGATTAATGCCTGCTAATTGTGTTACAAGAAATTTATAATCATGTCCTCATACCGTTCACCATTAATAGTAACATTCTGACCATCATCGTTTTTGAAGACATATGGACCAATAATTCTGTCGCAACAAATAGTAATTTTCTTTAAATATAATAGTGTTCCGTCAGAAGGCTTTTGGATTCGACGTCTTACGGGATGCACATTATCTGTAGGAGTAAACGTGGTCCGAAACGACTGTGATTCGAATTAGCGGCTCTAAAGAACGATTATGTACGCCATCAAATTTACGAACTTCGCGATAAGTTGGGTGAGCAGAACCATTATTTTCATAAAAAAAATATCAACAATTTGCAAGCGTTTCTTCGATTCAAGTCTATGCATAATGAAATGTCAAATCAATCTGAGCAAAAAGCAACTACCAGCTGTTAAACCGGTTGACAAATAAAGCAGTGTTGCCCACTCGAAGTTATGAGTCTCGAAAAAAACAAACGATATATGCCAAAGGCCCACAATTAATTCAATTCAATTAGTGAAGTTACTTAAGTTACTTAGCTGGCTGTATAAATGCGAATTGTTAATAAAAAAAAAATTCACAAAAAGTGGGTCCTTTTGGCCTAAAATTACTCTTTTTTTACACATGAAAATGAACCCTGTTATTGATGTTTAAAATTAAAACGATAAAAAAAATTTACTTATTTTTAGGCTGAATGTTTCTGGCTTTAGTTGAAAATTTTTTAAAGCCACCACCTAAGTGTGTTGTAATTCAATACCTCTCTATAAACCGGTGAAAATGTACTTCCTTTACCGATATAATTTTTATTCTAATCTAATAAAAAAATAATAAAAAAAACTTGTATTCCATCCCCATCCCCATTTAGGGGTAATTGTGTTTATGTTGCCCATCATACCGTTTTACCATCATTTTGAGTTTCTTCTTCTTTGATGATGATGACGATAACGTAATTTCCTGTTTCTTCATTTCATTTTTTATTTATTTTTATATTTTCTTGCCATTCGGAAAAGTGTTTTATAATGTTTTTAGATACAATTTTATTTCTTTATTTTTCATTTTTTGTATCCATTACTTGTATTTAAAGCTTTAGTTGTAACGATTGTATAATTGTTCGTCTTGTTGTTTAATGTTTAATTTTTTTATTACAATTTTTTTATTTTTAGTTTCTTGTTGCAACTGTGAAAATTAAAAGACAACGTGCTGCAAATTTTCCCCTTAGGGATTGTCAGTGTTGGTAACACACAGCACTTCTGATCTGTGCCTTTATACGTACTATTCCGGGAATATTCTTTTAAGTTGGCAGTCAGTTGGCTAATGTTTAGTTTAAATACGAGGAGGCTATAGTTTTGCATTGCAATATACCGACCTTTTGTTGCAACTGTAGTATGTTCGTTGTGGTTGCTGTCTTTAAGCCCTGTTGTGTGTTCCTTCATTATGCGAGTACGTTTGTTACATTATCTGGCAATTTACTTGTGTTTCAAAGGCAATCAGTAAAGTTTTTTTTTTGCAAACTGCTATATCTTCACCATCATCATCACCTTCATTATGTGCATTCTGGTGCTTTTATTCTAATTTTGTTTCGTTTTTTTTCTTTCTTTTTTGCCTTATGCTGATTTGAAAATTATATGGTAATTCTTGTTTTATTTTTTTGGGTAAAACATAAGCAAATTAACTCCCACACAAATATTTTTATATAATTTATCTGTTCAAAGATTAAATTTTAAACTTAAAAAGAATTAACGTATTTCTTCAAAATTATTTAAACGATTAAGGACAAAGTAAAGTAAATGAAAGTACAAATAGATATTCAATAGAAAGGAGTACAGTTGGAGAATAAAGAAGAAGAAAAAGGCAGGTAGCGAGTGCCATATCAGGGTAAAGCAAACGTATAAAACAAATCGCTTGGACTAATAAGACTCTTAAAGAATTCCAGCCTCAGAAAGCGACGACCGTATTTCATCAATGCCGTACAGTGATACAATAGATTGTATTTTTTTTTCTCCGTCACTCCTCTAGGGAGCATATTGGCTTTTCACAAAGCATCTATTGCTTTCTTTCAGTTTCTTTAATCAATTTGATATTTCAAGCTAAGTAGATGATTAATCCGCTGTAGCTTCCTCCATATGATTTTTTTGTTAAGTGGTGAAGATTCTTGCTAATTGGTTGTGATCTTTACTTTAACATTGTAATTTTTTCCGAGTAGGTGGCGTGTTTTTCCTAATCATTCGTCTGATGTTTGTCATCATCGCCAGAGGTATGCGAGAAGGGTCAGGAGGGCTGTTTTATTTTTTTAGAAGGAGTTGCCTGGAGGGAAGAAGTTGAAGCCTTTTCTTTATTATTAAACATTCGAAACCACAATTAAATTTTTTCTTCGCCATGTCCTCTGCTGGGGCTCGAACCTGGGTCGTTTGTGTTGTTATGCGTGCGCTTTAACCAGTACACCACGCCACCCCAGATGCAATTTTACTTCTTCCTTATTTATATCATTTCAACTAAAACCGAAATCGTTGAATGTGAAGCCTATACTCTTAGGTTAACCACAAGCCTACAGTATATTGTGGCATCCATGAATGATCAAAAATTCCTTTCTAATTCGGATAAGGCCGACACAAGAAACATACGAAATCACAGTAAGATAAACGAAAAAAAAAACAGTCGCTTGCTTCAATAAGGTAGTCGATATCTCCAAATTTCCTGGCTGAAAGTTCGGAAAGGTTGTTATGGTGTTTTGCTCTCAGAAAGCGAAGACGAAGGTTGTTATAATCCCACGACAGCTGCCATACAAATTGTTTAATGGCAGATTTAATCTATCATTATAAAATCAAAACTACACTGTTCTATAACAGTTGCCGCCAGAATGCGTATACGAAACGTCGAAAAGCCACTATACATAGTACATGAAAGGCCAGAAAAATCTCCCCAATTCACGGGTTTGATCATGTCTCTGCATTTAGCTAATCGCATAAGATCAGCATCGCATCTTCTCATAACAGTATAATTTAGTCGCATTTCACTCTTCACTAATGTTAATGCACTTCCATCAGGGTAACACTTAAAATAGTTGCCATCACATTTAGTGGCTTCCGGTATTTCTTACAGTTCGATCTAAACAGCAAGTATAACGCTGTTGAACGCCTAGTTTTGACGTCACAACGAGTCAACAGTAATGTTAACTTATTTCGTTTAGTAAAACGCACCAAATAAAGGGTGGTCCAAAGAAAACGCACGATGTTAATTGTAAATAAGGCGAAAGTTTTCAGAGAATTATCTTCATATTTTCTTATTATGATGGAAGGATCTATGACAATTATATCTGAAACAAAATATCGGCCAAATGCTCGCCACGGCTTCGGTGGCATACCTCTATTCTTCGAACCTTATTTTCAGTGACTCTGAGACATAATTGAGGCTCAATATCTTAATGGCTTGGCTTATTGACGTACAATTATTCTTTTAAATATCCCCAGAGAAGTCCAACAGTGTCAAACCACATGATCGTGGCGGCCAATTAACTTTGCCACGACATGGCAAGAGCCATGTCCTGCTTGGTAACGAATCTAAGTCACCATTCACTTCTGTCGGTTCAACTAACTGTTCGGCGTATTGATGACATTTGAAATGGTCAGTAGGCTTCAGCTCATTTGATCGATTATGCTGACCAAAAAAATCACGATGTGCGCGAAATCCATTTTGATATGAACGCCTATTTTCGTAAAAGGCTTCAACAACCTTAACACTCAGCTCAATTTCGTATCTCTCCATGGTTGAATTTTTCAAACACTGAACAAAGAAACGTCAAAATAAGTTGGGCAAAAACTTGACGTCATGTTGTGACTCACAAATAACATCGTGCCTTATGGCTGGACAAAACTTTAGAATAAAATATAAAGCTAAAAGCGCTAGATTTGGGCTAAAAGTCGCTAAAGTGACATTACTTTCCAAAAAAGAAAAAAAAAAGCCATAAAAGTTGGATATTTAATTTGTAAAGCATTGTTTATAAATATGATAATTTTTGACAGATAGATTAGTCTTGACGCTTGACATTAGCTGATGTATAAACCAACACTAGTGTAGTAAAAACACCCACACCTAATTTTTTTAACACATTCATTGAGATGTACGCTGGAACCATATTTTCCGAGTGTCGTAGGAAGAATTCAAGTGCCCCGGTATTTTAAGATGGTACAAGAAATACTTCATCCAATATGATCTTCTCAATAATTACTAGACCTGTATCCAATGCAAAATGGATAAGCTGGTGTTCCATAGTCTATTTTGGAACTTCACGACCGCGTACATTAGACCCTCGTCGATACATTAGACCATAGTCGCAATATAGTCTCTTTCATTATCTTATCGGTTCGATAACGTTATATTCTTATGCATCACTCGTATTTCTCGTATAGCGTATCCCTTTGTCCAGTAAATCGCACAACGCATTATAATGATAATGCAGTCTTTAGTCGCACCGTTCGTTTGTGTAACAATCTTTCCACGAAGGTTTTTCCTGCCACTTACGACATAAATAAATTTAAATCGAACGGCCATAAACACTACTCCATCTTTCCTGTTTCCAACAAAATATTTTCCTAGTACCAGCACAATGCACTGCATGAGTAGGTGTCATCCCCTGAGTGCTAGATCGCTTCCAGATATCGGTTGAAAACTTAGCAAGTCCACCAAACTTACAGTAACAGAAAGCTCCTTCTGAAAGATGTCATATGTGTGTGAACATTTCCGACAAATCTAATTTCTCTTCAAAAACTGTCGAGTTTTTGCATCTTCAATGAAAAGATCTCAACCATCGAAAGTAAAATGTTTAATTTCGAAAGTTAGTGAGATTCGTAATTTTTAACGTTCATTTTTATACTCGGGCAATCTTACGTATGTAAAAGGTATCCCAAAATTAACGCAAGGTTTGGATTGAATAGAAAACACAGTTTTTAGAGTTTTGATTGTTATTTTTTATTGAATCATAAAGTATATAGGAAGTACAAATGGCTTCCACGGCTTTGCATGCACCCGTCTGTCGAAAATTTCCATGACCATTTTGCATAAATGTGGCTCCTTTAATGTACGTTTGTTGTTTAATGTGGGTTTGTTGAAATAAACATGTGATTTCAAATAGTCACATAAAAAGATAACTAATGGTGTGTTTGGTTTTCATCTCTTCACAGTTGATGAAGTTAAAACACTATTCCGACCATGTTTTGTATGAAATTTTCGAACTGTGGCCGCCAAGTTTTAATTATTTTTGAAATATTTTTCAATAATGAAGACACGTTGTTCTATCGTGAAACGCTCCAGTTTTACCATCCCTGTCGAATTGTTTTTTTAAGGTTGCCAGCACTTTACTGCACAAATGGTGATAAATTCAAATCTTACGTTAATTTTGGGACACCCTTTATATTGTTACAAAAATGAAAATGCTTCAGACAAAATTCACCATGTCAGAGCTTATTATGAGCTTTAAGCTAAAAAATGTATTGGCTTGTGTCAAGGCTTAAAAACTTGTAAGATTACCTGCACTAATTAGGAGAGCTGCCAAATGCATGGATCGGTTACTTTTTGTGTTATTTTAGAACATTTGAATTAACGTCGAAAAATGGAAGATTCGTGTCCGTACTAGAACATTCTAAACTAAGATGAAATATAGGGTCCGCCATCTAACGTTTTTTTTTCAACTGGTGCTTATTTCTTGAATGGTAACACTTAGCTCATGTCTGATTTGACAGATAATTGGTTTTATCCTTCCGCTGAACGAATATGGTTGTGTATACGCTTGAACAAAGCTGGAAATCTGGGCTTGCAATCGACTTACAGGAGATGCCGATTTTGCCAAAAAAAAAAATCTTTTCAGATGAAGCTCATTTTGATCTTGGCGGGTATGTAAACAAGCAAAATTGTCCCATTTGGGGCACAGAAAACCCACACGCATACATTGAAAAGCCGATACACCCAAGACGAGTCACTGTTTGGTGCGGATTTTGGTCCAGAGACATAATTAGGCCATTCTCGAAAATGAGCAAAGAGTGGCCGTTACAGTCAATGGCGATCGTTATCGGGCCCTGTTGAATTTTTGTTCACAAAAATTGAAGAGGAGGATATTAGCAACATTTTTCAACAGGACGGCGCTATGTGCCATACAGCTGAAGCTACACTCGATGTTTTGCGCTCTGTTTTTGAAGATCGCATTATCAGCCGCAGAGCTGATGTCGTTTGGCCACCTCGGAGCTGCGATTTGACACCGTTGGACTATTATTTGTGGGGTGCCGTCAAAGATAAGTGTTACGCCAACAAGCCAGAGACAATTGACGCTTTAAAGAACAATATTCGTGAAGCCATTGGTGAAATACAGCTGCACACATTCGATAATGTGCTTAAAAATTGGACCGATCGTGTAGGCTACTGCATGGCCATCCGAGGCAGCCATTTGAATGAAATTATTTTCCATTATTAACCGGAAGGATTGTGCTTTCAAATAAAAAAGAAATTTGAGAAAACGTTCAGTAGTTTTTTTTGTAGCATTTTCAAAACAAAACAAAAAAAAATTTATTTGGCGGACCCTATACTATAAAAGCGGCGAATTGCGGCTGGTGAATTAGTAAGTGATCAATTGGCTGTCAAGAAGTAAGGTCTGTTTAAGGCGCAAATAAAAAAGTGTTGTAAAAGCGAATTTGGTGTATAAGACATGGTGTATTAAAGTACAGTGGAATGAATAAAAAGGGACAGATAGTAAAACAACTAAAATAAGAAAGTGTTTTATTTTATTTTAACGCAATATAAAAGAACTCAAAGGTTTTAGAAAGACTAAAACGTACAAATATGTAAAAATGTGCGCTGTAAACGGTTGAAAGTCTATTTAGAAGCTTTAATAAATTAGCATATACCGTGTGATGTGTTTTATGAGTCAGTCATAAGTGGTCTGAACGATAAACATCTCTTAAGTCATCAGCACAGAATTTACCACCTGAGATCTGTAATTTGATTAAAAAAACCGCACATGATTATTTCTAGCATTGACTGTAAAAAAGGCGAATTTTATAATTAAAAAAAAGAAGATTTAAAATTTCAACGAGTAAATAATGTTCAAAATTTTCTAAATCTGTTCTTGATAAATTTTAATGAGTTTATTCCAATCAATTCACGCATTTATTTTTAATTAAAACGTTTGTCTACGTCTAACTGTTGCAAATAAGTTTCATATGAAATGCATGACGACAACTCCTTCTATGAACTGCAATTGCTTTTAATTTCTCTATTTTGTCTATGCCAGTGTCATAGATGCCATTGCTACTGTAGTTTGTGTTAAATTTTTTTTTGTATTTTTTTGCAGTGAAAACTCTATAAATACTAAAGTAAGACAATAACAACAACAATGTCTACAAAACAACAAATTAAATTGAAAAAAAGAGACACAAAAATGAAAAAGACACTACTAATGCAGTTTTTGCATTTTAAAGATTGTTGTTGCTGTTGTTTGTCGCAAACGAATCCCAAATTCAAATTCAAGCTCAAATTTGAGTTTTAATTTATTTTATTACATTCTTTGTGCGCTTGTATTTGTATATGTGTAAATACAGGATACAAACACTAAATAAAAAACAGATAACTGAAGGAATAATTTCATTACAGTATCCCTCATAATTTTCTCTATTGGAGATTTGGCTTCGATATACCAACGAGAGATTTTTAGTCTAACAAACAGAAGTTTCCTCAAAATGGCCTTGAAGACTGTACCAACGGCTCCGAGACCACCTCGACGTCTATCCGCATTCATGAAGGCTCCATATTTCTAACGGAAATCTCGGCTCATTCGTAGGTAACTCTCATATGAGTTCCAGGAAACAGCGATATCATCGGGAATCGCGTTTCTGATGAGCTGGCTTAGACGGTATTGAGCTTGCTCGAACAAGAGCCTATTATTGTTGTGCCGATTGCCTTGATTAGGCTGGATATTCATCGGTCGTTGTATGGAGAGCCTCAGTCTCATTGGTGTCATGAGAACACGTGTGATATCGCTAGGATCTGCTGTATGTATGAAGCAACCCATAATAGCGCTGCGTCAACATTTTGTAATTGGAAAATCTAATTTTAAAAGTGAAGTTAGAAAGTGAAGTTGGCTGCAAATAAAAAATTTAAGAAAACAATAGTGTCATTTTAGCTGTTTTCGCATCACATCTAGAGTTTTAGTAACTTTTTAATTTAAGTTTAGTGATCTTTGTTGTAAACTTAAGGTAACATTACTGTTCATGGCACAATTTATTTAATTTTTTGTTACATCACTTCGGCGTCAACGCTAAGCACCAATCAACGCAACGCTCATTGCTCTAATTTAAGTTGTTCTATTAGCTTGGTTTGACATTTCATTATGGATAAACTTACACCGCCACCAATTCGACTTACTGATATTAATATTTCATTCGAAATTTTGTTCTCCGATTAAGCACATTTTTAGTTGAATGGGTACGTAAATATGCAGAATTGTGGCATTTGGAGAGAGCTTTTGTCGAAATACAATTACATCCACAGATAATTACTACTTGCTGCGCTTCATTGTCTGGCAAAGTCATTGGTTCATATGTCTTCAAAAACGGTGATGGTCATAATGCAACTGTCAATAATGAAAAGCGTGATTAGAAATTTTTTCGTACCTCAATTAGCTGGCACTATTTTTACTAACATGTGTTTCCAACAGGATGTTGCTGTAATTTCTTTAGTCAAAGAAACTCTTGATGAAAGAGTAATTTCAGGTATGGCCACCAAGGCCTTGTGACTTAACCCCATTAGACTATTTTCTTTGAGGTGATGCAAAGTCGATAAATCAAAGACACCTGGTAATTAACATTCGAGGAGTTATTGGCGAAATATGGCCGCATATGCACAATCTGGAATTGATGTTAAAGATTGTGCCTTGTACGCGTCAGCCTTAGCAGCCACATTTCCGAAATCAAATTTAAACATCAATGTCATAAAATTTTCTTTTGAATAAAGCCCGTTTCACTGATATTAAAAATATATTTTTTTGTTCTATTTTGACTTAAACTGTAAAAAAACACCCGATATAAGCTTCCAAGCTAACCTAAGGACTTAACGGAAGACTGCAAGATCCAGACTACGTCGATGACAATAGTCTGCTATGCGAAACAATGCTAAAAAATACGGCAACTCTCCAAAACAAAATCTAAAATTTAGAGGAAGTTAAGTTAATACATGCCAGAGTGTAACTACAGTAACCAATCTTTTGTTATTTAAATCCCATAAAGTAACCTCAGCACAGTCGAAGATACTCAGTGGCAGCTATCATGGATATCAACTCAATCTAAACATTGACCAATCGCTTCATACCGCGTGTTTTTTTTAATATTCTGACCAAGCACATTTTCCAACCATTTGCTATGGTAAAGGCCCAATTAGTCTAGATATAACATAGACGGGACGTAAAAGTAACGCATTCAAAACGTCAAGTGTGATTAGTTGTTGAAGTAAAAACGTGTCAGCTGTTTTCAATTGTGTTAGCGTAAATATTAAAAGAAAAAAGAAACGAAAAATAAATTATATGTAAATTAAATCATACTTTTGCACCAACAATATTATTTTCTCATCATCCATTTTATTTAAGTTTATTATTATTTAATAATTATAATTTAAAACACACACTTTTAAATTTTTCCTTATTTATTTATTTTATTTATGCGCGCATTTATGTCAGCTGATGTTGTGTATGAAGTAAAAACGTAGAACAATTCTGCTGAAAACAGAAACACCACGTCTACGTTACGTTCGTTACAGAAGCTATCGTTACATTTAGTTATCGTAACTGCTGACACGTCACGTCTACGTTACTTTTAGACTAATTGGGCCTTAAAGGATGCATCAAGATCAATTAAAAATGAAAACTCTATTAATGATATGGAAGTAGATAAAAACATTATAAAAATACTTTTCATTAAATATTACATTCCTTTAAAGTTCTACCTTAAAATCAAATACGAGTTGGCATATTTAAAATTTTATCAAAAATTTTTCTTTAAAATAATAGAAAACAGAAAATGGTAAAAAAGAGACAAAATATAATTGTTTTTTAAACCTATTTTAAGACTTGTAAATCTACCCACGTATAATGGCAATGGATTAGTCTGAATGCTCGTATGCTTTAAATATTAAAACTTTGTCGCCCGTAGAAATGTAATGAATTAATGGCAATATTTGTAAGATTTTATTTTTGGTTGCTATTGTTGTTGTTGTTGTTGTTGCTATTGCTGTTGACATTTAATTCATTGAAATTTAAAACAATTATAATTATTATTTTGATTGTAATTAAATGTATTTTTTTTTTCATTTATTTCGGTTTAAAAATTAAAAAGTCAAATCAAATGTTTTTGGGAAAGAAAGTGTCCGAATTTATATCACAAGGAAGTATTTGGCGCAGACAGTTTAAAGGACATGCGATGATATTCAAATAGCCTTGCCTCTTGCATTTTTGAAGCTTTTTTTTCATTGTTTTATTAAATCAAAATATTAAAATGGCACTATAGCTGTGCTATAAAATCACTTCAATATGTTTATTAATCCATAATTCATAGAAAAATGAAATCAGCATTACACCTTCATGTGAATGAATAAATCTTCTCGCTGTATAATGCTGGTCACGTCTTCAATTTGTTGCCTCTTTTTATTTTTAAAAGAGTTTTATAAAAATTGTTGTCGCTCATTTCTATACAACCGTTATTTTTCTCTTTTGCTTCCTCACCTTTAACAGTTTTAAGTGAAAGTATCCAGAGTTAGTTATGCATGGCAATATTAACATTTTCGAATGGCATAGAAAACATCGAAAAGGAAGAAAAAAGAAAAAGAGGAATAGATCCGATATTTAAGAATTATGAATGCCACGTGACTTTTAATGTTACATGATTTCTAAATAAAGCTTAGAATGAATTAATACGTTCGAATGCCATTTAAGAGAAGAAAACTGAACGACATAATGCTAAAAAATAACAAGAAAAAGGGACAGAATTTGGCATAAGGCCAAGTGGACAGTAAAAGTAGTTGAGGGAGATTTTTTTGTAATGTAGTAATGCTGTATTGCAAGACCTTAATATTATTTTTAATATTTTATAAAATGAATATGAAGTCAAAATTTTAATGTCTGAATTCAAATAGTAAGATATTACTGTCATTATCATCATAGGCATTTTGATTAGGCGTTCTTGAAGGACAATGCGATCCTTAGGATCTATTGTATCCCTTCTAGTCCACTGTTTGTTTAGCTGTAACCTCTCTAATGAACACCAGCATATCTGAAACCGTAATGATGGTTATTTCTGTCAATGAGAACCTATGTCTCCACAAACAACTCCATATAAACCTGTCAAGAACTACACATTAACACAATATTTGTTCCACCGTCTCGGCTGCCTGCGAACACAGTCTACAAACATTCACATCCGTGACTGTCATCCTCTCAGTTCACAATGGCCCATAAGAAACTCGGTCAGGAATTTCGAGTCCGTCCTGACGTACCTAAAAACCTCAGAGCGACGACCAAGTTGCAGCTTTTTCGCGGCTCTAAATTTTCAAAATCCCTTCATTTCAGTATTTCAAGCATCTGTCAATTTCCCAATCCTTGATTAGGTTGAGAATGGTAGTAATTGGTGTCACGAAATCTTTCATAGCAAATACATCTGCTGTTTCATTACCATCTATCTCATCTATCTGTCCAGGTACTTAAAAAACTGGACTTTATTTTTAAGCGAAAGCCTTTACAATATATCGTAGCAATATTTGACGTGTCAAATACAAGATATTACGTACTGTAAGTCCATATATAGGGTATTTTTTACAGTTACACAAGTTTAAGTCAGAATAATATAAAAAAATATTTTTTTTTTATATCAACGAGCAGGCTTTGCTGGATAGAAAATTTTGTGAAATTAATGTTCAAATATGATTTCAGCCATGTGTCCGTCACGGCAGGCATCAAAGCGCCATCTGCAATACCAATTTTCACAAACTGATCGCAGCATATGTGGCCGTATTTCACAAATAACTTTTCTAATGTTTGATTTCCAGGTGTTCAATTTTCTTTGGTTTATCGATATAGGCAAGTGACTTTACATGACCCCAAAGAAACTTATATAATGGGGAATCATTCGATCTTTTTGGCAAATTAATTGGACCATTACTGTGTGGCATGTTGGAACAACATGTCAGCAAGATTAATGCCAGCTAATTGAGGTACAAAAAAATTGTGGATTATCTTTACTCCAATGCTAAAATTCTACTTATTTACGTAGCCATTCAACCAAAAATGGTCTCTGTTGGAGAACAAAATTTTGAAGCATTATAATATTATCTAAGAGCATGAAAAACTTCGCTTACCTATATCATGCTAAAACCTGGAAAGAACCAAAGAAAAGTGAAGTTACATAGGCCAATAAGATTGGTGTCTTACATAGTCAAGCTGTTCGAGAAATTACTAATTATAGTGTTAATTACATCCAGTCATTAGACATCAATTTGGACTTAGAAGCAAACATAGCTCGATTGAACAGATATATTTGTTTTTCTCTTGAGACAGAACTCAGGCGATAAGCCCTACCCATGCAGTGCATTGTGCTGGTACTAGGAAAGTAGAATAAAATATGACATGAAGGCTTGGTACAAAATCTAACGCAAATTCGCCATCCAATGTCTACAACTTATTACGATAATATTTAACTGAATGTGAGTTTTAGGTTAAGAAAAGCGATTACTTAAGCAAATCTCAGACTATTAATCTATCTATCTTGGGTCCTATGCAATATCTGATATAATAACTCTAATGTGCAAACATGCAGACATACATATACCCCAACATTCGCCAATGATACAGCTATCTTAAGCATTCATGAAGACCCGCAGGAGGCATTTAAGTAAAGGGTGGTCCAACCAAAACGCACGAAGTTAATTGTAAATAAAAAAAAAAGTTTTCAGAGAACTATCGTAATTTATTATGGTAAAAGGATCTATGGCAATTATGTGTAAAACAAAATATCGACCAAATGCTCACCATGGCTTCGGTGGCATACCTTCATCCGTCAGTCCATATTTTCAATGACTCTGAGACATGGTTGAGTGTGCAGAGTTATCTCATCTTTTTTTTCTCCGTCACTCCTCTAGCATATTGGCTTTCCACAAAGCATCTATTGCTTTCTTTCAGTTTCTTTAATCAATTTGATATTTCAAGCTAAGTAGATGATTAATCCGCTGTAGCTTCCTTCATATGATTTTTTTGTGTAGTGGTGAAGATCCTTGCTAATTAGTGGTGATCTTTACTCTAGCATTGTAATTTTTTCCCAGTAGGTGGCGTGTTTTTCCTGATCATTCGTCTGATGTTTGTCATCATCGCCAGAGGTATGCTAGGAGGGTCAGGGGGGCTTTTTTCTTTATTTTTTTTTAGATGGAGTTGTCTGGAGGGAAGAAGTTGAAGCCTTTTTTTATTATTAAACATTCGAAACCAAATAAAATCGCCACGACGTGCGATAACACGACCATTGAATTTCTCGCGCAACAGAGCCATTTTTTCGTTGGCTATGTGGCAAGTAATACCATCCATATCGTCCAGGTACATATCCTAAATTTCTGGCCACAAAAAGTGCGATACCATCTCGCTATAGCGAACATCATTCACGGTAACTGCTTCGCCAACCTCATTTTCGACGCAATACGTTCCGATGACGTCGCCAGCCCATAACGAACTGAGCGATCCTGCACAGATGTTTCCACATTTCCAATAGACCCGGTTTGCTAAAAATTGCGCACAACTCTGTCGTCTGTGGATACATTTCGTCGACTATGCTGACCAAAAAAATTACTGAGTGCACGCAAATGCATTTTTATTTGAACACCAACTTTTGTAAAAGGCTTCATACCTCTCCATGGTACCACTGAAACAAAGAAATGTCAAATTAAGGTGGCTAAAGAACTTGCCTAGACGCCTAGTTGAAGCGATGGAGAATAAAGGTTAACAAACAAAAATGTACTTAAAAATGTACCAAATTATCCCCCAGAGTAATGAGGTTGAATATTTGGAGTTTCAGCTTGACCGCTGGCCGACACGAAAAATCCACATAAATGCTAAGTTGACGCAAGTGAAATTAAATGCGAGACAAATAAATTGACTTATTAATAGAAACTCGGTCCTTAGCTTGGACTGTAAGCTTCTTCTTTATAAAGCCAAAATTGAACCTAATCTGTGGTTGCGGAGTACAGTTTAAACATTGAACGTATTCAATAGTGCTAAAATGTAGTATTGCGACTAACAATACATGCTGAAAGGCTTATAAGAAATTCGAGCATCCACAAAACTAACACGTTAGCAAAAATGTTTAAAAGCACATGGTGATCTAATTTCAGTTAAAAAAATTATTTTCTCACAAAATTGTAAAGTGGCCTGATGTCAATTGGTGCTCGTTTGCGCAGACAGATTGGAATAAGCTTGACTCATTCTTTATCATAAAAAACCAGATATTATATCAGGAGATGTGTAGTTCACCCCTCCACGCTCTTAGCCTATATCCGGCTGTTGTTTTGTATCCTAATACAGTAATCCCTCCTATAACACGGTACTCTAACAACGCGTTATAATTAATTATTTATTTGTGTGTTATTGGTAACATTTGATTTTAAAGGGCTTAAAAGAGATTTTTTTTACAAAATATTCAAGTTCGAGGAGAACTTGCTTCACCAAATTATAAAAGTACTCGAATCTTAGACTTTGCCCAAAGCAACTGAGTGGAAAAATGTTTCGGACGTGAAAATATTCAACGCCGCGGATTCTGGAAACTGTTTTTAGTATGATCTGAGTAACAATAACGTGTATGTCGAAAAGAAACGTTGGAGATGGCAGAGTTATGGTGTAGGCGGCATTTTAATCACAAAATAAAGTAAATATTTGGTTTGTGCCGCCCAAAAGAAATACAAGAATATAAAGCGTGTTTTTTATAGAGGTATAGAACTTTAAGTTGTATTACTTTTCAAGATGGCGACCGATTTAACAGCTGTCAAGTGATTTATTCTCAATTTTGTTTGGCAATTCATCATGAATAGACTCACACCTGAACAACGCTTACAAATAGTGTAATTTTCATTCTTCATAAGTGAATTTTTTTATCAATTTTCATAAGCGAATTTTGTTTAGCGACGAAGCGCACTTCTGGTTAAATGGCTACGTCAACAAACAAAACTGCCACATTTGGAGTGAAGGTAATCCTCAAGTGTATGTGGAAACACCGTTACATCCAGAAAAACTGACTGTTTGGTGCGCTTTATGGGCTGGTGGAATCATTGGTACGTACCTTTTCAAAAATGATGGTGGTCAGAACGTTACAGTCAATGGTGATCGGTATAGAGCTATGATTATAACTTTTTCATTCCTGAATTGAATAACCATGATGTGGTAGGAGATGTGGTTTCAACAAGACTGCGCAACATGTCACACAGCTAGTGTCACAATAGATTTATTGAAAGACGCGTTTGGTGACCGCCTAATTTCACGTTTTGGACCTGTGAATTGGCCTTCAAGATCTTATGATTTAACACCGCTAGACTACTTTCTATGGGGCTATGTAAAGTCATTGGTCTATGCGGTAAAGCCACAAACGCTTGACCATTTGGAAGACAACATTCGCCGTGTTATTGCCGATATACGGCCACAAATGTTGGAAAAAGTCATCGGAAATTGGACGTCTAGATTGGACTACATCCGCGCCAGCCGTGGCGGTCATATGCCAGAAATCATATTTAAAGCGTAATGCCACAAGATTATCTTTCGGATAAATAAAATTCATGTCAATCGAATAATCCATCCTTGTTTTATTGCAACTTAAAGTTCTATACCTCTATAAAAAACACCCTTTACATGGAATTGTTGGATGATGCCATTCAAGTTTGTGAAAAGTCATTGAAATGGCTTGAAGAGACAAAACACCACCTACGACATGGCCTGCATGTAGTCCCGATTAAAATCGAGTAGAGAACCTTTTGGGGAGTAGATCACGCAAAATTTATGGACAGAAAGCCCAAGGATAGCTTTACAAAATTGTATTAGAGATCCAGTTGGTCATTAAAGATGCTTAAGATGATTGGCTCATCAGTGGAAATTATGGAAAATTCGATGCCAAATCGTATTTTCAGAGTAATGATAAAAATGTTTTACACTTTGGTGGTAACTGTGGTGTTCCAATTTGAACTTAAGTCGAAACGCTTAAACGAATATGTAGCTCTTTTTGGTAAAATATTGAAAACACCAACAACGAAAACAACTTTTTGCTCCAATAGCGAACAATATATGTTGAAAGTTCTTTTGAATAATGTATTGGTATAAGAGAGAGAAGGAAACAAAATGTAATTAAGGGTGCGTTTATACGTTTATGTATCACTGTCTGCAAATACGAAATTGGTACGAAATTCAGAAGAATAAAGCAGCATAGAACCACAAATAATATATCCCGTCTAAAGGCAGACGAAGAAAAGTTTAATTGTGTTTTCGAATGTTTAGTAAAGAGGCTTTAACTTCGCTTCAGACAACTTCATCTAAAAAATAAAAAGAAGAAGCCCCCCTAACCTTCCCGCATACTTCTGGCGATGATGACTAAACATCAGACGAATGATCAGGAAAACACGCCACCTACTGGGAAAAAATTACAATGCTTAACTAAAGATTACCACAAATTAGCAAGGATCTTCGCCACTACGTGAAAGATCACATTGATTAGATATACTGAAACAAAGCAATGGATGCTTTTTGGAAAGCCAATATGTTACCTGGAGCAGTGACGGAGGAAAAACAAAAACATAAAATAAAGGCACCTTTGTTGGTTGGAGGGTTACGTAAAGAAATGAACACAAAGTAAAATGCACACTTTCTGTACAAAAGATGTCCATGGAACGTTAGTTCAGATAGCTCCGACGACGATTAAACTTGTAAAACCTGTATTGGAATTATGTAATTTGTTTGAAATGAACACTTTTTTATCTAAAATGTCTTAGTTTGGTTGTCAACAAACGCACATATTTCGTTCATAACATATTTTTCCAAAAATATTTAATTTGTTATACGCGGTTATACGCGCTATAGGGGATTACTGTATCTGCATCAATGATGCGTTTATACTGAATACTACTGAGAATACTTGTATAAATCTTTTATATCTAATTCGTTATCGAATCAGTCAAAATAGGTCGCTCAAAGCAGTTCATAAAAGTGTTTGATAAAACTTGTTTCACTTGTAACCAAACCTTTAAATTCTGCTAAAATATGGTTGAAAACAAGCAATTCTTTTAAGGATATCTATTCTATCTGCCACACTTAAATTAGTTTTTGCCAATATTTAATAAACAAGCACTCAATGATATCCTTACAATTATATCAACAACGATATTTCTAATAGTATAGCTACTCTTACTTTTATTTTTTTTACCAATTCCCAACATGTGTGATGTCACTTGTGGTTATTCGTAATTCGTTGGGGAATAATTTATTGGTGCGTGTTACTTCGGGATAAAAGTTAAAGCATAAAACACTCTCAACATGACATCTCACAGATGACATTTTACCTGAAAAACCAAAACTGTTAACCTTTCGTGCAACATACACTCTCCGCTTTATAAACTTACATGTTTAACTAACATACTCGTACATATGTGTTTATATGAGTCTTTATAGTCTGGATAAGCACACGTTTTCACTATTTATTCGGTCCATATAGTGAGTGGGTACACTTTCAATTTTAACCATACGTTCATATCTTTTTTGATTTCATTGTGAATTTCATTGTCTTCCTTTGAAAGCTTTTTATTCTCCCACAACAATAGATGTGTTAGTGGGTGGCCATGTACTTAAGGTCTGCAGACGTACGAATTGTTTGAGTTTGTCATTTTGTAATTTGAACTCGAGGATGATTTTTATATTTTTTTTTAGCAATTTGTACTCAAAAATTGTATGGAAAAAAGGAAATGAAATGGTGCCACAACGACCGCTTAAAGTGCTCAAAGAAAAATTCTCAAATATCACGAAAGGACATGCATTATAGTTTCTTTGTCTATACATGATGAAAGTTTTTCTCCCTGTATTTACAGGGAGTTAGTTAGTTGGTGTTTTTTAAAAATTCTTGCAAGCGAAAAATTAATTGTTTTTCTTATTAGAAAACAAAGTAAACTTTAAATACTTAACTAGTGAGAAGTCTTATGTTACTCGGTCGCAAATACATAATAAGTGTTGAGGGCCCTCATTAGAGCTAGAAGGCATCACCAGAACTTAGTGTCAGGCTATTAGTTGACCCAATAAAACATTTCTGGGATTCCAACGATTTATGCGATGAACTTAAGGAAGATGAAATTAATTAAACTGGTCAACAGAAGTTGTTTTCTTTAATTTTATTTGTGTTATTTGGTATTTCTATAGCCCTGACTATGAAAATATACTGGGAGATTGCTAGTAGCTTTTCATTGTGAAATATACAGTTTGATACCTTTAACAATAACCTACAAAAAAATTAATACAAAATTCAAAATACTGAACAATATGAGATGGTCTTTTAAAAGATTTTTTTGAATGAATGGCTTTAGGTAAATCTCGTTACAAACTCAAGCAGTAGTCTACCATTATATCTGAGTCCCACGTACCCTAATAACACTATTCCATAGTCCGAAGATCCTGAAGAAATCTTTCGCCTTGCTTCTCTATAAAATCACCTAGATTTTTTGGGAAATCAGTTTAAATGCGAGTGCAGAAAATTGCGTTTTACGCTCATGTTGAACCCTAGCCTATGCAGGTTCGGCATCATGTGTTCAATAAGCTCATAACCAAAACAAATGAATTCCAAGCTTTGGGTTAGACTTTAGCCACAAATTACACCAAATTATGATCTTTTACGAGCTGCCTAATCTGTGGTCCATCAAAAATACCTATGGCTTGTTCTGTTTTATTTTAAAGTATTGATGAAAAACAGTTTTCACAAAGTCCCATATAGGCATAGCATTACTTTACTGAACATTACAAACGTAGCCAGGAATGGTACTGTTAATGGCGAGCGCTACCTTGTAATGATTACTATATTTTTTTTAACCAAAATAAAAAAGCTGGACTTAGCTGACATATTGTTTAAACAAGACGGAGCCACATGCCACACAGCACGCGAAACAATGGCCCAACTAAGAGGCGAGTTCGGTTAAGAGTTCAATTCATGTTTGGGGCCGGTCTATGGCTGCCCAGATCGTGTCATTTAACGCCTTTAGGCTATTTGTTGTGAGACTATGTTAGGGCTCATATCTATAGGGACACGCCCGCAACGGTTGACGCACTGGAAGCCAATATTGAAGAATTTATTCGTTAGATACCGGCCAATATGTTGGAGATTAACATTAACATAAAATCATCTTTAAACATTGATTTATATAGAGCGTTCTATCGAGTCAAATAAAGATTTCATACATTTCTCTAAGCTATTTATGTCTTTTTTTAAAATCAAATCCGAAGGCTCTTACAAAATCATTCGATATAACGGCTGTACCGCGGAACAATGCTTTCGATACAACTATGAGTCAAACATGTACTAAATCTTTGAATTACAATTTACCGTCACTTAATAGTAGGTTGTGGAATGTACTAGAACATTCAGAACTAATGACAGTGAACTATATAACCCGCGACTTTCTTCTCAATCAGTTAGTAATAATTTAACAGTCATAGAGTAAAGTTGTGCTAAGAGTTGAGTTTAATAAGTGTTGAAAAAATTTGTGTATTAAGTGGAAGTTAAGTAAGTTTAACATTGTGAATAAGTTAATTTGAAAAGCGAGACTGTATAAAAGCAAAAAATTCGCTTTGTTTATTTTATTTAACGCTATTGAAAAGAACTCAAAGGTTCAAAAAAGTTTAAAATGTGACAGATATGAACGCAGTTAAAGTATTTGCCAATAGATGACTACGCAGAATATTAAAAATTTTCTGGCCAGCCACAGTCTCAAACACCATCCTAAGGCAAGGAACGAATCGAACTTCGGTTAAGTACGAGATTCTTAGAAAACCTAACGGAGATATTAAAAAACTGCAATCGAATGGAATTCGCAAGGGAGCAGTCTACCAGGTTGTTCGGCGCATACTTGACAACGATAAGTTAAGAAGAAAGCTGCCACTCAGGGCAAAAGTTGGAATCAACTCAAAGTGCTAGCTTTAGTTAGATCAAGATGAAAGCAATTTGCTATGGCTCTATGTTCTAGCTTAAGAAACTGAATAGTCAAACTTAACCGATATGTAATTTAATTGTTTGAGCTACAGTTACATCTAACCTAACATTTGGTATTTCGTAGACTTGAAACGAAATAAATTATTTTTTTTTTACCAGAATAACTTTCTCTATCAACATCTCTTTAACAAAATTTGTAAAATAGATTTTTTCGATAAATACTTGTTGAAACTTTATCAGGAATTTTATGGGCATATACGCTTAAGCCTAAAAGAGACATATAATTTTAATATTTATGAATGAATATCATTATTATAAATTTAATGAATTACTGTTTTCCAAAAAACATATCTTTTTTTATATATATATTCACACTTACATTCATAAATTCATACATTAATTTATTCATATTCGTTCATCCATTCCTTTACAGAAACATTTATTTTATACCGGAAACATTATTATCAGAACATGGCACACATGTGTCAAAGTGTTCAATATATTTATGAATGAATGAATGGTGGTGTTTAAAATTACACCAGGGACAGACAAAATTTAAAAGCATACAACGTTCTATTATCGATATAGAAAATGAAAAAAAAAAAAAATATAGAATAAAATAAGAAATTGTGGCAAACACTTTAAGAGGTCCTAATAAAATAGAGTGTTTCAGTATGAAAATTACTACCCAATTGGAAAGGCAAAAATCGAAAAAAAAGAACGGAGCAAAGACTACAAAGAAATGAAGATGATGTTACTTTTCATATGCGAGAGTTGGTTTCATATTCAGTGTTAAATATACGATACGAGTAGTCGTATAAAATAAGAGAGAACATTATTATCGTAATCGCTACTTATATATTGTATGATAGGGTATATTAGACACTTCAAAGAGTTTGTAACTAGAGTTAGGATCAGTGTTGCCGTTTTGATTACTTCTAACCAAAATTGTTTGTTTTTTTTTTCCATGTGTAGATGTGGACTTCTTTCCAGTTTGATTACTTTTTTTTCTCGAAGTACGAAATAAAGGTAGAGATTTCCTGAAATGTTTATCACTCAGGCTTTTATTGCATGTATTTTTTAGAAAACTAAACTTTTGTTAGTGCTTTCGTTGTGAAACATTGGTGCAACATAAATTTATTCAAAATATTGATAACCGTTAGCTATGACCTCACTTGTACAACCAGAAAGTCCTCGGATCAATACCAGGTCAGACCATTTGAAAATTTTCTTTTTTTTCAACAGCGATATTACCTCATAACATTAGCTAGTAACTGGTTGTGAGTATTACTCCCATTAAAAACTTCTCTAATGTAATTGCCGTTCGGAGCCGGCGTTAAACTATAGGTCCGTTTCGATGAGTCTAGAAATAGAATCGGATGCTGCTTATTGACTAAGAGAAGTCCCCGTGTTTCTTCTTGGAATGTTATGGTAATTAATATAATATATGTGCCATAAGCTCATCATTTTTCGAGGACAATAACAAGCTAATTTCGTATACTCAGTTCCAAAGTGAAATGTATTCCGATCGAAACAAATGTTAGTCGAACTTACAAGGTGTGGACTATAAGGCGGGTAAGACAAAACTTTCGTACAGCTATTTTATAGTTCTAACTGGTCTTAACATCTGCCATTATGAAATTTAATGGCTTTAACTCTGGTCGAATATTTCGAGTATTTTTTTATGCCAAAGCTTGTTCGGTTTGTCGTAATGGATCCATATTTCGTATTTTTATGGCCTTTGAGCAATATTTCAGACATTAACTCTTTGAACAGTTTTGGCTGAAATCGCACGTTGAAATCAGTGGAACATACTCAAGGCAGGTTTCTTCGATGTTCTTTAGCTACTCTATTTATTTTGTTGACACATAATTTAACACTTTCGCAATTTGGCAATTTGAATATTTTTCGATTTATTAAGAATAAGGGCTATTTAGCTACATTTCTGCACAAATAAGTTTAAAAATTCGGTACAAACTTATCAATTATTATGCCAAGCTGTGTTTTAGACTGGTCTATATTTAATTAATATTTTTATAAAATCCATATACATACATACATATATCATATTATAATGTTTTATCTCATTATTTATCGTTTTATCATAATGTTATTTTCTTACTAAAATTTTGGTTATTTTTTGGTTACTTTTTTATTGAAATTTCGTTACAAAAATTCGAAGTTGTGGCAACACTGGTTAGGATCAGTAAAAGACGCTCATTAAAATAAGCAAAGGTTCACTGACATAAATCAAGAGTTAATTTTTAAGAAATTGTTATTGAAAGTGTGAACTGTATAGAAAAATTTGCAGAAATCTGTTCTGAACGAAAGCTATTGATTTAGACCGAATTAATCATTCATAGGTGAACCAAATTAATATTTTGTGCATAATACTCGAACAACCCGATCACAAATCCCCAATCTTGTTACCTAATGTAGACTTTGAAAGAGCATTCAGTACAAAAAAAAAAAAAAAAAAAAAAATGGCAATATGATTCGCACCGAAAAATATAGGTATATTTTGGACATCTTCGTATTCATAATAAAAAACCTATACTAAAACGCTTGGTATAAGGCAAGCAAAAAGCGAGAAAATAAAGCCGTTGGTATCAATATCAGCGGGAAACAAAGATTAATACATTTTTTCTTAAATCGTGGTCTAAATCAAAATTCAATGGTATATGTAACCGGGTTGGCAAAAACCCGTTTTTTTTTTAATATAACCCAACCCACCAGGTTTTATTGGGTTTTCTGATGGGTTTTCTCGAGTTTTATTGGATTTTATAAGTGCTTCCGAATTTCGTTGAAATTAACAATATTTTTTGTTTTAGTACAATTTAGTGCAATTTTGCACCCTTAGTGCGATCAAGACATCATTGTGTACAATAAGCTAATAAAACTCTGTGATCAGAGCAGACTGTAATTATTTCGATTAAACCGTGCATTATGAGAAATCGACCGTAATGCAATATAAAAAGAGACAGACAGATAGTTTTCCTTTTGCATGACAACGCTCGGTATCACGTCGCCAAAGTTGCCAAGCAAGTGTTAGGCCACTATTACGAGTTGCATTCGATCTTCGATATTCGTTGGCTATCGAATATCGACTATCGATTATGAAATTGGTATTATGAGCTGGCAATTCTATCGAATATTTCGTTGAGCATCGATTTATTTATCTAACAGTTGTTAGCTTTCGATGCTGATGTTTTGTGTGTGAAAATTATTAAAGTGTGTATTTTTAAATTGTGAACAATATATTTAAATCAATAAAAATATAAAAAATGTAAGTCTTTTACCATTTTTTTTTTTTTTTTTTTTATATAAAGAAACTGAACTTCATTCTTAATTTATTTTTATACAGAAATAAGATCGTAAGTACCAGGCAACAACTACATTGTACATTGCTGCAGTTGCTCATCTGTAGTGGATAACAAATATATAAAAGCTTCCTTGCAAAGTCGGAAGTTATCTATAAAACTAAAAAAAATTCTTCAAATTATATAAATGCGTATATAAACACCACTTGAATGGAATACACTTACGCCGTTGAATTCATTTCCAAAGGATTAGAGGCATCCCTTATTTGTTTTCGGTATCTAGCTAGTTCCACTAAGTTATCATCATCATCAGAGGATTCATCAAACCACAGCTCCGTTGAAGTAGTCATATTTTATATTTTTCAACAAGGATGCAAACGAAACGTATTTAAGCGTAATTTGAATAAAACTTTTCTATTGTCATTATTATTATCTATTCACAATGGATAAAATTCACAATAACACTTTTTTCTATCGAATGCGCGTCATAATACCAAACAACAATTCTTTCGATAAACACTGTCGTTGGCTATCGAACGTCGAAAGCAACTCATAATAGGGGCCTTAGAAACAATCAAATGCCACACCCGCCGTTTTCATTAAAATTGATCCTTCTAAATATTGTCTGTTTCGACGGATACAATATCTTTTAGAATGTCAAGTATATCGATTAAAAACCACTCGGGTTTTTTTATATATAATCCCCAATAAAACACGGATAGGTTTAATTGGGTTACTCAGTGAGTTGCCAACCCTGATATGTAATAAATCTTGCTTGACATAGACGACAAATGCTTAATGGCACAGACACTAGACGGTATCATAGAAGAGAGGAAACTTGTCAGGTTGCAGGAGTAAAGTAAGGGGATTGGGCTTAAGATAAACACTAAACAGAAACCCACTCTTATTGAACAGCACCATTATGTAGGCTGGCGTTGCTGATAAAGACATAACAAATAACAAGAAATCCGAAGGTCCTTATTTCAATTACGGCGTTTATTTCAATAATAACCACTTCGTATGGTTCAAATCTTTTTAATTCTTTAAACAGAAAGTGCTTAAAAGATGCTTACTCATAATCCAGTTCATGGATGTATACTATAATGTGTATACCGTGCATTGATTGAATAGTACAGTAAAGTGTCCAATTGGTCAGTAGCTGTGTAAGCTATCAGTCTGGACACATCCCTTCTGTCATGACCAAAAAGCGACTAGTGCGTTTCACGTCATACTCAGACGAAGTCAGCTTTGTGTTCCTGCAGGACCAGATAACATTCCAGTCGTTGTTCTCCCGATCCAGGTACATGTCAAAAATATCCCTCTTCATCTACCCTATGGTCAAGGGCACCAAGGCCGGTCTTCATCCACTCGATGCTGATGGCGCTTGAGCTAACTCCTCCACCCGTTCATTACCATAAAAGTCAGTACGTCCCCGTATACAGGCAAGTATCGTTTCAGTAGAAGGGCTGAGGGCGTTCAAAGAGTCCCTGCGCTCTTATATCAACCGATTGGTGTTATTGTATTGGTAGTAGGGTTGACACCCACTGAGTAACCCAATTAAATTGGGTATTATATTAAATTAATTGGGTATTATATAAAGTGAGTTTTCGTAGTTTATTTACAGCAAAAATAGGTGTAATTTACGTATTTGTTCCGTTTTTGACCGCAAACAGATAATGAAATAATAACTTTATCAAATCATTGCTAACATGTTTTTTCCAATTCTAAGCCAATTTCCAAATCCCGTCTTAGAAAAACTTCTCGTCTTTTAAGGCGCTGCAAGTTTGAAGCCGATTTTGTATTTCTTCAAAGGAAATGATTCGGTGACATGTTGAAAGATAAACTCATATCTCCTTATATGTCCTAGATAGTTTCTGAAAATGTAGGCCGTAAATCGAAATGCCTTTAAACGAGATGAATATGTGTTGCGTTTGCTTCCCTTACACTTTTTTAAGAAACTGAGAATCCATGTTTTTTTAACCGTAGAACGAGGTAAATCGGACTTAAAGCGAATGTGTTCCATAATACAAACAGGTCGTTATAGCGAAAAGCCATGTAAAGAAAGCCTGTATAAAGAGGTGTGAGTATATTGTATTCTTCGCAACAGCTGACGGAGCAATGTTCGGAGAAGACGGAGGTTGGGTGGATTGGGTTTTTTTTTTAAAAACTCGGGTTCTTGCCAACCCTGATTGGTAGTATGTGATTTAAGGGCTAGGATGGCTGTCCGGCTGTCCACGCAAATGTAGACGTGTCCCCGCGTACTGCACCAAAGAAGTAGTAAGCATGCTGCCCTAATAGATATTATTTCCGCTTGTGAAAACTCACCATCAGGAAGACTGTAGTTTAGATTAAGGTTAGATCCCACCAATAAAACTCCGTATCCAATACCAAGCCTCCGCTTTGAGTCAACTATGTAGACTCATATGTCGAAGCTGTTGATGTGATCGCCCGGATTAAATTCGGAACCGGTAGTGATTCTCACCTACTATCTACTGTCAAAGTGACTTAGATGGCTATAGCTTTAGCCAAGTCACGTTCAACATTATTCAGTGGGTTTTTGGCCTGAACTTTTGATGTAATTTTTACTGCTATAACTACTACGAAACTCATTCAAACCCTTTTAAACCATGGAAATACCAGATGCCTTTTTTCGGTTGATTATTTATTTTTTTATTACGAAATTTTTTCTTTTTTTTAATAACCAAGGATGTCTGCTATCTATGTTTATACAAAATGAACTTGTAGGCTCAAATTTTGATAGCAGATCAGGATGAGGAGGAACTCGGTCGGTTTTGGAGGAATGTCTCCGGTATGAGACAAGCCAGGAGTTTTGTTTTACTTTCTCCAGAAGATCCAGACGGCTATTGCTGCTCAATTAGAGCGGGATCAGGGTACCAAAGCGGGTACTTTGGCCTCAGATACCACCAGTGCATTTTAGGGATGATCGCTGTGCAAAGCCTCTGAGTACGTACTGTGTGAGTGTCCAGCTATCTTTGCTCGAGGATGAGGTTATTGGGGGATGTTGTGATGACTCCAAAAAAGATATTTCTTCAAATATGATTACTGCCTTTATTCGCTGCCTCAATTTAATGTGTTCAATTAATAGGGCTGCACTAAAAATTCTTTGGAGCGCAGTTCGTTTTGGCCCTAACCAATAGAACATAACATAATAGATAAGATAGGATACTATACTGGAAATACAAAAAGGTCACGGAATTTCCACTGTGCCTTAGTAAAGTAGGGTATCAGCACACTTCGTTTCTTCTTTTGTGTTTCTTTTGAATAAGTAACAGCATTTCAAGAAATATTGTTCTTTAAAATGACTTCATAAAAGAATACACCAGTACGAGTATATCTTTAAGAATTTATGCAGATTGTTAGTGTTGTTAAACATTAGAGTCCTTTTAAGGTCATACTCTCTCACTCTTTCTGCTTTTCTCTTGTACACATAGCTGCCAGACCTGACGATTTATGGCCATTTTGACGATTTTTTAATAAAATTTGGGCAAAATGATGATGTATCAAATAATGCATATGTGTGAAGGTCGTCGCTTAAAAGGAGACGTACAAATAAATTCGTCATTCATCATTTGGATTTCAATTTCGTAGTGTTTGTTTGCTAAAATGTCTTCTGTAATGATACTACAATATCGAAGCAACTAAGATAATGCTTGTCAATCACAATTGGAGACGATCAAATAAAAAGCCATCAATGAAAAAATCAGATGTTTTTGTTTTTCATCAATCAGTGCCGACAACGTGTATGGTTAGCCGGAAATGTATTACAACAGGCACACATATAAGGCTTTGATGAGTTTATTTGATCGCCTCCAGACCGCTTAAGTGAAAAAATATTGTTACGTTTTTACCTTTCTAAAAGCGTGCTTTTATGAGTTCGTAGATTGTAGGTAAAATAAAATAAATTTTGTATTTGGTTTTAATTAAAAATCCTTTATTCAACACAGTTATGTGCACCACTGCTTGTAATCTTTTTACAGGCAATAACAATTTTTATTCTTAATTACTACTCTGTCTGTTTACATTTTTGTAAACAACAACAATTACTGGACAGATCTTTCTTCCTAAAGATCTTGAAATGCGATCGTAGCTATAACTGAGGTTCGATCACAACCTTTTCAACCAGAGGTTATCAACACTTAACTCTCTTTACTGAGTAAGCTCCAACTAATGGTTCTTACTTCACTACTAGCTTCACGAGTTTACTCCTTATATACTCTTTTCACACCAATAACACATTCGCTGAGTTAACTCTACTTAAAACTGCACTCGCTGAGTTTATGACACATAAACTCATTGCTGTTCGCATCGGTGTGCTTTTTATATGGCTGAGTAAACAATACATCAAAAGCTCTCGAACCTCTCGATATTTCAGGTAGATTACATTTCTTTCTTTTAATTTCTTTTTAGTTCTTTTGTAGCCATGCGTATGTAAAGATCTACCTCCTTCAGCTTTTAGTATTTGTTGTTACTTGTTTATTCTCTTACTTGTTTTCTTTGCTGTTAGTTTGTTGTTGTTGTGTTATTTTTATCTCTGCTAATAATGTTTGTTGTTGTCGATTTGGTTATTTGTAAACAGCACGTATGAGTTGTTCTTGCAGCTTTTGCTTATTTATTTTAGCGATGTAATAAACGCTGTGATGCCCAACTTAATTTTCGTAACAATATATTTTAAAGAAAGCAATTATTAAAAGAATAAAAGAATAGTATATATGTATAAAGTTAGTATATTTGTATAAAGTTAGTACTTAAATTATAAGTATTTTTGTCGTTTAGCAGGGAAATTTGTTTTGAATATAATATAATTTAGAGTCAATACAGCGTTTTGACATTACTATCTAATAAAATTCTAAAAGTGGAGTTAAACGATTTAAAAATGTGTAATTTTTTACGCATTAAAAATGTGTAATTTTTTATATGTACTATTTAGTACTAAAAAAAAAAATAAATAAAAATAAAAAATGGAAACGCTAAAAACTTGCCTCTTTTTTGGTACGATTTCTTTGACGATTTTCCGAAACTGAATTTACGATATTTTAAAAATGTATCGGAAAAATGACGATATTCAGCAATTTTCATCTGGCAGCCCTGCTTGTACAAAATATTGAATATCTTTGTAGCTGTTAAACTCTTAAAAGGAACAAAAAGTCAAAAAATTCTTACATATATTGATGACAAGTTGCAATTTATGACAAGTATTAATACATGAATTTACAAATATATTAACAAGGTCCTTACACACACACAAACACATATAAGAGTATTCGAGGATGCGGATGCATACTCATATACAAAAACTCTTGCAATAAATTATTGAAAATTATATAGAATACGTGCTATACATATAGTAATATCTGTATATACTTACATATTTACATATATATATACTTATATACATATTATTTGCTAAATATATTTATTTATCAAAATATACGAGCATGTAAAGTATATTGCATGGGAAGAAATTTAAAAGTTTCATGAAACTGTTAAAGTTTTAGAAAAAAAAATTAAATTTCTTTTGTGCTTTTTATCTGTTTGAAGGAAAAATAGAAAAAAAAAGAAAATAGAAATCAATTATCATAAAGCATTAGAAAATTTTCTATTTAAATAATGCCTAAATAGAAATGTCATTCCAAAGCTTCAAAAACTTTCTTTTTTTTCTATTCTTCTTACCAACTCTCTGCACGAGAAAAGTGTCAGAAATGCCGCAAAACATCTGTGCAGAAAAGTTTTATTCTTCTTTCAACCAATAATGAAATAAAATGATAAAAAATTAAAAAAAAATATATAAACTTTGTCTTAGAAATTTTAAACAGGAGCACCGTGAGAGACGTAGATCTTGGAAGAATATAAAACATTGTATTTTGCCCCTAAAAGAGTAAAAATATTTCACCTACATGCTCCTTGACTAGTAGGTTTTGGAATGCTTCTTTACGAACGATTTTTTTATCTCTTCAAACGATTTCATTGCCCAGGGCCATCTATGTTTATACATGCAGAAGGC
The DNA here is from genome assembly GCA_023159175.1 of Wohlfahrtia magnifica. Lineage (NCBI taxonomy): Eukaryota > Metazoa > Arthropoda > Insecta > Diptera > Sarcophagidae > Wohlfahrtia > Wohlfahrtia magnifica. The sequence goes on along the minus strand of JAKWBJ010000187.1, from coordinate 2,001,698 downwards.
TCCAGAAAGGTGCAAATATTGGCGGAGATGTTTTAATTGAAAAATGCAAGTTAATGTTATCTCATATGGGGTGTTTTTTAAGAGTTTCATAACTTTGAGTTGGCAACACTGCTTTATTTGACAACCGATTTAACAGCTGATAGTTGCTTTTTGTTTAGTTTGGTTTGACATTTCATTATGGATAGACTAGACCAGAGCAACGTTGGCAAATTATTAAAATTTTTTATCAAAATAATGGTTTTGTTCGTCAAACTTATCGTTCACTTAATACATTTTATGGCGTACATAATCGTCTTTCAGAGACATAGCCACCATAAGCGTTCTTCAAGCCACGTCATTGGTTTATTTTCTTTATGGCTATGTAAAGTTATTTGTCTATATCGATAAACCAGAGACAATTGAACACCAGGATATCAACATTCGAAGAAAGTGAAGTGCGAAAAGTTGAAGTGAAAATTGGTGTTTCAGATAAAGCCTCGTACGCGCCAGTCATGGCAGTCAAATGGCCGAAATCATATTTAAACATTGATTTCATGATATTTTCTATCCAACAAATCTATAGGACCCGGAATGAATGTGTTAATACTATGGCGGCTTATTAAGGCTGTGAATTTTTAAATGAAACATAGGTTTTAGATTAAAAATCATTTTATTTTTCAGCATAGTCTCATATGAGCTCTATACTTTTTGTCCAACGCTGCCACAATTTTGTATCTCTTTTAAAAAATAATTTGACGAGGTGCTCAATGTAAGTATTTGTTTCTGAGATAATTGCATTATTGGAGTCAAATGTCTTTCTGCCGAGCTATCATATATCATCAGGTTTCGAAACAAGAAATGATCACCCGGGGCTAAATCTATAGAATAGTGCGATAAGGCAGCAATTCCTAACCTAATTCATGGATTTTTGTCATATCAACTGTCACTATTGTTCTGGTGAAAAAGAACTATTTTCTTTTCTTCTTGGCCAAATGCTGTAGTTTTTTTAAATCGGCCCAATTTGAATCGGCATAATATTGACTTATTATATTGCTACGAAAATAAACAATTCCTTAAGAAAAGATATACTTAATTAGTACAGTAGTTGTCTTATTGTGGCATTGGTTTGTGTCAAGGCCACGCCTGCATACTTAATTTGTGTTATTAATGGTGTTACCGTACTGATTTTGGGTGGTACAATCAAATTTAACGGAAGTATGAATGGAATGTTGTGGTAAGAACAAGAACATTCGGTAGTAGTATTAATTGTATATAAATGGCGGCGACTTATATATTAGTTAGTTTAGTTATCGTTTGCAGTCATAAAGTCATGTTTAGGCGTAAGAAAAAGTGTTGTATAAACAAATATTAAGTGCAAGATAAATAAGTTGCTGTATTAAGATAAACTGTATAAAGGTAAAGAGAGGAAACAACGCCAAATACTCTTGCGATATTGTCACTTGATTGTATTTGAAACTACTGAGAAATGTGAGATGCCTATGGCTTTCAAAATATGTATCTCGTATTTTCAATCTCCAATCGGCCAATACCATATCGTGAATTTTTTCAATTGTTTTGGGTGTAGAGACCTCAACTGGGCGTCTAAATCGTTGGGCATCTTCCGTGCTTGTAGCGTTACAACAAAATTCAACATACCACATTTTTGCCAATGAAATTGATGGTGCAGAATTCCCACAAGCTTAGACTTGGTTAGAGTGATGGTTTTTTTTTCAGAAAAAATAATGCTTAAGGCCATGACTGACTTACTATCCCTCAAAGTCTTGAGATTGTGTCAAATAAAAAGTAAATTGCAACAAAATGTATGATTGGATACCACGCTATAGTATAAAGAAGATGCAAAAACATATGCTTCACAAAAAGTAACTCTCAAATGGAAACTTCCAAATGATTATCAAATCGTACTCACTTGTCAAAAAAAAAAAAAAAAAAAATGTATATATCGAACGACTAAATCTGATAGTCAGTCATGGCCAGAACGAATGACCAATTTTATATTCTTTGTCAGATTTTCTTGTAAATAACATTACAATTTCGTTACTTGCCATTGGTGCTTATATTTAAAAATAGTTTTATTATATTTTTGAACACTTTTGTTAATTTATTTACCGATAAATATATGTAATGTCCTACCTACCTCAATGAACCATTTAACCCGGTATGGTAGGAATAGTTATACATCCAGTATCGGTAGGCTTAGTGTTAATAAACACACAAAATCATATTTTTCTATTTTCTCCTCAATCACACAGTAGTCTGCTATTAGTGGCTGTCAAACACAAACTCAATGACTCAGCTTGTTCAAATTTTGACAGGAATCAAATGAAAAATACCTTTTCGGTTAACAAACAGGAAATTGAAAAAGTCACAGATTTATTGACTCGCACTTGTATGCCTGTCAATAAAAAGGCAGAAAATTAGTTGAACTTTTATTGGATGGCGCTAAATTATGAGCATTTTGAGAGCGAAAGAACTACCGATAGGTAAAGACCAGTAATATAACTTGATGCGGATGGTCTACTGTTTTCATCCTGCTAAGTTCATGTTAAAAAACCTATTTTCCGATTAGCTCAATCTATGATCTGCACTACAATATAGATGGTCTTAATTTTTCGTTTCTATTTAAAGAAAAGTGTTGTAGAATCGCTTCAAATGCTTGTTGAGGCATATGGTGATCATGCTCTAAACGTAAGCCAAAAAGCGGGAATTGTAGGAGTCACAATGGATAAAAGCTATCTATCATATAAACGTGTCTTATATATAAAAACGAATGTTTGTTTGAAGACTGTATGCACCTAAAAACCACAACCTACAGTGTCTTTTTGGAAGGAACAAATGTTTTGATGATTTTGTACGGAAGTGAACAAAATTGGGAAAAAGTAAAAAATTAGATAATAACTAAGATAGTGGTAGCGAAGTACGCCGGGTTTTAGCTAGTATTTCTATAAAACAGCAATTACGTTTTTTTTTTGTCAAATATTTGCCAAATGTGATCGTTACTTTACTACGATCCTGTCTATTGCATTTTCAGTTCAAAGTTTTCTTTAAAAAATGGTAAATTGAGCACATCAACATGACAATAAAACCAGAAACTGCAATTTCGTTAACTTTCAACTGAACATGCATTTTACATGTTTAAATACTTCAAATCTGACAGTTACTCGCACTCCATCCTTTCTCTCTTATTGCCAAAGGCAAACGTCATTGCATTACAATTCATTACAGAAATGTATGAATGAAGTACGATTTCCCTTTAATCAGCCCAAGGAAATAATTCACAAATAAAAAAGCAGAAGCTGCAGCAACAGCAGCAGCAACAGCAGCTTGTAAACCAAATTGGCAACCCGTGGTGGCAATAGCAGTGGTTGTTGCAGTGGTGGTGAGATGTTTTTAAGCTGTCATAAAATTTGGAATACTCTTAAGGAAAAAAACAGAAAAAATTAGAAACGCCACAGGATATTTTAGCCAAAGACTTTAATTATTATTTCATTCTTAAAAGTAAAGCAGAACAGAGAGCCCAATATTTAATTTAAAGCGAAATTAGGATTAAAAAAAAGAAGAAAAGGAATAAAAACTGTTTCTCCGTAAGTCTTTAATCATTACAATTAGTGTCAACTTACTTGCTGCCAAAGAACTCCTTGGGTTTGTGAATGTCCTAAAACTGTGGTAAGAGAATTTGTTTTAATTTTTTCATTCTTTTTTCTATACCACGTCAATGCAGGTGTTTATGTGGGTATCACATGGCGTCCCCAAAAGGCTTCATGTTGTTTTTTACAGATGTCACAACACCTATACCACTTGAAACAAAGTTTTTACATATTAATTTCAACTGGATTTTAGTTTAAATATATTTTTTTATTGCCTTTTAAATTTATCTTAAAAAACTTTATTTCTAATGGCTCAATTAGACTTGACTTAGTTGAGACAATCGAAATCAAATTGTTCGATTATGGCGTTATAGTATGTCACCACTGATCGAACACATTGTTGCCCATAAGGTTAGTTTTATGTGTTACAACTATGACGTTAAGTAAAGTTACGTATAATTGAGCCTGATGATGTCTGTGATGCAGTTTATTTTTTAAGCTAAGACATGACGCAGTCGATCCGGGTGTATTCTTTTTAACAAAGAGCATAATTGCAAGAAAACCTTTATTCTAGAGTTGAATGAACAGCCTTCTATTACGACTATAGCTTAAGAGGTTGCGATTTACCTGCTATATATATATAAAAAATGGTTGCGGGTATGCCCGATAACTTTAAATACATCCGTGTCATACAATTTCGAGTGTTCTTACATTCTAAATAAATCAAAAATTAGTACATATGTTTCAACAACGAATCTACGAAGAACAATTGGGCAACTTTCAAATACAAACGGTGTAGAAAAATTCCAGTTGTTCAGACACTTGGTATAAAGAATAATAACTTCGGTAACAATTGCTATTTCTAAACAAACTTATAAACAGCTTAGTTTGTTTATTACTACTTTTAAAGTAATGGGCGGGAGTAAGTCAAGTATACCCACTGTCGTGCAACGTAATCGTCATCATGCCCACTATTACCACTGTTCTATCACAAAAGATCTTTTAAGGTTGCCAAGCCATGGCTAGTTAAGCCTCTCGTACCCTGATATATAATAATAATAATCCGTCCTGTTATTCGACGTCGTCATCGGCATCATCATACCTAAATTAATCTTAATCTTAGCACCCAGTTTCATCATCTGGCGCTTATACGGTCGAGAGGAAGACTTAGATTATGCAGGCGATATGCAATTAAAATCCGAATGTAAGCAATCCGAAGCCAATGAGACTGAACGCAACAAATTAGTAACCTTTCATATATAAAGAACAATAGATCGAAGACGTATAATATTTCCGATTCTTGCGCAGTATAATAAAAAACGGAGACTGGAGAGAAGATATTACAAATCACATAAATAAGGCTGCATACGGCCAGTTTAGCCTATCTCCAAGCACACCAAAGTAAACATCAACAGACTAAAGCTATTGTACTATATGATTGCGAATCGTGGAATTCGAAGAGGCGCGATATAAATGCCCTTTGAGCAGATATTTATAAAATAAGTGCCTTTGTCGCACTCTAAAAACACTGGTCTACAAAAAACAAAAATGTTTTGGCCTTTAAATAAAACTACATGCCGCTGTGGTATGGTAGGTAAAAACCCGCCTATCAACCAGAAGATCCTCTGTTCAATACCAGGACAGACCATCTTAAAAAAAAGAAAAAGTTTTTCGACAGCGGTATCACCTCATAACATTAGCTAGTAACTGGTTATGAGTATTGCCACTATTGAAACTTCTTGAATGCATTTGCCGTTTGGAGCTGGCGTTAAACTGTAGGTCTCTTTCAATGAGTTTAAAAAATAGAATCGGGTGCAGCTTATTGACTGAGAGAAGTCCCCATGTTCCTTCATGGAATGTTATGAGAATTAACAATATGGAATATAACAATTTTGATGTGCTGAATTCAAATCCGTTTTCAGGGTTTTTCATCTGGCTTAAATTTATCTTATGGGCGTGGCAAATTTGTCGCCCAAAATGTGGTTGTTATGTCAATATATTTCATCATAACTTTAAAACAACCTGACCGATTTTAATGCAGGTACCAGCAAATATTTAGGAACAAAATTTTCTATAAATCACATGAATACTTTTTTTTTGTATTTTCAACAGTTTCGAAGTTATTCATAACATAGTTGCGAAAAAAAAAATCGAGCAAAATTAGAGCAATTTTTTTGTTTTGTTTTTTGTTTTAAGTGTTAAAAATGTTTCAGAATAAAAATTTTTCATGTTAAGGCACCTAAATGAAAGCTTAAAATGTTGAGAATAAACTAAACTATAAATAATGAAAATTAAATGCAGGTACCTAACTTTGACTAAAATTAGCGAATAAATTTTTTCTTGCAAAATTAGTGGACATTTTTTTTATTTTCAAAAAGTTATAAAAAAATTCTTAGAATATTAATTTTACATATTAAGCATTTTATTGAAAGCCAAGTATGTTGAAAGTAGAATAGCCCATAAAGGTAGGTACCTAACTTTGACAAAAAGAAACTGATGGAAAGAAACTGAAAACAGATTTGAATTTAGCGCATCAAAATCATTATATTCCATATAGTTTTATTTAAAGGCGTTTTTGGACAACCACTACCTCCAACGTACGCCAATGGACGTAGCAGTCGAGTCCGAAATCAGAATGTGTAAATGGCGATGGATCGGGAATGTTATGCGAAGGTCTCCAGATGATATCACCAGAAATGCAATAGGCTTGAACCCCCAAGGAATGTTCGACTAAGCCACACAAGGCGCCGACAACTAGATCAAAATCAGTTATAGTTACCTAAAGCTGAAACGAGTTGGAGATCGTAACGACTGATAAGTCAGAATTGAATACTTCTTACGAGAAGAGAGTTAAACTGGTGTCGTATTGTTACGAAAACAAAAACCATGAAAAGATAAATCCGCCACATCAAAGATTTATTAAGTCAGTTGTTTTACAGGGATTTATTGTGGGATGTTTTTAGCTAAGGTCTTTATTGATTTGTGTCGGGGCTTGCCATTTTTGCCATAATTACCTTTACTTATTTAAGAGTACTGCTGCCTGCATGCGTAACGGAGTTTCTTGCTCGATTCTTTTAGGGATATTTTGGTTTTACATTACCGAACATAAATCGAAATTTGAAATTGAACATTCGAAATTGATAATGAAATACTATAAAAGGTGGCGAATTACGTTTGGGGAGTTAGTTATCGTTTGGCCGTCGTAAGATAAAGGCGTGTTAAAGCGGAAATAAAAGTGTTGTATAAAAGAATATTAAGTGCAGTATTAATACAAACAGTATAAAAGTTATTGTGTAGTAAAATAAATAAAACTGCAACAAAAACAAAATAGTTTAGTTTTATTTTAACGCAATTTTAACGAATTTAAACGTTTTAGAAAGGTTAAAACGAAACAGTATTATCACATGCGTTACTAGGTGCACCGTTAAGTTTGGTAACAAATTGTCGATAGATGGCTCTAAAATGTAATATCTCTTGTAATATTAATTCCATCAGGCAACACTATAGCTTGTTTAAAAGATGACATTTTTAGCTTCACTTTGTTAAAAGGCATTATTAATTCATATTATTCTGTAAAAAGTTATCGACGTTTAAAATTGAGTAGAAATTCGGGACATTATCGTTATCTTTTGCTTGCACGGTGTTGAAAAGATTAGGGAGGTTTACGGAGACGATGTTGTAACTAGAAAAATAGCAGCAAAATGGTTGGCTCGTTTTTGATCTGATAATTTTGATGTTAAAAATGCACCTCGTCCTGGTCTACCATTTACTAAAAAAGTCGACGAAATTATGGAAAGAATTGAAAAAGACCGACACATAAGTAGTGTGGACGTTGCTAGAAAGGGAACTAGGTATTCATCACCAAACAGCTATCAACCATTCGAGGGAAGCAGGGTACACAAAAAAGGCTGATGATTGGGTGCCACATGTATTTACACTGAAATATTAAATGGACCGAATGTGCATTTAAGATTTCTGAAGCGACTGATTACGGATGATGAAAAGTGGATCATCGACTATAATGTGCGAAAAAGTTCATAGATGAAGATGAAGCAGGGTGAAGTTTCGCAGACGGTGGCAGAGCCAGGATTGACAATAATAAAGGTAATGTAACGTATCTGGTGGGATTGAAAAGGAATTGCTTACTATGAGCTTTTACAACCTGGTCAAACAATTAATTCCGATATTTACTGCCAATAATTAAAGAGATTGAAGAAAAAAATTCAAACGTGAACACCAGACCACACACATCTTTGATGACCAGTAACTGAGAGAGCTTTATTAGGAATTTTTGATGCATCCACTACGGAACACCTTTCACCTTGAGACTATCATTTCTTTTGATCTCTGCAGAATTTTCCTAATCGTAAAAATTTAAACGTCTCAGAGGCCTCCAAAGCGCAGTTGGATCAGTTTTTCGCTATGGGAACACAGAAGTTATAAACTGATGTAATAGTGGCTTTGCTCCAAAAACGGCAGGAGGTTATAGATCAAAACGGTACATATAAGATATTTTCTTTAGACGTTTATAACTTTACTTTACGATTTAACTCCGATTTCATTATGGATAGACTTACACCAGAGCAGCGGCTGCAAATTGTTGAAATTTTTTATCCATTCTGTTCGGTACTTTGTCCCTTTAATGGCGTTTGTAATTGTCCTTTAGAGCGGCTAATTCGAATAACATTAAATCATTTTCGAACCACGTTTACTCTTACTGATAATATACATTCCAAGAGATGTCAAACAGTGCGTACGGAAGAAGCTGTAGCCACTGTACGAGGCAGCATCGTTCTCAGTAACTGGGGTTCCGTCCTTCCATTGCAAGATTCAACTTGTGGAGGAAAGCCAAGTGACCATCGTATGCGAAGACAATTTAATGCATACATAGGCTGAAGCACAAATTGATATTGTTATTGAATATCCATTCAAAATTTTGTTCTCTGATGAAGTCCATTTTTGGTTGAATGGTAAATGAGCAGAATTGTCGCATTTGGAATGAGAATAATTCACAAGCTTTCATCGAAACACCATTACATCCACTTGCTGTTTGGTGCGCTTTATGGGCTAAGGGAGTTATCAGTCCGCATGTCTTCAAAAACGATGATGGTCAGCATGTTACAGTCAACGGTGCAAGGTATAGGGACAAGATTAGAAATTTTTTCGTACCTCAGGATGGATGATTTACTCAAAGAAACTTTTGATGAAAAAGTATTTTCACGTAATGGTTCAATTAATTAGCCATTAACCCCATTGAATTATTTTCTTTGGGGTTATGTAAAATAAGTTGTCTAGATCGATAAGCTAGAGAAAATTGAACACCTTATTAACAAAATACGGCCCCGCATATGCTACGAAAACTTTGCAAAAATTGGTATTTCAGATTGCGCCTTGAACGCGCCAGCCGTGGCTGCCATATGACCGAATCATGTTTAAAGCTTAATGCCATAAAATTTTCTACCAACAAAGCGAGTTGTATTGATATTTTAAATATGTTTCTTTGTTTTATTATGATCTGAGCTTGTGTAACTGTAAAAAAAACATCCGGTATTAGTTCGTTTCAAATATCAGAAAAAGGTAATTTGTAACCAAACTTAAATTAACACCCAATATTTATTATTCTGATTACTATAATTTTACATGTCATACAAGGGCTACCTGTATTATGCCGGCTATCCTTACCTTTGTGGGTAATATATTTTCCCCACACACATACATATAAACAAATGACTTTATGTGCTTGTTGTTATTATTGTGTAAGTACGAGTATTTAATAGATGGCTGAGTTGTTGGTGTTTTTTTTGTATATTTTTCTGCTTATTAGCAAGTGAGCGAATGGGCGACCTCTACAATTTTCTAACGTTTTTCCAGCAATTTACTTGTCTCTCCGGGGTGTTCCACTAATGAGCACTTTTGCTTCTGTGTTCCACTTTGACGGTATGATTCACTCACTCATGTCGTTTTTTTTAAATATTTTTTAAGGCTTTTTTAGGTTACATTTATTGTTGTAATTGTTGTCGTCTTCTGTTGTTTGAATGGGCACTTCAAATAGACAGATTGTTTTGTGGTTTTCTAGTACTTTAACACGTTTTTTTTCGTTCTTTCGTTTTAAAATGTTTTTAATTTTAAGCAAATGATTATATTTAAAGAAAATTGTTTTGCTTAAATTCTTTGTTTGCAGTCGATTGAAGAGGGTCTTTAAAAGAATTTCTTCAAATTAATAAAAGTGACGGCTATTAGAAGAACACTTTCTCTAAAAGTTTTCTTTTACAAAAATGTTTAGAAACTACTAATTTTAGGCGGTATTCTTTAATGAAACGGCGTTCAGAATAAAAAGATGATTTTAAGGAAAAAAAAAAATTTGCGCTTGTTTAAGGCAAAATTTATTATTCTTCGCAGAATATTTAAAGGAGTAATTGTTTTCAGAGTAAAGAAAAGCTTATAGTGATAAAAGACTTTCGGTTTTTGTTATCGTTTTGTATGGTTCTTATTATCACATATTAGAAAATATAATAAAATTACTTTTCTATTTCTATAATAAGTTTCTCCTTCACTATAACAAACATCCTTTTTCACTGAACTCTAAAAACATAAAGCTTTTACAATAAAAGCAGTACTCCATACAAAATGTCAAAGTTTCAATTTCTATTTTCATGTTTAATATTTTAAACACTACTCCTGATGAAGATTTGATTAAATGAGACTGTGGGAGCCATAAAGTGACTAACAACAGTCAGTCGGGGAGGTTCCTGTTTCTTTTAATCAAACTCTTTATTAAATATACTCTTTTATATAGACACCCTAATAATTGCGTACTTACTTTACTTTACTAGGACCAATTAGCGACATCTAAACAAAACAAATCCCCAGTGATATAGCTATGAATGAGAAAAAAAATTACGATCTAAGGTTGTAGAACACGATACTATTTTATCGTGAGTTTCCTAGATGTTATTAGGAAACTGTGCCTCATAACCCACGCCTACCTATATCCTGATGGCAACTTACTCTATTCTTAAATTTTCATAAAAGTTTCATTTTCGTTCATGGTAGAAATAAGTCAGGATATAAAACAGTAAGTAATATGGTCTACAACTGGAACACTAAACTGGTCTATGGAATTATCTGTGTTATACTTATGCAAAATACTACTGTCAAACCAGCGAATATTTCCTCCAATATATTGGATACTAATTAGCAACTACCAAATAACATTTCTCAAGATACATTAAAGGTCACCAGTAACTTAGCCAACAATATATGAATGAATACCACACAATATAATCTGTCTGCAAAAACATAATAGAAATTGTTTGACCCAATTTTCTTCCAGCAAAATAAACAGTCATTGCTAAAACGGTTAGTTAACTCAAACCTCAAGTACCTAAATTTCCTGTAATACATAACTACTTATTCCTACTACACATGCCATTTTTTTTTCAACAGAGGTAACGTTCAAAATTTTCACCAAAAAAAAATTTAAACTTTTCGTCTTCACACTTCTTTTATAACTGAAAAAAAAAAAATTTCTATTCAATTTTTTTCAACGTTACCTCTGTTGAAAAAAAAAAATGCCATGTGTACTAGAAATTTGAAACAACAAGTAGAAATATGTGAAGTAGGAACTTTGTATGACTACTACTCATATGCAAATCATACATTATTTATCCACTCAAAATGTATCCCAAATATATATTCCGATCCAAGTTCCGTAATATATATGTGGAATAGGGCCTTCGGTGTACGGAATAACATTTCCTACAAAAACAAAAACCATTAACATTTAGTTTTGTTAAACTGCCCCACAGTGCGTCGATCCTATAGAGCGAATGAACAAAAATAAATGGAGTCATCGTAGATAAATAAAATTTCGTGCAGACATTTATTGGGGCTAAATATCAGTGTTGCCAATTTAGCGCCTTTTGCTCTATGAACTACCAAACAGTCGCATTTTTTCCCTTTAGCGCTTTTTTTTAAAGGTAAGCGCTTTTCTATTTGAAATTTTTGTTAGATATATAAAGTTACTAAATTCTATAAATTATTTATTCATATAAACCATGGACATAAAATGCTTCATGCTGTGAAAATTACGTTATTCAAGATGACAATTTTCTAAGGGTACATTTGCCAAGACATAAGTTAATTTAAGTAAAATATAAAAAACTAAATGTGTTATTTTGTACAAGAAAACTAGAAAATATACTGAATAATTACAATACTAAACTTATGGTTCTTATTATTAGATCATTTAAAGATACCAAGATAATCATAGGGCCATAGCAAATTCTTTCCATCTACGCCGATCTAAGACCAATGATCTAATCCGGCTCCCAGTCATTCTGTTGGAAGCAGCTTATCTTTCAATCTGTCTTCTCTAGAAATGGGTTTGGCTCTCTGATTATTCTGCTTCCTTGTGAATTCATTCAGTAGCCAATTCCTCTAAGTTTCAGTTTTGAATTCTCAGAGTGTGCTCAATCCATTTCCGGTTCCTTCACAGAATATTTTCCGGATGTATTTTCATAATGCGCCGTATTGTGTATTTTCAAAATGTGTTGACATCAATCACAGCCGCATTTCATAGCCCGCAACCATAAAAAAATAGATTTCACACGGCATACTACCGAGATAGCAAAAACACGGTGTATCTTTCAAATTTCTGTTAGCAATTCGAAAGATCGTTGTGTTATTAGCGTTGATTCGCATAATTTTGGTTTTTTATCCGAAAGCAAGATGTTTATTCCGCTTGTATAGAATTCAGCGTTTATTGCATCTCGTAATGTTTTTAAGTTTCGAGATAGATGTCAGCTGCGAAATACAGGTCTTCCAACTTTATGTTAAGTCCTCAGGTTATACTACATTGCACACAATCGAGAACAACTTTAAACAACAATGCAGAAAGAACACAACCCCTGATAGGTAATTTCATAACGTTACATCTGAACCCAAAAATGAAGAAAGTTTTTAAGTTGCTGTTTTTATGTATTTAAATCGTTTTTAATTTTATTTTTAAGCAATTGTTCAAATTGTTAAAAGATCTGTAAATAAAAATTTGTCTCTAATTTGAATATAATTTTCAGTTTTTAAATATGTTTAACGCTTTTTACAGAACCTTCCATTCTAATCGTTCTCTAGATATAAAAACATCAATATTGTTACGTTTTAACCTTTTTAAAACATTTCAGTTCGTTTTTATTGCGGTAAAATAAAATAAAAAACTATTTTTATTTTAGTTGTTTTTACAATCTGTCTCTTTCTTTATTAATTCCACTGTACTTTAATACACTAAATTCGCTTTTTATTTGCGCCTTAAACAGGCTTTACTTCTTGACAGCCGATTCAAACCTAACTAACTCACCAGCCGAAATTCGCCGCTTTTATAGTATTTCATCTTAGTTTAGAATGTTCTAGTACGGACATGGATCTTCGATTTTTCGCCGTCAATTCAAATATTCTAAAATAACACAAAAAGTAACCTATCCCATACACTTGGCAGCACTCTTAATTAATGAAGATAATTTAAGAAATTTTTAAGCCTTGACACAAGCCAATACATTTTTTGACTAAAAGTTCATAGTAAGCTCTGACGTGGTGAATTTTGTCCATTTTCGTAACAATATTTAATTTGTGTGGTAGATGTAACATTTACTTATTCAATTTCGCCCATATTTCGACTGAAGATATGTATTAACTACTAAGTTATTTAGACCAAATTTAGAACCTTCCACTATTACCGTTCCAAAGATATACAAAAATCAATATTTACGTTCTATGGCAGGTGCTACTCCCACTTGTTCAATTCTGCCAAATTTTTTGACAAATGATTTTCAAAGTTATTTGGGCCAAATTTAGAGACAATTACTGTTACCGTTTTAAAGATATAGACATATAAATACAAATTTTATATGGGCGTGGCACCGCCCAGTTGAACAATAGTGAAAGAAAGCTTTAAAAACATTTTCTAACTCACATAATGCTTAAATGTTGTAATAAATTTCGTTTTCATGTAAAACGCACGCAATACACTCTAACGTCAATCCACTATAACGTCAGTAACTCGAGAACCAATGGACCTACAAACACCGCATACGAATATACATAAAAACCAATAAGGTCGGTTAGCGCATTTCAGAGAACATCAATTACAACGTAGTCCTCTTTTATATATAGCTATAGATGCCACATATTACATAGTTTCAAAAACCTATATAAAAAATATCTATTTTTATATATTTTTTTTTTTATATTTTTATATATTTTATTATTATTATATATATTTTTATATATATTTTTTTAATTCACCTTCAAAGTTTGGTAAATTTAAACTTTTTATTGTAAAAAGCGCGTTTTTCAAAGCAGGAAAAAGTAAAAAGAATAAATAAAATTTAAAAATTTTTTTTTCTATTTTGTTTATGAGATTATTAAGTAATTAAAACACCAATTTCTAAAAATTTCTTTAACAAATAGAGTTTTTACAGCTATTTTTCTGAAGCACCTAAAATACATTTCATTACATAGAATTTTGAGTTATAAATTTGTAAAGGTTAGCGCCCTCTTGCGACAATATGAAGAAGTAGTCGAAAAAAAAATGTTAGTATTTTATTCAGCGGATTATTAACTTTCGAAAAGTATATATTTTATCAAAATCCGAGATGAGTGATTTTTTGATTTTTGTCTATGGAACAACGCACTGTGCGCCCATTTATCTATTAGTTGCTTAAAGTCTTAAAATTGAAATTCAAGTTAAAATTATTGACAAAATTGGTTATAGTTTTTTTTCGACAATTCAAATTTATTCGAGCAGATAGGATTGTAATTTCTTAAGCTTCTGTAAATGTATAAATATATGTGTATCCAGATAGCAATGGATACAATTTTAGACATTTAAATGCTTTAATCGATGCTCATTTACTGAAAGTGAAATGGGTTAAGGCCAATAGGTGTATACTTTATTATAAAACAGTTTTTATTATAGCTGTTAACGCTGTGAATTTGCAGGCGCAGCAAGATTATTCTGACCAATCCAGAAACTTTCAACACTTTATTACCAGAAAACTGATTGTTCAACTTATTGGATTCGTTTCAATTCAAAGACCAAACTTTAATAATTATTAAAATACAAGTAATGTATTAATATTCAATAGAAAGTAAATTAGTATAAAGAAAAGCAAGAGGAGAAGATATAAAAGTATTGACCGTTAATCGTATAATATTGTTATACAAACAATTTTGGATAAATATTAGAATGAATTTTAACATTGGAACAATGATTATAATAATTGATACACAATATGAAATACGAGGGTAAGTATGAAAAGCTGGAATTTAATTTCGTTTAGTAATTTTAGTGTGCATCACCGCTCGAACAACAGCCTTTTAATATACGATTCAATTTAACATTTTATCTTTTCTAAATCGTTATTAAAATCACTACTTTAATCTATAAAAAAAAACAGCAACAAAAAGAAACAAATGGAAAATCTATTCCATATTGTGGACCAAGCTCACATGCTTTACCATATAGGCTTTAGTCAATAGGTGCTATATGTAGCTCCGTCAATTCCCATCCGATTATAAAAGATGAAGTATAGCTTTTGCAATACTATTACGTTTTCACCTTTTTAAAAACGTGTATTTAAGAGTTCGTGGATTGTAGTTAAAATAAAATAAATTTTGTGTTTAGTTTTTAATAAAAATCCTTTATTTACACAGTTTTGTACACCACTGTTTGTAACATTTTTATAAGCAATAACAATTTTTCTTCTTAATAACTCAGTCTGCTTACAACTTTGTAACCAACAACAATTACTCGATAGATCTTTCTACCTAAAGATCTTCCAGGCCTTCCAACTTTTACAACTAGAGGTTACCCTTTCCATTTCTTTCTTTTATATTCTTTTAAGTTCTTATGTAGCCATGCGAATGTAAACATCTGCTTCTTCAGCTGTTAGTATTTGTTGTTGGTTATTATTGTCTGTTACTTGTTTTCTTTCCTGCTTAATTAATGTTGTTGCCTTCTATTTTTATTTACTACTTACTTTCTGCTAATGTTTGTTGTTGTCGATTTGGTTATTTGTAAACAGCACGCACAGTTGTTCTTACAGCTTTTGTTTATTTGTTTTAGCAATATAATAAACGCAAGGGTGCCCAGCCTGATTTTTGTAAAAAAAACAATAACTAAACCTATTACTTGCATAAATCCACAAATAGTATGGTTCATATATAAAATAGCGTGTAAAAACCTCTCTAAACTTAGAAAATTTAGAAGAAATTGAACAAAAAATGTTTTTGTTTGAGAAATATACACAGATACCTTAAGTTCACTAAAGTAAAGTATATACCAATAAATAGATGTTTTTCTGTTCTTTCAAAATCGGTTAAGATTTGAATCTGATGGCATTAAGCTAAGTTATTAGATTATAAGTACATGAAGGTACGAGAAACCGGTTTTTTACCCATAACTCAAGATTTTTTTTGTCGCATAGTTTTTTTCCTGCACACTTTATTTTAACGCGTAAGAAATAGGGTAAATTTCGTTTTTGTTCTATAACCTCAGCTTTTGTAAGAATTTTATTGTTGTTTTTAATGGACTTTGTGAAGTCTTAAACACACTCTTAAAAGTATATAAAATGTTTAAATAGATCGTATTTTAAAAGACTGAAATATAGCTTTATTCTAGAGAAAATAGAAAATATTGTTACGAATATAAGATCGGGCACCACAGCGTTTATTACATCACTAAAATAAATAAACAAAAGCTGCAAGAGCCACTATACGTGCTATTTACTAATAACCAAATCTACAACAACAAACATTAGCAGAGGTAAAGTAAATAAAAATAACACGGAAACAACAATAATTAAGCAGCAAAGAAAACAAGTAATAGACAATAAACAAGCAACAACAAATACTAAGAGCTGGAAGAGGTAGATTTTCACATACGCATGGCTACAAAGGATCTAAAAAGAAATTAAAGGAAAGAAATGGAATCTGCCTGAAATATCGAGAGGTTCGAGAGCTTTATATGTATTGTTTACACAGCCATATAAAAAGCACATCGATGCGAACAACGATTAGTTTAAGTAACGTTAACTCAGCGAGTGTGTTATTGGTGTGAAGAGAGTTTCTAATAAGTAAACTCGTGAAGCTAGTAGTGAAGTAAAAACCAGTTTAGTTGGAGCTAACTCAGTAAAGAGAGTTAAGTGTAAATAACCTCTGGTTGAAAAGGTTGTGATCGAACCTAAGTTATAGCTACGATCGGGTTGGAAGATCCTTAGCAAAAAAGATCTGTCGAGTAATTGTTGTTGTTTACAATCTACGAACTCATAAATACACGTTTTTAAATGTGAAAATGTAACAATACGTATCTCAACTGTGAATTAAGCTCGCTCATATGATGTAACGACTTTACATTTATTTTTTACTTTAGATAAATTCGAGGACCGCGAATTTGAAAATGCAGTCCTTATTTAGACACCCTGTAGTTTTATAATGTTTTTAACTGTCTGATATTTCATTGGGGATATCCACAATATAATGATTTTAAACTCTAAGTTTTTTTTTAATAATTTTTGGCGAATCGCCATGAATAATATCAAGCTTCCAGCAACTCTTCCAAAATTTGAAAATTTATTATAAAAACAAGAACTCTGTTAGACACACTTATGAGGCACTTTGTGCATTTACGAAATAGACTCATTTTTGTTTAATTGAATACAATAATATCCTCTTCCAATGCTGTTTAATTTCCATAAACAATAATTTTAAGAACTTAAATATTTATTTAAACATCAAATACTAATATTCACTTTCTATTCAAAATAATCTATAAGTATTAATTTTATGTCACTAAGTATTAATTTAATGACATTAAATTAGAGGTGAAAGTTATTGCTTAGTTTGTATATAATTTTCGATTGTATAAGTTACCTTCTGTGAGGCATACATATTGGTGTTAATAGTGTTATGATTTGCATTTGATACCGAATATTATTAGTACTTATAATAGTATTTAATTATATGTATGTAAGTCATGTTTACGTACATTCTGGCAGATTCTTATCTGTTAAAAAAATTTTACATGTTTACATACATACATATATGCATACTTATACAAATAATTATTACATTGTTTACGCAAATAATTTAATTAATCGTGACTAAATAAGTATTAATTCCTGCGCATGTAAATAATATGATATCCTGATATTTATCGCCTATATTCGTTTATACTTTGTTATTATAATTATTTAATAATAACTGCACTTAAAAAAATGACGTATATTTAGGCTACTCATAAAATCTATTATAAGGAAGACGTTGCCGACCATTGGATCATGGGAAAATTGTAAGCCTTTAGCCGCTTATCTTTGACAGAAGTAAAAGTATAGTAGGATTAAGTACGATCTTAATCAGAACTTATAAAAATCACAGTGATTTTATTTTGACAGTCAAAATAATAGTTTTCATTAACTTTAAGTACTGCTGTTAAGGAGGTATAAAGGATTAAAGGTTGCTTAAGGCTTTCATCAAATACTTGTGGTTTCGTATAATATTTATACACGATAATACTTTACGTACGTAAAATCAAAGAGAAAATATAAAATTCTAGCCGTATTTTAAAAAGAGCAAAAATCTTACGACAGAGTTTTTTACGTTTACACGATACTTAAAAAACCAAATCAAAGTTTTAAAGAGACCAATTGTGCGAGAGAAAAAATTTTCATTTGTTTACATCAAAATACATCCCTGACACTGTTGCCGTTTTGGTTATTTTTAACCAAAATTGCTTATTTTTTTCTTTGATGTGTAGTAAATGTGTATTTTTTTCCATTTTGGTTACTTTTTCCTCGAAGTAAAAAAAAAGATAATGATTTCTTTTAACGTTTATTACCAAGGTTATTATTGAGTGTATCACCTTTCCCATTCTTCTGATTACATATGGATTTCGTGGCAAAAGACTGCACATTTTTTGAGGCCAAAAGCAAATCGAGCCAATTTCTTATACTCTGTTCTAAACTGAAAGGTACTCCGATCGAAACAAATGTTTGTCTGACAGGCAAGGTCTGAATTTTAAGGCGACTGAAACTATTTTCTAAATAGTTTCAACTGATCTTGAAACATTTCGCCGAGCGTTGTCCTAACAGATCTATTTTTCATTCCCAGTAATAATGTGGTGCCGCTACAATTTTTTTAATTTTGAGTAGCCTTTCGAGTTTGAAAATAATCTTCATAGAGTAATGCCCTCAATTTATTATCACCGAATATTTTTGCCCGACCTGGGATGTTCTTCTCTTTTCATGTCAAAATCGCTACTTCTGAACTGCATAAATAATCTCTCGCACTCAAAGCAATAAAACTTCGTTCTTTATACTATTTCGTTTAGTAGGTAAGTGAGAATAAATACCAGACATATTTCACTTTACACCTAAATGATTAAATAAAAAAATTAAATATTTGACAGTATATCTCTGTATGTCTGGAAGTTACTATAGGCTGATGAATTTTTAACGGTTTGGGTGTAGAAAATTGGCAAAAGCACATAAAAATTTGCGAAAGTGAATGAAACATGTATTTATGGTAATAAATGAGTGCCTACCATTAACTTCTTTGAGGTTATATAAATATTGCCGTCAACTGGATGATGATCACAGATGTGGATGCTTGTAGACTATGCTCATAGGCATCTGAAACAGCGGAACACATATTGTGTGAATGTGGGCTACTTGATAGGTTTAGATGGAAATGTTTAGGGCTACATATCCAACATTATGATTTCAGATATGCTGGTGTTCGTTAGAATGGCAGCAGATCTGCTAAACAAACTGTGAGTGTCACAATTCGAGACACAAAAATAATGATAATAAATCTTCCCACGGCTAAGCCGTAGATGGTTTGTTTCTGAGCTCCAATTTTGGCTGGCATCTTTCCAATGGCAGCAGTAATTTAGTCCTCCAGGGCTGCAATTGCGGTTTGCTTGTTCCTGTACACGAGAGAAATCATGTATCCTCATAAAAAATAGTTTAGTCGGGTTAAATTGTGTGATCTTGACGACTGGACTGCTACAAAAGCTAAGATTAATTGCTCACCAAACTTTCCGCTAATAGGTTCATGTTATCACGTGCCATGTAAGATGTGGCACCATCTTGTTGAAACCAAGTGTCGACTAAGTCTAATTCTTCAATTTTGAGCAAAAATCATCGTCCTTGAAGAAGCACCGTCCAATGACGACGCCAAGCCATAAACAGCTCCAAACAGTGCATCTTTTAGGGTGCATTTGGAAGTTCTTGAACCTCTCCAAGCTGCTCTTCATATCAAATTCGGTAATTGTGTTTGATGATGTACCGATTGAGTCAAATTTCAAAATGTCTGGCTTTGGTCTACTTGACTTTATTTTCAATACACATCATCATTGCAAAAACGCGGAACTACAAAAGTTGGCGTGTTTAAATACTTATTTTTGCATATCTTGAAAACAGAAGTAACGAAAGCCACTTAATTTTTTTCAAACAACTTGAACGTCATAACAAATCACCAGCTTTTTTTGGAGCAACCTCAGCTGGTATTTGTTTTCTTGGCTTCGTTCAACAATTTCGAAAGTTTACGCATCGTGGTAGTGTGAAAATTTTTATACCCTTTGCTACTTTAGGTTTTTGAATTTGTACAAATCTTTGTGAGGCGCAAAATTCACTTCAACCAGTTCCAAATCAAATGAGTGATAAGCGTGTATTTAAGCGAGCATTGTTATTAAATAAGAGGTTGAAATTTTTAATTTTAATTCAAAATTTTTTTTTTAGTTCTTGAAGCGGTGTGCAAATTGCAGACCAATAAAGCTTGCCCAGTTTGAAAAAATTTCAAGGTTTTGCACACTGTTTATTTCATGATAGCGAAAACCGCTCTTGGAAGCATATGAATTTTATAAAGCATGTTCATCTTTCTCGGTTATAGGGGAGTCTCGTACGTCTCCAGGTGTTTTTTGAATAACTGCGGTTTCTTGAGCGCTGTGAATTGTACACTAGTGCCATTCTTGTGATGCCGTTCAGTTTCTTTCTGACGGTAAGCCCTATAAAACTTCGTTTCTGTTGCTGAAATTTTTCTTTTATGTTCGATATAAGTGGAATTGTATTACGGCAGAAGGGAAATAAATTTAAATTTGCCATAAATATGTTTTGAAATTTATGAAATGAACTGCACTGTATCCATATCCCCTTATATGATACTAAAGTAACCCATCCCGTGATGCTGGGAGCTATTGGGTTGTATACCTACAAAATGTAGTCCTCAAATCAATAATTTGTATTGACTACCAATTCATATAGACTAAATTCAGAAACTGCTATTCTAACTAAAAACAAATTTCAATTTGTATTGGAGGTGTCACACCCACTTATACAATTTTGCCCATATTTCGACTGCTGATGTGTATTGACTACTAAGTTACTTAAACCAAATTCAGAACCTTCTACTATTACCGTTCCAAAGATATAGAAAAATCAATATTAACTTTGTATGAGAGGTGCCACTTTCGAGTATTCAATTCCGCCCACTTTTTGATTAATGATTTGTATTGACCAATAAGTTATTTTGGCCAATTTGGCAACTCTTACTATTACCGTTTTAAAGATATAGGCATATAAATAAATATTTTATATGGGCGTGGCACCGCCCGGTTGTTCGTGGTTATAAAATGATGAACATAGGACAACTTATTTATATATACATGTATGTATATAGCTTTGTTATTAAACTCTGATAGGCCCTATTCAACAAATAAGTTAAAATGTATGTAAAACAATAATATTGTAACGTACGTAAGTGTGATTAAAGCAGTTTATACAAATACACCTTAAAATATATATTTCCACATACAATACATGATTTACATGAATAAACAAACTACTTACAGGTAAACTTTCTATATGAAGTCTGATATGCCCGATAGGGGTTTTAGTTTGTTTGCTTTTAATAGAAAATACATTTTTATCATATTTATGTGCTTATTTTGTATGTAATCGTAGAATCTGAGTAGATTTTTTTTTAGTTTGCTCTGGTAAAATATATATTGAATGTGACAATTTGTTTAATTTGTATGAGAGAATTACAAATGATATCGAAAGTACACAGTAACTGGCATTTATAGAGAATCCCATGTATTATGCTTATATGTCATAAGTAAATATCTATGAATAAAAACATACATACATACTTACACGTAAAAAAGCAATTACATGTGTATTTATGAATTATTATTGTAGAATATATTGTATTGTTGCATAATTAGCTGCATATAATTAAAATCCACTATCCTTTAAATCCTTGACATAATTTGTTTGAATATCTCCATTTTTTTTGTTGTATTTTGTTAATTAATGTTTTTTTTTAAATTTCAAATATGAATTACATTGTCATTGTAAAGTATTAACTAATAATTGTGTTTCATTTCATAATAAGGGGGTATAATTACGCAGCGTCATTTTTAATTTTATTTTAAGAACAAAAAGGAAAATTATTAGTTTAAATTTTCAACTCAGATATTACAAATTAGATGTATTAAAATGGCATAATGTATTATATCCGAAAGCTTAGTTTTTGAAGCTTAGAAAACATAAAAATTAATAGCACAACATGTTATTTATAATTCTCATTGAATTAATATTTGTGTTTTCATATAACAATTTAAGTTTTGTCTAAAGAAAGACATGTGTTGCTCCAGAATATAACACGAGTATGAACGCTTCCAACAAAAGCTTTGCACTTATAGGCACATGTAGCTTTGGAAGCAGGTTTGTGTGAGATTAACGGGAGTGGTGGGAACTACTGTGGCCATGGAAGCTTTTAGCGGGCTAAGTCCATTGTATATTTTCACTATGAAATCTGCAGTTGCTGCTCTCAGGTTGCTGACGAGTGGCGATCTCAACTCAGCGAACGACAGTGGTCACATGAGCATCGTGGGGCGTATCTATGATCTTGAGCTATTGTTGAGTAGGCATGACGCAATTTCGATAGTCTTATACATGTTCAGTATTACCATAATCGTTTTTAGAACAACTGACAACTTAGAAGAAAAGAACTGATTTTCAAGTGAAAAAACTGCACATACTTTAAATAAATATAAATAAATTATAACATACACCCGTACAAGTTATTTCACAGCGTATTTTTTGTTCAAACAGAACACAACAAATTAATTGTGATATTTCTAAAGGACATGACATAATGACGCTTTGCTTGCATTTGACACTTTTTTCCCGACAAGCGGGCCCCTCAGCGGGTAAACCGAATTCCAGTACGCTGAATCTAGTGGTGCTAAGAGGGTTGTCAACTTTTTATGATCAAAAAGCGCAGACCTCATACTTAAATGGCGCTAAAACCGCTAAATTATAATTTATGTAACTATTTGTACTCAAAACGCGCTGTAAAAATGTTTAAAAACGAAAAAATATACTGAAATAGTAATAAAAATTCTATTATTCAAATTACTGTTTTTACAAAGATATTTTAATAATTTGAATGATTGCTTTAAAAATAAAACTAAAAACGGTTTAGAGTGAGACAACCAACTAAAAACTTGTTCTTAATTTTTGGGTTCAGGTGTAACATAAAGAAAATACCTATCAAAGCTGGTGTTAGGCAAGATTGTGTTCTTTCTTCACTGCTGCTTAACGTTGTCCTCGATTGTATGTTGCAACATGGTATAACCCGGAAACTTAACACAAAGTTGGAAAACCTGGATTAAGCAGATGACATCTATCCTCTGGCTAACAGATATTGCGCTATGTTAGGAGAGCTGGATTCTATACAGTCAGAAGCATACAGTGTTGGCTTGCAGATAATCCTATCCTTAACCAAAATTATGCGAATCAACGCTAATAACACAACGATCTTTCGAATTCTGAAACAGAAATATGGGAGATATCCCGTCTTTTTGCTATCTCGGCGGTATTCACACGACGTCCGGCGATTTCAGTGTTGATATTCGGAACAGATCGAATCTTTTAGTCGACTGAATGCTATAAGGCGTTTTACACATATCTTTCCAAAACCGTCAATTAACATCTTTCGTATGGTTGCGAGTAAATGTATAAATATATGTGTATCCAGATAGCAATGGATACAATTTTAGACATTTAAATGCTTTAATCGATGCTCATTTACTGAAAGTGAAATGGGTTAAGGCCAATAGGTGTATACTTTATTATAAAACAGTTTTTATTATAGCTGTTAACGCTGTGAATTTGCAGGCGCAGCAAGATTATTCTGACCAATCCAGAAACTTTCAACACTTTATTACCAGAAAACTGATTGTTCAACTTATTGGATTCGTTTCAATTCAAAGACCAAACTTTAATAATTATTAAAATACAAGTAATGTATTAATATTCAATAGAAAGTAAATTAGTATAAAGAAAAGCAAGAGGAGAAGATATAAAAGTATTGACCGTTAATCGTATAATATTGTTATACAAACAATTTTGGATAAATATTAGAATGAATTTTAACATTGGAACAATGATTATAATAATTGATACACAATATGAAATACGAGGGTAAGTATGAAAAGCTGGAATTTAATTTCGTTTAGTAATTTTAGTGTGCATCACCGCTCGAACAACAGCCTTTTAATATACGATTCAATTTAACATTTTATCTTTTCTAAATCGTTATTAAAATCACTACTTTAATCTATAAAAAAAAACAGCAACAAAAAGAAACAAATGGAAAATCTATTCCATATTGTGGACCAAGCTCACATGCTTTACCATATAGGCTTTAGTCAATAGGTGCTATATGTAGCTCCGTCAATTCCCATCCGATTATAAAAGATGAAGTATAGCTTTTGCAATACTATTACGTTTTCACCTTTTTAAAAACGTGTATTTAAGAGTTCGTGGATTGTAGTTAAAATAAAATAAATTTTGTGTTTAGTTTTTAATAAAAATCCTTTATTTACACAGTTTTGTACACCACTGTTTGTAACATTTTTATAAGCAATAACAATTTTTCTTCTTAATAACTCAGTCTGCTTACAACTTTGTAACCAACAACAATTACTCGATAGATCTTTCTACCTAAAGATCTTCCAGGCCTTCCAACTTTTACAACTAGAGGTTACCCTTTCCATTTCTTTCTTTTATATTCTTTTAAGTTCTTATGTAGCCATGCGAATGTAAACATCTGCTTCTTCAGCTGTTAGTATTTGTTGTTGGTTATTATTGTCTGTTACTTGTTTTCTTTCCTGCTTAATTAATGTTGTTGCCTTCTATTTTTATTTACTACTTACTTTCTGCTAATGTTTGTTGTTGTCCATTTGGTTATTTGTAAACAGCACGCACAGTTGTTCT
This sequence comes from Wohlfahrtia magnifica, assembly GCA_023159175.1. Lineage (NCBI taxonomy): Eukaryota > Metazoa > Arthropoda > Insecta > Diptera > Sarcophagidae > Wohlfahrtia > Wohlfahrtia magnifica. Next base: position 1,976,776 of record JAKWBJ010000187.1, on the reverse strand, counting down.
TACAGCTTTTGTTTATTTGTTTTAGCAATATAATAAACGCAAGGGTGCCCAGCCTGATTTTTGTAAAAAAAACAATAACTAAACCTATTACTTGCATAAATCCACAAATAGTATGGTTCATATATAAAATAGCGTGTAAAAACCTCTCTAAACTTAGAAAATTTAGAAGAAATTGAACAAAAAATGTTTTTGTTTGAGAAATATACACAGATACCTTAAGTTCACTAAAGTAAAGTATATACCAATAAATAGATGTTTTTCTGTTCTTTCAAAATCGGTTAAGATTTGAATCTGATGGCATTAAGCTAAGTTATTAGATTATAAGTACATGAAGGTACGAGAAACCGGTTTTTTACCCATAACTCAAGATTTTTTTTGTCGCATAGTTTTTTTCCTGCACACTTTATTTTAACGCGTAAGAAATAGGGTAAATTTCGTTTTTGTTCTATAACCTCAGCTTTTGTAAGAATTTTATTGTTGTTTTTAATGGACTTTGTGAAGTCTTAAACACACTCTTAAAAGTATATAAAATGTTTAAATAGATCGTATTTTAAAAGACTGAAATATAGCTTTATTCTAGAGAAAATAGAAAATATTGTTACGAATATAAGATCGGGCACCACAGCGTTTATTACATCACTAAAATAAATAAACAAAAGCTGCAAGAGCCACTATACGTGCTATTTACTAATAACCAAATCTACAACAACAAACATTAGCAGAGGTAAAGTAAATAAAAATAACACGGAAACAACAATAATTAAGCAGCAAAGAAAACAAGTAATAGACAATAAACAAGCAACAACAAATACTAAGAGCTGGAAGAGGTAGATTTTCACATACGCATGGCTACAAAGGATCTAAAAAGAAATTAAAGGAAAGAAATGGAATCTGCCTGAAATATCGAGAGGTTCGAGAGCTTTATATGTATTGTTTACACAGCCATATAAAAAGCACATCGATGCGAACAACGATTAGTTTAAGTAACGTTAACTCAGCGAGTGTGTTATTGGTGTGAAGAGAGTTTCTAATAAGTAAACTCGTGAAGCTAGTAGTGAAGTAAAAACCAGTTTAGTTGGAGCTAACTCAGTAAAGAGAGTTAAGTGTAAATAACCTCTGGTTGAAAAGGTTGTGATCGAACCTAAGTTATAGCTACGATCGGGTTGGAAGATCCTTAGCAAAAAAGATCTGTCGAGTAATTGTTGTTGTTTACAATCTACGAACTCATAAATACACGTTTTTAAATGTGAAAATGTAACAATACGTATCTCAACTGTGAATTAAGCTCGCTCATATGATGTAACGACTTTACATTTATTTTTTACTTTAGATAAATTCGAGGACCGCGAATTTGAAAATGCAGTCCTTATTTAGACACCCTGTAGTTTTATAATGTTTTTAACTGTCTGATATTTCATTGGGGATATCCACAATATAATGATTTTAAACTCTAAGTTTTTTTTTAATAATTTTTGGCGAATCGCCATGAATAATATCAAGCTTCCAGCAACTCTTCCAAAATTTGAAAATTTATTATAAAAACAAGAACTCTGTTAGACACACTTATGAGGCACTTTGTGCATTTACGAAATAGACTCATTTTTGTTTAATTGAATACAATAATATCCTCTTCCAATGCTGTTTAATTTCCATAAACAATAATTTTAAGAACTTAAATATTTATTTAAACATCAAATACTAATATTCACTTTCTATTCAAAATAATCTATAAGTATTAATTTTATGTCACTAAGTATTAATTTAATGACATTAAATTAGAGGTGAAAGTTATTGCTTAGTTTGTATATAATTTTCGATTGTATAAGTTACCTTCTGTGAGGCATACATATTGGTGTTAATAGTGTTATGATTTGCATTTGATACCGAATATTATTAGTACTTATAATAGTATTTAATTATATGTATGTAAGTCATGTTTACGTACATTCTGGCAGATTCTTATCTGTTAAAAAAATTTTACATGTTTACATACATACATATATGCATACTTATACAAATAATTATTACATTGTTTACGCAAATAATTTAATTAATCGTGACTAAATAAGTATTAATTCCTGCGCATGTAAATAATATGATATCCTGATATTTATCGCCTATATTCGTTTATACTTTGTTATTATAATTATTTAATAATAACTGCACTTAAAAAAATGACGTATATTTAGGCTACTCATAAAATCTATTATAAGGAAGACGTTGCCGACCATTGGATCATGGGAAAATTGTAAGCCTTTAGCCGCTTATCTTTGACAGAAGTAAAAGTATAGTAGGATTAAGTACGATCTTAATCAGAACTTATAAAAATCACAGTGATTTTATTTTGACAGTCAAAATAATAGTTTTCATTAACTTTAAGTACTGCTGTTAAGGAGGTATAAAGGATTAAAGGTTGCTTAAGGCTTTCATCAAATACTTGTGGTTTCGTATAATATTTATACACGATAATACTTTACGTACGTAAAATCAAAGAGAAAATATAAAATTCTAGCCGTATTTTAAAAAGAGCAAAAATCTTACGACAGAGTTTTTTACGTTTACACGATACTTAAAAAACCAAATCAAAGTTTTAAAGAGACCAATTGTGCGAGAGAAAAAATTTTCATTTGTTTACATCAAAATACATCCCTGACACTGTTGCCGTTTTGGTTATTTTTAACCAAAATTGCTTATTTTTTTCTTTGATGTGTAGTAAATGTGTATTTTTTTCCATTTTGGTTACTTTTTCCTCGAAGTAAAAAAAAAGATAATGATTTCTTTTAACGTTTATTACCAAGGTTATTATTGAGTGTATCACCTTTCCCATTCTTCTGATTACATATGGATTTCGTGGCAAAAGACTGCACATTTTTTGAGGCCAAAAGCAAATCGAGCCAATTTCTTATACTCTGTTCTAAACTGAAAGGTACTCCGATCGAAACAAATGTTTGTCTGACAGGCAAGGTCTGAATTTTAAGGCGACTGAAACTATTTTCTAAATAGTTTCAACTGATCTTGAAACATTTCGCCGAGCGTTGTCCTAACAGATCTATTTTTCATTCCCAGTAATAATGTGGTGCCGCTACAATTTTTTTAATTTTGAGTAGCCTTTCGAGTTTGAAAATAATCTTCATAGAGTAATGCCCTCAATTTATTATCACCGAATATTTTTGCCCGACCTGGGATGTTCTTCTCTTTTCATGTCAAAATCGCTACTTCTGAACTGCATAAATAATCTCTCGCACTCAAAGCAATAAAACTTCGTTCTTTATACTATTTCGTTTAGTAGGTAAGTGAGAATAAATACCAGACATATTTCACTTTACACCTAAATGATTAAATAAAAAAATTAAATATTTGACAGTATATCTCTGTATGTCTGGAAGTTACTATAGGCTGATGAATTTTTAACGGTTTGGGTGTAGAAAATTGGCAAAAGCACATAAAAATTTGCGAAAGTGAATGAAACATGTATTTATGGTAATAAATGAGTGCCTACCATTAACTTCTTTGAGGTTATATAAATATTGCCGTCAACTGGATGATGATCACAGATGTGGATGCTTGTAGACTATGCTCATAGGCATCTGAAACAGCGGAACACATATTGTGTGAATGTGGGCTACTTGATAGGTTTAGATGGAAATGTTTAGGGCTACATATCCAACATTATGATTTCAGATATGCTGGTGTTCGTTAGAATGGCAGCAGATCTGCTAAACAAACTGTGAGTGTCACAATTCGAGACACAAAAATAATGATAATAAATCTTCCCACGGCTAAGCCGTAGATGGTTTGTTTCTGAGCTCCAATTTTGGCTGGCATCTTTCCAATGGCAGCAGTAATTTAGTCCTCCAGGGCTGCAATTGCGGTTTGCTTGTTCCTGTACACGAGAGAAATCATGTATCCTCATAAAAAATAGTTTAGTCGGGTTAAATTGTGTGATCTTGACGACTGGACTGCTACAAAAGCTAAGATTAATTGCTCACCAAACTTTCCGCTAATAGGTTCATGTTATCACGTGCCATGTAAGATGTGGCACCATCTTGTTGAAACCAAGTGTCGACTAAGTCTAATTCTTCAATTTTGAGCAAAAATCATCGTCCTTGAAGAAGCACCGTCCAATGACGACGCCAAGCCATAAACAGCTCCAAACAGTGCATCTTTTAGGGTGCATTTGGAAGTTCTTGAACCTCTCCAAGCTGCTCTTCATATCAAATTCGGTAATTGTGTTTGATGATGTACCGATTGAGTCAAATTTCAAAATGTCTGGCTTTGGTCTACTTGACTTTATTTTCAATACACATCATCATTGCAAAAACGCGGAACTACAAAAGTTGGCGTGTTTAAATACTTATTTTTGCATATCTTGAAAACAGAAGTAACGAAAGCCACTTAATTTTTTTCAAACAACTTGAACGTCATAACAAATCACCAGCTTTTTTTGGAGCAACCTCAGCTGGTATTTGTTTTCTTGGCTTCGTTCAACAATTTCGAAAGTTTACGCATCGTGGTAGTGTGAAAATTTTTATACCCTTTGCTACTTTAGGTTTTTGAATTTGTACAAATCTTTGTGAGGCGCAAAATTCACTTCAACCAGTTCCAAATCAAATGAGTGATAAGCGTGTATTTAAGCAAGCATTGTTATTAAATAAGAGGTTGAAATTTTTAATTTTAATTCAAAAATTTTTTTTTAGTTCTTGAAGCGGTGTGCAAATTGCAGACCAATAAAGCTTGCCCAGTTTGAAAAAATTTCAAGGTTTTGCACACTGTTTATTTCATGATAGCGAAAACCGCTCTTGGAAGCATATGAATTTTATAAAGCATGTTCATCTTTCTCGGTTTATAGGGGAGTCTCGTACGTCTCCAGGTGTTTTTTGAATAACTGCGGTTTCTTGAGCGCTGTGAATTGTACACTAGTGCCATTCTTGTGATGCCGTTCAGTTTCTTTCTGACGGTAAGCCCTATAAAACTTCGTTTCTGTTGCTGAAATTTTTCTTTTATGTTCGATATAAGTGGAATTGTATTACGGCAGAAGGGAAATAAATTTAAATTTGCCATAAATATGTTTTGAAATTTATGAAATGAACTGCACTGTATCCATATCCCCTTATATGATACTAAAGTAACCCATCCCGTGATGCTGGGAGCCATTGGGTTGTATACCTACAAAATGTAGTCCTCAAATCAATAATTTGTATTGACTACCAATTCATATAGACTAAATTCAGAAACTGCTATTCTAACTAAAAACAAATTTCAATTTGTATTGGAGGTGTCACACCCACTTATACAATTTTGCCCATATTTCGACTGCTGATGTGTATTGACTACTAAGTTACTTAAACCAAATTCAGAACCTTCTACTATTACCGTTCCAAAGATATAGAAAAATCAATATTAACTTTGTATGAGAGGTGCCACTTTCGAGTATTCAATTCCGCCCACTTTTTGATTAATGATTTGTATTGACCAATAAGTTATTTTGGCCAATTTGGCAACTCTTACTATTACCGTTTTAAAGATATAGGCATATAAATAAATATTTTATATGGGCGTGGCACCGCCCGGTTGTTCGTGGTTATAAAATGATGAACATAGGACAACTTATTTATATATACATGTATGTATATAGCTTTGTTATTAAACTCTGATAGGCCCTATTCAACAAATAAGTTAAAATGTATGTAAAACAATAATATTGTAACGTACGTAAGTGTGATTAAAGCAGTTTATACAAATACACCTTAAAATATATATTTCCACATACAATACATGATTTACATGAATAAACAAACTACTTACAGGTAAACTTTCTATATGAAGTCTGATATGCCCGATAGGGGTTTTAGTTTGTTTGCTTTTAATAGAAAATACATTTTTATCATATTTATGTGCTTATTTTGTATGTAATCGTAGAATCTGAGTAGATTTTTTTTTAGTTTGCTCTGGTAAAATATATATTGAATGTGACAATTTGTTTAATTTGTATGAGAGAATTACAAATGATATCGAAAGTACACAGTAACTGGCATTTATAGAGAATCCCATGTATTATGCTTATATGTCATAAGTAAATATCTATGAATAAAAACATACATACATACTTACACGTAAAAAAGCAATTACATGTGTATTTATGAATTATTATTGTAGAATATATTGTATTGTTGCATAATTAGCTGCATATAATTAAAATCCACTATCCTTTAAATCCTTGACATAATTTGTTTGAATATCTCCATTTTTTTTGTTGTATTTTGTTAATTAATGTTTTTTTTTAAATTTCAAATATGAATTACATTGTCATTGTAAAGTATTAACTAATAATTGTGTTTCATTTCATAATAAGGGGGTATAATTACGCAGCGTCATTTTTAATTTTATTTTAAGAACAAAAAGGAAAATTATTAGTTTAAATTTTCAACTCAGATATTACAAATTAGATGTATTAAAATGGCATAATGTATTATATCCGAAAGCTTAGTTTTTGAAGCTTAGAAAACATAAAAATTAATAGCACAACATGTTATTTATAATTCTCATTGAATTAATATTTGTGTTTTCATATAACAATTTAAGTTTTGTCTAAAGAAAGACATGTGTTGCTCCAGAATATAACACGAGTATGAACGCTTCCAACAAAAGCTTTGCACTTATAGGCACATGTAGCTTTGGAAGCAGGTTTGTGTGAGATTAACGGGAGTGGTGGGAACTACTGTGGCCATGGAAGCTTTTAGCGGGCTAAGTCCATTGTATATTTTCACTATGAAATCTGCAGTTGCTGCTCTCAGGTTGCTGACGAGTGGCGATCTCAACTCAGCGAACGACAGTGGTCACATGAGCATCGTGGGGCGTATCTATGATCTTGAGCTATTGTTGAGTAGGCATGACGCAATTTCGATAGTCTTATACATGTTCAGTATTACCATAATCGTTTTTAGAACAACTGACAACTTAGAAGAAAAGAACTGATTTTCAAGTGAAAAAACTGCACATACTTTAAATAAATATAAATAAATTATAACATACACCCGTACAAGTTATTTCACAGCGTATTTTTTGTTCAAACAGAACACAACAAATTAATTGTGATATTTCTAAAGGACATGACATAATGACGCTTTGCTTGCATTTGACACTTTTTTCCCGACAAGCGGGCCCCTCAGCGGGTAAACCGAATTCCAGTACGCTGAATCTAGTGGTGCTAAGAGGGTTGTCAACTTTTTATGATCAAAAAGCGCAGACCTCATACTTAAATGGCGCTAAAACCGCTAAATTATAATTTATGTAACTATTTGTACTCAAAACGCGCTGTAAAAATGTTTAAAAACGAAAAAATATACTGAAATAGTAATAAAAATTCTATTATTCAAATTACTGTTTTTACAAAGATATTTTAATAATTTGAATGATTGCTTTAAAAATAAAACTAAAAACGGTTTAGAGTGAGACAACCAACTAAAAACTTGTTCTTAATTTTTGGGTTCAGGTGTAACATAAAGAAAATACCTATCAAAGCTGGTGTTAGGCAAGATTGTGTTCTTTCTTCACTGCTGCTTAACGTTGTCCTCGATTGTATGTTGCAACATGGTATAACCCGGAAACTTAACACAAAGTTGGAAAACCTGGATTAAGCAGATGACAACTATCCTCTGGCTAACAGATATTGCGCTATGTTAGGAGAGCTGGATTCTATACAGTCAGAAGCATACAGTGTTGGCTTGCAGATAATCCTATCCTTAACCAAAATTATGCGAATCAACGCTAATAACACAACGATCTTTCGAATTCTGAAACAGAAATATGGGAGATATCCCGTCTTTTTGCTATCTCGGCGGTATTCACACGATGTCCGGCGATTTCAGTGTTGATATTCGGAACAGATCGAATCTTTTAGTCGACTGAATGCTATAAGGCGTTTTACACATATCTTTCCAAAACCGTCAATTAACATCTTTCGTATGGTTGCGAGTTATGGGATGCGGCTGTGAGTGATGTCAATTCCATTCTGGCGTTTATAAACCGATGACTACGGTACATTTTGAAAATATTTTGGACAGAAACAAGATCACACCAAGTTTCAATAATGAAGGAAATTATGAGAAGGAAATGAATTGGGCACACTCTGAGGAATCCAAATTACGACCTAGCAAATCTGGCCACTAAATGGAATTTGCAAGAAAGTAGAGGAATTGAAAGGCCAGCTGATCCCTGGAGAAGACTGCTTCTCTGTTTCAAATAAAATAGAATGAATTGAGTTTCAGAAAATGGGCCTTAGAAAGAGGTAGATGAAAAGAATTTCTTATGGCCCAATTATACCCTTGTAATTTTTAAAGAATCGAATAATAGCAACAACAAAGTTTAGTATATAGTATTAAATATTTAAAATTTCTAGCTTTCTTCTTAAAATATTGTTACGTTTTAACCTTTTTAAAAGTTTGAGTTCTTTTAAATTGCGTAAAATAAAATAAATGCGGCGAATTTATGTTTTACCTTAAAGTCGTTTATTTACGCCTAAACACGACTTTACTTTATTACATCATTACACAATGACTGTCAAACTCTAACTGAACTGCTAGGCGCCCTTTTATACCAAATCATCATCAAAATTTCTATTTACGTTAAATTCACAAGATAATAAAATCGTAAAACACAAAAAGGAATCAAGCTGACAACACCGTTAAACGTGCCAGTCAGTGGTAGCACTCTTAATAGCTCAGACAATTAGGGTAGTGACAGATACACAAGAGCCTTGACGCAAACCAATAAATTCCATAACTAAAGCTACCACTGTACTAATTTCGTGTATCTTTCTTTAGGCATTGCTTATTTTCGTAAAAGTATTTAATTTTTTCTCTTTTATTTAAAATAGCTTGTATGTAAGTCATAAAATATGGGCCCTTTGATTTGAGATACGTTTCAAAATCACTACTGTTATTGATTTTTGTAGTTTAATTCCAAAGTTTATATGTATAAATGAGTTTACCGAATTTAGTAACTTTCTATTTCTTACAAAAATTTCAAATAGAAAAGCGCTAACCTTGTGCGTTTTTTGAAAAAAGCGATAACGAGACAAAATGCGACTTTTCAGTAGTTGAAACACGCTAAATATTGCGTGAAAGGCGCTAAACTGGCAATAATTAGATTGTCGCATTAAAAAATGTACGAGTAAACCTCACAGTTATATTAAGCAAAAAGGGGTAAAATTCTTGCTTCAAAAATTGTAATTAAAATAACAAAATTAAAAGTAAAAAACTAAAATTTTAAAAATTGCAAAATCTGCACAATCTACGAAAAAACTGATTTTTTGGATAAAAATTTTCAATTTTTGATTTGAGATACGTTTCAAAATCACTACTGTTATTGATTTTTGTAGTTTAATTCCATAGTTTATATGTATAAATGAGTTTACCGAATTTAGTAACTTTCTATTTCTTACAAAAATTTCAAATAGAAAAGCGCTAACCTAGTGCGTTTTTTGAAAAAAGCGATAACGAGACAAAATGCGACTTTTCAGTAGTTGAAACACGCTAAATATTGCGTGAAAGGCGCTAAACTGGCAATAATTACATTGTCGCATTAAAAAATGTACGAGCAAACCTCAAAGTTATATTAAGCAAAAAGGGGTAAAATTCTTGCTTCAAAAATTGCAATTAAAATAACAAAATTAAAAGTAAAAAACTAAAATTTTAAAAATTGCAAAATCTGCACAATCTACGAAAAAACTGATTTTTTGGATAAAAATTTTCAAAACTGCTCCGTGCTTAAAAAACTACAAATTCAGATGAATCTGCATATTTTGCAACGCTGTACATGATCCTGGTGAGTGGCACTATGGGCTCCCTAGTGTCAACCTCAACTGTTTACAGTAATATGCTGTTGTATCTAAAACGGATGGTGGTGTGAGGCGGGGAATTTCGGGCCCAGTACCTATGGAACCCATTGGCAAGTGGCCCAGCGTATTCCAGACAGAGATCCAGGCACTTTTCATCTATGCGCGAATTAATAAAGAGCGTTTGATCGGGGGCGCTTCTACTAATATATATTCTGATAGTCAAGTGGCACTAATGGCCTTTTTTCAGAGTATATAGACTCGAAACCGGTAAGCGAGTCCTACACGAATGGCGACATGTTGGGGAATAAGATAATTCCTTTTTGAGTCCTCGTATACACTGGTGTTATGGAAAAAAGGAGATCGCTAAAGAACTAGCAAGGCGGGGCTCGGCCAGTGGTCTCGTAGATCCACGCCCAGGGGAAGACTGTTGACTGGGATCAAAACTCCGCTAGTCATATTTGGTACAATACCCAGGTCTGAGGTAGGCGAAGTGGCTAGTGAGACTCTTTAACTATAATGGGGTGTTGCGCTACGTGGGCAAGGCAACTAAGAGAAAACTTATTAGCTTCCTAACGGGACATTACTAGCAGAGTAGGAAGAATGCTCCAATTGGATTCTTTCCTAAAGAATGATTCTCTTTGGGAGTCGATTTTTTAAAAAAGTATTTAAAATACGACTCGTGAGAAAAGTCAAAAACAAAAGTTTATATAAAAATCGAAAAGAATCAAAAGGAGTTGAAAACGAGCAATTCGTATTAGTAAATGTTGTTTGTGTAATATAAAACATGCACACAAAATATACATACATACATACCTACGAATGCATGATATTACGAATTTATTAATTATACAAATAACATGCATTGAAATGAATTGCTCGCTTTCGGTACTATTTTGCTTATTTTTAATTTGTTTGCAGTATAAAATCCGTGCTCACGAGTTAAAGCACAAAACTCATAAAATAAAAATAAAATAATTTAAAAAATTTTAAATTTGTGCTCACCAGTCGAGCAAAAAATATTTTGAGCAAGAAGTATGATTCGTGCTCGAGTCATAAAACGAGCGAACCAAAGAAAATTCTGCTCACAAGCCGAGTTTTTTCGTACTATGATTACTAGCTTAAATATCACCTCTTCAATCTAAATGTGGTACCTAAATCGGAGTGTCGCCTGTGCAGGAAGGAAGAAAAAACGAGGGTTAGTGCGTTGTTCCACATACAAAAAACAAAAAATCACTCATCACAAACTTTGATAAAATATGTATTTTTGAAAGGTAATATACTCCGTTGAATAAAAAACTGAACATTTTGCTTTCAACTACTTCTCTCTTCTGTAAAAAATGTAGTTTATGTGCTTCAGAAATAACTTATAACTTTTTCATTCCTTAATTGAATAACCATGATGTCCAGGAGATGTGGTTTCAACAAGACGACGCAACATGTCACACAGCTTGTGCTACAATAGATTTATTGAAAGACACGTTTGGTGACCGCCTAATTTCACGTTTTGGTCCTGTGAATTGGCCTCCAAGATCGTGTGATTTAACACCGCTAGACTACTTTTTGTGGGGCTATGTAAAGTCATTGGTCTATGCGGTAAAGCCACAAACGCTTGACCATTTGGAAGACAACATTCGCCGTGTTATTGCCGATATACGACCACAAATGTTGGAAAATGTCATCGAAAATTGGACGTCCAGATTGGACTACATCCGCGCCAGCCGTAGCTGTCATATGCCAGAAATCATATTTAAAATGTAATGCCACAAAATTAGCTTTCGGATAAATAAAACTCATGTTAATCGAATAATCTATCGTTGTTTTATTGCAACTTAAAGTTCTATACTTCTATAAAAATCACCCCTTATATGTGGTCGTTGGGCGTGTCCGTTGTCCTATCTTGTCCAAATTTCGCTTATATATATAGTTAGCCTTAAAATAAATGTCTGCACGAAATGTATTTATCTCCAACGACTTTTTCTATTATTGTCCATTCACTCTATGGGATCGACGCACTGTGCGACGGACCTCAATCTCTGTATGTGGTTTTAGCAAACATTCGGAGGCGAACTTTTATGGAGCCTGAACAGGTTCATTGGTTACCCAATGGGAATATTGCGGTCTTCATACGTAAAGTAGAGGGTATTCTTCTGGAGACTGTTACGACTGGTGCTTCCGAATCCATCGATAAAGTTATCTGCCCAGGGATTTTTTACTGCTTTTTGCGGTTATTACGCTAGCGAGTTTGACGCCGGAATGTTTTTGTATGGCCAGTTGGGCTTCTCCGACCCAATTAAATAATAATAAAATAATAATGAAACCTTACAAATTCGTTTATATTCGTAATATTAGTTGTTACTGTGGCCGATGCTAAGAGCAGCCACAAAAGCCCACAAATTCTTCTACGTTAGTACCGAATTCACATTACATATGTTCTAACTATAGCCGATGATAAGAGCCTCTACATTCTGCTTGCCGTCCTTATAATTACTTTATTTTTGCTGAGTGTAATAGCTCCTGAATTCCTCCTTCCTTCTTCTTTGGTCCTAACCGTTGACGTTAGCAATAATACAGGAGCTCTCTTCTTCTTTCTAATAATCGTAGGCGATGACAAAAGTTCCCGAATTCTTTTCACATTTGGCGATTATGCATATGCTTCAGAGATTGTCTCATAAACCTAGGAATAATATCACTTTTTCCAGAGATCATACTAAATGTGTTTTGTAGAAGAAGTAGGAAAAACTTGGCGTAAGATTTCGTCAATAAAGGTTGAGTTATATCCCAGATTTCAGTGTTCGTGCTACCAGAATTAAATCTGTTGCCAGATATCGAGAGTAGTACTCTACCTATTTGATAATAAACCTATTCCACGTTCAATTAAACCAAAGGTGTTGGACTTACCGTTGGAGCAAAGCGATGCGTAATGTGCTGCCTCTTAATGGCGAAAAAATTTTTGATACAATAAATAAAAACTGCACTTGTGCTGAATTGAGGAAAATTTATTTGTCATTGGAATCGAACAAAGGGGGTTAAACATCAACACTGTTAAAACTGAGTATTTAGGGCTGAATTTAGGGAACATTGAACGTGTACATGAGTTTTAGTATGTGGGGAGTATTGTTGCTGAAAATGGTGACACAGAGCAAGATGTCATAAATTGCATAAAGTACTCTCTTCTAATAACTACGGCCTAAATATAAAATAGATTTCCATCTTGTTGTATAGATGCGAGATCGGAAATCGGAAGCTTACTAAGTGAAATATGTCGGCAATCTTTGAAACCTACAGGGAAGCAGATTAAGAGGTCGACCTAAAATAACATGGACGAGGTCAGCCCTGAATGAAATTAATGTCGTTTAACAGACTTGCGCGAAATAAGGAAACGACTTATACAGAGCTTGTACACAGTATATAGGTGGATCAATGACATAGAGCATAGAGCTATTATTATTAAATATGTAACAGGTCACTCAATAAGACCGTATTATAAGTAATAAAAAAAACTTTTTTTTACAAAACTCGATTTTATCATTCAACATAGTTGCCTTCGAGGTCCATAAAACGACTACAACGTGTTTTCAACATTCCGATACCACCATAGCGCGATTTTTCTTTCTCGTCAAAATATGCTTCAGAATCAGCTATTACTTCACAATCCGGTTCTAATTTCTTTCTAGAAAGAATTCTCTTGAGATCTGAAAACAGAAAAAAGTCGCTGTGAGCTAAATCTTGAGAATACGGTGGGTGGATAACAGGGTTGGCAAAAACCCGGTGTTTTTTAAAAAATACCCAACCCACCGGGTTTTATTGCGTTTTTATGGGTTTTTTCGGGTTTTATAACTGCTTCCAAATTTCGAAAATATTTTTCATTTGTTAGTACAATTATGTACGTTGTGTTAGTATTTATAATGCAATTTTCGACTTTTGGCAGTATCAAGACGGTATTGTGTTCTATGAGCTGCTAAAAATTGTTAACCGGAGCCGACTGCAGTTACTTTGTTTAATCCATGCCATCCTCCGTTAAGCTGTCTATTAGCAAAAGTACTTATTGAACGCTGACAGATCATGGGCAGGGGGAATATCGCTTTATTGTTAGACTCACCTGGCCTAGATTGGATCGTTAGCGCTCCAATCAGTTGTTTAAATGGGATTGTGGGAGCATCGCCTCTACTGTGGTTATCCTCATTGGGCATTTCATTATGGGCAGGTACACGCAAAGACTGTGCTTACCCCCGAATGACTTCTGCCATGGTTGTAGATGGGTTGAGGAAGAGGAGAGTGTGGCCCAGTTTGCCAGTGTCCGTCTCCAGCTAGACGTAGATTACTTACACTTGGCTCAATCTTTCTCGATAGCTTATCGGAACTATCGACTATTGATATCAGGTTAATAGCTAGGTTCATTAGACTGCAAGGCTGGTTTCCGACTTGATTTACGGGATTATGCTTCTGTGTGAGACCTCTGGATGACTGTTAAGGCCGGTAAATCTGAACTTGGCGACTAACACAGGGGCTTTGCTTCATGTGTGCTATCACAACAGCACGCTATGTGTGCTCTAGAGTGCCTTGACTCAACGAGGCTGCTACTAACATAAGTTAAACCATGCATTATAAGAAAAACGAAAGGAACATAAAGACAAACATGGTTAAGTTGATCTTTTGCATTATAACGCTCGACCTCACGTTGTAAAAGTTGCCAACCAATTGTTAGAAACGATCAACTGCCACATTTGCTGTTTTCTCCGAGCACTGCTCCTTCTGACTATTGGCTGTTTTTACGGATACAATAACATTTGACATGCCACTGAACCACTTCTTTTAAAGATATATAAAATTGGCTTTAAAAGACTAGAAGTTTTTCTGAGACGAGATACGCAAATTTGCTAAGAGGTGGGGAAGCAGTGATTTGATAAATTTATCAATTAATGATCTAAAAAACGGTCCGAATTTGATTAATTTAATTTAGATAAGAAACCCACCCGGGATTTTTTTAAATATAATACCCATTAAAACCCGGGTGGGTTTAATTGGGTTACTCAGTGGGTTGTCAACCCTGGTAGGTAAGCAATTATAAGCATAATTCATTCAATTTTGACATCGTTTTCATCGATTTGCGGCACTCACTTTGAACAAAACTTCGCATTTCCAAATGTTCATCGTAAAAACATTACCATCTACCATCTATCAATACAATGTCAGCTAGCTCGTGCGCCTTTAATTTGCGATCGTTCCTAACCAATTTGTGTTTTTTTTGATGTTTTCTGGACGTCTCCTGCTCTCTGCATTATTTGTGCTGGTACGACCACGTTTAAATTCCACAATCTATTTTCTCTTCTCTATTTCGATGAAGCAGAGTGCTGATAATGTTTATCAAGTCATGTTTCTACTGAATTTTTTCATCAAAAAGCAATGCTTTAACAAAACTTGAAATTCACTTTTTTCAATTTTATTTTTCAATAACACGTATCGTTTGAAGCTTAGTATTAAATAAAAATTCTCATAACACCATCTATGTGTCATCCTACGGACTTATCGAGTGACCTGATATTTAGTAATATATATATACATATTTAGATAATTTAGCGGTATTGTGCATTAGATCTCTAATATTCAATTTAAGGTATTCAGTTTCTGAACATTAGATCGCATTGAGCATATATGTACATATGGTAAGAACACAAACATACGAGGGCGGATTGACATTGAAGCTACCTAGCGCTAGATGGTAGTACAAACACAAAATCTTTTTCTTTCTTAGAAATTGCGATCTGTCAAACGTCAGCTGTTAAAGTTTTAGCCAAAATCAAAATACGTGAGATTGAAATGGTACGCATATCATATGAACGTCTGTTCAACATTTTGCATGAACATTTGCATATGAAAAATCCATCGGCAAGATGGGTGCCGCGTTTGCTCAGAGTTGAACAAAAACGAGTTCGAGAGATCACTTCACAGCGGTGTTTCGACATGATAAAGCATAATCCTCTGTGGGTCCACCACTACACACCTGAAACCAAAAATCAGACGAAGCAATGGGTGGAAGCTGGTGGAAGTGCTCCGAAGAAGGCGAAGACAGCGAAATCGGCTGGCAAGGTTATGGCCACTGTATTTTGGGATGCACACGGAATATTGCTCATCGATTATCTTGAAAAGGGATCCACAATTACAGGAGAGTATTATCGTGCATTATTGGATCAATTGGTTGATGCAATCAAGGAAAAACGACCACATTTAAACAAGAAAAAAGTGAAATTTCTTCAAGACAACGCACCGGTTCACACAGCATTGGATACGATGCTAATACTACGAGAAATCCACTTCGAATTGGTTGATCACCCACCTTTGAGTCCAGATTTAGCCCCTAGTGACTTTTTCCTGTTTCTAATCTTGAAAAAATGGCTCGCAGGAAAAAGATTCATCTCAAACGAAGAAGTGATTACCGAAACTAATGCGTATTTTGAGGAGTTCCCAAAATCGTATTATTCAGATGATATAAAAAAGTTGGAAAATCGTCTTACTAAGTGTATTGAGCTAAAAGGAGACTATGTTGAGAAATGAGTGAATGGTTTTTGGAAAAAAAATGTTTTTTCCTACTTAGGTAGCTTCAATATCAATCCGACCTCGTATAATGCATTAACCTTAACACCGGCATTAATAATAAACGCGTTCATCCTTTTATTAATTCTATTATTTTAAATTTCCCAGTAGTTTTCCTTAAACTATGGATGAATTGACATGATTGTGTAAATTCAACAAACCGGTAAAGTAGGAAGACAGATGAACAAAAAGAAAATTCGAAAATCCATTTAATTCAAGCGCCATTGAAAAAAGGTGAAAAATGGAAGATAAATAGAAGAAATGAACGACATTGAAAAGGAAATTATTTTTATTTCTGCTCGAAGGATAATTCAAAGCAAATTAATGCATGACAATGTGCGAGCGTATACAACGAAACAGAAAGAAAAAATGGAATAAAAATTATAAAAAAAGAAAAAATAAAAAATATAAAAGTAAAACAATAGAAATTAATGTCGATGTAAATGAATGCCGCCTCATCTTAAAAAGGAAAAATAATAAAATTACGTGATGACTTTGTAATGAAATATATTCTTTCATAGAAAAAATATATTATGTAAAGGGAAGTTGTAATTGTAAGTCGGTATTGGGAATTATAATAATATAATAGCATACAAATTTAGCTTAAATGTACGAATTTTAAATTTAATTTGATTATTAAGAAAACCAGTTTATATGGCATTGGAGACAAAAAGAAACAAAAACCAATCATTTGAATCAAAATTTTAAATTAAAAGAAATTCTGGTATAAAAATCATATGTAATATATTTGTCATTTAGTAGGGTTAGCACAGAGTTTTGACTTTACCGTCTTAAAAATTAAAAAAGTGAAGTTAATCAATTTACAAATAAAGCATTCATTTTTTGCAATGATTGCTATTAAACTTTTGAGTCTACATAACGACCTTAAGGTTATTTTAGAAGACATAACCAATCACGAATTGGTCTTGTTTAGAAACACAGTGAGATTGCTTGACTTTTGGTAACAAAAAATCGAAGTTGTTGAACATTCCAGAAATGTAATCAGTTCGCACTGGCAACAAGCTCTATTCTCCTATGGCGTCTACGCACTGAACACTTACGGCCATATGCAAAAAAAATATAAAAATAGACTTGTAGTGCACGTAAGTTACCACACACTTTAAGCTTACCAAACATTTGTTAAAAACCCTACATTAGCTAATGATTGCTTTACTAAATTTTAAGTTTTCATGTTGGGAATACCGGGATTTTTTTGTATCAGTGATACAAAATAAACGAATTCCACACATACGAGTAGTCGAAACTAAAAAGATTTATTTTCGTTAATGTAATATAAAATCAGATTTTTTGATAAATCTGTTTCAGTTGCCATTACCTTTTTTATTTCTTCTTTAATTTTAAATTTTCAAATCCTAAAAAATTAAGACAAATAATTTTATTAATGGGATAATAAATACCCGAATAACGAGCTTTTTGTATTTGTTTTGATTTTATGTACATCACTAGAGGAAAAATGTTTTTATTGTGCTTAAATGAAAAAATTTATTAGAATAAAATTAGTTTTTAAAGAAAAAGTTTAGAAAACAAGGCCGAGAATAATAAAGTGGGTCTAAAAATGTATATACATACAGTCGGGTACAAAACCAAGTACATGTTTTGAAGTTGAAGAGAAAAATTCATATAAAAACCACACATTTATTCAGTGTTAAATCCTTTAAAAGAAAAAAATTAAAGAACCAATACAGGAATGGAAGAAAGGCAATGATATAAAAAAATCTGCATGCACTTAATTTTGCACTTTTCGTTTAAATAGAGAAGAACTTACATACACTTTTTAACACCATTCTTAGGACTCCTTTTTTGTGGTGATTTTAAAGAATTAAGACATACTCTCTGGCCCCATTCATATTATATTCGTTGTCATAGCTTCAACATGTTCCACGAAGTCCAATTGTATTTTTCCAAGCGTTTTTTTTTTACTATTGGCAAAAAATTCTCCATTGGATTGGAATTGGGTCTTTATGATTATCACTAATTTACCGAAAATTTCTGTTGCAACAGTTATTTGACAATTTTAGAGGTCTGGCTTGGATCCCCATGTCACTAAAAGACGATATTTCGTTTTGGGTAAGGTTTTATAGCTCCAAAAAATTTCTTTTGCGCCAAAATATGCTATTTTTATGTTCATATCAAATATTCATAACATAGATGTCACTTTAAAGTACTCTTAAAGTAGGTAGCTTCCTACGTTAAAATTTTTAGAGTAAACGTAGGTTTAACAAAGGGATTTTAATCTAATAATCGTGTTTGGCCGTTAGACACTCTTAACTGACGGCAGTTAAAGTAGTGTCAGATTTTACAGTTTTCTTTGTTACTATATTAAGTTTGGTTAAAACCAGCTGCCGGTCCTAGGACCAAACCAATTAGGCCAACAAGACCGCACACGATATTAACATTGCAAAAAAAAAAAAAAAAAAACTGACCTACATGACCATCGAGAAAAGCCGGCTACGTTAACGAAACGACCGATACAAAGCAAGTGTCTTGAGGTTATTGCCTCTTCTTCACAGTAATATCTGCACAACGTTCATCCCCCATGTCTAAGACTCTATGTCCTGCCCACTACATAATTGCCCGAGAGCAAAATTACCACAGCTGAAACGCTTCGTCTTGGTAGGTTCACCAGCTGACTAGACCTCCTCCGATCAACGACCGGCGACAGCTCTCTCGCCTGTCTGAAGAACATATTGCTAGCCCAGCACCTTAGATACAGATGACAAGTAGATATAGGCATCCTAACACTTTCTTTTGTCATATTGACCTGACATTAAAATATTCCATTATAAGTAACAAGTGGCATTCCGACTTCGCCCGAGAATTACCGCCTGAATTTAGGTATAGATGCATACTTTCCTAATCTTCTTCCAGAGATAAGCGTCCCGTACCCAACAACTAGTAGTGTAGATGAGGTGTAATAGTACATTCAAAAACGAATTACACCGACCTACCGCAAAATACCGGCATGATCCCAAGATGATGATTCTCTTATCCTCAGCAAGACAGCACAGGTCATGTGTTTGGCCATAATATACGGCGGCAAGGAATTCAGAAAAACATTGAAAGCCTCTGTGGCCGTTGTCCACAACGCCACGAACATCTCAACCAAGGCAGCGGAAAGATATCCAACTTCTTCAGCACATAACAATTCTCCGGCGATCTCCATCATACAATTACTCCATAGCAAACCATAGGTCTAACTATATTGGTATAGCTCTACATTATAGATGACAGGGCGAGTTCCCAGCGTCTACCAACTATACCCTTGCTGTTGTTACCCTATTGGACATGTATGATTTATTGTCAAATATGGTACTTTCGGTCTGATTATAGCATGGCTTGTAAAGTTTGGACATATCCTTTAATTACATTATTTGTAACTCGGAGATTTATCGTGTGCGAATCGGTAGAAGCAACTTTTAGAACCACCGAAACCTGTAAAGAACTTTAATATCAATTTATACTCGTATAGTTCATCAACGTACAACGGCATTTAGGTGAACCCTCTTATCTTCTCGGTTTGTTCAGTATGGCTTTATCTTTTTCAGCTCACAGTTTCTTCTAAACTTCCCATGAGCACCAGTTAATTCTCTAGCGGTTAGATAGATGAAACAAACTTCGCAGTAACACGTGATGCTTCTAAAGTAATGGCTCTAAAGCCATTGCATACTCTATAGAAAGCATTGCTTTTTTTGCCAATATATATGGGGTTTTTTAAGCCTGATAGAACTTTAAATTATTAAAGAATTTTTACTAAAAATTTAATTTTAATCCAAAAACCTTTTTTATTTGATTGATCAATACATGGAATTATAATTTGAAACTGATTTGTGGCATATGACCACCGCTTCTGTTTTTGACCAAGCGCTTTCTGGTTGTCCAATTCTGGGCCACTTTTGCGAGCATGGCTGACCGTATGTCATGAATAACACGAAGAATTTTGTGTTCGAAAGCGTCAATTATTGTCGGTTTATTATCAGAAACCTGTGACTTTATATAGCACAAAAGAAAATAATCCTGAGGTGGCAAATCGCATAACCCTAGATGGCAATTGACAGGGCCAGTTCTTAAAATCAAATTTTGCCCGCATCAATGTCATCCACATTTTCAAATAAAAAATTATTTCTAATGGTCGACCTCCATTGATCATAACTCAAGCTCCGGCTTTAATTTTGAATTTTTCATGACGATTTGCCAGAGTATACTGATAATAAATATCAAAAATCGATAGCAGTATAACAGTTCGTTTGACAGTTAACCTTTTCGGAAGCTCTATCGGGTGTGAAAAACACCCTATATTAAGTGCCGCTTCTATATAAGTGCCGGAGTAGCGTGTTGTAGTGGTAAGAGTGCACGCATACAATACAAGTGGCCCAGGTTCAAATGCCCAGCTGAGGATATGAAAAAAATTAATTTCGGTTTCGAGTGTTTAATAAAGAGACTTCAACCTCCCTCCAGATAAGACCATCTAAAGAAGCTTCACTGATCTTCCTGTTTACCTCTGGCGATGATGACAAACATCAGACGAATGATCAGGGGAAACTGTAACCTACTGGTGGTGTTAATTAAGGATCAAGACCATCACTTAGAAAAGACCTTCACCACTACACAATCATATAGAGGCGAGCTACAGTAATTCGATTAATCAAACTGAAACAAAGCAATGGATGCTTTTTGAAAAGCCAATAGACTTCTTTGAGGAGTGACGGAAAAAAACATTATAATTAAGTTGCAAGCTTTAGGGATTGATTAAGATTGACTTTACCAAAGTGAAAGAGCTTGTGATGACCATTTCGTAGACAGAAAGAAAGATGTTTAACGGCATGAATAACCACGGACAAAAGCGCTAACTAGACACTTGTAGATGATTCATTTGACTAACTTCCGCAAAAACTATTACATGTAATTGTGAAACTTAAGCCAGCAGATGCTCTTGTGATTGGTATGAAGAAAATAGGATTCTCTTAGTCTCTTATCGTCTAAGCAATAATTTCAAACATATTTTTATATGCATTTTTGTTCCAGTTTTTAGAAAATGTTAGAAATTTTAAAAATTTTCTGTTTTAAGCTGTTCCCCTTACTAACATAGTTCCGTTTCCCCTTCCAAAAGAATTCAATAAAAGCAATTTTATCAATAATTTTATCACAGCAATTAACTTTACAATTTACATACATTTCTTCTCTCAATCCTTAAAAGCCCCAATCATTAAGAAAACCACAAAAATTATCAGACTCCAACCCATAATACCCATTACTCCGACCTCCTTTGACTTGTTAACTTTCATACCCACGCAGAGTAATTGTGTGTGTGGCAAGCAGCACCCAACTACAGTTTATTGTCTGTTAAAAGTGGGTGGATAAATGGGCGTATAAATATAAAATATTGACATTAACGTGTCTTTAAGTCACAAAGTGTAGTTAATGCCGTTGTTGTTGTGGTATTGGTCTAATATACGCAGAAGAAGAGAGAAAAAGAGGAAGAAAATGTATAAAAAAAGAAGAAGAAATAAATAAAGAAATATCACAAATTACCATCATTACTACCATTATCATTGACATTACCACCAGCATTATGTGATGATAGTAAAATGAAAAAATAACAACAAAAACAACTAAAAACATCTTAAGGCCAACAACAAGAACAACACAAAGGTCTCTTTCGTTTCATTTTTACTTTTATGACATCAACAGATGTCGTTGACAGATTATTACAAAAATTATTATTATTATGCCATAAGACATATAGTTTTTTTGCTTTCTTTTGAATATAAGTACATATACGAGTATCTTTAGAATGTATATGCAACTGTGTAAGTATGTACCTTTAAGATTGAAGATATTTCAAAAAAAATTATAGATATGCATAGGTATGTGTGTATCATAAATTTAAAAAATCTTGAACTATTACTAAAAGATAATAGGACATATATTTACTATTTTTTTATATATTTTAGAAATAGATTTAAACTAAAGATCGTACACTTCGAATATAGGACACTTTTTTAATAACAAGAAATATTCTTAATATTGCATAGTTGTCCTTCTACAATTTATCCATAACCCCTTGTAACATAATAGTCATTCAACAAGCAAAGTTCCCGAATATGAAGTTAAATCAATTAAAGCTGACACTTGCCTTTTTGCCTCCAAGATGTGCATTTTATTCTTTTTATTATATTCCATGTGTTCTCTCAACAACTGTTGAGCAATTCGAGAACGTTATTTTAGATCAGAAGGTCACTAAAGTTGAAGATTGAAACATTGAAATACTGCGACTCTCTGGTCTATTGAGCTGCCATGATTATAATACGATTTCCCTATAATATCCCTTCCAAATTTAATGCCCTGACGCATTTCAGGATATCGGCTAGTGCTCGAATGAAGAATTAAAATCGTACAATCTTCGCCATACAATAAATCACGGTGCTGGAAGTATAATGATTTGGGATCCTATGTATGCGGTGGATATTGTTGTATAGAAACTTTTTCCATCCATTGTAAACATATTTCTAATCAGTCCCATGTAAATAAATAAAATACATAGAAAAATTTTATAGTTTAGTGGAAAATTTTTGTTTTTTTTTGGTAAAAAATATATATCATTTAACTGTCCGGTTATTAAATTGAGCCACTGTATGTGCTCTGTCGATTCAGTTTACTCCCACAGAATTGACATATTAGTTTTTAAGACCACACCTTTTTTACAGTTACACAAGATTGAATCATAATAAAACAATGAAATAAAGCTTTAAATCAATAAAACAGGCTTTGTATTTTATAACATTAATATTTAAACATTATTTCGGCCATGTGGCTGCAAGGGCTGGCGCGTACAAGGCACATTCTAGAACATCAGTTTTCACAAGCTTTTTGAAGCATATGCGGTCGGATTTGGCGAATGTTGATTTCCAGGTATTCAATTGTCTCTGGTGGCGTAGACAAGTGACTTTACGTTACGCCAAAAAAAAAAAATTAAAAAAATTATCCAATGGGCTTAAATCATACGATATTAGTGGCCTATTAACTTACGTGAAATTACACTTTCAACAAAAAAGTATCTTTGAGTAAATCATCTGTAGCGCACGCTGTCTGCCATATTGCTCTGTCCTGTTCGAACCATGTGTCAGCAAACTTATGCCAGCTGATTGCGTTCACCATTGACCGTAATACTCTGACCACCGTCGTATTTGAAGACATATGGTTCCGAACAGTAATTTTTTATAAATGTAATTATGGATGTAATAGCTTGTGGATAATCCTCACTTCAAAAGCGACAATTCTGCTTATTTACGTAACTATTCCACCAAAAATTGGTCTTATCGCAGAACAAAATTTTGTAGTTTGAAGTTTGACAAACAATGCCAACAATTTGCAAGCGTCGATATGGTGTAAGTTTATTTATTTATTTAAATGTTAATGCAGTACAACAAGATACAATCTTATTAAATAGTACTGTTAAGGCAGAGTTATGCTATAAACACATTCAAGGCTACCGGCCATCGGCCACACGACTACGAAAGACGCTGGCTACAAAAGCAGCCAAGTAACTAGCTACTTACGAGTACATATTTATTTTTTAACGACTACAGCTACAAAAAAACGTGGAAAAATGTACACATGTATGATTGTTCTTTTTCAGTTGGGTGACGTATTTTTTTTCGCGTTTTTAATGTATAAATTTATGTATTGCGTTTTTAAAACGCCTACTCATGTATTTTATTTTAGTGACAACACTAAACTGTTTGTTTTCTAAGTTGGCTTCGCATATGCACACATATGTATATTCTATTTTTGACAGCTTGTAGCCGATGGTGGGTAGCATCGAATGTGTTTATACTTAGCATTACAGTAAAGTATGGAAAATAGTTTGTGGTATATATTGCACATAAATTGTTAATTAATATGTGTAAATATTGCAGTTTTAAAATGCTTTGAATTGCTATATCATTCGGGAGCTCATTCCAGAGACGAATTGCATTTAGTGTTCGTCAGAAATTCGTTTTCTATATCTAAAAAAATTAATCTTGAAAATGTTAATCTTCTATAAAGATATTGGGGTTGGGAAGTATGGTTAAATTTGTGCAGATATACTAGTGTACGGAATTTTAATAAGTTTTCAGATGAAATATTATAAATTTTGTGCGAGATTTTAGATATTCTACTAAATCCGATCGACATGAATTTTATTTATCTGAAAGATAATCTTGTGGCATTACGTTTTTAACATGATTTCTGGCATATGACCACCACGGCTGGCGCGGATGTAGTCCAGTCTGAACGTCCAATTTACGATGACTTTTTCCAACATTTGTAACCGTATATCGGCAATAACACAACGAATGTTGTCTTCTAAATGGTCAAGCGTTTGTGGCTTTACCGCATAGACCAATGACATGGCCCCACAGAAAGTAGTCTAGCGGTGTTAAGTCACAAGATCTTGGAGGCCAATTCACAGGTCCAAAACGTGAAATTAGGCGGTCACCAAACGCGTCTTTCAATAAATCTATTGTGACACGAGCTGTGTGAAATGTTGCGCCGTCTTCTTGAAACCACAACTCATGGACATTATGGTTATTCAGTTCAGGAATGAAAAAGTTATAATCATGGCTCTATACCGATCACCATTGACTGTAACGTTCTGGCCACCATCGTTTTTGAAAAAGTACGGACCAATGATTCCACCAGCCCTTAAAGCGCACCAAACAGTCAGTTTTTCTGGATGTAACGGTGTTTCCACATACACTTGAGGATTACCTTCACTCCAAATGCGGCAGTTTTGTTTGTTGACGTAGCCATTTAACCAGAAGAGCGCTTCATCGCTAAACAAAATTCGCTTATGAAAATCGGGAACAACGGTAATCTCTTTTTGAGCCCATTCGACGAATCTACACCTGGCGTGAGTCTATTCACGATGAATTGCCAAACCAAACTGAGAATAAATCAGTTGACAGCTGTTAAATCAGTCGCCATCTTAAAAAGTAATGCCAACTTAAAATTCTGTACCTCTACAAAAAACACGCTTTACAATTAGGTATTTCAGACGGCAAGCAGCTAATGTGCAACTGAACGTCATCTGTCTACATCTGTACACCACAGAATTTCAGTTTTGATGGTAAATCTTTTGAGTAAATTGTATATAACAGTGGACTAAGTATAGAGCCTTATAGCACATCTCTAGATAAAAAAGAAAACTACTTGATTTGTTACAAAAACGACATACGAATTCAGTTCTATCCCGTAAGTAAGACAATATTAGCTTAAGAGTTGTATCTAAAAAATGGCACATATGTTTAAGTTTTTGTCATAGCACGGTATACTCAACGATGTCAAACGCCTTAGAATGAGCAAATAAAATTAAAAATTATATCGTATTATTATCCACTTTTGGTCGTAACTCCTCGGAAACATCAATAAGCGCAGAAATACAACTGTATTTGGGTCTGAAACCAGATTGTCTCTCAGAAAGCACATCGTTGTCATACAAATGTTCAGTCATCTGCATATAAATTAATTTCGCTAGAACTTTAGAAATGTATGGTGAAATTGCGAAGTGTCGAAAGTTTTTATCTTGTTTAGGCACTGGTATAATCTTAGAACATTTCCACAATGCAGGAAAAATAGAGGTATTATTGTAAAAATAGAGTAATTATTGTATTTAATAGATGTGTTATGATGAAATAACATACGGCAAAATTGATTTTAAAAATTTGTGGTGAATTTCATCATTGCCAGTAGAATTAGATTTAATACTAAAAATACTTTTAACAATATCTGCCTGCATAAACTTTTTAAAATTCAGTATTTGGTTGAGTGGCGCAATCAGAAATACCAAATGCATCATCCGATTTGTAGTACTCTATGTCAGCAGTTGTTGGTATATTAGAAAACTGTACACAAAGTTGATTGACATCAATTGTACTATTGGATGCATAGAACGAATTTCTTTCCATTTGCTTTTAGTAGAAATAGCTGTTTGGAATTTTCCTGCGCAAAAGCTTGATTTTGTAGCTTTGATTTTTAAATTTACCTCTTTCCTACATGCCTTAAAAAGGTTGTAGAGTTCAGTGGTCTTAAATTTTTTCCATCTGTAATATGCATTATTTCTGTTGTTGATTACGGTTCTAATTTCATTTTTAAACCATAATGAAATGCCAAATCAAACTAAAAGAAATAAGCTATCAGCTGTTAAATCGGTTGTCAGATAAACTCAACGTTATGAACCTCTAAAAAACACCTGATATGTAGATATGAATATGCGGATATAGCAGACATCAATTGCTTTACAGAAGACGCTTTCGGCGTTTGCCAAGCTGCGAAATGTATGGCGTACAAATACCAAAGCACTGGAATTAAATGTCATGTTTTTTATGTCTGGGTAAATACAGTGCTTCTCTACTGCTCAGAGACATGGCTAGTAACCGGAGAAACCGTTGCCATCGAAGCACGTCCCAAATATGGTGGCCCAGAATTATACCTCTTAAAGACCTATAGAGAACTACAGGTCATATGGAAGAAAACATATGACTGGATTGAGAAAAACTGCGAAAATATTTTGTTGATATTTTCTATGCTGTTGTAACCTGACACTCGCAAGGTGTGCAGAATTGTGAAATACCACAAGCACCATGTCGACGAAATGTTCATAGGGAAACCAATAAATTGTTTGACGAATTAAGACTACTAGCACGCAACAGAAATAACTTGAAACCTTTTGTAGAAACCTTTGCATTTGTCTCATATTTTATGGAACGGAAATTTTAATACGGCTTCGGACTTATAAATGGATGAAGAAATCTGTTGATTTTTGATAATATGACCTAAGTACTCCATTATTGTCTTCAAAAATTTGCATTTCCGTAAATTTAACTTTATACCATAGTCCTTACAAAGTTGCATCACCTTTTCTAAATTTCTAAATGCTTCATATAAATGATAAAGCAACGCCTGTATGAGTCATGTCACGGAAAATTATGTTTATAAATCTCTGGAATATTGCTGGTAAGTTTGACATTTCAAACGGCACCTTCGTAAATTGGTATATATACTTGAATTTCCTCCCATAGTTAAATATCTTTTGAGGTTTATAGTGAGTGAAACAAAAACTATTTGTAACCTTTAATTACTATTTTGAATGTGATAGGTCAAGAATTCAAGACATCATTTATGACATGTACTTACAAATATAACATTGTGGTGCATGTACAGTATTATAAGGGCGGGCTTGAACTCCTCGACTTGTTAATGCAAACAATTTGTGGTTTGTTTTATAAGCCTATAAAAAGGTTTTCCAGTGAACAAACAAAATTTGTGGTCTTTTTCGTTGCCTAAAAAATAATGTCTTTCTTTGGAGAAATAAGATTTCGCCGTATACCCCACAAGAACACAAAAAAGCGAAACAAAGAAATTGAGGCTAAATTGCCTCGGGCATAAGGATAAGGATTTCAGTGAAATTATTTTACTGCTTACGATTATGTTCGAAGTGTGTTGACTGATGATGTTGTCACTTACACTGGAGACTCTACTGACTGTGCTAAGTCATGTTACAATAAATAAAAAATTTTAAATCAAATTTTTGTTATGCAAAGCTGGTATTGGATGTGGTTTTACAGGCATATACACGCATTTAAAGCTTCAACAAACGAAAAAAATGGTCTAGAAAACAAAATATGAATAACCAGAGCATCAGATTTTCTATAAGGATTAGATGAACTAAGAACAGTTTGTTTTTTTTCTAGCTGGTTAGCTGATGAAAAGGCAGACAAAAATTGTAAATAAAATGCGAAGTTATTCTATTATGGCCATGGCATGGTGATGTTATCAATGCAGCGAAATAACAAGTGAATGAATAAAGAAAGAACGAAAAACTCTTAAGGTTTTTAGTTCATTTTTTTATTTTACAAATTCAGCTTTAAGATACAATGTGAGAAGAGACAAATGTTAGGGGATTTCTTAAACACACTGAATACTTTTACTCCTATAAGGCTTGTTTGTATGTTTACAACGCATTTATTCAGTCTTTTGATTGAAGAGTTTCTTGTTTTTGTTTTTGCTTTAAAAGGTAAGTTACCATCTGAAATTGTTCTATACAATGAATGAAAGATGGAAAGAGTGAATGAATGAATGAATGGTTGTGTATAGCTGGAGTATGTTTGTTAGAATTTTTTTTGTTGGTTGGTACTTATTTTCTGCCATTTCATATGAATAGAGATTAAAATTTAATTTTTAATTTCAAAGATTTTTTTATTTTATTTTTTGTTTATTTTCTGTTTTAACAAAGCAGCAGCAAATAAATATAATAAAAGATTTTTTTTTTTTGGTTTTGAGTTTCGTTTAGCCATTTCATTGTACTCATTGTTCAGGAGTTTGTGCTATTTTGGTACTTTTTCTTTTTTTATAATTTAAATTTTCATACGTCACTTCTTAGGGCTTTATAATGTCGAAACAAACGACTGGAATGTATTTTTTTGAATTGTTTTTAAAATCTTAGCACAGGTTTTTAGCAGATAATTAGGTGAGTTTAAGATTTTAAAGTTCAAAGATACGAGGGCTGTTTTACAATTAGGTTTTATTTTGGCCAAACTTTTTTCTGTTTTTGTTTTACTTCCTTTAAATAATAAGAATTTTCAAGGCCCTTGAAATAGTTGTTTGCTTTAATGATGGCCTCTTTCTATGAGCCGAATTGCTCAGCTCTTTCTTGTAATCTGGAAAAAAAATTAGAGCCGCTCTCTAAAGAGTTTGCTATATGGGGTAGGGGCTTATTCCCAAAGTCATGGTTTCTTTCATACTGACTACACAAATGTGTACTAGATGAAAATCGTTTTTGCTTTAAATCAGTACTGAATCTCTCTTGTTCTGAATAATATTTGACGGTATTCATCTGATCCAAGAACTCTAATAAGGCGGGGCTACAAAAAAAAAAAAAAAAAAAAAAAAAAAAAAAAATGCCTTTAAATAAAACTATACATAATATAATGATTTTGACGCGCTGAATTCAAATTCATTTTCCGGTTTTTTAAATGCGCTCAAACTTTTTTTATGGGCGTAGAAAATTTTTCGTTAAAATACGGTAGTTTTGACATAACCATACTTTTTTTTATGACATAACTATAATATTTCATCATAACTTGAGAACGACTTGACCGATTTTAATCAAAGTAAAGGGTCCGCCAAATAATTTATTTATTTATTTTTTTTGAAATGCTATAAAAAAAAACTACTGAATATTTTCTCAAATTTCTTTTTTTATTTGAAAGTACAATCCTTCCCGTTAATAATGGAAAATAATTTCATTCAAATGGCTGCTTCGATTGGCCATGCTGTAGCCTAAACGATCGGTCCAATTTTTAAGCACATTATCGATTGTGTGCAGCTGTATTTCACCAACGGCTTCACGAATATTGTTTTTTAAAGCGTCAATTGTCTCTGGCTTGGCGTAACACTTATCTTTGACGGCACCCCACAAAAAATAGTCCAACGGTGTCAAATCGCAGCTCCGAGGTGGCGAAACGACATCAGCTCTGTGGCTGATAATGCAATCTTCAAAAACAGGGCGCAAAAATCGAGTGTAGCTTCGGCTGTGTAGCATGTAGCGCCGTCCTGTTGAAACCAAATGTTGCTAATATCCTCCTCTTCAATTTTTGTGAACAAAAATTCGTTCAACATGGCCCGATAACGATCGCCATTGACTGTAACGGCCAGTTCTTGCTCATTTTCAAAGAAAAATGGCCCAATGGACCAAAATCCGCACCAAACAGTGACTCGTCTTGGCTGTATCGGCTTTTAAATGTATGCGTGCAGGTTTTCTGTGCTCCAAATGCGACAATTTTGCTTGTTAACATACCCGCCAAGATCAAAATGAGCTTCATCTGAAAAGATGATTTTTGATTCTGCAACATTACCATGATTTTCAAAGTAATGTCGCAATATTTTCCAGCGTTGTTCAAGCGTATGCACAACCATATTCATTCAGCGGAAGGATAAAACTAATTATCTGTCAAATCAGATATGAGCTAAGTGTTACCATTCACAAAATAAGCACTGGTAGAAAAAAAACGTTAGATGGCGGACCCTTTACAACCAAATGTTTAGGAAAAAATTTCCTATAAATCGACTTTGTATTTTCAACAGTTTCGAAGTTATTCGTAATTTAGCAGCAAAAAACAAAAAAAAAAATAAAAAATCACGCAAAATTAGAGCAATTTTTTTTTCAAAAAGTCATAAAAAAATATTCAGAACGAACTTAGATTAAAGCTTAAAATGTTTAGAATAAAATAAGCTATAAATCATGAAAGTCGGTTGGCTATTGCAAATTTTTTTCAAAATTAAATGCAGGTGCCTAACTTTGACCAAAATCAGCGAACAAACGAAATATCTCGCAAAGTTAGTGGAAATTTTTGTTTCTTTTATTTCCAAAAAGTTATAAAAAAATTCTTAGAATATACATTTTACATTAGAAGCGTTTAAATGAAAGCCAGATATGTTGAAAGTACAATAACCCATAAAGGCAGGTAGTACTTGAGTTAAAATCTGTCAAGTCGAGTTACGATGAAATATATAGACATAACTACGATATTATGGGCGAAAAATTTGCCACGCCCATATGAAAGTTTTGAGCCCGATGGAAAACTGAAAACGGATATGTATACGATATGTATAAGAGGACTATAAAATCCGTTATTACTGATTTTTTCTGAAATGCGCTAACCGTTTGCGGTTTTTGTAGTTCCATTGGCTTGCGAGTTATTGACGTTAGAGTAAACCCCTTTGTATTGCACAAGTTTTACTTCAAAACGATATATGTTACAGCATTTAAGCTTTTTTGTGTGAGTTAGAAAATGTTTTTAAAACTGTGTATATAAAAAGCATATGAAAAGAGCTTTCATTTGATGTGTGGCTTTACTACTGTTCAGCTGGGCGGTGCCACGCCCATATATATATTTTTTATTTATATATCTGTATCTTTAAAATAGTAGTGGTAAGAGTCTCCAAATTTGGCCCAAATAACTTTGTGGTCCATACAAATTATCAGTTAAAAATTGGGCCGAATTTGGATAAGTGGAAGTAGCACCTCCCACACAAAGTAAAGATTGATTTTTACATATCTTTGGAACGGT
Organism: Wohlfahrtia magnifica; assembly: GCA_023159175.1. NCBI lineage: Eukaryota > Metazoa > Arthropoda > Insecta > Diptera > Sarcophagidae > Wohlfahrtia > Wohlfahrtia magnifica. The sequence goes on along the minus strand of JAKWBJ010000187.1, from coordinate 1,945,216 downwards.
AATAGTGGAAGGCTCTGAATTTGAACTGAATAACTTAGTAGCCAATACACATCATCAGTCGAAATGTAAGCAAATAAAATAAGTGAGTGTGACATCTCTAATATAAATTAAATATTAATTTTTGTATATCTAGAGAGCGATTAGAATGGAAGGTTCAGAATTTGGTCTAAAAGACATCTTAGATAGTATATAAAGTTAGACCCCTTAGAGAGTATACAAACCATCAGCTAAAAAGTACTCGGAATTGGATAAATGGGCATGATACCTCCCATACAAATTAAATAAAGATTTTTGTATCTCTTGCGAATGGTTAGAGTTGAAATTTCTAAATTTGGTTTTAATAACTTGGCGATCAATACAAACCATCATTTAAAAAAAGTAGGAAATTTTGCACGTGTAGGGAACGGTAACAGTTAAAGCTTTTCTTATCTATCCTCATCAGTCAAAAAGCAGGTAAAACACAAAGGCTCCCAGCAACGCGGGAGAGATTACTCTAGTTACCCTAGGGAAGGTAACAAAAACACTTTCAATATAGCTCCGTAAATAGTGCTACGTCGAATATAAGAGCAAGATTTAACGCCCTGTTTGGGATCTCATCAAGACCTGGAGCGTTAGTGTTTCCAACACGTTCAGACGCTAGCATCACTTCTACATCCGTCAACGTCAATATATTCATAGAACTCTGCTCAGCGGGCAGTAACCCATTATCTCGTTCTGCTCTTTGCATCAAAAACCAAGTTTTTACAACATTTCTTAAGAGTATGGCAATGGTTGGCGCTTGTCCTTCAGATATTGATAACTTACATATAATCTCCTTTCCATCAGTTCTCGTTGGCTTTGTCGCAAAGCTCTTTGTAACTTAAATATTGATTTCTTTTAATAGCCATTTTGAGCTCCTTACGTTTTGCTTAAAAAATGTAGCGCTACCTTTTTTGTCAGCTATTCCCCTACTTCTTTGATAATATCGCCTCGCTCTGTGACAAGCGCTTTTCAATTCGTCAATTTCGCTATAGTAGGAGTAGGTGCCACCTGAACAATGTAGGGAAAATCTAATTGATCGCATTATAGTTGATGGAGAGGATTGTTCCAGAGACCCACAGGAGCTAAATTTTATTTGGATCGATAACTAGTCTAAGTTAAGGTTCGTGTAGTAATACAAATTGTAGCGTAAAGGAAGTTAGATAAAACTGTATTTAAACCACTCATCGAATCCAAATTTCAAAAAAGAGTACTCTGTGTCCCAATTCTATTTTGGTTTCAAAAGCCCCCTACCCACCATTGAAAAACATATGTTACGAAGCTACCACAAGGAAAATGCTCTTTTTCGACGCAAAAGAAAAGAAATGGAAAGGTGGAGGTGTGATCATGCTCAAAAGCCGAAATAAAGTTCGTAAATTTTACCAAACAGGTAAGCGTAAGACTGAAGGTTAGGTTGAGGAAAGATCTGGTGACGTATTTTGCAAGAATAAAAATATGCTGGAAAAGATCCACGAAAATAAATCGAGATATAGCACCTATTCGTCGATTACAAAGCCGCTGCTAATAGTCCGATTCATTCAAAGGCGATTAAAGCCATATCCGAATTTGGTATCCCTGCAAAAATCATAAAACTGTACAGAACAATCTGCTAAAGCAGAAAATGGTCTCTTTTAACCACTAAATACCAAGTGACACTTCAGACAAAGAAATAGTTTATCACATAATCCTTTCAATGTCTCATTAATACTAGAAAGACGGGAAAATTTATATACCCGGAGAGAGGGGTAGGGATCATTTGACACAACTAATTTTAAATTAATTTTAGTGCAAAAATTAGGGCAAAAATGTATTATTTAAATTTAAAAATTGTTTATTCAGCTTAAAAATATCACAAAGTTAATGAAAAAGGGGTTGGAACGAAAATACACTTTACTTTCTACAGTGTGGTAGTTATATTCCAAATAAATAAGGTATAGAGAGAAACCGTAACAACTGCAGTCCAACAGTGATCCATATCATACCCGGTAATTTCAATATAGTTCTTAATGTTATCGTTCGCAATAGTGCAACGATCAATGGCTTCATATGATGACGACTTCAACACTTAGAAAGTTTGGAATAAGCCAATACCACTTGCCTCGTGGCACACAGCTCTCGTCATACGTCAGCTAAACTTAAATTAAATTTAATTTAATTCAATTATGGATGCTAGTTCTGGAATAAAACATTACGCAATCTCAATACTATCCGGGTGCTCATCAATCGTTGCCTTTGAAGGATATTGAAAATTTCCTTGATCAAACACCATTTTGAATAAAAACCTGTGGAAACAATCGAACCAACGTTTAATTCACATGTAGATTCTCGATCGCAAATGGCGCTTGATTGGTGGCATGATTTGAAGCTTATATAACGACGTAACAGGAACTGCCATGGAGGAAAAAACGCACGAAGTGGTCGCCCACTGTATAGGTGGAAGCGACAAATAAGACTCTAATCCCACTAAGCCATTGTAAGTTGGAAAAAAATCGAACATAATGCTCTAAACAGGTCCTCCAAGGTACTATGACAAAGACATAATATATACGCTCACAACCAAAGCTGCCGGATAAGATGATATGGCGTCAATTTGAAGTTTTTTGTAACATCCAAACGTAAATCAGAGTGTTAAGCGTTGTTTAGCTGACAAAAATTCGCACGCTCGTACAAATCGTATGGAGTAAATCATAATAGCGCGGCGTCAATGCTTTGCAATTGGAAAATCTATTTCTGATAACGCGTTAGAAGGTGAAGTTGGCTGCGAAGAAAAAATAAAAGAAAATAAAGAAAATAAATGGTGCCATTTTTGCTGTTTTCGCAACAAATTTTTTTTTTTGCATTTTCGTATCTTTTTAATATCAATTTATTAATTTTTTGTCGAAACGTTAACGTAACGTTACTGTTCATGACACAACTTTAACGTTTTTATTTAGGTATGTACGTATGTTATTTTAGCGTTAATAAGAATAATAATAAAACAAATACCGGGTGTTTTTAAAAAAGGTTTAAAACTTTAAGTTGGCGACACTTTTTTAACTGGTGGCCATTTAGTCAGCTGGCAAGTGATTTATGTTTAGTTTGGCTTGGCATTTCAGTATGAATAGACTGACGCCAGAACAACGCTTTCAAATGGTTCCCGATTTTCATAAGCGAATTTTGTTTAGGAATGAAGCTCACTTTTGTTTGAATGGATACGGTAATAAACAAAACTGCCGTACTGTGCACACAGTTCGTAAATTTTTCACACAGCTTTTCAATTTTGTAATAAAATACTTCCTAAATTATGTTGAACAATTTTAACAGATAGCAATATACCATTTGATTAATATCCAAAGAAATAACATTTCTTTAAATAATATTATCTGCTTAAATACTCGTTTATTAACAATATTAATTACGAAAGTACGAGAGTGTATCTGTCTTTGATTGCAAACAATTTTCAAATTTGTTTTGTCAACAAAACAACTTTGATTTACACAAAGAAAAGAAAATTAACAACAAAATCATGTTGGCATTCTGAACAAACTATGTTCGAATAACTTACAAGTTAAAATGGCCATAATAGATCCACATACGAATGAACAATTGTAATCAAGGATATACAAGTTTTTTTTTTTCGAAATTTAATTGCATAACATCCATCAAGTGCAAATGTTTAAGACATTTGAACGCAAGAAATAAAAATATTTTTTTTTTTACTATTTTCCTCTCTACTTATATATTTCCTACATATATTGTTCTATGCATTATGTTTGCTTTTTTTGTAATATAAATCTAAAAAATATAAAGGAATCAAATACAAAAATCTCTAAGGGATTGGCTTGGACTTGGACAGATATATGGTGTGTCGTTATCTATGCATTTGTAGCTGCTTTCATTTGCAGTAAGAAAGTATCGAAATCTGTATTTGTATTTAAAAGTGTTATAACACATTTTAAGTGAAAACTGGCAACAAATTCTAATGCACTTACATATTCGAAACAAAAAATTGTTTTAAATCACATGCACGCAATTTAAAAATTTGTAGATCAACTGTAACAAATGAAAAAGCATGTCCTTGTAAGTGCAATTCCAAGGAGTGGTGGACTATATACAATCGATGTAACTTATCGATACATCGAAACAATTCGAAGTTTTTTTTATTGATTAACGTCGATGAAATATCGATGATTTTAATCCTTTGCATTGAAGCTAAAATCTTAAAATAAATACTTTATAGCCTAAAGTTATACAGCAAACAAACAATAATTTAAGTTTAAAGCAACAAATGAATTACACAGTGCGACAAAAATAGGCGCTGATAGGCGCTGCCGGGCAGAACAAGGAGTTGTTTTTGGAATTTTCAAAACACCTCCAAAAACTCGAGTTAAAGGTAAAAAGCCAATTTTTCAGACTTTTATTCACTGATAAGCTAATAACTTAACTGAATATTACTTAATTTTAAGATTATTTTCGTATTTGGAACGAAGAGAAACAGACCTTTTAAATTATATATATTGTTACGTTTTAACCTTTTTAAAACGTTTGAGTTCGTTTAAATTGCGTTTAAAATAAAATAAATACCGTTTTATTTTGTTATTTTACTGTTATATTTTTACTTACTACACAACAAATTTTATACAGTTTACAACAACTTAACATTCGCTTAAACAACAATTTTATATCCGCTTTAACACATCTTCATCTTACGACAGCCAAACGATAACTAACTTGTGTGTAGGTAAAGCAGTCCTTTATATACCTAATTGCCTGCATTTTGGAGAGTTCAGGAAATATCGACCATCTGCTATTTCCATATCCGCTAATTCAAATGTAATTCAAATATCCTCTAATTCAGTGGCAGTGCTACCAAATTGACATATGCCAAAATCCCACAATGCGGTGTTGTATTTTTATTTTCGTAACAATATGTTGTTTAATTAGCCTTGAAAAATCTGAGTGTATTTCTCAAGCCAATAGATTTCTCATCCAATTTTTTCTACATTCACAGACGGTGGCAAAGCCAGGATAGACGCCAAGATAGGTAATCACAGCCGTGTGTCTGGATTGATTGGCCAATAGTTAATGACATTGAAGTAAGCAGTTCTATTTAAACGGCCAGAATTGATGAACAGGAAAGATGTTTTGATGTATCCACTATATAGCATGGACCTTGCATCTTCAGATTATCATTTATTTCGATCTATGCAGAACTCACTTAATAGTGTAATTTTAAAGCAATTCGACCAGTTTTTCGCTCAGAATATTCAGATGTTCTACACTGATGGTACAATGGCTCTACCCCAAAAAATGGCAAAACGTTATAGATCAAAATGGTACATATTTAGTTTAAAAAAGCTTGTCTCAAAATATAAGAAAAACGAAGTGATGCTGGGTGGATAGATTTAGCGTTTCTCGGAAGAGCTCACATTATCTGGTTAGTTGTTCTTCTGTTATTGTTAAAAGCCTACCATTTTTGTCTTTGATAGGCATGTTCCTCGCAATCTTCTCTTTGGAAAGCTTTCGGATTATGTGTAAGACCATTTTATAGTCACCGGTTATGGCGTTTTACTTATTTTACTAGCTAATTATGAGAAAATATGCAAGTACGAGTACATGCATGACAATGTCAAAAATGCGCAGTAAGGTTTGCCATATCTCAATGGATAGACTAACAAAAAGACAACACTTACAAATCATTGTTATTATGTTTCGTAAATTACGTCCATGTTATGGTCGCCATTGTTGACCGACCGATTAGGTTGTTCAAGCTGTTGTGACCAAATTTCGCACCGGTTTCACTTTATTGGACATTAATTCACCAAACCGTGTGAGATGAGTGCTTACTGATTAGATTATTGCTGCTGTATCGGCCAGTGTCAATGAAGCTCGCGATATGTCAATTCGTCACCGTTGACAACAATTGAGCTTGTGTTACTCGACCACTTGGAAGATTTTATTAAGGACCCCGGTATGAAGCTACAATAACTGAAGCGCTGTGATGTACCATAACGCCGTTTGTTTGGTGAACTTTGGTATCAAAAAGTTATCTACAGCTATCATGCTCATTTTTGGCTTAATGAGAAACAAACAGAAACACCGAATGTGGTGTGAAGAGCTGCTAATACACCCTGAGAGATACGCTGTTTCGTACAAATTGCGATTATTACCGACTTTATTTTGCCCAAAATTTTAATCCAATTCTTTCTTCATCTTTTGGTTGACGTGTTGTTTCAATAAGACGGTGCCACAAGCCGCACAACAAACGATACCATGAAACTATTAAGAGGCGAGTTTTGTCAGCAATTAATCTTAAATTTTGGAGCAGCTCATTTGCCAACAAGATCATGCAATCTGACACCACTCGAATTTTTTTTGGTAGGGATATGTGAAGTATCCCGTATACAGGACAAGACAAGACAACATTATGTCTGTCATTGGTGAAAGTTGCGAACATTATTTGCATGAAGTTAGTTCGCTAGTTAGTTACAACGGGTCACCAGACATGAGATCCCACTGTAATACCCATAGATGGTACTGTCCAGGTGGACCTACATGTCTGCGTTCCGACCCGAAACGAACCAACCAGACGCATGCACAGAGGATGTCAGTCTACAACAGGAAAGTGGCATCCCAATCAAGAGATCAATCTCCTCGTTGTCAAGGAGAGGGACTTCTCAACAGACCCCGGCCTAATATACGATTCTGATGAGCTGCTTACAGACAATATTCTGTCCAGGAAGGGTTTGGGTTTCCACCCTGCCAGGGATCGAAGACTTGCATGCCCATGACCCTTGTCAGACCATGTTCACGCAATCCTCAACCTTACCGCAGTCATTATCGCAATCTGTTTAGCCATCAAGTCCATCTGAATCCGATATAAATTCAATCATACTGTTACGTTTCAACCTTTTTTAAAACGTTTGGGTTCTTTTACATTGTGTCAAAATAAAATAAACACTACTCTGTTGTTATTTTACAGTTTTTATTTTCTCACTTTATCTTTATACAGTTTGTCTTAATACATATTCGTTTATGCAATAGATAAAGAAAGCTTTAACTATAACCATTCTTTACAAATGCAAAAAACCGTTTTTTTAATGATGGTTTGTATTGACTGCCAAGTTATTTAAGCCAAATTTAGGAACTTCAACTCCAACCAAGATATACAAAAATCATTATTTAACTTGTATGTGAGGTACTATTCCACACTACTTATCCGATTCCACTCACTTTTTAACCGATGGTTTCTACTATCTAAGAAGTCATTGGTTTAAATGAAATTCAGAACCTTCCATTCTAATAGCTCTCTAGTTCTACAAAAATCAACATTTAATTTGCATGGAGATGCCAAACCAACTTCACTTCAATTTCACTCATATTTCGATTGATGATGTGTATTAGCTACTGAGTTATTTAGACCATATTCTGAACCTTCCAAGATTACCGTTCCAAAAATATACAAAAATCAATACATTCTGTGAGAGGTGCTACTCCAATTTATCCAATTCGACCCAATTTATGACTGATGATTTGTACTGACCACAAAGTTATTTGGTCTACATTTAGAGACCTTACTATTACCATTTTAAAGATATATTTATATAGTCAGAAATCTTATGTGGGCGTGGCACCGCCCAGTTGGCTAATAGTGAAGCCACACACATTAAATCAAAGCCTTCTATATATGTATGCGACACAGTTTTAAAAACATTTTCTAACTCACACAAAGCTTTAATGCTGTAACAAATTTCATTTTGAAGTAAAACTTATGCAATACAAAGGGGTTCACTCTAACGTCTAGAACTCGTGCAACAATAAGCCTACACAAGCCGCGTATACATAAAATCCTTGGTATTGACTTCATGTTTAAGGGCTTACAAAATAAAATCGTTTTGAGAATATTAGAGAACATGAGTTATATATATAGATTATCATATCATATCCTCTATTTTGTATCCGTTAATTTTGAACATATGAGATTGGGTTACCCAATGATGGTCGAATTGGCAATGCCGTAAAATACACAAATTAGTACGGCAATGCCAAGGTAGCACATTATCAAATTTTACACAAACTAATAGATAAAAATCCCACAATACAGTCCCTGCTGGGGTGTATTTTCTTTTTAAGCCTTTTTTTATTTTCGTAACAATATATTGTTCAATAATTATACCCGCGAGAAGCCTAAACGAAATAAGATGTGTCGCTGTGGCTTAAGTGTAAGTCTCTTTAACCCTTTTATCAATATAACCTAACATAAGTAACTTATTGGATTTTTGTTTTTAATTTCTTAAAAAATTTTTGACTTTGATTCTGTATCCTCAATTAATAATGTAAATTGAATCCACTCATTCTGCCCCTATTATTTTGTAATAATAAAAACACAACTTGTCGTAAGGCATATGTTACAAACATATATTTTAATTAAAAGAATTTCAAATTCAACATTTCCAAACACAATTTGTAAAAACATGTCGAAAAACATCTTTTTGTAATTTCCCAAGTGGCTTAATACTTGAATATATAAATACACGCAGAAGCCGATAGAATGACTCAAACTATTCAAGTAGAAAATAAATCAAATTAGCTGACATCAACAATAAGACAAATTTTTGTTGCATAAAATGCATTCTATGCAAAATGTGCAACATTAAAAACATATAAGTGAATGATTGTGAGAGTGTTTCTTCATATTAGGGTAGTGCACAACATAATCTTTACAATTTATCAATAATATTTACTATTTACATATCTACACTTTTGCGTAAAAAAATTTAATTACATTCTTATAGCATATGAGAATAAACCCACCTAAACAATTAATGCATTTAACATAAGCAGATCATATTAAATACTTTACACCTCTTAAAGAGGTGATTTATTACAAAAAACATAATAAATATCATGTTATTATTGTTTAACTCACCACTATACTATTTTTAGAAAATGACAACCGTCGGTAGCTTAAACATCGCAATTATAGTGACTTCTCTGTTCTAATTGTTGAAAAGTAAAGAAAAATTGTTAAAAATGTCATAAAAATATGACATTTTTAATAACTAAAAGCAAAATAAAAGAAAATTGGTTTTTAATAAAATAAATCATTAATTTTGTATGTTTTCTATAAAAATAAGAAGTGTCTTTTGTAGAAAAAGAAAAAAATCCAAGATGGTTCCTTTCTTTGTTTGCAAATTGGAATTCTTGTGTATCAATCTCTTTTTTGTTGTTCTGCTAACAGCAAGTGTGTTGTTTGTGTATAAAATTGTATAAGTAAATGTGAAGAGAATGTTGTAAAAAGCGCTCTTTAAAAGAGCAAAAGTGTGATGTGGTGAAAAAAGAATTTTATTTTGAAAATTGTTGAAAAATAATGTTAAAAGTGGTAAAAAAAAGTGCAAATTAAAAAAAAAAATAAAATAAATAAATAAATAAAATGTGATAAAATATAATTAATAAAATGGAAATGAGGTACAAAATAATATACCAGCAGCAATAAATTAGTTTAAAGAAACGTAAGTTTTGAATAATTCTTTATTATAAAACCTTCCGTATTTTCAATTTTTAGTCTAAATATTTTTACCTCAGTTATCAGTAACGTCGTCCATTTTCATTTCACATTTAAATATTGTAAGAGTCAAGAAATATGTATGTACCTACAGCCATACATATGTAGTCTTTCAGTTAGGCTTTGCTTAGGAGACTTATCCTTCTTTAATTGAATAATTGAATAGGATATAGGCACTACGACCCTTTATGTTCGCCCAATTGAAGTGAGGTTGCGAATAAACTCAATTATCTTGTTTGGTGGGAGAAACGAGTATCTACGTTTTGGAACCGATAAAGCTTTCCATATGAAATTTATGCTAATAGGCCATGGTTTGTTGGGAACGACACAATTCCGCACGAATGAAAGACACCAAGGTATGGAGATCATTGAGAACTATAATAATTGGTTTTCTCTTTGTACAATTGTTCAGTGAGTGCAAAACAGGCTCAACTCTGTCCTAAGTGTATGTCTGCGATCAAGGAATTGCATTCTTAGTGTCTTCTCCACTTCCACCAATCCTGTAAGTTGAAATAGCAGGGGAAACACACTGTACGTATTTAGATGTCTCATTGTACATTGTTTAATATCCAAACTGATAAGTTTAAACATTTCACAAGACATGTCGATGGTATCTAAATCCACAATGTCCGGTAAATAGACCCGCCATTATTTTACGTTCGCACTTTTAAAGCAAGAATAACTTTAGGGATATACTAGAAGATACTGAAACAAAACTCCAACAGCAATAAGGATAACAAATTAAGTCTTTACGTGAGATACTAAAGTAAAAAAAACCCATATTTATAATAATCTAAGGATCATTATCTTTTTTTTCTATATAAGGCTCTATCACATGAACAAAATCGAGTTAATCGGTAGTCAAATTTTTCTTCTTATTAACAGTTGATTAATAAATTAATAAAATTTCCTTTAAAATACATTTTAATAGTAAAAATATTTCTTTTCGAAATTGTAAGTCCTCTTTTGCACTTGATAACAGAAGCTTTTAAGGGGATATTTGATTAACTCCAAATATTTACTGCATTATGATGAAGGACTTGTGCAATGAAGTTTCTTCTATTTGTTTATATGAGTAATTTTTTTTTTACAAAATGACTTAAATTTGACCAGAAGAACTGTCGCACAGTGGGTATTTGATGCTTAAAGTGGGAATCAATTCGGGGAGCCTTTCTTGAGAAATGCATTCGATGAATTTCGATCTATTTTAGTTAGAAATATATTTAGTTTTCTTCGGAAGTCACTAGAAGTTCTAAAAATATATCTTTATTAGATTTTTCTTTTGAACATTTTTGCGAAAAATTTTATCTAAAATTTGTAAGTCTCTATTTGTGCTTTTTGGTAATAAGGCATGATTTATTATTTCTGGTCCATGAATTAAATATTTGTGAACAGTTCAACAGCCATCTATCCCTCCAACAGCCACGGAATTCACCTGACTTGGCTCCCTGTGACTTCTTTCTGTTCAATCGAGTTAAAAAACCATTACGGGGAACGCGTTTCAGCAGCCGTTTTAGAATTGTAAAAAATCGCCAACACACATAGAGATAGATGTACTCCTGGCTACGTGGCTACGTCAAGCTATGACGCTTAGATTCAGCGGGAATATCAACAAAAAAAGAAAACTAAAATCGGAACGATAAGACCGCCACACGGCAGTTATTCTTAAAACTGATCAGGATAGTACTATATCAATGCAATCAAGTGCAAACTCCCGAAAAGTGTCGTTCGCTTTTTTAAACACACGTCAGGGTTTGTTATTTGTGCCGAAATGTCTGCATTTTGAAAGAAACGTCTTGCAGTGTTGCCGTCATTGGAATTTGTAAATTCGGGCTTTGGCTGATCAATAACCAAACCCACTTGACACCTAAATTCACTCTGGATGCGAGCTTTGCTAATTGAAACAATTTTCTTTTCATCTTCAGAACTAGTGTGCCACACTATTATTGCCTTAAAATAATATTATAGTTATTTAGAAAAGGCCCGAAATGCCTACGTGGTTCATAAAAATACTCGGTTATAATTTACAGCAAGTAGATTTACTAAATATGCACTTCATGTATGTATCTATAACCATAAATCAATTTATTTTTGAAAAGAGCAAATATGAGCAAGATTTTTTTTCACCAGTAGTTGATGGAATGTTTATAGTTTTAGGAAAAATAAATAACTTAACTTTGCTTAACTCACTACTTTAAGTCCACATATTTCACAAAAATGGCTGATTTTTAGCTTCTATTTCAAACAACAACAAAAACTTGTACATTTACTAAACATAAGATTAAAAAACGGAAAAATAATCTCATTATCTTGAAGTTAGTGGTTCCATTACTACTTTTTACATTATCCTTAAAAAAATGTAGAAATTTCACTTTGAAAAGTAAAAATTCTATGTTTTTAAAAATTCTATGTTTTTACTTTTATTAAAAAAAAAACAAAAAAATCTTATTTTGAAAGAACGTAGCAGCATAACGGAAAATATACCAAAAATATTTTTATGCCTAGTGATGTGGAATGTTATCTGCTTTAACGTGATGTAAAATTATTTACTGTTTTCTGATTTGTTTTTTTAAATTAATTCTTACTTCCGGTATCAAATACCCCAATGTGCGTCGCATATAATGACAGAGAAGACGTTTCTGTTCACTTCTCCTCTTTCTTATCATTGTTCTGAAGATGTCTTATAAGTTCTCACTAAGAGACCAGTGAGAGTGTTTGTCTGCCTGTAAGTCATTGTAAAGAATTATTACGTTTTTGGCAGCCATGTAGAGAGAAACGTTATCATCCCTTTAAGTTTCCTTATAAAAATCCGGTGCAGTTTCAATGCCCGCAATGCTTTATCATGGCCATCCCAGTGCGGCATAAAGTGGAAAGAATCAACCACAGTTGCTGAAAAAGGCGATGAATTGATTGATTTGGGTCGTCTTCAGTGCTTCCCTGTAAAGCAGCTTTTTCAGTGCGTACTGTTTGGTGTCTCACGGGATGCACATTATCAATAAGAGTAAACGTGATCCGAAAATGATCTATTGTTATTCGAATTAGCCGCTCTGAAGGACAATTATGTGCGCCATAAAATGGACGAAGTGCAGGATAAGTTTGACTAACTTAACCATTATTTGGATAACAAATTTGAACGAGTTGCAAGCGTTGCTCTGGTGAAAGTCTATCCATCATGAAATGTCAACCCAAACTAAACAAAAAGCAACTATCAGCTATTAAATCTGTTGTAAAATAAAGCAGTGTTGCCAACTCAAAGATATGAACCTTTTAATAAACACCCGATATAATTGTGTAAACATATATGGAATTAAATTCTAAATAACAATTACAATTTTGAATGCTATAACATTCACCTCCGAAAACGTATTTATATATATTTTTTATCTACAAAAATTTTATAAAAGATGTACTCTTTTAAAGTATATAACTCATAAAACTTCTAATATTCTGACTAATAAAATATCATGTATTACCATAAATCTTGAACCACCTTAATAGAAATATACATTCATGTACTAATTTTTACATATATTTTTCATACAAACCCAATATTTTCAAAGTCAAATCTATTCTTCTCTATTGTAAGCTAAACAAGTAAAAACTTGTGCATCCACACAGATATATGGTAGTTACAGACATGCATAGATGTGACAATTACTCAATAATTCATTAGAATTTTCGTTCTCAAAAACAGTTACAATTGCATAGAAATAACAACAACAATAAGAATAACAGTTACGAAAAATTAAATGGACATGGATTCATTCCGGCAATTTATGTACGTACATAGCCAAGTACAAAAACGCCAATACCCCTAAGAGGATATGTCATGCATATTTATGACACTTTGCATTAGAAAATAAACGGAACATGAGTTAAAAGACTCACTTTTGTAAAAAGAGGGAGAGAGTGGATAGTTGCTGCTAAGCATTTATAAAATAAAATTATACTATTTTAGTTGCTGTTATTGTTGTTGGTTTAATATAATTGTTATTAAAAATTAAGGATAATTTTGAAAATTTTTTAGAATCAAATAAATAAATAAAATATAACTTATTTTTATTCCTTTTATGTAAAAGGAATGTAATGTTCTTTTTTTGTAAATTTTCGCACTAAAATTTCTTATGACCATTTGCCAATTCTAGGTTAGCCTCATTATTCCGCCGCCGTAAACTTTCTGAGTGGCTGGTTGGCATTTTTTTTACTATCAAAAGAATTTTGCTGCCGTCGAAGCATATAATAATCAGTCGGCATAAGGTCTGATCAGTAAATTACAATAATTTTTTAGAACACAGTACCTTTTCGGGTGGCCAATTCTCTTATTGAATTTTCAGTTACGGAATCTAGAAAAACACTGCTCTGTCCGTTTTTCACTCACATCAAATTTTCAGAATTTTTTTATTTAGTTCTTGATTGGTAGGCTACAATAGACGCAGATCAAAATAAAATTTGCGATAGAAAATATGTATATAATATTGGGTATTCGAAACAGTGCTCTTACAAACTTGACCAAACATGGAACACCTTTTACTTTTATTTGAGACGAGCTTTTTAAAACCAAATATGTGCCGCTTTTTTTGGAAGTAAAGTCATTATTTCATTAGTATAGAACTTCTGTGCTTTCTGAGCGAACTGATCCAATAGCGTTTTGAAGACATCTATGGAATTTAAGTTTACGCTATTAAGAAAGCTCTACAGAGGTCGTCCTGTCTGTATGGTGAATTTATCAAAACTTCCCAGTCAAGTTTTCTCAGTTTCTGCAGGGTCATCAAACATATGTATGTGTGGTCTGGCGTTGTTATTTTGGAACCTTTCTGTTGACCAATTCTGAGCGTTTTCTTTGAATTGCTTAATTCAGTCTCGTTAATTACTGACAGTAGAGATCAGAATTAATCGTTTGTTTAGTTCTTAGAAGCTCATAATGAACAATCTTTTTCAATCCCACTGGACACACAGCATTACCTTTTTTTCATTAGCTTTAGAAATGGTTCGATTTCGTTACGTTTTAGAAGTGATCGCAAATGGAAATTTGGTCCATTAAATTTTTCATTGTTAATTCATGCGGTATCCAAGCATCAGTCTTCTTTGTATATCCACGTTTCTTAAAATGGCTGTTACAAAGATAATCCTGCTCTAGCAGATTTATGAGCCAGCTTATCAAAATGAGGTCAATTCTGTTACTAAGGCAATTCAGCTCTAGTACACTTATCAGTGAGCTCATTCATATGAACGTCAGAAAATGATTGAATCGGCATCACATTGTAACAAACAAGTCGTCTTAATTACTATCTGGCTATGGTTAAAGCCAGCCACAGCTTTAAGCTAGGATCACACGATTGTTGCAAATATACCAATGTGACACAATTTCAATTGTGCTTTATTGTCGTAAAATATCAAAATTATCCCAATTTATTGCCAACTTGGATTGTCGCATTTTTGATACTTTTGTTGCCCCATTGTTACCTATTGGGCGGTCACACGATTGCCGTATAAATAATTGGTGCATCGTGTGAACCCAGCTTTAAATTCACAGTAAAGCTCAGCCCCAAACGATTTGGAGATCTAAAATCTTTCGCAAACACTAAAAAATCATTTCTTTAACCTCGTCATTGACGAAAAAGGTAAGTTTAGTCGGATAACATATGAAAGATGACAAGACATTTGCAAACATGTATACCAGTCAGCATCAGAAAAAAATGTACGTCCGTATTCTCCAGAATTAAATTTTTACTTTAGTTTTTAAAAATTTATTTATTTTTTAACTGTATTTTTTTTTACGAGTAACTGTATATAATGTTGTACAAAATTTGCTAAAAAATGACAACAATATTCTTACAACAACTAAAGTGAGAGAAATAAAGCGAATGCACGCTATTTTTTACGCATCAAAAAAGTGTACAAAATAAAAACTGTGCAACAAAATAGATTGAAGTAGAAATACCAGTACCATTTTTATGATAGGTGCTATTGAGTACTACAAGAATCTATTTCTGAAATTTCAAAAATACCTAACAAATATGTAGTTACGGATAAGAAACTGGTATTTCGAATCTTTATGCACTTATAAGCTAAAAACTTAGCTAAATGTTAACCGATTTTAAAATTTGATGTTGAAAGAAGAAGAGCAGGCCTAATTTATATACTTTAATTAAGTGAGTTTGGGAAACTGTATGCAGTGTTTAAACAAATACATTTTCATTCAATTCATTCCAGATTGTTCAAGTCTAGAGATGTTTTACACACTATTTTGTGTGTAACAAAGTGTGGTCAAACCATAATGCACGATATTAATTGTGAGTCACATCATAAAGTTGAGTTTTTTGCGCAACCTAATTTGACATTTCTTTGTTTCAGTGTTTGACGAATTCCACAATGGAGAGGTACACAATTGAGCAAGGCGTTAAGATTGTTGAAACCATTTACGAAAATAGGCGTTTAAATCAATTGCACATCGTATACTTCGTGATTTTTTTGGTCAGCATAATCGACCAAATGTGTCCACAGTCGGGAAAATTGTGCGTATATTTCAGCAAACCGAGTCTGCAGGAAATGTGGAAACACTTGTGCATGCTCGCCCAGTTCGTTCTGCGGAGAACATTGCTCACGTTCGCAATAGTGTGGCAGAAGATCCTTCAAACTCGACTCGTCGTCGTGACCAACAACTGAACATCTCATGAACATCACTGATGCGAATTTAACTGCTTACAAGGTGCAATTGACTGAAGAGCTGAAGCCTACTTACTATTTCAAGCGTCTTCACTTCGCCGAAGGGTTAGTTGAACAGACAGTAGTCAATCCTGACTTTACAAAAAATTGCCGCTTTTGAGAAAGTGAGAATCCATGAGTGATTGTTAAAAAGCCGATGCAGTGACTGTTTGGGGCGGTTTACGAACTGTCTGCGTCATCGGGCCGTTCTTCTTCGAAAATCAGATGTATCAAGCTGTTACCGTGAATGCTGTTCGCTATCGTGAATGATAACGGGCTTCTTGTTAGTGGAAATTGAGGATCTCAGGATAGGGTATTTAATTAACTCGCTTAACCGATCATATCTCATATTTTTTAATTAAAAAACATTTTTCTCAAATACTTAAAGTTGTCTATAACTTGTTTTTGTGTCTATTCGTTACTTTAATTTAAAATTTAAAAAATATCAGAAATGCTGTCAAACAATATCAAAAATTCTAAAATATGAAGCCAATTAAATAGAAATTTTTTAAAAACACTCAAGTACTTGTAACATTTTATTTGTTTATTTTGTTTGTGGTCTTTTTAAAATTATTGCATTAACTATTTAAGACAATTATGACAAATTGTGACATCTAACCATTTTTCTAATTGCAAACATTCTAAATAATTCAATAACGAACAAATAAAATCTTTAACAATTTCTTTTAGATTTTTATTTTCTTTTCATTTTATTTTTTGTAATAAAAATTACATTTTTAGCAGACATAAAAATGTTTAAATAAACAAACATTCAACCCAATATGTATGTACGAGTGGAGTATCAGCATGAATGCATAGTATCTGTTGGTATTTTTCTTTTAGCAGTTATTGTTGTTTTTGTCTTTCTATCCAAAAATTGTGTAATTAAATTATGAAAAGGACATGCATAAGGACACATAATAAGTCATAAATCAAATTTACATGCCTCCATAGAGATTATTTGTTTAAGACACATAGACAGACAGACACATTGCAGGTCATGTTGTGTCGTTCTTTTTTTCCCCCTTTTCGGTATGATGGAGAGTAACAAGAGTTTGATTATTGGGAAAATTATTAAAGGATTTAAACATGAAGTACAATGTAAATGTATAGGCATTGTCAGTTTAATTTTTAATTTACTGGGAAGGAATGTTATGACAATTTTATGAAACTGTAATCAAAAATTTAGAAATTATTTATAGTAACAAATGTTATTAGTAAAAAAAGTAAATTTTTTTTTAAATTTGGTACCCTATGTCCCATGCATTGTAAGATGTTTAAAGGGATCAAAGAGAGACGAACGCCATTGATTTCTAGTTAGAATCTCTGTCTCTACTGCAGGTTATAATAATTAGTAAATTAAGTTTACCCTCTATGTTGACAGCTTTTTCGATGACAAAGTCCAAATGTAGATTAAATGCGATTTAAATTTTACCAATTGGTTAACATTTGCATAATTCGAGGCTATAATAAAAAGATGTGAATCAATGCAAACGATTTATTTTCTTAAAAATTACAAACGTAATGAAGAATCTTAAAAAACGGACATGTACGAGCCATAACCACTATTAATTCGTACACCAAGGATTTTTCCTTACAAAATCAACACTCAAGCCTATACGTTTAGAAAAATAGTATTGACTGCGCCACAAAGGTTATATTTTCTGAAACGTCATTTAATTATCTTTAAACTAAAAAACAACAACTTTACATAATAGGATAAATGTTTTGAAAATACAAACTAAAGCCTAATTTCATTATTTTGACACAAAATTACTTTACCACTATTACTATGTATAAACTCACCGAAAAAGAATACGAAAAATAAGATCATATTCAAAAATACAAAAATTTGGCGTTATAATACAATGTAAAGAATTAAAAGAGAACAAAAAAGAGGATGGCTTTTTATATTTCTTTTTTCTTTAAATATAACTTTTTTTTTACAAAATGACACGTGGTAAGCCGGTTTCTAAAGAAATCGAATTATAATTATAAATAAATTTAAGACCTATGGGAAAATATTGTCTGATCTAAAACTTCCTAGATCAACAATTTAGCGCATTGTTAAAAAATTTGAGGAAAATAAAAATTGTAGCAATAATGTTACAAAATAGAGGTCGTACATCCGATATTACTTCCCGCGACAAGAGAGCTTTAGCGGCTATAATTAAACAGAACCCCGGAGCACTGTAAGGGATATAGCTTCAAAGTGGTCTGAGACTATTGGAAAACCCGATAAACGTAAATGAACACGTCAGCAAATGAAAAGTATAGGTTCAACATTTACTTCGTATCGCAAATACCATTGTATGACTAAAAGAAAAACCTTTACTTACAGCACTTCAAATGTAAAAGCCCTTATCATGGGCAAAGGAAAATGTTCTTGTGTGCAAAGACAATGAGACATCATTATTTTTAGAAATGAGTTGATGTTTGACGTATCTGTTGGGGATGCCAGAAAAAGAGTTATTCGTAAAAGCACAGAGGCATACAGCAAAGACTGCTTAAAACATACCGAAAAGTTCCCAGCAAGCTTTATGGTGTGGGGGTGCATGTCTTCAAAGGGCGTTGGGCGTTACATCATCGATGGGATAGTAAATGCGGAAAAATATGTTAATATATTTGAAGAAAATCTGCTTCCATCAGTATCAAAGCTAGCTGACTGTGGTGAATATATATTCCAACACGATGGAATATACAGCAGAAAGCACAAAAAATGGCTACAAGACTACGGCGTTGATGTCTTGGATTGGCCATCGTCAAGTCCAGACCTCAACCCAATAGAAAATCTATGGCACTCATGAAAAGAAAATAGCGAAAGGACCCACAACGTTCTGTTAGTGGGTTAAAAGCTTAAATACAAGAAATATGGGACTCTATAACCCCTGAAGATTACAAAACTTTTATAAATACAATGCAAAAGCGGCTAGTTGCCGTAATTTTAAATAGCAAAAGTAGCCACTGTACGAATTAAAGTTGTCAAATAATTTTGTGTAAAAATAATGAAGTTAGGCTTTAGTTTGTATTTTCAAAGTTATGTTTATTTTTTTTATTAAAATGAATTGCTTTTGGTCTTAGCTCGAAATCTTTAAGTGTTGCAAAGATATCTTAATTTGGATGCATGAGCTCTTACTGTAAAAGTCGTAAATGTAAATAATTAACAATATGCTACAAGCAGTGTTGCCACTGTTGCTAAAATGCTACCAAAATTGGTAGAATATTTTAAGTTTGGTAGGATGGTAGGCTAAATAGAATTATAGTAGGTTTTTGCAAAAGTTTAAGTGAAGAAGGAGTTAATATCTGTATTAGTTTTGTATTATTAGTGATTATTATTAATTATTTATTGGCTTAAACTTATAATAAAAATTCACAATCATGATAAATCTTTGAAAAAGACTTTGAAAATTATGAAAAATAATAAGCCTAAAAAATTTCGGTAACTGAACAATTTCCGGGCAGAAAGTTTTACATAATGTCCAAATTTGGTCTATTATGCTTTTCATTTAACTACATCAGATGCTAGCATTAGAGCAAGTACTACATGCAAATGGCGTCTGTGCTATATTTCACATAAAAATGTCTTCAGAAGTGGCTTTTTAATTACGTGAAACATATAAAACCAAAGATGTTTCTTTCAGCAACGACGTAATCAGTTTCATGTGTTTGGTCAGAAAAAACTCATAAAAATATGGAGAACCAAAAACGAAAAATTTTCAGAACGCAATTTTTTATCCACAGCGAAGCCTGGTGGAGATTTTGGTAACACCGTATGAATGTACGGCGAAAGTTTGCTTTTCGTACAAAGTAGCACAAATTAAATAGATTTTTTAAACATGTTCAAAAAATAATTTGCTAACCAATCTGAAGAAATTAGGCGTACACGGATCTTGGTTCCTTTAACTAGACAATGATTCTAAGCACACTGCAAGAGAAGTCAAAGAATGGCTTCTTTTTCTCACTTCTAAGCAACAGTAGAATCCTACCTACCTACTCAAATTTATGCCCAATTAAACATTATCGGGAGCATTGCGATCATCAAATTCGAAAAAAGGCTATGTGTAACAAGAAAAGAATCCTTTATAACAGAAGAATAGAAGAAAATTTCATCCGTATTGACAAAAAACTTAGTAGAGAAATTTATTTCTCGAAGATAAGCATAAGTATAAGAAGCCGAATACTAAAATATTATCTCCTTTATGAATTCTTATACACTTTACAGAGTATACATTTACACATATAGTGTAAAAAAATGGAGGTGAACACTTTATTTCGTCGGTAACGATATATCAATAGATGTAAATATGTTAGTAAAAATTGTTACTCATATCAAAAATATGTTATTTCAATGGTTTTGAAAAGTTGGTACACTTATATCCGTTTCGATGGATTTTTGAAGATATTTTAGTAGAATTAAAATCTTTTCAGTGGCAAGACTGGCAGTAAGTGTTCCTTTTACTCCTTGCTATTACCAATCTAAATTTACAAAAGCAATACAGTAACCTCCGGATAATTATCTCGACAAAAATTCTAAGACTTTTGTAGTTATGTAAAAAAGGTATTCAGTTGTTTGAACAAATGCAATTATAGTCAGGGTTGTCAGAACTTTTTTAAGCTTTTTCGCCAAATTCATTTCCAAAAATCGCCAAAATCGCCAAATCATCTTTTTTTATATTTTTGCAATCAAATTTATATATTTTTAAATAATGAAAAATATTTTAAAACAAATAAAAAATAATTTGTTCCGAATTCTTAAATTTCGCCAAAAGCGGACAAAAATTCGCCATTATAAATATTTTGCTAATTTTATTAAGCAAAAATATTAGCAAACACAAAAAGTGTACAATGTTTACTAAATATAACAGAGTTTATAGTTTACTGACGGCTAGAAAACTATAAAAAAAAATTTTTACGGGTAATATAAAATACATTTTGGATAGGATATGTAGTCTCATTATATATTTATAGGCTTATAATTAATAGAATACTATCCGATTTGAAGCTTTTCAGTGGATTTATAGAGAGGAAGAGTAGACCTTATAAATGACGATATGATATACTTCACAGCCCTGAGGTGTGCATATGTAAGAATTTTTCAAGCAAAAATATTAATTTTTTTCCACACTTGTCAAGAAGTTTAGAACTTTTTTCGTACCATTTATGAATTTAAATCTATCGTTACTAGTTGCCGACAGTTGTATTATATATATAAGAACTGGAACCTACAAATCTATTAATTTCAGTTCCATATAGGCAACTACAAATTTCTCGTTGCCGAGAACACAATTGAAGTTCAGCTGCCATTTATAATCGACACATTAAAATGACTATTTTCACGAATTTCATACATAGAAATACCAAAATAATAATTTTAATTTTTCGTTTTTTTTTTTTATCAAAAATAGCCAACAAAATCGCCAATTAATTTGCAAATCGCCAAAAAGTCGCCATGTTGCCAAACTAAATATTATGATGCCAAATAACTTTTAAAATCGTCAGGTTTGGAGAGAAATCGCCAGATCTGACAACCCTGATTATGGTAAAGAAGTTATTGCAGAGCTTACAGGGTTGTATTGATAAGTAGTTTGAAAAAAGATTAAATGAAAATTGTATTCCTATACAAGCATAATTTAATTTAACTAAAGTTTTTTAGCCAATAAGTACTACTTTGGTTAATGATATGATAAAAAATGTAGTAAAGTATTTATTTTGAGTCAAAATGTTTAGGGTACTTAAGCTAATTAAGCAAAAGGTTAAGGTTTTATTAGAAAATTATAGGAAAAACAAGGATTTAAAAATCGATGCAAATAAACATAAAAGACAATTGAGCGTGGGCTAATTGAACGGGTTATACTGTATATTTATATATTAATTTTCAAGTAGCTTTTAAAGTAATATATTATAGAAAATTTTGTAAAATCGTAAAAATAAGGTCAAAAATCGTAAAACGCTCAATATGCTATGACAATAAATCAACAAGTCTGGCAGCTATGTGCTGAGTACTTCTGTTGTAGATGACTACCAAGGATAAATAAAACTGAAATATTCGCAAAGTTGCACCGAGGAAAAACTCTTGAATGAATACACTCATCTAATTTAATTTAATTTAATTTAATTTAATTAAGACTTTTATTTTAACATTAATGGGTGATTACACTCATTTCTTTGTGGCCAAGATAATATATACGATTTCCCATCGGATCATAAGTCTACTATTGAACGGAACTCGAACTTTCTCTTTAAATTTTTCGTAGTAATAAAGAATTGTTAAAATACACCCAGCGAAATAGATCTAACGTACAACACTTATTATGTTTTTTTTTTTTTACCAAATTAGGAAACCTCTTTAGGAAACGCCTCAAAGTAGATATAAAACTTATGTATTGAATAACTTTATCTTATTATATAGCATACAAACTAATATTACCAATAATTTTTTAAGTGGTCTTATAACCTAATATTCTATTGTACCAAAATTGGATTTAATGACATCATTCAATCACCTTGGCATAGTTTTGTTTAGATTTCATAACGTTAAGTGCGGTCTATTTGTCATTTTTCAAGAATACACGTTCTCAACCTCTGTAAGGTTTAAATTGGCGGCCGCTAGCTTAAGAGCGTTGTGATAGTACGGCCCAAATATTTTTTTGAGTTTTAAATCTGGCCTACTTGTCGATCATTACTTCACATTAATGTCTATATCCAAAAAAGAATTTTTAATTGCCTTAGAACTGTGGATTACCGCGATATTCTTTCGGAAAATGAAGGAAATATGACGGAAAATTTCCCATCCATATTAGATACATCTGTATGCCACTGTGTCCCACTCCCCACAATCATGGGTAGCAACTTTGAAATTGCGACAAAAGCTTAAGCCACCAGTGCACAAGCCACTTCTGCTCAACAATAGCTCAAAGTCCAGTATGCTCATGTGATCGTTATGGTCTACTGAGCTAAGACCGCCACGTGTCAACAACTTGATGGCCTCCAGAGCAGCAAATTTCATAATGATGATATGCAGTGGGCAAATTCCCATTGTACCCGTTAAGGGCAAACAGGCCTGCCCTTGAAGCCTCAGGCATGTTTTTATGCAAAGCCTCTCTTCGGCCTTGGGCCACCATACAATCAATGCATAAGAACCTATCGGTCTGACGATCCTGGTGTACAACTCCTAGATAATCCTAGGATTAAGACCCCAGGTCTAGCAGATGAGATCACGACAAGCCCACATTGTACGTGTAGTCTTACCTAGAACGCTTTTTAAATGTTCGTTCCAATTCAGTCACTTGTCGAGGGTAACCCCTTGGTATTTCACTTCTTTTGGTAGTCCAATTTTGTTTTCTTCGGTAAAATGGGCTCCAGGCTCAATTTCAATCTACTAGTGAAAGAAACAACTGTCGTCTTGTCTTATTCGGATTGACCGTCGTCTTTCCCTTGTGGCGCAACTGCCTATTGCAGGTGATGGGTCTCTTTACACCCAATATGACGACCGTAGTTAATACTCCCATACGCCGATTTTCCCCTGCCAATTTTTAAGGTGCTCTTTCGAAATGAAGTATGGCATCAATAATTTATACGCAATTGCTTTTTTTGATATTTGTGTAGCGTATTTGTTTGGCATTTATCGTAGCGGTAACTTGTGTAGGGTATCACATTAGAGTTTGATTAATAACCACTTTTGGCGCTGACCTGCCTTACTTTGCAATTTTTACAATTGCAATTTTTTACTTTGTCACGCTTAATGACATGTGCGTAAATCCGACATTCAGGCGAATGTTATTATGTTTTTTAATCCCATTTATCATGATATTCGTAATGACGATCACAGTAACGAGTTTAATTCATTTGCTCAGTAACAATATAAAGATTAAAACCATTCATACGAATATTATTAAAAATGTTTATTTGCGGTATCGCATTCGATAATTATACAGTTTTTTATTATATATTTTTAAATAATTTTTTATTTTTAATTCAACAATTGATCTTAACAACTCCCTCACCTTTAGAAGGCCATGGCTGTTATCAATGTAAGAAAAAAGAAATCGTGACAGTGTTTCAATTGTTAAAAATTGTTATTACAAAAAAATAAAAAAAAAATATATTATTAATAAACATAAGTATTGTTGTTATAATTTAATTAGATTAGAATTGATTCGTTCAGCTTATGTTTAATGTTTAAACAAGTTTTGGGCAATCATTTGGTCAATCAAGCGTTCGTAATTGACACTATTGATTGGTTGTTATTAATAAAGAAATAAAATAAATAAAAATAAAAAAATGGTATTGAGATTTAGATGAGTCATTAAAAAAAAATAGAAAAAAAATTCTTTTTATTTACAGGTGTTTTAGAAATTATAGTAGATATGATATAGAAAATAGTGAAGTAAATACATTTTTGTTATTTTTGTATAAATAACAAAAAATTGTTGAGAATCGATATCAGTTGACGATTATTTACTCGACAATTAAGAGCAAATAAATCATAAATTAAAATGGCTTTTAAATTCATTACATTCTTCGCTCTATTGGCTGCTGCTAATGCTGGTTTTGTATCACCCGTTACATATGCTGCGGCTCCTACTCTAGTGAAATATGCCAATCCTGCTGTAGATGCTGTTGCCACCACTCAACATAATGTAGTGCGTTCGTTTGATGGCACTGTTTCCTCCTACTCCAAGTCAGTGGATACACCCTACTCGAGTGTTCGTAAGGTCGATACACGTATCAATAATAATGTTTATACTCCAGCTTTGGCTAAGACTGTAACTTATGCTGCTCCAGCCGTTACTAAAACAGTTTATACTCATGATGCTCCTGCTGTAACAAAAACTGTTGTTACTCCCACAGTTTATACTCATGCGGCTCCTGATGTTACTAAAACCGTTTACACCCATGAATCTCCTGTTGTTTATGCTCAACCTGCTGTCACTAAAACCGTTTCATATTCTGCTCCATCCACTTCATACAATCATGGTCCTGCTGCCACCACTTACACTCATAATGCTCCTGCTGTCTCTGCCTACGGTTCGAGCCAAACAGTACATTATTCACCCGCTGAACAAGTTTCACACATGAGCTTCGATGGTTTCGGAACTCATTGGGGTTTTTAAATAGACAATTTTTAAACTAAATTTTGTTATAATTTTGTTGATTGTTGAGAAATATTTTAATAAAAAAACCTTTATTCGAATATGTTATACGTTTCCAAAAATTGTTGTTTTTTTTATCACAAAAATTGTTGCCCAAAAATGTTTAAAATTTATTTAAATTTATTTATAAAAAAAAATTATATTTAATATATAATAATGCCCTACACTATGGGGTCCGACATTTAACTTTTTTTTTTCAATTAGTGCTTATTTCGTGAATGGTAACACTTAGGTCATGTCTGATTTGGCAGATATTAGTTTTATTGTGTATACGCTTGAACAACGCTGGGAATCTGGGCCTGCGATCGACTTACAGAAGATGCCGATTTTGCCAAAAAAATTATCTTTTCAGATGAAGCTCATCTTGATCTTGGCGGGTATGTAAACAAGCAAAATTGTCGGTTTTGGGGCACAGAAAACTCGCACGCATACATTGAAAAGCCGATACACCCAAGACGAGTCACTGTTTGGTGCGGATTTTGGTCCAGAGGCATAATTGTGCCATTTTTCTTCGAAAATGAGCAAGGAGTGGCCGTTACAGTCAATGGCGATAGTTATCGGGCCATGTTGAACGAATTTTTGTTCACAAAAATTGAAGAGGAGGGTATTAGCAACATTTGCGCCCTGTTTTTGAAGATCGCATTATCAGCCGCAGAGCTGATGTCGTTTAGCCACCTCGGAGCTGCAATTTGACACCGTTGGACTATTATTTGTGGGGTGCCGTCAATAATAAGTGTTACGCCAACAAGCCAGGGACAATTGACCTTTAAAGGACACTATTCATGAAGCCATTGGTGAAATACAGCTGCACACAATCGATAATATGCTTAAAAATTGAACCGATGGTGTAGGCTACTGCATGGCCAGCCGTGGCAGCCATTTGAATTAAATTATTTTCCATTATTAACCGGAAGGATTGTACTTTCAAATAAAAAAAGAAATTTGAGAAAATAATCAGTATTTTTATTATAGCATTTTCAAAAAAAAAAAAAATTATTTGGCGGACCCTTTATATTAGTTTATATGAAATAACTAACTAAAAGGAAATTTCAAGAAAAAACAGAGTATAGACCTTACAAGTAGGCTTTTACATTTCTCCCCGTGTAAATTTCTTTATGGAAAATATGCTCATTCACTCATTTAAAAGTTTTTCATTAACATCGGCTTACCCATACTTAATAACCTGTGATTGTTAATCATTTTTGGACTCAAAACAGCACAGTGTACAGAATTTTCACATGAGACATGGAATTATTTTGTTCGCTGTTTGAATTACTTCTACTTCAATTTATTCGAATGCCGTATTAAAACTGCTTAATTTTGATTAGAACAACCGGCATAAGCCGAATGTCCAACTTTATACAAAAAAGCTGAATCGATGGATAAAAATTGGTTAAAAATCATTTTGATCATTTTTCAGTTCTTGAAAATTTAACTCTGATCTTGTCTGATCGAAGAAAATTCCACAGCAAGAACAGTCTAGGAATTAACAATGTGGATAAGATTTAAGCCTTCAACAGCCACGCTTCCTTTGTGATATCTGTTAGTTAGCTTTCAGTCAGGTTGTTATATTCTCAAAGTTGTGTGACATAACACAGAATTAGTTCGCTTAAGCATATTAAAACGCTTCAAAAAACGTCGTAGTCCAGTGTATCATATGCTTTTTCAAAATCATATAAAAGGTGGCAATTGCCATTTGCACCGAATGTTCTTTAAACTTACTTTGTTTGCTGTGTTGAATTACTTATATGATTTACCCCGTTTGCATGGAACACTTTTAATTCGTTTTGACAGTTTTTCTTCGTTTTCATGTTATTTTTATTTATTGGTTTGTTATTTGCCGGTAAATTGCATTTCGAAACGGATAAAATGGTTAGGAAATTAAACAAGAAAATTTGGATAAGCATCTGATAAAAATTGGAGATCGCGTTGATGTTTTAGAATTTAGATGATTCGCTCTTAAAATGTTGTATATGGAATTGCGTGTATAAATCGGCTAATAATTGGGGGTTGAATTATGATTGAGTGAGTAAATTACGATAAATCGTTGTCGTCTTAACATTGCATTACCTAAGTTCAAGTACTTGATCATTGGTTTATGCTGCTCGAAGAAGTAATGTCTGTAAACTATAAAAAAGTAACTTTAAGCCATATTGGGAACAACGGAAAACAATTAATTAAAACATATGTACACACATGCATACACGATTCCCGTGACAAGAATGGAACAAGATGTACTTTTCTCAATCAATGACCTAATTCTATTTTTAGGCTTTAGACAGGGACCTACAGTTTAACGCCGGCTCCGAATAGCAGATGCATTAGTTAGGGAAGCTTTTCATACCGTAAATACTTATAACCAGTCGTTAGCAATGTTATGAGGTGAAAGCGCTGTTGAAAGTTGTCAGATGAAAAAAGTTGTCACAATGAATTCTCATGCCCAGAACATCGAGACCATCTGATTCCTCAATATCTACATTACCCATAGATACAAATGACAACACACCACCACGTCTGTGTGTCAACAAGTTTCTAGATTACATATATCAAATAGTCTTTTCGCTAATTTAATTATGGTGATTTGTTTCAGACTAATTGTTCTATCACTTCGCTCTATTTTACACTGTTCGTTTTTTGTTTTTTAAGCAGTACAAATCATATACAGTACACAGTACAGTTATATATTTAAAACTTGCTAACTTGCTGGCGCGGGTGGCGTATACAAGGCGTAAACTGGAACACCACTTCGTCCGTATTTTGCCAATAACTCTTCAAATGTTGATTTCTAAGTGTTCAATTGTCTCTGTTTTATCGACGTAGACAAGTGATTTTACATAACGCCAAAGAATAAAATAATTCAATGGGGTTAAACACATGGTCTTGGTGGCCAATTAATTTAACCATTATGTGGTATTACTTTTTTGTTCGAGTAAATCAATTTTAGCTGTGTGGCATATGGCTCCGTTCTGTTGAAACCCAAGAAGAATACCAGCTAATTGAGTAACGAAAAAAATTCTAATCAAGACCCTATGCCTTTCAGTATTGACAGTAACATTCCGACTATTAGCGTTTTTGAATCAGTAATTTTCTGTAGATGTAATGGTGTTACGACAAAAGGAGCATTCCATGAAAAAGTTCAAATCTGAACACTTTTGCAAACACTAGTTTTTTAAATTTAATTTTCAGTATACATGCTGAGATTATCATTGCAGATAATTTATATAAATTCTAGCGAATGGATCACATTTTTATAATTTACCGTTAAGTTTTTCAGAGTGCCAACAAGTAAAATTTTTCATTTGAATCTATACCAGCTTTTGAGAGGTTCCTGTCGCTACTGCTCATCAGATAGAAATGAAGTTTTTTTTTTCTCAGTTCAAGTGAGTAGTGAGTACTGATCATCCGCATTAAAGTTTTTTTTCTTAGTGTTACGTTAACGAGAAATTAATTATAATGCAAAGACACCTTTATATGTCCTTACGTTACGCTTAATTCATTTTTATAAGAATAATTGTAAAAGAAGTGAACTAAACAAATTAAGTTTTGTTGTTTAACGAAAAAATTGTTTATGTAAACGCTCTACTAATAGTTGATTGTTAGTGGTAAAAAAGTGGAAAAGTGGATATGGAATATAGGATATCTTCTTATTATTTCTAACAAATGTCTGATCAATAGTCTTCAACCAGTGCTAGCCATATGCTAAAATTTCGCAAAAATCGCTAGTAAAAGAAACCGAATATTTGTGGTAATAAAGCCAAAAGAATATTGCATTTTGTAAACGAAAAAGAAAATTTTTCGGAAAGTAAGCCAAAAATCTTAAGACTTGAGGAAAAGGATAAGAAGACACTGTAAAGAACCAAAAAAAAAAAAATTAATTAATAAAAAATAAGTTTAACATCAAAATATTAATGAATCTTGTGTAAATACCAAATCTCCAAAAGAAACGAAATGAACTTTATCGATAGCTGTTTAATTGGTTCCAAGAGCTCTTCCTCAATCACCAAGTACGGTATTAACTGAATTAGCGTCATAATGAACATGGCCGTAGCCCAAGCTCCAAGCGCAAGTATGTCAAGTAACTGTGTACAGTCAATTGTGAAAGGCTTTTATTACCATTATGCTAAAAAGTATGGTAAAATCAATAAAAAGAAACGAAACAAACATGTTGTTGTCCAACCAGCTGAGGTCTTTGCTGATTTGGCTTAACAATTACTTTAAATTCAATGTGATTTATGTGCCATTTTCTGAAATTAAAAAAAAAAATAGAGTCTGCCGTCACCAAGTGAAAATACCAAAGTTAGGTAAGTACATTAGAAATTTAAGTTTCTATTTCATTACAACTAACGAAAAAGTGGTGTAATACAGAAAATATAACATATCCGCAAACAAAACTGTAGTCAAATGTTGCTTCCTGCTTATCTAATAGATATAAATTTGACTGTGTTTCCCATGTGGAGCGACTTGTCCGTAAGTGACAGAATAAAAAAACTATATTTAAGTAAAAATATTAATTAGAAATTTTTTTTCAGCGGCAAGTTGGGTTCGTAGCTATAATTTCCTTCTCAGACACTTCGCTGAAATTTGGTTTCAAGCATAACAATTTCAAATGTTGGTTGATTTTAACTGGCCCCCACTTGACGGGTCTTGTTTAGTTCTTTTCCTCAGCATTACGCAAATTATTCAAAAGTTTATATTTTGAATTACAGCCTGTAATGTAGTTTATTATATTGGAAATTCATTTATCTATTAAAAACTAAGCGTATTATAAAAGTTAGAAGCAGTAGAATTTCTCAGTACGTGACGGTAGAATGCTTCAAATCCTCACTCGAAATGCTATAATTCTGCTTATTTACATACCAATCCAACCACAAATTGGCTTCATAGAAAGCGAAATACAAAAAGGTTGAATAACAGAACCATTACTTTGATAAAAGATTCCAACCATTTGCTAGCGTTTCTCTGGTGTAAATCTATCCATAATGAAACGCAACTATCAACTGTTAAATCGGTTCTTTAATAAAGCAGTGTAAGGCACCCGATATATTCATGAAAATATTTTTGTGAACAAAACACAAATTTATTATTAAGAAAACGTGTAGTTTATTTGAATAAAGTTTTTTTTTTATTAAAATATTCTTCAACAATTAACAAGTTTATACAAAAGATTCATTTGGCAATTTTCAATTTAGAAACCCCAATGAGTACCGAAACCGTCGAAGCTCATGTGTGAGACCTCTTCAGCAGGTGAATAACGTACTGTTTGGCTGGAACCATAGGCAGAGACACCAGGAGCATTATGAGTGTAAGTGGTGGCAGCAGGACCATGATTGTATGAAGTGGATGGAGCAGCATATGAAACAGTTTTAGTCACAGTAGGTTGGCCGTAAATAACAGGAGATTCATGGCTGTAAACGGTTTTAGTAATAGCAGGAGCAGCTATGGCAGGAGCAGTATGAGCATAAACAGTAGGAGTAACAACAGTCTTTGTTACTGCTGGAGCAGCATATGTAACAGTAGGAGTAGCATGAGCATAAACTGTTTTGGTAACGGCCGGAGCAGCATAAGTTACAGTCTTAGCCAAAGCTGGAGTATAAACATTATTATTGATACGTGTATCGACCTTACGAACACTGGAGTAGGGGGTATCTACAGACTTGGAGTACGAAGACACGGTACCATCAAATGAACGCACTACATTATGTTGAGTAGTGGCAACAGCATCTGCAGCAGGATTGGCGTATTTCACTAGAGTAGGAGCAGCAGCATATGTAACCGGTGGTACAAAGCCAGCATTAGCAGCAGCCAATAGAGCGCAGAATGTTATGAATTTAAAAGCCATTTTATTAATTTATTTTGAATTAAAAAAAAAAAATTGCCAAAATATTTTGAACGATAAACTGGTTAATGTTAATTGTTGAGTGAATGATCGTCAACTGATACAGATTTTCAATAATTGTTTGGTATTTATACAGAAAAAATGTGTTGTTTGAAGAGTATTGCGTGTGCCATTTGAAATGTAATTGTATTGTTGACTGTACAATTGACTCGGAATGCAAAGAATTGAAAACCTTTTTGCAAATGTTTGGGACCTAGAAAATTAAAAATTTCAAAAAAGTATTGAAAAGTATATTTCAATAAAGTAGAAATGCAGCACCTTATTGTACTTTAAAGCCCCGATTTGAAAACCACAGGAAATCTAAAGAATTGAAATATCAGCCCATATTAGCAAAAAGCAGCTAGGGAAAGAAGCCTCTTCTCATAGGGTGACTTAGAGCCATATTGAAGCATTAGCTTAGGAAAGTGCTGCTGTAAGGAATTCGTTATGGATTTATGAACCAGGGTTGGCGGCCCTAGGTATTATTTGTTAAACACCCGGGTGGGTTTTTTATTTAAATGTTTTCGTAGCTTATTTACAGCAAAAATAAGTATAATTTAAGTGTTGGGAGTACAAATTATTTTGGTTCGTTATTTTTAGTTCAAAAATGTGATGACGTAACAAATTAATCAAAATAAAAATTTGTCAAACCACTGTTTGCATCCTTGCCCCACCTCTGAGCAGTTTTACGAATACCGTTTCAGGAAAACTTATCATCTTTTGAAGCGATCCAACTTTGAAGTCGATTTTATATTTCTTGAAAAGTAGTGATTCGGTCAAACGGTAAAAGATGTTGTATCCGTTAAACAGCCAATAAGTCAGAGGATTCAATATGCGCAGAATACGTTGGGTAGGGCATTTGGGAGTTTCTGAAAATCGTAAGACAGCTACTGTGATATGAAGCCGAGCGTAGTCATGCAAAATAATAAATTAATCACGTTTTTGTATTCCGGCCGTTTTTCTCATAATGTACGTTTCAAACGAAGTAATTGCAGTTACATAGCTTTAGCAGCCAATAGTACCCAACACCTCCTTGATCCGACTGATAGCTTATTTACATCTGAACGAAATCTACTACTTACGAGATTTCGATCAAAATTTAGTAAATTTCAACAAGATTTCCCATGCAAAACAAAATCTAATTCGTCACAACATTTTGAGGAAATCTGGTAAATGTATTGATGCATTGCCATTTTAGAAAAATGTTTTTGTAATAAAAACACGTTATTCCTTCGTGTAACGTTACATATTAACTTGCTTGAATGTATTCAGAATCTGAAAATAAAAATTTAGAATAAAAATTACAAGTAAAAGAAATGGCAGCAAATTTAAAATTATACCTCAATTTTGGACACCCTTTCTAAAAAATAAAACTAAAAACAATTTTAGTGCTTTTTTAATTATGCGTTTTTTCTCAACTTTAGGGCATTTTAAAATGCAAAATTTGACAACGCTGATATGGACCACTGACTCCGCCAGCCCCTAAAGCGCTCCAAAAAGTAATTTTCTATGGATGTAATGGTGTTTCGGCAAAAGCTTGTGGATTATCTTAACTCCAAATGCAACAATTCTGCTTATTTACTTACCTATTCTCCATTGCAGAACACAGCTTTGAATGTAAATTCAATTCCAAAATTTCTACAATTTTAAGCTTTACTCTGGTCTAAGTCTACACATAATGAAATGTCAAACCCAATTAAACAAAAAGCAACTATCAAATGTTAAATTGGTCTGCTAAATAAAGCAGTGTTGTCAACTTAAAGTTATGAACCTCTAAAAAAGCAACCGATACTTTACGTTCTATGATTTCAAGTTGGGTCGCTACTAGGGAGATCGATTATTCGACTTTTTTCAAAAACTGGTTTTCGAATAATTAGAAGCACTTTAAAAAAACTAGTTTTCGGTTAATAATAATTCAACTAACCGGTTAACCGGTTCTTTTATTTAAATAAAATTGCTTCTAATTCCTAAGGCGCTGAGCAGGACCATGTCGTTTTAAAAATAAGCAGAAGCTGATGGAGAGCTTAAAATTAAAGTGGCAGCCAATACCAACAATAATTCTAACAAATATCATAAAAACTATGCCAAAACGGTGTGCGGAGGCCATAGAAAATAAAGTTTATTACACCAAGTACTGAAAAATGCATAAGTTTCTAAGAGCTACTCAAGAAGCTAATTTCATTTTGATTGTATTACTTCGTAGAGAATAGAATTAAAGGTTTGTTATTATAGTTATAATTTAGGTGCGTAAGATAACAAAGATTAAATGTTTTACTTTGAATAAATCTATTAGTAATATACGAGTCCTTAATTGCCACGACAAGAAGATGTACTTAGATTTCGAGCAGCACTGTATGTAAATTTATGCACCACGTATTTAATAGTGTATGTGTCACTGTAGTATGTTGGGTAAGAACTCACCTTCCAACCAAGAAGTCGTCGGTTCAATCCCTGGCCACACCATCTGACAATTTTCAACACCAATAACACCTCACAACATTACTAGCGACTGGTTATGTACATTTATGCTGTGAAAAACCTCACTAATTAATACATCTGCCGTTCGGAACCGGCGTTTGGGGATTTGTGGCCTTTCAATTAGTCTAGTTGATCATCTCCATATAAAAATCAGTATATATTTACAGAAGTTGAGAAAAGATTATTTTTGCTCATGAGTGCACATCTTTCTCGATCTATCTTGATTTTCACGTTCCTCAAATTTATACAACGATGAGCTTATTTTCAATAAAAAAATTTAAGAGCGTATAAGAAATATACTTATTTAAATTAACCGGTTATTCGTGTTAAATTAACTGGTTTATTCGATATTCGAAAAATAACGATTTTGAAAAAACCATATTCGACAAAACCAAAAAAACCGGTCAAAACCGGTCGAATAATAACCGTCCGATCTCCCTAGTCGCTACTTTCTTCTGTCCCTATTAGCGATATAAATCATGGCCTTAGTGTATATGATCTAATAATTTGATTCTGCATATTTTCCACTTAATTTATTTCAATTGTAGTTGAAAATATTTTGTAATAAAAACATAAATTATAAGAAGCGAATAGGTAGTAGTAGAAAACAAAAAAATGAAAACTCAAAACCCCACAAATGTATTAAAATACACCCTTCCAAGGTAAAAACAAGATGACAATTTAGAGCAACAAAAAATAAAAATGAGAAAAAATATCAGAAAAACATTGGGGGGTACAGCAGAACAGCGAAATAAAAAACTTTTCTATTATGATTCTTAAAAGTTTTGCAAATAAGTATTCATATATCTACGAAATATTTATTTCTATACAGTGTTCCGTATTGTTTTGTTCTTCTGTTCTATTCTATTTTGCTTGTTTTCAATGCTCTACTTACTTAGTTTTGGCAAAAAAAGAATTTATATTTCTTTTTATGGTTGATGATGAATATTTATTAAAATTCCAAAAAAAGAAGACAAAAAAACTTTTCCAAAACTTTTGTTACACCCCACTACCCAATATTAATAGTGTACCGTAAGTACTTGCAAAGGGAAATTGAAAATTTCATGCACAGGAGTGTTTAATAGAAAAGAAAGATAGTCAGGAGTGTTCAAATGACTTGGTTTTGAGTTCATTTGTACTTTTTTTTTGTTTTTTTTGGCAAATTGTTATTAATTTTACTCCAGGGTTACATTATGTGCAAAAAAAGAAAAAAAAGTCATAAAAAATATGGTACAAATAATATGTGAAAGTGATAAAGCAGAAATTATATGAATGATAAGTGAATTGAGTTTTTTTTATATATTTCTTTGGGCTTTATCTATGCGCTTAAACCAAACCGGTTGACATTATAAGGCTTATAGAAAACGTCAATGAGAAATATAACAATTATTTCGTATTGTTTGCTCAAAATTTATTTAATTAGGCATTAAGTGACCCTGAATTTATTATTTTGCTACTTTTAACATTACAATTATATTTATGATAAAATCATTTCATATAAATATGCCCTTTTTGCTTCAAATCAATATCAGTTGTCCGTTAACTTCCAAACACTCTACAATGGCTTTCAAATTCATTACATTCTGTGCTCTTTTGGCTGCTGCCAATGCTGGTTATGTAGCTCCTGTAACTTATGCTGCTACACCTGTGGTGAAATATGTTAATCCTGCTGTAGATGCTGTAGCCTCTACCCAACAGAATGTTGTACGTTCATTTGGCGGTACAGTTTCATCCTATTCCAAATCAGTGCACACTCCTTACTCCAGTGTTCATAAAGAGGATACTCGCATTAGCAATAATGTTTATACACCAGCTGTCGCTAAAACTGTCACTTATGCTGCTCCTGCCGTTACCTACGCTGCTCAAGCTCCAGTGTACACTAAGACTTTGGTTTCTTCGCCTGTACCCACTGTTAATACCTATGCTGCTCATCATGCTCCCGTGATGTACGCTCATGCTACTCCTGTTGTTAAACACGCCATTACCTATTCACCAGCCGATACAGTAGCTCATGTCAGCTTTGATGGTTTCGGTTCTCATTGGGGTTATTAGATATTTTTGTTTTTGATCATTTTTTATGAAATAAAATTGAGCTTTTGATTGTTAAATAATATTTGATAGTATTTTTTTGATGTATTTTATTGATTTTATTGATAATATTACGGCTTTAAATTTAGAGAAAATAATAAAAAAATTTATATATCGGGACTTTTTTTGGAGGTTCATTACTTTAATTTGGAAGCACTGCTTT
This sequence comes from Wohlfahrtia magnifica, assembly GCA_023159175.1. NCBI lineage: Eukaryota > Metazoa > Arthropoda > Insecta > Diptera > Sarcophagidae > Wohlfahrtia > Wohlfahrtia magnifica. The sequence goes on along the minus strand of JAKWBJ010000187.1, from coordinate 1,909,193 downwards.
ATTTGAAAACTTATTTAATACCTATTATTCTATGCTTTGTTTAGTTTGGTTTGACATTTCATTACGGATAGACTTACATCACAACATCGCTTGCTAATTGTTGATATTTTGTATCAAAATAATGGTTCTGTTCGACAAACTTTACAATTTTTTTCTCCGATAAAGCCTATTTTTGGGTGAATGGGTACGTAGATAAACAGAATTGTTGCATTTCGAGTGAGAATAATCCACAAGCTTTAGTCGAAACACCATTACATTCACAGAAAATTACTGTTTGATGCACTTCATGAGCCGACAGAGTTATTGGTCCATATGTCTTCAAAAACGATGATGGTCAGAATGTTCCTGTCAATGGTTAAGGATATAGGGACATGATAAGAAATTTTTTCGTACCTCAATTAGCTGACATTAATCTTACTGACATGTGGTTCAAACAGAATGGAGCCACAGGCCGCACAGAGCCGGCTACAATTGATTTACTCAAAGAAACTTTTGATGAAAACGTAATTTCACGTAATGATCTTAATAGTTGGCCACCAAGATCGTGTGATTTAACCCCACTGAAGTCAAGTTTGTGAACAACTGTCCTTTGTTACATTGCTAAAACAAATAAACAAATGTCGCAAAAACAACTATACGTGCTGTTCACACATAACCAAATTGACAACTACTAAATTATTTTTTTTTATTGAAATGTAATTTAAGTTCATTTCATTATGACACCAAGATCATTGTGTAAATCATTATTCCTGATATAATAGGGCGCATTCACCATGTTCTTTAGTATGTTATTTTGACAACGTTGAATATTCGCAACTTGGTTCCTCGTGGCACAACCCCATATTTGTACCAAATAAGCCCATACTGGTTTCAGAATTTGATTATTAATAAAAAGTTTATTTTCAATTGAAATTGAAGATCTTCTACCAACTATCCATTTAAGCAGAAATATAGTAAATAAAAATTAACGGCAGCAACAAAAACAGCCAGAAAAGAAAACAAGTAACAAACAATAACAAAGAATAACAAAACAAAAAAAAAACTTAAAGAAGTATTTCTTTACATTCGCATGGCTTCATTAGAACTAAAAGGAAAGTAAAGTAATGAAATTAAATCTACCTGAAATATCGAGAGGTTCGAGAGCTTTCGAAATATTGTTTACTAAGCAATAAAAAGTACATCGATGTGGACAGCAATCAGTTTAGTTTATGTGTAAACTCATTGTTTACTAAGCAATAAAAAGTACATCGATGTGGACAGCAATCAGTTTAGTTTATGTGTAAACTCAGCGTGAAGAGAGTTGGAGCTAACAAAGTGAAGAAATTGGTTGTGATCGAGCCTATGTTGTAACAACGATCGGGTTAGAAAATCTTTAGGTAGAAAGATCTGTCGAGTAATTGTTGTTTACAGAGTTGTAAATAGATGAAGTAATTAATAGAAATTGTTATTGCTCGAGAAAAGGTTACGAGCAGTAGAACACAAAGCTCTGTTAAAGAATTGTTTTTTAAAAACCAAACCCAAGACTATTTTATTTTAATTGCAATCTACTAACTCACAAATAAACGTTATCAAAAGGTAAAAACGTAGCAATATTTTTTGTAGTTATGTAAATTACTTGCCTACGTTGATAAACCGGAGGCAACTTTGGACCTGAATATCAACATCCGCATATGCTGCGAAAACTTTGTGAGAATTGGTATTCCAGATTGCGCCTTGTACGAACCAGCTGTGGCGACCACATGTCAGAAATCATATTTAAACATTAATGCCATAAAATTTTCTATCCAGCAATGCCCATTGATATTGGGAATATTTTTCTTTGTCTTATTATGATTTAAAAGTGTATTAAAAAAAAAAAAAAAAACACCCAATACAACCAGTTCTTGTGCCAAAATCTTTCATAATCATAGTCGAGAAGGTCTAAAAGAGATGCAGTTTGGTGCAAGCAAGTCAAGTGCGCTGACGTCAACTCCCTTATTTAAGCTAATTAATAAACCATTTTGATACATTGGAACCTGTACTCAATTTCGAAAAAACATGGCCATCCTTTGAAGACGAAATACCGGTCATCTTATGCAACTTTAAAGAGGAAATATTTCCTGGATTGTGACATTCAGCACTAGACATTGGGCACTGGCCATTGGAAAAACGTACCAGCCATCTCGGAATAGCCGAGAAGTTACTACGAAGACAACAGTGAGCACAAGTGGCTCATCTGCTGTGTGAATGCCGAATCTGTAAAGAAACAAACGTAACATGGCAGATATGAGATCGACGCTAATTGTGAAGTTTCTGACGTAAGTTTTCTTTATTTCTGAATGCAAGTTTGGTGAACCAAAAAGCCAAAATTATGCTAATTGAACCTTTTTCTCTAGGGTAACACATAAACCAATTAACCAAACAAACAATCTGTTTCGAAACAGCTTAAAGCCAATTCTGTAATCGCATATTAAACAAAGCAGTCTAAAATTGGAACTAAATAGGGTTATTTTAAAGCTGATCGATTTTTTAAATTTGTTTTCAGTAAGTTTCGATAAGCCACTCTGAAATACTTGCCAAAGTTGACGAAGCAGTGTTAGGAGTATCAAAAAAGGAATCTTTAAAAAAATTTGTTTGTTTGTTTGTTTATTTACTTGTCATTCAATCACTCACACTAAACAACTGACCCGATTTTGATGATATTTGGAACACAGATAGATCTATCTAACGAAAATGTTATAGTATACGCTTTTGAACCTGGACAGGTTAAAATCGAGAATGGGAAACAATTTTGTTTATTCAGTTTTTAATGAGTTAATCAAGCGTAGATAACTAAATCGCGTTTATTTAAACATGGAGCTCAGATATATAGATACAGAAAACGAAATTGCAATAGGATAACTTTTCGAAATTGGAATTCGAAGACATTAAAATTGGGGGAAGCAATCCAATCCTTTCTTCTGAATTAACACCAATTTGTCTTCATAAAGCAAAGTTTTTTTTATTATCCAATAAAATGTGTTGTAAAGGGTGGTCCAAACATAATGCACGATGCTAATTTTGAGTCACTCCTTAACGTCAAGTTTTTCGCCCAACTTAATTTGACATTTCTTTGTTTCAGTGTTTGACAAATTCAACAATGGAGGGGTACACAATTGAGCAGCGCGTCAAGATTGTTGAAGCCTTATACGAAAATGGGTGTTCAAGTGAAAATGATTCCGTGCACTTCATGATTTTTTGGTTAGATTCATCGACGGAAAACATTGCTGTTGTTCGCGATAGTGTCGCAGAAGAACCAGCAACCTTAACTCGTCGTCGTGCCTAACAATTGAACATCCCATGAACATCACTGATGCGAATTTTGAATAGACACGCTTACAACGTTCAATTGAGTCAAGAGCTGAAGCCTACTGACCATTTAAAGAGTCGTTAATACGCCAAATGATTAGTTGAACAGAAAGTGAATAGTGACTTTACAAAGAAAATCAATTTGTGCAATGAGCACACTTGCGTCTCTGTGGATTCGTTAACCAGCAGAATTACCGCATTTAGGCAAATGAGAATCCACTAGTGATTGTTGAAAATCCGATGCGTTCACAAAAAGTGACTGTTTGGTGCGGTTAATGAGCTGGTTGTATCATCGAGCTGTACTTCCTCGAAAATAAGGTCGGACGATATGTGGTTCCAACAGGATGGTGTCACTAGCCACACAGCCAACAAACCAATGGCTCTTTTGCGCGATAAATTCAATGGCCGTGTTATCTCGTGACGTGGGGATGTTAATTGGCCGCCTTGATCATGTGATTTGACATCGTTTAACTTCTTTCTTTTGGGATATTTTAAAGAAAAAGTCTACGTCAATAAACCAAGAACAATTTAAGAGCTAAAGGATGAGATAATTCGGCCCACTGACGATATTGAACCTCAATTATGTCTCAGAGTCATTAAAAATATGGACCGACGGATATAGGTATGCCACCGAAGCCGTGGCGAGCATTTGTTTTACACATAATTGTCATATATCCTTCTATCACAATAAGAAATATTAAGATGATTCTGAAAACTTTTTGTTTTATTTATAATTAACATCGTGCGTTTGGTTGGACCACTCATAAAGTTACATTTTCAAAGGTTGCTTTTGGAAGGGCTAATAAAGGTAAAAAGAGATTTTTTGGTTCATAGTCTATTTCTGCGAAATACGTAGTTCTTACGGTGTATCTTGATAATTAGTAAATATAGAATCTTTAAACCTTCCACATGCTATTTTTATCAATTTGCACATTAAGATTAAAAATTAACTTCTCAGGAAGAATGGGCGTAGAACCTCAAAGAGAACAAAAACTAAACTATAATAATAACTTTAATTATCGTACATCTCAATAAATATATCAGCGGAAGACGTCAAATTGTGAATTGGTCACCGAGACCGTGCGATCTCGTTAGGACCATAGTGCGCCCTCAAAGCCAACATAACCCATAATGGCGTTTAAAGGCCTTTGACAAATACAAAATTTCAATGATATCCTAAAATTCATTTTTTTTCCCGAATGAGCAGATACATGTCATACCATCTCAACTTTGAGTTATGACACTATTGAAGTAAACGGGCAAAATATTCTGCGTAACATGTTTTGCTTAAATAAAGATTTAATATATTTATTGGAATAAACATTAATTAAAATAAAATAATTTATAAAAATAGTAATTAACAAATTATTATTTTATTATTAATTCCCATAACATTCAATAAAGGAACATTGGGACTTCTCTCAGTCAATGAACTGCACCCGTTTGTATTTTGAAACTCATTGAAGTGGACCTATAATTTAACGCCGGCTCCGAACGGCAAATGCATTTAGAGAAGTCTTCAATAGTATTTATACTCATAGCACAGTTACTAGCTAATGTTATGAGGTGATACCGCTGTCGAAAACCTTTTTTCTTTTTTTTTTAAGATGGTCTGGCCTTGTATTGAACCGACGACCTTCTGGTTGGTAGGCAGGTGTCTTACCTACCATACCACAACCAAGCACACCAAGCCAAAGCCAAATACGAAATATATAGGTATTTATGTAGTAGATAGTACAATATTATTAATTACGTTCACAAATTACATTGAACAGATTTCAACTACTACTCAAGCCATAAATCACACAATTACTTGCCGAATATTTATGTACGTTTTGTAGGCTCCTGAATTGACCTGATATTGACTCTATAACAACATATTGAGACTGTCGTTTGTCTTTCGTTCCTTCTTTTGCTGCAAATTAAAATAAGATAAATCGATTCATATCTCTGATTTCAATATACTCCAGTATACTCCGTATACGCTATACAAATAAAAAACGTTTATATACGAGTACATATCAGCGTTGTAAAAAATTAACTTCATTTGCTAGACGATGCTTGTTAATTTGATTTGAAGTTTATCGTTTACAAGAAAGTAATTTAAAAAAAAAACGTTTTAAATTTTTTTTTTTTTTATAATTTTATTTTCTTTCACTTGACTTTTTAACTCTAAAGACCAAGTGAAACGCTGAAATACACACACACTCGTGTGTGTACGCATGTATTTCGTAGTACAATATACCCTTAACGTGTCAGTAGAAAAATGTAAGCCGATAAATCAACTGTGTGTGAAGTGAAAAATTGAATACTCAGAAATCGAATCGGGAAGCTGTAAGTCATGAGAAATGTACTACGTACACTCACTTAGCTGTGTATAATATGGCATAGTGTGTGCAGAGCTTAAAAAGACTGCATTTACAAAATGCTTGATGTTGTGGCAGGGGCTTTAATTCTAGGATGTCCAGTAATTACTTCACCACTAAGTGTAACAATGCGAATAGCTTTAAAATACAACCAAAAGTAAAACTAAACAAGTGTTTTTTCAATCTTTTATTAGGCAGTTATTGCAAACATACGTTTTGGTCTCTTTGCAATGTTTTAATCACATGGGTTTGTCGCATCTATCGCAGCAAAATCGAGTTTTGCGTTTTATTTTACTTGTAATTTTGTTTTTACTGATTTAATAATTCATTAGGGAAGCGGCGGCGACAGTTCCGTTCTTACCATCTCTTCATAAATAATAAATTCAGCCAATTCTGATATGTCCAGCATATTGGAAAACATAGCCAAAGGCCAACGTTTTGTTTTGCACTTCAGACATAATACGATGTTTTTTGATCCATTGTATCTACTCCTGATTCATTTCGGTTGTAGTCAATAATTTTATTGGATTTTTGACAATGTTTGGTTAGTTGCCCTAGCTGGTTCATCTTCTCCAGTTATATACGCTATAATTGTATTTAAATAAAAATATAACAGTAATACAGACTTATTTTTCTTGGAATGTAGGAGCACAAAAAGTACCTATTCTCATAGTACCCAAACAAGGCTTTATAACTTGGACGCTCACTTGATTTTCTAAATGAAAATGGCACAAATGCTTTGTTAACGAGACCTGCACCAACAAGAGCAGGGGGGAACTTTCGTCAAATTTTTTGATAGAGTTAATCTAGTAAAAAGATTGTCAAAGTGCTATTACGTCCCGTATGAAAGTACTTTTGAGCCAAGTTCATCACAACTCTTTCCTCTTATTTTAACTCCCGTATACCATCAGAGCTCTTATATGTATCAACTTCATCTCTTAATGCATAATTTATTCATGAGCCACATATCCATCGTATTCTTATGCCATATTTGATTGGTTTTTAACTGAATATACCGGCTTAATCTAGTACGTCAGCGATAAGGAAGAATATAGGCATCTACCATCAATGATTACTCTAGACTAGTAGCAAGCGTTAACCACCTATGTCAACTGATTTACTAATTATTGGCGCTTTGAACGAGTGTTCGCGTGATAAAATCCTATAAGCCGTAGTAAAATAATTTATGGTCCAGCCGGACCACAAGGGTGCATTAGAGCACTATTTAACAAAAAGGGAATTTCAACCTATCGACTACAAACAAATTTCTTTCGATTAAGAACACTTTAGTCGTAGAATTCATAATTTTCTGTTCTTTCTATTGCCTGTTACTTGTTTCTTTTCTGCCTGTTTTTTGTTGTTGTCGTTTTATTAACTACAACTAATGTTGTTGCTGTCGATTTGATTATTTATATACAGCACGTATAGTTATTTTTGCGACTTTTATTTATTTTTCTTAAGCAATGTAATAAACGACAGGGGTGCCCAACCTGATTTTTGTAACTGTATATCTTTATATATAAAATCTATGTGTGCTTGTTTGTATGTATATATGTGTGTTCGAAGTCTATAGACTGTTAAACAGCTGAACCGATTTTCTGAAATTTTTACTGTATCATCCTGTATGCTTGGAAGGAGACATAGGCTACATTTTTTTTTGATAGGATCATATCTAAAGAACTATACATATATTAGCCAGAGTCATACAAATTTTCCCCAATTACTTTCATATGAAAATGATTTGTTGGAAAAAATATAGGGCGGATATAATCAGGGAGAGAGATATACCACATACAAATCAAATTTTAATTATCGTATACATATCTAAAAAAAGAAACTATTATAGCGACAATCTTCAAATTTTGTTCCATTCACTTTTCTATGAAACTAATTTACTGGAATGTATGTATGCCGCTGTGGTATGATAGGCAAGACACCCGCCAACCAGAAGGTCATTTTTTGACAGCGGTATCACCTCATAACATTAGTTAGTAACTGGTTATGAGTATTACTACTGTTGAAAACTTCTCTAAATGTATTTGCCGTTCGGAGCCGGCGTTAAATTGTAGGTTCCTTTTAATGAGCTTAAAAGTAGAACCGGGTGCAGCTCATTGACTGAGAGGAGTCCTTCATGGAATGTTATGGGAATTAATATATATAATGTATGGTCGATATAAGCAGGGGGAGAGGAACTCCCCATATAAAACAAATATTAATTTTCGAATACTATTACACTGTTTGTGATAAAATTTTATAAGCGCACTGGATAAAAGCTATTTATCTATATTCATATAAATTTTGACCGGAAGGGGACAAAATGGGAAAAAGGGTTAAAAATGTAACTAGGATAGCATTTAACATAATATTTAATTTGAGAGTAGCGCAGCACGCCGGGTTATAACCAATTAATTATAGACTTAAATGAACCGAACCCAAACCTGAACTGTGTATTTTTATTAACCTGAACTTGACCCATCTTTTAAAGGTATTCAGTCAGTTAAATACAAAATATTGTTATGAAAAGATACACTAAATTATTGCAGTGCAAGTCTTAGTTTTAAACTTTATTGGTTTATGTTAAGGCTCTTGTGTATCTGTCACTACCCCAATTGTTTGTGCTATTAAGAGTGCTGCCACTTGCATATTTAACGGCATTGCCAGTTCTATTCCTTTTTGTGTACTATAATTTTATATCTTTTGATTTTAACGTAGATAAATAGAGATTTATAGTCAATTAAAGAATATTCGAAATTGATAATAATTTGCTATAAAATGTGGCGCATTTCCTTTGGTGAGTTGAGCTATAGTTTAGCAGTCAAAAACTAAAGTCATGCTAAGGCGTAAATAAAAGTGTTGAGTATTTGTGTATTAAGCGAGTATTAAGTGCAAGATAAATACGCTGTATAGTTAGAATTGTATAAGTGGAAGTTAAATCAATAAATGCATAAAGTAAACCAACAATTGACGTGTTATTTTTTATTTTAACGCAATTAAAAAGAACTCAAACGTTTTAAAAAGGGTTAAAACGTAACAATATTTTTTAAAGTCGTCGCAAATAAGATTTCAGCCATTTGAGTCCCTATGTTGAAAAAGCATTTATGAATTCATATTGAGAGAGAAAATAAAATCATTTTTATTCTTTTACTTGAAAACTTTAACAGACAGACAGACGATACAAGTAAAAATTTCCGGTTGTAAGAGCTTTATAATCGTACATGAACAATTTAGTTGTTGTTTTTTTATCTTTCTTTCCTCCTTTATTCTTCTGATTGATGAAGTGTAATGGTTATGAAGATGACTACATACTCGTACGTTTATCAATTTAAGTTTCACTACATTTTGATGGGTTATAAAATTTATAAAATTTTTAACAATTTCATATTTGAACTTTTTATTATTTTATTAGCAGGAAATGTAAAGAAAAGCATGCAACAAGCTGCCTTTTTTATAAACTTTTTTAAATCATAGCTTCAACTTATATTTTCTCAAAATACATTTTATCTAAAAATCAGAAGTGATTGTAAAGCAAAAAATCACAAAAAGTGAAGGATAAAAAGTGTTGGTGCTGAAGCTGGAATTTTGCAAATCCACAAAACTTTAATTTCCCGTAAAAGCTTGCCAACGATAATAAATTATTCATTAAATTTTTCTTTCTTTTTTTCGCATTTTTTCCTCTACTCGCTGTGGTTTTTACTCCTTATACTTACCATAGCGCACACATACACAGTATTTCTGTATAGACTGATGTGTTGATCCCTTTTAGCAGAATATCATCTACTGCTGCCACGTACTTCTTTACATTATTGTTGGTTCCTCCAGTAGGAGCTGCTGCTGCCGCTACTGTCGTATTTGTTGTTATTGTTTGGTTGCTATTGCCTAGAGATTTTTACTCGTTTACACCTAATTTGATTTTATACTTCCTCGGTATGGTTTACAATACCACTGGCACTGTGGTTGTGTACCAGTAGGTCTTCTTTTTTTCCTCCCTTTTTTTCCACTTTTTTTCTTCATTCTTTTCTCACATTTTTGATTTTCCTACGTTCCTTTGGTGGAATTTTCAATAAAATTTTTGCTCGTAAGAAATATTTTATTATCTTTTAGTTGCACTGAGAAAAAATGAAATAAAATAAAATTCCTCCATTAAAGGTTAAAGAGGAATTTTTTAATCTTTAAAAAGGCAATTAGATAAGTAGAGGGGAATGGGCGAATAATGAAAAGTGACTTACTTTCAATAATTTATGCATGACGAACATTATGGTTTAAAATATAAACAAATATGAAGGCATGTACTCGTAGAAAGTATGTAGTTTGAAAAGAATTATTTTGGTAAATAGTGGCAACAAATGTAGAAGCCACGTTGCTTAGTATTATTTGGAAGCTTAAAACAAAAAAATAGCAAAAATTGATTACCATTGTATAATTCAGTACAAGTAAAGTAAGCTCTGCGCACGATTGGTATTGCGTTTGCTCATAGAACCCAAACGGCTTCGTAAAGATGTTTAAATAGAGTCTTTGGCGATGTTTCACCACAATAAAACTGAGTTTCGCATCGATAATTAATTATTAATGAGATAGCAGTGTACCACTTTATACCTGAAACAAAGAAACAATCAAAGCAACGGACTAAATTGAGAGAATCGTGTCCAAAAAAGGCAACATAGTTCAATTTTCAGCCAAGGTCATGGCGTCGGGTTTTTGGGATGCACGTGGGATATTATTATTATCAGTCAGATAAAAAATCGTTAGTGTCCTACACCCCCACACAGAAAAAACGCGGGATCCAGAAAAGCGCGACCGCACCGACTTGTTGAAAATAGTCAAAGCAACCCTCGAATATTGTTTTTATTTAGGATGTTAGGCCAGAATATTCTGCATATGATACCAACACAGGACTGTAGAACATGAATAATCAGGAACCCATATTGAAGCAGTAAGGAAAAAAATGGTGGTGGATCATTTAAATCATTTGAAAAAGTCCAGATAGTATCACCAGCATATCACTCGAGTGGAATTCTCAAGGCTCAAGAAATTTATTCGACCGAGAAACACCTGGACTGCATAGCGGTGAACCGTGTAAGGTGGGGATGCTGTGTGGAAGCCATATGCTTCCAAGATTAGTAACGGGGAAAAAGCACATCCCTACTGAGATCAACGCACTTCCCCGAAGTCTATTTTCCGCTATCCGGGAACATTCCCCCAAAAATCCGATCGAAAACTAGTTAGGGATTCATATACAAAGTCTATAATCGAACACACGATCATACGATCTGGAACGCTTCCTAGAATTCTTACGCATAGATTAGGGCAAAAAGGCGGAGTATGAATGACACACTCACAAGCGACTTGGCGAAAATCTCCGAGTGGGGTCATGCGAATAGATTTGGTGGTGTGGTGTCATCTGTAAATATGGATTTACCGGTGACCAGTCCGGGGCCGCAACTGAAGGTGGCACGTGTTTGTATTTACACTCATGTGTCACTAAGCCCGACCAGAAGTATTCTGGTGGCACCGGAATTGGGAGCCCCAGGGATTCCAATCTCTGCCCAATTGTTGGGTAGTCCCCCTTGTGGTGGCTGTGGTTTAAACCAAAAGCGCAGGCAGAGCGTGAGCTCGGTGTGGTGTTGCATCTCTTCAACCGAGTGCTGTGACTCATATCACGGCAGGAGTTAAGATAGTCTCCGACTCCTCACCGAGGTGTGAAGGTTATGAGTGTCCTAACAACACGCCTTCGAATTGGTACTCACTTGTGATATTCACTGGTGGGTATAATAGATAGAGGCGTTGATGGACGCATTGTACCTATGCCTATTGTCGCACCCTGGGGTATGCCGCACGGCGAAGACTAACGTACACCCAGATGACACCTGTAAGTATGGGTGATGAAGCTAGATGCTCCTGATGTTTTGAACATGATGATTTGTTTGGACATCACGAAAAAAATTAAATTGAGGTTTCGAGTGTTTAATAAAGAGATTTCAAACATCAGACAAATTATCAGAAGAAAACATCACTTACTGGAAAAAATTACAATGCCAAGTAAAGATCACTACCATCACCACTTAGCAAAGATCTTCACCGCTACACACAATCACATGCAGAAGTAGTAAAACAAGTATACCGTCAATCAATGTGTGGTCTCTTTGAAGTCTATAAAAAAATTGTCGATGCTTTAAATCAATTAAAATTAAAATTTAATTCGCCATAAATTAAGAGAATAAAGAGCATTTGTGAAAATCCCAAATAAATTATCCACACAATTAACCACAAACTATAGTTTTTTTAAACAAAATATTTTTTTTATTTTATTTTTTTCGAAAAAAAGCAGATTAAATAACCACAATAATGAATAAATTTTTCATTTTTTCTTCTTCTGTTTCGCTGTTAATATCTGCATTCAACATTTTAATATTGTGCGTCAAATAGCACAATCAACCAACATTCTAAAATTCTATTAAAAAGAGGAAGAAAAACAGAAAACAACAGCGAAAGCGTTTAATAAACGTCATACCAGTATAGTACGCTGGCAGTAGTAACTTGGCAAAAGTGAATTGAAGGAATGGGGCTATAAAGAGGCAACAACTACAAGTAAAAATCAGCTCGACAGCTTAAATTGTAAATAATGCAAATTTGATTAAAATCACAAAAACGTCAACTGCAAATGACAGACACACAACACTATGGTTTGAATAAGGGCGCGGGTATGGGCATGGGCATGGATGGTATGTGAGTGCGTGCAATGGATGCTATAAAACATTAATGATGATACACCAACTAACACACTAACAAGTCAAAAGGCAATTCCACTTTCTCTAAATTGCTCTCCTGCCCCGCGAATTTGATAACCAACCGATGAATGTAGTAACAGAAGCGCATTGCAATTTTTATAACCAGAGGGCATTTTGAACGTTATCGTTCGTTATCTCTGCTGGCTCATCATTATCATCTTTTATCGGTTTTTGTTTGCTTTGACTCGTTTATTTGTTTCACTTGCTATCTATTCGTTAGTCTGTCAATTTGTTCGTTTGCCTGTTTATTTGTTGCTTACTTGGTTGGTTGGGTTTGGTTTGGTTTGGTTACCGCAAGGCAAGTATGCGTGTAATCCTTGCTAATCATTTTAAATTTGACATCCCAGCTTATGGCATTATTTTGACTTGAAATCTTCTTCCTGTTATTGTACATCTTCGTATTCTGTATGCCATTGTGCACGTATTACTCTTTTATTTGGAAAAAAATGGAGTTTAAAAGAAATCCTTGATTCATTTTTGTTTTTATTTTCGGTATGGATTTATTTTTCAGGGTGAATAATTGAATTGATATTTGACACAAAGTGTCGGAATATATTTTAACGATAATGTAAAAAATATGTTAAATTAAGATTAAGTTTTGAAAATCACTGAGTGTAGATATTGAATTTATTCAAAACATAGAACATTAAGGATTAGTTTCTTATTTACTTAAAAAGAAAAATCGAATAAAAAGATTTAAAAGACAAATTTCTTCAATTGAAGAAGCGTCTTTAATTCTACAATTCGATGAATTTAAATATTTTAAAGAATGTACTGTCGGTACATATCGTTTCTTTTTTAGCTTGATATTATACCATAAATTTAAAATCGTAATTTATACAATTTTATTTTACTTAAATAACTACGGAAGCAGAAAAAAAGTCATGTGTTTAGTGCGCTGTGTAGCGTGAACCACACCCAAGATTAAAGCTGGGGTCATACGATGGTCGCAATGTATCAATTATTGGTACGGCAATCGTGTGACCGCCCAATAGGTAATAATGCGGTAACAAAAGTATTAAAAATGAGCCAATATTTATTATGTTCTTGTGCGACAATCGACGTAGGCAATACGTACCAATATTTAAATTAAAAATTGGTTTTCGCAGAATTAATTGGGATAATATTGATATTTTGCTACAATAAAGTACAACTGAATTTGTGTCATATTGATACATTTGACACAAACTCAATTGTGCTTTATTGTAGCAAAATATCAAAATTATCACAATTTATTCTGCGATTCCAGCTTTAAGCTAGGATCACACACAATTGCCCCAAATACACCAATCTGAAAATTTTTTATTGTGATATATTAGCACACAAGAATAAAATTGTCCCACTGAAAAATTCTGTATTCACACGGTTCTCTTATTCTACACAAAACTTATTGTCACAAGATGGCGCGACATGATGAATTGACAATAATTGTCCCAACGCTGTCACACGATTGTTCTAGTTTACGGAACTTTGTGAATCAGCTGTTGTACCACAACTAATTTAATAAATTAAAACAAATTATTTTACTAAGATTTTCATTTATTTAAATTGGATATAATTATGAATTATATTAAATCCCTAAAGTAAAGATGATCTGTTCTCTAAAAAAATATGTGTCTGCTTGCTAAAAAAGGTAAAAATAATGAAAAAAGAAGAAACGGTAGAAGTTTGTGATGTAATTTACATATAAATAATTAAAAAATGCTTGTTTTTAGGTATGAAAATTATAAATTACGTGCTAACACGTGTTTTTTTCGAATAAAATCAATTAAAAAATAAAAATTGTTGAGTATTGTGTTCTATAATTGTCGCACAAAAACACAATAAATATTGGTGTATTTTTGGCATTTACATTGGCGCATGGTTGCCTTTAAAGTTTTTACACGAATGTCGCATCAGGGTTGTATTTGATTGGGCTAAATAAGCACAACGAGCCAATAAATTGTATAATCATACGATTGGCATATAAAATGGACTAATTATTGGTGCATTACGACAATTGACAAATTTGACAAATTGACAAATTGATCTTACCTCAACACATTATACCATGTCGCACTTTATATAGATTTTTTTGAAAAGCTGCTTGAATATTTTATCTGTATTATCTGTAAATTGAAGAAAGTGGGATGGCATGTGGATTTTTATTAATTTGGATTCAATTATTTATTAGTTTGGATTATTAGTTTGGATTCAAAAAGCCTAGACAAGAGAGAATCTGCATTATATCAAAACATTTCAAGTTTGCTAATAGAGTGGATTTGTATATTGTTAACGCTGGTCACTCGAGTGCTAAGTTACCGTTTGATACACTTTTCAGTTATAAGTTTTATATTATGTATATACAATTATGTATTTACATCAAGAAGGCAAAATGATCTTATTATTGTTTATACCAACCGCATACACGAAGGTACGTTATGTTGTACAGTATACCCCAATAAATATAGAAAACACTTATGATTATATTTTTTGATTTTCTATTCAATCTCGAAATAAATATTGAATTTTTTATTTTACCCATTCACTCCCACATTCTGGTCCTTCGAACAGGATCAACACATAATAAAAATCAAATTTTTAATTCAAATACAATATTTGCAGATCATCACGAGTATCTTCACTATGGGGTTAGTTGTTGTACTTACCACACTCTTATTTTCTCCCTTTTGTTTTATTATATCTAATTTTCACAAGATACGTTTTCCTTGTACTTACCCTAACGAATATAGAAAAAACTAATTCTACTTTGTTTTATTATATCGCCGATCTCTACTAAAAATTTTATTTTTAATCTTTCCCAATCACCCCCACATTTTGGCCCATCGAACCGGACATGAACTAGTGACCTGAATATAAACTGATCTTAACTACGTAACTCTCGCTTCCTCTTGTTGCAATCTTCGAAGGACGGGATGTTTACGCTGGTCACTCTAGGACCTTTTAATACCCTTTTTAGTTATCTATATATGTAAAAGAGGACTGTAAAAACCGTTGTAATTGATGTTCTCTGAAATGCACTAACCGATTTTAAACTAAAAGTGAAATCAAATCCAAGGTTCTTATGTATATGCAGTTTTTGTAGGCCCATTGGTTCGCGAGTAATTGACATGAAAGTAAACTCTTTGCAGTGCATAAGTTTTACTTGAAAACGAAATTTGTTACAGCATTTAAATTTTGTGTGAGTTAGACTAAACCGATTTACATATATTGCAAATGTGTCTTTCACTGATTGTTTTTAATCACCCGGGCCGTGCCACTACCATATAACATTTTTATTTATATGTCTATATCTTTAAAACGGTAATTGTAAGAGTGTCTAAATTTGACTTAAATAACTTTGTGGCCAATACAAACCATCAGGCAAAATTCTGGCCGAATTGTTTAAGTGGGATTACAACTTCCGATACGAAGTAAGTATTGAACGTTCTGAATTTGGTCTAAATGACTTCTTCAAAAGTGAGCGGAAACAGATAAGTGGGCATGGTACCTCCCATACTAACTAAATAATGATTTTTGTATATCTTGAGAATGAATGTGTGTGAAGATAAATTCGAATTTGAAAAGTGAAGACACGAACCACACTTTTTAAAATGCTCAAATTTTGCGTTAACAGCGTAAGAGTTAAGAGATTAACAGTGATTCCATACAAAATGTAAAATATCGTCAGAGGATAAGTGAATATTTCGGGAAAATATGAAGGTGCTTTCACATACCACTATATAAATATGGTTGTCGGAAGGGTCTACAACAGTGTCCATATAGTGGGATGTCTGGAAAAATAACCGGATTTGAGAAAATGGAATTTTAAAAAATCGCCTTTTTGAAAAATATGAAAATTCTTGGGAGGATAAGTGGTCATTTCTCCAAAATATGGAATGGTACACATATACCACTATATACATATGCTGGCTAAAAAGGTCCTAAACAGAGCCCATTGACCATGACCATTAAAAACTCTGACATGATGCTTTTAATTTATGCCAAAAAAATTGAAAACCGGTCGAAATGCTAAAAATAATATTCCAAAATAAAGCTCATGGATGAACCATCTACGGTGTAGCCTAGCGAGTGCTATATATATGTGAAGAAACATTTAAAAAGTAATGGCATTTATTTATCGCCACGAATAAATATTTCATTCATTTTTACAAATTGCCAAAACCCATCCGTTAAATTCTATCCCATGTCTCTTATTTAATTTTATTTTCGCCACTTACTACCATCCTTGATCTAATCAAAAATTAAGAAATTGCCAGGTACTTGGGACACTGGAATGCTCAAAGTGGACTTCGCCACTCTATGGCAGCGATCAGTCCTCAATTTGGGTGTCGCTCTGAGGCAGCAGATCTGCTGAACAAACTAAAGAAAGATCACAATAGATCCCATGGGTCCAATAGTGATTGGTCGATAAGACGATAATGATAATGTTTTCTAAAACCTTAAATATATTTTTAACGTTTGACTGCTTTTACATAAATTTTCTTCAATAACAAATCCTTATTCCACATATCCGACAAAAAAAAATTTATTTATTTTCTTGCCAAAATAAATGTTTAAAATCAATTGTTTGTTTCGTTATACTCTTTTTCCTTTATTTGATTTTTGTTTCTTTTTTATAGATTTTTATTGCTTCAACATTTCTATTCATATTTTTGCATTTTTACAAATATTGAGCCATTTATCCTTTTAACTTTTATTCTTATTTTTTTGAAATCATTCCATGCTGTCTGTTTTTCTAGCTCCTCTCTTTTTTATGCATATGAATTTGAAGTGTTTATTGATACTGATATTCAAGCAGAGTCCTTGTAAATACAAATCGCAAATAAAAATTAAAAGGAAAAAAAACATAAAACAAATCGACAAATAAATTCTAACAATTGTTTTTTGGTTAGTTGAACACAGTCGATAGACAAATTTTTAGAATAAAAAAAGATGAGAAAAAAAGAACGAAGTTTTTAGTGGCAGGAAGGATTTATGCAACAAGATATTGACAGTTAAATGTGGCTACAATCGACAATCAATTCAATTCAATTTCATTTCACAATTCACGGTCTTCAATTGTTAGAGGAATTTGAAGTGTATATGGTCATTGGCTAGCTAAGGGGGTGTACAGTTCTTTGGTAGAGGAGTTATACTGTTAATTTGCATTTCATTTCATCTTGTAAAACGTATCGATAACGTTTTGCTTTACATTTATTTTGTCGGTTGTTATTAGATTTGAGTGTGATAAAAAATAAATTTTTTAATTTTTTTAAAAAAATTTAATATTGAATTTAAATATAAATTTTTTATTAACTCCACTTTACTTCAATACACTATGTCTTAAAACAGCAAATTCGCTTTTACAACGCTTTTTATTTGCGGATTAAGCACATTTTACTTCTAGACAGCCAATTGATAAATAACTTACTCACAGCCACAATTCGCCGCCTTTTATAGTATTTCATTATTTGTTTAGAATGTTCTAGTACGGACATAAATCTTCGATTTTTCGACGTTAATTCAAAATGGTTTAAAACAGCTTTATAAGCACAAAAAGTAACTGATGCATGCGCTTGGTAGCACTCTTAATTAGTGCAGGTAATTTTAGAAGTTCTTAAGCCTTGACACAAGCCAATAAATTTTTTAGCTAAAAGCTCATTATAAGCTCTGAGGTGATGAATTTTGCCTTTAGCATTTTCATTTTCGTAACAATATTTTAAATTTTCTTATCAGTAAGTCTTGGCGATTTATAGTGAACAGTATAACGGCCTTGGAATGCTTTTAAATTGCAAGAAATTTATTTAAAAAAACAGTGGTCTGTTTAGCGAACTTATATCGGGAAGGCCATCTATCGGTTTAAATTTGAACCAGCGTTTATTTCGAATCTGTCAATATTTATTCATTCTTTTCTGTCACAAAATTCAGTTATTATCTCCTCTGAACGAAATGAATAGATTTGCGCTTGAGTAACCTTGGAATTTATTTGAAATTTGTTTCCAAAACAAAGACAATTGGTCGGAAATTGCACGAAAATGTATACGAAAGTTTTTTTTTGCTAAAACTCGTGAAACTGGATTTGTTGCTGCTCGTACAGTGCGTACATCCGAAAATATCGAAGCTGTGGCGGAGAGTGTGTATGAGAATCCATCAATATCAACTCGTCATCGTTCTCAAGAATTGAACATTTCACGCACCAGCTTACGTTAAATTTTGCGAAAAGATCTTGGTATGACGTCTTGTATGGTATGTCGATTTTGACAAAAATCATCTTCTCTAGCTTGGTGAGTACGGTAATAAGCAAAATTGCTGTATTTGGGCGCTCAGAACACCCAAACGTGGTCTTACAGAAGCCAATGCACCCATTACGAATGACTGTTTGATGCGGCTTGTAGAGCGGAGGCATCATTGGGCCATATTTCTTTAAAAATGAGGACGACGCAACTATTACACTCCATGGAGACAACTATCGCACCATGATAACCGATGTTTTGTGCACACTCTTCATGGTATTGATGTGAGCGATCTTTGCGTCAAACTTTTAATGGCCGTTTAATTAGCCAAAATGGTGATGTCAGTAGGCCGCACATAAGCTGTGATTCGACACCGTTGGACTATTATCTGTAGGGCGTCGTTAAAGACAAGTGTTATGCCGACAAACCAGAGACACTCGAAAATGTTCTCGAAAATTTGTCCGATCGAATGGGGTACAGCCGGGGCAGCCATATGAAATAATATTTAATTTCTAACCAGAACAATTGTACTTCACAACAACAAAAAATATGGCAAAATATCAAAGTAGCCCATCGATCTATCAATTCGTCAATTAATCATGCACTGACTATCTGCGTCGAATAGAGATTTAATTTGTATAGAAATAAGATAGAAGCCGACGTTACAGTGAAGAAGCTGAAAGTTATCGACGTACAGATGATTTCAATACTAGCTACGCAATTTACGAAACTTGTTTTTTTTTCTCTGTCAAGAAAGGCGTCTATTGCTTTGTTACAGGTTTTTTAAATCAATTTGATATTTTCAAGCTAAGAAGATGATTTATCCGCTGTAGCTTCCTCCATATGATTTTTTGCGTAGTGGTGAAGATCCTTGCTAATTGGTGACTATCTTTAATTGAGCATTTTAATATTTTCTAAGCAGGTGGCGTGTTTTCCTTATCATTCGTCTGATGTTTGCTTGTCGTCATCACCAGAGGTATGCGGGAAGGTCAAGATGGCTTTTTCTTTATTTATTTTAGATGGAGTTGTCTGGAGAGAAGTTGAAGCCTTTTTGTTATTATTAAACATTCGAAACCACAATTAAATTTCGCTCTAACCGCTACACAACGCCACCCTCTGTACGAAACTATTTAAATATTAAAAAGTATATTTTGGCTTCCCAGATGGTGTTATTTAAGTCTTCTTGATTACTTTCTTTTGTATACGTTAAGTGCGGGCGAATGGATGCAGGAAACTCTTGTTAAAATACCAATAAGGGGCGCAAAGTCAAACTGAAATAACACTAGATTACAAGGTTTTTGTTCACAATTTGAAACATGTATTGGGCTATTAATTAATGCTGTCTAACTTCGGGAAATATAGTGAGAAAAACTCTAGGACGTTAAGCTTTTGCCATATTTATAAAAAATTAAACAAGCGAAAGTAGCATTAGTTTATAAGCAAAAAATTGGAAATGCAGAGTTTTAGTTATATTTTCTTATATAAATTTTTATTTGTTTCCCTTATGACCGTCCAACAATAGTCATCTAGCCACAGGCCCCAAAAACTTGCTTAAAGATTTTTAAATCTTAGTGAAACCGTTCGCCGTAACCGCCACTCATATATCCAAGGTTTCTGCAGTCCAAATGAAATGTAAAAAAATAGTTTAGAGGGGCATATTTACACCCATACTTTACGAAATTATTCAGTGAATCAGCAAAAATATTTTTGCAATTTGTAGCCTTTTAATTTCCCAAAAATTCTCAAACAACAAGTACTAAAAAGATCCAAACAGCACGTTTATCGCCGTCTAAGAGACTCTCAAATATTAAATTATTAAAAATTTGTTAATTTTGAGAACCAACATTCCTAGACTCAGAACGATTTGAAAAGAAACTGTCTAAGTATGGAAAAACCGGTTTTGTCTTCAGCAAAGTCTTTACAAAGAACGTATCTATCATAAAACTGTAATATATGCGTGGACATACAAAAAGTTAGTTTCACTCAGTGAAAAAAAAATATTGTTGTAAAGTTGTGTAATTATAGAGGAATTATTATCATTAGACTTAATTTTCGCTGATTTTTAAAAAGCATTTGACCATTTAAATCACTAGAATATATGGTAAGCTCCTGTAAGAAAAACTGATGAAGTCACATTTTACCGCTTTCCAATGCAAAATTATTTATACTCGGATTTAATAAGTTTCAGCCGGTCTTCAGTAGGAATGTATACTATTGCTTCTTATATTTTTAAAGGGGATGGATGAGTTACTGCACTCAGGCATCGACGTCCAGTGCGTTGACCAATAAACAAAAATCACTCATCACGTATGTTGATAAAATATTGTTACGTTTTAACCCTTTTAAAACGTTTTAGTACTTTTTAATTGCGTCAAAATAAAATAAATACCACCTTGTTGTTTTACAGTTCTTATTTCTATTTTTATTTCTTTATACAGTTTAATATGACTTTACTTTATGTCCACAAAATTATAACTGTATCGACGTAAGCAAAGCAGTCTGCTTATATAACTAACTGCTTACAGTTTGGAAAGTTCGGGAAATGTTTCAAACGCTCTCATATTCTCTATTTATACCCGTAATTTTAAACATATAGGATTGTGGTACCGAAAGATGGTCGAATTGGCATTGCCAAGAAATACGGCTATACCAGGGTAACACATTATCAACCTTGATACAAACCAATAGACAAAAATCCCACAATACAGTCCCAAAGGCACTAATGTTATGTATTTGCCTTTTAGACATTTTTATTTTCGTAACAATATATATTTGTGAAAGCTAATTATCGGCTGATTATAATACGGAACGATTTCTTTTCAGTTACTTTTCTATAATAGCGCAAGTAGGCGCTAAACTCAACTTATTTATAATAAAAAATACTATTGAAATATTGAATTTTAGGTACTTCAGAAAAATAGTTTTAAAAACTCTATTTTTAAGAAATTTTAAATTTGGTTTTTTAATTACTTTGCAATATTATAAATAAAATAGGAAAATAAAGTTTTAAAATTTGTCTATTGTTTTAATTTTTACTGCTTTGAAAAACGCAGTTATTTCAACAAAAATTTACCAAACTTTAGAGGAGTATTGAGATAAAATATATAAATATGTATATAATTTTTTATTTATATTTTAGAAACTATATATTATGTTCTATCAAATAAAAAAAATTAAAACCAGTCACCAATTTCACTTATCTGCGCAGTCAAATAACACCTAAATGCAGCACCAAAGATAATATCGATGTCAGACTCTTCAAGGCAAAAGGAACGTTTACAAAGTACACAAAATATGGCGGTCTGCCAGCCTTTATAAACATATATTTGCAAACAAACAATAACTAAGAGATGGCTTGCAGAAAATGGAAATCAATTTGCCGAACGATGTTGAAGGAGATCGGTATAGGGGAGGTCTTAGAATATCATGCCGTAGAATTCGTAGTAGAAATCGAAATCGTAGTAAATTTAAGGAATTTTGTACTGTACTAAGAGCATTCCATTAAAAAAATATCACCAGAAAACTGCACTGACAGGATGGGGGTTGATGCTATTGACTATTTATCCGACTTAATTTGAATAAAAATCTCGTTTAATTACGTAGTTTTATTTTATTTTAAATTAAGTTACACTCTTTTTCCAAAAAATATTCTTCAGATATGTACATGTATGGGCCAATTTTTTTTTTGTTTAGTTTGGATCGTAACTCCCTCCAGAAATGTGCTTTGTAGCCAAAGAATGCGTTTTGAAAAATTTTAGGCAGATTTCGATAGGGGAACCCGTGCCGCATTCGCCTACAATAAGGTATGCCTTATATGTATGGGCCAATTTTTTTGTATAGTTGGGGTCATTAATCCCTTCAGAGATGTTGTCTGTAGCAAAAGAATACGTTCTGGAATATTTTAGGCTGATTTCAATAGGGGAATCCATACCATATTCGCCCTCAAAATTCTATCAAAATTTAATTTTGTATAGATTTAACATATTTCAAAAGCTTGAGGGAAGATGCAATCTGCCTGAAATTTACGGCTATGGAGAACATTCCTGAGAGAAGTTACGGTTCAATTTTGCGTTTTTGAAAATAAGGTGCGCCCTAATGTATATACATATGTATATGGTATATGTATATATGCTTATCCTTTCAGTGCCCTCAGTAAACTGTTTTAGATCCATTGTTAAGAATGTAAAATTTGAAACAAAAAACCACTGAGAAGTGCATAAAAGCTTTGTCCATAATTTTTTATTAACCCTTATGCTATAAACACATAGAAGACGGCAGGCTACACGACTACACGGCAGCATTTGTAGTCGTGTAGGCAGCTACTTAAATATTTTGGAAACGACATTATACATTCTTTACATTATTACAAGCTAAAGACCGGCTTGCTGCGCTACCGCTATCTCTGTAATTTTCTTTAATTTATATTTTAGTTATAATTTTTAACTCTTTCCCCATTTTAGCCCCACCCGGTTCAAATTCAAACATTTAAGATAGCCCCTAGTTACTTTCAGAAATACGCTGCAAAAATTTGAAGATAATTGGTTTTGCTTTTTCAGTCTTCAAACTAACACACATTTAATTTTATATATAAGTTGTATGTGTATATAGATAACCCTTACCTGGTGTGCTTTCTGTAATACACGCTTCTTTCTAATGTATATACATAGGTGACTAAGCTTAAATAGTTGTCGTAATCCATATATAAAAAATGCAATAGTTAGTATGAGTGAAAGGTATCACGCTGACTAATTTAGTAACTTTTACTATCGCCGTTCTCAAAATATGCAAAAATTAAGATTTACTTTGTAAATATTAATTCCGTCTTTTTGACTGATGATTTGTATTTACTATGAATTCATTCATATCAAATATTGAAACTTTAGCTTTAAATATGCTCAAGATATAATGAAATCAATATTTAGTTTTTACAGAAGATACCACGCCATTTTGTCTAGTGCCTTCCAGTAATTGACCGATGATTTGGACCAAATGTAGAAACTCTTCCTGTTACGTTTTTGAAAATAAAGGCAAATAAATATTAACTTTGTGTGGGCGTGGCACCATCCAGTTAGCATTTTTTAAATTTTAATAGTCTAAAGTTCATATCAGACATACAGAGAAATACTGTAAAAATTTCAAGAAAAACCGTTCAGCCGTTTAACTGCTTAACAAACAGAGAAACATACATATGTACATACACACATTCATTTTTATATATATAATATTATTACAACGCAAGAACATATCCATAAATTTTTTTAAATTTTTTAGCATTTTTTTATTTCAAATTTTGTTTACATATTGTAGCCAAACAAAATAGAAATAAGCCTAAGTTGGCTTCAGCAGCAAAAGTAGCCGTGTAGCCGTGTGGCTGTGTTGCTGCCAAAATAATCGTATTCATATAAACGTGTGTATTTTATTTTCTGTAGTTTGTAGTTGGTAGCCTGCCGTTGTCTATGTGTTTATAGCATTAAGAGTTAATAAATAGGCCTCCAATCACAAAACAGCGAATTCGGAGTTTTTTAAAAAAAAAAAAAAAAAAAAAAAATGGTATGAAAAAATATTAATTTAACTTTGATTTCATGTGTTAACAAACACTCTTTAGATTTTACTCGATGGCCAAACTGACAGCAATTGAAATGAAAAATTTATAACAATGTAACCATCGCTTGTCAAAAATGTTATAATTTTTTTTATTATTCTCTACATTTTCACATGACAATCATTGATGACGAACGATTGCCGTCATCATTGAAGATGAGAAAATCAAAAAATCATTGGAAAAAATTATAGGAAAACAAAAAGCAAAATTCATGAACAAGTTTTTCCCCCTTTTTAATTGTGGCGTATCATCAAAGCGAAGTGGAAATTTATGTCGAAAGTGGTGAATTTTTTCACTCCGCAGCTACTGTATCATTTACACTCTGTGGTAAGTGAAGTTAAATTTCTCGTCAACTGCATCATAACGTAGTAGTATGGCTTATATGTGAGTAATAATCGGGTTCATTTTAAAGATTTTACTTTTACATTCGTAGTATTGAAAACTGCCATTCAGTTGCTTGAGATATTAAACCACCCTATTAATCTTTTCTTTTTTCTATGTCAAGTAAATTGTCGCAATGAGTCATCGATTTTGTTGTCAGTGTCACACGTGATTTAAAAACTATATACACTCGATTCAATTTAGTCGCACACTAAATAGGAGTTAACAACAAGTAATATATGAAAAATGAATTTCAAAGAGTTGGCAGTAGAGTTGGCCACATTAAATTTGTGGAAAATATTAAAGAAAAATTTAAGTTAAATTGTTGATCTTGAAACCATTATGCCATCATGTATATTTATATTTTCTTCAAAACTCATAAGCTGGTGTTGTACTTAAAATTTATAAAATCATTAATCGGAAGTTTAGTTTAAGTTAGGTTATACGGGTCGGAGGCCCCATTGCCCATACTGCTGCCCTTTGGATGATAGAAACATGAAGAGGCTAAAAAAGTTAGACCCGAAAATTAGTTTAGAAGTCCCTCTCTTGATCCTGACGAAGTGACACAGTGACACATCCCTGAGACAGTCCAGATCATGGAAGTGACATGCACCGAGGTGTCTCAGTCTGAGATCCAATAGAGCAGAGCGGTCACCTAAAACTGTAGCCATGACTGGGGTACCCCATACTCTCTGTAGATAGCCCGATCGATTCCATCCAAACCTAAGAAGAGACATGGTTTTCTCCATAGACAGAGAAGACAAGATCATTCTGGATACTCTATCTGTGGTGTTATTGGTTCACCTATGTTCCATCACGATCTGGGTTCATTTGTCTATTAAGCTCGATAGCGCATTCAAAGAAAACTAATGTAAGATCCAAAGAGGACCCTCTAATAGCGCAACCATTAGCAATATCATTCCGCCGTAAGCCAGCATGACTCGGGACACATATCAGTTTGATCTGTTTCCGATCAAGTCGGTTCAGTGAGCAAATTTAGCTACGCTGAAATCCAGAGAATTTATTGCCGCAAGACTGTTTTTTAAGAACAAGTAGGTCTTAAAACCAAATTCTCGAATAGACCTTGCGGCCCTATTTATGGCGTAAACTTCCACCTGAAAAACAGTGCAATCATCAGACAGTGTAAGAGAGACACTCGACTCCTTTCCCGCTTCAATTTTTTAGTGTCATTCCGAAGGTTAGAGCCCGCGGTCCACTTATCCCTAGAAGGTATGCTAATATGGTAGCCAAAAAAGGTCCGCCCACTTTAAGTAAAATGGTGCAGTGTCCTATTCGAACTCTCCTCAGACCGCCTGATTCCATGAGTTTAAGTGCTGATTTCACATTTATTGAATTTATTTATACCAACGAAAGCAATAAAGTAAAATAAATGTTGGTCAGTAACCACAAATTAACCATCAGAGAAATAGCGAAGGACTAGACATTGCCTATGGATCTGTCCAAGACATTTTGGTTAATGATTTGGGTTTCCGTCATATAGCAGCAAAGTTGGTGCCAAAAAAACTCAATTTTACGTCAAAAAGAGACCGTGTTGAGGTCGCAAGACACATGATTCGCGAGGCTAAATCCGATCTCACATGCATCATTACTGGAGATGAGACGTGGTTTTATGAGTACGACACGCAATCCAGACATCAGGCATGTAAGTGGCTTTCATTGATTACAATGATGAAGTGCATCATGAATTTTTGCCAGAAGGCCAGACAGCAAACAACGAGTATTATTTGGGCGTTACGAGACGTTTGCGTGAAGCAATTCGCCGAAAGATACCAGAATTGTTGGCAAAAAACTCGTGAATTTTGCACCATGATAACGCACCTTCGTACATTGCCATCATTATTCGAAATATTTTGACAAATAATGCCTGATTTGGCTCCCTGTGTCTTCTTTCTGTTCAATCTATTTAAAAAACTATTACGGGGAATGGTTTCAGCAGCCGAGAGGAAATATTTTGAAAATCCAGGAAGTACTGATGGACATATAGAAAACCGAATATAAAAAAGCTTCGAGGATTGGATCAAGTGCATAAGTGTGTTGCCGATGGGGATTACTTTGACTTTCTAAATAAATTCCGGAAATTTTTTGATCTAGATAGTATGTAGAGAACTGCAACAATCAAAGCTTCGTTATCTATCCACATCAGCCAAATCATCAGTCGGTTATTGCACACTGGATAAAAGTTATCTATATACGTATCTTATATATGAAAATTAATATGTGTTTATTTGAAGACAGTGCACAGCTAAAAAGCAGAAGCTACAGTGTCTTTCTGGCAGGAACTATTTATTTTCTCCGTCACTCCTCTAGAGCGCATCTATTGCTTTGTTTCAGTTTTTTTTTTCATAAATTTCATATTTCAAGTTAAGTAGATGATTAATCCACTATAGTTTCCTTCATATAACTTTTCGTAGTGATGAAGATCCTTGCTAATTGGTGGTAATTTTTACTATAGCATTGGAATTTTTCCGCAGTAGGTGGCGTGTTTTCCTGATCATTCGTCTGATGTTTGTCATCGTTGCCAGTGGTATGCGGGAAGGTCAGAGGGGCTGCTTTTTTTAGATGGAGTTGTTTGGAAAAAACAATTCGAAAAAACAATTCAATTTTTTTTCGTCATTTTCTCTCCTGTGGCTCGAACCTGGGTCGTTTGTGTTGTCATGTGTGTACTTTAACTACTACATCACGCCATCACAGAAAGGAACTATAGGGTATCTCTTATGCTTATATTTGGACCTTAAGGGGACAAAATGGGGAATAATTATAAGATTTCAGATAATAATTAAGATGAGGGTAGCGAAACACGCCGGGTTTTGGCTAGTTTAATATAAAAAGTTCATTCAATTAAAAACATTTCGACAGTTTTGTGTAGTTGGAAGGTCATAGCACATTTCAAATGCTACGGTGGCAACATATGCAATTTGTGGCGTTTGTGTAAATAAATTTTTTTTGTTTATTAATTATCAAAAATTTAATTGTGTTCAACATAAATTGCATACAAATTTTTAAATTATATCGCGTTGCTTAATAAAAATAAAATAAACTTTAGTATTGATTGACGTTATGCCTTCACTTGTTTCCTTTATCATTATACTGTTTTTGAAATGTTTAAAAATATTTTAGAAAAAAAAGCAAATAATCTTGTCACATTTACATGTATTTAAGGGACACATTTAAATATATTTAAATGCAAATGAGTTCTTTGGCTAAAACAATAAATTGCAAATATTTTTCCTTTTTTGCAAACTTAAAACAAAACATTGACTTTTTTGTTGTTGTTGCTGTTGTATTAAAAAAAGAAAACTTTTCATTTCCTATTTCCGTTTAAAATGTTCTTTAGCAAACAAAAGCAAAAAAACAAACCAAGCCATTGTTGTAACAATCGACCACAGACAGAGAAGAACTCGAGCATTTCAAACCATTTCATTGGTATAGAGCCCATGAAAAGGTATTGTTGCCTTTACTAATGCTGTTGCTGTTGTTGTTGCTGTTACTATTGTTGTATTTGTTATAATTTTTGTTGTTGTAGTTATAACTATTATTATTGTTGCTTTGTTACCAATATTTGTATTTTAAAAAGTTTTGTTTCTTATTTGTTTCAAGTTGTATGACAACGTACGACGGCATTGATTACAAGCTGACGCGACAACCATGTCATCATTTTGAAAATCTACAAGAAGAACGCTTACACAAACGAAAGCAAATTTGTTGAATATTAAGTTATAAATATACGGATACCAGCACTCTTATATTCTTATGTATTAAAGTTATATTACGAGGGTTGTAGTAATTAGTTTGTCAACAGCTGGTTGATTATTCACAATATTGCCATATCGAAAAAGCCAAATACAGTATAAATGCAGATTAGTTTTGTGATTTAAGATGGGGATAATTTACAAGTTAATTTGCATTAAGACTGCTAATGCAGATTAACGCTGCCGATGCTATAAGGTATAGCGGTAGATTCTCAGATATAAATTACAATCCTTATTAAGACCGTGGCGTTTCGTGGCCATCATTTATGTCTAAAAAGAAAATCGAAAGGTTTGAGTATCTACATATGCATATATATTATGCCGGACAGTCAAGCAGCCCTGCGAGGTGAGGTCGAAGGGGAAGTGAGGTGGACTGCCTTGTCTCTTAACGAATTTAGTGTCAATAGTAGGATTACACTAGGTTGGATACAGGGCCCTGACGTCAACTCTGGATACGAAAGGGCTGACTGTTTGGCGAACAGGAACGCTTAATGGGGTGTCATTAAATCTCAACCGTTCTTTGGTGTGTAGGGTACAAACTTTGAATACTACTAGGCCTGTTTACTGGGCATCGTGGTCTCAGATACCATTAGCATATCTTACGGAATGTTTCCACGATGTGTGTTGATTCTGCAAAATGTATGCTGAGACATCTAAACATTTTCTTTGTGACTGTCCTCCTCGAGTGGGGTAACACACAAGAACCACTGATTGGCCTCAACAAAATCAATCGTAAATTCTTAAGATTTGAGCGATGAACTTTTATCTCCATGTTCGTTTTATGTTTATTTTGTGCATAGGTTCCATCGGGCTATGAAAAGTCCTTTTCGGTCTTAGTTTTTCTAAGATTTCCAATATATGCCAATGATTTCTCAGTAGCAATAATGCTCACTCATCATTAGCGTCGTTCGGGAGTCCTCGATAAGTGTTAATTAGATGAGTTTTATTCAAAATTAAGCAGTTTCGCAGCAAAGTTCACTGACACACGAGTCCTGCTCCAATTTAGCTTGACACGTGTCAAATGTCTTAAAAAAACTTCTCAATAGATATGCTAATGACTTGATTATAGTCCTAAATAGAATCCAGAACTTAGGAGTAGTTATGTGAGTAGTACATAGTAGCCACTTACAGGGGGCCAGTGAATTTATATCTATTACTCCTCTTGGAAGCCTATGGTTTGCACAAAGTATCGACATCTTACACGGTTCACGGCCGTTGATTTTGCTGCTTCCTCGCCTTGAAGTTTCCACTCGAGCGAGTTTCCACTCTGGTGATACTATCGAAACTTTTTCGAATTCGAGCGATTAACCTCCATTTTCTTTTCCTTATCTTCTTCAGTATGGGTTCCACAGTTCTCTGCTACTTATGGTATTAAACCAGAATATTCTGCATATGATTCTGATGCCATTGCTTATGAATACCTGGATACGTAATGTTATTCGATACAAGCCATATGTTACTGCCATACAGCAGAACTGATTTAACACATGAGTTAAATGTTCTGAGCTGGGTTAGTTAAATGTTCGTCTGGGTATATATGTGCTTCTCAATACTGACTGCAGTCGTCCGAATTCCGTTTTTGCTTTACTGAGTCTGTTGTCTACGTCTGTTTCTGTGCCGTAGTCATTGTACTTCATAGATAGTAGAAGCTATCTATATACTTGATTAGTTGATCTTGTAGCATAATGTTTTCCGTGGTGGTATTGTTTATTTTCATGGCCTTTGTTTTCTTATAATTTATCTCAAGTCCAACATTGCTAGCCAGTTTTGACTGCATACTGGAGATCTTATGCGCAAGTATAGCATAGTCCAAATCTTAGAGTTGGCGTGAGAGACACCATGTTACTTCTCTTCTCGTTGGACAGACTTTGTTCATTATGTCATCTAGCACGATAGTGAATAGCTGAGGTAATAGTCAGCATTCAGCATTGTTGTGGAATAGTTGACTGATGTTCCCATTCTGTTCTACTTATTTAAACTATTTTTTTGGGGTACTCCTTTTGCTCTTATAGCTTTTCATATTGCAGTTAGTATGATGGTATCAAATGCTTTCCTGAAATCGACGAAAAGCAGATACAGGGGATACGTCATTTGATATATTATTTTATGATTATGCGTATAGTGCTGGCATAATCTACGCGGTCTAAAGCCCGCTTGTTCGTCTCGCAGTATGTTGTCTATTTTGCTTTAAAGTCTCTCCTGCATCTTATAAATATATGTTGTTAAGTAAAAAAATATCACTCCAGTTGTTACAGTCTGGGACTGGAATTAGCTACAATATGTACCTATGCATTTATACATATACATGCAATTGATATTTATTACTTCCATTTTCACAAAAACTCCAATACACTTTCAGTAATTTAAAGTAAATTGAACAGCAATTTCACTAGTTCGGAACCAATCCTTCCAATTCCAGTAAACTTTTACTTATTGCCTTTAAATAGTATTGCCAGCATTAGATTTCATGAATGCAAATAAAGTGTTGTTTTGTATACGAGTCTGTGGCAACTACGTGTAGATTTTAATTGTCAGGTTCTGGTTTTTTTGGTTTCACTTCAAATATTGATAGACAGTACGAGTTTGTGTCGCATATATTTGACAGACGGTTGCATTTGTTAGTGAATATGTGCGTATGTTTGTGTGCAATTGTTGCATTTGATGAAATTGAGTGGAAATTTGCGTTCATATTTCAGGAGAGAGATTAAAAAAAAGAAACAAAAAACATAACAGAGCTCAGGCAATTAAAATTAACCCAGTTAAGATTTAACAGGCTATTGAGAATTCTTGTTCTTTTTAAGGTGACTAAATTTATTGAATTGATGAGACTTGTAGTTAAAAAGATAAATTAGTCAAAAAAAAGGGTTTACGTTCTGTACATTCTACACGACACCACTTTCTGACAGTTTTAAGCTTTATTCGATATGATAGCTGGCTAAATATTTTATGAGATAATTTGTGACACTTTCAGCGGGTTTAGGTCTTTCAATTCTGCATTCAATGTTTTAGTGCATTGAAAAACACTCGGCTCTTTTCAAAATGTTTACAGTTTTCTCGATTTGCTTTTTAAGGCGCTTTTATTGCTAAAGATTCTAACGACTCTAGTGTAAGAGGCACACGAGTTGTGTATTGAGGCTATCTAAAGCTCCATTGCATCGTTAATAGCATTATCTGCAATGCAATCCAATATCGAGTCCAAGCAAAAAACAGTAAAACTGCCGATTTGACATCATATTTACATGATTTTTGCACAATTTCTTGGCTGCTTCTTACGAAGGGGCCCATCGATTCACCAAAACCCTATTGATAATTATTTTACTTTGCTATGTGAAAGACATACACCTGGACTGAAACTGTACTTTTCCGAGGTGATGGACATCTATGCTTAAAGAGGGGGATGAGGGAGTTTTTACTATAACCATGTCATGCTCTGACTTCAACAGGAGTTTCCCGAAAGGGGGAGATGACAAAATAGTTAACATAAATGGTGAGGGAATATTAGACCGACACTAGTGGCCTGGACTATTCCAGCTAAGAGAGCGAAGTTTACTGTAGAACTAGATAGGAAAAGTCTAACGACAATTTTGTTGGCACTTACGGATCATTGCGCCTCTGAAAAGGTCAACAGTACCTCCAGATTCTGTTGTGAGGAAGAGGAGTCAATGCAGCACTTGATCACGAACTGTGAGACACTGGGACATAGGAGATACAGGCTATTGCACGCATATACGCTGTGTGAGTGGAACTTGTTAGTATTTTCATTGAGGGAGCTGGTTCGGTACATTGACATATTGAGTTCATGAATGAAAGGGTGAAATAAAATAGATCAATGGTGGTTGGAGTGCAAAGGGTATTGAGCCTGACCGAGCCTTTATTACATTATAATTTGATACTGGTCCGGAGTCATTTTGGGATTTAAACTGGTAGCAGTACCTCGGGAGCCAGAAGACCCTGAGAATAGGCCGGTGAGGCACCCTTATGGCTACAACATGGTGGCTGCGGTTTATATCCAAATCGCGTGGGGAGCACTAGCTCGATGTGGTTTAACATTCCTAACAGGCGACCGTGATCCATAGATCGGTAGCAGTTTGGATAGTCTCCGACACAAGGTGTAAGTCGTGCCCCAATAACATGCCTTCGAATTTATTACTCACAAACAAATGAGACTATAACAACAAACAAATGGCCCACCGTACCATGGCTCTGCTATAGAAAAACTTTAAGCCTGGAGTCGATAAAATTGCGTAAGAGATGGTAAAATATGGAGGAGCAATCTTATCAAAGGAAGTATTCAAACTATTCCTTACGATTTACTCCATGTGTTCAGTTCCTCAACAATGGAAAGAAAGTATTACCATAACTATTTTCAAAAAAGGAGACAAAAAAGAACCTCAGAATTCAACATGCCTGCGCACATGTGCTTTGCCGATTTAACAAAGGCGTTCGATAGGATAAGACCACAAGATGTGTTTATACTTTAGGGAGAGAGAAATATTCCCAATAATATATTGACAATAATTAAGGAACTGAATACCGATAACCACGCCTACATCAAAGTTAATGATATGTTAACAGATAAGGTACGAATTTCTTCAGGAATAAGGCAATGTGACAGCTTTAGCGCAATCCTTTTCAACGTCATAATGGACGCCATCATCGAGAAATTAAAAACAGCAGCCTCAGTTTGTAAATTGTCTACTCGGGAATTTAAAATAATATGTTACACAGATAATGCAGTTCTGGTAGCCGAATCTGTGGATAACTTACAGAGACTTCTATACCAATTTGAAAAGGCAGCAGAATACGTATACAGACAACAGAGCAAAATGAAATTGTATATGACGAAACAAATATATGAGCTAAGATAGCAAGATTAGAGTATATAAAACATGCATTCGACCAGTCTTAACATATGCATCGAAACTCGTACGGACCACTATTACACAGCAAACGTATACAACTGTCGAGATGAATACCCTACGAACTGTAGCCGGGTACACTAGGTTCGGTAGAAAATCAATTGATGAGGTTAGAAAACGTGTCCAAGCTGATTAGAAGAAGTAAAAGAAGAGACTGGATAAATCACGTAATAAGGATGCCTGAAAACCATCTCGCTAAAGCAGTATTTGAAGGAAGAATTTAAAACACCCGACTCCAGGGCCGCCCCCTAAAAAGATGGCATGAATGTTGGACATCAAGCTCTGTGGATGATTAGTTTTGCGATTTCATAAAAAATACTTGGTCCAGTATATTGTACTTATATTTAAATGTGTAATCCTAAATAAGGAAGAAGAAGAAGAAGAGAAAAACAATGGATTTATAGGAGTTCCCAAGAAGTTTTGGCTTTTTAGACCAAAATAACTTCTGTAATCAATTCCTCATGTATACGAGCGGCTTTCTAAAACACTTTCTTCACAAAAAATTAAACCTTAAATGTCGTCTCCTAAAAACGTTTGCGTTTAATCAAATCAATTTAATGTTGCCCAAAATATGGGCATCAAGCCAATCTAGAGTCACATAAAACAGCACATACTTTTCATATGACCCAATATTAGCATTTTATAAATCTTTATCCTCAAATTGTAGATAAGTTTTTCTTAAATTTAAATTTCTTTATTTAACTGGCTTCGAAATAGTTAAAGCCAATATTCACTGGGTTATTTGTCCCAAGATTTGCCAACTTAATCAAATATGGAATAGAAAACTTTTCTCCTTTTGCGCACAACCATTTACACACACACCTGCGATAACGAGACCTGAAGTAGCACAAAAAAAAATCAGCAAAAAGGTAAAAGTCAAAACAGTATCTAGGAAAAGGTGTGAAGGAGGAGGAGGTGGAGTCAAGCTTAGCTAAATTCAAAATATCCTTATGAAACGTTAAATATTTTATGCAACAAAACATGCACAAGTTTGCATAGTTTAAAAGTCATTAAAAACTTTACAAACAAGTTTAAAAGTTCAACAAATTTGATTGAAATTGTTAAAACTATTTGTAGGTATTTTAGAGCCCCTACTACCACATTCCTCTACCCTTCTACATTGGCTACAATTTGGGTTTTATTTGTGTTAAATTATATTTCTGGCTAGAGAGAGACAATTTAAATTGCTGTTGAAATTTGTTTTTTTTTTTTGTTGTGGAAAAATAAAATAAAATATTTATGCCTGTGGTGGTTACGTTTGAAATTGACTTGTAATTTGTAATTGTCCATTGTTCAGTATAATGATGATAATGATGACGATGACGATGATTTTAACAAAGTCCTGTCACATGTTGCTGATTCAATAATTTTTCGGCCACAACGTTTATTAAAATATTTTGTATAAATTCAGGGCCAATATGACAAGCAACTGACAATCGAATGCTTACATACACACACTCACAGCAGTCAAAGTGTCAACTACAGTTACATCTCACACACACGGACAAGTTGCCATAATTTGGCATTCATTATTTTAGACCACCCATGGCATTGAAGCTTCATTGATTGCCATCGCCAACACCATCATTAGTTTCTAATGAAACTTATCATCACAATCCGTCCATCTTTGGTTCCGTATTCCATAATTTGTTTCATGCAGACGCACAGTTTCATTATAATACAATTTACAAAATGTAACGAGATTATATTGTCAGAAGCAAGAGACCAGCAATAGATGGTTGGAGGATGGAGTAGAATTTTTTAATAGGCAACTTAAAATATTTAACGCCTAATTTCACACAGTCATGCATAGTTGCATTAAAGAATATATTTTTAGTTTTGTCTATGAAACTTAATTAAATTGTATTGAACAGTGGGTATTAATGAAGATCAGCAAGGGTGTTTGTTTTAGGGTCTCATAAATTTGAAATGATAACACGGCTTGATATGGTAGCCGATTTAACAGCCGGTGGTTGCTTTTTGGTTAGTTTGGTTTGACATTTACCTTAAGGGGGGTGGCGCGGTGTAGTGGTTAGAGCGAATGCATAACAACACAAACGACCCAGGTTCGAGCCCCAGCAGAAGACATGACGAAGAAAAAATTTAATTGTGGTTTTGAATATTTAATAATAAAAAAAAGGCTACAACTTCCCTCCAGACAACTCCTTCTTAAAGAAATATATAAAGAAAAAGCCCCCCCTGACCCTTCTCGCATACCTCTGGCGATGATGACAAACATCAGACGAAGAAAAGCACACCACTTTCTGGGAAAAAATTACAATGCTAAAGTAAAGATCACCACCAATTAGCAAGGATTTTCACCACAAAAAAAAATCATATGTAGGAAGCTACAGTGGATTAATCATCTCTTAGCTTGAAAAGATCAAATTGATTAAAGAAACTGAAACAAAAAACAAAAAAAGGCTTACACCAGAGCAGTGGTAGAAAATTGTTGATATCTTTATCAAAATAATGGTTTTGTTAGTCAAAATTATCGTGAATCAAACTTATATGCATCCCGTGATATGTCGAACAGTCCACAACAGCTTATCCGCTGTATAGGGAAGCATTTAAGAAGACCCAAATCAACTCGTTGCAGTTGTTTGCAACTGTTGTTACGTTTCTCTACTTTATGGATGATTTTACAAAACGATCTTCACTTAAAAGCTTTTAAGATTCAACTTATGTATGAATTTAATCTAAGCAACCATATTATTGGATGGGAACGCAAATAAGAATAATTACCGCATTAGAAACATCACTACATCTACAGAAAATTACTGTTTAGTGCGCTTTGCGGACTGGCGGATTCATAGCATTCCGTATGTCCTTTAAAACAATAGATATGATGATGGTCAGAGTATTACTGTCAATGATGAATGGCATACATAGTTACATGATTAGAAATTTTTTCGTAACGCAATTAGCTGGCATTAATCTTGCTGACATGTGATTCCAACAGGAGGAGGATACCACACATCGTGCGCTACAGTTGATATAATCAAAGAAACTTTTGATGAAAGAGTAATTTCACGTAATGGTCCAATTAATTGGCCACCAAGATCGTGTGACTTACCCCATTGGAATAAATTTTTTGGGGTTATGTTATGACCTTGTGTATACCGATCATCCAGAGACAACTGAACACCTAGAAATACACATTCAAAAAGTTATTGCCGAAATACGGTCGCTTATGCTGCGAAAAGTTTGTGAAAATTTATGGCGACTTGTGCGTGGCAAACATGACGTCTACATGGTGGAAATCATATTTAAACATTAATGTCATAAAATTTTCTATCCAACAAGGCCCGTTTCTTTGACATAAAAAATATTTTTTTTTTGTTTTCCTATGATTTAAACTTATGTAACTTTAAAAAACTACTAACAATGTTAGTAGATTAGGTTATGTGGCTTATTCACAAATTGATAAGTTTACTCTATGACCCTATGGCCCATTGTTGTACCTCTAAAAATATTTCATGAGAGAAAAATTACGTTTTAAAATCGAAGTGGATCGTTGTTGAATTAAAAATTTTGCAACTTGGATTTATTTTACTGTAATTCAACGGTGAACAACTTTGAAAGTATGTTAAACCAAATTAAAACGAAAGCGTTTTTGTTAATTTGAAAATGTTCAACATTGAAAATGTTTTAATGTCGATTTTAAAATACCAAAACATAGACTTAAAGCCGTACGTTTTTTAATTAAAAAAGTACGTTTTCGACTCAATGTGAAAACACGCTGTTGAATACATTTTAATGGTGAAACAATATTAAATTAACATTGGTCTATGCTTAAATTCAAAACTCATGGTCGATTTGAGGTTGCTCATCTTTGTTTTAATTTTCCGGTACTTCAGTTTAAAGTTGTGACTTTCAAATACTGTTATACACTTTAGAATAAAGTTACACAAACTGGAAGTCAAAATAAAAAAAGTTGAAAGCTGTCAAATAAAAGTTCTGTATTTTTGTGAAAAAAAAATTAGTTTTGGTGATACTGAAATCTTAACAAGTCCAATAAAAAATTAACAACTTTATTCAAATTTATTATTATTATTATTCAAATTTATTAAATTAACAACTTTATTCAAATTTATTAATTTATTAAAGCTATTGCCGATTGAAAACCCGCTGTGGTATGGCAGGTAAGATATCCGCCTACCAACCAGAAGTTCCTGGGTTCAATACCAGGCCAGACCATCTGATGAAAAAAGAAAAAGTTTTTCAACAGCGGTATCACATCATAACTTTAGCTAGCAACTGGTTATGAGTATTACTACTATTGAAAACTTCTTTTGCATATGCCGTTCGGAGTCGGCGTTAAACTGTAGGTCTCTTTCAATGAGTCTAAAAATAGAATCGGGTGCAGCTTATTGACTGAGAGAAGTCCCCATGTTCTTTCATGGAATTTTATGGGAATTAATATAATATTGCCAATATTACAAGGTAAGTAAATACATTCCGTAAAAGACAGTCATCCGTTATTATAATTTTCACATTCGTTAGGGTTCTTCTATTATTCAAAGAGCAATTGAGTTTTCGATTCATTCGGCTTGAGTCATAATCTTATATATGTATCCCGCAATCACTCCTAACACTCCATATGCTTTCGGTTTTTACCGACATGCATTCTCCTTCCTTTATGAGGAAATAGCCTACTGGATATCTCATCAATCGTTCAACAGGTAAAGCCTTGTTATCCGAATGCGGTCTTGTCAGCTCGCTGGCAACTTTGTTGCCGCTGATATTGCAAAAACCCGGTAGCCATCATAATCAGATCACATAATGCTCCATAAGCGCCCTGAGGGCAATCCGTTAATCTAATCAGTCTAAACCACTCTGTCCCACTAGAGCCCTATGTACCCACTGGATGCCAACATAGACCGTTACTACTTTCCCTATTGCAATATTCTAAACTCTAACTTGAGTAGGCCTAAGTACAGACAGTATATTAGCTTGGAAATATCATATGGATAAACTATATTTTAATGTATTTTTTTAACACAATTCCTCTTTTAGCAGAAGTACTTTAAGTGCATGATATCATATCTTACATATATAGGGTCCGCCAAATTTTTTTTTTTTTTTTTGGAAAATGCTATAAAAAAACTACTGAATATTTTCTCAAATTCCTTTTTTATTTGAAAATACAATCCTTCCGGTTAATAATGGAAAATAATTTCATTTAAATGGCTGCCTCGACTGGCCATGCAGTAGCCTACACGATCGGTCCAATTTTTAAGCACACTATCGATTGTGTGCAGCTGTATTTTACCAATGGCTTTGCGAATATTGTCCTTTAAAGCGTCAATTGTCTCTGGCTTGTTGGGGTAACACTTAACTTTGACGGCACCCACAAATAATAGTCCAACGGTGTCAAATCACAGCTCCGAGGTGGCCAAACGACATCAGCTCTGCGGCTGATAATGCGATATTCAAAAACAGGGCGCAAAACATCGAGTGTAGCTTCGGCTGTGTGGCACGTAGCGCCGTCCTGTTGAAACCAAATGTTGCTAATATCCTCCTCTTCAATTTTTGTGAACAAAAATTCGTTCAACTTGGCCCGATAACGAACGCCATTGACTGTAACGCCCACTCCTTGCTCATTTTTGAAGAAAAATGACCCAATTATGCCTCTGGACCAAAATCCGCACCAAACAGTGACTCGTTTTGGGTGTATCGGCTTTTTAGTGTATGCGTGCGGGTTTTCTGTGGCCCAAATGTGACACTTTTGCTTGTTTACATACCCGTCAAGATCAAAATGAGCTTCATCTGAAAAGATGATTTTTTTGCCAAAATCTGCATCTCCTGTAAGTCGATCGCAGGCCCACTTAGCGAAGCGTATACACAACCATATTCGTTCATCGGAAGGATAAAACTAATAATCTGTCGAATCAGACATGAGCTAAGTGTTTCCATTCACGAAATAAGCACTATTTGAAAAAAAACGTTAGATGGCGGACCCATTAAATAGAAATGCTGTTTGAAATTTATGTATTTTATATCCTTCCAAAAATGTTATTGTAATTATATATTAGAAATACAATTTTTTAAACAAATTTATTGTATTTTGAATTAAAAACATTAAAGTAAAAGGTTTGGAACTGTACTACTTACTATAGTATTAAAGTGAAAGTACTTGACTCAAAGATTCTATACCTTTAAAGTATAATTGTGCTTGTTGATTTGTATATTTTCAACTTTGATTTAAAAATGTTTCTCTTTTGAACATATTTTTGCACGTTTTTGAATAAAAGATTCAAATTTTTGATTTTACTTTGGCCAATGTTAAAACAAATACAAGCAAATTGAAATCAAAGTTGTTTTCACTTTAATTTTTAATCTGAGTTGTTTTAAACATGGTTGAATTTACGATTTTCCACCTTGGCTTTTTTCATAGTTGTTTTTTGTTGATTTCAGGTTGTTTTTGTAGAATTTCTGTTGTTTTTTCTCTGGGTGTATATAAGGGAGATCGATTATTCGGCTTTATTCAAGAACTGATTATTGAATAATTCAAAAAGTAGCAGTTTTTAAAAGACCGGTTTTCGGTTAATTAAAATTCAAATAACCGGTTAACTGGTTCTTTCATTTAAATAAAATTGTTCTTAATTCTTGAAGCGCAGAGATGGACCACGTCGTTTTAAAAATAAGCATGAAGCTAACGCAGAGCTTAAAATTAAACTGGAAATCAATAATAACAATAATTCTAACAAATCTCATAAAAACTATGCCAAAACGGTGTGCGGAGGCCATAAAAAACAAACACAAAATACTGAAAGTTGCTTAAGTTTCGAACAGCTACTCATACCGCTTATTTCGTTTATGTTGTTGTATTACTTGTTAGAGAAGAGAATTAAAGGTTTGTTATTATAGTTATATGGTAAATTAGGTGCCTAAAATAACAAGAATTAAATGTTTTACTTTGAATAAATCCATTAGTAATATACGAGTCCTTAATTGCCTCGACAAGAAAAGTTACATAGGTTTCGAACAGCACTATATGTAAATTCAGTATGAGTATCACATTGGTATGTCAGGGAAGCTATTCACTTCGAACCAAGAAGACGTCGGTTTAATTCCAGGCTACATCATCTGACAATTTTCAGCGATATCACCTCACAACATATCTAGTGACTGGTTATGTGTATTTAAATAATATATCTGCTGTTCGGAAACGGCGTTTGTGGGTCGCTGTCAATGCGTCTAGTTGATCATTCTCCATATATATAAACTAATATTTATTTACAGAAGATGAGAAAAAGTTATTGTGGCTCAAGAGTGCATATCTTTATCGATCTACCTTGGTTTTCACGTTCTTTGTGAGACGTTCAAGGTTATCATATATACAAAAATAATTCAATTTATACAAATTGTTAAACGTTGAGATATTCGCAATAAAAAAATATACAATCGTATAAAAATTATACTTATTTAAGTCAACCGGTTTATTCGATATTCGAAAAATGAAGGTTTTAAAAAAATTGTATTCATCAAAAAAAAAAAAAAAAAAACGGTTAAATCAGGTCGAATAATAACCGTTCGATCTCCATAGTGTATGCATAAACATATAATATCTGTTTGTTTGAATACGACTGTATACGGCTAAGAAGCAGATTCTACGGTATCTAGGAGAAACTATAGACATTCTAAAATAGATTTGGACCGGAAGAATTATCTCCTTCCTGGGGAAAAAGGGTAAAAAAGTATAACGAAGTTAGTAGTTAAGATAATAGTTCAGATACGCGTAGCGAATCACGCTGCGTTTTAGGTAGTGTTGTATATATGGTAAAGCCTTTTCTAATAAGATTTTTCGATAATCTTTTTCTTATA
The DNA here is from genome assembly GCA_023159175.1 of Wohlfahrtia magnifica. Taxonomy (NCBI): domain Eukaryota; kingdom Metazoa; phylum Arthropoda; class Insecta; order Diptera; family Sarcophagidae; genus Wohlfahrtia; species Wohlfahrtia magnifica. Next base: position 1,867,998 of record JAKWBJ010000187.1, on the reverse strand, counting down.
AGAATTTAGTTACTTTTTTGCTTAAATTATTGTCAATATTTTGATTGTAAAAGAACTCGAGAATCCATATATGATTTAAATTTTTTCTTTCTCATTTACTTACGTGCTTACGATTCCACTATAAAAAATCTTTTAATCGAATTTTGATTTCGCAATTCCTTACGGACACTTTATGAAAAATCAACCACGAACTACTAAACCAAATGCCGTCACCTACACACATCACTTTAAATGCCATTGAATTGCTGCTGCAATAGATTGTCGTGGTGTTATTACAAGCATAACAATTTCCAATGTTGAAACTAAAATTAAAATAAAAATATAAAAAAAAATCTGCAGATAAAATAAAATAATAAAAACTACAACACACGCTCAATATTAAACAAGGAAGACAGACAGACAGACAGACAGACATTCTCACTCAATGCGTTTTTGTGCGCTTGATGTTAAAAAAATCTAATTTAGTTCGCGTTTTGCATACAAAATATTTTGATTTTTATTTTATCGTTCATTTATCTTGTGAAAAGACATCACAATGTTGCTGCTTATTCCTCTAATATGATGTTGGTCGATGGGTGTTTCACAAGTCAGTCAAAAAAGAATTTCAGCAGCAACAGCAAAGTGTACGAGTTTATAATATGAAAAGCAGCAGTATATTCGAGGGAATGTGTGTCGAATTGCGAATCCTTGTTAATTTTCTTGTTAATAATGTCACGTTATCTATTGATTTAGCGCTGCATCTATGAATTATTTATTAATTATACCAATTGATGAGATTACGAACCAAAAATTTTTATTGCTTCACATGAGAAAATTTACACTTAACAAGTGATGTGATGTTTATTATCAAACGTCACTGCATGAATTTTCAAACAAATAGAGAAGAAAAAATTTAGAGAGAAATAATTTAAAATGTTATATAACATGTTGTAGAAAATTTCAAGTTGTTTTCTCATAAAACAATTTACTTGCATTAATGAAAACTAAAGAAAATATCATATCAGTTCGTGTATTATATTTTTATATCAGCATCAAAATAAATCAAATGAAAAAAATGTTCAGTAAATTTTAGGGGAAAAGAATTGATAATTGAACAAAATTACTTATCGACCTCTTTGAGCATAATTATCGTATGTTACATTTATTACGCAACTAACTTTTTGCTGAAGATATGCTATATTCCAAAGTAACGGACTCAATATATAGTAAAACATTACAGTATTGATATTCGCTTAACTTAGGGAGATATAACTGAATTAATTTTATCGTATGTGATATTTTTGTTTTTCTTGCGTACGAATTTATCGTATGCGCCATACAAATATTTGGTTTTGTTTTAAATGTTTTAAAGAAATCAAACTTTTGATATGCGAAAAGTCTTGAATACCTCGTCCGAAAAAAACACAAAAATGTTTTATTCTCGCTAATTTGCATGTTATTTCTTCTATATTTGCATTCTCGTATTTCGAAAGTCAGGATTCATACAATTATATTTTCATATAAGTCTTAATATTTCTGTAAATCAATCACTACGTGTGGCCTCACTCAAAAGATTCCATATATCCAGTCCACGTCAGTATGTTATGAAACCATGTAGTTTCCGTTCTTTCCCTAGAATGTCTTCCTTTAACGTTTTCTCGAATAATAGTCTGTAGTGGCTTATATTTCGGATTCCTCCTGATGTACCCCAGGTATAATGATTTTCTTCCTTTTATTGTTGGCACAAATTCCCTCTCCTGATTTATTCTTTCCAGAGTCGTTAATTTGGTATGTGGTGCTTCCCGAGCTTAATATTTACTCAAAGATGCTTTAAATACAAAATTCAATTTCTTAACAAACACACATCCAAAACTTGATGGGAAAAAATATCGTATGTGCCATAAAAATCCTTTCTGAATATATTAGAAGCTTTTCCTAAAGAAAAACATTTTCATTTTATATTAATATATCAGTTATTGTATCGCATTCGAAATTTGGTATTGATGTAAAAAGCAAAGCAAAGAAATTTAGAAAAAACGTTCTCCTGTAAAATTTGGTTTTTGTAACACTAATTTTTGTAACGCTAATTTTGCGCAAGAAATGGACACAATTGAAATAATTCAACTTTGAGTTGGTAACACTGCTTTATTTGACAGCCGAATTAACAGCTGATAGTTGCTTTCTGCTAAGTTTGATTTGCAATTATATTATGTCGAGATTTACATCAGAGTAACGCTGGGTTCGCTTCGTCGAATGGGCTGAAGCTCGAATTGATATTGAATTGCCATTCAAAACTTTCTTCTCCGATGAAGTTTATTTTTGGTTTTTGATTGAATAGGTACGGACATTATTAGAATTGTCGCATTTATCGAAACGTCCTTGCAATCACAGAAAATTATTGTTTTGTGCGTTTTATGGGCTGTGGAGTCATTGGACAGAATGTTGCTGTCAATGTTGAACGGTATGGGGACATGAATAGACATTTTTCGTATCTCAATTAGCTGTCATTAATTTGTTGACATATGGTTGCAACAGGACGGAGCCACATACCACACAGCGCGAGCTACAACTAATTTACTCAAAGAAACTTTCGATGCAAGAATAATTTCACTTGATAGCTCAATTAATTGCAATGCTCGAACAATAGGCCAGTTATCTTCTCATTATATTACCATATAGCTTAGACTACATCAAACCCAAGTTACATCAGAAGAGTATAAGCCTTTCGTTCTCCTTCCTTTTGATAATAAGGTTCTATCCCAATGAGTCGCGTCTAAGTTAACTTTCTCGACAGCTCATCAACCTGTTTATTTCCCAGAATTCCAAAATGACACAGAACCGTGCAGATTGTACCTTCCCACCAGGGATGGCAAGAACCTTTTTTTAACCCAACCCACCGGGTTTTATTATGTTTTTTGATTGATTTTATTTTTTTGATTTTATAACTGCTTTCTGCTTTCGTTCAATTCGATAATATTATTTTGTATGCCCGTACAATGACGTTGTTTTAGTATTTACAATGCAATTTTGCACTCCAGGTGTGATCAAGGTTAAAACTCTGTGATCGGAGCAGACTGCAATTACTTTACAGTGTATTATGAGAAAAATGGCCGGTATATAAGGACATACAGGATTAAGATATTTTCTTGCATGACAACGCTCGGTCTCACTTCGCAAACAATTGTTGGAAACGAAATAACGCACCCGCCGTATCCACCAAGCATTGCCGCTTCTGAGTACTGGTTGTTTCGACGGATACAATATTTTTTGGCATGTCACCGAATCATTTCTTTTGAAGGAATATAAAATCAAAGTTAGATCATCCAAAAAGACGAGACTTGATTTGGAAATTGGCTCGGAGGTTGGGAAAAGATGTAAGCAGAGATTTGAAAATTATAATTTCGACAAATATTTTAATTCATTACTTCTTTTGAGTTAAAAAACGGACCGAATCAATTTGGACCCAATACTACCAGAGAGGGTTACCAACACTGCTTTTGACAAAGTCCTATACTAGCTTTAAGTCAATTTCGTATGAACGAAGGGCTTGAATGTTAGCTTGACTCTCAGATATGTAGTGTGATTATATTTTGCCTTTTTTCTTCCTCTCCGCATTGAGTTATGCACATCTTTCAATGACATGAACGTTTTCAATATTTCATTTTAGGTCCAAATACCCCGTTTCTGTTCCACCTGCGGTCTCTGACCCAGCCGTGAATCACATAATGGTCAGTGTCATTCTGATCATGGATTATGTTGGTTTTGATATCTGCTGTGTTTTTTGGCTTTTTTGCATAGACCTGCGATTTATAAAACCTGATCTTGATAGCAAGTTCACATCATCTCCATATGAGGTTATCATGCCCAAAACAGTAAGTATTACGGGATGCGTTGAACGTTCTTGTGAGTGACGCTATATCGACTGCTTTGGTTCCTCCTGATATTGGCGACATATTCGGCATATTTTGCATTTCCTTGTCATGGGACTGTTGCTCACTGTTAACTGACTGGACTAGTAGACCCAAAATTACAAGCGTCAATGCAAATAATCCCTTCAGTAGGACGATTTTGGTGACCGTAAAGTGTCTTGTCCTAAGAGACCATCATTTCAATAAAATAATTTTTCTTTTCACGTGTTGTTGAGGTGAAGTTTTGTCAAAAGAAATCGTCAGTCAATTCGATAAATATAACTATAAGGATGGTCGCTATCAACTGGCAAAGTTTAAAATTTCCTATTGGAAAACAGGTTTTTGTTTAGAACATGTCTCGTCTACTGTGCTACGTTTATTAAAGAAAATAGTGGCAATCTCTTTTGCGTCTTAACCGTTCTATACTTATTCATTAGAAAAATATAATTTGATCAAAAGCTAAGAGCTCTTTTTAAAAACTCAGGAACATAATACAGGCCAATCGTTATAAAATCATCGTGAACAACTTTTCTATTGTTTCTATTGTTTCCAACTCCATATTCTTTATTTCTTCGGCGCTTTACCTATTTTTAAACATGCTGGTGCATCTGAAGTGAAGAGATTTCTTTGCATCGAATTTCTTTAAATAGAAAAATAAAGTCTTATATCTGGAGAATAGGTTGGATGTAGTAGTTGTTTATAGCCTAATTCTAGGTCCTTTTGAAAAAGGTAAATTAAAATTATTGCTTAATCAGACAAAAAAATATATACATTTTGCTTTATATGGAACAAAGTTTCACCTCAAATTACAAAATTCGAAAAACTTGCTCGACTTGCACTTAACATTGTTCAACACTTTTTTATTAGTAGTCACATGCTAAGACTCTTAACATCAGGACTGGCAATCCACTGGGTATTATATTTAAAAATAATCCGGGTGGGTTTTTTTTATTTAAAGGTTTTCATAGCTTATGTACAACAAAAATAAGTGAAATTTACGTATTGGGAATACAAATTTATTTGTTCCGGCTTTGAACTCAAAAAGATAATAAAATAAGAAATTGATCAAATCACTGCTTACATCTGAGCCAATTTCCAAATCCAGTTTCAGAAAAATTTTTCGTGTTTTAAGGGTCTTTAACTTTGAAGCCGATTTTGTATTTTTTTAAAGGAAGTGAATCGATGACATGTTAAAAGATAAAATCATATCTCTTTATACGGTCTAGGTAGTTTCTGACAATGTAGGCTGTAAATAGAAATGCCTTTAAACGAGATGAATATGTGTTGCGTTTGCTTCTCTTACACTTTTGTTAAAAAACAGAAAATCCAGGTAAGTACTAGTAGGTAATTTGCGCTTAAAGCGAATGTGTTCCATATTTCCTACAGGCCGTTATAGCAAAATGCCATGTATAAACAGGCGTGAGTATATTGTATCCGTTGCACCAGCCGACGAAGCAATGTCGGAAAATACGGCGGATGCGGCATTTGATCTTTTCTAATAATATTTTTAAAACTTTTGCGACATGTGGTTTGTCTTTATATTCCGGCCGTTTTTCTCATAATGCATGATTCAAACGAAGTAATTGCATCCTGCTTTGTTAACAGTGCTTTAGCACAATGCTGCCTTAATCACACCAAGAATGCAATCTCGCACTATAAATACTAAAACAACGTTTATAAACAAACAAAAAAATGTCGACTTGAACCAAATTTGGAAGCAATAAAACCAAAAAAACAACCCATCAAAACACCCAATAAAACCCGGTGGGCAGGGTTTTTACCAACCCTGCTTAGGATGCCTTAGCCATCTCATTCGCTTTCATTCTCCGATCATGATGCATCATAATATGAATTTTATAGACGATTTCGTGCTTAACGATCTTTTTTGATTCGAGCTGACCTTTTAAAGGCTGCCTCATACACCGTATGATAACTTTAAAATGACTCATTCGATTTCGTTAAGCAAAAAATCAAAAATCTCACATTAAAAAAAAAAAATTATCCATAGAATCTGTAATGCTGATGATTTTTAAAGTTAGGCCGCCATAGCGCATCAAAAGCATATAGTGGTTACCCAAGGACGGAATTTTTTTTGCAATTTGTTGCATAGTGTTATTTCAACCTCTCGCTCTCATATGCCGCATGAGTAATTAAAGTTTTAAATATAACCTATACCCAGATATCATTTGTAAAAACTTTTATGAGTTGTGTGTAAATTATTCCATAAATAAAATATTTCATTATAATTTTTTTGAATTTATTTTTAATTTACTTACATAAGTGATTAGATATATAAAATTTTTATGATTTTTTTTTCTAATATATTGTTTAAATATTTATAAAGGGACATCATTTTCTTAAAACACTATTGTTAACAAAAACGGACAATTACTCATCACTTTTATTCATTGTAGAGAGAATTTTTCTTTTCCAATACTTTTTCTCTGAGTAGTATTTTCAAAGTAAATATTTTTTGTGTAAATAAAACAAAAGTAAATCATATTAAAAAATCAGATTTAATTTCAATTACAAACACTACACCAATAACAGGAACAACACACACATTAAAGATTAAAATGAGAAAACAGAAATAAGAGTAAAACAAATAAGAAAATACTCTCAAATGAATAAAAAAACGAATATGCATTAAAGTGTATGAGTGTATCTGTGTATGTGTGTGTGTGTGTGCCAAAGAGAAAGATTATAATACTTGGGTAAATAAAAAGTTAAAAATAAACAAATAATTTTATAAAAATAAAACACTCACACTCACAAACTTTTTGGAGTATTAATATTACTAAAGTACTTCACACTCTTGCTTTAGCTTTCCACACAGCATACATATGTATAACAGAAGTCACAAGCAGTGTGGCCAGATGCTAAAATGACTTAAAGCTAAATCGCGTTCAAAAAAAGCTAAAAAATTTTGTTTTCGGCTTAAAAAATAAGCTACAATTTTAAATTGGTTTTTAACATATATTTTTTTGTTAGTTTGGTATTCGATAAGGTTAATATAGCACTAAATACATTGTTTTCATTAAATCCAAAGTAAAAATAATTGTTTAGGGGATAAACTAGGTATCACTTTTAATCAGCTTAAAAGTCAAACTATTAATCAAACGAATTTCAATAAGAATTCAAATGAAATATATTAATGTACATAATTTTCAGTTTCATACATTTTATACATTTTTCAAACCCATATACATATATACGATAATTTTGTTTGACTGTTCGCCAATCACTCGTATATGACAGCAGAAGGTCCAGCCAACGAAATAGGCTATGCTGGTTTTCAAAATTAAGCCTGGGGGAAACGGGCAAAATAAGTCATATTAGTTGCCGCTTAATATTGAAAATTTATTAAATTGGCAAAACCTAAAAGTAAGCGAGTAAAACAAAGAAAGAGTTTTGTTAATTTAGTCCGCTTATGAGCCAACCACGCGTAAAGAACTGAATCGATTTTGTTGAAATTACAAGTACAAATACATAGATCCAATGTACAAAAATGCAGTAGTGGATGTTTTTTTTTTATTAGACATCGGAAATGACCAAACCAGTAGCTTTTCGTCCGAAATTACACTTATTTATCTTTTAAAAGCAATTTTTTATTGCCAACAGTCATCATTTACTTAAAACGTCTTTGGTGGCCCAAAAACTGATAGGATCTGCATAAAGGGGAATACTAATCTTGTTTATAATATAGTACGAGGGCGGATTGACATTGAAGCTACCTAGCGCTAGATGGCAGCACAAACACAAAAACTTTTCTTTCTTAGAAATTACGATCTGTCAAACGTCTGCTGTTAAAATTTTAGCCAAATTCTTCGATTAGTTTATTTGTTGTAGTCGTTTGAAGTAAGCAACTTTTGTGTTTCTTGGATTATGGAAAAAAGTGAATTTCGTGTAGTGATTAAACACTATTATTTGAAAGGTAAAACGGATTATATGGTAAAATATTGGATTGCTGGATTTAAGCGAGGCCGAACAAGCTCTGCAACAATACCATCAACAGGAGGGCCAAAAGAGGTGGTTATTGAAGAAAATATCAAGAAAATCCTCGATATCGTTATGAATGATCGCCCGTCAAAATACGTGAGATTGCTGAAATGGTAAACATATCATATGAACGTGTGTTCAACATTTTGCATAAACATTTGCATATGAAAAAGCTATCGGCAAGATGGGTGCCGCGTTTGCTCAGTGTTGAACAAAAACGAGTTCGACAGATTACTTCACAGCGGTGTTTGGACATGATGAAGCATAATCCTGCTGATTTTTGGCGTAGATTAATAACTGTTGATGAAACGTGGGTCCACCACTACACACCTGAAAGCAAAAATCAATCGAAGCAATGGGTGGAAATTGGTGGAAGTGCTCCGAAGAAGGCGAAGACAGCGAAATCGGCCGCCAAGGTTATGGCCACTGTATTTTGGGATGCACACGGAATATTGCTCATCGATTATCTTGAAAAGGGATCCATAATCACAGGAGAGTATTATCGTGCATTATTGGATCGATTGGTTGATGCAATCAAGGAAAAACGACCACATTTAAACGAAAAAAAAGTGCTTTTTCTTCAAGACAACGCACCGATTCATACAGCATTAGATACGATGCTAAAACTACGAGAAATCCACTTCGAATTGGTTGATGATGCACCTTATAGTCCAGATTTAGCCCCTAGTAACTTATTCCTGTTTCCAAATTTGAAAAAATGGCTCGCAGGAAAAAGATTCATCTCAAACGAAGAAGTGATTACTGAAACTAATGCATATTTTGAGGAGTTCCCAAAATCGTATTATTCAGATGATATAAAAAAGTTGGAAAATCGTCTTACTAAGTGTATTGAGCTAAAAGGAGACTATGTTGAGAAATGAATGGTTTTTGAAAGAAAAAAATGTTTTTTTTTCCTACTTAGGTAGCTTCAATATCAATCCGGCCTCGCATATGTATATGGATTTTCGAGCAAAACTGGATGAGTAAAATTAGTTTTAAATAAGGTTGTAAGGTTATTGTTGGTAAATTTTGATTTTATTTAGTAATTTTTCTTATAAGACATTGGCTAATATTTTGTCTTATATTTACGATAATTGTGCAGAATCTGAAACCAGGTACAACCCGGTCTTAAGCGTGCATGAATTGAATTGATCATTGGTATTGTAATAATCTAACGTTAGTTAAGATTTCTTTCATTTAATATCCTCACTCTTTTTCTCTTTTTTCATCGCACGTACTGATTCACTTAAAAATATATAAATTTTTACACTAGCGATGATTTAAGAAACTCCATTGGCCAGAAATATAAATTAAGATGTCATCTTTTAAACATGTGCTCCATTTGCACAATCGAAGTATTTTCGTCCGATTTATGGGGAAAGTTTTATATAAATAGCAAACACAACACAGGCGATTAAGTTCACAATAGTGAAGCGAAAAACAGAAAAAAAGTAAATGTAATTACTATAGTAGTTACACTTTTTGAGATATTAAAAGAAAGAAGTCCATAATAAAATATTTGATTGTTTATTTGCTTATATCATTATCTTATCTGACAAAAAAATGTTGCACTTCTTCTGTTTTGTGTCACTAAACATTGTTTAAAATGAAAAATATCAAGGATTTTCAAAAGGCAATATTTTAAAAGATAAACACAAAACCCTTCCTTCGTATTATTTTTTTTTTTAATGAATACAAAAAAAAAGAATGGCAACTAAAAACAATATTTTCAACTTTTCTGTCAAACTCATATGAAAAAGAATACGAACTTACTAATTTATATAAGCATGTAAGGAATGCAGAAATTATTGTTTCTGTGATGCTACAATTTTATTGTTTTTCGATGACAGACTTTACATTGCTTGTATTAGTTTTGCTCTATTGTCCTTTTTTGTGAAAATATAAGAAAAGTCAAAAAAAGCTAAAAGCTAAGTGAAAAATTTCGACCAAATCGAACATAAAAAAGCTAAATTTAGCTTAAAAAAGCTAATATGGTCACACTGGTCACAAAGTTAGAAAGAGAGGTTCAATTACTCTCGAAATAATAAACAAAAACAGCTACAGAGAAAGAAGTGTTGGCACGAAAAAAATTTAAAGTTACACCCACACACACATACACACGGACACTCACTAAACAAACAACACCAACATTAACAATAAATACTCGTATTGTGCTCTTTCCGTTTTCTTACGCTACTTGTTGAGGCAAAGTCAAGCGAAAAAAAGTTCCAACAAATAAAAGAGCAATAGAACAACAACAACGAAAAAACATGAAATACTTATTTTAGCATGACGGTAGGCTAAGAACGTGGGGATGTTGGTGATGATGATTTTTTCTTTTTCTAAAGCTAATGCTACAAGTCTGCATCAACATTTTGGGTAAATAAATGTACACAATGAATTACAGAATCATGAAAACAAATTGACTTTAATGCAAAAATCAAATATTTACTCACCAGCTAGCAGACAACAAGAGAAGAGAAGAAACCAACGTTAGAATCATACATGCCAACTAAAATTTCAAATTTGTAGCGAAGGTTTGCCTACATGAATCATAGTGTTAAAACGCAACACAGAAGTAACGGAAAAACAAATAATTCTTCTAAGGGCCTCTTTTTTAAAGTATGCTAGTGATCATGATGTATTTAGAAAGTGGTCTTATTTTACCAAAACAATAACAACTGATACAAAACTGTCTGTACTCGAATGTCAAAAAGTGTTTTTTCTTCTTTTCATTGCACCATGGACAGATCATTATTTTTGTTTACCAAAACGTTGTATTTTTGTAACAGGAGAGTAAAGCATCGTCCACCTCTTTATTGCATCATGCTAGTGATTTATATATCCACCTATTATACTGTTACGTTTTAACCTTTTTAAAACGTTTGAGTTCGTTTAAATTGCATTAAAATAAAATTAACATTACTTTGTTGTTGTTGCAGTTATATTTTTATTATTACACAATAACATTTATACAGTTTGTCTTAAGACAACAATTTAATACTCGCTTAGAGAACACTTTTATTTCCGCTCAAACACGTCTTTATCTTATGACAGCACATTGAAGCGTAAATAAAGCAGCCTCTTTTTTATACCTAATTGCCTACAGTTTGGAAGGTTCCGGAAAGGTCTTATATCTTCTATTTTTGTATCCGTTAATTTAAATGTAATGTAAATATGGTCGATTAAACAGTGCTGTCAAATACGCAAATAAGTACCAAATATACCAAAATTTAGGCATTTTTATTTTCGTAACAATACCATAATTTCGAAGATGTGACTTCATATGCAACATTGTACAGTGATATTCTATTGGAAAAAAACCCTTTTTTGATAACTACTTTTTTTTAATCTAATGATGCTGTCCTATAGAGAAGTGTTTGAGTAAAAAACATCCATAATATGTTTTGGCAAAAAGTAATATATATTTTTTTAACAAATCTATTGAAGTCACCTACGCGGTGGTAGACGAAAACTGACGAAAATTTGCGTGCAAGTCAGTAGCATATGTGTGTAAGATATTTTCACTGCTAAAATTTTAGTTCAGTTTTTATTGAAATACAGCACTTTTTTTTATTAATTAAACAAAAATAAAAGATATTTACATTGCATATCTAGTTTAGTGGATATGAGTGATTTGAAAAAAGAAGTTAGCTCCGGATACCTCTGTTTTCTTACCGGAACCAAATGAAAGGTGAGACTCTATTTATTTATTTATTTGGTCTATGGAAATTTAATTTAATCCGTATTGACAAAAGTTATATAGTTTAAGAAAAAAACAAAATTTTACAAAATGAAAATTTTTAATTCAAATACAATATAATTAATTAAAATACAATATTATTTTTCTTTTCAAAATTGCATTACTCTCAGAAGAAACAATTAAATGATATCTCCATATATATAAAAATGACGTGTACCTTCGTGATCGCTAAACTCAAAAACTACTGGACCGATTTTGACCAAACTTAATACACATGTTCTATGGGGCGTCAGGAGCGTTTTTATGTAGTTTGAAGTTCGTCCGACAGATTGCGCCATATTTAGTTTTTTATGTTTTTGCACTGTAACTCAAGAACTACTGCACCGATTTTGACCAAACTTAATATACATGTTCTAAGGGGCGTGAGGAGTGTTTCTATGTAAAGGCTCCGCCAAATAATTTTCTTTTGAAAATGCGTTAAAAAACTACTGAATATTTTCTCAAATTTCTTTTTTTATTTGAAAGTACAATCCTTCCGGTTAATAATGGAAAATAATTTCATTCAAATGGCTGCCTTGGCTGGCCATGCAGTAGCCTACACGATTGGTAAAATTTTTAAGCACATTGTCGATTGTGTGCAGCTGTATTTCACCAATGGCTTCACGAATATTGTCCTTTAAAGCGTCAATTGTCTCTGGCTTGTTGGCGTAACACTTATCTTCGACGGCACACCACAAATAATAGTCCAACGGTGTCAAATCGCAGCTCCGAGGTGGCCAGACGACATCAGCTCTGCGGCTGATAATGCGATCTTCAGAAACAAGGCGCAAAACATCGAGTGTAGCTTCGGCTGTGTGGCACGTAGCGCCATCCTTTGGAAACCAAATGTTGCTAATATCCTACTCTTCAATTTTTGTGAACAAAAATTCGTTCAACATGGCGCGATAACGATCGCCATTGACTGTAACGGCCACTCCTTGCTCATTTTCGAAGAAAAATGGCCCAATTATGCCTCCGGTCCAAAATCCGCACCAAACAGTGAATCGTTTTGGGTTTTCTGTGCCCCAAATGCGACAATTTTGCTTGTTTACATACCCGTCAAGATCAAAATGAGCTTCACCTGAAAAGATGATTTTTTTTGGCAAAATCTGCATTTCTGTAAGTCGATCGCAGGCCCACTTAGCGAAGCGTATACACAACCATATTCGTTCAGCGGAAGAATAAAACTAATTATCTATCAAGTCAGACATGAGCTAAGTGTTACCATTCACGAAATAAGCACTAGTTGAAAAAAAAACGTTGGATGGCGGACCCGATTGTTTGAAGTTCGTCCGACAGATGGTGCAATATTTATTTTTTTTGTGTTTTTGCATTACTACTACTGTACTATGCTGTGTTTCGTTGAAAGTATTGGTTCGTTAATCAGCGTGCAGTGGCGTTAATTAGCCTGATACCGACTGAAACCTAACATCTTTTTGTGAAAAATATATATTTAAAAAAAGTAAATAAACAACTATCACTCTTTTTTAAACTCTATTTGCACAATAAGCCTATTTTATGTTTTGCTGAAGGCGTTAGGTGCTTGATCGGCGTGTGGCGGCGTGTAGCGGCGTTAAGTATCCCGACACCGACTCATACATAGCCTCTTTTCGTGAAAAATTCGTCAATTCGGTGTCAAACGAAAAAAAGAAATTAAATATTACATACATTTTAATAAATTAACCCAAGGTGTTAGTGAAAGTAAATTAATTGTATTATTGAAAGCTATTGAAAAAGTAAATAAGCAACAGGTAAAACAATAAAGGGCAGCCTTTCTACCCCGACAATAACAAAAAAAAAATGTAAGAAACGTATATTGCAGTACAAAAAGTCACGCTCACGTGCAAATACTGGTCGCCGTGCACGACACACAAATTATATAAGAGCGCTGCGCTCACAGCAGACACAAGAGGAGCGCGCAGAAGACAACGAACTAGCCAGGAATCGAATGTTGGTTTTATACCAAAATTATTCACAAGAAAATCGCGAAAGACGCATCGAACCACAACGTACTGCGAGAAGAGCCTCCAGAGCTGTGATACACAATACTAATCGCGTTTCTTTTATGAGTCTTGCATTTAATTATGATCCGGCAATTGATTATAATGTGCATCCCAGTGTTAATATCGGTAGCATGGATCAATTATGTGTCCATTGCAAAGCATTTAAATATAAAAAGGAAGTACCTGGCTTTTGTTGCGCAAATATCAATCAGCCAGGACTTTGCATGCAAACCAGACTTGCAGTGAAAATAACATTCGAAGGCAAAACAACGTTTGCCCGGGTCTGCTAGTAGATTATAAAAATTGTAAGCATATCTGACGAAAAGTGTCATTATTGACATAAACAGATCTGTGATATTTTATATTTATTAACTGAAAGTAGCGGGAAGGCCTAACTGTAACATTGAAAATAATGTTGTTTAGGAGAAAATCGGATTCAACATCACCACGTATTTAATTGAATAAAAATGAAAAACTTAGCTTCGGCTTTTTAAAGTAGGTAGCTTAACTGGAGCGTGTCTGCCTTCATATGAAGGAAGTACACATGAGTTCCACCCAAGTCCTGTCAGACAGAATAGAAGAAACAGATTCTGTACTGATTCAATAATGTTAGAATAAGTGCGAAAGTAAGGATTCCATATAATAGATCCGTATTCAAGGATCGGTCGAACCAAAGATGTATATAACTGCTTGGTTATATATGGATCGCAAAGTTCCTTTGGCCAACGCTTCATAAATCCTAATACTCCATTAGCTTTATTAGCCATCATAAAAATATGATCACAGAATATTAGTTTATGATCCAACAAAATTCCAAGATCATTTATAATAGAAACCATTTCCAGAGTTGTTCCTTTAAAGTGATAAGAGGTATTAAATTTTGTGAACGATAAAACGGTATGTGTTTACACTTTTTGATATTCAAGTCCAATAAATTAATATCATACCATTGAGAAAAATATTCGATGTCTTTTTGAAGAGATGATTGACCAAAAAAGGAGTTAATAATGCTGACGTCATCCGCATACATAAGAACATTTGAACTGCAAATTACAGACGGTGGGTCGTTGATAAATAATGTAAGCAATACAGGACCCAAATGACTACCCTGTGGCACTCCAGAAGGGACATCAATAACCTTAGAGACAGCATTTTGTATTTTACGTGTTGAGTTCTGCCAGAAAGATACGAATTAAGCCAGCGAATTGAATTTTTGCTAAACCCCATGCATGAGATTTTAAAAAGTAAAATGTCATGGTTTACTTTATCAAAGTCCTTACCAAAATCAGTGTAGATAACATCAGTTTGCTTAGAATTAATAAAACCATCATATATATTAGTTGCAGATCGTGATTTATGAAAACCATGGATGAAACTTGATAACAATAATTTTCGGTCAAAATCTTCTCCAAAAGTTTTGGCGATTCCTTGATAATTCGAAACTTCAAGTCTACTGTCATTTTTAAATAAAGGTATTATGTATGATCTTTTCCAAATTGAAGGTAAGTATCCTATTTCAAGGGACTTATTGAAAATTACAGTTAAAGAACCACAATGAAGTTCAGGGCAGTTTTTAAGGATACAATTAGCTATTCCATCAGGACCAACAAAACATGAATTCTGCAATGATCTTAAGTCTGATAACACTGTTTCGATGCCGATTGAAGAAAAATCTATATACGATGTGGAAACATCAAGGGTACGTAGTAGCAAAAGAATCCGCAAATAGGTTACTTACAAATATCTCAACCTCAGCACAGCTAGAACCAAATTTCAAGTACAAAGAATAAGCATTAGCACGGCGTTTAGAGTTAATAAAGTTATAAAAGCTTTAGCTGCTTAAATAACTGTTATATGCAAATTTGTTGGTGGTAATATATTCAGATCTTAGGAAACAGTTATTAACAAAATCAGCATAAGAGCCAGACAGTTTATATCTTTTTTACAAATTATTTTTCCTATTTTTTATATTTGATAAAAATGCATTATTCCATGGGGGTGCCTTATTACTCCAAACTATTGGGCACCGCTTCAGAAACGCAGTGATGCAAAACAGCATAAAAATTCGATACTATTCTATCCAAGTTATCTCCAGAAATAATAGATTCCCAATCAACACTGGATAGTAAGGAATTAAATTTTGCGTTGTTCGCTCAAAAAAAAGCAAAAAACCTTTTCACGACGGTTACTAAGTATTTTCAGTGGAGCGATGTGAGTAGAAGGAAAAAAATCTGTCTGTATAGTAGGATGAAGATTCTCAGGATACGTAAAAGGAGACAAATTTTAAAAGATTTATATCCGAAGGGTGGTTAACAAAGACTAAATCCAGAAGTTTGCCAAATGTATTGAATTTAGTCACAAAAATCCATCGACTTTCACAGTCTCTTTTTTATTTCAAGTTTTTCGTAGTTTATTTACAAGAAAAATAGGTATAATTTACGTACTGGGTGTACAAATTAATTCGGTCATCTTTTTAACTCAAAACAAATTTGTCAAAACACTTTTCCACACCTCTGAGGCCATTTTTAAGGCAAACAAATTAACATTATAAACATGTGTCTATTGGATTATTATTTGAAATTTGTTGAAAATGCTTCAAAGCAAGCTGGTGCGAAGAAGGAATTCCAACATTTCGCATTATTTCTATATATTTTCGAATACATACAAACAGGGCAAAAATATTTCTAAGCGCAGACCAATTGGAAAAAATTGAATTCCTTTCGCTCTTATAATTTTATTAACTCGTTCGTTAACAGTTTCGAGCGTGTTCACCCAAAGACCTCACTGATCTCAGATAAATCCAAATATGGGCATTTCCACAAAAACGTCTACCCTGAGCAAAAATTTTAAAGTGAGGCAACAGACTTCTCTTGTATCATTAATGATAAATATTCAAATTTAATTAAACTAAAGAGTTTATATCTCTCGTTAGTTGAAATAACGAGATACTGGGCTAAAAGATTTCAGTGTTTTAGTTAGTTTTGGTTAATTTAAGGGACTTTTCCGTGAAATAAATACCAAAAACTAAATATATATAAAATAACGGTCAAATATTGCTTTGCTTTAAATCAGGGTTGGCAAAACCAGGGTTTTTTAAATAAAACCCAACCCACCGGGTTTTATTGACTTTTTTTGATGGATTTATTGGGTTTTATAGCTGTTTCCGAATTTCGTTGAAGTCAACAATACTTTTTGCTTTTAGTACAGGGTGTCCGCCGGGAAGGTATACTACATTGTTTTGCCGCCATTTTGGTAAACATTAGTCTTGACAGTTCATATTTGGCAGTCGTGAAGTAGAGAAGTGGCAAATTTATTATGAAAAAACATTCAGTAAACCAGCGTGTTTTAATTGTTAAAACATTTTATCAAAAACAATCATCGATTTTCATGAAAAAATCTTAATGAGTGTCGAGGCTCATTTTCATTTGAATGGTTATGTGAGTAAACAGAATAGTCGGTTCTGGGCAATGCACAAAAGCCCTTAAATTATTTATCAGTTACCTTTGCATCCATTAAAAGCGAAAGTCTGGTGTGCAATTTGGTCAGGAGGAATCATTGGACCTTAATTCTTTGAAACTGAAAACGGCGATATCAATGGGGACCGATATCGTGATATGATTGTAAACTTTTTAACGCCACAAGTGCATGCTTTGGGCTTGACTAACAAGACGGTGTCACATCGCATACAGCCAGGATTACTGCAAGACCTCTTTCCATAACAAATTATTTCAAGGAATGGTGATTTGTGGCCTCCACGGTCGCCTGATTTGACTGCTCCGGACTTCTTTTTTGTGGGGATATCTGAAAAGTAAGGTTTATGCAAACAAACCAGAAATGCTGAAGCAATTCAAACAAAATATTCCTGATGAAATTAATAAAATACCGCGTGAAATGTGTGAGAATGTAATGAAAAATTAAAAGGGCTAAAGGGCTCGCATTTGTAAGGCTAACAGAGGCGGGCATTTATCTGATATTGTATTCCATATATAATTGTCGACATTAAATAAAACATTTATCGATATAATCAAAAATTATAAACAAAGAAAGTAGTATACCTTCCCGGCGGACACCCTGTATTATACAGTGAGTGTATAAATAATACCCATATTACTTTCTTTTGTTACTGGATTATTTTCAGCACTATTTTTCCTATTGGTCCCCTATTATTAGTCTTCTCTGACATATGACTTTATGGATGATTATTTGAGGTTTTCTTTTTATTCTTTTTTATGAAATATTTTTTTCAGCAAAAAATTTTTTTGAAATCTTTCAAATTGCAATAGCAATGGATGGGTCTGCAATATATCCGGCGGTTACTTTCTGTTATTTGTTAGTGTTTGGAATATTATTTGCCTCGTTTTCATTTCATTTTTATTATTATAACCGTTGTTGTTATTGTTTTTCTTTTAACATTTTTTTCTTTTTTGTAATTTTCATTTTCTAATATTTTCAAAATTTTCTTTATACTTTTCCTCTGCTTTTCTATTTTAAACCCATATTCATATACGCTTTTGTTCTTTTATTTGTATATGGCTCAGTGTGTTATATGTGTGTGTGTATATATGTTGGAACATAACGTCATGTTTTCGAAAGTTATCTTTAATATTTCCGGCTGTACGTGCTCATGTGGAAATCGTTTGGCATCATCCAACCCACAATCGTAAAATTGTGGCTGTTGCTTGAATTGTTTTTTTCCTGTTCCTTAAAAAAACTTGTTTTAAAAAAATTTTTTCCTCCTTTTCACCAATAACATACATTTTATGATTTTCTTCTTTTTGTTGCACTTAGTTGAAGTTAAATTTTTAAATTCCCCCACGTTAAGTTGTGTTCTCAGTAAATAGGAGAGAAAATTGTTTAATTCTAGGAAATCTTATTTTTCTAAAAGTAAATTCCATTTTATCTTTCAACTGGTTTAAGTAGAAAATTAGTGTTCACCTAATGATAAGAGAGCGGTTAAGATAAGAAAAGAGATCTTAAGCACATAAGTAATAAAGAAAATAAATAGTAGAGTTCAGAAGTATAGAGTTGCCTAGTAGTATGATGGACTATTATCAAGTCTAAACAATCTATTGAATGAAATAAATAATAATCGTCGTTTTTTGTTACTAAATGATGTTGATGTCCACTTAACGGGCAGCACTAATTCGATTATATCAAATACAATATCGCGTTTAAAAAGTGGCATTTCAGGTAACATTTTTGGTAAAGAAAGTTCTTTAATTTGCTGCTTTTTTAATACAAAAAAAGAGCTTAATGAAATTTGATTAGACGGAATAGCCATCTGCGAAACGTTGCTAAGACGCAACGAAATAGAACTATTTTTAATGCAGATAAGGAAAGGCTTCTGTACAGAAAGATAATCAGGTATTTAATCACAGAATACCAGCATACGTATTATTATGTATCAGACCTATGAGTCTCTCATTCTCTCTTTTAAAGACGATGGAAGGACTGAGTGATGTCTTCATAAGGGAGAGGTACCTTGTCGAACACCCTCTTCATCCGAGTCAGTTCGTACACATGAAGGGGGGTCACTGAGAGTGCATTTTGCTTCTTCTGGGCAGTAATGAAAAGACATTCTCTGATAGTGAAGTGACTCTTTGTGCCTTCACAGATATTCAGAGCGCCTTTGACAATACAGGCTTTGACCTTATTGCTAGGTTACTGTAATCCAAGGATATTATTCTGGATGTATGACCGAGTGATGACGATGATCAGACAGAGTGGACAGTAAGAACGAGCTTGGGGACACCCCAAGGTACAAAGAGTAGCGTGCATAAGCATAACTGGGGCAATGAGAACTTAGCCCACAGCTGCACTCGAGGTTCTATTGGACCTTGGTCTGCTGCATTGGTTAAAAATGGACGCATAGAGACCATGACAACGATAATGGGTCGATTTACTCCCTACTTGGTCGATTACTCCCTATTTGGCTGTCCTATGGACAGGATCCTAAAACTCTACATCTTTGGCAAATACTTCAGGGCAAGATTGAGTAATAGAAGTGAGTGGGAAGTTTTGGAGACTGCATACTCCTTTAGAGAAGGGACCATTTTGTGGTAAACGGATTGGTCAGACGAGGGGGTGCTTGGCCCTGAATACTCGAAACCTGTAGGAAAACTCGCCAGCATATTCTACGCGGAAATTTTTGCAATTGAGAGATGTGCTCAGTTTAATCTGGAAAGGAAATATAGAAAACAGGACATAGCCATACTATCTGATAGTCAGGACGCCATTCGCGCACTTGGCTCCTATGAGGTTGACTCAAGGCTAGTTTGTGAATGTCTGGTAGATTTAACCAGCTGCACAGCAGGAACTCAAATCACCAGTGCACTTACTGGGTACATGTGAGGCATTGATACACTCTAGGAGAAAGTATCTTTTCAGATACTAGGTAGGGTGTTATCACAGATAATAGCAACCGACAACCTGAATTTCGTAATGTATACGAGGTTGGGGGAGATATTATAGCGAAACCGTATATAGATAGAAGGCTGTATAATAGATCAAGAACTCGCAATAATAAGTCGTGGGGGGGGGAGAAGTCAATTATGGTTTGGATCAGTTTAATGCTTAAGAGCGGAATTGGTATGGCGGAATCTACTGTGATGTCGTCAAAGGGATGACCTCAGTGTGAAGTTTATAACATTACGTGGGAAATATGGGGTACGTTCTGTGACCTCGTGAAGAAGGCCATGGGCGAGGTGTCAAATTGGTGCACTCAGGAAAGTCTCTCCATGAATTCCTTGAAAACGGTTGGTGTAACTTCTACAAGGAGCTACACGTTATCATAGGTATCACCATCAACTTTGCCAAGGTGGTTAAATATCTAGATGTCATTCTGGATAGAAGGCTTGGTTGGAACTCGCACGTGATATCATCCAGAATACGGCGATAAAAGCCCTTTGGACAAGTCGCTCCTCCTACGGTAAGACTTGGCTCCTTCGCCGAGAATGACTCTTGTATACCATATATAACGCTATTATTCGGCCCATTATCATTTATGCGGCGACAGCTTGGTGAAGATAAGCTGAGGAAGCTAACAGCATGTCCGACAGCGGCCTTCGAGGCCTTGATTAATTTAACACCACTCCATGTGGTGAGGGTGACGGCATTTTCGGCGGCAAAACTTTTCGCCAAAGAGTACCGAAATGCGTCGGGAAGTCTGTTCATTCTACGCAGTGTGGTCGGAGAACCATCTTCGGTCCCGTATGTTATACCATTGCATCTGTGTTTTGGCAGGAGATTTAGGGTTGCATTCCTGGTCTAATGGGGCTTTAGTTCGGATTGAGTTTGTTCTAAACTGGTATAACGATGGCTCTATAATGAATGACTATATCGGTGTTGGTGGTCATTGACCCAACCGATACTTGTAGAGCCGACTGAGAAGTCCATTGAGTATCTTCCGCGGTGAGATCATGCGGAGATCAACCTGGACAGTGGCCACAAGGGTAAGACCATTAATATATTCTCTGACAGCCAAACTGCCTTATGAGTACTTGACTAGAATCGTATGACATCTAGATTGGCCAAATATTGTTACATTACATTGCAAAAACTATCGCTTAGAAATAAGGTTCAGTTGTTGTAGATATTTGAAGACTGTGGAATAGATGATAATTAAATAGATGATGCATTAGCCAGAAAGGGTTCTATGACGCCCTACATCGGTCCGAAGTCTAGCACCACTTACTATCATCCTTAATCTAATCAAGGACTAAGAAATTGCTAAATGCTTGGAACCATCGAATGATCCAAGGGGACTTTGCCCTTACGTTGTAGTATCTGAGGCAAAACAGAATAAAGGCGATATCTTCCAATATTTGGTTTTAATATGAGTATTCCTAATGGTAAATTGGCTAAGACTACGGTTTTAGTTAATGTTAAAACATTATCTGTTGTGTTTGATGGTTGTTTATATAAATATTTTGTATTTTTTTATTTTAAATAATCATTGAAATAGGATTGTTAGAGCTGCCAAAAAGTTTTAACATTTATCTACTTCTGCATTAAAGTCTTATTTGAACATAATTAAGTATTAAGTAAAATGCTTTTCCTCATCCAAAATTCAAACCCACATATTCATTATATTTAAAATGAGTTTGAAATATATTTTATTTCAAATTTTTCATACAAAATTTTCTTAAAACCCAACACTTTCAGAGTATTCACCTTAAAAGTTAAACTTTTTAAAATAACTTAATTAAATTTTTTTTTAATTAACAAAACTCTCATTATCATATATAGAAAAGTGTCCATTTAGATACTTATTCACAGTAAAGTAAAATAAAAAATATTTAAAAGCAAAAACAACAAAAACTTTACCATAATGAACACTCTCAAGCCGACCACAAACATCATATACGAGTAATAATAATGTCAACACATTAAAAACCATAGAAGAAGAAGAAAAAAAGTTGTATAACAACAACAAACAAAGGAATACATTTGAAAAAAAAATATTTTTAAATAAAAACCCTTCAACCACTAAATATCCCACATATAACGTTCATTGGTACGTATAAGTGTGCTTTCCAGCATATAATTGTCACATAAAGTATACGCACTAGAGACTCTAAAAGTATTTTTCAAACACACACAAAGCCACACACACTTACTTTATTGAAATGTGAACGTACATCATACGTGTATGTGTGTACACATTTGTTTGAATACGCAAAAACTTGCGGATGTGTTAACTGCTGTAACGTTACGTGTGTGCTTTAATATGAAAATAAATAACAGTTGTGAGTGTAATAATAGCATTTATCCGAATTTAAATAACAATAATTTAGCAAATGAAGAACGTAAGCATTGAAGTGAAGAACAGTTTTGAAAAATAAACAAACTACACAATCATATGTAGGGGAGCTACAGTGGATTATTCATTTACTTACCTTGAAAAATCGACTTGATTAATGAAACTGAAAGAAAGTAATGGATACTTTGTAGAAAGTCAATATGCTTTCTAGAGGAGTGATGCGCTGCAATACTCTAAGCAATGGTAAATTTGAAATACAGGGTGCTGAACTGGAAGAGTTTATATCATTTTACATTTCTTGGTAGCATTCTAATGCATACGGGTGGATACAGTAACGTTGCAGCGTACCAAGTCTTCAGAATACTGCCCTCTGTATGGAAATCTCCTTACATATAGAAACGTACTTAGATCATGATATTCAACCCTTGCCTCAAATCGGTTCTTCTGTAGGTTTGAGAATATATATATATATGCCGTCCGAATGTTTCAGCTTATTTTGGCTGAGTATCATATTCAATAAACAACTTTCGCCCAAACCGATCAGCGTTTAGTTCATAGCGAGATACTTAACCGCAAATGACCTTGACTTGGTCATACGCTGCTTAAAACTCTAGGTTACAATGCCAGAGCGGCTATTGGTTGGAGTTCACATGGCGACACACGAAGAATTGGCCGTCCGTTGCATACTTGACTACGTCGATTCTATAATGAAGTCAACCGAAGTAGTCTAAGCTGGTGTGAGATGAAACATCTTTTATCCAACCGAACCAAATAGAGGAGAGATCATTTTGGCCATATGTTTGTTATAGGAATCAGAGGGTCATAATAATAGTATAGGCTCTGCGCAATATATAATGAAATATTTAAATATGTACTATGTGAGTCCCCTGTTATTTCAGCTTACAAGATAATATAGAAACCAAACGGTGTCCCAAAATTAACAGCAGATTTGAATTTGTCGCCCATTGTGCAGTTAAGTGCTGGCAACCCTAGAAAAACAATTCTACAGCTGACAATTTAGGGTTAGTAAAAATGAAGCATTACACGATAGAATAACGTCTATTCATATAATATTTAACAAATTATGCAAGCTTGGCGGTCGCAGTTCGAAAATTTATACAAATTATGGTCGGAATAGTGTTTTAACCTTTTTAGCTGTGAAGAGATTAATTGAAAAATTTAGAGAGACCGGATCCGTTGGAACCGCCAAACGTACTGGTAGTTCAAAAACAAGCCGTTCAAATGTCAATGCATGAGAGTATCGGTAGCATTCCTGGAATCTCAACTTGGCAAAGTGGACAAGAATTAAAAATTTCAAGAAGCTCTCGACAGCATATACTCATTAAAGATCTGTGTATCCTTGCTTACAAAATACAATTAACACAACAACTGAAGCCTAATGACCATGCAGAGCGTAGAGAGTTCATAGAATGGATTTCTTAATCGTCAAAATTGCTGCCCTTGGAGTTCTGGAAACCCCCATGTGATTATCGAAAAACAAATGTATCCATAATGTGTCACTGTTTGATGTGGATTTTGGGTTGGAGGCTTAATTGGATCATAGCAGTGATTACTACTGGTACTCGATACCGCGACATGATAACACTTTTCTTTCTGTTGGAGTTGGTTAATATTGATGTGGCCAATATATGGTTCTAACAAGGCGGTGCCACATGCCATACAGCCCGTGGAACGATTCAGTTACTGCATGAGACATCTCCAGAAAGTGTACTCTCTCGTTTCGGTGAACAGAATTGGCCGTAAGTCGTGTGATTTATTACCACTAAATTTCTTTTTAAGGGGTTTTTTGAAATCAAAGAAGCCCAAAACCACCCGTGTATTAAAGGAGGATATTCAAAGCTGCATCAACGAATTTCAGCCACATTTATGCAATATGATCATGGAAAATTTCTAAAAGCAAATGCGTAAGTGCATGAAAAGCCGTGGAGGTCATTTGTCCGATATGTTATTCCATAAATAACCCTATCCTATGTACTTTATGATTCAATAAAAAATAACATTTAAAAGACTAAAAACTTTATTATCTATTTAACTAAAATCTTGCGTTAATTGTGGGACACCCTTTATCTTAACACCAGAAAGGCAGCAGCATTTTATTCAAAGTAATTTATCTCGAAAAAATTTTTTTCATTCTCAGTTGAGTGACGAAATGTTGTATAAGATATGTCAGCTCGTCGTTTAGACTGGTGAAAAGGATACAAACGAGTAGCTTGCTTGGCTAGGTTACCTTTGTTCTGTTGAAGACTATAGCAAATTCCTTTATAACTGTATTTGCCTGGCTTGTGTTAGCAGATCATCGTATGAGATTGTTCGAGGTCAGAATATTTGCAATATTCCTCTGAGGCATTAGTTGAGAAAAATTTGAAGCTGCTGGGGAATAGTACTAGTGAATTTCCAGGTTGTACATCCATAGAGGAGTATAGATTTAACATTTGCGTCAAAAGTTCGTAACTTAGTGTATAGACTAATTTTGTTGCTCTGCCGTATTGGAGCTAGTATACGAAATGATGATGTTGCTTGTTTTAATCCGTCAGCTACATCTATAACTGATCCCTCACTCGCATCGAATTTATATCTCACGTAGCAGAAGTTGGATATATTGTCATATGATTAGTCTCGTATACTCAGTGTCGTTTATTCATCGACCCCTATAGGAAGTGCCTTTGTTTTGCCCGAACTTATTTGGAGACCCGTATTTTGCAGCATTCGCTGAACACCTAGAGCCGTCTGCTTAAAATCACAAAGTCTATACAAGAGCAAGCATATATTATCTGCGTACGCCATAGCATTCCAGGCTTCGATTTTCTATGGCGCTAAAAAATCCCCCAATAGTATAAAGAACAGGAAAGATGATAATATGCACTCCTGAAGTACTCTACTTCAAACCGTGAATGGATCAGAAAGTTTTTCTTTGTAAAGGGCAAAATACCATCGTTTTGATTCTTTCTGATTAGAGATGTGTGTGTATAAGTTTTTTCGGTATACCTCTTATTTGTAGTGCTACCGTGCTATATATATATGTGTGTACTGGTTAGGCTCCCAGTTCAAGTAAAGGCCTTCACAGGCTTTCTCCACCTCTCTATCTGTTTCCCGCAATCGCCTTTATTTCTCCTTCTAGCTTTTGCCAGAATTTTCAATTTCCACATTTATTTTTCGATGCCATAATGTTCTTGGCCGCCTGATCCTTATAGTACCTTGCGTATTCCAGTCCAACGTCTCTTTGGAGAGTTCACCTGCTGCTTTGCGTAGCATGTGTCCAATCCACCTCAATTTTCGACGCTTATTTTGGGTTGTCACTAAACCATTTTCGCATCTGCGCGAAAGCTCTGAGTTCGAGATTGTTCTTGGCTACCAAATTCGCAATATATGTCTAAAACAGCGGTTTATTTGCAAATATTTCATTTATCAGTCGGGTTTCGTAGCCATACAGTAAGACATTTGATCTAAATTTTCGCAATTTTGTGGTCATGGATGAAGGTGTTGATTTCCACACTTTTTTCAATTGACCAAAAGCCGCTTTAGCCTCATTAATACGGTTGTTCACAGCTTCAGAAGTTCCCCTTCGAATGTGATTAGGCTGCACAAATAACAGAAAACATACCATATTGCAGTTAATGTTGTCGAATGTTTACTCAAAATCAACAAAGAGAAGACAAAGGTTGGAATTGATTCCTACGCACTGCTGAAAGATTATTCGGAAGAAGTTTATACTGTTCAGGCGCATTGTGTTTTTCGACAAGCTAGAGATCGATGCAGACTACAGCGTTAATGTCCATATAAATCTCACTAATGCAATGACCGATGACAATTTTTGCATTAAGTAAACAGCCGTTTGTTTGTCTACTATTTTTTAAACATTTATGCCTATTCGTAGATCAAATGGATAGAAGATAGAAAGTATGATTAGCAGCTACGCTGTTGGTGAAATTTTACTATTTATTAAAAAAAAAAAATGAAAAAACTTCAAGAATCTGCTTCATAATTGATTTAATCCATTTTAATTTTTTTTCCAATTAAACATTCATTCACAATAGTAAACAATTTGCCAACTGCTGGCTGATTATCAACAGTATTACCATATTGGAAAAGCTAAATGCAGTTTAAATGCAGTTTGGTTGAACATGCAAAAGCAGGCTAATGTGAAATTATATGGTATTTTATCCCAAAAGTCTAATCTCGAACTGAGCAGTTTAAATAAAATTTATTTTTAATTAATGAGCTGACGACTCTTAGATGCATTTTAGCCCAAAGATTTATTTTTGGATGAAACTAGCCCTACCCATTCGGCCTTGCCTGGGAATCTATTATATATGTATAGTAGTGGCCAGCTGTTTGGGGCAACAATCGTTTGTACGCTGTCTCAGAGTGATTATTCATTAATGTAAAGCCTTAATAAAAACAACGACATCTTACTATGTATGAGAGATCCAATTCTCCCCACTTTTAAAGTTATGATTTGTACTGACTGCCAAGTGATTTAGAACAAATTCAGAATCTTATTCTTTTACCGTTCCCGAAACATAAAAAAATCAATACTGATTAATAGAAGGTAACATGCCTTATTATTGGCTGGTGATTTGTATTAAATACGAAGTCATTTAAACTAAATTAAGAAACATCCACTTTTAACGTTCTTAGCATATACCTTTGTATTGGAGGTACCACATCCACTTGACTAATCCCGTTTATATTCGTTGTATAACTTAGAATATGTGCACTGAATCGACGTGCCATATCTTATTCAAATACCTTTAACAGAAACGGAGATAAAGAGACGATATCATATAGCGCCAACAACTGAAAATTTTTCGACTTGCAGAAGGTAGTATCCAATTTGGTCCGGTCGTTTTCAAGTGTTAAACATCCGAACAAACCACAATTCATTTTTGTATTGGGAAGACAAGTTAATAATGTCGATTTGGATAACATATGGCATAACCGTCACATATGATTTGTGTCAATAATAAAAAATATGGTATTTTGGAGGGTAAATATCTGTCATTATAATTCAAACACACATTTTTTTCAATCACTATAATAATGTCGAATTTTGTGCCTAAAGAAATGTTTTACGGGGAAGTCTGATAACTTTTTTCATTTGAAGAAAACGACTGCTGATGATAATCGATTGTGGGTAGAAGCTTACGATGAGAAATTGGAACCTTACTCTACGAAGATTGTTGTGCCAGAATGCCAGAAGAACTTGCGTTATCAGAGTCACACAACAAGCAATTTCCTAAAAAACAACATTAAAAACATTGGGATTCATTCAAAAACAAGGAATTTGGTCCCACATGAATTGTAGCAGAGAGACGTTGAAAGCTGATTTTGCATGTCGGAAATAATGCTTGAACGCTACAAAAAATTCTCTTTTGCATCGTATTTTTACTGATAATGAAAAATGGATACATTACGATAACCCCAGATCAAAAAATTCATAAGTAAAGCCTGGCCAACCAGCTAAATCAACGCTGAAGCCGAATATCCGTGGCACCAAGGTAATGATCTGTATTTGGTGGGATCAGAAGGGTGTTTTGTACTATGAGCTGTTGAAATCTGGTCACACGTTCACGGGAGACCTGTACCGAACACAATGAATTCATTTGAAGAAAGCAATCAACTAAAAACAACCAGAATATTGGACCCGAGACGAGGCCGTACATCGCAAGACCGGTCAAAAACTTTTTTGAAAACAATGAATGAGAAGTTTTGGCTCAACCGCCTTATAGCCCAGATCATGCCCATTCTGACTACAATTTGCTTCGATCGATGCAGAACGGTCTTACTGGAATACGGTTCACTTCAGAACCGAGAAAGAAGTAGTGGCTAACGATGGACAATACTTATAAAGTATAAATTCTATTTGTTATTATAATAATACATTTTACAATAAAAGAAAATCGATATTATTAATTTGTATACCCAATATATACAGGGTGTCCTCCAGAATGGTACTAATTTGTTTTGCCGCCATTTTGGTAAACATTAGTCTTGACAGTTCAAATTTAGCAGTCGTGAAGTAAAGACGTGGCAAATTTATTATGCAAAAATATTCAGAAAGCCAGCGTGTTTTAATCGTTAAAACATTTTATCAAAGTCAATCATCGATTACTGTGACGATGAGAAAGTTACGTGAAATTTTTGGAAGAAACAACGAGTCAACAAAACGCACTATTTATCGTGTAGTGAATGATTTCGAAGAAAGAGGAACTGTAACTGATAGGCCCAAGCATGGACCACAACGTACTGCAAGACCGGCAGAAAACATTACTGCTGCTCTGAGCTTTTTCCAGAAGCCCACTTACGCCGCCTTACATATGCCAATAAGATGTTACAGCTCGCCCATGACAACCACGATTTTCATGAAAAAATTATTATGAGTGACGAATCACATTTTCATTTGAATGGTTATGTGAATAAACAGAATAGTCGGTTCTGGACAATTGAAAACCCTTAAATTATTCATTAGTCACCTTTGCATCCATTAAAAGTGACAGTCTGGTGTGAAATTTGGTCAGGAGGAATCATTGGACACGAATTCTTTGAAACAGAAAACGACGTAACGGTAACTGTCAATGGGGAACCATATCGTAATATGATTGAAAACTTTTTAACGCCACAACTGCATGCTTTGGGCTTGATTAACATGTGGTTTGAATAAGACGGTGCCACATCGCATGCAGCCAGGATTACAATGGAATTACTGCGAGACCTCTTTCCACAATAAATTATTTCAAGGAATGGTGATGCTGATTGGCCTCCACGGCCGCCTGCTCCGGACTTCTTTTTGTGGGTATATCTGAAAAGCAAGGATTATGCGAACAAACCAGAAACGCTGGAGCGAGCAATTCAAACAAAATATTCGTATTGGAATTAATGAAATTCCGCGTGAAATGTGTGAGAATGTAATGAAAAATGTGTTCAAAAGGGCTCGCATTTGTAAGGCTAACAGAGGCGGGAATTTACCTGATATAGTATTTCATACATAATTGCCGACGTTAAATAAATAATTTATCAATGTAAGATCCATTCTCTTTCATAAAATCAAAAATTATAAACAAACAAATTAGTATACCTTCCCGGCGAACACTCTGTAGATTAATAAATAGTAATAAACTGCAATATTTCCAACTAAATTTCATCATTATAAGGCGTTTCAAAGTGCTAATGGCATTTAATATATATTCGTGCTAAAATATTTAGTGCAACTGTTGTTAGAAAAAAGATTTTTTTTTCAAAAAAAAGAAAAAAATGTACAAGCGCAGATGACGCAAAGGCTGATTGTTGAAAATAACGAATAAATACTTACAAATATTTGTGTTTTATTAACATTTTGCCTTTAAATGTTTATACGAGTAATTTAAAACACTTTTGGGACTATATTTTATAAAGTTTTTTAATAAAATGCCAGGAAAGATATATTTTATTATTTTAAATAATAATGTGCCAAACAAAACATGTTATTATTTTCGCATTTTATGGAGCATATCGCTTTATTAGGAGGTAGGTTTGAGGTTTCATTGTCTTGAGCAGAAAATAACTGATAAGAAATGTCTTATGCTTATTTCAAGATAATACAAGTTAAGAAGAACAAACACTTTTAATCTTAATGTATTGCATCCAGAGGTCGGTTTGTGATAAAAATATACTATTCAGTTGAATTTTCCTTTCAACTGATTTTACAAGGGAAGATGCTTAACTGGGAAGATGAAAAAAAGTACCAATAAAATAAGCTTGGGCTTGATTTTTAAATTTTATTTATCATTTAAATAAAGCATCTCTTATTCGACTGAAGCAAAATGATCACTTATTGTTTCTGTATTTGTGATTTATGGTATTTACTTTAAAAAAATAAAATGGTTTTAGCCTGTTGAACCAGAGTGCATCTTACAATTTAGTCCTGATATTATTTTAAACTATTAATTTCCATAGTATTGTAGTGCTCCTAATAATACCACAAGACAAGGAAAATCGTATGTTTAAACCCTAACCCTAGTGATACGAATAGCCCGGTACCCAAACGTCCTTTAAACTCAAATTTTAATTAAACAAAACCAAATACAGATTTGAGATTAATGTCTGCAGCTAAGAATTTTTTTAAGTTTTTGCCATCCTTAGCTCTTAGCAATTATATTGTTATGCGTGTTGCATCTTGGTTATTTACAAGCATCGCATAATTATCGTGTTTTTCGATTAGATTTCAAAATACACTATGCAACAATCAAAAATGCTTTGGATAACCAGTACAAAATTTGGATGTGCTATGGTAGAAATCCGCTCCAACGGATTTAACGGAACAATTTATTTACATAAATTTAAATAAACATAATATAACGGTACATCTCGAAGAGCAAAACCGGCTTATTATGCACTTGTTTGAACGTAGAATGTTTTTTGAATCAGGTGACCATACATAACATTTTATAGTTTGGATGAATTCAGCAAATATTAAGGTGACCTCATCATTTTGAAGCTCACCTTAGGTACTTTTACTTTATGGGAAATAAAATATGTATTTACCAATCGATTTTAATAAATTATGGTTTATTTTATTTCTGTTTTACACATTTTTACGAATAAATAGTAAAAACTGGTAAATATTGGTAAATATTGTGAATTTATAGCAAACAAAAATACCATAAATTAAAAAAATTCTTTTTTTATTATTTGTTTAAAATTACGGGTTATATTAAAAAATGATATTAGAATCACTTAAAGCTGGTATATTTTGAAATTTTTTAACATATGGCTTAACGAAATCGAGTGATTCATTTCAACCTTATCATAAGATGTATGAAGCAGCCTCTTCAAAAATCTCATATTTTAGAAAAAAAAATCTAAAAAAACTTATCCATAGAATCTGAAATACTGATGATTTTTGAAGTTAGGCAACCATAGCGCATCAAAAAAATATAGTTGTTATCCAAGGTCAAACAAATTTTTTCCATTTGTTGCATAGTGTTATCAGCTCTGCAATTGTAGCAACGAATCTTTAGTAATAACCGAGCAATTTTATCCCGCTTAGATGAATTTGATGGGATTTTAGCATTCTGGTAAACTTCATTTTGGGCTGGTTTTATTTGCCATAACTTCTAGAGCTGTCCGAACGTTAGCCTATCGTGTTAGTAGATTATGATTGACTTCTTCAGTTCATTTTTTAAATGCCTACTTCACGCCAAATAATGTCAAGAATACTCGTTAAGAGCATCAATTTTTTTTTTGTTGCTTGGGATAAGGCAGTGCAGCCACGTCAATGCCAATGGCAAGCTATTTGTTTTGCGTTTGGTGCACCATTTGGCCCATAACAACTACTTTGTCTTTTGTTTTATTCTAGAAGTTATTATTTATCTCCTCCTTTCCACTATTAAAAACTGGCTCCTCTCAAGTAGAATTCACGTTTGATACAAAATACACTTTCTTTATATTCTTGGTCACCACAGACAAAAGAGTTCAGTTTTTGTTGAAATCATATCGAGGTGTATTTGTATCATCCGGTGCTTTCTTGGCCGTAGCTTTTTTGGAATATATGCCTTGTAGTTACAAAGGTACGCACTGTTTACCTAACTTGAAGCCGACTGACCAGATGAAATGACGTAAACAAATTATCTGTTATTATATTTATATCAAATTGCTTGTAAGATCAACCAGAGCTAGAAAAACATTTTCTTCTACACTTTCCTGTCACTATCCATTCAAGAGTTAATTAAATAAAATATTAAGTAACACTGGTCCTTTAAATGGAAACAACTGTTTGTACACTGTCACATTTTCATCTGGATAATAACTTGTTAATTGTTGTCGACATACTTCTAATATCGAAGAATGGATTGGCTTTGTCTTTTTGTTTACGTATTAGGGAAGTAAAATATTTGCTTAAGTCAACAGCAAATTAACGATGCTTTCTATAAATGCAGACTGTAATTTTCACAAAGATCTGAAGGAGAATAATAACTGGTACCATTATGCACATAACCAGTAAAATTCCAATAAATCAAGTATCAAGTTCTTTCACAGAAATCAAACAAAATTTTCGAGATTTCACATTTAAAACTGCAATACACCCACGGTTACCCGGAAACCCCTGTCAGGAGTCTACGTGTGTCAATGCTATCAATATGCTTAAATTTAATTATTTCCAAGAATCTGCTCAAAATCTGCAATCTTGAAGTGTCATCGAATATTCTTAAAGTTTGGTATATATTGCATCGCTTTTATATGGCCGACACTCGGGGCGTAAGTCATATGAAAAGCACATTTTTGGTAAAGAAGAAAGCGAGTCAACTCAAAATTGTTCAATTTTTATTTTTTTCATTAAAACGATATACAAATCTAACATCATTTTCCCTACTCTTTCGCCAAAAGAATTACACCTGTTACCTCTTTTTGTAGTATAATTTTATTTTTTTAAACAGAAAAGTTCTTTGCCTCTACTGCATATTTTAAAATTTTGAGTTGAATCACTTTAGCGGTACAAGTGCGATATGTGTATAGCTATTAAGGAAATTTGTTGAGTAAATTTTTTAAATTTAAATTTAATTTTTATATTTCATTTCTTTTTACCAAATAGACACAAATGCTAGTACACAGCAACAAGTGTTCACTTTGCAAAGGTTGCAACATATTTCGTTGATTGAAAATGAAGTGGCGTAATAAAATTTACATGTTTGTAGTTGATATTTATTATATGCTGCATATATATTTATAGTAAACTAATAAAATTTTCATACATTTTCGCGCCTTTTACAAGTGAAATACTACAAAAGCAACGACAAAAAAAATATACGAGTAATAGTGTCATTTTTTCATACATTTTTAAACACTAAAGTGACAAGCACAGTCAAGTCAGTCACTCAGTCATTTACATTTTTAATATACAATCAAACTGTTGAAAAAACAAAAATAATTTGTAATACGCTAAAAGGTTGCAACATGTTGCAACAGACTATTTGAGGCCCTATATTATAATGAAGTTTTTTCAAATTGTACGAAAGCTAGAGGCAACTATACAGCTACCGACCTGTGGTGTGGCGGTCCCGTCATTCCGATTTGAGTTTTTTTTTTGTTAAGCTGGTACACCTGTTGTTGATATTCCCGTTTAATCTTAGCGTCATAGTTTGATATTTGCAAAAGCTGTGTATGCCAAGAGTACATCTATTTCTATGTGTGTTAGCGATTTTTTAATATTTTAGAAATGGATTTAAATTTGCAACACCAAACTGTATTAACAGCCTGTTAATAGTGTATCGTCATCTGGAAACAGGCTGTTAATACAAGTTCGTTGTTGCAAATTTAAGTCCATTTCTAAAATATTAAAAAATCGCTAACACACAGAAATAGATGTACTACAGACTTACAGCACGTTTCCAGCTGACGATACGCTCGTTGATACGTCCTGATGACGAGCGTATCGTCATGCTGTAAGTTTTGGGTAAAAACGGATTTAATGTTGCGTGAACGTTGGAAATGTTGAAAAAGTGTTTCAGCAACAATTCCCTAAAGAAAATCGGTCGTTTACCAGTGGCACGAGTTGTTCAAAAGTAGTCGTGAGTCAATCAAAGATGATGGACGCAGAGGCAGACCATTACCATCGAAAACATTGATAAAGTAAACGAAATGTTGCTCAATAACTGCAAATTAACCATCAGAGAGATAGCAGAGGACTTGAGCATTGCCTATGGATCCATCCAAGACATTTTGGTTAATGATTTGGGCTTCCATCGTATAGCAGCAAAGTTAGTGCCAAAAGACTTCAATTTCATGCAAAAAAGAGACCGTTTTGAGGTGACAAAAGACATGATTTGCGAGGCTGACTCCGATATCACATTCATCAAAATGATCATTACAAGAAACGAGGCTTGGGTTTATGAGCACGATACGCAATCCAGACATCAGGCAAGCGAATGGCGTTCACCAAATGAGCTGCGAGCAAACAAATCACATCGTTTTCAGTCAAAAAAAGAGGGCAATGCTCACAGTTTTCATGAATGACAACAGTGTAGTCCATCATGAATTTTTGCCAGAAAGCCAGATAGTAAACTAAGAGTAAGATTTGGGTGTTATGAGATGTTTGCGTGAAGCAATTCGCCGAAAGAGACCACAGTTGTGGGCAGAAAAGTACTGTCGCACTGTGCCATTATTATTCGATATTTTTTGACGAAAAATGCAACAAATACCATCCAACAGCCACCGAATTCACCTGATTTGGCTGCCTGTGACTTCTTTCTGTTCAACCATTGCAGGAAGCACTAACATACCGAATACCGCATATAAAAATGCTTCGAGGATTGGATCGAGCCCTGGCATAAGTGTCTTACAGTCGATGGGGATTACTTTGTAGGAGACAGTATAAATTTAGATGAATAAACTTGTATTTTTAATTTTCTAAATAAATTTCGGGAACTTCTTGATCAAGGCGGAATTTTATTTTATCAAATTTTAACGATATTCATGTGGACCTACGAGTATAACCTAAAAATTTGACATAAAAATCATATTTTTTAATTATTTCCACAAATCTGGTCAAAGTGTGCAACCTCCAAATGTATTACAAAAATATGTATCAAATTAAAGTTGACTTTACAGGTTGCTTATATTAAAAACAGAAAAAGTTGACTACTTAAGCCTTAATATCAAACGTCCCATATCTGCAGAAAATGCTAATAATAGAATATCAGTGCTTCACTGGTGACATTTTCAGTAGTACTACTGACCAAGCGCACACCACCAATGTAATTACATTAAGTAATTACTTATTGACATTTAACATTAGTTAAATTGGTTAGTCCACCAGTAGGTCTTAGCACTATTGTCGAGTTAGTTCTATTGCTATACAGTTGAACCAAAGAATTACTTATCCGTTTTAGTGACCCTACAGACACGTTCTTTAAGAATGTCTCCAGAAGTAAACTAGAACTGTAATCTCCAACGTATTTTGACTCAAAAAAGAAAATTTGTCGACACTTTAACTAGGGCAGTAGTGGCTAGAAAAATAGTGGTTCTAGGCTGATTACGGGAATGCTAGATATAGTTGATGAAAAAAGTGCAGTCAACGCATCTAAAGCTATGGTCATGACCAACTTTTTTTGTGTAGGATATGAAAATTTATATATTCACTCATATATTAACTCAATATACATACGCTTATGATAGTCACCACTTATAAGCAAAAGCCAACACTTCTATACATACATACATCCATACGTGAGCATGTTTAAAGGACTCCCACAGATACAGTAACATACACACTCATATTTTTTTTTTTAATAGAAACGTCTACAGTTTATTGTTAGTCGCTGTCACATATAAAAGGAAATGAATAGCAGCCTATGGCGGGGCGTATGGAGAAATATTTAAAAAAAAATATGAAAATGAAACATGCATTTAACACGTAAATTATAGGGAAACCTTTTACAACTTTTGCATTCGTGCATATCAATATATTATTAATATTGTATTAAACAAAAAAAAAAAACAAAAAATGAAAATGGTGCACAAAAAGAACAACAAAATGTAACGAAATAAACAATATTAATGTAAAAAATATATAAATTTATGACAATTTTTTTTACAAATGTTGATGGAAACCTTGTTGCTTTTATTGAGGAAAAAAACAAATAATAATCGGAAGTTTAAGTGGTATAATACGACTTAATAGTACTCTACCACTAGTGCAAAGAGAAAAATGTAGACATGTAGGTAGGTAGGTGCAAAAGGCGGTACCGAAGTACCCTCCCCCCAGAGACCACAGAGGCCCATTGGTGAAAGACAATAGGAACAGTGAGAAAAAAGGAAAATAGAGAAAAAGGAAGGACAGAGGGCTTAAAAAGTGAAGTTAGAAAGAGTATACGAGAAACAGAGGCCCAAAGAGAACCAGGTATCATCTAAAGAGCCAGCCTAGATCTGACAGAAAATCCTCCAGGTGGCATATCCTAGCTGATGCAACTTCATCCAGGCCATTAAAGACTTAGCAACTTGAACCTGCGTCCATGAAGAGCCAGGAAATGGCAAAACCAGTCAGAATCCCAGAGTGAGGACTCAATCCGTCTCAGAGCGGTCAAGTCTAGGCCAAAGCAGCCTGACACCAGACCCTACAGTCGCCTCTGCTCCTCTATGACTATTCCTTTCTACGACACGCCCAGCTATCTATCATGCTCCCAAAGAAACCAAGCGGCGGCCTTAGAGGTGCATCCGCCAATTCAATGCTTTTAGCCGCGCCAGTTCATCTGCAATATCATTTCCCCGCATACGTAATACAGAGTTAACATTTTTTCGGTTTGATTATAGTGCTTGAACCTCTTGCCATTGTGTACGAAATACACTGTCATTTAAATGACCCTCTGTGGATCGGGTGCAGCTGACGATCCTTTTGAGGTAGTTCCAGATAACTTTTTCGCACATTTCAAATGCTCCAACCTTAGCGGATTGTCTGCCTAAATAAATGTCAAATGGCATAAAATCGCACGATATTGTTGGCCAATTCATGCAATAAAACTGAAGTTGATCGTTTCGTGTAGCTGATGGCATCTTCTTGTTGAAACCACATATCGTCTGTTGGATTTTTTTTTTTAACAAAAAGTGAAAACTTAGAAGAAAAAAAACGGATTTTCAAGTGAAAAAACAGCATATTTTTAAAAAAGTTTAGCATATAAAAACATATTAAAAGAGATATACATAAACGATATGACATAGTGACACCGTGCTGGAATTTAACATTTTTTATCAACAAGCGGAGTACTTGGCGGGTAAGCCGAATTTGAGTACCCTGAATCCCGTGATGGTTAGCTTTTGTTTTGTAGATATACTGTTATATCGAAAATTGAAAAGGTAGCACAACATATACAGTGCGACAAAACACGCATTTCTGGTCAATACAAATTATTTAAAATAAAAAATTGCAAACACTTTTTGATTTTAAACCGTTTTATTTGTTTACAAAGTTAATTATCTAAATCCACTAAAAATTAAAAAAAACATGAAAACTCCTATTTAACTAAGAAAAAATCATTTTGTAAGTTGAACACAGTTTTTTTTAATGCGACAAAACATAAGCACGTCTTCAAT
The DNA here is from genome assembly GCA_023159175.1 of Wohlfahrtia magnifica. NCBI lineage: Eukaryota > Metazoa > Arthropoda > Insecta > Diptera > Sarcophagidae > Wohlfahrtia > Wohlfahrtia magnifica. The sequence continues at coordinate 1,830,525 of JAKWBJ010000187.1, read as the reverse complement.
AAATTCACTTAAAATAATAATTTCACTAATATTTAATTGCCCAACCATTAACAAAAGTTCTTTACGTATTCATATTATGGACCAGATTCGATTTGATAATGTTTCACCACAAATTGCATTCAGTGCAATTTCTACTTGTCAATAAAGTTCGTCCTTATTTCCACAATCATTGCGGTTGATTTTGAGATCTACAATATCTGGCGATTCCGTTAGGCATTTAGAAACGTTGATTTGTTTACTTACAAAGCACTCTTTCACTCAGTTATCTGTGGCATTTTTTCCTCTGCATGTGGTATCAGTATGTACTCCAGGATATCCTTGTAAACGAATTGATCCATTACATCTTTATTTTGTGTCTTGGCTAAATACAATGTCCAGAAATGCATTCCAGACTAAAACACTTACTTCTTTAAGTTTTACCGTGTCTTTGGTAAACCGAGGCTTAAGACATTGGCCTTTTTATTCAGCTTAACAGGCTAAATCCATAAGAACGTCTTACAGAGAAGAGTACATACAGTCTTCCATTCAAAGTATACATAAATTTGTAAATTAAATTCTGACCAATCTGTTTTTGGCAGTATTAGATGGCCTTTTTACACTTCGACATGATACTAATCCGCCGTCTACAGATCGTGTTTAATTTTAATAAATTTTTAGTAGACCTTCCTGATATAAAGACATACTTTTTTATTAAAAGATGTATCGCCTACTCATTCCGTTTGCTGGTTTTCAGGTGTCTACCACCTCTGTGTAGGTTGTCAATGTGCCTGATAAGCAGAAACGGCTTATATTACAGTAAATAATACTGTGTTGAATACCCAATTTATTTGCGATTGACGTCACTGATTCATGTCTATTATAATCATTAATTACACTAGTCTACAGCAAAAAAAGACTAAGAAATTATATGGAATATAATGATTTTGATGCGCTAAATTCGTTTTCAGGTTTTTCCAACGTACTCAAATTTTTTTTATGGGTGTGGCAAATTTTTCGCCCAAAATATAGTAGTTGTGTTAATATATTTCATCATAACTTGAAAACGACTTGACTGATTTTAATGCACGTGCCAGGAAATGTTTTTTCAACAGTTTCTCTTTTCTTTGTGATCAGTGTTAAAAAAGGTATCATTACATTGTCGCATTAAGAAAGGTACGAATAAACCTCATCACAGTTATATTAAGCAAATGGGGTGAAATTTTTACTTCAGAAATTGTAATTAAAATAACAAAATTGGAAGTGAAAACCTCAAATGTTAAAAGCTGCCGTATCTGCACAATTTACAGAAAAACATATTTTTTGAACAAAAAACTTCAAAACTCCTCAATGCCTAAAAAAACTGTAAGAACAGTTAAATCTGCACATTGCTGAACGCTGGATGACAGATATTTAACAGCTGACAGCATTGCCAGACACCACTAAATGGATAATCGGATATTGCTATTATCTTATAATATAAAGCCATAAAAAAGTGCACTTCATTTGGCACGGAAAGTGATTTAAACTTAGTCGATAAAATCCCATAACGAGTTTTTAATTATTAAAAGTAAAATAGTAAGACATCGATATTTGTTTCATGTGTAACAACAAGCACAACGAACTAAAAGTTTCTCTTTCTTTTCGTATAACTGCGAAATGACGCACATCACTCATATAAACTTATGTGCCTGAGTACTTTACAAATTTACGCTCATTTTCATACACACTCGTATTCGCACTCGCCCTCGTAAATTGGAAAGTCAATTTTATAAGTGTTTTTTATGTAAAATGCTTTCAATATAATATTTATAAATTTTTTTTAATGTATCTACGCGTGGAGTATGGGGTATAAGTGTAATTTTACTTTATTGATTTCACATACAACGAACTCAAAGTTAATGTCTGGCCCACAAAAGTATAAAAATATGGTGGAGTTTATTATTTTTACACTTGACAATCGTAAAAACATTCGTATTTGACTTAAGAATTTCTTAAGAACAGCTAACATCACTTTTCTATAGTTTGAAACATAAGTTTTTTGTTTTTGAAAGAATTTCTTAATATTCAATGACAGTTAATGTTTGCTTAAGGCCGTTAAAATGGGCGCATTAGGTCTTGCCTATCCATTACTCCTTTTCCATCGATTGTTAATAAATACATTTAAATCTATAATAAAAATGGGTTTTTTTAAATGAGTCTGAAAGTAAATTGTTGCTTCGTCACTTGTTGGTGACAATAAATGTGACAAAATGAATATTTAAAAGGATTTTTTACAAGGGAAATATTAATGTAATTGTAACTTGAAATCCATTAAATGGAGGAATTTAATAAGTTATTTTGCATTTATGGAGAGAAGAAGTTGAACAATTTATTGAGATTATTTTGAAAGGAATTTTTTTAACATTAATAGTATTGGGTACACAAGTTAATAATGTCGATTTGGACAACATCTGGCATAACCATCACATTTGGTTTATGTCAATAATAACAAATACGGTATTTTGAAGGGTAAATATCTGTCATTATAATTCACTACTCAATAGACACCAAGGTGTAAACACACATTTTATTTCAATCGCTACCATAATGTCGAATTTTGTGCCTAAAAAAGATGTGTTTCGAGGAAGTCTGGTAACATTCTTTGATTTAAAGAAAACAGTTGCTGAAAGTTATCGACTGTTGGTAGAAGCTTACGGTCAACATGCACCAATTCAAAAAAATTGTGCGATGGTTTGCGCAATTTAAAAATGGTGATTTCGACACAGAAGATAAGGAGAGGTCTGGCCAGCCAGAAAAATTTTAAGATAATGAATTGGATGCATGACTCGACGAAGATTATTGTCAAACGCAAGAAGAGCTTGCTTTTACAACGGCAGTCACACAACAAGCTATTTCCCTACGTTTAAGGGATTGGGATTCATTCAAAAGCGAGAGACGTTGCAAGGCGATTATACATGTCGGAAATGATGCTGGAAGGCTACATAAAGAAGTCATATTTACATCGTATTGTCGCTGGTGATGAAAAATGGATACATTACGATAACCCAAAGCGCAAAAAGTCATATGTAAAGCCCGAAATCAACTCCGATGCATGATACCAAGGTAATACTTTGTTTTTGGTGGGATAAAAAGGGTGTTTTGTGTTATGAGTTGTTGAAATCGGGTCAAACGAACTGAACACAATTGATTCGTTTGATGAGAGCAATCAAAGAAAAACGAGCAGAATATTCCACCAGACACGAAGCCATAATCTTTCATCATGACAACGCTCGGCCACATGTTGCAAGACCAGTCAGAAACTATTTGAAAAACAGTGGATGGGAAGTTTTGTCACACCAGCCTTATAGCCCAGATTTTGGCTCTTCTGACTACCATTTATTTTGATTGATGCAAAACGCCCTTACTGGAAAACGCTCACTTCAGAATAGGGTATACGAAATTGACTTGATTCACTCTTTACCTCAAAACCGGAGCAGTTCTTTTGGCACGGAATCCATATGCTACCAGAAAGATGGGGAAAAATATTGGCTAACAATGGACAATACTTTGAATAATGTATCAATTCATTTTGTTATTATAATAAATGCATTTTTCAAGCAAAAAAGTCGACATTATTAACTTGTATACCCAATATAAAGACAAAATATAATTATAATTACAAAGCAAACGGTAAAAGTCTATAAGAAAGCTATAATAGAACCTGAGGAAAGGAACTCTACATCATTGACTCATTGAATTCCATTGTGGTACTCCAGCATTAATGAGACTTAACGTTTAGGTTTCTTAAAAGAGATCTTCATATCAGGATTAGCTGTACAAATGCAAGGACTGATATTGTTGGAGCAGATCAGTAGACCAGAACATTTTCTCTAAGGCAAGTTTATTGGCCAACAAGTTTTTGGCCACAGCTTTTGTGATTCATGCAGTGTCGTCCACAGCAGTTACTTTGAAGGGGGTAAAACGATAATCGGCTAATAATATTACACATAGTGGTTGTCGTTTGGACTTAAAACGCAAGAAAGTGTAGGTCAAAATTATAGCTCGACAAAGGCCCTTTTATGAGAAAGGTCTTGTGGACGTACATATTGTGCAATTGTTCGACGTACAGAAACCCATGCTGCGTGTTCAAAGTCAGTTCTTGCTAGTGTGCAAAAATAGCTCTTATTTTTTTTTTCCATCACTCCTCTAGCAGTTTCTTTAATCAATGTGATATTTCAAGCTAAGTAGATGATTAATCCGCTATAGCTTCTTCCATAAGATTTTTTTTTGTGTAATGGTGAAGATCCTTGCTAATTGGTGGTGATCTTTACTTTAGCGTTGTAATTTTTTCCCAGTAGGCGGCTTGTTTTTCCTGATCATTCGTCTGATGTTTATCATCATCGCCAGAGGTATGCAAGAAGGGTCAGGGGGGCGGCTTGTTTCTTTATTTATTTAATTTTTTTTTTTAGATGGAGTTGTCTGGAGGGAAGTTGAAGCCTTCGCTTATTATTAAACATTCGAAACCACAATTACATTTTTTTTCCGTCATGTCCTCTGCTGGGGCTCGAACCTGGGTCGTTTGTGTTGTTATGCGTGCGCTCTAATAACTACACCACGCCACCCCATTTAGTTATTTATTTATTTATAATTTAAATTCAGTACAACAAGAATATAAATCTCGTTTATTTATTTACGATTCTCCAAAAAATATATACGTATATATAAAGGGTCCGCCATGTAATGTTTTTTTTCAACTAGTGCTTATTTCGTGAATGGTAACAATTAGCTCATGTCTGATTTCACAGATAATTAGTTTTATCCTTCCGCTGAACGAATATGGTTGTGTATATGCTTGAACAACACTGGGAGTCTGGTCCTGCGATCGACTTGGAGAAGTTGCCGATTTTGCCAAAAAAAAATCATGTTTTCAGATTAAGCTCGCTTTGATCTTGGCGGGTATGTGAACAAGCAAAATTTTCGCATTTAGGGCACAGAATACCCGCACGCATACATTGAAAAGCCGATACACCCAAGACGAGTCACTGTTTGGTGGGGATTTTTTGGAGGCATAATTGGGCCATTTTTCTTCGAAAATGAGCAAGGAGTGGCCGTTACAGTCAATGGCGATCGTAAGCGGGCCATGTTGAACGAAATTTTGTTCATAAAAATTGAGGAGGAGGATATTAGCAACATTTGGTTTCAACAGGTCGGCGCTACGTGCCACACAGCCGAAGCTACACTCGATGTTTTGCGCCCTGTTTTTGAATATCGCATTATCAGCCGCAGAGCTGATGTCATTTGGCCACCTTGGAGCTGAGATTTGACACCGTTGGACTATTATTTGTGGGGTGATGTCAAAGATAAGTGTTACGCCAACAAGCCAGCGGCAATTGACGTTTTAAAGGACAATCGGTAATGTGCTTAAAAATTGAACCGATCGTGTAGGCTACTGCCTGACCTGCCGAGGCAGCCGTTTCTATGAAATTATATCCCATTATTAACCGGAAGGATTGTACTTTCAAATAAAAAATGAAATTTGAGAAAATATTCAGTAGTTTTTTATAGCATTTTCAAAAAAAAAAAAATTATTTGGCGGACCCTTTATATATGTATATCTGGCAAGATTATTAAACGTAACATTGAGTTTACGACTGCTGACCGCGTCCAGACACATGAAGAGTTTGCATCCATACATAAGCGCAGGAATTAAATAAGTTTTCGCCAAAAGCATACGTATATTTAAAGGAGTATAAAACGGAATTCTCAATAAGTTCCTCAACATAGCATATGTTGTACCGCACATAACAATGATATGTTCAGTCCGACTGAGCTGACTGTTAAACATTTTACCGAGATTCTTGGCACTTTGGACTATCGGTATAGAGCAATTTCAAGAAGAAATAATGGCAGCAAGTCCGCCATGCTGTTAATCTTCTCAGTTACGATAGCCTTCGATTTTCTCGCATTCAAACTAACACCATTAGCTGAAGCTCACTTAAATATACTATCGAGATCGTAGTTCTGATTACGAATACAATTATTGACGTCAGTCCTAAGGCAATTTACATAGAGTTGAACAACATCAGCATACATTTGAGTCCTACAGTAAGTAATACAAGATGGTAGGTTGTTAGAATATATTGTGTATAATAATGGACCAAGAATATAACCCTGCGATACACCTCTCCTCAATAAGAAACTAGCTCACCTTTTATTACCATTATATACTGATTGACTTCTATTACAGAGATACGTATAAACTAATCTCACAGCGGATGAAGAAAATTTAAATTTGTTCTTTAACTCTTGATCCACAGTATCGAAAGCTTTAGAATGGCCAAGAAGTACCAGAAATGATATCATGTTTTGATCTACCTTCGATCTTAAGTCCTCAGCAACAATTTTTTAAAAATTGAGTGATACTGTTATAACGAGAAATTCTTGACTGAAAAAAATAAGTTGTTTTAGCAAAAAGTAATAATTTAAAGAAAATCGCATATATTGTTAAATGAAGTATGATACGCATTTTAATGCAAGTCTATAATGCAATGTTTATATAGATTGCATATGTAGTTTAATGGATATAAGCGATTTAAAAAAAATTTACCGTATGCACTTTTCCATTATCATTTCCGTCTTGTCACTGGAATCAAATGAAGTGTGAGCGCCGATTTTTTGAATTTAGCCAAACAAATTTACCGACTTTTGCCGATCGCTGAACAAACTTTTAAATTTTCTTAAAAGCATTTTGCTTGGATAGAAAAAATTTTATGCGAAAAAATCGATGTGTATTTTATAGGTGGTGTGTGATGGGCGTGGCCGATTTAGATAAAACTTGGCAAGCATCTATTGTTTATTCTAGAAGAGGTACAGTGTGTCAAGAATGAGTTTACTCATTGAAAATAATTAAGTACTTACAACTGCATCAGCAATAATATGACACTTTTTGCTTCCTGACACTAATTTTTTAAATTTATTACAATAATATACGCATCTTCTAAAATCTTAATTATAAAAGAGAACAAATTCAGTTTAAAAGACATAAGGAATTTACCAAGAAAAAAAATTTGTTCACATTGGTATTGTCAACTAGCTCTTTACACAAAAATTAGAAAATGTGTTTACATTGTATTTAGCGGATAATAAAAACATTTTTCAGACTTTTAATATTTGGTATGATCCTTTTGCATCTATCACATATTGTAGTAGCCTTCTTAACCCATATACCAATCTGGCGGTATTTTTTGTCACTCTTCCATTACTGCAATTTAAATACTATAATGTTCTTTGATCGGTGTTTAGCTACTGTTATTTCAAAAAACCCAAACATTTTTAATAGGATTCAAGTCGGGGATTTGTGCGAGTGTGTCTTTAACTTTTCCGCAGTTATAAAGAATCCACATCCACATTGTATGCGAATTATTCTTAGTATCGTTGTCCTGATAATATTTAAATTGTGGCTTATTGTCCCTGAGGAAGCCGAATTTCCTAGTGCTGCTTATCAAATGGGTTTTTAAAATGTCTTAGTATTGCCGTGCATCCATTGTTGATTCTATAAAAGCAAACTTTTCTACGCTTTCCCTTGAGACACACCCCTAAACCAATATTGACATTTTTATAAATGTGATATATGGAATGATAATATTCTTTTAGAGCGATGTTGAAGATTTTCTCCACACTCTTGTAGACTCATCATTTCTTTTCAGCACAAATTATAAGGTTTCCTAATAGTGAGACAGTTGTTAAACGTTCATAATGGCGATGAGAAAAAGCTTTTCTATGTTTGCTGCAGATAATAATGATTTTTTATGTGCTGCTCTTGATTATTATTTATATTTTAAAACTGCCTGCCGAACCGTTAAATGACAAACGACAACACCACACTCCTCTTCAAGCTCTTTCACAAGTGTTCCTGTGGTAATTTGTAGGCTTTGAGCGATTGTTGTAATAATAATACGCTCTGCATGTTTACTTATTATGGTCTTAGAGCCAATTCCCCTCAAAAATTTTTTTTTTTGCCACTAAAAGCATTTCTGATAAATCTGCTATATCTTTTTACAAATGATCATTAAGTAAGATAATCTATTTCGTGACATCTTTTAAATTGTGTAATATTGAACTAAATGAGATTTGCATTTCAAAAAATTATCACCAACTTATTTACAAAATTGCAGAATAAAACAATAACTAACCCCAAGTATAACGGCAAAACACATTTGACCTTTAAATAAACGCTAAACTGAGTAAAAAGCAATAGGTGTGTAAAGGAAAAATTGGGAAATTGAAAAATTGAGAAATTTGTTACTTAATTTGTAATGAACTGGAATAGGTTTGGTGATAATCTTTTGAAGATACTGCATAAATTATCTACAACGATCAAATATGTATGTAGTAAGAAGCACTGATATTTGATTGCCAATTAAATTTAAAAGACCTTATTATTTTGATATGGTAAACTCACTCTTGACATACTGTATATAACAACTTGAAGACTTTTGCTTTTTTGCATTTTTCTTATCTAAGCTTTTGTCATTGTCTCAAATTCGTTAAAGAACGATTTCTAATTGACAAAGAAAATCATAAAAATATAAATTTCCTTTAGCAAATCAAATCGATATCAATCATAATTGACATTATCTGTCATTAAAGTATTGCTGTTGGAATTAGATTTTTTATTTGTTGCCATTTCTAAATTATGACCAACATTCACTTCATATATTTGGGTAATGTTGGCCATAAAAATTGCTTGTATTGTCTTTACATTTTTTGCCAACGTTTGTTAATTATAATTAATCTCTAAAATATTTATTCTTTTAGTTTTGAAATTATAAAAAAATAAAATATCCTTAACACGGTTCTATGAAATAAAACAAATTCTTTTAAAAACAAACTATAAAGAGAAAAATAAGAACTTTTCTTAGAAATCTGTTGTTACCAATTTGATAGGTGGGTGCTTGCTTGCATACGAGGAGTACAATACTTTGTATTGTTTAAATATTTGTCTATTTAATTAAGTTAATTCATTTACATTTTCCATTAAATGTTCAGAATAGCAAATAAAATTTCTATCCACACTGATGTGTACATATGTATGTATGTATATTGTATTGTATTGTTATAAATGCTAGAAAATGTATGAATGTCTGAATACGCAAACGATATGTGTACATACATATTGTACATAAAAATAAACATATAAAGGACTATGACAACATTTATTTAGAGATATTTGCTTCTTCCATAATGTGGGTTGTTTCATGAGGTTTAAATGATCTTTTCAAATTAATTCTTTAATGACTTAACTTATGGATTGTAAAGGTTCAACCCTAAATTTAAAATAAAACAAAAAATTTTACATTAAATTTTTATTCTATTTGAGAAAATATGTCATGTCATTTACAATTCAGTTCAATTTTTTTTACCAACTTTTCAAGAACTCCTGCTGTAATTTTAATTAATGACAAGAGTCAAACTGCACTATCTCGAACTTTAAGAAACAGGCCTATTTCGTGAAGTTATACAGGTCAGGCCAACGTTCACTGACTGTAGCCGTTGTGATGCATCCATAAGCATCAACTATTGTTCTAAATGTGTTTTATATCAAAGCAACCTCAGATTAGCTTTAAGAATGTGTCGCAGCGATATTCTGGAGATTTCCAATTAAGTAGCACGTCAACGAGTAGACTCAGATGGATCCGTGTGAACATATTCTCGTACAGCACAAATAGCTTTTACAGTTCGAACTAGGTATAGAATATGTTTAATTAAAACAGCGATGTTTGAAAACATTTAGACACAAATCTCCATCAAAAGGCGTATAAATATCTCCCTACACAACAGTCTTCTCCCCGAATGATCTGTTAGTTAGCGCACTTACCAGCATACTCACCATTCCCCTAAAATGTTGTTTTATTATTTTAATTTAATTAATTTCTGGAGTAATAATTTCACCTAATTTGCTTAATACAAATGTGATGAGGCTTCTTAGTACGACAATGTAATTGTCCCTTTTTTGACCATTGATCACAATTTGTATGCTGTGTTGCCGTACTTTCACCGAATTTTGTAAACAAAAAACACATGTTTTTGTTTAGGAGCGAATAAAATAAAAACAAAAAGCAAAGCAAACATAAAAACAAAAAGAGCAATTGTCAGTATTTAAAGTTGCAGTTTTATTATAGGCTATCTTTTCTTTGACAGCGTTTTAGCTTGAAGTTGCATTCTCATTCATCAGTTTCATTCTCCTACTCCCATTATAATCATGCTAAGTTATGTTTTTAATTTCATACTCATTCTACTGTATATACTGTGCTTGTTGCAGTTTACCGTTATTTGGCTTGATTATTTTGTTTTACTCTGATTTTTAGTCGAACAAAATACAAAATCAGCTACAGTATGTTTTAGAATTTTTTTCAAATGATACAGTGCTTGTTTTGTTGAGAATTAGGACTAAAGAGCTTTTGCTTTTACTAAAGAAAATGCACTAAATGCTGTCTTATACTGTATAGTAGTGTCGACCTCTAGTATCTATGTATTAGTGATATATCTGCTTGAGTATTACAAAAAATGGTAGCCTTCCTCAAAAGGTAATTTTATTTCTAAATTTCAATAAACTAAACCGTTTTTGAGTTACGCTAATTTATCTTGTGCTAATAAACGGTGTATTGTTTCGAAATAAACAGCTTACCTCGACAACACGAGCTAAACTAAAAAAGTGGTAAGCACGATCGGACTTAACGTCCTCGAATCCGGCTATCCGCCAGGTGCCACGCTTGTCGGAAAAAAAATTGTAGGCTCGAGTACAGTGTCATTATATCATAATATTTAAGTATGTATATCACATTTAATTTGTTGTGTTATGCTTGAATAAAAAATAAATTACGAAAAAAATTGTCCGGTATGTTCCATAAACGAAATCGGGATAAACTGAAATCGAATGAAACTTCAACGTGCTATAATTTTCAAATTAGACAAGATATTGATATATTTTCTTATTCGTTCACTTAGTAACATTTCAAATAACTTATTTGATTATCAAAAGTTTAAAATAAAGGGTTCATTTTAGTGTTATTTGTTTTTGGAAGTTTTCTCGATTTCAATTTCACTCGTTTTCGGTGTACAAAACATACCCGTATACTTACGTTGTTTTTTTCCACTTTTTTTAAATTATGTGCAGTTTTTTCACTTAAAAATCAGTTTTTTTCTTAGAAATTTTCAAAACTGCCTGAGACTGAAGAGCCAATGTAATAGTTTCTGTAGAAGTCGATATGGCGAAGAGAAGAAGATTAAAAAATCGACATTTTTTTAGTATTGCCTGGTATTTAAAGAATGAAGGCTGGCCTTGCTTGATCAGAGATGATTGTACGACAAGAGTTGATCAAGATATTAAAGATTTTGATTGAACAGTAGACATAGCTCACTTGCACCTCTAAAGCAGTCAACTCAAAATTTTCAAATTTTCAGCAGAGTCAAAAAGCTTTTCATTTTTTTTAACTTAAAGCCCTACTCATGCAGTGCATTGTGCTGGTAATAGGAAAATAGGTTGTGGGAAGGAGGATAGAGGTAGTAGTGTTTACGGACGTTTGATTTGAACCCATCCATATCGTAAGTGACAGGAAAAACTTTTTCGGGAAGATCGTTCTACTAACGAACAATGTGGCTAAAGAATTCAATCGGACAATCAACTATAAAGGGATGTGTTATACGGTAAAAATGATTACTTTCCTTTAGAACACATTCAGTTATAGTACAGTTAGAACAATGAAACACATGCCACATTGCGACGATACTCTAAAGAATCGATAAAGTTGTCTACATTACCGCCATTAATAAGCGTCTTCGCCCTCTCCTGTACGTGATCGAGAAGCTCCCAGATAGACTTTGAAGCACCGGCCCATACATGAGATTTGTACTCCATTTTAGGTCGGATATAGGTCTTGTAAGTATTGAGGAGGTCAGGTCGCCTTTTTGCATGTTTCTTTCAACACATTGAAAATGTGATCGTCCCAACGTACATCACAATGAATCCTCATGTGATGTCTGTGTAGTAGAAAACAACATTCTGCAAGCATTAAAATCGTCCAGATCCACACGACCCCACTCGAAGATTTTCACCAAATTGCTCGTGAGAGAGTCGCCTTTTCGCCCCAAACTCTAAAAGGCTCGGCCTACGAACAAAAGAATACGAATGACAAATTTTGCTGTCGTCTGCAAAAGAATGTATAGGATTGGAAATTAGAAGAAGAAAGTCATTAACAAATATTATAGAGTTGGGGAAAGAACAGAGCCTTGCGGTACCCCTGAATTTATCCTGAAGTCGTCGGATGAGATCCCATCTATGACCACTCTTATAGAGCGATCTCTGAGAAAGTTTGGTTATAAATCGAGAGAAGTAACTACCGACACCAAAGGCAGTAAGTTTCGATACTAGCGCCTCATGCCTCTATAAAACGCCTTGAAAATATCTAGAACCACAACCTGGCTCTCACCAAAGCCATGAATGGATTTGTTCTACCTCTCGAAGAGTACCGCCAGCAGGGCGTCAGTTGAACGGCCATTACGGAAGTCGTATTAACGATAGCTTAGCAAATTGTTGGATTCCAAATATTTCACAAAGTGATGATTAACGATACTCTCCATAACTTTGGAGAGTGCCGAGCAGACTGCTATTGGGCGGTAGTTTTCGTGGTTGGTGTTACATTAGCAACCTTCCAGCAAAATGGCAAAATACAGGCGCGATATGACGCACTGAAAAGGTTGGCTAATGGACGAGCAAGCGTCGAAGAGCACTGCTTCAGAACAAGTGCTGGTATAACATCCGCCACAGAAGACATGTTGACGTTGATACTTGCAAGAACCGCACGGTCTCGAAAGTATATACTTGACGTAGTCACTGATACGCTTTCGGGTACGGAAAGTATTTGGGGGCCCTCCGGCAAGCGAGAATGCCAAAATGTTTGACTTTTCAACCGGGTCGTGAATGCTTTGACATTATTTAAAAGGACTGGAATTGAAGTAACGCTATTTCTAAGACTTTTAACGTGAAATTTAACTACAAAAAGGGGTAGAAAATATATTTTTTTAGAGAAGGAGTAGAGAAAATGATTGGAAATTTTTACAGTGGATAGATGTCGTTTACTTCTAAACATGATATCGTTTTCTTTTAAAACTTACATTTTCAAAAATTTCGAGCTGATTCCCTTTAGAGGTAGAGTGCGGTATGGTAGTAGAAGGGCATTCACTTTTCACATTTAAGACGTTTGCTAAACGAATCTAATTCATTCTTCAAGTATCATAGGATAGCCTTGTTTAAAGTCCTAAGAACTTTTAAATAATAGGCAAAATTTTCTACTTCCTTTTGCCTTTATTGGCTTTTAGAGCTTCTCTTCCTATCTACGGACAATCTATAATTATAATATTAGAAAAGTGTTTGCACAGCTAAAGGTACTGGAGAAACACACACCAACCGACAATATTCTTAAACCCTTTATCTATTCAGTGAAAAGAACATTGTCGAAGACGTTTAATGCATTTTAGGCACACGAGCCTGCATATATGAGTACATAACGATATACACTGTCTGTATGTACCCAAACATATCTGTCTTATTGACTTTTCATAAAAGTTTCTCTACGAATGACTGTCTGTCGTCTACTAAATGAATACAATTATATAATTGATATGAAGTATGCCAGACTGGCTGATTGGTTGACTGTGTGTTGTGCACTCAGTCATAGTCTCGTATTTATTCAATAAAATAATTCTGGCAATCCAAACAAGTAAAACCAAATCAAGTTTTTTTGTTTGATTTGTGCATTGAAATTGAAGTAATAATTTCATTATAATACATAGTTGGGGGGGTAAGAAATTCATTTTTATTTTTTGTATATACTTCATACAACAACAACAAAAATATATATATTTTTTTATAAATTTTTTACTAAGATAAGGCATTTTTAACAAAAATATTTGTTAATTCAATTATAAACTCTTAGGCTTGTTTATCATTTGCATTTTCAATATTTTTTATCTCTTTACGCTTTTTACGACGCATCTTCAGATTTGTTATCAAACGCACTGTACAGAAATAAATAATTTCTACAATACTTAGCGTGGAAACACCCATAAATAGACCTAAAAGACCGCCACAATTGGCTAGAAAATCGGTGGTACCATACAGTTCGGAACGTTTTGAGGTTAAGAATTGGGCTTGTTTAAAGAATATGGATAAGCGGGATTTCTTGGATCTATTCATTGAGTATAAGAATTTTTAATAAACAAAAACCAAAACATATTCAGTTAAGCTTACTCTAACGCTTCCTCTTCAGTGTTTGTATCATCCTGTTCACCAACTTTCATTGTCAAGTGATGATCATAGTCTGCTTGTGATATCTCTGCTTCATAGGCAATAGAGGTACATGCGGGCAAGCAATTGCAACTGGTAGGTCCGCGATAATTCTCTTTTGATGATTCTATACCCTGATTAAACTCCCTCAATGATAGCTCATCTTCAGCGTCATTCAGGCAGCTTACTAAACGTGCTCCACAAACAGGCATATCAGCACTTCCTGAAAAAGAACAAAGTTGGGTTTATGGACGGAAATTGATTGCAGAAATAAAGAGAAAAGCCTTTTTTAAGCAGTTATTTCGAATTGGGCAATAGTTCTGTCATTCCGTTCTGTCGCAAAATTCAGTATATTATCTCCACTGAGTGAAATGAATAGATTTACGCTCGAGCAACTTTGAGATTTATTTGAAATTTATCATCATTTCAAATCATCTTTTCGGATGAAGCTCATTTTCATCTTGGTGGGTACGTTAAGAGTAAAATTGCTGTATTTGTGGCTCTTACGTGGTCTTACAGAAACCAATGCACCAAGTACGAATAACTGTTTGATGCTGCTTGTGGAGCGAAAGCATCATTGGCCCATATTTCTTTGAAAATGAGGACGGCGCAACATGATAACCGATTTTTTGTTCCCGCTCTTTGATGGCCGTTTAATTAGCCGAAGTGTTGATGTCAGTTGGCCGCCAAGAAGCTGCGGTTTGACACTGTTGGACTATTTTCTGTGCGGCGCCGTTAAGTAAAAGTGTTATACCAACAAACCAGAGAATAGTGAGGATTTGAAGGCCAACATTCGTGTTGCCATTGCCGAGATACGAACGCATACACTCGAAAAAGTTTTCGAAAATTGTTCCAATCGAATAGGATACTGTGAGGCAAGCTGCGGTAGCCATATAAATGAAATAATATTTCATTTCTAACCGGAACAATTGTGCTTCATAACAAAAAAATAAATTTGGCAAAACTTCAAACCGTTTTTGTTTTATTGCATTTTTAAATTTAAACTTTTTAATGGCCCACCCTATATTTTAAGATATAGGAACAGACTGCAGCTACATATCACTGGGTGGACTATTGCTAAAATAATAAAAAACAATTTTCGAGGTTAGACTACCGATCTAAATTTGATTCCACTTGTCTAGGAGTCTGCAGACTTTCGGTGAGTACACTTGGTGTACTCAGGTAAGGCTATTGACTCACTGTAGAGTTTCATAGCAGCTTCATAATTTGCCAACGGTCATAATCTGTGATTTAACAAACTTTGTTTAAAATTTTCGGGGTAAAAGAATAATACTTTCAGAAGGCTGTCGTTGCATCTTCAATGTCAGACCAGAGACTTTTTGCTGCCACGAGCATTAGTGATTTGTGGGCGTACTGTGACATAAACTTCTGGGAATGCCTATTGACTCAATATAGGGTTACGTTGTAAACACTACTGCCAATTGTGTAAATAAGAAGGAGCATGAGTGACAAATTTAAAAGATCTGCTGTATCTATTTGTGCAATAATGCCAATGCAACGGGTCTTCAACATTATGGAAGGCTGGCACTGTCAGAGGTTGAAAGAACATATACAATGCAAGCCGACCCTATGAAGATTTTGTTGTTTTGTCATTTGACAGCACAAACTCCACTAAAGACAGTGAAAATATGGCAGATAAGATGGTCCAACATACTTATCCCTGATCTCAATAGTTAGATAGAGAGAAATCAAGAGGATGTGGAGTATTACGTGATCCGTTGCTGTTATGATTCGATTGAAGACCGAAAGAAATTATTCCTAACGACAGTTGGGATAAGAATAATAATGGGCTCACTGGCAAGCTATTAAAGCAATTTCAAGTTATTCACGTTTGTGATTCTACAACTCCGAGAGACCTAGATGGCTATAGTGGACGTTGAATAACCTAGTAATCCAGTTAAAGAAATACATCACGGTAAAAACTGGGCCAACGTTTAGATTGCTTTAGCATGTTAAAGTCTCGCATATAGGTGGTAAAGTGGTGTAGTAGTTAGAGAGCATACGTACAACAACAAGCGACCAAGGTTCGAATCCCCAGCAAGTGGATATGACGAATAAATTTAGTTCGAGTGTTTAATACAGAGACTTCAATCACGATCCAGACAAAGCTATTTATAAAAGCCATTCTGAGGCTGAAGCTTACCTCTGGCAATGAAGTCAAACATTAGACGTATGATCAAAACAAAACGCCACTTATTGGGGAAAAAATAACTATGCTAAAGTAAGGGAAACCACCACCACCTAGCAAGAATCGTTCCCACTATACAATCATATTGAGGCGAGCTATTGTAGATTAATCATCTATTTAGCTTAAAAATAAACCTGATTAAAGAAACTGAAATAAAGCAAGGAGTGACGGAGAAAAAAGTATGGTGTCTTGATGACACAACTTCGTTCGAAAAAAAGAGGGTGTTCTAAACCTAAATAGAGTAATCCCTGTTGCATCTCGAGTGCTTCTTGTTATAAAAACTTTGGGAGTGTTGTAAGATACATGGTGTTAAAACTCATTCTCAAGCGATTTTCGACATGGCTTAGCATTAATTAAAACAGAAGCAGCATCTGACACACATTGCGCAATTGTGTATGATATACTTACTCGGCAGTGAAAACTTGACACAGCCACACCTATGCATTGTGAAATTCGACAAACACTCCAGTTCACAATTGTTTTGGGTGTAAATTTGGAAAAAACGTAAATCCCGTTCATGTTGGAAATAACATTGGCGTCTGCAAAGAAAAAAAAAATATATAAAATAATGTTCAAAGTAATACACAAAAGCCAATTGAAACTGTTATCCCTTTTGGTCTTACCTACTCGGCTCATAATGCTTAAGACCATCAGAGGTGGTAATAATTTTTGGTTTTATAGCAATCAACACTTCCTGGCCAAAGGGTATGCGAAAATATTGCTTCGAAACTTGAGCTACTTCACCCGGTGTATTTAAGAGTACCTAAACCAATTCCACAGAAATAAAAAAAATTAATTACAATACCTAGTCTTTAAAGTAAAGAGTTCACCTTAAAACCCTGCACTGGACCACGACACAAATTATCAAAATCATTGACAATGCCACTCAGTAACAAATCTAAACCAGCTTTGGCGCCAGGACCCAAAACGCGATGAGGATATGTTTCTGTTTCTGTGTTAATTGTATAGCCATCTTCGACGTTCCAATCAGTACGATTACGTTTTTCCGAATGAAATACTATATCGGGTATGAGACTGAAATATATTTATTTTTAGATGATTTTGAGTTCCTTCTGAATATTGCTCTTTTAAATAATTACCCTTCTTTGGTAAAAACTTCACCTGGAGTCAGGGTATTAAAACTATAGCACACCCCATCATCAGTTAAATATTTAAAAAATAATTCATCACATTTCTTGCCCACATTGCGCCATCTGCACATTTTGAATGTCTGCTCAAATTGTGGCATAATTATGCTAAAAATGTTGATAAGCTCTTGGCCAACAGTATGATTGAAGCCATCGTATTCGGCAGCTAAATGGGCATCACAAACCAAAAAAGCAGCATCCAAGCGATTGATTCTGTAAGAATGTATCGACAAAAGTTGATTAGATATTTTTGAAATATTTTTAAACTTAAAATCCTAATTATACTCTACATCACGATCTTTTCATTCATATTTAATCACAATTTATGGTGCAAAGAAGAACTCGCTCAGTTATGGTTACAAAACTGCTTGAGCATCTTTGATTGTTGACTTCCAGCTTCTCAATTGTCTCTGGTTTATCGACGTAGATAAATGCAGTTACATAACCCCAAAGAAAATAATCCAATGGGATTAAATCACACAATCTTATTGGCCAATTAATTGGACCATTACGTGAAATTATACTTTCATCAAAAGTTTATTTGAGTAAATCAATTGTAGCGCGCGCTGTGTAGCATATTAGGACCACATGTCCTCCAGATTAATGCCAGTTAATTGAGGTACTATCAGGCAAACACTTTACGAATAACACGGTGCGCCAAAAGGTAACGAAGTTGTAATACCTAGAAAATAATACTACTTTTTTGATAGGCGCTATTGAGTAGAACAAGGATCTGTTTCTGCAGTTTTCGAAGCACCTCCAAAATCTTAAGTTACGGGTAAAAAACCAGTTTTTCGAACCTTCATGCACTTATAAGCTAACAACTTGTCTAATTATTAACCGATTTTAAGTCTATTTTCGAAAAGGGACTTAAAATCGGTTAATAATAAGCAAAGTTCCTACAAACCGAAAAACCTGTTTTTTAACCGTAAACTATGGCCATCAGAATAAGCAATAATTGCACGGAAAACATCAACAAGGCCAACAAAGTCGAGTGTGTAGATAGCTTTTGCTATCGAGGAAGTACAATCACTACAAATGCAGGTGCAGAAACAGCCATAGACAACAGGCTCAATAAAGCGAGATTGGCACTCGGACGACTGCAGTTAGTATGGAGAAGCTCACATATATCTAGACAGACGGGTGATAACAGCATTCGTTATGTGACTCAGATCAGGTACCTCAAAATAGTTATTGAAGAGTGTAGGGGTTTCACTCATGTTAGGCATAAGTTGACGGCAATTGCTGGAAAGGTTACGCACATACTAAGATGTGATTGGGGTATCAGTGCCGTGCGTATCATATATAATGGGTTGTTCGTTGCATGTGCATTGTATGGCTCCTCTGTGTGCTACGAAACGATCATCTCTGTTGTTGGACGGAACACGATTCTCACTTGTCAGAGAATTGTGCTCTTGGCATGTATCTACCGACACTTTGAAGATTCTTGTTGATGCAGCGCCACTTGATTTGGAGTTAATTTTTCGCACTATTGCCTAAAGAATCAAGAAAAGTCTGCCACTTCCAACGCATGACTGGCTTTCTGCTTCTGATTTTGACATGGGTAGAGACAGGTATAAGGCCCTTTTCCAGGTGTGCATCGTAGATAGGTAGGTGGCAGACAAGATAAACGAACAGTGACAATGGCAGGGTTACATATGAGTTTATTCCGGACGTGACGTTCGTACAGGAACAGCCAGACTTCGTCTTCGGACTGCCGGTGTTGCTTGGGAACTTAGAATTAGAGGCATGTACTGACTACATGCTAACATTAGGAACTTAGATATATGGGCATTACTCATACTGGGGAGCTTAGGATTTCAGTAGGTGTTTGCTGGACAATCGGACTCTTGGAGATTGGACGCTTTTGCGCTTGCTGTATTTGATAGGAGAAGATGAAATGTTAGGGAAGGTACCCTCTCCACTTCCAAAACTGGGGCTCACTGAGTTGCCGTTTTTGCCGTTTTCCAGATCGTAAGCACTTGGCAGTATGCATTGGTGTTTAGTTGATCTGCGGCCTGTTGCGACCTTAGTTCGTCTCCGGCTTCTGGACATCGTTCCGTTCCTGTTTGCTGTTTATTGTTTGCTGTGTTCCTGTGTTCCTATTTGCTGTGTGGTGTTTTCACATTTCACCAGTCTAGAGTCGTTTGGGACTTACACTGGTAGTAGTATCTGTGCTACGAAGCTCGGCCGGAGTCTTAATTCCGGTACCACAGGCGTTGGAACGACCACGAACCTAGGTCCCTGTCCGATTACCCAAACCGTGGAGAGAGTTATGCTGGCTCAGTGTGGATACCATTTTTAACCGGGTGCCGTGACTAATACATAGACCGGTAGGAGTTTAGACAGTCTCCGACACCTCACCAAGGTAGAGGCCATGTCCAAAAAGCATGTCTTCCAATTGGTACTCCCTGGTGATTTTAATCATAGGTGGAGGACGTATTGTATTCACTCGTGCATTGACACCGTGGGGTAAAGTCCTAGAACAGGTAACTAACGTTAAGCAACTGACTGATATCCAGACAGACTAAGTGCAGAATATTCAACTCATGTGTTAGATCAGCTCTGATGTACGCAAAAATTCAAGATATTTATTAACAGATGCCTCAGAATCATATGCTGAATATTCTGGCCTAACACCGAAAATAACACAGAACCGCTTTTGATTTGGGTTGTTCCAATGTTAGTTTCATCTTAATTCTTTAATTAAAAGTTCTAGTGATAGAATTTCGCTCGAGTGTAATCCTCAATGCTCAAGGAATCGTGGTAAATCAAGAAACACCTGCAGACGCACAATTATCCAGAAACTACGATAAAACTAACATGGGAAGAACCAAAATCGACAGCGGTAAACCGTATAAGATGGAGATCCTTTTAGAAAGCCATATACTCCCAAGAGGGGCAACAGGGGCGGAACTGAGTTACTAAAAAATTGACGACCATTTTCAGATGTAGCTCTGATGTAAGTCTATCTATACTGAAAGCAAACTAAAGAAAAACCAACTATCAGCTGTTAAATCGGTTGTTAAATAAAGCAGTGTTGCCAGCTCAAATTTATTAACATCTAAAAAACAACCAATATCAAATCTTATAAATCATCAAGTCGCAGCGTATTATATGGCCTCCTTAAGCACTCGATAATGCCTCCACTAATGCCCATAATTTGCAATTAAGTACGAAGTTGGTGTTACCTTTTTGATAATGAGAGAAGCCTATAGTAAATATCGGTTGTTATGTCGGGTGGGCCATCTATCGGCTTAAGTTTGAACCAGCGGTTATTTCGAATCTGGCATACTTATGTCATTCTATTCTGTCACAAAATTCAGTATATTATCTCCACTGACCGAAATAAATCGATTTGCACTTGAGCAACGTTGGAATTTATTGGAAATTTATTTCCAAAACAAAGACAATTGGTCGGAAATTACAAAAAAAAAAAAATCAAAAAAAAAGTCTAAAAACCTGCTAAAGATCATCTTCGCGGATGAAGCTCATTTGCGTCTTGATGGGTATGTTAATAAACAAAATTGTCGTATTTGGGGCTCAGAAAGCCCAAGCGTGGTCTAACAGAAGCCATTTCACCCATTACGAGTGATTGTTTGATGAGGCTTATGGAGCGGAGGTATCATTGGCCCATATATCTTTGAAAATGAGGACGGCGCAACCATTACGGATAATGGAGACACCTATCGCACGTTGATAAGCGATTTTTTTGTGCCCGCTCTTCATGGTATTGATGTGAGCGATGTTTGCGTTAAACGTTTGATGGCCATTTAAGTAGCCAAAATGGTGATGTCAGTTGAGCGCCAAAAAGCTGCGATTTTACACCGTTGGGCTATTTTCTGTGGGACGCCGTTAAAGACAAGAGTTATGCCGACAATCCAGAGACAATTGAGCATTTGAAGGCCAAAGTTTGATGCCATTGCCGAGATATGACCCCATACACTCGAAAAAGTTTTTGAAAATTGGTCCGATCGAATAGGGTACCGTGAGGCCAGCCATGAAATGAAATAATATTTCGTTTCTAGGAAATAGATTTGGCAAAACTTCAAACCGTTTTTGTTTCAGTTGATTTTTAAATTTAAACTTTTAAATGAGCCACCCCACACTTAATTTGAGTTCTGCTTGCACTTCGGGTCAAAATTAAAGCCAACATGACAATTTCAGAAAGACCACCTATACAAGATTAAGAGTTCTTGGTACTCTTTTGGTGTCAGCAATTGAAATGTATCTGGCAAATGAACTTAAAGATGCCGTACTAAGAGAGCTTTATTAATATTCCTACCTGTTACATGGTATTCGGAATACACTCAATACATTCAATACGCAATACTCAATACATTCTTTTGTCCTCAGTACTGTTTCTATTGACAGGCAAACGTGCTTACCACAAACAGGCATGAAGAAATGTTCGAATTTTCTTAAGGTGCTTTCCAGAAAGAAAAAAATCGAAAACCCAATAATGTCCGAAAAATTCTTGTCCCTTCTTGACTTTATAGGCAATGGCTTTGTGCTTACATTTAAGATCTGCAAGAATTTCGTTCATAGTCTGCGATAGATTGAAGAAAAAGCGGGGCGTTGGCGTTGATTTTGTTATTATACTAGTGGTCGTAACTCCCAATCCACTAACATATGACGCGGACTCTGTATATGGTAAAACCTCAATCTTCCAATGGCATTTCTATATAGTTTTTATAGTTTATTTTTTTCGTTTTCACCCTAACTTGAGAAATATGACTTCTGTGGCATAGCGGAGTCTATTGCCTATAACTTTTTTTTGGGGAGTCAATCGAATGTCATATCTGCCCATCACATAGCAAGTCACAAAATATCCATTTCTGTAATACTTACTCAACATCTGTTAAGGTCTCAACTGATTTATTCTCCTTTAAATCTTTAGCTCTCCAATAGACTTCGGTAAAATTAAAAACCGTTTGTCGTGATTTCGTTTCGGTGCAAACAGTAACAGCGGGAAAAGGTATTTGCCAAACGGGTGTAGACTTTTCGGCAAAACTTACAATAACCGGATTGTTATTCCATTTCCACCAAATGTTCATAGTTAGCGAGGCGCAAAGATAAATCGAGAAGACGAAAACCGTAATCCAAAAAAATCTATAAAATCATAGTGTGAACAGTGATTTTCAGCAAAGCACCCTGTATTATCATCATAACAAACCTTTCTAAACAAGGACGCTTCTGTTCACCTAAATATTTAATACCATGTATGGTACTATTGTCACAGTATTCCGAAAATATGGCCCAAGCAGCCTGTGAGGGTTTACCATATTTTATCTGCTGTTTAGTATCCACATCCTCATCACTATCCACGTCAATGGTTTCTTTAAAGGCCGTTATGGTCTTGGCCATTAAAGCAGCACGTTTCCTAAATTTCATAAACATTTTTTTTCATTTATTTTGTTTTTCTTTTTCTTATAGGGAATATACCATTGCAATGAAGTTTTCATGGAATCCACTGATGGCTTTGATTCCATACGCTTACCAGGCTCCATCTTGCCTGTTAAAGATGTTATTTTTTTATTTTTATGAGTTTCTTATGCGTAATAAACGACGAGTTTAACTGTTGCACGTCTAATATAAAACTATAAAGGCGAATACAATGTTTATTCAGCTTTTATAGTCGAATGGTATGTCACCTACCCTTCTCACATGTAGGTGTGGTTGACATAACATTTTTGCCACTTTTTGCTGCGAAATTAAGGCAAACACATCGTGTATTACACCTTTGGGATATTTTTGTAATCTTTGGCAACACAAACTCTTGGGAGATGTTTTCTAAGCAATTTAGTTGAAATTGAATGGCACCTATCATATGTCCTTTCGTTTGTTACAGGTGAAAAGATTTCTGTATATATAGGTTGGCTTGGACTTGATAGATTAAATTCGCTAAAAAGTATTAAGATTTAGATTCTATTGTCAACCAAAAACTATGAAGTTTCTTAAACTCGATTAGGAAGTGATTTTTATCAACTAATTTTACAGCCGTGCTTAGTTCTACTATGGAGGAGTTTTCTATTTCGTCTATGCATATAAAATATTGGGTGACCGAACTTAAACAAGACCGTACAAGCTGCCAATACAGACATTGTTTTAAGAAAATCTCCCAAATAGTATAAGATGATTGTCGGCTGAATTTAGCATAAGTTAGCTGAAATAATAGGCATTTAAAATAAAGCTTTACAACGCATATTGAGATGAGGAAAAGTTCTTCTCAAGTTGAGTGCCATGTTTGCTCAAAATAAAGTAATTGGCTAAGTCTTAACGTAATAAAACCTAGTTTTTGCATCAATTCGTATCATTTGATAAAACAAGTGTCCATCACTAACACCTGTGCCTACTTAACAGTAAATGCGGCGGACCAGATTGGACGATTCATGTCCAAAATGGGAATGGCAGTCATGGCGTCTGTTTAATAGGTTATGCGTGAACAAGTCTTCACTGTTTCTCGAAAGGAAACAGTAGTTTACTTATTGCAACGTTTAGGTAATGAAATAAACACAAAAGACACATTCGGCAAATTGCCTATGATCGTCAAGGGGTTAACACAGTTAAATTTCAAGCTGAGGTATGTCACTTTTATTTCCTTTTGTGTTGAAATATGAACAAAACGTTTATTCCGAAACTTTTCTTCCAACTTAACTACCACAGATTCCAGGATTAAATGGAGGGCCGCAATAGGTCTGGTCTGGTATCGTCTGGGATGATTACAAGATCTGGTGCCGCTGTCAGCGACTGGAACGGGTGTCGTGCTGTGGATAGCGTCTGATACAAATGTGGTGCTGAGGGATAGAGTCTGGAACTGGAAATAATCTGGTACTTGATTATTTACAGAATAGATGCTGTTGGATAACGTATAGAACGGGTGTCATACTGTCGATAGCGTTTGGTACGGCTGTCGTGTTGAAAAAATGTGTCTGGAACAGGTGGACAATCACCTGATTAGGTGTCTGAGATAATTACGGGAACTGGCTTTGCTGACAGCAACTTTAAAGGACGCTGTGCTGCAGTATAGTGTCCGGAATGCTGATTGTTTGTATAATTAATTTCTATCCTCTGGAACAATTTTAGGAACTGGTACGGTCAGGATTAAATATGATAAGTCTAGTATGGTGCAGAAAGAGTGCGGAAGCCCTTGCCATCAGCTACTTACTGTTAATTCAATTATAGGAAGATTACGGAAGCCCTTATAATTAGCGTAAGTTAGTAAATCTACTATGGTGATAGGAAGAATGCGGAAGCCCTTGTCACCAGCAACAGTTAGTATAATCCAGTGATGGGAAATGGAATTTTCGTTTAGCATCAGAAAAAAAATTATCTTTAGGGCACTTCTTTGACAACGCGGGTAAGAAATTTATAAAATAAAAATATTGTTTCACGAGTTGCTTTACTAAAAGACTTTATAACTCTCTTAACTTACAATGGATTTTCAAAAGCTAACAGCCCAACGAACAATAATAGCCCATATAAGGTTTCTCACATGCGCTCTAGGCAGTCTCAACAGCTGACCCATTCCCTGGTAACTCAAATGTGGCCAGATTATTCTTAGCAGGTGGGTTCATTTCCTCATTGTGTAAAGGCCATTAAGCTAAATATCTGTTACACCAGCCGTCTATTCTGCCTAAGAGGAGCACCAATGTTTCCAATCGATCCGTTCGGATTCAAAGTCGTGTCTACCTGATTAAGTACATCCACCATACAATTACCTTCATTGTCCTCATGTCCATGAACTTAAGTAAGAGTAACCGCCGAATGTCTCACTATGTCATCCAGAGACGTCCATTATTCATGAACAATTCCCGACATATTATATACACTCTTCAGGGATCTTTTGTAAATACGGAGATATTGCTTTTGAATATTCAGTTATATCGGCCAAACCGCGTGGTTAGATTTCGGTTGCTTCTCTTTCCATACTAGAAACTTAAAATCAGTTAATATTCTGCTAAATTATAAGCTTATATGTAAGCGCATGAAGGTAAAAATCCGGCTTTTTACACAGAATTCATAATTTCGAGGGGCTTTGGATATTTAAAAACAGATTCTTGTTGTACACGATTTCCAACTTCATTTATTTTTCTCCCATAATGTAATCGAGTTGACATTTGTAATAAAAACAAATTAAAACTAGAAAATTCTGGAACAAAGGCGTGTAAAAAATTTAAAAATAGGGAAATATTTTTGAGAGTTTCAAATCTGTATTACAATATTAACTTTCCCATCACTGGAATAATCTACAAAAAACCCAAGAGCGGTTAGTCCTGTTTAAAAAAGTCTAAGCCTTTATGTTCAATATGATATGAACACAATGAGAATTATTATTCTTTTATTTAATAAAAATGTTCATCGACGAAATATTGACATTGTATTCAATTTTTAGCTTCTTTATTCTTATTCGCCAGATTTAGATTCCTCGGTTTAACAAAAATAAATTTTTCAATATGGGAAATTTGTTTCCTAAATAATATAAAGTAAATTCTGTCTGATCAATTCTCTTTGCAAAATCTTCCAGCCTTATAGAATGCGAAGAGTGTAAGTAAGGCTCAGCAATATTATGATTTCGTGAAGGGCAATCATGCTTGAAGGAAATTTCCGATTTCTACTCTCACAAATATCGGATTATTTTCTATCTTCAAACATCATAAACAAAATTTACCAACAATGAAGAGGGTATTCTGAGGTTGGTGTCTCTTTAAAGGAGCTAGACAGTTCTTACTGTAAATATGGTATCGGAGTTACTAAATATTGCTGAAAAAAGTGTATCTAGCCCATGTTGATTTATAGTGAAAATTTGTACCAAGTTTGTTGTGTATTCTTTATTAATTTTGGCACAAATCTCTTAGTTATCTGCTTTATCAGTTGTCTAATTTCTGGTTTAGCAAAAATACATTTCTCAATATAGAAAATTTATTTCTTAAATACTTGAAAGTCAGTCCTGTCTGATCCACTCCCTTTACAAAATATTTCATCGACCATAACTTTATAACAAGCAAAGAGTGTGTTGAGTGAGTAACGATTTTTTTCTCGAAAATCAGAATTTCGGGGATGGCAATTTTAATTGCACTTTAAAAAATATACCGATGACCATTGCGACTACCGTAGATCTTCGTCTGCATGAACATTTTAATAAATACTGTTATAACATATGACAAAAAAGATCATTGGCTATATGGAAATTGATAATTTCATTATTCAATTTCTAGGAACTGTGAGTTAAATAGTTGATGTTCCGCAAATGAATATACACAACACAAAGAACTGCTGGTGTTGTTATTGCATATTTCTTCACGGTGGTCAATTCTCTTATATAAATCATTGGAAGGAACAATTTTCTATTCACTTAAAATCAAAATTTGCTTATGATATCAAAGCGAAAAGTCGAACGCGGATCTACAGTTCGAAAAAAAAATCAAAATTATTAAGTTCCCTTGAAAAATGCCCGGAAACTAGTAAAGACAGACCAGATGCTAGAGTTGAGAGATGCTACAACTCCTAAAAATAAAATTTTATGTTGCAGATTATATGAGATGACTTGATTTAACCATCCGGCTTTGCCGGGAATCTATGTATATATAGAAGTAGACAGCTATTTAGGTACAACAATTGTTTGTATACTTTCTTAGAGTATTTAATTATTGATTTAAAGCCTCGATTAAAAACAACAACTTTTTATTATGTATGAAAGATGTCACGCTCACTTATCCAATAGTTCTCACTTTTAAACTGATGATTTGTATTGACTACCAAGTCATTTAAACCAAATTTTTAATAAAAAAAATTCAATATTTATTTGTATAGGAGGTAAGCGAAACGGTTGAGAACGGAGATGAGGAAAACAATTTAAGAATACCATGCAACCATCCCAATCTGAACGAGATAAAAGAGGCGATTGGTAAATTGAAAAATGATAAGGCGACAGGCGAAGATGGACTACCAACTGAAATTCTACGGGTTGACATCCAAACTACAGCTGAACTTCTACGGCCATACATCTCATTAGTATGGTAGGAGGAGAGGCTGCCTCATACGTGGAATAAGGGCATCATTGTAAAGTTATCAAAAACTGGCGACTAAAAAGACTGAAGAATTACTCCACTTAACACCATAAATAAGATACTTGCAGTCGTAATACAGGAGAGGCAACAGAGCAGAATAGACAACACTCTGCGAGACGAACAAGCAGTCTTTGAACCGAATAGAGGATGCGTAGATCAGGCCACACTCTACGAATAATCATTGAACTGTCCATAGAATGGCGTACCCACCTTTTTCTAATGTTCATCGATTTCGAGAAAGCGTTTGATATCATCAGACTAACGGCTATATGGAAAGCACAGAGAATAAAAGGAGTACCCCAAAAAATAATTCGAATAACCAGAGCCAACCATTGCACACCAAGGCTGGAGTTAAACAGGATGTCCACTATCACCTCAGCTATTCACCATCGTGTCGTGTATGTCATCTAGCATAATAAGCAAAGTCTGTTAAAAAAAGAGTGATTACATGGAGTCTCTCACGCCAACTCGAAGACTTGGACTATGCAGATGACATTTGTCTACTCTCGCATAAGATTTCCAATATGCAGTCGAAACTGGAGAAAACCAAGGCATTGAGAAAAAACAATACGAGCACGGAAAACATCATTCTAGAGGGTCAACCAGACGAGTATGTAAATAGCTTCGGCTATCTACGAAGTACCATTGACTACAAATGGTGGCGCAGAAACAGACCTAGATAATAGGCTCAAAAAGCGAGAGCGGCATTTGGACAACTGCAGTCAGTATGGAGAAGCTCACATATATCCAGACGGACTAAGCTCGGAATATTCAACTCAAACCTGGCTTGTATCGAATAACATCACACAGATACTCCAGGTATTCATTAACAAGTGCCTCAGAATCATATGCAGAATATTCTGATTCTGGCTTAACACTATAAGTAACACAGAACTGCGGGGCATGACGAATGAGGAACCCATACTGAAACAGATAAGCAAAAGAAAGTGGGGATGGATCGGTCACACCATCCGAAAAATTCCAGAGAGTATCACCAGGATGTCACTCGAGTGGAATCCTCAAGGCTCAAGAAATCGTGGTCAACCAAAAACACCTGGAGACGCACAATTAAAGTCGTGTTAGATGGAGATGCTTTGTGGAAGCCATATGCTCCCAGAGGAGTAACGGGATCCGATGATTATGCGACCACTTATTGGCTGATAATTTGTATTAATTACGAAGTCATTTTTACTAAATTCAGATACTTCTACTTTTACCGTTTTCACGATATACAAAAATGAATATATATTTTAGATTAGAGGCACCATGCTGCACAACTTAGAATATGTGCACTGAATCGACATTCTAAATCTTAATCATATACCTTTAACAGGAATGACTTCTCTTTATTCCTAAATCTTCGCGTGGCAATTACGAACAAAATCGGAGAAGGAAGTATCCAATTTGATCCAGTCGTTTTCCTGTTTTAAGTATCTGAACAAACCACAATTCATTTTTATACAGGGTGTCCGCCGGGAAGGTATACAAATTCGTTTTGTCGCCATTTTGGTAAACATTACTCTTGACAGTTCATATTTGGCAATCGTGAAGCAGATACGTGGCAAATTTATTATGGAAAAATATTCAGTAAACCAACGAGTTTTAATCGTTAAAACTTTTTATCAAAATCAATCATCGATTACTGTGACGATGAGAAAGTTACGTGAAATTTTTAAGAGAAACAACGTGCCAACAAGACGCACTATTATCGTGTAGTGAATGATTTTGAAGAAAGAGGAACTGTAGCTGATAGGCCCAAGCATGGACCACAATGTACTGCAAGATCGGCTGAAAACATTACTGCTGTCCAAGAAAGTGTTCAAAACAATCCATCAATTCGACGCCGTGCTCAGGAGTTTGGTCTTCAAAGAACAACTTTGGTCACAATTTTACACAAAGATTTTCATTTGTTACCATTTAAGATTCAGTTGACACAAGAGCTTGTTCCAAAAGACCATTTACGCCGCCGTTAATATTCCCGTAGGATGTTACAGCTCGCCTATGACAACCCCGATTTTCATGAAAAAATCATAATGAGTGACGAGGCACATTTTCATTTGACTGGTTATGTGAATAAACAGAATAGTCGGTTCTGGACAATGGAAAATCCTTAAATTATTTATTAGTCACCTTTGCATCCATTAAAAGTGACAGTACTTCTTTGAAGTGACCTTACTTCTTTGAAACTGAAAACCGCGTAACGACAACTGTCAATGGGGAACCATATCGTGATATGATTGAAAACTTTTTAACGCCACAGCTGCATGCTTTGGGCTTGACTAACAAGACCGAATTACTGCGAAACCTCTTTCCACAACAAATTATTTCAAGGAATGGTGATGTTGATTGGCCTCTACGGTCTCCTGATTAGACTGCTAAAAAAAATTTTTTTTTTTCAATAAGACCAGCACTCAGGGGATAACCCCTACTAATGCAGTGCATTGTGCTGGTACTAGGAAAATAGGTTGTGGGAAGGTGGATCGATAAAGTCATACGCTGGACGTTCGATTTAAATTTGCTCATGTCGTAAGTGGCAGGAAAAACATTCGCAGGAAGATTGTTCCTCAAACGAATAGTGCGACCAAAGAACGAATTCTCCCTATAATACGTTGTGCGATTTACTGGACAATCAACTGCAAAGGGATGATCTCTACGAGAAATACGATAACTACGTAAAAATATATGATTACTAGGAATTAATTCCTTTATTTCGTCAGAACACATTCCGTTATAGTACCGATAGAACAATGAAACACACGCCACAATGCGACGATGCTCTAATGAATCGATAGAATTGGCTACCCTACCGTCATTAATAAGAACCTTCGCCCTCTCCTGTACGCGGTCAAGCTCCAAAATAAACCCTGAAGCACCAGCCGTTCATGAGAGTTGTATTCCACTTTGGATCGGATATAGGTCTTGTAAATATTAAGGAGATCAGATGGAGTGAAGTAATTCTCACATCGTCTTAAGAAGACGAAACATGTGCTAGATAGATACAAATGACAACACACCACCACGTCGGGGTGTCAGCGACGTCGGGGTGTAAGCGACGTGGTGGTGTGTTGTCATTTGTATCTATTGGTAGTGTAGATATTGAGGAATTAGATGCTCTTGATGTTCTGGGCATGAGAATTCATTGTGACCTTCGTTGGAACGAGCACATATTTTGGCAACATTGGATCTTGCGTACATTAAAGTCGACCCTGTTCGCGCCACCCCACTCAAATCAAAGTCAAAAATTATGAACAAACAAAGTAGTATACCTTACCGGCAGACACCCTGTATATGTATATAGATTGAGCGATTATCTTAAGAAATAAAAGCTTGCTATTCTCTATATATCTCACTATTATATTTTTGAATCCAATGGGTAGAAATATATTAGAATACGCTTGCTATGAGCCCGATGCATTTTCAGTGTTGGGTATTATAATCTATACATTAAGTTATACAAGAAACCTTTTCTTCAAAGCAAAACGCTTAATGCTGTACTGCACCACCCAGTCGAATTTGCTCATTATTAAATTTCTTATTTGTTTTTAATTTTTAATTAAATTAAATTACACGGTGTTTGTAGTTTTATTTAAAGATAAACTCGTCTAGAAGAGTTAATTTATTTACAGAAATTTAAAAATTATTTTTTGTTATGAAAAATATTCAAGCACAAGCATTCAGGACAAAATTCATGTATTCATTTAAATTTCCATATTAAATTCTGTATATTTTATATTATATTTACATATGTTTTTAAATGGTTAATTTGACGAATTAGGTATGATACGACGACACTTACACCTACACTGTTTTTCACAAATTAAAAAAATGTTAATATGGTTTTCAAAAAATATGTTTTGAGGCTTATGAAGTAAATTCGTTTAAGGACTTAAACATTAGACTATGCAACGAAATAGAACAAAGTTGAAATGCCTGTAAAATAGTAATACACTTTTCTGTTAGGCGCTGGCGAGTACAACAAAAATTTGTTTTTGAAATATTCCAAACACCTCCAGTTACGAACCGCCTGAAGGTACGAAAAGCCGATTTTTTACCCGTAACTCAAGGTTTTGGCGCTACTTGGTAAATTTCAATAACAGATTCTTGTTGTACTTGACAGTGTCTATCAGAAAAGTAGTAGCACTTTTCAGTTACTTTTCTTTGTCGCACCGTGTTTTATTTTCCCTTTTTACTTAAAATTTAAAGACAAACTACTATTTGTAAGCCTGGTGCTTTTATTTTTAATAAGGAGGGCACTGAGAAAGAACCTTTCCATCGAATACTGTGTTCACAATCTTTTTAAAAGGCTTATGCCAGATATTCTAATAAGTTAGATGGCAATATGTATGGCAATGTAATACTGAAGGCCAGTGTGACCATATTAGCATTTTTATCTTTGATTTAGCTTCGAAATTTTTCATTTAGCTTTTAGCTTTTTTCCAATATTCAACAACCTCTTCTGACATTCAACAAAATGAGGTAATAGAGAAAAAAATAGTACAAACATTGTAAAGTCTGATATCAAAGAGCACTAAGATTAGATAGTAAATTCATATTCTTTTTCATATGAGTTTGAATGAAAGGTTGAAAATATTGCTTTTTGTTGCCCGTTCTTTAATATTTTTTTTACATTTAATACAAAGAAAGGGTTAAGGTTGTGAAGTTAGCTTCGTAAGTTAAATTCTTTTTTTTAATTTTAACAGTCACTGTTATTTAACATGAAAAAGTGTGAAGTCAGCTTCGTAAGTTATATATTTTTTCAATAACAGTAGCAATAAAAGAATTTAACTTTACGAAGCTAAATTTTTTTAGGGGTTATATTTTA
Organism: Wohlfahrtia magnifica; assembly: GCA_023159175.1. NCBI lineage: Eukaryota > Metazoa > Arthropoda > Insecta > Diptera > Sarcophagidae > Wohlfahrtia > Wohlfahrtia magnifica. Next base: position 1,797,974 of record JAKWBJ010000187.1, on the reverse strand, counting down.
ATTTGAAAGATAATTAAAAAACATTAAAATCTAAAAAAATAATGTGAATGAAGAAATTCTAAAATATTTACTAAAGAAAATGTAAAATATTTATTGTTATTGTACAAATTGTAGTTTTATAAAAGCATACAATAATATAAAATAAATTTAAAAAATCAGGTAAAAGATAAAATTCTGGAGGAATCGGACCTATTGGGGTGGAAAGGTATTCCAACAAGGAATTCACGGGTTTTTATCCCATGATCCAAAAGTCCTTGTGGACCGAGATATACCCTCTTGAAAAAGACCATATTTGGCCATAGGCACATAAGATATTCGAAAAATCGGGTAAAAGATAAAATTCTGGGGGAGTCGGACCTATTGGCGAGGAAAAGTATTCCATCAAGGAAATCACGAGTTTTTACCTCAAATCCAAAAGTCCTTGTGGCAACATTTTTAGAGATAAACACAAAACCCTTTCAAGGGTGTGAAGTTAGTTTTTTGTGTGGTTTGTGGTACGGAGGAAACATTGGACCATATTTGTTTGAAAACGAAAATGGAAATGCGATTACTGTCAATGGAAATCGCTACAGTTAGATGATTCGAAACGAAAAGTTGATGACTTAGACATAGAAAATGTGTGGCTTCATCAGCACGGCGCCAACAATGGAACAATATTTTGAAAGAAAAGGAGTAAAGAGGCCACCAAGATCGTACAGTTTGACAGCTTTTTTTTTTTTCAGATCGATACTGTATAGCAATTAATCCCACAACAATTTAAGAACTGAAAACCAGTATAAGCAGATATTAACCATTGACAACAGTTTTTTAAAAAACCTGATTGATAATTTTGGTAAAAGATTTGGAGCCGCTTAGCCAGTATGGGAGGTTACTTAACCGACATAATTTTTTAAAGGATGGGAAAATTTGAGGTTAGGAAGTAAATTGGCTTAAAAACACTTTTTTTGATAAATTCAGTTTTATTCATACCAAAATAAAAGAGAAATATAGGAATTAATAAGGGAATATGATGCCGTCCGCTTTTTTCACAAAATTTTGAACCACGTTTTGAAACAAAGATTCGCTATCTCGTCAATGCAGCGCTGACTTTCATCTTTCAGAGAGTTATTTGTTTATAGTTTGCTTACGAAAACCCAGTCTTTCAAATGGCCCCAGAGAATACAGTCCAGCGGCGTTAAATCGCAAGAATGAGGCGTCCAATTGACATCGTCAAATCGGGAAATTTCGCGACCGGGAAATTTCTCATGCAATAACTGAATTGTTTGGCTGGCTGTGTGATGTCAACATTAGCCAATTGTGGCCACAAAAAATTGGTTATCATGGTTTGGTAGCGCAGAGAACTCTCGGTGGCGTTTCTTTGCTCGGGCCAATGATGCCGCACCACACGGTCAAACCGCACCACACGGTCACTTTCTTTGGATGTAATGGTTTCTCGAAGACTGTTTGTGGATTTTGTGTGCCCCATATGCAACAATTTTGTTTCTTTGCATAACCGCCTAATTGAAAATGGGTCTCATCACGAAAGATGATTTTGTTCAAAAATTTGTTGTTTCATTCAGTTTTTCAAACAGTAAATTTTCACAATTAAAATTCTTTGTTCAAGAGTGTAGCGTTCCATAGTTAAAATTTCCAAATTTTTACTAAATATGTAGGTGTCAAAGGCTGACAGCTCAATTCTTTTTTAATATCTGAAAAAGTCTTCTTCTTATTAAAATTAAAATGATACCTCAATTTTGGACACCCTTTACTTTGAAAATATGCTTAAAATTGTTTAAAAATTTAATTTTAAGAATTTTGTTAATTTTTTAACAACCACACAAATAGGCAAGAAAAAAATCAAATTGAAAATGAAATGTTTTTGGGCCAATGTTCGTTCGCATATTAAATTGTTAAACTCAACAAATGAGAAAATACACATCCGTAGACTATGATGAGTGCGTTCCGAATGTTATCCATTTGAACATGAACGACTGAACGAACCCCATCTTTTTATTTCTAAAGCATTAACTTCATAAAATATATGCAAACACTTTTGATTAACTCATCCGCATAATGTTCATTATGGCCATATTGTTGGTGACGTCGAAAAATTGGTAACAAAAGAAACACATACACACATGCATACACACAAAGTAAAGGACTAAGCAAACATGGTAATGGCAGTGGCTACTTGAAAAATGTTCAGTTACAACGTGGAAAATTGCTGCAACAAATGTTTTAAATGGCAATTGTTTCGCATGTTGTTGATTTTTGTTTTATTTTATTTTTAGTTATTTTGCATTAAAAATGTTATTATTGTTGGTATTGTTGTTGTTATGGTTGTTGTCCTTTTATGTTTTTTGTTTGGTGAAGAGGTATTTAAACAAACTTTAGAAAAGAACATGATGATACAAAAATGGACCAGACTACAGCAGCGTAACAAAATCAAGCAGCTCAATAGATTTGGTCTACATATACACCCGTTTGCAGGCATGAGGCTCATATTATAATAGGATAACAACAACTAAATGTATCCTATTTGCCGGCAATAAGGAAAAGAGTGTTTGCTAAAGTGTATGTAGGTATGTTTGAATCTTACTTTAGGTTGCTAATAAAGTTTTAAACTGTATAATTTTAGTTCTTTTTTTTTGCTATTTTTATGGTTTTTGTTCGGTTTGTTGCGACGAATACAGCAATTGTTGTGCACTATGTGTCCTTGCAAGTGGAAAATAACAACAGAATGATGTTTCGTTTTTTTTTTTTTCACTTCCACTAATACCATACAATATACAACCAACAAACAAGGTGTGTTATTTTAACAAAATATCCACACAACCATACACATTTTAATAAACAATAAAACAACAAACATTGTACACTATAATGCTTGTTACCTAACAATACTTACATACATATGTATCGTATATGTACTTATGCGCTTTCGTTTAGGTTTTTTCAAATGAAAATGTTTATTTTCAATAAAGAGAATGAACGAAATTTTTGTTTTGCTGTGTTGTAAGGTGTGTTTTGTGATAATAATGTGAACATAACGTCACTAATATAATCAAACACTTGAACACATTTAACTGGACTTTGGAATTAGGCAATGAAAACAAAAGTGCTCTACGTTAGGTTTATACAGGCCAGCAACATGAAAATGATACGCTAACCAACAAAAATCTTAAAATTTGATTTTTGAAAGAAATGCTCAAAAGCCCGAATTGAAAAATTAACAGATTCTTAAGTGAGAGAATATACGAAGTTGGTGAAAATATTGATGTAACTTTATAGATTTTCTAAGATACCTGCAATCACTCGTAGAGTTTGGATGAGAAATTGACATACGCAGTTCATCACAGGCGAAATAAGGATTGTAACGACATGAATTCCGCTTGGATGCCGGGGAAGGTTGGCGGGGTCCAGTATGGGACAGAAAATAAAATAAAGAAACTAATATTTATAATTATAAACAATTTATTAATTATTTAACACACCAAATAAAAAAACCTATTATTTTTAATTATAAAAAATTTATTATTTCTTTCTTAGGATTCTAATGTTTATCACTAAACAAACTTTTGTTTCCTAGGCGAGAAGCCTGAAAAACTATGTCAATTCTCGGTCGTAAACAGTGTCTGGAGGTGATCGGGTTACTCGGCCACTAGGTATCGGCTCGGTTGCAGTGGTTCACCTTGGTCCCTCAGACACGTCACGTCCTGCTCCTAAATATCTGGAAGAAGAAGCCAGTAATATTAATTACTTCAAATTGATTAGTTAGTTTTACTTGGTTCTCCACAAACATAACTAACTTCACACTCTGAAGCTAAACACCATCTGTCGTTTTGCTTTTCATTTTCATTTCATTTTATTGAATCAATATCGTTATTTTACATTGTTTCTTAAACTACGATTCATATTCTAAAGTTTCTTAGCGTACTTGGAGGTACTTATCTAAGATCAAATCTATCCTTATCTAATTACAGTCCTACTTCCGATGTCCTTAAATATATGATTTATCAATGCACTCAATATTTTAAATCTCCATAAAAAGATTTTACAAATTTGCTGGATATTAACAGCATATCCTGGTGCTCAGCCCCACTCTGCGTCCAATTAATCCATGGTACATGTGGCAGATTCCCTTCGCCTTCTCGAGGATGTGGTCTGTGTGCCTATAAGACTCAAAGTTCTCATGGAAAAGTACTCTAAAGTACCTCAACCTATCCGACGTATTCACGCTCTCCCCACCTATAGTCAGACGACGAATATGAGACCAACATGACGTCTGCCGTTTATAAGAACACTATCCGTCTTATTCAGCCGAAGGCCACATTTCGCAAAATACTCGTGCAGCACACCTAAATATCGGTTCATTTTGCTATCCAATCCTCTTGCCGGAGGGCCATTTGCCGCAACTAGCATGTCGTCAGCATACATCCTCCTCTGATGGCTGTGGTATATCCGAAATAAAAATATTGTACAGGACGGGTCCCAGTAATGATCCCTGCGGTACTCCGGCAGCAATCAGTTTCGACTGAGAAACCTCTCCTTCCACTGTTACGATGAAGCTTCGATACCTCAAGAAATCGGCAACCATCCTGGTCGTCACGCGACTAAATCCAAATTCCTACCAGTCCGTGCCAAAGGCCTTAGAAAAATCAAGACTCACAGCCAGCGTAGAGCATCTCCTCTTCAGCCCCCTGACCACATAGTCACCAAACACCATGAGTGCATGCGAAGTTGAGTGTCCACCTCTAAATCCAAATTGGTTGGCCTTGATAATTCCACCTTCCATTATCCTTTCCTGTATCCTTCTCAAGACAAATGACTCCAAAAGTTTGCCAAAAGTCTACAGCAAAGAGAAGGTGGTGTAGTTCCCCACCTGTTTCGAGTCCGACCTCAGTTTCAATATGGGGATTACCAGAGCATTCTTCCATTGCCCTGGAAAGTACCCCATATTTAAGCAATGGTTAAACATGATCGCTATGAAGCGCCATGCAACCATGTCAGTTCTCCTAAGGACAACGTCCGGAATGCCGCTCGACCTTATATTTGCCCTCCTCCTCAAAGCGTTTCCCACATCAGTTGGTGTGATTATCTCATCCGCAGTCCATCACTAACAGTACCGTCGGCCATCGCGTCTCGTAAAAAATATAGCAAGGGTTCATATCCAACCAGAGTTGAATTTGCCCGCATCACAACCTCGTAAACAAAAGTTGTTCGATCGACCTCCCTGCTCTGCAAATCGCTCAGCCAACAATTCTGCCTTAGCGAGATCCACTGATACCAGTGTCCTCTCAGTATCCATCAAATCAGACATCGTGCTGTTACCAACAATCTTCCTAAGAAAATCAATCCAGCTTCCTTATATCCGCCTTAAGATTGGAGTACTTACAGGCATTCTAAGTAAGGTCCTCTGCAATCTATTACTTCTCAGATATGAGACGTAATATGCTGTCAGGCAGTTTCAGGAGTCCCCTGCTGTCCGATGGTAGACAAGACGGTGCTGTATGTCACACAGCACACAATGGTCTAATTTAGAGGCGAGTTCGGTAAACAGTTAATTTTACGTTTAGTGTCGGTCAATTGACTGTTAAGATCGTGCGATTTAACGCCTTTAAACCATTTTTTATGAGGCTATGATAAGGAGAAGATCGCAATGGTTGACGTACTGTAGCCAATGTTGAAGAATTTATTCGTGAGATACCGGCCATTACGTTGAAGAGAGTATGCCAAAATTGAACCCAGCGTAAGTGAAATCATCTTTAAACATTGAATTATACAGATCGTTCTATCGACTCAGATAAATACTTCTCTAAATTTTGTGTGTTTTTTTTAATCAAATCCGGAAGCTCTTAAACAATCACGTAGCAACCACAACATTCACCTTTTTCCTTTCTATGTTCTTGAAACAATCTGCGAAAAACTGAAATTTCCTACAATTAGGGTGATAAAAAGTACAATGCCGAAAGACCTCAAGCCTACTTTAAAGAGGACTAAATATTTACTTATTTATGAACTGCGACACTTTAACATTCTCGACTACGGAAGATACTAAAGATGGTTGGGCTGTCAGCAATTTTCTTCTTTTTGGAGAAATCTGTATTACACTTTCCATTATCATTATATTTTTAAATAGTTTATACAATATTTCTTAAAAATGAGTCGAAATAAACCATCATCACCATACCGATCAAGCACTACTGCAGGACACTGCGATGAATGTTATCAAATGTGCTCCTTCCGGTCTATAGTTTCAGCAGCAGATCTGCTGTCTTCCTAAAAAACTTATACAGATCTGAAACCATAATGATTGATATGCACCCAATGAGGCCCTATGTCTCCCTAAGCATTTACATCTAAACCTATCGAGAATCGCAAAATATGCGTTCCGTTTTGAGCACAGTCTATAGATGCGGTCTTAGTCTACAGTGGCCCGTAAAAAATTTCGTTAAGAGTTTTAAGTCCGACCTGCCATACGTGAGACCTTCAGGAAATTTCCCAATCCTTGATTAGATTGGGGATGGTAATAAGTGGTACTGCGCAGCAACGTTCCGAATCAATATAGGGTGCCATGGAACCTTTCTAACTAATACATACGCTATTTCATTACCATCTATCCCACAGTGTCTAGGTACCTAAAACCGTATTTCCAAGCGAGAGCCTGTGCAACATATCGTAGCAATATTTGACCAGTGCCAAACTCGCTTGGCTGTCAGAGAATATATTAATAGTCTTACACTTGAACCAAGTGTCCAAGTTGACGTCCGTTTATATAGCAATGGCTATGATCTCAGCCTGGAAGACTCTCAGCTATCTTCCCAGTGAGATCGACAAGTCTCGGTTGAATCCATTCACACCAACATTCCCATTCATTCATTCTAGAGCCATCGGTACACCAGTACGAACCAGAGAACCCTTAGGCCAACAATGCCAGTCCGGGAATTCAACCCTGAATCTTCTACCACAACACAGATCCAAAGGCATAATATTGAGGCTTTCAACCACTCTATATAGAATGGGCAGACTTCCCAATATATTTCGGAGTCCTTTCGCGGAAACCTTTCCCGCCGAACATGCGGCGTCAAACCGATCAAGTACTCCAAGACAGCTGTTGAACATGTTCTTATTGTCATAGTTATACCGAGGCAGGCGAGTCCCTGTACGCTGCCTAATTTATTCATGGTGGTAGCTTCTTCAGAATTTTTTCACGAAGCTATCGCCGCATAAGCATAAACCAAAAAACAAAAAACAAAAATAAGCGAAGTCAGAATAGTGTCAGAATTTGTTTTACGAAATAGCCTGCCTTCAATTCTAGTGGGTCTGCTGCGAAACTAAATTAACAACCGGGTGTTAAAGCCAGCCCAGTTACGCTGAAAAGCATTATATGAAGTGCCAAGCATTTAAAGTGATTAAGCATTTTACAAAGCCACTTCTAAACGCCACCCATTAAGCAAACCGTCTTCAATTTGCCCTTAAAAACATATGTTACAAAAAACGAATGGCAACGTATTGTCTTGTCGGTTGAAAAAAGTTAAGTTCGAAAGATGTTTGTTACCATGATTTGTGAAAGGAAAGACGTGACCTGGGTCTTCTCCATAGCTGTAGCATGTAAACTTTAATTTCCTTTATACATAAAGCAAGCGAAGACTGAGGAAATGCTTTTAAATTTTTTATTGTCTTTCAATCTATGCCTTGGATATTCCAATAAGATAATACCCAAATCCACTGGTGAAGCGGTTAAAGTGCTTGCATACAAAACTTATAGCAGCGGAGGTTGGAATCCCGGCTACGATATCGAAAATTTTCTTTAGCATGTTTAGAATTTCAAATAAAAGACTTCGATTCTCTCCAGATGATCCACCTAAAAACCCTATTACAACTCCAAAAACATCATAGGAGGAACAGGGCACGCCAGCTTTTGAAAAACATGTTGAAGTCTATAATAAGCAAAGATTTTTTACAACTGCAAAAAGTACATAGAAACCATGTTTTCTATGGAATGATATATAACAGGATCATCATTCATTCTAGACCCACTACAGCAGCTGGAAGATATATGTTCTGAAAAGTAGTAACAGGAAAGAAAATGTTCTAATCCATAGCCCAATTATGTTTAAAGAATTGATTACTAGTCAGTATGTCAATAAACTTCAACCAGACCAAAAATGGGCAACAATTAAAGCTGAGTTATCTACCCAAATCAGCCAAAGAGCGGGAAAGATTACATAAACGTGTATTGAACAAAGCACACCAGATAAAAGATATCTTTTTTTCCCCCGTTATTCCTCTAACACGGTTTACTGCTGTTGAATTTGCTTCCTCCCATGTTAGATTATTCTGTCTCAGTTCTTGGCTAATTTTGCGTCTCCAGGTGTTTTTTGTTGACCACGATTTCTTGAGCCTTGAGGATTCCACTCGAGTGACTTTCTGGTGATACTCTCTGGACTTTTTCGGATGGGGTGATCGATCCATCCCCACTTTCTTTTCCTTATCCGTTCTGTGTTGCTTATGATGTTAGGCCAGAACATTCTGCATATGATTCTAAGGCACTTGTTAATGAATACCTGGAGCTTCTATGTGATGTTATTAGATACAAGCCAGTTTTCACTGCCATACAGCAGTACTGGTTTGACACATGAGTTGAATATTCTGAGCTTAGTCCGTCTGTATATACGTCAGCTTCTCCATACTGACTGGAGTCGTCCAAATGCCGCTCTCGCTTTATTGAGCCTGTTATCTACGTCTGTTTCTGCGCCACCATATAGTCATTATACTTCCTATATAGCAGAAGCTTTCCACATACTCGACTGGTTGACCCTGCAGCATGATGTTTTCCGTGCTCGTACTGTTTATTCTCATGGCCTTGGTTTTTTTAATGTTTATCTCAAGTCCAATACTACGAGCCAATCTTTCTAGATCCTCCAGTTTCGACTGCTCATGGAAATCTTATAAATCTAACAGTAATTTTTAATGGGAAAGTAAATAAAAATATTTTATTCAAAGTATTGGTCATTGCTGGCTACACATTTTTCCCATCTTTCACGCAATTTGGGGACTCTACACCAATAAAACTGTTCGTCTTTTGAAGCAAACCAATTAGTCACACGAATTTTCAACATCCTCGTAAGAATCGAAGTCCTGCTCAGCCAATGCGTATAGTAGTCGGAAGGAGCCAAGTCTAGTGAATATGGCAGGTGGTGTAGCAGCTCCCAGCCTAATGCTTTGATTGTATACTGAACCGGCATTGCTTAGTGTGCAGGTGACATGTTGCAAGATAACCTTGCCGTATCTTGTGGCCCATTCTGGTCGTTTTTCGATCAAAGCATGGTTCAAATTGAGGATTTGTTGTTGGCAGAAATCTGTGTTAACGGTTTTTCCACGTTTTAAAAGCTGGCGGTACACCACACCTTTCTGGTTCTACCAGATACACAGCATTGTTTTCCTGCTAAATCGATCTGATTTTGTACCCGAAGTTGATGATGGTCCCGTTTTTTTTTCGCTTAAAATTCCGAAAATAAATCCATATTTTATCGCCAGTAACAATTTGATGCAACACTCATTTTCTATCGTATCTTTGAAGCAAAATTTCACAAGTGATTTTTCGGTTTCCATCTGTCTGTCATTCAATTCATGTGGCACTCATTTTGCAGACTTTTGGATCTTTCCCATAGCTTTAAAATTGTCTGTTGTGCAGCATTTAACATTTCTGTCATTTGTTTCTGACTTAAAGTGTCATCTTCATCCAATATTGGCGTCTTTAAACCTTTTTTGTGGTCTTCCACGTTCTTCATTTTTCATATCAAAATTGTTATTTCTGAATCGTCGAAACCATCTCTTGCATGTTGCTCCTGGTAGAGCATGATCACCATACGCCTCGACAAGCATTCGATGCGATTCTGCAGCAGTTTTATTCAATTTAAAACAAAAAATGAATGCTTTCAGCAAATTATAATTTTCTGGTACAAAATTCGCCGCGATGAAAAAAATTGATGTTGTTTGTTCACTGATTTGATGTATAATGAATATGTTTGACAGATGTAACTGCCACTACTAAAGGAAATTAAGGCTCGTTCACAATAAATGGTATCTTGAACACATTCGTATATTGACGCTCACTTCATACCGGTCCACCTGGTACATAAAAATTAATGAGTATTTATTTGAAGACTGTATACAGCTAAACAGCTGATACTACAGTATCTGGAAGGAGTTGTCTTAAATGTTTGAATTTTAACCGTAAGGAAATAAAATAGAGCAAAAATAAATAGTAAAGATAATAATTAATATAAGAGTAGCGTAGCATGACGTTGTTTAGCTAGTTTAAAATAAAAGAAGCTTTTAATAAAGGCATAAAAGGAGCTTGGGTTGAAATTTCTCTGTTATAACTTGAGAATCCTTATAATTGTTTATCAAATCCTAGTAGAAAGATTTTAGATACTTTTAGAATAAAAGTATTTAAAATTATTTATTATTATCAATTCATAATTAATCATTAGTCCAGAAACAATAATTTCTTGGTTAAACAAACTAAAAAACATAGCTATTGTTGCATTTTAACCTTTTTAAAACGTTTGAGTTCCTTGTAATTGCGTTAAAATAAAATAAACACCGCTTCGTTGTTGTTTTACAGTATTATTTCCTCACTTTATCTTTATACAGTTTATCTTAATACAGCAACTTATTTATCTTGCACTTATTATTCGTTTATACAACACTTTTGCTCGCCTAAACACGACTTTACTTTATGACTGCAAAACAATAACTACATCGACGTAGGCAAAGCAGCCTTCTTATATAATTAATTACCTATAGGTTGGGAAATTCCGGGAATGTACGCTATTTTGCATCCGTTAGTTTTAAACATGTAAGGTTGTGTTATACAGAGATGGTCAAATTGGCAATGCCGTCAAATACACAAATCATTACGGCAATACCGACAAATATCAGGGTACCACATTATCAACCTTGACACAAACCAATAGACAAAAATCCCACAATATATTCCCAAAAGCACTATAGTGCTGTACTATCTTTTTAGGCATTTTTATTTTCGTAACACTATCTTAACCTTTAAGCAGCCATATTGACTCCTTTTATTATATAGGGTATCATGTAGGTGTATTTGACTGTCATCAAATTTCTTTCTACTCTCACTGTATCTTTGCGGACGGTCACATACATATGTATATGTTTTTTTATCTATTATTTTTACTTTCCTAACCGTATATTTAATGTGGTTTGGAAATGGTTTTAAAATTAAAATTTTATTAAATTATTTATTTATTTATTTATTTATTTTTTTTTTGTTAAATCTTACCTTGTTTTCTTCGTTCGGTTTAGTAAATTAAAGGCTTTTACGGGTTTTTATTTTGTTTTTTTTTCTGGTTTAAATAATTTTATACATGCAAGTTTTTTTTTTTGTTCTGTTTATTTGAATTTATTATTTAATTATAATATTTTTTTACATAATTTTTGTTGTTAAATTTTATTTTGGAGGACATTGACTGTTTTCTTTTTGTTTTTAAATATTATTTTATTAAATTACAAGTTAATATTTAATTGTTTATTTTTTTATTTATTTTTTTGGGTTAACATTTATACAATAGATTGTACAACATTGATATGATATAATTATTACATACATATAGTACATACAATTTGAATATTCTTATTTAAATTTTGATTAATAATTTTCTAATTTTCTATTTTTAATTTAATAAATACATATATAATTTCTTTGGTATTTTAAAACTTATATAATACATTAAAAAAATAAAATTAATTTTTTTTTATTTTAATTAATACAAATAATTTGTTTTTTATTTATATATAAAATAATACTAACTACTTTGTATATTAATACTTTTTTTAAATTTTAAGCAATATTTTCTAATTTTAGTATTTTTAAAAAATTCCATTTTTTTTTATAAAAATTTCTAAAACCCTTTTAATAATTTTTAAGAAATTAAAAAAAAAAAATTTATTTTCTCTTAAGAAATAAATAAAAGTAAAAACTAACGATTCAGAATCTATTATTGTGAAAGAAATTTATACGGGAGTTCAATGAATAGTATTAAAATGATTAGTTACTAAACCTTTGAAGAACATGCTAACTTCTCTAAGTGCTAACGTTACGTAGATGTGCATGGTATGTCAGCAAGAATGTTATGCATTTTGTTAATTTAAACTCAGCAAAGTAATACCGGTCGTGTGACTTATATTTAATTATTCAAAGGACTCATATGTCTCAGTATTGCTAAATTTTAACTTTTAGGTACTGCCTTAATTATTTGGTTATCAGATGGGAAACCAGAAATATACAATTGCATGTTTTTTTTCACGTAACCGAACAAACCGGGTATAAAATATTTACAGTGACGTACAAGAATGTAACATGATTTGGTACTTTTCATTTTAACGCACTGTATTTTTTTTAAGTTTAAATAAACTAAGTATTTTTGTTGTATGGTATTGTAGCTACATGTGTCCTCTTCCTTCAAAACTAGTTTAATGCCAGTACAACAGCAACGACAATAGGAGCAGCAAAAAGTGTAAATTAAAACAAATGTTACAATTTTGCAACGTTGATGTTATTTTTAAAATTTATAAAAATGAGTATTAAGATCAATATCTTCTTGTTTTTTTTATTTTAGTTTGGATGCCATCAGCTTTTTTATTCTAGTGGTGTTTCTTACCAGACTTCCTTTGTTCGCTTCTACAGCTCGTTCATTCCTTTGGTCAGATTTGGATACTTAGCGTGCAGTGATTTGACATGAATACGAAAATTCTCAATATTGTTAAGGCTTGTTTTTAACAGTATGTACAATGTGTTGTTGGTCATTTTCCACTACACCTGTCATATTTTGTTGCGGAATCGACAGGTACTGTTCCTTACGTATGGTGCCATCTATGCGTACTAATGGATCTGCACCACTTTTCGAATTGCAACCCTTAACTATTATGCAGCCACCAGTATGATTTATTGTCTGTTTTGCATGATGGGTTTTGGTTGCGATTTGGTTCTTATTACGTTCTATTATTACATTCTTACTTCTATTCATTTGGTCTAACGAGGCTAAAATTAACCGACTTTAATCTGACGGTCGAGCCTGGTATTGGATCAAGAACCCAAATGTAACCCAAGCATATCCATAATGGTATCGGATTGCATTTCGATAAATGGTATAAGTCTATTAGTAGGCATAGATGGTACAATACGTGAGCAATAGAACCTAGAAAGGCAATGACCAACAAAATACTATACATATTGTTAATGAAAACCGCTCCAAAAGGCAGTGATATTGTACCAAAAATATTTTTTAAATTTTTTTTCACAAAAAAACATGACATAAAATTGTACATAAAAATTCATTTTCATAACAATCAAATTAAAATTTTCATCAGATGTCGTAAAACAGCTGATTTTACTTTTAGGAGCTGCTGCTAGAATTGTTGTAATATAAGAAAACTACTAAAAACAAAGTGAAGTTAGTTGCAGTTGTTTGAAAATAAACAAGTAAAAGCAAAAACTAAATCACAAAGAAATTATAGTAAAGATAACTTGCCACTGTAAATTAATTAAACGATAAACTAGGGAAACTTCATTAAAAATAAACTGAGAAAATTCGTAAATTGAACCAAATGAGTAATTGGTGTACCATTGTACTTGATATTGTACCAAAAAAAGTACAACTGTACCAACTTTTGCAACCCTGGTTCAGAATATTGGCAAAAAGAAAGATTGTAAGAGAAAACTAAATATTAAAACTAAGCTACAACAAATTGTAGCAAAACACGAAGGACTTGATGTAGCACATCTTCTTCAAATCAGATTTTCAAATATGATCTTATTGAATTGTTATCCTTGAAATACTCTTCCAATACATCAGTAGACACTGACATTTTCCCTGTTTAAAAGTTTGTTTAGATGTAATAGACAACGCTTTATAGTTTAAAGTTCAAGCCACTGTTTTGTTGTTTATTGTAACAACAAATAGTAAAAAAAAGATCTGCTTTATGTGACCAAAAATTTTAGGTTTTGATACAGATCTGTTTAGAAATTGATGTTCAGTTTTTAGTTTTTATTGTGAGGTATTATTTTTTTATAGTGTTAACATATTAAATTCTTGAATAAATCTTTTTTTCTATTAACAAAGAAGATTCATTGTTTTTTTAGAGCATATTTTTTAACTTTTAGATCATATTTTCGAATTTCTACTGCATAAAACCTTTTTTTTAAGAGCATATTTCTGGTTTCCATGGTTATCAGTAGTTAAATAACCGAATAATGCAATTATTCGGTTTGCTTTGAAGTCGAGAGACCAGTAAAGGTAGTAAAATTATTAGGTATTAGGCTAACCGGTGCATTACGCGGTCCTTCTCCTAAATGAACTTTCTTTTTGATTCAAGGTTATCCCATACAACCTTTACCTTACTGTGTATATAAAATGAATGCTTTTAAGTATCCCGAAGAAAAAAGGCATTATACAGTTAAATTTTTCTGCCATCAGATCTATTCTGAGTTCTATTATATGACGTAAAATCATTGGTACTTGCAGAGGCAGATATAGATCTTGATTTTTCTTGATTTTTTTGAGAGAATTATATTCCATAGAAGATATGAAGCCATCTGCTTTGGCGGTACAGATTGATTGCATAAAAATCTGTATGAGCTTTACACCGGCATTGATATAGCGTATTAAGGTGCAACGACTGCAGTGACTTAGACAAATGAGTAAGAATGTTTCGATGAAAACATGTTTCGAGTATATACTTAAAAGAGGGTCGAAAGTACATAAATTCTCACGACAACCCAAGTAGAACAAGGGGGATTTCTCTCAATAGCTGACTTTCACTTTATTGGGAATAAAACAAGTATTTACCCATCAATTTTCATGAATTATGGTTAATTTTAATTCCATTATATGCAGCCTTATGAATAAATAGTGAACTGGTATATATAGTATTTGCTGCCTTCTATTTTTTGTTTCTCAATAACTCGAAAAATACGGGTTATATCAAAATATGATATTAGAATGGCGTAAGGCTGGCAGAGTTTGGAATTTTTTTACATATTGCTTAACGAAATTGAATATGTCGTTACATAGTTGTCATAAGATATATGAAGCAGCCTGTTCACATTTTAGAAGAAAAATTCTAAAAAAAAAAACTAATCCATAGCATCTGATATACTGATGATTTTCGAATTTAGGCAACCCCAACGAATCAAAAAAATATAGTAGTTATCCATGGTCAGAAAAATTTGTTCCCATTTGTTGCATAGTGTTATCAAAATAGATTATGAAACATCATCCTCAACATGAGAGTTCTAGTCATGCCTTTTAGCTGGTAAAAGAGGTTGGAATAGAATCATAGAACTTGAATGTACTTTAAAAACATGATTAAAAGTTGCTATCGATTCTTCTGTTCGAAATATCGGTGGCAAAAAGAAAACTGAATTATTATCAAAAGATAATTTTTTTTTTTTGTTTAATATTTACATATTTAATATACTTTTTTAAATATACTTTAATAACTAAACTATACTTATGTATGTATCTATAAAAAAGAGTATATGATTACATACATGTACTTACATTTGTATATATAATATTGATATATATTTTTTGCTTTATTTTATTTTATTTTATTTGTTTTAATATGCATTTTAAATACATAATTTCATCTAATTGAAAATGATATGTTTGTTAAATATTTATGAGCATTTACTAAACTAATATTATGAGTAAATACTTTCAATATTTTTTCCTTTCTTTCCCTTTTATACTAATTTCTTAACTTTAGTTTTTTGTTGGTATTTTAAAATATTTATTATTTTTTTTAATATAAATTTCTTTTAATATTTTGAAAAGCATGCAGTTGTGATTGATTTTTTATTATTATGGACTTTAGTACCGTACGCCCTAGCACGATAGATGGTAGAGGTAAGCCATATTGAATTTGTGGAGATGTTTGTAACACCTTAAAGAAAAAACCATATCATCGAATAACTCAGAACTATTTTTGGAAGTTTTTAGAAAAAATGTAGGCATTTAGCTGCCAATAACCCTTACCATATAGCCGGTAATATCTTGTCTAAAGAAAAGAAATTGTCCTTTTTTCCTTTTACCTTTTGTTTTTTTTTATAAATGTACCTGTGAAATGAACCCCGGTTGCTCGAATAGATTTTTTGACTGCTTTTTTAACAGAAACAGAGGATAATTGTTTAAAAGTTCCATTTCCAAGGGAACATATTGGCGTTTCACAAAGCATCCATTGCTTTGTTTCAGTTACATTATTCAAGTTGATTTCCAAGCTAATTAGATTATTAATCTACTATAGCCCGCCTCCATAGGATTGTGTAGTGGTGAAGAACCTTGATAAGTGGTGGTGGAGATCCTCACTTAGCACTGAAATTTTTTCCACAGCAGGTGGCGTTTTCTCCTGATCATTCATCTGATGTTTACCATCATCACCAGAGGAAAGCTGGAAGGTAAGCGGGTTCCTTTAAATGGATTTGTCTGGAGGCAAGTTTAAGTCTCTTTTTTAAACACTCGAAATCACTATCAAATTTTTTCTTTGTCATGTTGTCTTCGAACCTGAAACGCTTGTAATCTATGCGTGCGCTCTAACCACTACAGCACGTCACCCCCCAAATGGTCACTTAATACCTCAAATTTATTCTGATAAAGTGTAGACGAGAAGGATGTCTGAGTACTCGTTATAAAGTTGAATTGCAAAAAATTTTGGGAATGACTTCAGTAAGAGATACTATAAAGTCGATAGGAGACACCGAGTACAGTCCTCGGATAATAAGACAAACGTATTGTCTCATGTGTCTCTCTTATTAATCTGTAGCTCTTCTTGGTGGGATGGTTTACTGTTCACGCGTTAAGATACGACGAAAGGAGGCCGCAATAGTATTAATAAACTCTTTGTTTATTAACTCGGTGTTATGATCGTAGGCGCATGAGAAAGAGATGTACAGAGAAACCCTGCTTTCGATTGCTGCACATTGTAATAATGAAAAAAGCGAGATAGCCGACTTGATGACTTTAAAGGGGACTGATTTATTTTATCTTCAACTAGAGCAAAAACCTTCCCTCATTGCTGGGTGCCTTTGTGTTGTATACCTATAAAATGTATTTCTCATAAGAAAATTTTAAAGGAATACATTGAAACTAATGATTTGTATTGAGTACCAAGTCATCTAGACGAAACTCACAAACTTATATTCGAACAGTTTTCTAGATATACGAACATCAATATTTACTTTTTATAGGAGGTGTTACACCCACTTATTCGACTTTACCCATATTTCGGTTGATGATGTGTATTGACCACGAAGTTATTTAGACCAAATTCCGAACTTTCAACTAATACCGTTACATACATAGATATACAAAAAATCAATATTTACTTTGTATGACAATTGCCACTCCCACTTATCCAATTCCGACCACTTTTTAAGTGATAATTTATATTGACCATGAAGTCATTTGAACCAAATTTAGAAACTTTCGCTATTACCGTTCTCTAGATATACAGAAATCAGCATTTATCTACTTCCGCCTACTTTATGACTGATGATTTGTAATCATCACAGAGTAATTTAGGCCAAATATTGAAACTCTTACTATTACCGTTTTAAAGGTGTAAACCTATAAATACAAATTTAATATGGGCGTGGCGCTGCCCAGTTGAACAATTACCATCAGTAAAAGTACATCATTCCAACGAAGGTATTGGTTTGTAAATCGGCTCAGTGGCTCTCGAGTTATAAAATGACGAACACAGGACAACTTATTTTTATGGGTCCGCCAAATAATTTTTTTTTGAAAACAGGGCGCAAAACATCGAGTGTAGCTTCAGCTGTGTGGCACGTAGCGCCGTCCTGTTAGAACCAAATGTTGCTAATATCCTCCTCTTCAATTTTTGTGAACAAAAGTTCGTTCAACATGGCCCGATAACGATCGCCATTGACCCAAAAAAACAAACCAAACAATCAACCATGAACTAGTTTAACACATGACGTATAAAATATGCAATTACAATCAGTTAAAATGATCGCAAGTAATCCGATGGAAACATTGACTAACACCCCAACAGAATATGGTGCAAAATTGACGTATTTTGAGTACAAATTAATTCGGTCCGACTTTTTAGCTCAAAAAAAGAAATGAATTAACAAATTTATCAAAATAAAAATTTATCAAATCACTGCTTACATCTATCTTTTCCTCACCACTGTCAGCCAATGTCCGAATCCCGTCTCAGAAAAACTTATCGTCTTTTGAGGCGATCTACTTTGAAGTGATTCGGAGAGTTGCCAAAAGATATTGTATCTGTTGAAACAGGTAATATTCAGAAGAAGCATTGTTTGAAGAACACGGCGGGTGCGGCATTTAATCGTTGCTAATAATTTTTTGGCAACGTGCGACGTGAGACCGAGCATCGTCATGCAAAAGAAAAAACTTTGTCTGTCTTTATAATTCAGTCGTTTTGCACATAATGCACTGTTCAAAAGAAGTAATTGCAGTTTGCTCCGATTACCGAGTTTTAGCAAGATTGCATTGTAAATACTAAAACACAAAAATATTGTCGAAATAAACGAAGCTTGGAAGAAAAAAAAAAACATCAAAAACAAAATAAAACCCGATGGGTTAGTTTTTTTTTTTTTAACCCGGGTTTTTGCCAACCCTGATAGAATGTGGTTTTAAAAGAAAACTAAAGAAAAAAATGAGATGAAGTCAATTTTCTTACAAAGTTTCGTAGAGATTAACGATGGCGAAACATGCCTGAGCGAGCTGAGTGAAAACTTTGTATGCTGTGGGTGAAACATAACCTTAATGGAAGATTAAAAAAAGCAGAGATGGTAGAAAGAATTCCAAATTCATTATTGTCAGAGTTTGAAGTGAGAATAAGGTGAAGTATATGGCAAATATTTTAATATATTGGTCTCCTGGTGATGTACGTACGACCTGAACGGCGGAGACAAGACGAAACGTGAACATTATAATCGCTAGTGACGACGATTGAACGAACGTTCAGGCAATTTTTGTGGGTGCTTTTATGACATCTCCCGCTTTAATTTTTAAAGTTTGCAATTAACAATTTTTTATTTCAGACTTAAGCGGTTCTTCCTTAATAACGATAAATTGAAAATTGTTCTATTCGTTTGATTTAGAAAAGTTTTTGACTTTTTTGTGGATTTCCGTCCTTCTGCAAAGTAAACAAATTGGTGTTACAAACAAACTTTTGCATTTGATAGATGAGTATTTTAGCCCAGTTAAAACAACGAATTTTATTTTATTATTTTATTTTTTTGTTAAGCCAAAATGCAAACAAAAGTAATAACAATTTGGTTTTTTGTTTATGCCTCCTTTTTTGGCCTTTATAAAATGCAACCGTACGAGAGGCAACAACGGAACTATTAAACGTAAATAGGTATATAGATACAGTGTTGGAACAAATAATAGGGATATTATTTGATGTATTGAAGATTTATTGATAGAACATTGTTCAGACCATGAAAAGCTCCAAAACTAAAGTATTTAATGCAATACAATGAAAGAAAGAGCTTCAGAGATTAAGGGAAGAATGCGTGGAACAACTGTAAGTTTGGATAAACTTTCAATTCGTCCTCAAAGGTTAATCCTTTTGAGTCATAAAATAATCTAAGAAATGTTCATATTGCTCCTCTTTCAAATCGCCAATAAAAAAAAAGGATGAGGATGCTAAACTTATGGATGAGAGTCCTCGTAACGTATCTTTTCTCAGTAAACAAAAACAACACCTACACCGTAATAGTTAGTACAACGTGCTATGGTCTGACGAAACAACGAAAGAAAGATTAATTAGCAAAATCGTATGTACGAACATATTTTAGTTGCAATTCTTACTTTATTTGAGTTTAATAAATAAACATTTAAGTAACTGTTAAGCTGTGTTGCTATTATTTGTTCCACCACTGTATATACTACTACATATATATAGTATTTAATATAGATTCGTTAATATATTTACCATTTTTCTATAGTTTTTTTTATTTATTTTTTATTTTATTTTTTAAGTTGAAATACTGCAACTGAAAGCTTAAATTATTTATAATCTTGACGTTCATTTTGTTCATTCATGTTCCTAGTAAAGCTGGCTGTATGCAACAGACAGAGTCTGGGCTAGAGTGTTGGAGTTGCTGTTACAGTTGTCGGCCGGCAATTGTCCGCCAAAATAAGTTTTTATTTTGTTTTGGCTGAAAATGTGTGGATTATGGAGCAAGAAATAAAAACGTGCGAACAAATTGTTTGTTGTCTACCATAGCTGGGAGTTATTGTATATATTTTTGTGGTTTTTTGGCATATTCAGCAATTCGATTTTTTTCCCCACCTTTTTTTTGCATGTGGTAACTACTCCCCCTAGATTCATCTATACGCCGTAGTCAGACAACAATATGGGGCAGTAAAAGGCAGCATGTACGTTGTCTATTGTGGCGCTAAAGCAGCTGCAGCTTTTGTAGCTGTTGCGTTAGTCAAACTCAAAGCCAAACTGTTGGGTATCAAACCCAATGTGGCCGCTGTTGTGGGCGTATTAGCAGTGGTTGCTGCCTCCTGTAAAGTGAGGAAGGGAAGGGGTAGTAAAAGTATTGTATTTATTAAAATAAATTGGCAGAGAAAAGCTGTATAAACATTATTAAAGTATAAAAATATATATTTTCATTTCAATTTGTAAAACAATTTGTTGTTGTTGTTGTTATTTGTTCGTATCCGAATGCAGTGCATATCGCGTTATTGCATTTTATTATCCAACCATTTTATGTTTTCAATTATTTTCACTTAATTTATACTATTTATACATTTTTTTTTTTTTTTGAAAATCTTTTTTTGTACAATTTTAATTTATTAAAATAATTTATAGTCAAAAAACAACAAAAACAATCACTGGTAAACAAACAAACAAACAAATAAGTATAAAGGCATACACAAATCGATTGAAGTCATTATGCCAGTCGTATATATGGTTCAGTAAAACATTTAAAAAAAGAAAATTATTTAAGAAAAACAAATTCAATTTAAAATCAACAACAACTTACAATACTTAGTGTTCGCACAATGCAGGCACGTTGTGTTTGTGGAATTTCATCATTATCCATGGCTGGTGAACTGCCACGCGATGACATGGAGCCATTAGTGTGTATCATTTTTATATCATCTGACATCCGGCCATCTAAAGAGACATCATCACGATGGCCATCCTGTAAAGAAAGTTGATGAAAAGGCAAAAAAGCTATTAAGTACTTTAATATAAAACTTAAGGAAACTTTTAAAATTTTACAAGATTTGTTTTTAAATATGAAATTTATTTTAAAAAATTTTTAATAACACTATGCAACAAGCAAAAATATCAAATATCAATTCAATATATTTTGATGCGCTATGATCGCCTAACTTCAAACCTCATCTGCCTTTCAGTTTCTATGGATAAGTTTCTTTTTAGAATTCTTTTTCTAAAATATAAGATTTTTCATGAGGCTGCTACATACATCTCATGATAACTTTGAAACGACTTATTCGATTTCGTCACTTCATATGTTAAAAGATTCCAAATTATACCAGCTTTAAGTCATTTTAATGTCATTTTTTAATATAACCAATATTTTCTCATATAAAAGAAATAAAATAAACCATAAACCAAAAAAATCGATGGGTAGATAAAGGGTCCGCCAAATAATTTTTTTTTTCTTTTTGAAAATGCTATAAAAAAACTACTGAATATTTTCTCAAATTTCTTCTTTTATTTGAAAGTACAATCCTTCCGGTTAATAACGGAAAATAATTTCATTCAAATGGCTGCCTCGGCTGGCAATGCAGTAGCCTAAACGATCGGTCCAATTTTTAAGCACATTATCGATTGTGTGCAGCTGTATTTCACCAATGGCTTCACGAATATTGTCCCTTAAAGCCTCAATTATCTCTGGCTTATTGGCGTAACACTTATCTTTGACGGCACCCCACAAACAATAGTCCAACGGTGTCAAATCGCAGCGCCGAGATGGCCAAACGACATCAGTTCTGCGGCTGATAATGCGACCTTCAAAAACAGGGCGCAAAAAATCGAGTGTTGCTTCGGCTATGTGGCACGTAGCGCCGTCCTGTTGAAACAAAATGCTGCTAATGTCCTCCTCTTCAATTTTTGTGAACAAAAATTCGTTCAACATGGCCGGATAACGATCGCCATTGACTGTAACGGCCACCGCTTGCTCATTTTCGAAGAAAAATGTTCCAATTATGCCTCTGGACAAAAAAATTGGCACCAAACAGTGACTCGTCTTGTGTATATCGGCTTTTCAATGTATGCGTGCGGGTTTATATACCCGCCAAGATCAAAATGAGCTTCATCTGAAAGGATGATTTTTTTGGCAAAATCGGCATCTTCCGTAAGTCGATCGCAGGCCCAGATTCCCAGCGTTGTTCAAGCGTATACACAACTATATTCATTCAGCGGAAGAATAAAACTAATTATCTGTCAAATCAGACATGAGCTAAGCGATAACATTCACGAAAGAAGCACCAGTTGAAAAAAAAACGTTAGATGGCGGCCCCGATACTTATTTTATTCCTAATAAAGTGAAAGTACTTAGTTTTGAAAAAAAAATTTTTTTGCTGTAATTGCCAAACAAAGGTTCTTCTTTGGTACATTAGATGTTCTGAAATCGAAGCTAACCAAAGAGAAATCAAAGCTCTCCTGGCGCCACGCTTAAGAGACTGAAATGTCTTAGAAAACAGAGTATCGGATTCGACATAGGTCATATGCCAATTTTTTCTACAACGAAAGACAATATGTGCTTTTTGCTGTAATTGCCGAAAAATCCAACAAAGGTTCATCTGAGTAGCATGTAATAGATATCTTTTAAAAAATCAAATAAACAAATAGTTTTATTTTTATAAAGAAGGTTAACAAAGTATGATCTCAAAATGATTTCGACTTTTATTTTATTTTCTATGATTTCCTGAGTTTGATTCGCTTATATAGAACCAAGTAAAATCTCTCATCATATTTTCATTCCATACCGCCTGATAACGATGATCCATGGCCTAAAGTTGTTCACCATGCTCGTCGCTTACGGAACCCTGGTTTTCCGAAAAGAATTCCAAATCCGAATGTAAGAAATGTATTTTGAGTGACATTTTTGCACCTTGAATAAGCATTGATTAATTTTTTTTATTTTTTTTATTATATTTCATTAATAGTTACTTATTTTTACAAAGAAGGCCAATACATGGAGCTATTTGCCGCGCACAACCGTCTTGCGCAATTAGTGAATGAACATACTCATATATCGTATATAGATGGGCGCCAAAATAACACCTTCGACCTTTTGCTCACTACACACCCTGAAAAGTATGTAGTTGAGGTCCTTGCACCTCTCGGAAATTCGGATCACTGTACCATTTCTGCCTTTCCAGTTCTCCATTGTTCACAGCGCTTCACATACAGCTACGAAGCGCTTGGTTTTCAATTACGGGAAAGCTCGTTGGCTGAGCTTAACGATTTCTATGAGCATTTTAATTGGAAACTTTGTTTCCTTGATTCTAATGTGAATGCCGTGGCCGAAATAGTTGTCAATAATTATAATAAAGCTAGCGATGGATAATTTCATCCCATCCAGACAGCTTCCGATTAAATCAAGAGATAAACTTGGTTTAATCAGACGTGCAAGCTTGCAATCAGATCCAGAGAGGAAGCATTCAGAAATTGACGTAATAACAAATGCGATCATACTGATTCGCTACGCAAACAGGCGAGATCTTCGTGTGCCGCAGTACTTAGGCGCGAAAAGGCTCTATACGAACTTTTCCGCGGGGAAGTAAGAGCTTTTGGTCATTCATTAAAAAGCTTAAGAACAGCTCTAGTTCGGTCCTTATAAAGGATGACCAATCATTCACTAACCCGGTTGATAAGGCAAACCTTCTGGCTGAAATGTTTGCAGGTAATTCGAACTGGCCGGAGAACGTTCAACCACTACCCGAACTTGAAAGAGTATCAGTGACTTTGCTCAGTATATTCTTTCGAGCTCATACAGTAAAAAAGGTTCTTGCAAATCTCGACGTTAATTAGTCTTCTGGGCCAGATGGTATTCCCACGCTGGTCCTGCAGCGGTGCTCTTCGTCGCTTGCGCGTCCATTGGCTAATCTTTTCAGTGTGTTCTATCGTGCGGGTGTTCTTCCATCTCGCTGGAAGATTGCCAATGTAACGCCAATCGCTAAAAAGGGTAAGACTAGTAACCCTGAAAACTACCGCCCAATTGCAGTTTGTTCGGTACTTTCCAAAGTTATGGAGAGTATGATTAATCATCACCTTGTGAAATATTTAGAGTCCAACAATTTGCGGTTTCCGTAAGGGTCGCTCTATTGGTGATCTGCTGGCGCTACTCTCTGAAAGGTGGAATAGGTCCATTCACGGATTTGGTGAGAGTAAAGTTGTGGCCCTGGATATTTTCAAAGCGTTTGACAGAGTCTGGCACGAAGCTCTCATATCCAAACTTATTGCTTTTGGTATCGGTGTTACTTTTCTCGATTTATATCGAGTTTTCCCAGAAGTCGCACATTTTGCTCAAAAGCTTCGCTTATCTCGTCAATTCAGCGTCGAATTTCATCTTTCAGAGTGTCAGTTGTTTGTGGTTTGTTCACGTAACCCGGTCTTTCAAATGGCTTCAGAAAAAATAATCCAGCGGCGTTAAATCACAAGAAGGAGGCGGCCGAGAAATTTATCATGCAATCACTAAATTGTTTGGCTGGCAGTGTGGCTTGTGGCGCCGACCTGCTAAAACCAAAGGTCAACATTAGCCCATTGTGGCCACAAAAAATTGGTTTTCATGGGTTTATAGCGCAAAGAATTCACGGTGACGGAGTTTCCTTGATCAGTTTCGGCCGATCATGCCGCCTAACAACAAACCGCACCAAACGGCCACTTTTTTGGATGCAATGGTTTGTCTAGGACTGTTTGTGGATTTTGTGAGTACCATATGCAACAATTTTGTTTGTTTACGTAACCGCCTAATTGCAAATGGACCTCATAACTAAAGATGATTTTGTTGAAAAATGTGGTTCAAAATCTTGCGACGTACTAGAGGTGGATATTTACCCGACATCACATTCCATTATTAATTCCCATATTTCTATTTTATATTGCTATGAATAAAACTAAATTCGTCAAAAAAAATGTGTTTTTAAGCAAATTTACTTCTTTTTTTATAATTTGTTTCTCAATATCTCAAAAAATATTGGTCATATTAAGAAACGATATTAGAATGACATAAGGCTGGTATAATAGCGTAACGAAATCGAATAAGTCGTTTCAACGTTATAAAAAGATTTATGAAGCTGGCTCTTCGAAAATGTCACATTTTAGAAAAAAATCCAAAAAAAAACTTATCCATAGAATCTGAAATGTTGATGATTATAGTGGTTATCCAAAGTCAGAAAATTTTTTTCCATTTGTTGGATAGCGTTATTAACATCTTTAATTTGTGAGGTAAAGACAACGCCTTTGTGAAACGTTAAATGTTGCAGATGAGAATTTCAACTCAATCTAGACCTTCAACAACAACTGCCTAAGGCTCATTTTTAAAGTATTCTAATCAGCCATAATCCTACACCATAGTTCAAGGCACTCAGCCGATTCTAATTAAAAAGGAAATTCTATGAAGGAAATGGAGATGAAGTGAAAAAACCCTGCAAAGATCCATAGTTAAAAGCACGCAAACGGGGACAAAAGTTGCTTGAAACCAGATAAAAACATTAATCATAGCTTTAAGCCATTTTCGTTATGGCTCTTTAATTTTCAGTGGATCGTTTAAACACCTTAAAATGGTAATATTGTTCAACTCAATTTTGTTTTGAGTCAATTATTTGCAATTCATTTTAAAAGAAAAAACACTGTCATGGTGTTTCAAAAAAATTTCAAAATATTGTTTTCCCGCCAATTATTATTGAAAATGACACAACAATCATCCGAAAATTTCATAAAGTTTCAATTAAAAATTTGTCAAATGGCTATTAATTGGAACGTTTTAACCACATTAACCGCTTAACCCAAAAAAAACCTGCCACATATATGGTCAAAAACAAAAATGTGCAGCACTTTCAAAATTTTGATTTCATATTTCAAAACAATAAAAGTCTTTGCAAAAAAAGGAAATATTGAACACACGCACCTCTTTATTACTGATTGAGCCAATTGGACTGTTACAAATGCCAAATTTAAGTTCCATGCTTAAATGGGCTTCAGTATCACTTGTATTGCTACTGCCATCACCACCCAACAGTGATGATGATGACGTTGACAAAATTGTATTGCTGTTGGTTGCAGCATGCAATATGGCTACATCTGTTGTTGCTATTGTTGTTGTACTATTCGTATTGACCACTGTTGTTTGTTGTGTAATGCTGTTGTTGCTGTTGTTGTTGTTGTTGTTGCTTGTTGTTGGCATTTTAACATCGGGCATTGAAAAGCAAGTTGTTGTCTGTGGCAATGCCATGATATTGTTGTTGTTGTTATTGTTGCTGTTGTTTGTATTGTGGTTTTTATTGTTGTGATTATTGTTGGTATCATTGGTGTTGTCAATGATGGTACAATGTAAACTGTTATTATTAGGCTCCTTGTTGTTTGTTGTTGCCATATTATCCAACTCCTCAGCATTTATATGATTATCAGTGATGAGACTGCTAGTGCAGCTGCTACTGTTGCTTGTACTATTATTATTGCATTCATTGCCCAATTCATAGATATTAACCATATGAGCCGCTTGAGCATGTACCATTAGATCCCAGGGATTGTTAAAGGCATCTTTGCAGACAGCACACAGTAAACGTGCTCCCATAGGCGGATTTTCTAAAGTGAAAGTTGAATAGAAAAAACAAGAAATTTTTTATTAAGTTTTTATTAATACTAAAGTAAGGTTACGGGTCATGATATTTTTTAACTTTTAGCTCAACACTCGGTCATCATAAACAACTCAATTTGAAAAGTATTTGCCAAATTACACAAAAAACTATGTTTTTTTTCTACTTTTCAAGCCCTGCAAATAAAACACAGAAAAGGAGAAAGAATATGAGCAAGAGTAAGTGTAGGATTTTGCTGCAGCCACACTAAACAATGTATCATCTCATGTTGTTGAACAAACAACTGGAACAACATCTGTTTTACTTACACAGCCTTGATCCTTGAAAACCAAACAAAAAGAAAACATGTTTTTTTAATTCTATAATTTATAGAACCAAACACTTTCTCAATCTTTATCGCTTTAGTCTTGACTCTTTTTCTCAACCATTTTAATATTTCTCTGTTGTTGCAACTTATGTATATATTTGGGATACATGTAAAACAGGAGCACAATTGTTTATTGTTTAAGTGTTAAACAATAATAAATTAATTACAAACAAAACATCCTTCTAAATACACACAAAAAACAAAAACCATACACCCTCAACTCTTGTACAGTCATTGCAGCAACATTTGCAATTCATTTGTAACACTTTAAGAAACTGTTGCCTGAAATTGTATTGTTGTGAATACTAAAGAGAGTAGAGTGGAGCAAAAGCAAGAGAAAGAAGTGAACTTCATAACAGAGGAATTAATCCTGCCAATTTTGTGTTTCTTTTACTACGATACGGTTTAACTTTATTAAAACGCTTGAGTTCTTTTTAATTGCGTTCAATAAAATAAATAATATGTAGTTGTTGTTTCATACTTACACTTTTACTTTATAAAATTATAGCTATACGTTAAACAACTATTTAACTTCTGCTTAATACATCTAATTACTGAATAAACGACTCTTAGTACGACTTTACTCTATGACTGTCAAACTATAACTGACTAACTTAGCGCAATGTGCCACCTTTTATAGTAAATTATCATCAATTTCAAATGTTCCCGTAGTTACTACAAATTTCAATTTATCGAAATTCAAAAGATGTAAGACTATAATGCACAAAAATAAATTTAACTGGCAACACCTTTAAGCACGAAAATGATAACACAAATAATTATGTATTGACCAATACATTGAGAACCTTGACACGAACCATTAGAATAAATACTATAATAAAGTTTATAACTAATTTGGTATACGAACTAATTTTTATTCGAACAAACGATTTTTTGCTATTTGGAATTCACTTATTCGATCACGAATAAAATGAAATGAAATTTTAATGATGGCTTTCGAAGTACAAAAAACAGTTAGGAACTTTATGGCATAGTAAACAGACTTTGTAAAAAATTTTATGTCAATAGTTGTCAAGGAAAAGCGACGCATCTTTCTCAACATAACTTTAGAATCTAAAAAAGAGATTTGCAATTATTAACCTTCGTAAGGTTTGAACCTGTACTGTTTGCCTCCTTTTCAAGCACTTTAACTATTATTAAACTTTTTGAAAATTTTATTTTATCATTAACGGATTTTTAATCCGTTTACAATACTTAGTCTGTAATTTTATTCGTTTCGTATCGAATAACATCATTAGAAAATTTTACGCTATAAATCGATAATATAGGAAGCAGCGAAGACTGACACTCGCTGCGGGGTGAGTATCTTGACTACAATTTAGAAAACTTCTCCAGCGTTTGCAAACAAACAAAAACAAAATGATTTTTTGTTCTCTAAATGAGGTTGTTTATCTTTAGATTCAGTATTAAAACTCTCCAAAATCTCTTTTTCATATTTGCCAGCAACCGTTTCACCTTTTTTAAAGTAATCGGTGCACATATTGGTCAACAGACTCACAAGACCCATTACACAGGTAGCTTTTCACAATACAATAAAAGTTTATGCAAATTGTGATAACTACGCATGTTAAAAAGGCCTACAGCATCCGAAACAATTTTCAAATTTTTAATCACCGATCATTAATCCATGGTTTTTATCTACTATTTCTATCTTGACGAATACCTTTAGTTGATCTGAAAATTTATCCTCGTTTGTGATGAAACTTTTTAACCATTGGAATTGATGGTAGGATGGATTGTGTTAAAATATCATGACAGTTGTTTCAATTTCTTGACAAATTTTTACAATGAATTTTATTTGTTAAAATTATGGATCCGTATACCTCCTTGGTATACCTCCTAAAATTAACGCTATTAACGCTATTTTTGGTCAACATAATTGTTCTTCTGAGATAGCTATTTAAAGCTCAGCTCAACGCGGGCTTAGCAGGGGCGTTATACAATGAGCATATGATGAATTTCGCGTAGAATTTAGATTTCAAACAATGCAGGATGCACCTAATGCATGAATTGAAACTCCTTGTTTATTTGTCATTGGAGCTTTTTTTTTGGAAGCACTGTTATCGTCCGAATTTTTTTGGGCTGCTGTTGAAAATTATGTTTTCAACAAGACGGTTCCAAGAGCATCACGACACTACCGATCTTGGCTTTATTGCATGATATCTTTTCCGGTTTTAAAATTTCTTGATTTGGTGATGTCAAAACCAATAATCGTCAAGTTATCGCCGAAATACTGCCCGAAATGCGCAAAAAAAAGTGCAGCAGATGATGCAACCAAACCAGAGGCGGTCATTTAAATGACATATTTCGTACATATTGGCAAGGACAAAGCATTATGATGAAATAAAAGTTTCATTAAAATCAGAGCATTACGTGTTTTTATTTTACTTTATTTTTGAAACCGAAAAATTGTTAACCTTATACATTATCTTTAATCAGCATACCAAATTCACTTTAGTTCCATTTTAATTTATAATAACGAGGATGGCTGTCAAATACATATAAAATATAATTTTTAATACAATTTTACAGTCACATGGTACTGTTTGATTATCAAATATGATTTTCTAGAACATCTTTTCTCGTGAAGTTGAAAAAGTCTACAAATTTTTAAAATATTTATTGTGTTTTAACCCCAGTTTACTCTTTCTAGCTCCACTGTTAACTTAGCTAGCTTTACATATTCACGTATTTGTATTATATTCTCGCATTTGTGTTGCTGTTGTTGTTTAAAACTAACAACATGTGCCATAACAATAAAAATAAACATCATCATCATCATCATCATCATCAAACTCATTTTGTTGCATTTTGCATACGAATACTCGTTGTTATACTCACGTATTCGTATCAGTAAGTAAATGCGAGTAAATCTATATGTATCTCTGTGCACATACTACTGAATATAAAATGTCTGTATTTGTATTAAAAATGTATTATATTGCGTTTGTATGTTTGTATGTTTGTATTGCATAATAAATATATTCTTACTTGTTGGCAACGTTATATCCTGGCACTTGCAAGTAAACCTTAGCTTGCAATAACTTCTCTTGTGGTCTAATAATTCAGCCAACTCGTTGAAACATTCTCGACAATTGCCGCAAATTAATGTGTCAGGATTGCCTAGAAAGAAAGAAAGAAAAATATAATAAAAATGAAAATGAAACAGAGTTGTGATATATGTATACAATACATACATATTATGTAATAATTTCTATATATTTTTTATGGAATAAGCAATGTAGTGAAAAAGAAAATATTTAAGAAATATGAAAATATTGTCGGTAAAGAATCTACTAATTTTTTCTAAATTCTAGATTCAATTATGTACCAGTAGTTTCCTTTTATGCCAAGTTTAGTGTAAACTTGTATGAATCAGTTGCTGATAAAAGAATTAAAAGAGTTGCGTTGATTTTTGGGTAAAATTCATATGACCATGTAAAATAATGCACTATGTTTATGTTTATGTTTATGTTTATGTTTATGTTTATGTTTATGTTTATGTTTATGTTTATGTTTATGTTTATGTTTATGTTTATGTTTATGTTTATGTTTATGTTTATGTTTATGTTTATGTTTATGTTTATGTTTATGTTTATGTTTATGTTTATGTTTATGTTTATGTTTATGTTTATGTTTATGTTTATGTTTATGTTTATGTTTATGTTTATGTTTATGTTTATGTTTATGTTTATGTTTATGTTTATGTTTATGTTTATGTTTATGTTTATGTTTATGTTTATGTTTATGTTTATGTTTATGTTTATGTTTATGTTTATGTTTATGTTTATGTTTATGTTTATGTTTATGTTTATGTTTATGTTTATGTTTATGTTTATGTTTATGTTTATGTTTATGTTTATGTTTATGTTTATGTTTATGTTTATGTTTATGTTTATGTTTATGTTTATGTTTATGTTTATGTTTATGTTTATGTTTATGTTTATGTTTATGTTTATGTTTATGTTTATGTTTATGTTTATGTTTATGTTTATGTTTATATTTTAGTCATGTTTCGTTACCATTATTATCTTAAATTTTTTTATTTTTTAGATAATACAACGTTAACTGATTTAAATAATGCCACTGGAATAAACTATAATTCATTTTGTTATTTAATCCGAGAAGTTTTGACCAGTTTAGGAAACAGACCTAACAAGTGTTACCGAGAAGACATAACAAGTATTTTTAAGGTATGTATAGTACCGTTTTTTAATATGTTTTAAAAATCGAACGGTTATTATTCGACCGATGTTTTGGCTTTGTCGAATACGGTTTGTTAAAAATGTTCATTTTTCGAATAGAATAACCGGTTAATTTGAATATGTCTATTGCAAACATGCTCATCATTTAAGTATTTTTCTAAATTTAATATATAACGTCTGATTTTTATATATAGTATATGGCAACCTTAAACGTCTCACAAAGAACTTCGAGACCATGGTAGATTGAGAGAGATATGCACACTTGAGCAACACTAACTTGTTCTCATTTTCAATAAATATTGATTTTTTTATATAGAGAATGATGAACAACTAGACTCATTGAAAGGCATCTGCAGACGCCGACACCGAACGGCAGATGTATTAGTTAGAGAAGTTTTTCACAGAGTAAATACTTATAACCAATCGCTATCAATGTTGTGAGGTGATGCCGCTGTTGAAAATTGTTAGACAGTGTGGCCAGGGACTTAACCTTGGACTTCTTGGTTGGTAGTCGTGTGTCTTACATAGCATAACCATAGTGGCACATTGTATACGGGTACAATTCGAAGCGAGATTGTGCCGGACACGTGGGGTTTTGTACAAAGAATAGCTCAAAATATGTTTACCAGCCTACTATTTCATTCTCCAAAAGCGATACAAAAAAACCATGTCTTTACACTAAGCCGTACTCGTACGTGACCTGAGCTCAAGTATCAATCGTCAGAAAACGTACTAGTACGTCTTCCGCAAACACTGTGTTGAATACGTGGTGCATGCATTTATGTTTTCCTCTAAAGTTTGAAAATGTTGGAACTCGATGGAAACAAATGAAAACTTGATTCTATACCAAGTAGCCTCCAGGCGTAAATAAAACTCCTACAAAATACTCCGTAAAAAATGAATTACAGGATGAAATATTAGGACGTTTCGTTGTCGAGGAAGAAAGGCCCTAAAAAACCTGAAAGATGTTCTAACATTACAAATTTGCTAGAAACTACAACATAGGACAAGAATATATCAACTTTATTTGCTAATGCAACAAGAATTGAGAAGAATATAATTTTAAAAAAAGAACCGGTTAACCGATTACTTGATTAATTTTTAACCAAAAACTGGTTATTTAGAAATTGAAATTTTTCGAGTTATTTGAAAACCGGTTTTTGCAAAAAGTCGAATAATCGATCTCCCTAAAATTTAAGCATAATATGCTTTAACATTAACACTCATATTTATAAAACAGTAAAACGTGTTTGATATCTATTTTAAGAAAATTTTGTATGAAGAATTTGAAATAAAATAAATTTTAAAATTTAAATTTAATTATATGAGTATGGGGTTAAGTTTTTATGTATCGACCCGTTGCGAATTTGTGTCAAACGTTGACATTGGAAAATCATCGATGACTGACGAAGAATTTTCTTTCGTGTCATACATCATTTTTTAAAGTAATTATCCAAATTTTCTTAGATAACAAAAGTTGAATTTGTCTTATAGTCTTCCGTGTATTAGTGTGTCCTAACAGGTAATATCATCAAGAATATATATATTTATTAATTCCCATAACATTCCATGCAGGAACACATGGACTTCTCTGAGAGTGAACTTCACCCGCTTCTATTTTTAAACTCATTGAAAGGGACCTACATCTTAACGCCGGCTCCGAACGGCAAATGCATTAGAGAAGTTTTCAATAGTAGTAATACTCATAACTAACTAGTTACTAGCTAATATTATGTATGAGTTGGTGATACCACTGTAGAAAAACTTTTCGTTTTTTCAGATGTTCTGGCCTGGCATTGAACCGAGAACTTTCTGGTTGGTAGGCGGGAGTCTTACCTACCATACCACAGCGGTATGATCATCAAGAATCATTAGTGCTTTAACTTTAGCATGTATTCCACTCGTAACAGACAATGTCGCTAAGTTTCATCTTTATTTATTATGGTGCCACTACAATGTAGTTGTCATACGTAACTCCCTTTGTTGGTGTCATTGTCTCTGTGGCGATTATTTATTGATGAAAATATCATAGTGACAAAGTCGCTCGAAGACGCCACCGGGTAATTAAAAAAAAAATACTGATGAATAAACCTTTTTTCTTTCAAAAATACCGTATAAGTCTAATAAGATTTGAAAAAATAACACTTGATGGCTTTATAAGTGAAAGTGAAACAAGTTATTTATTCGTTAATACACATTGTACTTTTAAACTTTCAGTGGTGGAGTTATAGGCAGAAGATTTACTCTCTTAAAATTTCTCATCTAAGCCTGTGCTTATTTAAATTTATTTAAATATTGAGACCAAAGACTGTACTTGAGATAGCATTATTGATCTACAAAATAATCTTAGAGGTCCCAAATATTGCAATGCAGAGAAGTAATTATATCCTCTTAAGGAAGATATATTTTGTATTTAATTAAAGATTCAATTACTAATTAATTACAAACAGAAATCACAAGATAAAATTATAATTAGTAATTGTTTATTAACATTA
Organism: Wohlfahrtia magnifica; assembly: GCA_023159175.1. NCBI lineage: Eukaryota > Metazoa > Arthropoda > Insecta > Diptera > Sarcophagidae > Wohlfahrtia > Wohlfahrtia magnifica. The sequence continues at coordinate 1,764,004 of JAKWBJ010000187.1, read as the reverse complement.
AAACAAAGTCTTGCAAGTAATTGAGATTGCTAGAAATTGAGATTGCTCAACAATAACACAATAATTAATAATCGGTAAAACTTAATTACCAATTAAGTGCTTAAAATTTTAACCAACAGTTACAAAAAAAATCCAATTTAATTTTTAAATATTTAAAATTACTAGTAATTGATTTTTGGTGTATTTTAATTATTTATAAAAAACAATGAAATTAACTTAACGAAAATCCCTCACTAAATTCTCTCTAAATGAATTATGAATAGAATTAAGCATAATCAATTATATTTGTCAATAAATCAATTACGTACAATAAGTAATCGACAACCACCAACGACACTGGTCTACAAAAAACAAAAAGTTTTCTTGCCTTTAAATAAAACCATGTGAAATATAATGATTTTGATGAGTTTTATCCTTCCGCTGAACGAATATGGTTGTGTATACGCTTGAACAATGCTGGGAAATATTGCGACATTACTTTGAAAATCATGGTAATGTTGCAGAATGTGTACGATGTATTCAGATGAAGCTCATTTTGATCTTGGCGGGTATGTAAACAAGCAAAATTGTCGCATTTGGGGCACAGAAAACCCGCACGCATACATTTAAAAGCCGATACACCCAAGATGAGTCACTGTTTGGTGCAGATTTTGGTCTAGAGACATAATTGGGCCATTTTTCTGCGAAAATGAGCAAGAAGTGGCCGTTACAGTCAATGGCGATCGTTATCGGGCCATGTTGAATGAATTTTTGTTCACAAAAATTGAAGAGGAGGATATTAGCAACATTTGGTTTTAACAGGACGGCGCTACCTGCCACATAACCGAAGCTACACTCGATGTTTTGCGCCCTGTTTTTGAAGATCGCATTATCAGCCGCAGAGCTGATGTCGTTTGCCCACCTCGGAGCTGCGATTTGACACCGTTGGACTATTATTTGTGGGGTGCCGTCAAAGATAAGTGTTAGATGAGTGGAGAAATACAGCTACACACAATCGATAATGTGCTTAGAAATTGGACAGATCGTGTAGCCTACTGCTTGGCCAGACGAGGCAGCCATTTGAATGAAATTATTTCCATTATTAACCGGAAGGATTGTACTTTCAAATAAAAAAAAAATTTGAGAAAATATTCAGTAGCTTTTTTTTATAGCATTTAAAAAAAAATATTTCGCGGACCAGGCACAACCAAACGTTTAAGATTCAAAAATTCCTATAAATCACCTTAACATTATTTTATTTTTTATTTTTAACAGTTTCGGAGTTATTCACAACTAAGCTACGAAAAAAAAAAATTTTTTTTGTGCAAAATCAAGAGCAATTTTTTTTTAAGAAGTCATAAAAAATTTTTCAGATTGAAAATTTTAGGTATTAAGCACTTAAATCAAAGCCTAAAATGTTGAGAATAAAATACGTTTTAAATCATGAAAATCGGTTGGCTATTGCTGATTTTTTTTTTAATTAAATGCAGGTACCTAACTTTGACCAAAATTAGCGAACAAATTTTTTCTTGCAAAAATATTTTAAATTTTTTCCTTTATTTCCAAAAAGTTATAAAATAAATTGTAGGATATACATTTTACATTTTAAGCATTTAAGTTAAAGGTGAAAGTAAAATAGCCCAGCCAGGTACTTAACTTTAGGAAAAAACTTTTAATACATTATTAGGCGACACACAAATATAATGAAAGGAAATGTCTGGTAGGACACAATACGTACGCATACCATATATGTATATTTTTCTTTGATGAATCAGTAAAGATTTGCCATTTCTCAGACTTTTCAGGGAAACCCAGTTTTCGTAATAGTTCGCATCATCACAAAATACTAAATAGCCATCTTTGCTGAAATAGCTCAGAAAATCTTCTTGTCTATATCGCAAATATGAGACTTTCGTGTCCTTATCTAACAAATTCCATTGCTGTAAAAAGTTCTGACTTTGATTTTAGAGTTCTTAGTCTCGAACAAGATCATTCAGATCAGACTGGTTTATAAAATGTGGTTTTCTCGAAGGACTTCTAAGAAGTACCTACAGATCCGTAACTGGTTTCACTTCGATTCGAAAAATCATCCTCTTCATTAACCATTTCGTGGCGTTTAGGAGACATTGGAGGTAAAGAAACATTATTGTTTCGAAGAACTGGTCGTCGAGCAGATGAAAGGTTCGGATATATGATTTTGTTCTTATTTTTTCCCTTAAATCCACGTGTAGCGGCCATGCAGAAATAACAATCATGTTCGTATTTTGGTGGTTCACTCCATATCATTGGTTTCATAAATGACATAATCTTTCTATCGTCGTCAAGACAACCTCTTAAAGCTCTTGCACAGGTATTACATAATATTTTTGGCAGCCAATATTTATTTCTTTCATCGATAGGAAATCCAAAGTAATGTATATAAGCATTCTTAAGTTGGGAAGTTATTGTATGGCGTTGTGATTTAAAGTTAATTCCCCACAGATGTAGCAAAACAAATCCGGAGAATTTTTGCAAGTCAAAGCCCTTGACATACTGTAATCTAAAACAAGAATACGTTATAAATAAGCCAACTCTATGTAGAAAAACACTTATCATAATAAAAAAAATATAAAACGGAAATAGTCCTTAGAGTATTTTTCAATATTAGCTTTTGGTTTTGATAAAATCAAACATCAGCTAGGATTTGTCTTTTCGGTTTCGCAAACAAGTGTTGAATGATAAAAAATATTGTGTTATCTTTGTTAAAAGTGCATTTTGTATTAGGATTTTTACCACAATAATAAAAAATCTTATTCTTAGAATATTTTTGACTTGCCATAGCCATAAAAAATCAACCCTTTACTTTTGTCAAAGTTAGGCACATGACTTTATGGGTTATTTTACTTTCATCCCACACCTGGCTTTCATTAAAATGCTTAAAATGTAAAATGTAACTTTATATTCTAAGAATTTTTTTATAACTTTTTGGATATAAAAGAAAAAAAAATTTCCACTAATTTTGCAAGAAAAAAATTTTCGCTAGTTTTGCAAGAAAACATTTTTGCACTAATTTTACAAAAAAACATTTTCTCGCTAACTTTAGTCAAAGTTAGGAACTGCATTTAATTTTGAATAAAATCAGCTGTAGCAAACCGATTTTCATGACTTAAATCTTATTTTATTACCAACATTTTAGGCTTTAATTTAAATGCATAATATCTAAACTTATAATTTTGAAAAATTTTTTATGAGTTTTTGAAAAAGAAATGGCTCTAATTTTGCGCAAAAAAAATTTTTTTCGCAGATAAGACGTGAATAACTGCGTAAGTGTTAAAAATACAAAAAAAATATATATATATGTTCAGGTGATTTATTGGAAACTTTGTTCTTAAATGTGTGGTTGTATTGTACTTGCATCAAAATCGGTTGAGTCGTTTTCAAGTTATGATGATATATATTAACATAATTGCTCTATTTTGGGCGAAAAATTTGTCACGTCCATAAAAAAGAAAATTTGAGTCCGATGAAAAAAAACTGAAAACGGATTTGAATTCAGCGCATCAAAATCATTATATTCCATATACGAGTAGTTCTATTTAAAGGCGTTGTTTGCTGTAGACCAGTGTTATCAAAAACAAATTTGTAAGTTTTAATAGGTAATTTACAATTATGAATTACAATGAAGTTAAAAGTACCAAGAATTATGTTACAGATTACCAATTACAAAAATAAGTAATTGGTAAAAGTCCATTAGTAATTACATGCAATAGGTAATTGATAACTACCAATTATCGTTTATACGTAAATATAATTAGTAATGGTGAGTTATAACTTATAAAGTGTAATTGCCATTGCAATTGGAAAACTCAATTATATCTCTATATATGTATATAAAAATGACGTATCTCTTCGTGATCGCTAAACTCAAAAACTACTGAACCGATTCTGACCAAACTTTATATACATGCTCTATGGGGCATGGGGAGTGTTTCTGTGTAGCTTGAAGGTCATCCGACAGATAGCGCAATATTTTTTTTTGTGTTTTGCACCGTAACTCAATAACTACTGCACTATGCTGTGTTTCGTTGAAGGCATTGGTTCGTTAATCAGCGTGCAGTGGCGTTAATTAGCCTGATACCGACTGAAACCTAACATCTTTTTGTGAAAAATATATATTTAAAAAAAGTAAATAAACAACTATCACTCTTTTTTAAACTCTGCGCAATAAGCCTGTTTTGTGAAGGCGCTAGGTGCTTGATCGGCGTGTGGCGGCGTGTAGCGGCGTTAAGTATCCCGACACCGACTCATACATAGCCTCTTTTCGTGAAAAATTCGTCAATTCGGTGTCAAACGAAAAAAAGAAATTAAATGTTACATACATTTTAATAAATTAACCCAAGGTGTTAGTGAAAGTAAATTAATTGTATTATTGAAAGCTATAGAAAAAGTAAATAAGCAACAGGTTAGACAATAAAGGGCAGCCTTTCTACCCCAACAATAACAAAAAAAAATATCATAAGAAACGTATATTGCAGTACAAAAAGCCACGCTCACGTGCAAATATTGGTCGCCGTGCACGGCACACAAATTATATGAGAGTGCTGCACTCACAGCAGTCACAAGAGGAGCGCGCAGAAGACAACGAACTAGCCAGGAATCGAATCTTAGTTTTATACCAAATTATTCACAAGAAAATCGCAAAATACGCATTGAACAACAACGTGCTGCGAGAAGAGCCTCCAGAGCAGTGAAGCACTTGCACATAAGTAAAGCACTTTGAACATTTGGACCAACTACAATAACTACAGTTTCACCGCTAGTCTGTTTTGATTCAATGGCAAACCAAATCTGCTATGTATTATTACGCCTCACAGCTTGGTCCAAACATTAATTCCTTTCGGCTATGAGGACCATAACGTTGCTGGCCAACATCAATGTGAGTAGACATACATTGAGAAGATTGCAATCAAATAGGCGCAATATCCTCAAATGCCCCACCATTTCGCCAGCCTTCAAGACGGAGACACCTGAAAATCTAGAAGCAATTTGACGTGCCTTCACCACCACTGAAATGTGCGATAAAGGTATGTGCAGGATGACCTTAATGGCAATGGCATTTCTTTTTTGCGACTTGCATTTAATTATGATCCAACAATTGATTATAATGTACATCCCGGTATTAATAACTGCAATATTTTAGGGTCCGCCAAATAATTTTATTTTTGAAATGTTGTAAAAAAAACTAGTGAATATTTTCTCAAATTCTTTTTTAAAACGAATTACCTGAGCTAAGTGTTACCATTCGCGAAATAAGCACTAGTTGAGAAAAAAAAAACGTTAGATGGTGGACCCTTTATTAATTTTTTGTTTTAATGAATACAAAAAAAAGAATGGCAACAAAAAACAATATTTTCAACTTTTCTGTCAAACTCATATGTTAGTTTTAAACTCGGATGTTAGTTTTATACCAAAATTATTCACAAGAAAATCGCGAAATACGCATCGAACAACAACGTGCTGTGAGAAGAGCCTCCTGAGCAATGATACACAATACCAATCGCGTTTCTTTTATGCGTCTTGCATTTAATTATGAGCCGACAATTGATTATAATGTACATCCCAGTATTAATATCGGTAGCATGGATCAATTATGTGTCCATTAAAAGCATTTAAATATAAAAAGGAAACACCTGGCCTATGTTGCGCAAATGGCAAAGTAAAGCTGCCACAACTAAGCCAACCACCGGAACCATTACTTTCATTGGTGTCTGGAACAACACCACAATCAAATATAAAAAATAAACTGTGTGCGTTATTCCAATTTTGACTTTTGTATAAAACATTTTTTTCTATTGTAAATAACTAAAAACACTGATTTGATTTTCTTCGAGAGGCAGTTCAACATAAAAGAAACAGTTGGGGCAAGCAACGCGGATCGGGCCCAGCTATCAAAAATATATAATTCCATTTGAACAGTATTTGCTATGTCGAGTTAGTGCATCTTTCATTCTTCTTCTAAATATCAATCAGCCATGACTTTGCATGCAAACCAGACTAACAGTGAAAATAAAATTCGAAGACAAAACAACGTTTACCCGGGTCTGCTAGTTGACATATAATATTTAAGCACTTTGTAGATCTTTTAAAATTTAGATAGGGACATCAATTTTGTTATGCACTGTTTCTTTAAGTGAATGAGTAAATATTTACTGCAACTGCTTCCAACACAACTTACTGTAAACTTTAAATGGACCCCATTGTTGATTCATTGATTGGTGTTGTTGTTGTTCCGAATGCTGACTTTGCATTTGCATTTGATGTTGCTGCTGCAGCTGTTTTTGTTGTAAATGTTGCTGTTGTTGCTGGTGCATCTGATGATGTTGTTGCTGGTGCTGGTGCTGCTGTTGTTGTTGCTGCAGGTGATTGTGATGATTTTGTTGTGGTGACAGGGTTAACGATAACGGTTGCATTAAATGTGATGAGGTTTGTTTTTGCTGTTGTAGTTGTACCTGATGATGCTGATTGTGCAACAATTGCGTTTGTTGATGTGTCGTGGGCGATGTTGTGGTTGATATTTGTTGTTCATTATTATGCGTTAGCAATGCCGATGCTGCCGGTGAAGATATCGTTTGCTGTTGTCCCGATGAAGCCGTTATCATGGGTGAGTTCATTTTCAATTGTAGGCCACCATTTGTAACCGCAGCATATTGAGCGGCAGCCACTGCAGCTGCAGCAGCTTGCTGTTGTTGTTTCATATGGTGATGTTGTTGTTGCTGTTGCAGGAAAACATTAAGGCTCGTGTGATGGGGTGTGGTGGTGGAACCATTACAAGAGGCTGCTGCCGCTATAGACGTCGCACCGTTTGTATTGGACATTAGATTTTGTTGATGCAGCAATAATTGTTGTTGTGGCAGTAAATTAGCCATGGCAGCCATAGCCACAGCTGCTACCTGCTGTTGTTGATGCTGCTGATGCTGATGTTGCTGTTGTTGAGCCAATTGTTGTTGTTGTTGAGCCACTGCTGCGGCTGCTACCGCTGCATTTAAGTTACCATTATTGACAGCATCATTGAGTGATACCATACGATTGGAATTGCTCATCAAACGTTTACGTTTTTTTGGCCTCATCGAATTACTGCCGCGATTGAGGGTTGACGAACAGTAGCTGTCATAGAAGTAGTCCCTAAAAAAGATGCAAAAAAAAAATTATTCAAGAAAATAAAAATCAATTTAAAACTTATCCCTCAATTAATTGAATTGTCAACACATACAAAGAAAAGCCCTCGCATACTATTGCCCTCAAAATAAACAAATTTAGTTTGGTAAAGACATCAAATAAACTGGACGACAACAACAACAACTATAACACCAACAAATGGAATATGACCAACGCAAATAAATTGATGCGCTTATTGTCGCTCCATTTAACAGGACATTGTTTACAAATTACCGTTTACAGTTTTTGACCCAAACAATTTAGCCAACAATTTATTCCTGTATCCCTGCCCTTGGTAATAATCGTTTGGGAAGAAAAAAAAAACACTGAAAAAGAACTGAGAAAAAACGTCGAACTTTTACACTTATTTACCAGCAACAAACAAAACTAACAACAACAATGCAAACAACACAGCAACAATGAAAAGTTGCTGGCTATCAATAAATATTTATGTGCTTAAGCTACTGCTGTTTGTTGTAGTTGTTGTTGTTGTTACTGTTTTTCAACAACTTACTAAAACTCTGCCAATGTAGAGGTCACTTCAAAAAATTGTTCGAAATATTTATTGAAACAAAAAGAAAAACTTCAATAACCCAAACAGATTTCATTGGATGGTCTGTTAAACTTCGTTTGCGATAAAATGTCAATATTTGATTTTGATGGGATGGACAAAAAAAAATAATGAAACTTCTATGCTACCCAATAAACATTTTTGTTTCAATTAATGAGAGAATTTAAAATAAGGATAATTAGGGATAATCTTTGTACCTTTTGGTTTAAAGCTTCGGAGCCTATGTATGTTTGCTCTACTTTGAATCCAAATCCAGAGAAAGAATCTTAACTCGAAGTGGAGTTGGGTTGCTACCTATGCTGTGAAGATTCAAATGGTATTAAGCAACTAAAGAAAAAAAATAACTACATAATGAAGCTATAAATTTTAGCACGACTGTCTGCTAAGATCAAAATATCAGCGGTGCTTGTAGTGTTACTTCATTATTAAGCGCCTAGTGAGCTTTTAAGAAGCACATAACACATTCAAAATCTTTTAATAGTGTCAGCATAACATTCAGCAAAAGAAAATACACTTTTAGCAAATCGTAGAGCGTATATTGAGGACCTTCATTTTTACTGTTAGAAGTGTTTTATGTGGCCGACGTTTTGCTAATGACAAAAAGAAATAATTTTTTTTTAAACAAAAAACACATGTACCCAAATACTTCTTGATAAATTGATATTCCCGCTAAATCTTAGCGTCCAAGCTTGACATTTGTAAAAGCTACGTAGCCAGGAGTATATCTATCTCTACATGTGTTGGCGTTTTTTTGCACTTTTGACCGTGTTAAGGTCGCAAAAGACATGATTTGCGAGGCTGAATCCGATCCCATATTCTTTAAAATGATCATTACTGGAGACGAAACGTGGGTTTATGAGTACGACACGCAATCAAGACATCTGGCAAGTGAATGGCGTTCATCAAATGAGTCGAGACCAAAAAACCCACGTCGTTTTTAGTCAAAAAAGAAGGCAATGACTAAAGAGTATTATGTGGGCGTTATGAGGCGTTTGCTTCAAGCAGAAAAAGACCGGAATTGTTGGCAGAAAACTCGTGGATTTTGCACAGTGATAACGAATCGTCGCACAATGCCATCATTATTCGAAATTTGTTGGCGAACAGCCACCGAATTCACCTGATTTGGCATCCTGCGACTTCTTTCTGTTTAATCCAGATAAAAAATCATTACGGGGAACGTGCTTCAGCAGCCTTTTTTAAAATTGTGAAAAATCGCCAACACATATAGAGTTAGTCCTTTCAACCTCACCTAACCTAAACTATTAAAAGAAAAACTTTGCAGCGATTGAGTTAAAGTGCTATTAAGTCCATATATGTATCTTATTAAAAAAAAAAACGCATTTGATTAAGATAGGTCTGTTAATAAGCTGCGTTTGACGCTTACTATAGTGTTTTTTTTTCAATAGTGTTACGTATTAACCATTTTAAAACGTTTGAGTTCATTTAAATTGCGTTAAAATAAAATAAACACCGCTTTATTTTTGTTACAATTTTATTTATTTTACTACACAATAACTTTTATACTGTTTGTCTTAATACAACACTTAATATTCGTTTATACAACACTTTAATTTCCGCTTTAAGACGTATTTATCTTACGACAGCCAAACGATAACTCACTCACTTGTAGGTAAAGCAAACCCTTTATATACCTAATTGCCTGCGGTTTGGAAGGTTCCGGAAATATCGACCATCTTCTATTTTCATATCCGTTAATTTAAATGTAACGTAATGATGGCCGATATCCCAGTGTTGTCAGATACACAAATAAGTATGGCATTGACAGGGCGACACAAAATATACCAAAATCGTAGAATTTAGGCGTTTTTATTCTCGTAACAATAGCAGTAACTACTAAACTTAAAACTCTAAACTGCAAGTTTTGGAAAATCACTATGGCTAATATTATATTTTAGAAAGGTTTTTACATTTCTGCTTTAGAACAGAAATTTGTGGAGTAAAAATAACCAAAGATATTAAATACCATTAAAAAAAAAAATAAATTAATTGGAGTGGATTGATTGTCAGTCAGCGGCATCATATTTCTGTATTTCATCGAAATGAGCTACTGTTATGCTTTAAACTACTGAGTAACCCAATTAAACCCACCCCGGTTGTGTTCTTCTATTATAATAAAAATATTAAGATAATTCTCTGAAAGCTTTTTGTTTTATTTACAATTAACATCGTGCGTTTTGGTTGGACCACCTTTTGGTTAACTCTTAACTTGGTTAATTCTGTAAATATTTAATTTCCGAAGTTTTAATAAAACCATAAAGCACTAAAGAGAAATAGGTCAAGGGAAATAGTGCTCATAGCGTGAAGTTATTCATCAAATAAGATCGAGAGAAATATCATCGTTTGCGAATTGTTTCCCTATTAAACTCTTACAAAAAGACAGTGTATAATGATTAGAGTAATTCCTCCCGTGTTGGTGGGAGCGTTTGTGTTGTACCTGCTTTTTGACTGATGTGGATAGAAACTTCAACTCTAACCATTCTCAAAATGTACAAAAATCATAATGAAATTTGCTTGGAAGGTACTATGCCCACTTATCTGATTCCGCCCACTTTTTAACTGATGGCTTGTACTACCTAAGAAGTCATTTGCACCAAATTCAGAATCTTGCATTGTAATTGTTCTCTAGATATATAAAAAACAATATATAATTTGTATGGAAGATGCCACCCCCGACTTATTCAATATTACCCAAATTTCGACTGATGATGTGTATTAACTACTAAACTGTCTAGGCCAAATTCAGAACCTTCCACCGTTCCAAAGATATACAAAAATGAATTTTAACTTTGTATGTGAGGTGCTACTCTCTCTTAACCAATTGACTGATGATTTGTATTGACCACAAACTTTGTTGGGCCAAATTTATAAACTCTTACTATTGTCGTTTTAAAAATATAAAAATATAAACTCAAATTCAATTCACACATTAAATAAAAGCCATCTACATATGTATGCATTTTTTTTCTCCATCACTCCTCTAGGGAGCAATATTAGCTTTCCACAGAGCATCTATTGCTTTGTTTCAGTTTCTTTAATTAATTTGATATTTCGAGCTAAGTAGATGATTAATCCGCTGTGGCTTCCTCCATATGATTTTTTTTTTTTTTTTGAGTAGTGGTGAAGATTCTTGCTAATTGGTGGTGATCTTTACTTCAGCATTGTAATTTTTTTCCTAGTAGGTGGCGTGTTTTTCCTGATCATTCGTTTGATGTTTGCCATCATCACCAGAGGTATGCGAGAAGGGTCAGGGGGACTTTTTTCTTTATTTTTTTTTTTTAGATGGAGTTGTCTGGAGGGTACAAGTTGAAGCCTTTTTTATTATTAAACATTCAAAACCACAATTAAATTTTTTCTTCGTCAGAAGACATGACTGGGGCTGGAACCTGGGTCGTTTGTGTTGTTATGCGTGTGCTATAACCACTATACCACGCCACCCCGTTTTATATACAGAGTTTTAAAAATATTTTCTAACTCACACAAAGCTTAAATGCTGTAACAAATTTCGTTTTCAAGTAAAACTCATGCAATACAAAGGGGTTCACTCTAACTGCAATAACTCGCGAACCAATGGACCTACAAAAACTGCATATATATAAAAACCTCTCGTTTAAGGGCTTATAAAATAAAATCGATTGCCGCATTTCAGAGCTCATCTTTACAACGGATTTTATAGTCCTACGAGACATGTAAATGTATTACACAGTGCGCTTGGCCTAAAAAAAAAACCTTTTAAAAAGGACTGCTTTATTTATAGAGCCTCAGTTACAGCCCGCTTTAAATCCTCAAATTAAATTGAAAATAAGCTAAATTTGGTATTGGCATTTCCTAGCGAAAAATTAGAAGAAGGAAAAATGAAAAAAAAATGCTTGGATGCATTGTACAACATTATGCACACGTATCAAAGAAGAAATTGAAGTTCCGAATTTTATTTTGCTTGAGCATCAGTTGAGCATACGCGCTTTTGGGAAGACGAATCTAAATTTTTTCAATTTGGATCTGATGGAAAATGTCATATATGGCGTTCTACAAGCATGCAACACAACCTTAAGTACATATCAATGGCCGTAAAGCATGGTGCCGGAAATGTGATGGTTTGAATCGCATTTTCTGGGCACGGTGGTGGTCCTATAATCAAAATATGTACGCAACGGATCTTTAAAGGATATACTTTTGAACTCAATGACTCCATGCCACTTAGATGGTGTTTTATGCATGATTGATAAATATCATCACATTTCACGTGCTGGGAAGTTTTGCTTAGGGCAAAATAGAAATCACATTTTTAAGTGGTCGGCTTAAACACCAGATCTTAGTCCTGAAGGGAACCCATAGAATGATGATGATTAACACATTAGTTTTGTTAAACTTAATTTTTTTTTTTTTTTGATGATCTATGAACAGAAACCTGAATGAAAAGGTAAGCAATACCAAAACATGTTGCGTGGGACTTGTAGACAATGAGCCAAGAAGATGTGAAGATGTTATTAAGAAAGAGTCATTCTAATCAGTACTTAGTTTTAAATAAAATAAATAAGTAGTTTCGTTTTTTCTTGCCGACAATGTCTTTTTTTAATTTGTGCTATTTAAGTGTCCAGCCAGTATTTGTTCTATTTTAATACGAAATAAATGAATTGAAACGAACAAGACTAAAGTAAGCTAATGCTACATATTCTTTAGGACACAGAAATGATTCAAATAAGTACACATACACAGGTAATGTGTCAACGAAATGTCCACCACTCTATATATTGTTACGTTTTAACCTTTTTAAAACGTTTGAGTTCTTTTGAATTGCGTTAAATAAAATAAATACCACGTAGTTGTTGTTTTATTTTACAATCTATTTATTTGCACACTTTAACTTCCACTTATATACAAATGACTCCACACTTTTTTTACGCCTAAACACTACTTTACTTTATATCTTACAACTTTACACAATGACTTTCAAACTATAACAGAACTGCTAGGCGCAATGTACCACCTTTTATACCAAATCATCATCAATATCGAATATTCTTGTGGTTACTATTTACATTAAATTCTAGCTAGCAACACCGTTAAACAATCAAATGGTAGCACTCTTAATAGCACGGACAATTAGGGCAGTCTCAGATACACAAGAGTCTTGACACAAACCAATAAATTCCACAGCTAGGACTACCACTGTACTAATTTAGCGTATCTTTCTTTAGGCATTGTTTATTTTCGTCACAATATTATCACCTACATATGTAAATGCTACGACAATTAATTTTAATTTAATTCTTTGTTGTTCTAGATTTGATTAAAACTACTATCTTAACCCAAACAAATTAAGTACATAAACTTTGTCTTTTCGCTGGGGTAAGGTAGATTATATGATCATTGAATTAGAGCAGTGATCATAACAAAATCGGACTTGAATGCTATTTTCTTCAACAAAAAATTAAATCTTTACAATTAAATGGAAACAAATTCTTTTTAATATTTCTCAAAGATAAATACAATAATTCTGCCACTCTAAAGTGCCTGGCAACTACTAAGGGCGTAGAGATGACCTCATACAACTTGAATGAAAAATGAAAAATTTTTTTATCCTTAAAAGTTAAACACTCCTTATCCCTTCATGGTATATAAATAGTATTTATAAATAAACTAACTAGACTAGCTAACAAACTGAACTAATAATAGACTAGAAATTTTAAAAATTTTAAATTACTACACATACCCGACACTATTCATGGTATACGAGTGTTGTAAGTGGGCGGTATGATTAAAACTGAATGTCTGATGTGGTGTGTGTATATTGAAGAAGGAAATGAATGAAAATAATTGATGATTGATGAACTTTACTTATTGGCAGTGAAATATATTAATGGACTTTGTTTGATATGTAAGCATAGAAGAACAACAGCAAAAGTAATAATTTTTTACCCCTAAAAACATACATATGTATGTGTATTAGAACTCAATGGATAAACACACCGTCAATCAACATAATAACATATGTGTAATCAAATGTACACACACATTGCACATACATACACACGATCATGAATTTATTTTAATACATATACACAAATATGAATGTAATATAACACTCCTCAAATATTTAGAAAAAAGGACACTTAAAAAACGGATGAAAGAAAGGACGAAAAGACGAAGCTAAACAGTTGAAATTTTTAAATTAAATAAACAATTTCATGCGTCACATGAGTGAGCATTTTAATTAAATTTCGTTTTTTGTTTTTCTGTTATTTTGTTGGGGAATTTGACAAATTGACAGCACTCATGGCCACAACACTAGATTACATTTTATTTCTTTATTTTTTTCATTTTTTGGTAAATACTATAACAGAAAGAAAAGTAAGTAGAATAGCCAAAAAAAAGAAAAAAAATTCAACTCGATAATGATATTCCCAAGAATTTGAAAATATTTTATTTTAAAAGCCAAGTAAATGATATCTCACCCATCGAAATGAAAAAGCTATAAAGCAAATAATAAAGTTTATAAAAGAACAGCCGCTTGGCTAGAAATATAAATAAATGTATGCGGACATTCATATTAATTCACAATCCATATACAAATTTTGTTCTTTTCTTGTTGTTTTTTTATATTTTATGATGGCCATGAGGACCTTTTCGCCTTTATTTACATGTCATTAAAATTTTTTGCTCTGCAAACTGTTAACACAGTGATGGAAAAAAATAAAGTACACAACCAAATTAAAAAAAAAAAAACTATATATAAAAGCACATAAATATTAAGTCTTCGGTTAAGTTCAGTTAAAAATTGTCGGTAGATGGCTTTAAAATAATATTATTTGCATCAGGCGACACTATAGCCTGTTTAAAAGATAACATTTTAAGCTTCAATTATTCACTCCACCATATAGGTTTTCCACAAAGCATTCACTGCTTTGTCTCAGTTTCATTAAACAAATTGATTTTTAAGCTAATAGATGATTAATGCACCGTAGTCACCACCATATGATTATGTAATGGTGAATATCCTTGCTAAATGGTAGAGATCTTTGCTTTATCAGTGTAATTTTTCCCAGTAGGTGGCGCTTTTCCCTGATCATTTGTCTGACGTTTATCATCATCGCCAGAGGTAATCTGAAAGGAGGCTTCTTTTTTATTTTTTAGATGTAGTTTTCTGTAGGGAAGTTGAAGCCTCTTTATTAAACACTCGAAAACACAATTAAATTTTTTCGTCACTGGTATTGTTATGGTTGCGCTCTAAGCAGTACACCACGCCACACCTAATAGAGATTATTCTGTGAAAAGTTATCTAGTGAAAATTCAGAAGATTACCGTCAAGCTACTGAGAAAATTTACAAAGTTTACGGAGACTATGCTGCAACTGGAAAAAAACAGCTAAATGGCTGCTCGTTTTCAATGCAATAATTTTGATAATTTTGTTTTTAAGGATGCACCTCGCTCTGGTCGACCAACCTACAAAAACTAGATGAAACCATGGAAAAAATTGATAAAGACCGAAACATATGCAGCTTGGACATTGCTGGAGAACTAGGCATTAATCACCGAACAGTTATGAACCATTTGAAGAAAGCTGGATACACAAAAAGCTTGAAATTTGGATGCAACATTAATTAACAGTGAAAAATTGAATGGACCGAATTTCCATTTGCGATTTAGTGCTCAAACGCAACGATATCGAATTATTTCTACAAATAATGATTAGGTACGATGAGAAGTGTATCACATATGGCTATAGTCTGCAAAAAGATCATGTAGGAAGCAAAGTGATGCTTCACAGACGTGGCTAAAGCCAAGATTGACACTAAGAAAAGTAATTCTGTGTGTCAGGTGGGATTGGAAAGAAATTGCTCGTTATGAGCTTCTATAACCTGGTCAAATGAGTGATTTTGATCTCTAGTGTCAACAAATAACAATTCAATTAAAACGGCCAGAATTGATCAATTGAAAAAGTGTGGTGTTTCATCACGACAGCGCCAGACCACACACATTTTTGATAATCCGGCAAAAACTAAAAGAACTTGGGTGGGGAAGTTTCTATGTAGTCAGCAACATATAGCCCAGACCTTGCACCATCATTTTGTCATTTGTTTCAATCTCCACAGATTGAAATTAAAAATTTCAGAAAAACGCAATTAGATCAGTCTTTCGTTCAGAAAACCCAGAATTTCTACACTAATTGAATAATAGTTTTACCTCAAAAATCGTAAAGGCTCATCGATCAGAATGGCAGATATTAGGTTGAGTAAAAATGTTTTTAAGTATAAAAAGGTGCTTAATTTTTGGTAAAATTTTTAACCGAACTTTTCCGAACACCAATATATATTATCATTAATATTGCTACGTTTTAAACTTTTTAAAACGTTTGAGTTCGTTCAAATTGCGTTAAAATGAAATAAACACCACCTTGTTGTTCTTTACAGTTTTTTTATTTTCTACACTATAACTTTTATACAGTTTATCATAATACAACAGCTTAATATTCGTTTATACAACACTTTTATTTCCACTTAAACACGACTTTATTTTATGACAGCCCCTTTGTATACCTAATTGCCTAGAGTTCGAAAGGTTTCGAAAATGTCTCGAATCCTCTATTTTATATCCGTTAATTCAAATGTAATGTAAGGATGATCGCATTGGCAGTGCTGCCAGATAACGCAAGTAAGTATGGAATTGACGAGATGACACATAATTACCAAATATACCAAAATACCACCATACAGTTTTAAAGATCTGATGTGTGTTTTCTTATTACACGTTTTTATTTTCGTAACAATATTGTGGAATATTTTTCGTATTCAACTGTGTTAAGGGTTTCACGTAAAAAATTAGGAAAAATTTTGTTAAAATCAAAAATATGTTTGTCAAGCCTCTTGTTTAGTCTTTAAAAAGTTAAAAAAAAATTGTTTTTTTTCGGAAACGTTGAGATGCCATTTATTTCCATAAAAAACAAATATAAACGAAATCAGCTTGAAGAGCTGCTTACTGTTTTCTTCATTTGCTTTGAGGTAGTGTATGAAAAGCTAACAAGCTCTTACAAACTTTACTTATTTTTACACCAATTAAAAGAAACATTCACAAAACAAGATCACATCATCTTCATACAAGTGAAGAAATTACGTTATTTCGGTTTCATTTAATTTTATTAAGTATCAATATCTTAAATTTGTATCATCCTTCCCAAATCTTATCTCTACTTCTATCCCTATTTTGCTCTCTACTGTATCATGTTTCTTTAGTGTCGTCATATATTCGCAAAATATATACAAACTGTTGTGTGAATATATATATCTGTCCGCATGTTGGTATATATTTGTCTGGTTAAATGTCTGTAAACAACTAAGAACCTTAAAAACCAAATTACGAATAAAGTCAAAATTTCACTTCGATATACTCTTTTTTATTTTCGTCTTTTTTTCAAAAAAAGGGGGTTTCCTTGTGTAAATAACAAACAATGCAACAATTCATCACTTAAATGTCTTTTTTGGACATTGCAGCGTGTTGTACACATATTTTTTATGTGAGGCCAGGAAAAAACAAAAACTTGATATTTTTCGGTAACACACCGAATATAAATGAAATTCGGCTGTAGAAATGCAGAAAATGATATTGTAATAAAATTTTATGTAATTTCGGTATAGCAAAGACAGCTATTCTTGATCCGCTAGACGCAAATCCAACGTTGTTTGAGATCGAAACACTTGAAAACAATTTTTTTTTTATTTGTTTAGAGCGACTGGATAATATAAGTACAAGGTAATTGCACAGAATTTCCAGACTTAGTAAAATGTTATACGATGTAGTTGGTAAAAAAGAGTAAGTTTTGAAAATTCGAAATCCTCTTTTCGCTTCATATTTTTACTCAGTGATTAAGTCGATAAGTAAAATTATCGTTATAGTAGCAAAAACGATCCGATTAAAAAGCTTAAAACGTAAAATTTATAATCTAAAAATTTGTTTATGACTTTTTGGAAATAAAAGACAAAAAAAATTCCGCTAGTTTTGCAAGACAAATTTTTTCGCTAATTTTGGACATGCATTTAATTTTGAATAAAATCAGCAATGGCAAACCGATTTGCATGATTTAAAGCTTATTTTATTCTCACCATTTTAAGCTTTAACTGCTTAACATCTAAAGAAGCTCTAATTTTGCACAAATTTTTTTTTCGCAGCTAAGTTGTGAATAACTCTGATACTTGAAAATACTTGAAAATAAAAAAATAAAAATGATATTCAGATGAATTTCGGAAATTTTATTCCTAAGCGTTTGGTTTTACTTGCATTAAAATCGGTAAAGTCGTTTTCAAACTATGATGAAATATATTGACATAACTACCATATTTTGGCGAAAAATTTGCCACGCCCATAAAAAAAAATTTGAATACGATGGAAAAAAACTGCAAACGGATTTAAATACAACGCACCAAAATCATCATATTCCATATAAATAGTGTTATTTAAAGGCGAGAAA
This sequence comes from Wohlfahrtia magnifica, assembly GCA_023159175.1. Classification (NCBI taxonomy): domain Eukaryota; kingdom Metazoa; phylum Arthropoda; class Insecta; order Diptera; family Sarcophagidae; genus Wohlfahrtia; species Wohlfahrtia magnifica. The sequence goes on along the minus strand of JAKWBJ010000187.1, from coordinate 1,745,780 downwards.
ATTTTTTACTTTTTGTAGATCAGTGTTATAAGCATATTCGCAATAAAAAGAACTTTAAAAGTGTTTACAAATTATGATTTAAAATAACCGGTTATTCGTGTTGAAATGACCGGTTTATTCGATATTCCAAAAACTTACATTTGAAAAAAACCGTATTCGGCAAAAACAAACAAACCGGTAGTACAATAACCGTTCGATCTCCCTAGTTAGATATGAAAGTACAAACTAATTAAAATTAACCTTAGATAAGATAAGCTTTTCAACAGTGATGATATGAGTGGAGGAAGGTGGTAGAAAATGTTCGCCAGCTGCCATATAATTGTTCACCAAAATTTTTAATATGACATCCTTCGGTGAAATATGGCTCCTTTTGGCATATTTGCTTTTCTTTGGAAAGATTTTATTTCAAGCAAATTCGGTTGTACGTTAAAATTCATTCTTCTGGAAATACTTGCATATTTCTCTGTTATGTTGGTTTTTTTCCACACTTTTTGCATTGCTGACTACAAATTTTTAGTTTATTTTCTCAGAGTATAGCATGTCTGACCTCAAGTTAAAAACTCGACGAAATGTGCGAGTATATGTTCGCTTGGGAAGTTTGTCGCGGAATTTGTTGCCTTGTATGGTCGTCCTGTCCTGTCCTCGGCAGAAAATCTATAGAGTTTGAGTGTTCTGTCAACACTACACAAACAATAGTTGACATTTGTAGTTGATGGCAGCTCTACATACGACTACGACAGTACGAGTATAACTGAAAAGCTAACGTTGCATTATAGACAAGTAAGGGTAGTATAGTAATAGTGTTGTTGGAAATGCTAAAAATATCGGTATTTTATTATTTTTTTGTTTCTTTTCTCTTTTATTGTGTTTTTGTTCATAAAGACGTACGTTCTCTATAACATGTCCGACACAAAGACAAACTACCAATACATGACAAGTTTACGCGTTCTGTGCAAAGCTTTATAAAAAAAACTAAAATCCAAATATTTTCTATGTCGAACAAAGTTTACGAGTGAGTCTGTTATAGAGGGGAAAGGAATCGTACAATATATATAAAAATGAATGTTTGTTTGTTTGTATGTTTGTTTATTGGTTTGTTGGTTGGTTTATTATTTTTTTTTTGTTTCTTATAGACAGCTGAACGGCTAAACCGATTTTCTTGAACTTTTTACAGTAACTCTCTGTATGTGTGGAAGGAATTATAGACTATATACGTTTCAAAAAGGTGAGAAAGAGAGGTGCCACGCCCATACAAAGTGTATATATTTATTTATATCTTCAAGATGGCAACAGCAATATTCTCTAAATTTGGCTTAAATAGATTACAGTCAATGCAAGTCAACTGTCTTAAAGTAGGTGGATTTGAACAAGTGGGCGTGCTACCTCCCATACAAAGTAAATATTAATTTTAGTATATCGTTATAACGGTTAAAGCAAAAGTTTCAGAATATGACCTGATTACTTTCATAGTCAATACAAATCATAATACCAAAAGTGAGCGGAATAGATCCAGTGGGCGTGTCACCTCCCATACAAAATAAATATAGATTTCTATATATCTTGAGGGTGGCGTGGTGTAGTGGTTAAGGCGCACGCCTAACAACACAGACGACCCAGGTTCGAGGACCAGCAGAGGACATGGGAAAACACGTCACCTACTGGGAAAAAATTGCAATGTTAAAGTAAAGATCACCACCTGAGAATAACTTCGCGGTCAATACAAATCATCGGGCAAAAAGTGGGCAGAAATGGACAAGTAGACATGGTACGTCCCAATACAATTGAAGTATTGATAAAACTTTATCTTGAGAACGGTTAAGGCTAAAGTTTCATAGTCAATAGGAGTCATCAGTTTACATATGGGTGGAATGAGAAAAGATGACGTGGTACCTACCATACAAACTAAATATTGATGTATGTGTATCTCAAAAACGGTTAAAGCAAAAGCTTCTGAATTTGGTTTGAATGACATTGTAGTCAATACAAAACATCAAGTAAAAACTGAGCGAAATTGGATAAGTGGGCGTGATACTTCGAATAAAAATTAAATTTTAATTGTTTTATATTGTTACGCAAATAAACATGAGTAAAAAGAAAACACACATCAGTGCCTTCAAAACTGTATTGTGGGATTTTGGTACACTTGGTAATTATGTGTCAATGCCCATTCGACCATCTTGTGTTACAGATATAATATAGAGCATATGAGACATTTTCGGAACTTTCCAAGCTGTAGGCAATTAGGTATATAAATAGACTGCTTTACCTACACGTCAGTTAGTTATGGTTTCGTTTTCATAAAATAAAGTCGTGTTTAAGCGGAAATAAAAGTGTTGTGTAAACGAATATTAAGCTTTTGCATTAAGATAAACTGCATAAAAGTTATAGTGTAATAAATAAAAAAAACTGTAAACAACAACAATGTGGTGTTTATTTCATTTTATTGCAATTTAAACGAACTCAAACGTTTTAAAAAGTTTAAAACGTAACAATATCTTAAGAGCGGCAGTAGTAGAAGTTTCTAAGTTACGTTCAAACAACGTCGTGAACAATACACATCCTTAGTCTGTAACTGGGCGGGATTGTATAAGTGAGCGTGGCACCTTACATTCATTTTAAATATTGAATTTTGTACATGTAGAGCACGACAACTATTAAAGCTTTGTTATGTATCCAAATCAGTCAAAAAGCAGGTATTGTAGAAAGCACACCGTATATGATAGAATCTATTTATCTTAAGTACAAAAACGAATGTGTTTTTGTTTGACTACTGTATACAGCTAAGATGTAGAACCTACGGTGTCTTTCTGGAAGGAACAAATAAATGGATTTGGTGAAAATGAAGAAAAGTGAGAAAATTTAACTAAGATTGCACATAAGATGGGAGTTGAGAGGCACGTCGGGCTTTAGCTAGTTGAGGAATAAAATAATTTTTTAATATTTTTGAAAACTATTTTTATACATTCGCTTTGAAATTTTATTATGCTTGTGAGTTTAAAACGTAATATTTTGTGTTTTATTTTTAAAAATTATTTCAAAATGCCAACCAAACATTAGCGATATTACTTTATTTCTGAAACAACAAAATATATTTTCAAATTTTTCCTCTTACCAATCATTTCCGGTTTTGTTAACATTTTGCCGTTTACGTCCAACTTGATGGGGTTTTGGTTCGGCCACCATGTTGACATCTAAACCAAAGAAAGAGAGCAACAATATACAAACAAAATTAGTATTAAAAATAATATAAAAAAAATAAAATAAATAATAATAATAATGATGATTCAGATGACTTTTATTTTAATAAAAGAGTTTTTACGTTTATTAAAATTACATATTCATATATGAGTGTCTATTATTCTATTCTATTCTATTCCTATTTAATATCATTTTATTCATTTGAAGACTTTTTTGTTTTGTTTATTTATTTATTTGTTTGTTTCCATACTGGTGCTGGTGGTCATTGTTTCTGAGTAAAATTTATGGCCAGAAAATAAAAGAAAAGAAATTTTGAAAAAAAATATATATTAAAAGTAAAAAAGTTTCGCTTTATAAAGCAAAACTTTTTTTTGTACTCAGCTACACACATTATTTTCATTGTCTTTCTTTGGAGCATCAGTCCAATGTCTATTTTGTTCATTTTTATTTATTTTACTGCGGGAGAAATATTAAACAAAAGGCCTGTTTTGTTTGAAACTTGTCTTAATAAAAGGAATTTCAAACAAAACAAAAAATAATTAAAAAAATGAAAATTATTTTATGACTTTTTGCATTAAAATTTTTTACATACACAGTTAATGGGCATAGACAAGTCCATTCATTGTGTTAAAATGCAAGATGGTAAGCATTTTTAAAATATTTTTTGTAACTGCTGTTGAAAGGTTTAGATATTCAATGTAACGTATTAAAGCTCTTAAATAGCAAATACATACTATATCTACTTATTATAACTGTAAAAAAGTTAAAAATTTTCTAAAATTAAGCAACATCTAGGCTTTGGAAAGAAGAATATGTGTTATGTAGCAAATAAGGGTGCAAAATAAAATTAAAAATGAAAAATATATCAAAACATAAACTAAAGCATTAGATCTGGTTAGTTTACGAGGAAGTGGCAGCCTTGTCATATCAAAGTACACTTAAGCACTTCAGACTGCAATGTCTTGACAATCAAACACAGGCCTCACATACCATCTTGATCAAAAAGTTCCCGGTATTTATTCAGAAAATTACATATACAAGCTTATTCATCTAAATCTATATTGTTTTCTTCAAAGTAATCCCCATCGACTGCAACACACTTATGCCAGCGCTTGATCCAATCCTCGAAGCATTTTTTATATTCGACTTTCGGTATGTCGTTCCTTTCGGCTACTGAAACGCGTTCCCCGTAATGGTTTTTTAACTCGATTGAACAGAAACAAGTCTCAGGGAGCCAAATCAGGTGAATTTGGTGGCTATTATTGATGGTTGTTGTTGAATTTTTCGTCAAAAAATTTCGAATAATGATGGCTCTGTGCGACGGTTCGTTATCATGAAGCAAAATCCACGAGTATTCTGCCCACAATTCTGGTCTCTTTCGGCGAATTGCTTCATGCAAACGTCTCATAATATCCAAATAATACTCTTTGTTTATTGTCTTGCCTTCTGTCAAAAATGCATGATCCACTACACCGTTGTAATCCATGAAAACCGTGAGCATCGCTTTCTTTTTTGACTGAAAACGACGTGTATTTTTTTGGTCTCGGCTCATTTGGTGAACGCAATTCACTTGCCTGATGTCTGTCGTAAATTATGTCTTTTGCGACCTCAACACGGTCTCTTTTTTGCATGAAATTGAGGGCTTTTGACACCAACTTTGCTGCTACATGACGGAAACCCATGTCAATAACCAAAATGTCTTGAACGGATCCATAACCAATGTTCAAGTCCTGCGCTATCTATTTGATGGTTCAATTGCGCTTATTGACCAAAATTTCTTTTACTTTGTCAATGTTTTCGTCGGTTTCCGATGTAGATGGTTTGCCACTGCGTTCATCAACTTAGATTGACTCACGACCACTTTTGAGCCGCTCGTCCCAGTTTTTCAACTATCGCGCACTATAAAAACCGTTTTTTACACAAAACTTAATACATGTTTGTTGGTGCTAATTTAAATCCATTTCTAAAATTGTAAAATATCACCAACACACATAGAAATAGATGTACTCTTGGCTACGTAGCTTTTGTAAATATCAAGTTATGACGCTAAAATTTAGCGGGAATATTAACAACAAAAATATCAAATCGGAACGATAGTTCCGCCACACGGAGGTTTTCCAGGAACTTTTTGACCAAGGTGGTAGATCAAACATTAATTTAAAAAAATGACTGATTTGGGTCGTCAACAGAATTGTAAAACCATAGAATCACTTTATGGAGCATTATGTCCACGTTCACCTCTATTATTAGCCATCGTACTGAATTGAGGTAATAACCGAAATCTTTACTCAAAGAATTGTTTGTTTTTAAATTTTCTCATAATATGCTGGTAACAGCACAATAAGAAGAATAACAGGAATTATATCAGTCGTTCTGGGTGGTCAGTTTAGGTTAAACTGCTCGTGCAAACTGAACCACGTATCGTTAGTGACCATATCACTAAATTTGGTCAGAATATCAACATCGCTGAAGATGATTTTTTGATGAAATTTGGGGTCAGTTTCTATGGTCATTTTCTGTACAATAGATCATAGAGTCGCATAACTCCAATGCATCTTGACGATAATAATATGGTCAGTGTCTATAAACGGTTTCTTGGTTTCTTTCATGGATAAATTGAATTTTTTAAGAATGCAGGCCTAGGTCAAGATACAATATTCGTAAGTTTTGGTCTGCGTAAGACTGCACACCCTCACTGACAGCGGCTTTATTTTCAGCAGATTTAGCATTTTTTCATCGTACAGATGCGCTGGCTCATTGTTTACTGAACTAGTGGGCTTAAGTTAAGCTACCACACTGAAAATAGTCTTTTCCTTTTAATACCCTTTTTAATAAAACAGTTTTACCATTTACACTTGTAGTTCAATGCTATATCCAGCAATGTTGATTTCGCATACAGCCATTTCGACAGATGTAACTGCAACAATATGGCCCTTATCAACTGTCTAAGTTCGAAAATCCCTATTAGAAGACATGCTATGTAATACATTTTAAAAATGTTAAAAAATTTTTCTTCTTTGATATTTAGAGCCCTAAATTATTATATAGGGTGGGTCATTCAAAAGTATAAATAAATATAAAAATGCAATAAAACAAAAATGGTTTTAAAATTTTTTTGTGATGTACTATTGTTCTGGTTAGAAATAAAATATTATTTCATTAATATGGCTGCTGCGGCTGACCTCATAGTACCCCATTCGATCGGACCAATTTTCGAGAACTTTTTCGAGTGTATGTGGTCGTATCTCGGAAATGGCATCACGAACGTTGGCCTTCAAATGCTCAATTGTCTCTGGTTGTCGGCATAACACTTGGCTTCAACTGCGTCGCACAGAAAACGGTCCAACGGTGTCAAATTGCAGCTTCTTGGCTGGCAACTGACATTACCATTTCATCATTTTAAACGGCCATCAAACGTTTGATGCAATAAATCGATTGTGGCATGAGATGAGTGGCAAGTTGCACCATCTTGTGGAAACCAAACACCGCTCACATCAATACCATGAAGAGCGGGCACAAAAAAATCGGTTATCATGGTGCTATAGGTGTCTCCATGGATCATAATGGTTCCACCGCTCTCATTTTTAAAGAAATATGGGCCAATGATGCCTACGCTCCACAAGCCGCACCAAACAGTCAGTCGTAATGGGTGCATTGGCTTTTGTAAGACCACGTTTAGGTTTCCTGAGCCTCAAATACGGTACTTTTGCTTACTAACGTACTCACCAATATGAAAATGAAGTTGAAGTCATACCGAGATCTTTCTGGAGAACGATGATGAGTTGATGTTGATGGATTCTCATGCACACTCTCAGCAACAGCACCGATATTTTCGGGTATATGCACTATACGAGCACGCTTACGTCTTGGCTCATCAACCATGAAATCAGTTTCAAGAACTTTAGCAATTCACTTGCGTATACTGAGTACTGTTGGTCCTTCTCTGCGACCAAATTTTTTGCGATATTTTCATGCAATTTCCGATCAATTTTCTTTGTTTTGGACGTAAATTTACAATAAATCCCAACGTTGCTCAAGCGTAAATCGATTCATTTCATTCAGTGTAGATAATGTACTGAGTTTTGTTACAGAAGAAGAATTTTATTAATTTCTCACCCTTAAGGTATAAAAACTACCCCCTACCTATTGCCTAAGAAGTAGAAAAACTCATAAATCAATCAACTCACCATTTGTCTTAATAAAAATTGTCTTACTCATACTTTTGCCAATCAAAATTTATTAAAACCGACCCCCCCTGAGGAAAAATTATAAAATTATTTGGAAAAAAGTAAAAAACACGCAGGCTTTTTATTTACATTTTGAAGAGAATATGAAAAGGGTGTGACAGTCAACATTTTGAAAAAAATAAAATTAAAATAAATATGAAAAGCAAATTAAAAAAAATAAGAACAAATTAAATAAAAAAAATGAACAAGAAAAATACGTGGAAACAAATTGTTCAGATTTTTAAATTTACAGTGTGTCAGGACTAAGTTTACACATTGAAAAAAAGTTTTTCTTAAACTTATCACCAATAAAATGGCTTCCTAACACTCATTTTTTAATTTATTACAGTAACATACATATGTACATATCTTTTCAAATCTTAAGTAAAAAAAGAGAACAAATTTATTTTAAAAGACATAAGAAATTTACGTTAAACAAATTTTGTTCATATTTTGTATTGTCAACTACTCGTAACTCTTTGCACAAAAATTAGAAAATGGTTTACATTATATTTAGCGGATAATAAAAATATTTTTCAGACTTTTAACACTTGATATGACCTTTCGCATTTATTACACATTGTAGTAGCTTTTTCAATCAATTAACCAGCTTTTTAAGACCACAATCTGCCGGTATTATTTGTCACTCTTCCATTACTCTTCCATTAATGCTATAATGTTCTTTGGTCGGCGTTTAGCTACTTTTTTTGTTGAAAAAAACACAAAAATTGTTAAAAGAGTTGATGTCGGGTTTTTGTGTAGAAGTGTCTATAACTTTTCCGTAGTTATAAAGAAGTCACATTCGCACTATATGCAAATTATTCTTAGAATCGTAGTCCTGATAAAGTTTAAATTGTAGCTTGTTGTCCTTGAGGAACCCCAATTGCTTAGTGATACTTATCAAATGGATCTATAAAATGTCCTAGTTGTACCGTACATCTATTGTTGATTCTGTAAAAGCAAACTCTTCTACGCTTTCCCTAAACCAATATTGGCATTTTCTTAAATTAAACATTTGGAATGATTATGTTCTTTTCTAGCGATGTTAAGAGTTTTCTTCACACGTTTGTTGACTCATTTTCATTTCAGCACAAAATATAACGTTATCCCAATAGTCAGACGGTTGTCTATGTTTGCTGCAGATAATAATGATTTCTTATGTGCTGCTCTTGATTATTATTTATATTTTAAAACTGCCTGCCGAACAGTGTAATGACAATCAACAACACCACACTCCTCTTCAAGCTTTTTTACAAAGGTTCCTGTGGAAATTTGAGGGTTTTGTACAGTGTAAATGGTTTTTCTTGCCACTGAAAGCATTTCTGATAAATCGGCTATATCCTTTTACAATTGATCATTATAGTAAAAAAACCGATTGACGTTATAAGATAACATTTTTGGTGGCATCTTTTAAGTTGTGTTATATTGAACTAAATGATATTTGCATTTCAAAAAATTATATTCAACTTATTTACAGAAGTGCAGAAAACAATCACTAACTCCAAACATAACGGTAAAACACATTGTACCTTCAAATAAATGCTAAACTGAGTAAAAAGCAATAGGTGTGTAAAGAGTTATTTGACACTAAAAAAATTGGGTAATATTTGTTGTTGTTGTATGTTTCTTTTAATTTGTAATAAACTGAAATATTTTTGGTCATAATCCTTTAAAGATACTGCGTAAATTGTCTACAACAAAAAAATATGTATGTAGTAACATACCCTGACATATTATTGCCAACTGAATTGAAAAAATCTTATTATTTTTATGTGTGTAAACTCATTCTTGACATACTGTATATTCGTACTGTGCTTAAATAGCACACCCATAAAATTTGTCTTCCTCTATAAAAGAGGCCTAAAAAATGTGGTTTATATGTATGTATGTTATACACGGACGGAGCAAAAACGCAAGAAAATTTGAAATGGACAAGGTAAATGAAAAAGGCAAGGAAAAGCTTAGAAAGCGTGGCTGTCAAGTCTAAAACATTTTTCATTTTTTTATAATTTTCATTTTAAGCACAATTTTTTTATTCCTGCTTTGTGTTCTCCATATCGCCTGTAAAAAAACCGAAATATTAGTGAAGAAACTTGTAGACTTTTTAAGTATAATTAAGATTAAGGATAAGAAAAAAAACATAAGAAGAAGGATATCCGCCGCTTACAGAAATAAGCACTTAAATGGTTTAAAGTGGCAGCAAAAGAAAAAGCAGAAAAAAATCATTGAAATTTTTTCCTCTCTTGTTTTTTTTAATGCTCAACTGCCTTTCAAAATTTAAATTCATTTTCCCCTCATAATAATATTAAAACAGATATTTTCTTAAAAAATTTTAAAAACTAAATAAAATGCAACATTATTTTCCCATATTGGCAAATGGCATCATCAAATTTATCTGCAGCAATGATACATAGTCTGAAAGCGTATGTAAAACGCTAAGTGCTTAAATATGTTTTCTGTAAATTTCACAGATTTTGGTTTTATTTTATCTCCTCTTACACACCTCCCTTACCCTACTGTCATATTTACAATTTTACTCTATTAATTTTTTTTTCCAAAAAAAAAGTAAAAATACTCTCTTGTCTCATGTTTTTTCTTTTTCTCATGTATAGTTGCTTCATAAACTATAAAACTGTGTCCTGGCAGTAGAGTACGAACCACTCCATATTCCAGCGTACAGTACTATGAGGTGAATATTTTGGAGTTTCTTTAAAATTCATAAAAGCTCGCACAGTCGCTCTGATATAGACGCACAGGCATACTAACATGTAGATTTTGCTCTTTCCCAAAAGCAAAATTCCCAAAAACAAAAAACAAAATACAAGAGCAAAAAGAAAACCGAAAAATATTCTTTAGTCATACATGCATTAATAAATGCATTTACAGAAATGGACAACAAAAGAGCAGCCATAAAGATAAGTTTAATCTTAAAGCTAAAAGGTGGTCCAACCATAGCGCACAATGTTAATTGTAAATAAAACTAAAAAAATTCAGAGAATTGTCTTAATATTTTTTATTATGATAGAAGGATATACGAATATCGACCAAATGCCCTCCCCGACTTCGGTGACATACCTCTATCCGTCGCGCCAAAGAGCCACTGTTTCGTTGGCAGCCATTGTTTCACAAGAAGTCCGTTATCATCTCGCGACAGCGAATACCATTCACGATAACTGCATGGCCGACATCATTTTCGAAGAAGTACGGGTACTGAGCTCGCTATTTTCGAACTAGAGGCTATCGTTGGTGTCCAAACTGACTCGGTTATCACATGGCCATCCATCGCACTGTTGTGGTCATCGCATTATATTTAAAAGAGTTGTGGCTCCGAAAAGCCTTTCGCCTCATGCGTCAGTATCCAACCCTTGCTATCAGACGACGGAAGCTTTTGACCCTCTATTTCTTGTCATCTTTGACTGAATTTCAAAAAGTGAAGGTCACCGCAATTGCGAAGTTTATTTTGGAGTTCAAATGATTTCTTATATAGACCATGTACTTCTACACTGGAGCATATTCCTATAAACGCACACTACTTTTTTTTTAAAAAAAAAGGTAAAAATTAAACAAAAAAATATTTAGGGGGCTATAAATTTGTGTATTAAATTAGTTAAGACTTCACTTAAAATATTTTTTACAAAAAAAATTCATTTGTACTTTAATTATTTTTTTTTACTTAATTTTCGATATTAGCAGCCATTTTTAAGGGTATTTTCCTATAAACGCACTTTAATGTTTGGGCCATTGTAGCATTATTAATAATGTATGGATGATCCTTTGTTATGGATTGTTTCAAAAATACGGTCTGGCATTGATTCCACTAATTTTTTAAGCAGATCGAAATCAATTTCCTCCCAGACTAGTTTAATTCTTAGTTTCAGCTCTGTCACAGTCTTTATGCCTTCATTCTGGGCATTATTTGCATAAACTTTACGGGCCATGTATCCCCACAAGTTTTCCATTGGGTTTAAGTCCGGACTACAAGCCGGCCAGTCCAACAAAGGAATGCCATGTTCATTGAACCAAGATTTCAATTGCTTAGAAACATGGATTGCAGCATTATCTTGTTGGAAAATGCAATCTTCATCCATTTTTTCGTCCATAAAAGAGAGAAGAGCATCTTCCAACAGTTCGTTATAAATCGAACTATTCATTTTTGTCGGAACAAAACAAATTTTCGACTTGCCAACTGCAGAAAACGCTGCCCAAACCATAACACTGCCACCGCCGAAATTACGTTTTGACATCCGAACATCTTTAGATCTCAAATCGTGCCAATAGCATGAGTATGAGTCTGGACCGTCTAAATTAATTTTTTTTTCGTCAGAGAAAATTACTTTTTTCCACTCATCTGTCCATTTCATATATTTTCTTGCGAATTTTAGACGATTTTCTTTATGGTGTTTTTTTAGCATTGGTTTACATTTCGGCTTTTTCCATTTTATGTTTTCATCGTTTCGTAAAATGTCTGCAACGTGTTTGGAAGTCACAGGAAGATTTAATTTATTCCTTATTTGTGTGGAATTCAATTTGTTGCGGGTTGCTTCTTGTTTTATTAGATTAAGTTGTCTTCTTGTTAGCTTTGTATTACCCTTTGTTGATTTGCGAACTCCATAATTTTGACCTTTCTTAAAGAAATTTCGCACCATACTTTCCGAACGACCGATTTTACGTCCAATTTCTCTATTAGAGCATCCTTGGTCGTGAAAAAATTTAATTTGAATCTTTTCTAGATCGGACAAAAAAGTTCCCTTAGGCATCTTTAAAAGTGATGGAATTTATTGATTAAAATAGGAAAAGTTACAGTAAATTGAGATATTACTATTAGAAACGTACCTTTGGTTGAAAAAAAAAACTAAAATTGATAATATTTTATTTTTGGTCACTTTTTTAAAAACAAATTTCGAGTGTGCGTTTATACGAATCTTCCACTCAAAATAGCACCAAGAACATTTGATCGCATAATTAAGGCAAACAACAAAAATAAGAAAAAAAAAAATTGTTTACTTTTAAAAAGTACCGTTAAGTTGTCTCTCATTAAAATAGTTAATTTTTGCTTTTGGATGAGAACAACAAAGATATAATAAAAATACAGAAAAAAATTAAGTGCTTTTATAGGAATATGCACCAATGTATGCTTGTGATATCAAAATGAGCGAAATCTGTGACATAGGGAAAGGAGTCCCACTTTCCTCTAGGATGATCCACCACCTTACCTAAACTACTCTGACAGATTGTTGATTTCATTTGCCTCGGTTTTTTGAATCAAAAAAAGAACTACTTTATTCCATTTTAGCTTTTCAAAATTTATAAGACCATAATCGGATCTAAAACGGCCTAAAATTCACATATATTGGCCGGTGCTTCAAAGTCTATTTCCAATTACTTACGAAAAAGGGTATCGGTTCAAAGTAAGAAGGTAAGTAGGTAGGTAGAAGTGGCTGTGCAGATTTTTTGTGTGCTTGAGATCCAGCTTTAGCTGCGCTATTTTGCCCGTCTTCGAAGCTGCATATGCTGCGTCGAGCCTAATACGGCGTTGTGAATCACAAGCTTGGAGTTTCCAATGGAATGCTCGGAGTAGAAAATTCGCACATAAGTTCGATAGTAGTATCATGCCTGGCTCGTTCCTCAGCCCTACAGTTTTCCGGTATATCACTATGACTCGGTACCCATACAATATGAAAATTATGCTGCTCAGACATCTCGTTGGAGATATGCGGCAGTCTATAACCGTTAAGGTCAACAAGCGAAATCCCAGAGCTTTCACAGCCTCCTGGCTATTCGAAAGTATGCTAATGTATTTCCTGGAGTCGCTGCCCTTCCCAATGATAATCAAAGCAGCTCGTATGGCCGATACCTCCGCCTGATAAACGCTACAGTGGTCCCGTAGCCTTACAGAGTGAGCTATATTCGTCGATTTCGAGAAGATGCCTCCAACCACCACTCCATTCAACTTGAAGCCATCCTTGAAGATCTGCTCAGAATCTTTACTGAGATGTGTCACACCATTCGCCCATTCCTTCCTGTACAGAATCGTAGTCCGGAACTTTATTCAGAAGTCATATTGTATATTCAATTCTCCCAAAATCTCTCAAACTTGTCAGGATCTTTGAGTGTCCCACTTTTGAATCGCGCCACTGGCCAGTCGCCCGCAGAAGCTGACTTTTACCCGCCGCAGACTCTTTACAATAAAGGTCCAGCGGAGGCAGATGTAGGTTTTCCTCCATCGCCATGTGGGTGTAGTACGTAACGCCCCCGTGATTATAGGGCTGCGGATCTTTGTACCCGCTTGACGGTAGGATTCAAAAATTTTTGATTAATCATTAAAATATTCTCACAATATTTCGTCTATTTTACTGTTCTATCGATAATACTACAGAATGTGTTTTGACGAAAATACCATAATGGCTCAAGTCTGTTTTCGTAGCATTAGTGCTGGCTTCATAAAAACAAAACAAAAATCAGCTCAGTGGTAGGCATCAGTTCATGGTTTCGGTCATGGAAATTTTGTACACAAAAATCAATAATTGTTTAAGTAACAATTGGTTCAGACAAGTCTTTTTCAACGTGCCACGATTAAGACAAGTTTAGTGCAGGCAAATTCTAAATGAACTTCTTCTGCCATAAACATGTTTTTTCAGTTATTCTATACCAAATCCCGAAGAGTGCTATACTATTCAACATTACTGTTTATAAAATATTCACAGAAAATATTTCATATCGTACTCGTACATCTTCCAATAAAGGTGTGAAATTTCATTAAACAATGTAATGAATTCGACATACGAATTCATATGAAAAGTCTGTCTATTCGAACGTATGGTTATTGGAATATGAGTCTCATACGATAACCAAGATTTCATATCGAAAAAAAATTGCCCAAAACAACAGGAAAAATAAAATGGAAAATTAAATGCAGTATACGAGTATTGAAGAAAAATGAGGAAAAATCGAACAAGAAACACATCGACTGACAAAGTGTTATAAAAATAAATTGATATTTTATTAAAAGTGTTTTTACATGCAAGACATACATACATTGAATGCATTTACCCGGTTAGTCAGTCGCACGTATTCAACTATATTGAGTCATTCATTCTCATTTGCACAAAAAATATTCTTAAATATTCATATTTTTATAGATGACTTCTCCGTTCAAAGGTCAATTGGCTGGACTTAATGTATGAACTTAAATGATGAAAAATTTGGAAAAAGTTGGAAATCAAATGAAGTCCGAACAAAGAATTCATTTTTAACATGATTAGTAAATGTACATATCAAACAGTTATCGATAACGATTATAATTTATAAAAAATTTTAAATGAAAAAACTCGTTCAAGTGAAAAAAACGTTGAACCAAGTCCTTTATAATATTTGTAATATTGACAGTGGCATACAGTTAAGCTAATTTTAAATGATAAAGACCCTTACAGAAGGCCGAAATAGTAACAATGACGAGCCTAGGTCTCAACTCTCCAGCGCATCAAAAATTGAAAATATCATTAAACTACATTCAGATAAGCTGCTAACAACTTCAGTTTAGTGATTTGGCAGCGTCATATAATATTTTTTTAATGTTTTTTAATGTTTAAGGCAAGAAACGTGTGACCGTGAAGCTGCTTCTGAAACTGCATAAGCATGGCTTACAACGATTTTGATTTTTGAAAAAGAGTCATACCAATCGTCGCTAAAATAGTAAAAATCAACAAGCTGCCTTTAAATATGGAGTTGCCAATTAAATGTAATTTTAAGGGTAGCCCAACCAGATTGCACGATATTAATTGTGAATCACACCTTAAAGGGGGTGATACATTGGCAAACATTTGTTTGCAAACATCGCAAATAGCCATTCGCATACATGGAGAACTTACTTTTCCTTGAATGCGATTGGCAATTTGCGATGTTTGCCAACATGTGTTTGCCAATGTATCACCCCTTTAACGTCAACTTTCTTGTTCAACTTAATTTGACATTTTTTTATTTCAGTGTTTGACAAACGTTAAAACGTTTGACATTAATATTAAGCCTTTTACAAAAATGACCGTTAAGATCAAAATGCATTTCGTGTACTTTTGGTCAATATAATCGATCAAATGGGACCAAATTGGGTCTGTAGGAAACGTGGTAACACCTGTGCATGCTCACCCAATTCGCTCTGCGGAAAACATAGCTGTTGTTCGCGATAGTGTGGCACAAGAGCCGTTGACCTCGTCTCAGCGTCGTGCGAGATGATAACTGACTTCTTGTGGTCAGAAATAGATGATATGGACCTGAACGATGTTTTGCACTACTTTCTACACAGCCAACGAAACAATGGCTCTTTTGTGCGAGAAATGCAATGGTCGTGTTACCTCATGCCGTGGGGATGTTAATTGACCGTCACGATTATGTGATTAGACACCTTTGGAGAGCAATGCCAAGAGCAATTCAAGAGCTAATGGATCAGATTATTCGGCACATTAAAGACTTTGATCTCAATTATATTTCAGAGTCATTGAAAATATTGACCGTCGGAAAGAGGTATGCCACTGGAGCCGTGGAGAGCATTTGACCGATATTTTTCTTCACACATGGATCCCTCAATCATAATCAAAAATATTTAGATAATTCTCTGAATACTTTTTGTTTTATTTACAATTAACATCATGCGTTTTAGTTGGACCACCATTTAAAAGATAACTGATATTTTGACAATTACAAATTCAATTATATTTGGTAATTGACAACTCGCAATAATCAATTCAAAATTACAAATGACTTCTGGTAATTCATATATTTTAATTAACCATTACATTTTTTTTATAATTAACTTCTAGCAATTGCATATTAAAGTAATTGGCATTTTGAAAAGTAATTTTGTATTTGCTTTATCCAACTTAAATTACTAACTACCAATTCAATCTAATTGGTCATTAGCACTTACCAATTAAACATTTTTTGATTGATAATTGGCATATACTAATTAGCAAATGGTAAATTATTATGATTTAATTAATAACTACCAATTAAAAACTATATGTGCCGCTAATGATATGAAAGGTGGCCGCCTAGCAACCAAGAGGTACTCGACTCAGTCCAAGACCGGACCATTTGGACAGACCAACATAACATTAGCTAGTAACTGCATATGCCGTTCGGTGTCGACGTTAAGTTGAAGGTTACTTTCAATGAGCCCCAAAGTCTCCTTATTTCTCCATGGAATGTTTACAAATTATAGTATTTAATTAGTAATTGCCAATTGAGGTAGCTGATAAGCTTATTTGAGCCACAGTATGGTATCCAACTCTATTGATTCACCCTTATGTGAAATACGTTCTCTTAGAGAACTTGGAAGATTTACCAGTGAAATCGTTCAACAGATTACAAATAAATAGCTTCACTGTTAGGTTCTGAAGCATTCTTTCTGTGGAGTTATCTCTTTCAAATAACTCTTCCAACAGCACATTTCACTACTACTGGTCAATACTGACTAACTACATAGCCATTAAAATGTATATAAAAGTAAAAGAAAATATTGTTTACGCGTATATAGTACTTGTTAAACTATTTCTTACGAAACATTTTTCTAGTTAAAACGCATAAAAATGGAATGTTTTTTCAATTACTTCTTTTTGGTAACCCTGAAGATTCCACTTTAATGATATTTATATGAAGTTGCGTGAGTTAATTGACATCGTAAATATATCAAAATGTGTTGGCTTTATATTGCATGAGCAGTTGACTATGAGAAACCTCTATTCACAGTGGGTGCAGCGTATGCTCAATGTTGACCAAAAACAAGTCAATCAAAACAATGGCAAAACTGCATGAATTGAACTTAAAATTGCTCTCACATACACCGTATTCGTCAGATTAGGCTGTTCGCAGACCTCTAAAAAATGCACACCGGTAAGAAATTTCGCACGACAGAAAAAAAATCGTTGTAAAAAAGTGGTATGGATATGCTAGAGCTTGATGGAGATTACTTTGATGAGTAAAGCTAATTTCAATAAAAAAAAGTGATTTCTTTGTAGGCTGGGACTTTTCAGCCCATCTGTTAGTTGACTAATGTTCTCGTTGTGAAGAACTGAAGGTTCACCATTCCCGTAAATGGCTCTGATAGTTCAAATTATTTTCTGGGGAATGCCTTTTTTTCTACAGGGCAGTACCCCCTTCCTGAGGTTGTTCTTTTATGATGCGTAGGGCGCTGGCCTGATCTACGCATATAAAGTGATGTAGTTTATGTATATATAAATGCCTTAAAAAGCAGTTTCATTAGGGACCCCTTGGACCACTCTCCCCATATAGTGTGATATTCCGGCCATCTGTAGTTTTCCCACAATAACCACTCATCCTCTCCAGTCAAAATGATATTTTTCAAATTTAAGTTTCTCCAGTTCCAAAATTATTTCAGAAATACCACTAGCACCGTTCCATTAGAGACCCCTTGCTCCACTCTCCCCATATAGTGTGGTATTCCGGCCATCTGTGCGTTTCCCATGGAATGGAGATAATCACTGAACCATAGAGAAGAATAATTTAAAAAAAAATATTTTCTTAAATAGATTTTCTGCTATTCCACCATTTTTAAAGCTTTGGCTCCAAAGCTGATCTACGAAAGAAGGTCTGGAGCACCATTCCAACCAGGCATATATATTTTGGCAATAACTTCTCTTACTTTAATTTATAGTTACTGTTAAGGTGTTGACAGTGCTCTGTTAACGTAAAA
Organism: Wohlfahrtia magnifica; assembly: GCA_023159175.1. Lineage (NCBI taxonomy): Eukaryota > Metazoa > Arthropoda > Insecta > Diptera > Sarcophagidae > Wohlfahrtia > Wohlfahrtia magnifica. The sequence goes on along the minus strand of JAKWBJ010000187.1, from coordinate 1,727,651 downwards.
AATGGCTGAGCTAAAAAACCTGGTTTGCGTCTTTGCTAGTTAAATTTAAATTTATCTTCACACATACTCATAAAAAATCAATCAATAAAGATGAACGGAGCAAGATGGTCCTTTACCTAAGAATTGTAACTTTTTAATTTGTTAGCTTCCTTTACATCGTCGATAACTAAAAATTTCTCAGAAGTTATAAAATATAAAAAAAAAACACCTGAGCTAACAACGTCTTAAGTTGATATGTTAAACCGCTCCGTAGTTAAAAAAAAAAAAAAACAAGAAAAATTACCAAAATAGTTCAAACCTTACAGCAGGGTTAATTCAATAAAGTGATTTATATGAACTAGCAAATTTGTTTTGATCTGTGTCATTAAAAATGGATTAAGAACGAATATTTTGAATATTTCTTTTATTTGGTTTTAAATCAACTCCAAATTTTTTTTTATATTAAAAAGTCGTTTTGGGAATTACATTCTCTGATAGTTAAATTTATTGCATTTTTAATTTCCTCAAGAAATATAGGGTCCGCCATCTAACCTTTTTTTTCAACTAGTGCTTATTTCGTGAATGGTAACACTTAGCTCATGTCTGATTTGAGAGATAATTAGTTTTATTCTTCCGCTGAACGAATATGGTTGTGTATACGCTTGAACAACGCTGGGAATCTGGGCTTGAGATCGACTTACAGAAGATGCCGATTTTGCCAAACAAAATCATCTTTTCAGATGAAGCTCATTTTGATCTTGGCGGGTATGTAAACAAGCAAAATTGTCGCATTTGGGGCACAGAAAACCCACACACATACATTGAAAAGCCGATACACCCAAGACGAGTCACTGTTTGGTGCGGATTTTGGTCCAGAGGCCAATTATGCCTCCATTTTTCTTCGAAAATGAGCGAGAAGTGGTCGTTACAGTCAATGGCGATCGTTATCGGGCCATGTTGAACGAATTTTTGTTCACAAATATTGAAGAGGAGGATATTAGCAACATTTGGTTTCAACAGAACGGCGCTACGTGCCACACAGCCGAAACTACACTCGATGTTTTGCGCCCTGTTTTTAAAGATCACATTATCAGCCGCAGAGCTGATGTCATTTGGCCACATCGGAGCTGCGATTTGACACCGTTGGAATATTATTTGTGGGGTGCCGACAAAGATAAGTGTTACACCAACAAGCCAGAGACAGTTGGCGCTTTACGGCACAATATTCGTGAAGCCATTGGTGAAATACAGCTGCACACAATCGATAATGTGCTTAAAAATTAGAACGATGGTGTAGGCTACTGCATGGCCAACCGCGGCAGCCATTTGAATGAAATTATTTTCCATTATTAACCGGAAGGATTGTACTTTCAAATAAAAAAAGAAATTTGAGAAAATATTCAGTATTTTTTTTATTGCATTTGCAAAAAAAAAAATTTATTTGGCGGACCCTTTATCTTAAAATTCTTTCATTAAAATGTATGTGATTTTTGTAAGTAAATTTTTTTCATTTTATTTTTATTCTTTAATTTTAATAATAAAATTTGTACAAAAATATAAATCATCAATCTTTGTTACTCGTTTTTTCCCCCCTTCGTCTTCTTTTTTTTGACTTACCCAATGTCTGACTTAAAACCATTTTGCCATCTTCACCCAGACAGGCATTGCGAGCATCAAAAGGATTTGTAAATTGTACGAATGCATAACCTTTGTGCATGGAAATTCCTATAATAAAAAAACGATATGAATAAAAGGATAAAAATATAAGAAAAGAAGTTGGCCACAAAAATAAGAGAAAAAAAAATAAATGAAAATTCGGAAAATTTCTTTAATTAAATCTTAAACAAATTGGTGGTGGTGCTTGCAACACAAACAATATTATTTTAATGTTGCAATCACACACAAATACTCTGCATAGGAATACAAACCTGCAAGACGGCCATAAATTTGAAACATACGTTCAACATCGGTTTTCGAACATTGAAATGTATTTAAATTTCCCACAAATATACGTGAATTAACAGCTTGTGGATCCTGTGAATTAGTTTGGTTAGATAACTTTGATAACTTCATGTTGATGGCACAAATCTTCAAGACGTTTTTTTTTTTTTTTTGGTTTTCACACGATAGTGAAGGCTGGCAAGCAAGACGATGCTTTGACTATGGATTTACAATATTAAATGGAATTTAACGTTTAACGTTTTAACTGCAGGCGGAAGTATTTTTAGTGCGAGGTTGCTTATTGTTCACTTTCTTTCTTTTTTTTTAAATATTTTTCTACTCTTTCCCTTTTATTTTGTTCTGGTATTCTTGGCATTTGATTGTGTATGTTATTGTTCGGTTTAAGGATTCTATTTTAACTTGAGCCGGATTATTTCAATAAAAGCTTTTTATCCTTGAATGCCTTCATAAAAACGCATTAAACCATCAGCACACTTACATACCAGGATAGTGAATCAGTATGTAAATGCTGTTGCTGTATACGAAAAAAAAATATTTTTTTTTTTTTACTTAAAATCCACGATTGTTTGAAATATATTTTTCTATAAATATGTTTGTGGGCTTGAAATATTCGCATTTAGAGCATATTTCTCTTACTCAGTTTGATTATTTGGTTATTCTGAAAATTTTCTTTATTTTTTTGGAGGCTTGGCCTTTGTTCAGTAGATTATGGAGTCCTTTTGTTGTAAATTTTATCACAATATTGTTGTAGAAGCTGCTGTTGTTGTTGTTTATATTGTTTTCTGTAATACTATTGTGTTGCAAGTTGTACAAGTTTTGTTAACTCTCTCGAACGACTGTTGCTGGCATTGATAAAGATAAAATCCTTAATAATACAAAAATGGAAGAAACGACATCAATCCTGTAATGAAAGGAAAATAAACAAAACGAAAAATAAATTAAAAATCATTATTAACTTTAAAAAACTAAAACACATATTTAAATCAAAAAAACATTTAAAAAGTTAACGATTATATTCGAAAATAAAATGAAGAACATTTCATACCTACTTTAAGCAAAATTCACTAAAGTATTATTCACAAACGAACTTTAGCTTAAAATTCCTATTTTAAATCAATTTTCAATAAACGAATTTTAAAGTTGATTCAACCGTACTTTAAAGCTTTTTTAAGAATATTATTGTGAAAAATCTAAATCTAAACTTGAACCAAACATTTAAAATAATACACACGCTTCAAAGTGATATAATATATTTTTTAAAGGCTTCTATTGCCAAAAATTCAAAGCATCATAGGGCGAAACCTTAAAAAATTAAAAAGAGAGAAGCGGTCATTACAACCGGTCAAAAAATTAGCAGCAATACCGCAAAATTGTACTCGTGGAGTAGCCATGAGCTTTTCATACAGCGTTGCTAAATGTGCAGATTTATCTGTATTTTGAGTTTTTTAAAGCTTTGAGCAGTTTTGGAGTTTTATGTTTTCTATTAATGTGCAGATTTAACAGTTCTAAACATTCTAGTTTTTTGCTTTGAATAACAATAATTATAATAAATTTTAATAACTGTTTACTTGTTACTCGTACCTCTTTCATTTTTAATTTAAATTTCACTCGTTTTAGGCTAACAAATCGTACCCGATACGACTATATGTATATTTTTTTTAACCTTTTCAAGTGTGTGCAGTTTTTTCACTTGATAATCATTTATTTTCTTTTAAATTCTCAGTTTGTCTAAAAAACATTATAACAACACTGTTTTCATAGAACAATTGTTCGCGCTCAAATCACGCGTATTCTGACGCTCTTGTTTTTAGTCGTCAATGAGACATCGACGAATGTACATGAGGGGAGAGTGTACGTAAATTTTTTTAGGCACAGAAAAATAATTGAAAAAGTTTCCTACGATCCTGCTTTTAGTTGTCTCTGAAACAGTGACGAATGCACATGTGTGCATGTTGAATTTTTTTTAAAACATCAACTTTACTCTCTCTGAGAGTGTAATTTCCATTTTCTCACTAACACAACAACATTTTTACTTTTGCACATCACTGTCGCAGAGCATTGATGCTCATTTCATGGGACAATTGTCCCTTCTTTTTCTACATGTATTCTTACGCTCTTGCTTCTAGTCATCAATGAGACACCGACAAAAGCATATGTGCAAAGAATGTGCGCATAGTTTTTAGGCACAGAAAAATAGTTTTAAAAAGTTTTTACGATCTTGAATTTAGTTGTCACTGAAATAGCCAGGAATGTACATGTGTGGCGGATGCATGTTTATCTTTTTTTAATTATTTTTTAAACATCAACTTTACTCTCTCCAAGAAAGCAATTTCCATTTTCTCACTAACACAACTACATTTTTACTTTTGCACATCACTGGCTTAGATGGATGTGTTTAGATAGACATAGGGTGACACTGGGTGACATATACACCATTACGGTTTCAATTCTGCTGTTGTTCATTAGAAAGGCAGCAGATCTACTGAACAAGCTATAGACCGGAAGAGGCACAGTAGATCCCATTGGTCGCAGTGTCCGGCAATAATAATAATGATAATGATGTTGATAATAATACTCTCGTTGTGACTTGATGTAATAAAGATTATTTTAATGTCTGTTGAAAAAGAAGTAAAACAATCAAACCAGTTAAGAATATCCACGGTATTACTGGCTCTATAAATGGTACCTAATTTAAGCTTAAAAAATTAGAAGTGACCTAGCGAAATATTATTCAAAATTAAGAAGGGATTATACTCGCAAATTCAAATTTTATCTGCCTGTTATAAGTCTTTAATTAGACTTTTTAATAGATTATTTTTAATTTCTATTTAAATTATATTGAATATATATGAATGTCAAAGTTAATCAACGTGACAAACGCTGAAAATTATAAATCATCGTTGACTGACAATGAATTGTCTTTGGAGTCCTTATGAGTTTTTAACGTAATTGTCCAAATTGTCATAGATGACAGAAATTGATTTTATCTTGCAGGCGAAAATCATTAGAGCTTTATTCGTTAACGAGGAGGTGTAGCAGACAAAATCAAGCATCGTTCAGCATTTAGTTGACTAGTAACAGACAATGTCACTAAGTTTTAGCTTTCTTTAGTATAATGACATACAATAAACTTGTCATGTATAAATCATTTTGTTTGTGAATTGTCACGAGGACTCATCATTAAAATTTTTTATTTACGAAAATTTTGTAAAAATTTGTACTTGATACAAATACCAAGACAATGTCGCTCAAATGTGTATTATGTTATATTTATGTTCTAGAGTTAGAAAAAACATTAAATATTTTTTAAAGCAGTAAATAAGTTTTTAGAAAGTGACCTCATCCCCGCAACAAAAGCGTTCACAAACTTTTAAAAGTAAAACTTTATTTTTTTTATCAATTTCTATTCTCTTTAAATCCTCTTTAAATTTCTTCTTGGAGCTTGTATTACAGCTCCACATTTACTTTCTAAAAAGCGGCCAATGATGTAACTAAGTTTTCAGTCTCAGAACAAGAAAGGGGGTTTTTATTAAGGATCAGACATTGTAACACTGAACTGTAAATAAGGAATCTGTATAATAGGCAATCCTATCCGCTCTATCAGAATATTCGACAAGACAAGAGGCCATAGTCTTCCATCATGACAACAATTGGGCACATGTTGCAAGACCGGTCAAAAACTATTTAGAAAACAGTGGATGATAAGTTTTGTTTCACCCGCCTTATAGCCCAGACCTTGCCACTTATGACTACCATTTATTGGGATCGACGCAGAAAGCCCTTAGTGGAATACGCTTGATTCATTCTTTACCTCAAAGCCGGATCAGTTCTTTTAATGCGGAAAAGTAGTGGCTAACGATGGACAATGCTTTGAATAATGTATCAGTTCATATTGTTTTAATCAAGGAAAAAATCTACATTATTAACATCATTATCATTATTCTGTTAGTGTTTTCACTTCTAAAGAAAAGTATTCTACTAAAAAGATAAAAGTGTTGCCCTACCCCAACAAAATGTTGAAGTTTTACTTGTCACAAGTTAACATAAAATTTAAAAAAATAAACATTAAAAGCTAATCGTCGAATATAATTCATTTATTAAAACTATCAACCGATTTTTCTGGGCAATATTTTCTCGCACCAATTTGTCTATAGGCAAAAGATGCAACACGAGATTTTTTTTCTTTGTGTTGCATTTTAGTTTATTTTATAGAAATGAACACAATAAACACTGTGGAATAAAATTGCTAAATTGTTTGCCAACAAAGCAAGCTCCATATGCTGCAGTGCAAGTTGTGACATTGTGACAAATGTGCAAATTGTGACAAATCAAATAAATATTTACGACCGTATTCATAGTGAAATTTTAGTGGCTAGCATAAGTATGATTTTTAATACAATTTCTTCTACTCGCATGTTTTCCTAAAATCAAATCAATAATCTTTTAACACTGACGTAGTTGATTTGTGTCAAATTTGTGCCAGTGCTCGAAAATATTTTTTTTTTTAATTTTATAATTAAATATTTTTAAAAAGCCAATAAAAATTGTTTATATACAAATTAATTGAATTTTTTTATGCGTCAATCTAAAGGGTCCGCCATCTAACGTTTTTTTTTTCAACTAGTACTTATTTCGTGAATGGTAACACTTAGCTCATGTCTGATTTGACAGATAATTAGTTTTATCCTTCAGCTGAACGTATATGGTTGTGTATACACTTCGATAAATGGGCCTGCGATCGATTTACAGAAGATACCGATTTTGCCAAAAAAATCATCTTTTCAGATGGAGCTCATTTTGATCTTGGCGGGTATGTAAACAAGCAAAATTGTCGCATTTGGGGCACAAAAAACCGGCACGCATATATTGAAAACCGATACACCTAAGACGAGTCACTGTTTGTTGCGGACTTTGATCCAGAGGCATAATTGTCCATTTTACTTCGAAAATGAGCAAGGAGTGGCCGTTACAGTCAATGGCGATCGTTATCGGCCCATGTTGAACGAAATTTGTTCACAAAAATTGAAGAGGGGGATATTAGCAACATTTGGTTTCAACAGGACGGCGCTACGTGCCACACAGCCGAAGCTACACTCGATGTTTTGCGTCTTGTTTTTGAAGATCGCATTATCAGCTGCAGAGCTGATGTCGTTTGGACACCTCGGAGCTGCGATTCGACAGCGTTGGACTATTATTTGTGGGGTGCCGTCAAAGATAAGTGTTACGCCAACAAGCCCGAGACAATTGACGCTTTAAAGGACAATATGCGTGAAGCCATTGGTGAAATACAGCTGCACACAATCGATAATGCACTTAAAAATTGGACCGATCGCTTAGGCTACTGCATGGCCAGCCGAGGCAGTCATTTGAATAAAATTATTTTCCATTATTAACCGGAAGGATTGTACTTTCAAATAAAAAAAGAAATTTTAGAAAATGTTTAGTAGTTTTTTTTATAGCATTTGCAAAAAAATATATATTTGGCGGACCCTTTATATGTATATTTAACGTACGAGTTAAAGTTTAAGATAATATTGTTTTGAACTTGTGCATTATTTGCTTAACCTTTCATTCTATGCTCCTACCTTATCTGGTGTAAGACATTTAAAATGATATTAAAATATATTTCAACACTTGTTCTACATTTTATTCAAGTACGAAAATAGTTCACTTTTTTATAAGTTTTCTTTAAAGATCTAATAAAATTATTTTATGTACATACAATATGTATGTTTGTATAGAGCAAATTATGAGCATTATACTTATGTACGTAGGGAAAAGCGTATTGCATATTACACGCATTTCCACCAACTTGGAAAAAGCTATTCAAATGATATTTGAAAAGATATAAAACAAAAACAAATTAGAGGGTGTTGCAGCCGCACACAATTTGCCATTTAAATGTGTGTAAAAATATGAAATACGATTATGTATATTGCAACATGTTGTATTAAATGTTGTTTTCCTATAAACTATTAAATACGGCTTTGAAAAATATACTTGTATAACGACAGTGATAAACAAATTTTAAGAATTATAATATTTAATGCCCTAGTCTGTGGGCCTAAGCTTAACTTTTGTCAGGCACTGTATTGTGTTTGTTTTCGATATTTATGCTCCCAAGTTTAATGCTATGTATGGATGTATGAATACATGTAGTTGTGTAGTTAATGGTGTAAAAGGTGTTAGTAATTCACCTTTTTTGTTTTCTGTAGTCGTATGTTGCCACTCTTTTATTGCATACATGTTATCACCATGTTGTTAATATTATTAAAAAGGCATATAAAAAAGGATAATTGTTAATGACACACATTTTATTTATTTTATAAAACATTCAAGTGTTATTCTATTTAAGCTATTTTTATATGTTAAGTATCAGTATAAGAGGGCAGATGTGTTATTTCAATGAAAGCAAATGAAAAAATATAGGGCATCGTAAATTTTTACATGTAAATTTAAAGGAAATGCTTTTTATGAAGTTAACAAATAATTTAATATTTAAAAAAATGTTTATTTATCTCTCAATATACACAAATAAATTTGCTTTTACGTCATGCATCGTTGACAAACTAAAGTAATTTATAAAAAAATACTAAAATTATTACTTCGTTCTATGTACACAGTGTATAGTAAAACAAACAAAATAATATTAATCGGATGTTATCGCCTATTCTTGGCTCAGCGATCAATCAATCAATCAATAAGTTCCAGGAATAACCCCCGTGTGGCGGTCACATCGTTCCGTTTTAAGTTTTTTTTTTTTTTTTGTTAAGTTCGTACATCTGTTGTTGACATTCCCGCTAAGTCTTAGCGTCATAGCTTGACATTTGCAAAAGCTAGTCTCTCTATGTCACAATCATTACGCTTAATGGAGACACCTATCTCACACTAATAAACCGTTTTTTTTTTTGTGCCAGCTCTACATGATATTGATGTCTACAATGTATGGTTTGAACAGGACGGTGCAATTTGCCACAATCGATTTATTGCGCCACAATCGATTAATTAGCCAAAATGGTGATACAGTTGGACTATTTTCTGTGGGGCAACGTTAAAGATATGTGTTATGCTGACCAACCAGGGATAATTAAGCATTTAAAGGGCAACATTCATGATGCCATTGCCGAGACATGACCCCATACTCTTGAAAAAGTTTTCGAAAATTGGCCTGATCGAATGGGGGTAGTGTGAGGTCAGTTGCGGCAGCTATTTGAATGAAATAATATTTAATTTCTAACCGGAACAATTACACTTCACAACAAAAAAATAAATTTGGCAAAATTTCAAACCGTTTTTATTTTGTTGCATTTTTAAATGGCCCACTTGATACTTTGATCCTCTTTCACAAAACGAAGGAAGAAATAGCACACCCAGGCAACACTCTTAACTCCCGGAGCTTCGAGCTATGCTTAATATCTAAGAGACAATTAAATAAACTTAAAGCATTAATCGCATGTATAGCCAGTTATTACTCTTATTACGCTCAAAAACTATGGGATATATGTATATTCGAACATACATACATATGTTCGAAAAAGTCCGAATATGAAACACTTTTTTCACCTTGTTTTGTTAAACCACAGAGGCGCCGTTTTAATCGATAACCTTTTTAAATTTTGGGGTAATACCGTTATTTCATCGGTATAGAGCTTCTGGGTTTTTTGAGAGAAAACTAGATTCAATGGCGTTTTGCAGGCTTCTACGAAATTTAAATTTATACTATTAAGAGAGTTCAGTAGAACTCAAAACAAATGATACAGCAAGGTCCGAGCTTTTTCTATTGCTTAATTCTTGCCGTTTTCATTGAATTGAGAAACTCATAATGAGCAATTTCCTTCCCTAATCTCCCCAGACACACAGTATGATATTTTCGTACGTGATCCACTGCTCATCGCCCGGAAGCATTTGCTTAAAAAACGATTCGATTTCGTTTCGTTTCAGCAGTGAATTGCAAATGGAAATTCTGTTCGTTAAGTTAAATAATGTGACAGCTTCTTTGTGTATTCAGTTTTTCATATCGTTTTGTAATGAATGCCTAGTTCCTAAGCATTGTGCAGGCTGACGGACTTTTTAAATTTTTTCGATAATTTCATCGATTTTTTTTTCCAGATTGGTCAACCGGAGCCAGGTGCATCTTTAACATCAAAACTTTCCGATCAAAAACGAGCAAACGATTTCGTTGCAGTTTTTCTAGTTACAACATTGTCTCTGTAAACTTGGCAAATTACTACTTTTTGTATAATAAAGGGTCCGCCATCTAACGTTTTTTTCAACTTGTCCTTATTTCTTGAATGGTAACACTTCGCTCATGTCTGATTTGACAGATAATTAGTTTTATCCTTCCGCTGAACAAACATGGTTGTGTATACGCTTGAACAATGCTGGGATCTGGGCCTGCGATCGACTTACAGAAGATGCCGATTTTGCCAAAAAAAATCATCTTTTCAGATGAAGCTCTTTTGATCTTGGCGGGTATGTAAACAAGCAAAATTGTCGCATTTGGGGGACAGAAAGCCCACAACCTTACATTGAAAAGCCGATACACCCAAGGCGAGTCACTGTTTGGTGCGGATAATTTGGTCCAGAGGCAAGGTGCAAGGAGTGGTCGTTACAGTCAATGGCGATCGTTATCGGGCCATGTTGAACGAATTTTTGTTCACAAAAATTGAAGAGGGGGATATTAGCAACATTTGGTTTCAACAGGACGGCGCTACGTGCCACACAGCCGAAGTTACACTCGATGTTTTGCTCCCTGTTTCTGAAGATCTCATTATCAGCCGCAGGGCTGATATCGTTTGGCCACCTCGGAGCTGCGATTTGACACCGTTGGACTATTATTTGTGGGGTGCCGTCAAAGATAAATGTTACGCCAACAAGCCAGAGACAATTGTAGTAGTTTTTTTTATAGCATTTTCAAAAAAAAAAATTATTTGGTGGACCCTTTAGAAAAGTAATGTAGTGTACGATCGTAATGTTCCGATCATTCACGCATTTTTGAACGTAGATAACTTTTCACAGAATAACGCGAGTTTAATCTGGCAACATACTTAATATGGTAATGTCTTCTAATGAAGTGAAGCTCAAAATGTCACCTGTCAATCAAGCAATTCATGTTGACAGAGATATTTAATTTTAGAGCAATCTACCGACAATTTGTTTGCCAATTTTTTGCGAACATCAAAAATGTAGTTCGCGAAATTACAATCTTTTAATTGGGGAACTCGTGTTAGTTTCAAGGTTTACAAAAAGCTATGGAATAGTTAGAGTAGTGATGGTGAAAAATTTAAGATTTTTTTTATTCTCTTCTGCACAGACTATTGGAATCTCTTTTTGAGTATATGAGTAGTTGACAAATTCCTATCGATTTAAATTTTCTTTGAAAGAAAAATTTGAAACAAATCTGATAAGACAGTCTGCCTTAATGAAAATTTTACGAGAAAATAGAAAAATTTGCTTTTACACTTTAAAAACAACCCACTTTTCACCAGCACATACGTATTTACAATTGCCTTTCAGTGTATAAATAAATGGTTTTTTATTTCAAATACTTTCACATGTGGTAGGTAATATGAATACAACTGTTGAATTCAAAAGGATTTGTTTGTTTGTTTGTTCGTTTATCTCTTTAAAGATGGGTTATATAGCAAAAAAAAATATTGAAATACTCAACCCAACACTCCGACATCCATATGGAGTCAACCGCCATAAGCTACTTTAAAAAGAATTATCGCATTTGCACGTGTTACCATCTTGAATAAACAAACATTTATCTGTTACGTTTCGTTTCAAATTTTTTTTTTCTCTCTCCTGACTAAAGGATATGTCACGTGATGCTCTTAATGTTGTTACTGTTGTTGCAACTATTATAAATGTAATGGTTAAAATGCCAACATAAAATGAATGAACAAATAATGGGTGGCGTATGAAATTTGCCACACACATGAATGGGAGGGAATAAAATGATGTTTTTGTTGACAGTTGATTTTTTAAGATGCTTAATAATAAATAAAGTACTTTATTCGTATAAATGAATGTATAAAAAAATATATATTTTATATGTATGTATATCCCATATTTGGTATAAAGTCCTCGTTCTCGCCGTTGTCTCATTGTCATATCGAAATATTCAATGTATAAAAGACGACATTCAATTGGCGCTTTTCACATTGGAATTTTTGCTTCTTTTGTGACTTTTTTTTACACCCACACATTTAGCCATTGGAATGAACACAAGTTGAATAGAATGATGGTGTATGGGACTATTCATTCTTTAGTAGGAAGCTTAGATAACAAACACAAAAATATCAGATTCAGTTCACAAGGCATGTTTTAAAATATTTTATTACGAAGTAAAATTAGTTATTTGGTACGACTACTAGAGGCGCTTAAAGACTGTTTTAAGCTATTGATTTATTAATTAGGTTATAATTACGAATTATAAGGTAATACAGATAAGATGTAAAAATTCCGTTTGAATTACAGTGTACTCGGGTTAACGGAAACACTCGTTTTCGTCACCATTCCAACCAACATCAACCGTTTTTTTTAACATTGTCTACTCTAAAACGTCAACCAAACCACAAAGTTCTTAAACATGAACTCTAAATAAAACAAAATGTTAGCTTTAGTAACAGTTAAAACACATACATACATACATACGTGCGTACATACATTTACTTTACGAAATTAGTTCTGAGTTTGGGGATTCCCTTTATAACTAAGGTGTGCTTCAAAATGATAATATTTGCTCAATTCATTCAAACTATAAAATATTATGTATGGTCACCTTATTCAAAAAAATTCTACGTTCAAATTAGTAAATAATAAGCCAGTTTTGCTCTTAGAGATGTACCGCGGAGATGACGAAGGAAAGAATTAATTGCGTGGTTTCGAATGTTTAATAAAAAAAAAATGGCTTCAAACTTCTTCCCTCCAGACAACTCCATCTAAAAAAAAAATAAAGAAAAAGCTCCCCTGACCCTTCTCGCATACCTCTGGCGATGATGACAAACATCAGACACCTACTGGGAAAAAATTAAAATGCTAAAGTAAAGATCACCACCAATTAGCAAGGCTCTTCACCACTACACAAAAAAAGATCATATGGAGGAAGCTACAGCAGATTAATCATCTACTTAGCTTGAAATAACAAATTGATTAAAGAAACTGAAACAAAGCAATAGATGCTTCGTGGAAAGCCAATATGCCCTCTAGAGGAGTGACGGAGAAAAAAAAATTTAATCAGAAGGTATCACAATTGTTATTATATATATTTTTTGTAATAATTTATAATTTAAATAATATCTGCGCGGTATGGGTCGCAGTAACCCTTTGTCACCTTATGAACAAAGACAAATTGTGGCACTTCATAAGCAGGGATTGAGTATGCGTAGAATGGCGAAAAAGCTGGGACGATCGTTGTGTGTTGTGCAAAATTTTCTCAAAAACAGAGAAAATTATGGAAAAATAAAAAGCACGGGTCGTCCAAAGGCCCACATATTAACTCTTTCGACGGATACAATTTCTTTTGGCATGTCGCCGAATCGCTTCTTTTTAAGTAACATACAATTGTATTCATTGCATCGCCTTAAAAGACGAGAAGTTTTTCGAAGACGGCATTCGAAAAATGATTCAGTGATTTGATAAATTTTTAAATTAATTTTTTTGAGCTAAAAAACGAACCGAATTAATTTGTGCATCCAATACATAAATAAATTATACTTAGTTTTGTTGTAAATAAATTACGTAAACATTAAAAAAAAGCACCCATCCGGGTGGGTTGCCAACCCTGAAATGTTCTCTGTTTGGGCAGTCAGCAAAGCAACCACTTTATCAAGAGTTGATTTCGCTGTAAGCAATAAATTATTGTTTACTTTTTTCGCTTATGCTTAGCTGTTTACTACTATTTATTGACTACGTTGTTATTGCTTAAATTTCATGATCGTTGGTCGTCGATTCATGGAGAGAAAATTGGTTAAATTTTTTTCTGCGTTATTCGTGATAGAGTCGCAGTATACGCCTACATTATAGTAAACAGCTAAGTAAAAATAGAGTAAACAAAAGCTTACTGCTTACAGCAAAAGCAATTTTCGATAAAATGGTTGCTTTGCTAACTAAGCAAGTTATTTCATAAATATCACTTTTTTGCTTTTGCTTTTTACTTTTGCTTATTCTCTATTAAAAGTTTTCATTTAGCATTCAGCAACACAGTTATATAATTTTGAACCAAAGGCATTGAAAATAGTTAAGCAATTTTTTAACGCTGTTTCTAACCAAAATCTCCCCCTTAAACAGTATTTATTTAGCACAACATTTTTTATAGGTTTTTATTTATTTCAAATAATAAGATTTCTCAATAGCTTTAAAATTGGTATTTTATCACTGATGACCCTCTAGCTTGAAGCAAGGCTCCTACCGCACAACTAATTCTTCAACTTTAGAAAAAGAAAACAGTTGATAGGAGTTGAAACTGCACTCATAGAAAAATACATCTTCATACTGATAATCCCATGATAGAAGAAATAGAAGGTTGTTCCACTAAATATTTTTTGACAATAAACGAGATTATTGAAGTTTGTTTTATATGTAAACATTTAAAAAAGCGTTGCCACATGCAGAAAAATGATCAATATGCCCAGAAATTGTTTAAAATTTTGTGTAATTTAATCAAGATTTCAAATTTAAAATACTATTTTGAATTTTTAGGCAAAAGATATGTATTGAAATGAAAATTTTTAAGGTTTTAAGTTGTTTCTTTCTTCGTTTGCACATTTAACATTTTGTTTTGCCTTTTATTACGGTTTAATAATTGAATTCGAAAAAAAACTTTATGTGAAAAATGAGATTTTGTGAGCAGGATATGGTAGCACAAATTTCAACAGTTTGCCTTTATTGTCAAATAGTAATATGTCAGAAAAAATGAGAAGGTGGCATTACCTTCTATTTTCTTATATCATGGATAATCCTCTAGCATCAGAACTGTGTTATCAATGAATGGCATCAATGAGCAGTGTTGCTAAATGTGCAGTTTTTTTAAGCATTAGGCAGTTTTGAAGTTTTTAGTTTAAGAAATAAGTTTTTCTGTAAATTGTGCAGATTTTGCATTTTTAACATTTTAGTTTTTTTTTGCTCTCAGTTTTGCTATTTTAATTACAATTGCTTAATATAACTGTGGTGAGGTGTGATACTCACAGCGTTGCATCTTTCTACACAGTCGTTTTAGAAATGTAACGTTATCTGTGTCAATAAGGAAGAGTAGCTTAAGTCGACTTAAGCGACACAGATTTGTATGATAAAAGACAAGATACAAAGAAGGAAACATCGAATACGGCTAGAGTTTTTTAAACAGAAATATATTCTGCTAGATTTTTCCATGATTGTCTCGAAATATGATAAATCTGTGTGGGAAGGTTAGAAAAGCTCAAGTCGACTTAAGTTACTCTTCCATATCGACACACAAATCATATTATTTATGTATATAACATTGCACTATAAAGTAAATTATCGAATATCTCCTATAAACCGAAATCGAGTGAAAATGAAATCGAATGAAGGTTCAAATTACTATATTTTCCAACCAGACAAGATTCAATTACCTTTCAAATAACAAACGCTTCAAATAATTGCCTCGTTTAAGTCTTATTTGCCTTTGAAAATTTACTAGATTTTAACTTTCACTTATTATAGAAATTAAGTTACATTTGTTTTGTTTCATTTGATTTTTGTTCTCGTTGGAAGCCTTTTTTGTTTCTTTGGATTAATTTTAATATGGTTTTAGTTTATATACAATAAAAATGCACTTAACTACACATATGCCTTAGACTAAATATGTATGTTTTTTATACTAAATTTCTAAATCCATAAACGTCAACAACTTGATAAACGTGAACACCCGAGGTTTTTATTAGTTGACGTTATCCCGAGTGCACTGTTTGTAAATAAGTGCTAAATAAAGTTGTAGGTATTAGATGCTTTCAGAATATCTTTTACTTTCCTTAGATTTTAAGGAGAAGAGTAATCTAACTCTAAAAATATCAATATTCTCAAATCTGTTTTCCTTTAGTTTATGAAGTTCAGGACAGTAAACAAGGATATGAGAAGCATTTTCAATGGAAGAGAAGTAGAAAGGTTGAAAAGTTGTCCGTGATATACGAGTAGCAAGTCGTAATCGTTATAGAGGTTTTTAGAAATTGTGTATTGGTCATTTTATGGTTCAAATGCAGATTCTATAGCAGATTGAAATGGATTTAATAAGTTTCCTTTTAAAATTTTCACGGAGTTTGTACAAGACATAATTGTGCTAATCTTGGGGATTATAGTTAGATATTGTGATTAGTGAAGAAAAATTAGCTTCTTTTTTCCACAATGGCCTGGTACTGATATAGTAATTAGTGTCAATTTTATTTTCGATTGGCCATAGAGTGGAGAGGGAGTCAAAACATATGGCGATTTTTCCTTTAATAGGGAAATTGAGACTAATCCACCGGATCTATAGAATGAAACAACATATATGTTAATTAACATTGCAAATAAAATTGGAAATGGATTACGGAAGAAAAATTACTATTGATCGGTGAAAGACGAGAACACAAAAGCAATAGCGTATTTGAACATAATCACTTACAAAAACATAATTAGAAAGATAATTCGCGAAGCAAAGAACAATTGGGTGCAGCATCAGTACTTTTAAATTGAACACTTACAGGCTTTTCATGATGAACTTGTAACAGTAAAAAACGTATCGATTTATTTATTTTGGTGAATCATTTAAACAAAATTGTTCTAGAAACGTGTCATAAAAGAGAAATATGAACACAAAATATTAAAAACTTATTTTCAGATGATGCTGGTCTGTTAACAATAATGAATCAGAAATGCCGATATTGGAAAGCCCTACAATAACAAAAGGGGAAATTATTAAGGCAACTAACCTATCAAAAAATAATAAAGCAGTGGATTGCGACGACTTACCATCCGAAATACTAAAACTTTTAGATCATAAAGTTATTGAAATTATGAAAAAAGTTTTCAATCATGTATATAACACAGGAGTTTATCGAGAGAAATGGCTTCAATCTACATTTATAGCACTGCCGAAAAAGAATAGTGCAAGAAAGTGTAGGGATTTTAGAGTTATAAGTTTGATGTGCCAAACACTGAAACCAAAAATTTTAAATGTTTATGGGTAGAACACAATTCGGTTTCAGAGAAGCTATGGCACTCGGGAAGCTCTGTTCAAAATTGCAAGTATGTGCGAAACGATGTACTCCTTTGCTTTATAGACTATGAGAAAGCTTTTTACAGAGTGAGTGCAACATGATATCGTAACAGAGGCTGTTCATATCAATAGATAGTATTCTATCCCCTCTGCTTTTTAATATGTACTAGGAACTCATATTCTAAGAGACACTGAATGATTTCAACATTGGAATCAGAGTCAATGGGCAATATATCAAAACAATTTTGGCCGATAACATTCATGATTTATAATGTTTATTAAATGCCATTAATACAGAAAGTAACCATTTCTGTCTGAATATTAAGATAGACAAAACGAAATACATGATAGTAAGTCGAAATAATAATCAATATATTGGAACGAGTTTAAACATGGAAAACAAACCTCTCGAACACATTTCACATTTTTAATTTCTCGACTGTTGGTTGCAAGAGTCTGGGCAATGCGATAAGCAAATTAATGTTCGCATGAAAATGGCTGGAAGCTCATTCTGTAAATTCCAGAAATTACTAACAAGTCGGAACATTAATATCAATCTCAGAATAAGATTAATGGAATGTTATGTATAGTCAATACCCTTCTACTTAGTCAAAACATGGACATTAAAAGCCGCTAGCATGAATAGACTCGGAGCTTTCGAAATGCGGTGTTATTGTCGGATAATAAGAATAGCATGGACTGACTGTGTAACAAACAGTGAAGTATTGACCAGGCTACGAAAAGAACGCGAAATCCTTACCTTAACAAAAAGGCGAAAAGTTGCCTACTTTTGTCATACTATTAGGGGTGATAAATAAGAACTGCTTCAGCTCATTGTACATGGAATAATAGAAGGAAGACGAGGTATTGGAAGAAAGCAATTATCATGGCTGAGGAACATAAGAAACTGGACTGGCTTAAGAAGTGTTGGTGAACTGGCACACAGTGCCAGAAATAGAGATGATTTTCTGCAATTAATTAACAGCATTCATTGATCTGAAAAAGTGTTATTATTTGTTTTAATATATTTATTATATATAACTTTTATATCTTTTTATATATATCTTTTAAGAAACCAATGTGGATAGGTCTTACAATTTTGAGTGGAAAATTAAATTTTCTGCAGTTTTTGGTATTTTTTTTTTAGTATAAACATTTTCTTATTAATTGTAATAGACGTAAGTCTGATATTTGATTTAAATAGCAAGTTACTAATTGGAGTAAAACGAAAAGCATCTAAGGAGAATCTTATAGCGAAGTTTGATACGGCTTCTAAGTTAAGTAATACAGATTTTTCTGAATGCCCAAATTAGAAAAACATAATTGATTTTTGATAGGATATGGTATATGGTATGTGTTACACCTTAGTTTTGGGTTAGATAAGCATTGCATAATTCTCAGACGGTTGTATAAGGATGACACATGGCCAAAATTATATTTAAACATGAATGTCATAAAATTTTCTATACAAAAATCCCGTTTCATTGTTATTAAAAATATATTTCTTTGTACTATTACGGTTTAAACTTTTGTAACTGTAAAAAAACGCCCTGTGTAATTGCTTAGCAATTTCTCAGGGTATCAAAGGATGTAACAGTTCCTTCACATGTACATACTGTGAAGGGCGGCTACAGAGCATGTTACTCTACAAGCCAAATCCCAACTTAAATGCATATCCATTTAAACAATTGTTTTTTAAACGAATTCATGCTGGAAGGTTTTTATGCACCT
The DNA here is from genome assembly GCA_023159175.1 of Wohlfahrtia magnifica. Taxonomy (NCBI): domain Eukaryota; kingdom Metazoa; phylum Arthropoda; class Insecta; order Diptera; family Sarcophagidae; genus Wohlfahrtia; species Wohlfahrtia magnifica. The sequence goes on along the minus strand of JAKWBJ010000187.1, from coordinate 1,708,762 downwards.
ACTATACAGCCCAGACATTGCACTTCCAACTGGCTTTTGCAAAACTCTTTTTAACACATGATCTGAAAAGCCCGGGCCTAACACATAGATGGAGCGAATTTTATTGCATTTATTTCTCTTTTAGTTAGTGATAAACTTCAAGAGACAGCTCTTATAATTTCATGAAATTCTATTACTTAGTTTGTTAGTTATTGTGCTAAAAGTGGCAATTTCGTGCTTAAATTCTACGCTGCTTCTTGATGGGAAAACATACCGTTCAAGCGAAGCAAGGAATTAAATTGTTATGGGGACTCCTCTCTATCAGAAACAACAATAAAACGTTGGTTTGCTGACTTCATACGTGGTCGTAGAGACACCGATTACACAGAACACAGTGGACGTCCAAGCCCACAAAATCGTTTTGAATGATCGAAAAGTGAAGTTACGTGAGTTAGCTGATATCGTAAAGATATCAAAAGAACGTTTGTATGATTATTTGACAATGAGAAAACTCTGTTCGTAATGGAAGCCGCGTTTGCTCACTATTGACCAAAAACAAGAACGTCACTCAGTCAATCACAACAAATGGCAAAACTATAAGAATAGAACTTTGAATTGCTCCTACATCCACCGTATTTTCCAAATTTGGTTCACAGACCTGAGGACTATTTTGAGGCAAAAGATAAATCGTTCTACAAAAGTAAAAATTGTTTTCTTTATTAGGCCCGCGATTTTTCAGTCCATGTGTTATGGTTGATATATGGAAGAAAGCTTATTAAAAACAAACTGGCTAAGTTTGTCATCAAGTAACCACGGAAATCTTATAATGATGGATTAGATAGCTTTTCGAAAAATTTTAATAATTCAGAGAAAATAATGGCAAATATGTATTTGGTTGGGGGGGTGACGTGGTGTAGTGGTTAAAGCGCACGCACTAACAACACAAGCGGCTCAGATTCGAGTCTTTAATAAAGAGGCTTTAACTTCCATCCAGACAACTCCATCTAAAAATATAGAAGAAGCCCCACTGACCTTTCAACTTACCTTTGGTGATGAAGACAAACATCAGACGAATGATTAGAAAAACTGCCATCTACTGGGAAAATATTACAATGCTAAAATAAAGATCACAATCAATTAGCAAGGATATTCACCACTCATATGATATTCACCAATCATATGGAGGGAGGGCTACTTAGCTTGATTAATAAAACTGAAGCAAAGCAATAGATGTTTTGCGGAAAGTCTATATGCTCCCTAGAGGAGCGACGAAAAAAAAATGCATTTGTTTAAAGAAGAATTTCGTATATGGCTGTTCAAAAGGATGATAAAGCGTTCTAAGCTCAGATATTTTCAGCATAGTACTACTAAGCGCTCTTTGAGTATTAAAAAGTGAAACCACCCATTTGTTCAACTTTTTTATAAGGGAAATAATAGAAACCCATTTGTTTATTTACGTTTATTTTATTGGCTTTTGTGAATACAAACGAGTTTGTATTATTCTTTTTCTTTTTTCTTAATTTTTCTTTTTCCTTTTATTACTTGCTTTTCCTTTCATGTTACCAACGAACAAAAACATCTCTTTTATATTTGAACACAAAAAGGAAAGAAAAGAGAAAAAAATATGCGAGAAAAACCTACTAAAAGAAAAAAGAAAATAAATAAAATAGAAAAAAGTCTCCATATGAATGGGTTGTTGTTTTTCATTTCAAAATTTATTTCCAGTTCCACATAATGTTGCAAAAGAAAAAAAAAAAACAACATGTTTCGCCTGAAATTTTGCAATAGAAGAAGCCTGTATGTACTCCTGTATGTATTGATAGTAGAAGTCCTTTGACATTTGATCGCTCTTAAAAGATAATAATGGGTTTTTCATGATGACGATGACGATGATGATGATGATTACGATGATGGTACATTATTATCATATTCACTTTATATATTTTTTTGGTCTGTCCAACATTTTTCAAAATGAAATGATGATTGAAATGTTGTTTATGATAAAATAGTAAAATTAAAGAGCCTTAAAGGAATAAAGCGGCTTCATAAAGTCGCTATTTAATAGAGCATATAGTCGTATAACATATCTATATTGTGGGTCTTAATAAAAGCATTGCATAGTAAAAAATTTTGTGATAAGAAGATCGTTATAAATGGTCATAGGAGGCTAATAATAATAATGATAAAAAATTGTAAAATTTTAATGGTAAGACATCAGTTATCAATAGAAAAAATTCATACATATTTGATCTTTATAGCCACCACTTACTTTGGCTTTACTGCAATCGACTTCAACTTCTAACTGAGCCTGATATTTTTACAAAAATTTCAATCTCTACATCGACCCTAGTTAATGTTAATTATCATTATTTTACTTTCTCAATGAACACTGCTCTTAATCAATAAGAATATCGTTCTGCATTTCATCCCCATTACAATACAATTTTTTTTTCGAAATATTTATAATTATCTGTATAATCTTAATGATTCTAAAAAATCCAAAACTACTTTTTTATTTTACTTAAATAGAAAATAACAAATAATAATTTTGTTCTATTGAAATCATTAAGACGAATGTAAATAAAGGGTCCGCCAAATAATTTTTTTTTGAAAATGCTATAAAAAAACTACTGAATATTTTCTCAAATTTCTTTTTTTATTTGAAAGTACAATCCTTCCAGTTAATAATGGAAAATAATTTCATTCAAATGACTCCCTGGCTGGTCATGCAGTATCCTACACGATCGGTCCAATTTTTAAGCACATTATCGATTGTGTTCAGCTGTATTTCACCAATGGCTTCACGAATATTGTCCTTTAAGGCATCAATTGTCTCTTGCTTGTTGGCGTAACACTTATCTTTGACGGCACCCCACAAATAATAGTCAAACGGTGACAAATCGCAGCTCCGAGGTAGCCAAACGACATCACGACATCCTCAAAAACAAGGCGCAAGACTTCGAGTGTAGCTTCGGCTGTGTGGCACGTAGCGCCGTCCTGTTGAAACCAAATGTTGCTAATATCGTCCTCTTTAATTTTTTTGAACAAAAAATCGTTCAACGTGGCCCGAAAATGATCGCCATTGACTGTAACGGCCACTCCTTGCTCATTTTCGAACAAAAATGGCCCAATTATGCTTCTGGACCAAAATCCGCACCAAACAGTGACTCGTCTTGGGTGTATCGGCTTTTCATTGTATGCGTGCGGGTTTTCTGTGCCCCAAATGCTACAATTTTGCTCGTTTACATACCTGTCAAGATCAAAATGGGCTTCATCTGAAAAGATGATTTTTTGGCAAAATCGGCATCTTCTGTAAGTCGATCGCAAGCCCACTTAGCGAAGCGAAGATCAAGCGTATACACAACCATATTCGTTCAGCGGAAGGATAAAACTAATTATCTGTCAAATCAGACATGAGCTAAGTGTCACCATTCACGAAATAAGCACTAGTTAAAAAAACGTTAGATAGCAGACCCTTTACTAATAATAAATATTTCCAAGGTCACAATGCACACTTATCAATTCAAGGATACGTTGTTATGTATTTATTCGCTATCATTTTGTGTTTCATCAGTAGCTTCGTCACTGCTTACATTGAAATTCACTTTAGCAGATTATAAAAGAGATAAACATTTTGCTTCCTTAGAACTTAGGCACAACTGTTTTCTTTGTTTTGGGAGTTTTGCGAGTTGCCGTGACCAGCGGTTCGGAATTTATTAAAAGAATGTTAAAAATATCTTCCAAATTATTAATCCTACTACATTTTCTTGCGTTATGCTCTGTAACTTTTTTTAAATATTTCATTAATAGATTTCTGCGCTTCTTTAGACAAAGAATCAATAGGTGATTTTGAATTCTGATATACTTCCCAAATGTGTATCATCGATTTGCGTAGCGTTGGCGACATCTTATACCACTGATAACACTGGTCTACAACAAAAAACGCTTTTAAATAAAATTATATGGAATAGAATGATTTCGATGCGCCGAATTCAAATCAATTTTAATGCAATTACCACCAAACGCTAAGGAATAAAATTTTCTATAATCATCCAAAAAAAATTTTTTTTTTGTATTTTCAACAGTTTCGATGTTATTTACAACTTTGAATAAAATCAGCAATAAACAACCGATTTTCATGATTTAAAGCTTATTTTATTCTCAACATTTTAGGCTTTAATTAAAGTGCTTAACATCTAAAATTTTCATTCTGAAAAATTTTTTATGTGTTTTTGAAAAAAGAAATTACTCTAATTTTCGCAGCTAAGTTGTAAATACCTCCGAAATTGTAGAAAATACAAAAAATGATGTTCAGTTGATTTATAAGAAATTTTGTTCCTAAGTGTTTGGTGGTAATTGCATCAAAATCGGTCAAGTGGTTTTCAAGTTATGATGAAACATATTGACATAACTACCATAGTTTGGGCGAAAAAGTTGCCACGCCCATAAAAAAAATTTGAGCACGATGGAGAAAAACTAAAAACGGATTTGAATTCGGCATATCAAATTTGTTATATTAAATATAGTTTTATTTAAAGGCGAGCAAATTGTTTGTTTATAGTAGGCCAGTGTAATTTTTTACGAACGTTTCTATGTATGCATATATATATAGTTTTTATTAGGTCAACCTTTGTCCTGGGTATTTTCGATAAAATTTTGCACTGCCTAAAAAATAAAGCTTATAAGTTCATGAATATACGATAAACCGATTTTTTATTCGTCACTCGGGATTTTAGAGGTGTTTCAAAAATTAGAAAAACATATTCTTTTTGTACACGATAGCGCCTTCCTGATAGCATCATATCCCAGGTGTTTATTTATCGCACCGCGTTATTTATCTGATTAAACAAATCAAAAAAAATTAATAAAGCAGGTCTGATATTAAAAAAAAGTTTCTGATGGGCAGCGTTGGGCAGAACGAAATTGCTATAGCGAGAAACTAGACACTTTGGACTAAATAACCCATATAAAAATATGCTTGCCAACCTTACCTGCATGGGTTGAAATTGAAATCCTTGAAATATAAAAATTTGATTTTTCGATAGAAAAAAATTCGTTAAATTAAATTGTTCCTATAGCCGTCTTATTTGAATTTATGTGATTTAACTCAGTGTTAGTTTAACGACATGTATATATGTATGTCTACACGTTAAAAGAAATAATAGCTAAATTAATGAATTAATTTTTATAAATATTTTTTTTAGTTTAGAGTTTTACTTTGAGAGCGCACCCTTTGTTAACGTTATTTCATGATATTGGAGTATCATTTAGGTTCGTAACTGTTCTTTACCATATCCAATCATTCGATTGTGGGTAAGAGGAAAAAGCAAAGATGTTTTTAAGAAGTGCTTTGGTTTGGCTTGGTATCGCCCGAACAATGCAGTAAATTTTGTCGGAAAGTTTGAAAAACTGATTTAACAAGTTCGAGGACAAGATTTTTTAGTCGCAGAGCTATTTATTAGCAGAGCTATTTGACCGGTTTACAATAAGACATCAAATAAAATACCTAAATAAACTGATGAATTTTAAAGAATTTTTTTATTTTTCCCTATTTGCCTGCCCGTAATCTACGACAAAATTAATTCTTAAAATAAATTTTCAATATAGAATTACTGACAGTACCTGAAATAGCTTCTTATAAAATTAATTAAAAACAAATTTAAGCTGTTTAAGAGTGTTAAGCCCAACAGCAGCAATAACACCACCAACGACTTTGAAAGAAACTTTCTTGAAAACAAAAAGCCTTATAAAAGCACAACAATAAATAGAAAACGAATAAGAAAGAAAACACGAAATTACTGAGGAAATCTAAAAGTACGTACAGGTACAAAAGAACAACAACAACAGCAATAATCAAGCGACAAAAAAAGGAACTGAACCACATTCGCGTACTAAATTATTTAAACGTTACGTAAACGTAGCGGAAGAAGTCAACAACTTTAAATCAACTTCTTAAGCCCAACAACAACAATCCCAAACACATACACGTACACTTACACACATACATATATACATATATTAACACATCTGTATTTAAAAACCACATACCGACACATACATACAGACCCTTATGAGCTTGGCTATACAAATGTCGTGAAAGCGTTTACTACGAATGAAAAAGACACTCAAGATAAGCCAACGACAACAACAACTTAAACTTTTTCTTTGCAGACATCAACAAAAACAACAACAAAACTAGGATATAAACAGGATTTAGAGTATAAGAGGAAAACCTTAAGGTGTGCGATACCATATGTCTGTCATACACTCGTAATGGAAAAGAAAAATAAAAGGAAAACTGCTGGATAAGAGCAGGGACAGAAGCCTCTGTCGGCTCATTGTTGTTTATACATAAAGTAACTGAGAGTCAACTAAAGTGGTGAGTTAACTTGGCTTAATTATAATTAACTGCACTTGACTGAATTTAACACAAGCATAGACAAAGAAAAAAAATATTAAAAAAAAATTTTTTTCATTAAAAATACAAATTTAAAGAGAATAACTATTGCGGGAGTATGCTTATATGCGACAGAATGATACCCTACTTTATTTAATCAGTCTCGCCTTGTTTTTGTGCTTTCGGAGTAAATAGCTCGGCTTTTCGGGAATTGAAAGTAGTGTTACGGTACGCAATTCCATCTGAGAAAGAGACTTTTGTTTTATTGTTGATCAGAGCTTTAGATAGTCCTCAAACTTCAGGTACGTAGTGAATACTATATTCACTCATACGTCTTTATACGGCTTAGATAGGTTCTGAGAATGTAGGCCGTAAACCTAAATGCCGTAAAACGAAGTGGATATGAGTTGTTTTGTTTGTCTTATACTTTTCTGGTAAAAACGGTGATTTTCCGTTTTTTTTTTTTAGTTGTATAACGAGGTTATTTGCGCCGTAAAGCTAAAGTTTTTCATAATTCAAGCAGGCCGTTATAGCGAATTGCCTTACAAAGAGAGGTATGAGTGTATATTGAAGAAGTCTTTATGGTAAGTGGCTTACTGCAATTAAACGAGTTCACTCGAAGGATCAGTAGCCCACTGTAATACTCCTAAAAATATTTTTTCATGCAAACTATATAAAAAGGCTAAACTAATAGCCTTTCGTAATCAGGTCAAATGTAAAAACCCATCGATACAGCTGATAAATTTAATCCAATTCGTCTGTGACGCTTCTGCCTGCACTAAGGTCATTTAGCCTTTACTTATGTAGAGCAGGGTATAGTCACATAGGATATGTTGTAATGATTCTTCTTCTTCCTGATCTTAACAAGTTCTGAAATAGCTATGCCCCTGGGTAGCCCTGGCCTTAATCGAATCTAAATCAAAAGTCAAGCGTAGACCAGAGCGTTCAAGATATTCTGGTAATATTATACCACCTATCTTCACCTTCATCAACGTCCAAATGTTAATTTTCGAGGACGGTTATATAATATACAAGCGAAAAAAAATTTTAAAAGTAGCAGCCCACGATTATTTTCTCCAGAGTAAGTTGTTTACTTGTGGCAAATTGGTTAGAGTGCCCGCATACAACACATTTTTTCACCGTCACTCCTCTAGGGATTGTATTGGCTTTCCACAAAGCATTCACTGCTTTGTTTCAGTTTCATTAATCAAATTGATTTTTAAATCTAAGTAGATGACTAATCCACTGTAGCTCCCTCCATATCAATTGTGTAGTGGTGGTGAATACCCTTGCTAATTGGTGATGATCTTTACTTTAGCATTGTAATTTTTTCCCAGTAGGTAGCGTTTTTTCCTGATCATTTGTCATCATCGCCAGAGGAAAGCTGGAAGGTCAAGGAGCGTCTTCTTTATTTTTTAGATGGAGTTGTCTGGAGGGAAAGTTGAAGCCTCTTTCTTAAACACTCGAAACGAAACTACAATTAAATTATTTCGTCATGTCCTCTGCTGGGGCTCAAACCTGGCTCGCTTGTGTTGTTATGCGTGTGCTCTAACCACTACACTACGCCACTCCCATGCGAGCGCTTAATTGGGAGACTTCAATACGCTGCAGACAAATCCTTCTAAAGGAAGCTCTCTGACATTCCAGCTTACCTTTGGCGACAAATGTCACATGATCAGAAAACGCCACATCTACTGAGGACAAATGGCAATACTTCACCACTACACAATCGCATTGTGACGAACTACAGTAGACTAATGATTTGCTTAAGCCTCAACTGATTAATGAAACTGAAACAAGGTAATGGACTCTTTGTGGAAAACCATGTGCTAGCAAGAGTAGTAACGAAAAAAAATCCATACAGTCCGACCTCTAAACAGTGCCCAGTAATTATATCCTTAGAAAGCCTAAACGAATTACCACCAAAAGCTAGGAAAAGAAAGGCGTTCCGTCTCCATCAAAGCACAAATGAGCATATGGTTGTTTTTCAAATATGACCGCATAATATACAACCGACGGACGTAAAAGAAATGCAACTTTCATAGCAATCGTCGATTATTCATATTGTCTAGAGCAAAGTCATATCCTTAGTAGCCGCTAGCTGTTTAACTTAAGCCTGAAACGCTCTGCCTATATAACGCCGCAAATATGGCTATTGGTTTAGGTTTTCATTAATGCACTGACTCCCTAAAGCAATGCCAATGCAGCCTACATAATTATTTGAATGATAACGTTTTTGTTTTCAATAAATACTGAATTAGTCCAAAAGCTCTCAATAATATTCGTCGATGATTACTATATACTTTTCAAGGTAAACACTAAGAGTGACACTGTGTATATCTTACGAAACTGTACCCATAAAGCCATCTTAGCCATTTCTGGTGATCGTTTGCTCGAAGAAAATCAGCGATTTGATTGGCCTTTGGTCTCTGGTGTATACAGTAACAGTAGAGTAAGTGAAAAATCAGTACGCATGAATATAGACTTATCCCGCATTATAGCCAATATAGGTGGACCACATAAAAGCAGAAGCTTATTACTAGCAAAAGTTACCCTGTCAATAGTGATCTATGGGGCACCTATGTGGGGACCAGCCCAAAGTCTTTGCTTTGACTAAAGGTCATTAGAGTTGCGAGTGCTTTCTGCACATTATTTCAAGACACTATTGGGGTTTTATGCGGCAGAGAATCATAAAACCTCTGGAACTTAAGAAAGTTTATAAGAATGTTGACAGACTTTTAGCAGCTGAGGAAAGACGAAAGACAAAGGAGTCTAGACGTGTAACAAAGTTTCTGACATACTTTAACGAAAGGGAAATGGACGCATCGACTTAATGCCAAAAAATGGGTGGAAAGAAAATTTGGCGATGTTGGTTATTACACGACGCAGTCTATGAAAAGGCATGGCTGCTTTAAAACAAATCTGTACAAGTGTTGGCATGATGATCTAATGACTTTTTCCTTATATAATAAAGGGCATATATAGCCAGTTGGCTATGACTGGCTTTGTGACGAAATACCTAACGTCTGTACCATAAGACAATTTTTTCCAAATTGTCTGAGTTTTCAAATTTATTGAGACAGTGTTTAGAAGTATTCTTTTAGGAGGTTAAAGTCGTTCATTACTGACGAAGGGGTAACAGTGTTGGTCAAAAATTGTTTACACCTATTAAAAAAAAAAAAATGCGAGCATATATAATCCGAAGTACAATTGTCCCGTTTAGGAATGAAATATTATTTCATTCTTATAGGTGCCGCGGCTGGCCTCACAGCGCCCCATTCGATCGGACGAATATTCGAGAAATTTTTCGAGTGTATGAGATCGTATTTTGGAAATGACATCTCTAAAGTTGACCTTCAAATGCTCAATTGCCTCTAGTTTGTCGGCATAACAGTTGTCTGTGACGGCTCCCAACGGTGTCAAATCGCAAATTTCTGGCGGCCAACTGACATCACCATTTCGGCCCACAAATTGACGCAACAAATCGATTGTGGCATGAGATGTATGGCATCGTTCACATCAATACCACGAAGAGTTATCATGGTGCGATAGGTGTCTCCATTGATCGTATTGATTGGGAAATTTGAAATATGGGCCAATGATGCTTCCATACCACAAGCCGCACCAAACGGTCACTCGTAATGGGAGCATTAGCGTCTTACAGAAGCTACGTTTGGGTTTACACAAATTACGGCAATTTTTATTATTAACGTGCCAACCAAGATGAAAATGAGCTTCATCCGTAACCGTAGATCGATTCATTTCGAATTCATTTTGAATTTTGTGACATAAATACTGCCAGATTCGAAATAAACGAACGAATCAAATTTAAATTTATATCCACTCAGTAGAAATGCCTACAGCCATAGTTATCTCATTTCTTTTATTCTCGACTGTACAGTATCATTTGATGGGTTTTATTTCTGATTTGATTGCCTCTAATGTGTTATCTGTGCTGAAACTACTACAAACGGTTCTTAATAAACCTCCTTTTAGCCTTTGAACTTAATAGTTCGAGAACTCCATAGTATTGATTACTACTGTTTCAAAATACTGCCCTAGAAAAGCAAAAAATCTCTGATTTTAGTATTTGTTTTACTTTTTAGTACTTTTTTAGCGTCATTCTAAAATTTTGTAAAAAAATTTCAAGTCGATGCATATTTAACAAAATCTAAACGTAAGGAACTTAAATTATGTTAAATGTTATGTTCATATATCCTTGTTCCTAATTTAAACAAAAACTAAAAAATGAGCATAAAAATACAAATGAATTCAAACACACATACAACCATAGATATGCACGCAAAGAAAAAGAAAAACAGAGAAAAACATAAGCACGACTGTTGAAATGCATTCATTTTCCAAATGAACACTTTCCTGTTGCCTATATTCCTGCCACTCTCATACATACATACATACATACATACATACATACATACATACATACATACATACATACATATACATGGTCATTAATACATTCACACGTTTTACAGAGATGTGTTAATGTGCACAAGTTCATATTTGTATGCATTTCGTAGTACATACACTCTTATGTGTTGTATTAAATGTTTAAAATTTGTAGTTGTTGCTGCTGTTGTTATTACTGTTGGTGTTGTCAACTTTTTATGTTGACTTTTCAGTTAATTAAAGGAAAAGAAAATTTAATATGAAAAATTTATTATAAAATTAAGACAGTTAATTAAAGAATAAATTACATAAAATATGTACGAATTAATGTCAGTTTATACATAAATTAAAATAAATTTTATTTAATTTTATATTATTTTAAATAAATAAAAAAAAAATTAGAAAGTTTTTTATTAAATTTGTCTGCATAAAATACGAGGTAATATTGTAACGAAAAAAAATGCCTAAAAAGAAACTACACCACATCAGTGCCTTTGTGTCTGTATTGTGGGATTTTGATCTATTGTTTTGTGTCAAGGTTGTTAATGTGTTACCCTGGTAATACCGTACTAATATGTGTATTTGACGGCATTGCCAATTCGACCATTTTTGGGTAACACAATCTTACATGTTTAAAATTAACGGACATAAAATATAGAATTTGTGAGTATTTGAGACATTACCGAAACTTTCCAAATCGTAGGCAGTTAGGTATATAAGGTGGCTTATTTGCCTACGTCGATATAGTTATCGTTTTGTAGTCATAAAGTAAAGTCGCGTTTAGGCGTAAATAAAAGTGTTGAATAAGCGTATATTAAATGCAAGATAAATAAGTTGCTGTATTAAGATAAAGAGTATAAAGTAAAAGTAAGGAAATAAAAACTGTAAAACAACAACATTGTGTTAGTTATTTCGTTTTGATGCAATTAAAAAGAAGTCGGACGTTTTAAGAAGTTTAAAACGTAAAAATATTTTATGAATTCATTATAATTCTATTTTAAAAACCACAGTTACGAGTATTTAAATAAATAGAAACCTTAATATTGATATTGTTTAAAGCTGCGATTTTTTATTTCTTTTCTGTTTTCTGTCTTGGTTTTCTCATTTGACAAGTGATTCGATTAGAATTGTTGTTTGCTGTAATTAAAAAATATGTCTACGTTGCGCAGTTTGTGACTATATGGTAACTTTAACAGGATAAAATTTTTATGGGTAGCTATGGCAACATTGAACATTTTTGTAATTTCTAAAGTCTCTTTTAACCGCCATATTTTGTTAAAGTCGCTGACATGCAGCTCTAGCTCTGGTGAACACACGTGTGATTTTTTTTACCGTTTGGGTATTGTAAATTTAAAAAATCACAGAAAATTTTCAAAAGTAAATAAAATATTTATTTTGGGCTATAAATAAATTCTTGTTATTTACTTTTCAAAAATTATATTTTATTGCTTTATAATTGTGCAACAATTGCTTATTATTTGATCTTCAATAATGTCTGTCTTACATCCTAGACAGATGCTGCTCGTGGCTTTGGCCGTAAGTGGCCAAATTGATTGGTGACCCCAAATTGTGTCACCAATAGCCAATAACAGCAGTAATGTTGTTTTACACGGTTGGAGTTGTGGTTGGCTTGTCGCATTATACGAAAGAGTCCACATGTCCAAGCAAGAAATAGTCTAGTGCGGTCACTTCTCATGATCTTGGTGACCATTCGACTACTCAAAAACTTGAGATTAATTGCTCACCAAGGTCGCCTCTTAATGATTCAATGATTTGTAAGCGTTGTTTAATTGTAAATTTCTTCATGGTGAACATGGTCGTAATTGCTTGCACTCGACCATAAGTGCAATCGTATGATCTTTTCGAAGAAGAGTTTAGCGAAATTTATTAACCATAATCGAAAACTTAATCCATCACAAAACACTACATACCGAAGAACAATCTGTTGAATGAAAGTGCAGCAAAAATGAATGCTTTTAGAGAAAGGTAAAGTGGTGTTTCATGGAAACAATGTGTACACGTGTGTATTGACCGTGGTAAAAATCCGTTTATTGTGCTGCGAACTGCTAACCCATACAGCCCTCGCTGTATATTTGACCACTTGTAACTATTTAGTGTTTCCAAGTTTAAAGAATTTGCGGGATGGTAAGAGAGATCCAGAGAAGATTAAACAAACGCTTATTTTGAGGTCTGTTTAATGTTTTCCTGACAAACGTTTATTTTATATATGTTCTTGCACCTAAAAGTAGCATAGGATCTCGACAAATTTCTCCAATTTTCTTGACGCTACGTTTTTAACTTCATTCCAATTCTTCCCCACTTGCGTAGCCTTACTATTTGTCTACACCAGGTGCGGGCCGGACAGCTTTTCCTTTTAATCAATAGCACTGAGGGAGACATCACTAGGTGGTCTTTGTAACGCATGGCCAAACCATCGCCATTTCATTCGTATTTCCAAGTGGATTTGATTTTTCTGAGTACGTGCCCATAATTGTTCGTTTGATAATCTATAGGTCTAGGAAATTGTATTTTTTTTTTCTCCGTCAACATTTAAGTCAGTGGTTTAACGTGAGTACCTGCCCTAGGACGTTACCTCACGGTGCCAAAGCACGAGTTAATACAATGCGTCCACCAACGCCCACACCTATGATTAAAATCACCAGTGAGTACCAATTTAAAGCCATGTTATTTGGACATGACCTCACACCTTGGTAAGGTGCCGGAGACTATCTAAACTCCTACCGATCTATGGGTCACGTCACCCGGTTAAAAATGTAACTCCACACCGAGCCAGCATAGCTCTCCCCGCGATTTGGGTTTAAACCACAGCCACCACGTTGCTCCCACAAAGGGGGCCTCACCATAGTCGGGCAGGAGTCAAGCCTAAGCCAAAGTCAGGGTGTTCCCGTACGAACGTAACGTCCGGAATAAATCCATAAGTCACCCTTCCCTTGTCACTGTTCGTCCATCTCGTCTGCCACCTATCTACGAGGCACCCCTGCAAAAGGGCCTTATACCTATCTCTCCCAATCTCGAGCTCCGAAACAGAAAGCCAATCGTCCGTCCCAAGTGGCAGTCCCCTCTTGACCCTGAAAGCAATTCCACGACGCACCACTTCCAAGTCAAGCGGCGGCACACCAACAAGGACCTGCAAAGCATCGGTAGAGACCGTCCGACACACCGGAACACATGCCAAGAGTGCAATTCTCTGACACGTGAGAATCTTACTCCGTCCAACAACAGACATGACCGTCTTATACCACACCGACGCGCCATACGCCGCACGAGCGACGAAAAGCCCATCGTATATGATACGGACGGCACGCCTGCTGAGTTCCCAATCACTCCTCAATATGCGCCTAACCTTTCCAATAATAGCTGCCAGTTTATGCCTGACATGGGTGAGATGAGCCTGGAAGCTCATACGCTCCCCAATAACTATTCCGAGGTACCTGACCTGAGTCACATAGCGAATGCTGTTGTCACCAATTTTAATGAGTGGAGGTCGCCCGGTTGACAATATGCCCTTAAGCAACATCATCACCGTTTTATCCACTGCGACGTCCACACCAACCCCTACACCCCACTCACAAGCAATGCGAATGGCCTGGGCACCCCTTCTCTCCAGCTCAGCACGAGACCGGCCTTCGATCAGGATGAGCAAGACATCCGCATACGCACACAGTTTGAATGTCAGCCCGAGCTGCCTCAACAGAGTATCCATCATGAGATTCCAAATGAATGGACCACAGATGGACCCCTGCGGACAACCCCGAACAACCTCCATCCAAACCGTTTCAAAGGATCCAACAACACACGCTTTTCTATCCTCGAAATAGCTGCTCCAAATGCCCATCTCACGACAACCAACCTCCGATAGCCTTCGTAAGACCTTGTCCCACGAAAGATAATCGAAAGCTCCCTTAAAATCAATGAAAAGCCCAAGCACATACTTCGCAGATGATTGTTCGACAGAACTCTTCACATGCATCCAAGCGTCTTCGACGCATTTGCCTTCTCTAAAAGCAAACTGGTAACATGAAGGGCTGTAGCATTCCTTGAGTCTGTACACCATAATTCTTTCCAGCACTTTTCCAAATACTGGCAAGAGGCTGATGCCCCGATAAGAGCGAGGATTACTCCTCACTCTATCAGGCGACTTAAGGAGTACCACAACACGAGCACATTTCCATGCCTTCGGGAAGTAGCCCTCATTAATGCACCTACCGTACACCGCCTCCAGGTATTCAGGGATGGCCTTCCAGATGTTCTTACACATCTCTCCGGTCAACCCATCCAAACCTGGGGACTTCCTGCTTCTCACCCGACAAAAACAGTCATCTAATTCCGACCTCACCAAGTTTGGAGGGTCAGCAACCTCCACCGGTGGGGGAGGATAGTTGCCTGGCTCCGCCCTTGGAAAGAAGACCCCCAACAATGCGTCCGTGCAGTCCCTCCATGAAGACAACACGGTGTCGCCAACATGGAGGCATCCTATGTCCACCTGACTTTTTCTACCCCTGCAGATACGGTAAACCCTACCCCAGGGGTCATCCCTATTGTCCTGTACAAATCTCCTCCATTCATCCTCCTTAACTATAACAATCATGTTCTTGTACGTCTTAAGGCTGCCAAGATACTCGGTCCTACGCTGAGCTAGATCTTCAGCATTGGTACGCCTACCCCTCTGGAAACGTCTCCGGAGGTGTCGAACGCGCCGCCGCATCGTCTCCAACTCAGGGGTCCCAATCAACGTCACGCGTTCGCCATCGTAAAACGCCACCAGTCTCCCTAGTCCGTTGTGGACAAGTAACCCTAATCTCGATGAGATTATGGTCACTTATTCCCCAATCGTCACAAACTCTCCAACTAAAGTCCAAAGCAGTAATTGCCGCCCCATTCGCAGCTGTCACGTCAATGTCACTGACGCCTATTGGCCCATCGAAAGTATATAGCTCACTCGGCTCATTCAACACGCTCAAATCTCGCGAGAGCAACCATTCACTAAGCACTCCTCCTCGTAGAAGGTTCGGATGTCCAGACCCAAGTCTGGAGATCTTACTGAACCACATACGAGAGGAGGCGTTCGCATCTAGGCCGAGGATAACAGGAATACTACTCGCCGCGAGTAGTACCGTATCCATATACCCTAGATAGGGTTCCAATGAAACGCCAGGCCTACAGTAGATGCTAGCCAGAAACATCTCCCCAAACCACCCTTTTACCCTAACACACACCCCAAGCTGGCTTTCAACTGATTTCGTACAGTCCACGTCGCTGTCCCTAACTATAATCGGGGCCTTTCCCACACCGTCATTAAATACGCGAAACCCCCCCGGAATCCCCCTAACATCACCATTCGCAAAGTACGGCTCCTGGATCAGGGCAAAGCTAGCGTCCAGCTGACACATAGCTTGCCCCAGCTCGCACGTCACCGCCTTCGAGCGCTGACAATTCAGCTACAAAAGGCGCAACTCCATTAATGTCTGGCGTTCGCCCTGGCAACCATAGCCGAGTACGTGGGACACACAAACGACAGCATACTGTGGTCCGCTGGCAGGCCCCCCATCTCACAGTTACGGCACCTCACCGGGTTAACACAACGTGAGGCCAGATGCCCCATCGTCCCGCACGTCCTGCACACATCCTGCCCCATCCTGCACTCACGCTGCAGGTGGTCAAAGCCGAGGCAGCGGTAGCAGTGCGGGATCGCATCCTGTTGCCGCAACCTGAAGCTGAACCACTTCACGTAGACCCTACCGACATCCAGGAGCGCGTTCGCAGCACGCTCACTGCACTCCAACACAACGCTGACCTGTCCGGCAGGGTCAGACCTCCAGGGACTGGTAACCAGACGAACGCTCCTCTTGAACACCTCGTAGCTCATACGCTCCTTCAGGTTCATCTCGAACAACTCAGACATAAATTCATCAGGAGTGATCACCGCATGCACTCCGGCAACCACCACCCTTTGACCAAGCTTGTCGCTGACAGTCACCTCCAGGCCGACCTCCTCAAACTTTTTGTTCGAGGCAATCCTCGACCTCTCCGCCACCGAAGGTGTACGAATGACCGCACCGCTAGTCCTCTTCAGCGGCCGCATCTCATGCACTCTGACTCCAAGGGTAGGTCCGACCTGTTCGACGACCTTACTCACTACTTCCTTGGACGTTGCGCCCTTCTTCTTGTCGCGAACAACCACCGACCAGGTTTCCACAGGCTTGGGTGTAGGCCTGGGAACCGCGACACCCTGTGCCCTAACCACCGCAGCAATCGTTGGGGCCTGAGCAACAGGCCTAGCAGCGGGAGCTGGCACTGTGGTCATCGACTGAACCGGCCTGGGAGACTGGAGGATGTCCAGCCTACCCCTCAACCGCTCGTTGTCTACCAGCAGTTTCATCACCAACTCCTCATATCCACTAGCCTGCCTCATGAGCCTGCCCATCGTCTCCGCACTAAGGTTCTCACCGAACAGCACCTCACGGAAACTGTCAGTGACAACCTTAACGTCAGCCACAGTAACACCACCATCACACATAGAAGAGGCAGCAGCTGAAGCCACAGCCCTTTTACGCTGCCTGTTTTCCCTGCCAACAGAAGGCAACGGGGGAAACGCAAAACCACCACCAACCGCAGAGCTATCAGAGATAGCAGCAGCAGCACCAGCATCCGACGTGGTACATGCGCCAGAAACAGCAGCACCACCAACTGCACCACCAGCAGCACCACCAACAACACCACCACCAGCACCACCACCAACACCACCACCAATACCACCACCAGCAGCAGTACCAATAGCAGAACCGCGACCAGCACCACTCTTAACACCATCAACAGCAGCAGCAGCAGCATCAGCAACAGGAGCAGATTTAAAGCGCTTGGTGGTCGCCTTACCACCACTCGCCTTTACATCAGCTTCCGACCCCGAACTGCTCAGCTCGCTCTCCGTATGACGGAGACGAGACTTCGCAGGTGGAGGGGGCCCCATCACCTCATCAGTGACTGCCCCAGACGCAGCGTCAGAGGCATCACCCTTCGCCGTCTTGCGAGGTTTCCCCCCCTTATCAACTTTACTTAGAACTGTGATCTTCACCTTTTTTCCATATGTTGATAATTAAATCCTTTTTTACTCCATCAGAAAGTTCATTATCATCCCACAACGCACAACGCCTTTCTTTTTCATTCATTTACGGCTTACTTCACAAGTTTATTTCTTATAAGCTCTTTTTACACTGAATTCAAACCAATAGACTATACTTGCTGAGTTTACTTCACTTATCCCTGTTACACTGAGTTTACACCAATAAAATCTCTTCACGCTTAAAACATTTAAGCTGTGCATTGTGTTCGTTCTCGACCAGGAGTTGTTTTACCACATCTTTAAAATCATTCTATAAGGCTTTTGTTTTTATTCCACTACTTCCATACCGCGCACTTTTGCGAATTCGAGGCCAGTCTTCTGCGCCAGTGCGAAGGCTACGGTATTCTCCAAAGTTGTCTTCTTAACACCACATACCGCAATTTTGAATGCCACTGATAAACTCTTCTGTCTTAAAATTATCTATCAGCGAGTGATTTTCTCCATAACAGGTAAGCTGCACTAATCTTTAAACTTCCATCGCAAAGGCTTGAAGTGACTCACCAGCTTTTGGTCTTCGGCACCTTAACTCCATGCGGTATAAAGCTGGGATCACACGACTGTCGCAATGCATCAATTGCGTGACCGAGGCAATGAGGTAATACAAATTTTAAAATAACGCGAATATTGTGTTAATGTGTGACAATCCTAGTTGGCAATACGTACCAATATTTAATTTTTTAAATTCTTCTTCGCAGAATAAATTGGGTTAATTTTTGTATTGTACGACAATAATGCAACAATCGTGTAATCCTAGCTTAAGTTTCATTTATACGAGGGCGGATTGATATTGAAGCTACCTAGCGCTAGATGGCAGCACAAAAACAAAAACTTTTTCTTTCTTAGAAATTACGATCTGTCAAACGTCAGCTGTTAAAATTTTAGCCAAATTCATCGATTAGTTTATTTGTTGTAGTCGTTTGAAGTAAGCAACTTTTGTGTTTCTTAGAAAATGGAAAAAGTGAATTTCGTGTAGTGATTAAACACTATTATTTGAAAGGCAAAACGGCGAAAGAGACAAAGGAAAAGCTTGATAAACATTACGGCGAATCTGCTCCGTCCTCGATATCGTTATGAATGATCGCCGGGTCAAAACCCGTGAGATTGCTGAAATGGTAAACATATCATATGAACGTGTGTTCAACATTTTGCATGAACATTTGCATACGAAAAAGCTATCGGCAAGATGGGTGCCGCGCTTGCTCAGTGTTGAACAAAAAAAGCATAATCCTGCTGATTTTTTGCGTAGATTAATAACTGTTGATGAAACGTGGGTCCACCACTACACACCTGAAACCACAAATCAATCGAAGCAATGGGTGGAAGCGGGTGGAAGTGCTCCGAAGAAGGCGAAGACAGCGAAATCGGCTGGCAAGGTTATGGCCACGGTATTTTTGGATGCATACGGAATATTGCTCATCGATTATCTTGAGAAGGGATCCACATTCACAGGAGCGTATTATCGTGCATTATTGGATCAATTGGTTGATGCAATCAAGGTAAAACGACCACATTTAAACAAGAAAAAAGTGCTCTTTCTTCAAGACAACTCAACGGTTCACACAGCATTATATACGATGCTAAAAAGACGAGAAATCCACTTCGAATTGGTTGATCATCCACCTTATAGTCCAGATTTAGCCCCTAGTGACTTTTTCCTGTTTCCAAACATGAAAAAATGGCTCGCAGGAAAAAGATTCATCTCAAACGAAGAAGTGATTACCGAAACTAATGCATATTTTGAGGAGTTCCCAAAATCGTATTATTCAGATGGTATAAAAAAGTTGGGAAATCGTCTTACTAAGTGTATTGAGCTAAAAGGAGACTATGTTGAGAAATGAATGGTTTTTGAAAAAAAAAAAATGTTTATTTTTCTACTTAGGTAGCTTCAATATCAAGCCGCCCCCGTATTCATCACCGAAATCAGTTGTTTAAGCTGCTGACTGGCATTATTTCTAGATCTTTTGCTGATGCAAATTTAAGGACCAAAAATAATTCTAGAGCCTTCTCTTCGTCGCCCCATACATTTCTGCTGGCCACAGTATCTAATTGGAAATGTGAATACAGAACCCTCTGATACAATTCGCACTTATTCCTGCCTGTGACACTGGAGACTGTAGACCAGTGATATGTAAAAGTGCAAAATGTAGTTGTGTTATTGAGAACATGGAAAGTACTCTCTCAGAGAGAGTAAAATTGATGTTTAAAAAAAATAGAAAAAAATCAACATGCATCTGCCACACATGTGCATTCGACAACTAAAGCAAGATCGTAAGAAATTTCAATTGCATTAAATTTTTCGTTAATAGTGTTTTCTAAATTTGCCACTCTTGCCTCGACGCCATCAACCCTCTTGCTAACCGACTTATATGTACGAGTATATCTCTTGCAGCTTCTCGGTTTTTGTTACGTTTCTTCAAATTTCCTCTCCATTTTTGCTAGAAGTTAATCATTATCAGCTCCAGAAGTCTCGTATTGTAACTGCATTTTTTTCATCATGTTAGCCAGCAATAAATTTATGTTTATAACTGCTTTTAACTAAAGTTATATTTGTTCATCAAATATTTGACAAATGTGGCCGTAGCTTTACTGTTGCTTACAAAAATAGCAAAATGAAAATATTTATAATTATTCTGCTAATGAGAAGGTTTATTTCAAAGTATTATGATGCGGCTAATAATATACAAACAAGCCAAGTATTACATTTCAAAAATATACCGACACTGAAAACAATCAAAACATATGGGTGTACACTATTTGTTCAATACAAAAATATTATAATTTTTATTTGTTTTCTGTATCATTTTTAACTCGCCTACAGCTGTGAGTTAATCCAGCAAAGTAAACATGGATTGACTTTTACGCTTTTGATCGACTATGGGAAAACAGAAATTGTTGTTAAATTTAATGGTTAATATACGAGTAGCACTAACTACACTGAACTATTTCACACACACACACACACACTCTCATGCATACACATGCAAATTGAACCGTGTTAAGAGTGCAAAAACAAAATGAATTGATGCCAAAAACATTCATGGCAAATTTGTTTGTTTGTTAACTGCGTTTAAAGTGTTAAATTTATTACATTGGACTGATATGGTTGAAATCATATCCATATGCGTCAGTGTTGAGGCATTTACTATTTGTTTGTGGTGGGTGAATATTTGTGTGTTTGATATGTGTGTGTATAAGCTTTTAAACGATTCACTCTCATTAACACTCTGGTCATATTCATGTTGCATGCATGCATAAAGTATGTACTATTTGTTATTGTTGCATGTTGTTTATCAACAAAGATGGCAGAGAATTAAAAAAATAAAACGAAAACTTTAAAAATATATTTAAGCCTTCAAATGATGATGCCCTTTTTACAGCAATTTATTTATTTACAAACGATTTTCTCGAAAGTGTAGCATTGTGTTTATAATGTTGCACACATGAATGATTTTACAGTTGTTTTGATTTAAATATGAACACATTGCGAAAAAGTTCGGTTACAAACTATGGGTAGAGATGGCTCTTAATGTAATATCTCTGATAATATTAATTGCATCAGGTAACACTATAGCTTGCTTGAAAGGCTACATTTTAGGCTTCACTTTGTAAGAAGACATTACCACATTAAAATCACATTATTCTGTGAAACTCTATCTAAAAAATGAATAGAAATTCGGCATATTCCCGACATACATATTTTGCTTTACAAAAGGGTGGTCCGATCAAAACGCACGATTTAAATTTTAAATAAAAAAAGTTTTCAGAGAATTACCTTAACATTTTTTATTATGATGAAAAGAACTACTGCAATTATGTGTGAAACAAACTATCGGCCAAATGCTCGCCACGACTTCAGTGGCATACATCCGTCGGTCCATATTCTCAATGACTCTGTGATATAATTAAGGTTAAATGTCGTTAATGAGCCGAATTATCTCATCCTTTAGCTTTTGAATTGTTCTTGGCTTATTGACGTACACTTTTTCTTTTAAATATCCCCAACGAAAAAAGCTCAACGGCGCCAAATCACATGATCGTGACGGCCAATTAACACGGCCATTGAATTTCTCGCGCAAAAGAGCCCTCTTTCCCTGGCTGTGTGGCAAGTGAAACCATCCTATGGGAACCACATATCTTCCAGGTCAATATCCTCAATTTCTTGCCATAAATATTCCGTTATTATCTGGCAATAGCGAGCTCCATTCACGGTAACTGCTTGGCCGACATCATTTTCGAAAAAGTACGACCCGATGACCCCGCCAGCCTGCAAACTGCACCAAACAGTCACTCTTTGTGGATGCATCGGCTTTTTAACAATCACTTAGGGATTCTCATTTGCCTAAATGTGGCAATTCTGTTTATTAACGAATCCACTGAGGCGAAAGTGTGCCTAGCCGCTGATAATGAGTTTCTTTGTGAAGTCATCATTCAACTAACCATTCTGCATATTGACGATGCTTGAGATAGTCAGTAGGCTTTAGGTCTTGAGTTAATTGAACCTTATAAGGGTGTAAATTCAAATCATTATTCAAAATTCGCATCAGTGATGTTCGTGAGATGATTAATTGTAGGGCACGACGACGAGTCGATGTTGACATTTCTTCACTATCCGCAGAAGGCACTGAGCGAGCATATATAGATGTTTCCACATTTCCTATAGACTCGGTTCGATGAAATTTGTGCACAATACTCCCGATTATGGGCACATTTGGTCGATTATTATATATTATTCGTAAAATACTCAACAATCTTAACGCGATGTTTAATTGTGTACCTCCCCATGGGTGAATTTTTCAAACACTGAAACAAAGAAATGTCGAATGAAGTTGGAGAAAAACCTGACGTTAAGGTGTGACTCACAATTAACATCGAGCATTATGGTTGGATCACCCTTTGTTATAAAAATTAGTGAGAATTCGTTGCAGGCTGATGAAAAAATTTGTGAAGTTTAAGGAGACGATTCTGTAACTAGAAAAACAGCAGCAAAATCGTTTGCTTGTTTTCGATCTGATAACTTTGATAGATGAAATCATGGCCATTCATTACCACATCAGTTATTAACCATTTGAAAAAAATTGGATACACAAAAGGCTCGATGTATACGTGTCACATGAACTAGTTTAATGGGCTGAATTTCCAGGAAATTTAAACATTTCTGCAGCGAATCAGAACAGGTGATAAAAAATGGACTACGAATGACAATTATCTTCGAAAATTATCATGAACGTAGCAAGGTAAAGCTGCACAGGCGATGGCAAAGCCAGAATTGACACCAAGAAAACTAATGTTGTGTGTGTGGTGAGATAAAAAGGGAGTTGTTCATGATGAGCTTCTACTACCCGGTTAAGCAATTAACGAGGTTTAATCAAGCAATTCAATTAAAACGGCCAGAACTGATCAACAGCAAAGATGTTGATTTTTATCGTGACAACGCCAAGCCATACACATCTTTATTGACCCAGCAGAAACTGAGACAGCTTGGCTGGGGAAGCTTTGTTGCATGTCCCATATAGTCTGGACTTTGCACCTTCAGATTATTATTTGTTACGCTCTCTGCAGAACTCTCTTAATAGTATAAATTCAAATTCTATAGAGGCCTGCAAAACGTAACTGGATTAGTTGCTTTTTTTTTCATTAGTGCGACTATTAGCATAAACGTCATATTAAGACGAAGTTTGGGAGTTGCATGGTTAGAGCGCACGCATAACAACACAAACGACCCAGGTTCGACCGCCGCAGAGGACATGACGAAGAAAAATTTAATTGAGGTTTCGAATGTTTAATAAAAAGAGGCTTCAACTTCCGTTCATACAACTCCATCTAAAAGATAAATAAAAGAAGAAGCCTCCCTGACCTTTCCGCATATTTTTGATGAAGTTGAAAAACGTCAGACGAATGAACAGCAAAACACGCCACCTACTGGGAAAAAATTACAATGATAAAGTAAAGATCACCATCAATTAGCAAAGATCTTCCCCACTACTCAAAATCATATGCAGGAAACTACAGAGGATTAATCATCTACTTTGCTTGAAAGATCAAATTGATTAAAGAAACTGAAACAAAGCAATTGAAGCTTTGTGGAAAGCCAATATGCTCCCTAGAGGAGTGACGGTGAAAAAAGGAAAAGTTTAGCTTGAAAGTTTCTGATGACTTTTTTTATAGTTTGCCTATTCGAGGCAGTTGTAACGATCATCAACATTAGCTAGATGTTGACAGATACCAATGTATTTTCTGCGCTCTGCCATGTTCTCGACAGCGTATTACGCCGTCAAGCGGTATAACCTGTGGATTTAAAGAAAGGTATTTGTGTTATGGCTTCACAATTTGAAATAGAGTCTGTTAAAGCATAGTCAAAACAAAAATTATGCAAATCAACACCAGAAATACAAGTCAAAAGTCTTTAAATTCATCTTTACGATGTCAGTTGTATCCAGTGCTAACATTTGGAACAGATTGAACCTAAGTAGCCAAACTTATTGCTACGAAACCTCTTCTAACATGAAAATTATTGTTTTTTACTCGTCCAAAGAGTCCAAACATTTGTATGGCTGCGAGTTGTGGAACACAATAGTTAGAGATTCCGGCTCAATTCAGGTATTAATCAATCGATTTCTGTGGAGTATTTTAAAAATATTTTTACGTTTTTACTTTTTATAAACGTTTATTAAATGATTTCGTTGATTGCAATTAAAATTTAAATAAACTTGTTTTTTGGTTTTTAATTAAGATACTTTAATTAACACAGTTTTGTGTTCCATTGCTTGTAACCTTTTCATAAGCAATAACAAGCAATAATAATAACAAATACTGTGTCTGTTGACACATTTTGTGTAAAACGAAATCAACTCTTTTACAGATCTTTCTACCTAAAGATCTTCCAACCAGGTCGTTGTTTCAAATTAGGTTCGATTACTACCTCTTCAGCCAGAGTTTTTTACTCGCTGAGTTTACTTTATTTAAACGCTCCACACGCTGAGTTTACACCACGTAAACTGACTGCTGTCCTCATAGATCTACTTTTTATAAGGCAGTATTTGACATCTCGAAAACTATCGACCTCCTCGTTGTTTCAGGTATGAACTTCTTAATAACATTCGTTCTATGCAGTTCTACTGCAGACATCCGATGATAAACAACTTGTTTGTCGGTCCCTGTTATTTTGTTGTTGTGTGTTATTTGTTTCGTTTTCCGCTTGCTTTATTGTTGAGTGTTTTATTATTTGTAAACAAGTACATTGTTGTTCTTATAGCTTTTGTTTATTTATTTTATTGATGTAATTTTTGTAACAATATTTTAGTCTGGCACAGAATCATAACATTCCTTACGGCAATAAACACATCAAGTTCCAATTAAGGAAATGGAGATGTTTAGGGCACATACTTCGAAAATGGAATGATGATATAGCAAAGGTAGCCACTGAATAAAATCTGCAGGGAAGCCAAAGAGTTGTAAGACCAGCCTTTACTTGAAGAAGACAAAGGGAAAAAGAAGCTGCCTCCTATAAGACCATTTGGAGCCAGATAAAAATTAGTTTTGGGTATGCACTATGATATGGATTTTTTTTTGGCCATATGATTTCCTGATGTTGACTGCCTTTACATAGAGCTGACATTATTTGATTCGAATAATTATTCGAATAAATTTATATCCATTAATTTCTCATTTATTTAAATTTTCCACACTGTATGTGTAATTGTATGGTAAAATGTTGACAAACATTGAATATTTTAATATTAATGTAACCATACTCATGGCTGTGTGTGTAATATATACATATACATGTGTATGTATATGTATTTAACATAATAAGCATAAATGTGTAAAATAACAATGAAAGAAGAAGATACAGTTGCAATAATAATTGTCGGATTTAATTATTTAAACAATTTCCCTTCATTTAGCAGAAAAAAGAAATTGTTCACACACATTTTTTATTGTTGTTGCTATTGTTGTTGTTATTATTATTCCATGTAATTTACAATAATAAATCATGAACAGATTTAAATGTTTAAGCAATACACACACATACCCACGCTCATATACTTATTTATTTAAATATTTGCACTTCATACAGAATAAACAAAAATTTACAAACAAAAAAGAAATTAAATAAAAAATAAATTTAATTATAAGTGGTTTACAAAGTCAAATTAAAAAACAAAAAATATATTAAATTTCTATATTAATAAAGAAAATTTAAATTAAAAAATAAGTTAAAATTAACAATTAGCTAATCTTGTTTAAAAGGTAGGTCGATATTAGAAACATTCAATGTTCAAATAAAAAAATGTTTTCCACGATAAAACGAATTACTTAATTCGCTTTCCCAATTACGTTTATGAATTATGGTGTTTGCAAGAGACATACATAGTTCGATTGAACAACACTATTCAGCAGTGTTATATAACTCACATTGTGTGTAATTTTTGGTAGTGCGTGTATCCTGTGTGTGATTTTACTTTTTGTTCTACTGCTTTCATTAATCGCTATATTTTGATCAATATGTATGGCAGTTGATGAAAGGTTTGAACAATTTTCAATCCTTACCTCCTTATTCATTAGTTTTGATTTCATTCCCACTTGTTCCGTTTCTTGAAACTTCAGCTTTAAGCTGTTTGCTTCAGGTAAAAGCCGCTGTTTCTCTTCTTTTACTTACTAATGGGTTCCAATCAATAGCAATACGTATGATGTTATCTTATGGCCTTTTTCAAATTTCTTCCTTAGGGTTTTGCTATCAATCAAGACTTAGTTAGCTCATGTTTACAATTCGGCTTTCGATAATATGTTCGGTCAAGAAAATTTGTATACTTCTTAGGTTTTTAATTGGCGGAGCATATTACTATTTGGTTTTTCAGTGTGAATTTATTTCGAGTAAAAAAAGATTCATGACACGTTACAATTCCAAAAATGTTCAGTAAGATTTGCTCAATGAGTAGGTCTACGAACACAATTTTCTAAATTGGTGTAAGAGCAGCCAGAGGCAGTCCAACAGGTGTCTATGTACCCTGAAAGATATATTTGGTGCGGTTTGTTAACCGGCGTCATCATTGGAACGTACTTCTTCAAAAACATTTCGTAACGTATGGTACGACCGACTTTTTTTGCATAAAATAAAAAAACTGAACTTGTTTGATATGTGGTTCCACGGTGTCAAATGCCACACGGCACAACAGCCGTGAAGTCTCTCGTATACAGGAACAAGTCAGCCACAATTCCAGCCCTAGAAAACAACATTACAGCTGCCATTAGTTCCAGCATTCGACCATTATGAAATGCTCTTGGTGGCAACATTGCTGTTAAGTGGACAAACACAGCGCTTATTGCAAGAGTGCCCAACATTAGAAAATCAAAATATCTCAGACGGAGAATGGCAGCAGTAGTAATCGGGAATATAATATCGTACTCATCACCCATTTGGATAGATTGTTTAAAGTGCAAGTCTTATTGTAAAAAATAGGATCATTGTATAGACTAACTGACTTAAGAGCATGCCGTGGCTATGGAATTGTTTCTGATGAAGCAGAATTTGTAAACTTGTGTATGGTTCTCGTTGACATGTGGATCAGAGAGTCTCAGATGATTTATAACAAAGCGTGTTCTTCGGTTGAAGCAAGAGATAAAAGTATTGAAGAATAACGAACACATCCATCTCAGTTGAATCGTTTTGAATTTTATAATTTACCGTTTCGCCAGCGTTGTAATTGTGATATTCAGGACGTCACTCAGGTTTTCTTTGAGTACTGGAAATATAGGTTTGGAGATACCCGAACTGTAAGATAAGTACTTTCATTATAATATACTCTATCCGACGATGAAATGTCTAAAGGTGTCGAACCGTCCTAGAGGAAAAGAGTCACACTTAGGCCTGAAATTTGGTCTATTGTGATACCACAGGCATAGAAGCTAACTCGAGGATCAAATAGTCACGATAGGACATCATTTTAACTCTAAAATAAATTTCGCAATTGCAGTGACCTTGATTTTGGAAAGTTCAGTCAAAGATGACAAGAAATGGAAGGCTAAAAATTTCCGTCTTCTGATTGTAAAAGCTGGACGCCGATCATGAGAACTCCGAACTCCAACTCCTGCAGAAATCATGCATGAGAATGCCAAGTCTATCGGCATGCCACCCAATCAGGCAATGACCCGACACACGACTTAGTGAAAGATGGCAGCAACATTTGTCATTCATATTTTTTTGATCGTAATGCGCGTCTCTTGGAGTTTGGGGCGAAAAGGATGAATATAAACGACACTCTCTTAGCATGAGTGGGGTCGTGTGAATAGGGTCGATTTTAATGCACACAAGACCTAATGTTGTTTTTTTTAAATACAGACTTGGTGGGGTGGTGTCATCTGTGTCTATGGGTAATGTAGATATTCAGAAATCAGATGCTTTTGCTGCGACGTTCGTTGAAACGATCATTCGGTATTCGAAAAATTAAGATTTTGAAAAAACCGTATTCGACAAAACCAAAAAACCGGTCGAGTAACAACGGTCCGATCTCCCTAGTAGGGGTCATCCCCTGAGCACTGGTCTTAAGATAAAAAAGACATTTAATCCACCTTTTGTCGAGGTTGGTTCATGTCTTCTAACAAAGCTGAGCTTAAAATTTTACTTTTCTGGATATACAAAAATTAATATTTAATTTGTATGGGAGATGCCACACGCACTTATTCAATTTCGCCCATATTTTGACTGATGGTATGTATTAGCTCCTAAGTTATTTAGAACAAATTTTAGAACCTTCCACTATTACTGTTTTAAAGGTATACAAAAATCAATATTTACTTTGTATGAGAGGTGCTACTCCTAGCTAAACCATTTGGCCAAAATGTCCACTGATTTATATTAACCACAAAGTTATTTGGTTCAAATGTAGAGACTTTATTGTTACCGTTTTAAAGATATAGACATATAAATACAAATTTTGTATGGCGTTACACTGCCCAGATAAACAATAGTGAAGGCACACACCAAATGAACGCTTTCGATATATGCTTTCTAACTCACACAAAGCTTAAATGCTGTAAAAAATTTCGTTTTCAAGCATAACTTATGCAATACAAAGCGGTTCATTCTAACGTCAATAACTCGCAAACCAATGGTCTGCATATATATAAAAAACTTGGTATTGACTTCACTTTTCGTTTCGTTTACAAAATAAAATCGGTTGGCGCATTTCAGAGAACATCAATTACAATTATAGTCCTCTTTTATATATATAGATATGATGCATTTAATATTACCTGAGAGATTATATTTTAGAACAATCTACCGAACTTAATCGAGCACTCAATTTTTATTTATATAAATACTTTGTCTACATTATCTATTAACTAATCCTTCCAATAAAAATTACAAATATTTCACTTCACAGTTTTGCTATAAAATGTCACTATAATTGAGGAAATTATCATCTAGCAATGTCACAAATATCTATGTCAGAAAAACTACATTGATATTATCTCAGTCTACTTAACTAGGAAGAAAGGTGTCAAAAAAGAAAAAACCCATTAAATTTTAATTAAATTGTTAAAAAAAAAGAATTTTATATATTTTAGGTGTAAATTAAATTTAATTGCAGTATTATTTAATTTACTTTTTTCCTTTATTTTTTCAACATCTGTGTGCAATATCAACTCAACACTTGAGTGATCCAAAAATACTCGCAATTATTATTTCTGGCTTGCCAGTCCTCATCTATTCTAAAAAAAACTGATCATATGCTGGTATTTAACAATTTTTTTAATTGTTTATTATTTTTATATTACATTTCATCTTTTTTTCTGTACTTATTTTTATATATTTTTTTTAATAAAAACAATAATAAATAATGACCTGATAAACCATTTAACAAAAGTTGAAATATTTAACAAAAATAAATCTTTTAATAGGGTTTCAAAAAATAAATTTAAAATATTTTAAAAAATAAAAGAAGTCATATAAACAAATTATAAATTAAACCTTAATTTGTTGATACGAGTAGATATATATTTTACAACAATAATAATAACTAAAACAACAACAATAGTAATAACGAAAAAAATGGTCACCGACAATGACTGCCAGCCAACAAACATTTTTCCCACACTGAATAAACATTTTTGCGTTTATTTTACGACATCATCCAGATGTACATAATTAAAGCACGAGTATGAATTAAATGTAGTACTTGCAGTAAAGGGTGTAACAAAAAGAGGTTTTATTTCAAAAGAGTTATATAACAAAATGCAGGAATGTAAATAATCTTCATTTAGAAGCACGATAGTAATCTATCAGCTTGATAAATGTAGAAACCAAAGTTTCGATTTACGTTAGTCACGCCCAGTGTTGCCATAGTTTATTTTAGGACAACTGAAAATTTAGAAGAACCAAACTGATTTTCACGTTGGAAAACTGTATATACTTAAAAAAGTTAACAATATAAAAAAAAAAAAAACTGAAGTCTGTTATAACTGAAACTGTTAATCAGAAATGTTTCGATAGTCACAATAAAAAAAAATAAATTGCCACAAAAAAGATTTTAAACTGGCCTAAATATCGGCTATTTTTTACAGTTACACAAGTTTAAATCATAATGAAACAACGAACTATATTTTTAAAATCAATGAAACGGGCTTTGTTGCATAGAACATATTATCATATTAATGTGTAAATATGATTTCGGCCATATATCTGCCACAGATGGCGCGTACAAGACGCAATCTGAAACACCAATTTTCACAAACTTTTCGCAGCGTGGAGTCTATCGACGAAGACAAGTGACTTTACATAACCCCTAAGAAAATAATGCAATAGGGTTAAATCACACGTTTTTGGTGGCTAATTAATGGAACCATTACGTGAAATTATACTTTCATCGAAAGTTCCTAAATCATGGCATGTGGCTCCGCCCTGTTGGAGCCCCATATCAGCAGGAATAATGCCAGTTAATTGAGGTACGAAGAAATTTCTAATCATGTCCCTATACCGCTCACCATTGACAGTAGCATTCTGACCATCATCGTTTCTGAAGACATATGCACAAATGACTCCGTCAGCCCATAAAACGCATTTTACAGTAAAATTCTGTAGATTTTATGGTGGATTATCCTCACAGCAAATGCGGCAATTATGCTTATTTACGTAACCATTCAACCAAAAATGGGCTTCATCGGAGAACAAAATTTTGAATGGAAATATCAATGTCAATTTGTGCTTCAGCCTATTCGCCGAATTGGCAGTGCATACAATGATCGCTTGGCCTTAATTCCTGCAGAACTTGAAAGCTCTTAAGCGAAGTTCATTTTGTAAAATGTGGAAGAACACAACCCCAGTTGCTGAAAACGGCGTCGAATTGATTGATTTGCATCTTCTTGAATGCTTCCATGTACAGTGGCTACAGCTTCTTCATTGCGCACTGTTCGTTGTCTCACGGGATGTATATTACCAGTAAGAGTAAACCTTGGCTGAAAACGATCCATTGTTATTCGAATTAGTCACTCTGAAGGACGATTATGTACGCCATAAAATGGACGATAAGTTTGATGAACAGAAACATTATTTTAATAAAAAATTTCAACAATTTGCCACTGTTGAATACGATCCCTGAGGGGATAGATTACTGCACACCCAAACCTTTCCTGGATAAAATGTTCTCCGAGTTCATCTGACCAGAACCGGTAATTGGATACGGATGAATCAAAATCCTCGGAAGGGGTTGGGGGCGGCATCTTTATTCCTGTATACGGGGTGAGGGAATCCTTTAAACTGATGGACCACTGCAATGTCTTATAGGTGGAAGTCTCGACGATGAAGAGGGCAGCGGACTGGTTGATGTACTACGGGTATATGACAGTGATATCCGGATCTGTGGGGACAGTCAAGCTGCGATCAGGGCGCTCTCCGGTGTCTACTCGACATCGCGACTGGTGTGTGAATGCCGGGCATCTCTCAAAGAGATGGCGAGACATTCAGACTTGGAGTTTATCTGGGTAAGGGGTCACTCGGACACCCGGGGAAACTGTGTGGCGAACGGACTTGCGAGGGCTGACTCTCTCCTCAGAAATGAGGAGATTGACCGTTGCAGTCCGTTTCTGGATGGCTTGTTGGATCTGGTCGGTGTAAATATCGGCAAGATCTCTTATTTTGTACAGGCGTCTAGTTGGTTCGGATCGCACCGGGACGCGGACATATAGGTTGTCCATTTTCTGGATTACTGATGGGTATCACAGTGGGATCAATACTAGACCCAGGTAGGCTGGACGTGTCTGGCTACCCGTCGTAACTAACTAACTAACTAAGCGTTGCTCTGTTATAAGTCTATCCACAATGAAATCTCAAACCAAACTGAAGAAAAAGCGGCTATCAGCTGTTAAATCGGTTGTTAAATAAAGCAATGCTGCCAACTCAAAGATATAAGCCTTTGTCTAACTCTCTTATGTCTGGCTTTTGGGTCCTTGATGGAGGTTTGAAACTTATTTCTAATTTTTTTTCATTTTTAAGAGTATCACAATGGGCCATAGGGTCTACGTGTGCGCTCGATAACTGCTTGTATAAGAAATAAAGCTAAATGTGGAGCGAATTTTACGAAACTTGCACTATCATTTGATGGAATTGGATTATGCAAGCAATGCATTGTTCATATAAAGCCAAAGGTTGCAGATGCAAGATAGTATACCTTGTCGCTTTAGTCTTGCTAACATTAGTTTTTCAGACAGCAATGGCTAGTGGTTCTTTCAATGTGTTTTACTTTTCTTCCAAATGGTGTCGTTCGGATAGTGGGATAATATTATCGGTGACAATTGATCATTCGATTGGTTTTCAACCGCAAAAAAATCATCGACTAGAATTAGAAACAGCAGAGGGTATAGTATGTCTCATGCCCGGTTTTATAGGAATCATGTTTTTCTCTTATTTCTTATATATTGTTACGAAAATAGAAATACTACACATCAGCACTTTAAAACTATAATGTGGGATTTTGGTATATTTTGTGTCACCCTGTCAATTTGGTAGCACTGCCAAATCGAGCATCTTTAAGTTCCATTTGAATTAACGGATATAAAAATAGAAGATGGTCGATATTTCCGGAACCTTCCAAACTTTAGGCAATAAGGTATATAAAAAGGGCTGCTTTACCTACAAGTTAGTTAGTTATCGGTTGGCTTTTAATATATAAAGTTGTATTAAAGCGGAAATACAACCGTTGTTTAAACGAATATTAATTGTCGTATTAAGAAAGACAGTATAAAATTTATAGTGAAGTAAATAAAGAAACTGTAAAACAACAAAATAAGGCGGTGCATATTTTATTTTAACACAATTTAAACGAACTCGAACGTTTTAAAAGGATTAAAACGTAACAATATTATAACTTAATTAGGTTGCGTTGGAGACACTATGAAAAGGTGAAAGAAAAAAGTTTCTAGACTCAATATTAATTTGACATCTTCAGGTTTCCTGTAAGACAGCTTGTTTCCAACATTTTTGGCATTTCCTAGGCGTTTTCCAAATTCTAAACCTGTGCAATGCATAAAGAGGCTATAACTTGTGTAACTTTCCAGCCTTCTTTTTTATATAATTTTAGTAAAACCTCTACTTTTCTTTACAATTTTTAAAAAACACTTTTCATTTAAAATTGCTTTCTATAATATCAAATATACCATACATACATACATATGTATGTACGTACATACTATACATTTCATTTAAAGAAAAGCAAACGTAACATTGCATTCATAAAAATACATTAAACATTATCGCGATATTTACATTGAAAAATGCAATAACGAGTCACTTACCAACGGCATAATGAAGGATATTTATATAAACATACCTGAAAGGATATTAAGAAAATAAGAATAAATATTTTATTAGTGTATTCATCTGTATATGAATAAAAATATTGTTAATTTTTTTATAATAAAATGCGCAATATAAATATTAACTGGAAATATGTCGACGTGCAAATAAATGTGACATTTAAAGTCCACCTCTTATCGGTGACGCTGCCAAACTTTAAGATAATTATGACTGTTTTTAATGTGTCCGGCCGAAAGCAATTAATGTTTTAACATTTTTAATATGCGAATAAGTTTGTTAAATTGTTAAAGTTAATTGAGCAGCTACAAAGAGTGGTTAATTAATATAAAACAATAACTTTTTAATATTTAAAATACTTAATGAGGATGTGGATATATATTTAAAAGTCTTCTAATTGAATAATAATAAAGAAAACAATAAACTTTGAATAGAAAAACTCAAAAAGAAAATTACTTTTTATCACTAACAAAAGTTTTACTAATCTTCCATAGCTATAACTTCAGTATTTAAATTTAATCGACCACAAAGTATTTTCACAGTCTAGTTAGCAACAGCAAAATATTTATTTATTTTATTGTAAATCAGATACAAAAAAACAATAATTTATAAAACTATGAAACTAACCTCAATCAACACAAATGGACCACAAATTGTAATAATTAACAATGAGATGAATTACAACCATTAGAAAAAAGCGAGAGGTGCCAAGAGTGCCCCTAGTAGATTTCATATAAAATATCAACGCGTATCAAATAGACAAATAACTTTATTAATATCGTTTGAAATCCAAAAACAAAAATTTCCTTTTTTTAATTTTCTACGCAAATTTTTATCGGGAGACGACAGACAGTTTCTCTTCAAAATGTCATAAAAACAAAATCATTTTTACGCATTAATTTCTAAACCCCATCCATTAGGGAGATCGAACGGTTATTATTCGACCAATTTATAGACCTAAACGTGTTTTATAAATCGAAAATAAATTTTATGAATATGGGGGTATTACTTTATTTATTTTTAGCAATGAGTTGCAAATGGAAATTCGGTCCATTAACATTTTCTCTGTTAATTTATCAATTTTACGATGATTACGACTTTCTTGATTGGCCGACCAGACCAATCAAATCAGATCGAAATCGAGCAAACCATTTTGCTGTTGTTTTTCTAGCTACAGCATCATCTCCGTAAACTTCTCAGATTTTTGCAGCAGTCTACGACGCATTCTTACCTTTTCTATAATAGAAAAGCTAAATATAACAGTAATGTTCCGGATTTTCACCAATTTTTAAACGTCGATAACTTTTCACTGATTGATATTAACTAATATTAGTTGATAGTGTCTCCTAACAATGTTATTAAAATTAGATTTTTCTTGTAATCTTAGCTAACAATTTGTATTCAAATCTTAACACGTTGGCTGCCATGTATATTGTTTATCATATATTTTTCGGTTTGTTAGTGATATACACAATTTTTCCGCTGTGGCGCCCTTGTATATTTACATTCTTTGTACTAAATACACTTTTTTAAATCTTAGTTTAAGCATAATTAATAACGAATTTTCATATTGATTTTTTTATATGGTGGCAGTCAATGTGTTAAAATCTATACTAACTCTGCTATTATACTAATTTAGTCCAACCAGCGCGGGAAGAAATATTAATAGTTTGCAAAAATAATTTGACATTGTTCTCACTCTTTGTCTTATGAGGTCCGCGATGTCTCTTCTCAATCGGATGTGACCAACATCATTCAAGATCGCACGGGTTAGTGAAGTCGGGTGGACTTCTAGCTTTCTAAAATACGTCTCAGCATACCCTGCGATTATCTCTTTAACCATAGACACGCTCAGGTCAATAAAGCGAAGCTTATTACGACCCGATAAAAGAAAACAAAATTTGTCAAAGCAAAATTTGGACGTGCAGAAGCGAAACAAAGTTTAAAAGAAATTGTAAAATAGTTTGCAAATTACTTTGTAAATTGATAATTTCAGAAGATCTTCGGTTCAATACCAGGCCAGAAAATCTGAAACAGCGATATTATTAGCTAGTAACTGGTTATGAGTACTACCACTACTGAAAACTTCTGTAATGCATTTACCTTTAAACTGTAGGTCCCTTTCGATGAGTCCAAAAATAGACTCGGGTGCAGCTCATTGACTGAGAGAAGTCCCCGTGTTCCTGCATGGAATGTTATGGAAATTAATATATGTTTATATAGTTGACGTTCATTTACGGATCATAGCAAAACACAATTTTCTATTCACTTAGGAAAAATTTTCTAATCGCAAGGTGAAATTAGAAAAAAGTCAATTGTAAAAAATATATGGTATAAAATACGACAAATTCTATGTGCCTCGGGATTAACCCTGCTGTTAGGTTTGGACCATATTGATCAATTTTCCTTTCCTTATTGCTTTAACTACCAAACGGCTCCACATATCAACTTAAAACGTTAGATCAGGTGATATTTTTATATTTTATTATTGCTACGAAATTTTTAGTATTCTACGATGTAACAAAATATAAAGTTACAAATCTTAGGTCATGCATCATTTTGCACTGTTCATGTTTATAGATTTTTTTATGAATTAGGAACAAGTGCAAAGCTCAATTTGACTCAGTAAATGAAGCGCAAATAATTTTTCGGCGAATATTACATATATACATATTAGGGAGATCGCTTATTCGACTTTTTCAAAAACTGGTTTTCGAAAAATTCTAAATTCTACCTTATTTTGAAAGCCACTTATCGGTTTTAAATAAATCATATAACCGGTTAACCGGTTCTTTTCTTAAAATAAAATTCTTCTCAATTCTTGTTGCATTCTATGTTGTAGTTTCTGCCAAGTTAGTATGCTAGAACAACGTTCGGCTTTTTTAGGGCCTTAACGGACATTTCTTTCTCGACAACACAACGTCCTAATATATCATCCAGTAATTTATATTTGACAGCGTTTATTGTAAGAATTTTATTTGCCAGCGTCTAGAGACTACTTGGTATAGAATCAAGTTTACCCTGCTGCACAATAACGTCAATCTCATAGACATATTTAAGGTTGTTAAGAATTTCTGGTGTTTTCAGCTTAGTACTTGAGGACACTCAATACATCTAGACTTATCCCTCCTATCCATTTCAAATTACTTTCACATTTTAGATGACATCTGTAGAAATATAAATGTATGCACCACGTATTTAATAATTAAAATAAATTAAAGTTTTTCTTTTTATTGTTACGTTTTAACCTTTTTAAAACGTTTGATTCCGTTTTTATTGCGCTAAAATAAAATAAAACACTATTCTTATTTTGGTTGTTTTACTAACTGTCTCTTTTTATTAACTCCACTGTACTATACACCAAATTCGCTTTTACAACACTTTTTATTTGCGCCTTAAACAGACTTTAATTCTTGACAGCCAATTGGTCACTAACTGACTCACCAGCTGCAATATGCCGCTTCTATAGTATTTCATCTTAGCTTAGAATGTTGTAGTACGGACATGAATCTTCGATTTTTTCGCCGTTAATTCAAATGTCCTAAAATAACACAAAAAGTAACCGATCCATGATCTTGGCAGCACTCTTAATTAGTACAGATAATTTCAGAAGTTTTTAAGCCTTGACACAAGCCAAAACTCGTGGTGAATTTTGTCTTTAGCATTTTCATTTTCGTAACATTATTATCAAATAAATGCTCACTTTAAAACGGTTCTCAATAGAACAGCGTCGGATGTAAATTAGTTGCTTTGCAATAGTTACCAGGTCGGAAAAACGATTCAAGCATTATCTGAAATGTTCTCAATAAGAAGACAAACTATGTCAAAAATTTAAGACGCACTAAAAACGAAAATAGGCTAACATAATACATTCACCATAGCTCCCACTTATTAATTAGAATTAAACAGAACGTGTGTTACGAAGAAAAGTGGACAAAAATCCATTGGTGTCCACAAGAACACTTTTTGATGAGTTCAGAGAAGAATGTCGCGCGACAGTTTCCTACGAAGGCAAGTCTTGAAAAAGAACGACTGTTTCATATTAGCGCTAAAAAACCACTGCCTACATTTCAACTCAAAGAAAGGCGAGTTCCTTTTGCTCTATCACTTATTTCCGACGATTACCTGTATCATTATATTTTTTTATATTTTATTATATTTTTTTATTAATTTAAAGCCTTTATAGAGATACAAAACGACTTTCTCTATGTGACTATTTTCAGACTGTAAATTTTTTGATTTTTCAAGTTATGGTTGCACTTTCCACAGATATCCTAATTTGGAATCAGCAGCCAGTAATAAATACAGGGTGTCCGCCGGGAAGATATGCTACTTTGTTTGTTTATAATATTTGATTATAAAAAGAGAATGGATCTTATATTGATAAATCTTATATTGTTATATATTATATTGATAAATCTTATATTGGTAAATGTTTTTATGTATAGAATACAATATCAGATAAATGCCCGCCTCTGTTAACCTCACAAAAATCGAGCCCTTTTGAGCACATTTTTCATTACATTCTCACCCATTTCATTAGTTTCATCACGAATATTTTGTTTGAGTTGCTCCAGCGTTCAGTCAAATCAGGCGACCGTGGAAAAAGGTTTCGCAGTAATTCCATTGTAATCCTGGCTGTATGCGATGTGGCACCGTCTTGTTGAAACCACATGTTAGTCAAGTCCATAGCATGCAGTTATGGCGTTAAAAAGTTTTCAATCATATCACGATATCGCTCCTCATTTACAGTTACCGTTACGCCGTTTTCAGTTTCAAAGAAAAAAATTGCACACCAGGCTGTCAC
Organism: Wohlfahrtia magnifica; assembly: GCA_023159175.1. Classification (NCBI taxonomy): domain Eukaryota; kingdom Metazoa; phylum Arthropoda; class Insecta; order Diptera; family Sarcophagidae; genus Wohlfahrtia; species Wohlfahrtia magnifica. Next base: position 1,670,220 of record JAKWBJ010000187.1, on the reverse strand, counting down.
TTTTAATGGATGCAAAGGTGACTGATGAATAATTTGCAAGTTTTCCATTGCCCAGAGCCGACTATTCTGATTATTTACATAACCATTCAAATGAAAATGTGCCTCGTCACTCATTTTGATTTCTTCATGAAAATCGGAGTTGTCATGGGCGAGCTGTAACATCCTATTGACATATGTACGTCGGCGTAAATGGTCTTCTGGAAGAAGCTTTTGTGTCAACTGAATCTTAAATGGTAACAAATGCAAATCTTTGTTAAAAATTGTGACCAAAGTTGTTGTTGAAGACCAAACTCCTGAACACGGCGTCGAATTAAGGTTGATGGAACACTTGTTTTGAACACTTTCTTGGACAGCAGTAATGTTTTCAGCCGATTTTGCAGTACGTTGTGGTCCATGCTTGGGCCTATCAGCTACAGTCCCTCTTTTTTCGAAATCATTCACTACACAATAAATAGTGCGTCTTGTTGGCACGTTGTTTCTTCCAAAAATTTCACGTAACTTTCTCATCGTCACAGTAATCGATGATTGATTTTGATAAAATGTTTTAACGATTAAAACACGTTGGTTTACTGAATGTTTTTCCATAATAAATTTGCCACGTCTCTACTTCACGACTGCCAAATATGAACTGTCAAGACTAATGTTTACCCAAATGGCGGTAAAACAAAGTAGTATACCTTCCCGGCGGACACTCTGTTTTACGCTTTACTTTGCATGTTTTGTGCGTTTTTATTGTCTAAAAAGACAACGAACTCGAAAAGCTAACGACTGTTCATCAATAGTTACATTTTCGTAACAGTTGTAAAACAATGGAAGTTTACTTATTACTTATTACTGTTTTGTCTCTGCCATAGCCTCTTCAAAGCGAGGAGCACTTGAAGTCATGTAAAAATTATCTTTGCTCATTATCTCTCGGAAAAAAGTAACTAAAAATTGCATCGAACAAGCCATTATGCTTGATAAGCGCCTGTGCTAATAGGTAAAAATTTGGTTCTTAAATTTTTTTAGGAATTTAAAAAAAAATTGCCTTTGCGCGAAAATATTTTTTTTCGCAACTAAGTTATGAATAACTCCGAAACTGTTGAAAATACAAAAGAATGTTATTTATGTGATTTATAGAAAAATTGTTCCTAAATATTTGCTAGCAGTTGCATTAAAATCGGTCAAGTCGTTTTCAAGTTACGATGAAATATATTGGCATAACCACTATATTTTGGGCGAAAAATTTGCCACGTCCATAAAAAAAAATTTTTGTCCGGTGGAAAAAAACTGAAAACGCATTTGAATGCATCGCATCAAAATCATTATATTTTATATAGTTTTATCTAAAGTCCCGAAAATTGTTGTATTTTGTGGGCCAGTGTAATTATAACTAAAATTACAACTATGCATAGAACAAATATTTTTTCAACATGAGCCAAAAATATATATCTCTAGCATGCTAGAAATTATTATCTCTAAATGCTTTGAAATAAAATTCAAATATATTATACAGACATATTATCTATTTGGAATACCAGTTTTTATAATAATTGTAGCCAAAATTGGAAATCTCGCATATAGACAAGGTCGTACAGCTGGCAAACTAAATATAAATACTCACCCACCGCAGCGGTAAATGGGAGGAAAGGAAAATGAAAATGTTATACGTCATCAACAATGAAAACAACGAATTTGTATATGAGAACACACATGAGTCACGAATAAAACTTTTTTCATTCAAAAAAAAAGAAAAGAAACACACTTGCAGATAAATTCAGTGTTGCCAACTTTTTACGTGCAGATCTAGTACTCAAAAGGCGCTAAATTACAATTTATATAACTATTTGTTATCCAAATGCGCTGTAAAAAAGCGCATAAAAGCGCCTTTAAAGCCAAAAAATATACTGAAATTGTAAAGAAACAACTTCTACTATTAAATTTTCCTTTTTACAAAGATTTTTTAATAATATGAACGATTGAAAATGGAATTTAAAACGATTTAGAACAAAACAGGAACCTTTTCTTAATATTTTGGTGCTGGTGTTAGGCAAGGTTGTATTTTTTTTCCACTGCTGTTTAACGTTGTACTCGATTATGTGTTGCAACGTTACAACGTTCTTCCGAATTCTGAATCAGAAATTTGGAAGATGTCCCATTTTATTAACTTATTCACGACGTCTGGAGGTTCCAGCACTGATATTCAGAACAGATTGGACCTATTCAGGCCGACTGATTGCTATAGGACGTTTTCTTCCATTCAGGCATTATAAACCACTGTCTACGGTAGATTTTGAAAATTTTCTGGCCAGAAACCAGATCACATCAAGTTCTTGTAATGAAGAAAATGGACTGGGCACACTCTGAGGAAACCAAACTACGACTTGGTAAGACTACCCATTAAATGGAACTCGCAAATAAACAGAAGAATCGGAAAACAAGCCCATTACAAGGAAGACAAATTGAAAGATAAGCCCATAGCATGACTTGGTTTTAGATAAGATCATCGCCATAGAATTCGTTATGGCTCTGTAATCCCCTTGGGATTTTTAAAGGTGTAATAACAAATAACAAGTTTAGTGTTTTAATTAAATACTAAAAATTTTTAGCTTTATTCTAAAATGACTTATAAGTCTTGAAAAATGGGCTCTTAAATTTGAGATACGTTTCGAAAACACTATTTTAATTTACTTTTTCATAAATATTATCTGGAATTACGTAATTCTTACAGCAGGAGCAGTTGAAGTCAATAGTTTATATGAATTAATGAGTTTATTTAATTTATTGAATTTATTTTGTTTACAAAAAATTGCAAGTAGAAAAGCACTAACCTAGCGCGTTTTTATAATAAGCGCTAAAGAGAAAAAATGCGACTTTTCGGTAATTGAAACGCGCTAAATATAGCGCAAAAAGCGCTGAATTGGCAACACTGGATAAATTACTAAAAAAAAAGAGAATAAAATCAATCATAAAAAAGAAAAGAGAGAAAATTATGAAATACTTAAAAAGTATTTAGAAAAGAGTAGACTTTTTATGTTGTCACATACTGTAATAGTATAGAAACACTACTAAAATGATCAGGTTTTGAACAGAGATGGCTATATTATGAATTTAATTGTTTAGCGCTTAATACCGAGTACATAGAAACGAGTCAATGATATGTTAAGTAGTTTAAGAGCAAGTGAGTAGGTGAAATGTATTTGAAAGATACTAAAACTAAAAGTATCTCAAAGATTGTTTTTAATTGAGCAAGTGTACGTTTGTTGCTATACATTTTGAAAGGGGATTTTTTTTTTCTTAGTTAATGCAGTGATATCAAAGAGTTTGGGTGTGTTTTTGTTTTGTACAGAGAACGCAGATTCTTACTTGGGAAACAAGAAAAAAATATCTTTAAATATCATAAAGAGTATTTATGAGATACCACCACAAAGTTCAATTGATATTTAAAAAAAATTCTACGCTAATAACTAAATTATTAAAATAAAATTCAAATGAAAAATTAAGTTGTTTTGTTAAAACATAAATAATAAAAACGATTGTGTAATCGCCAACCAGCTGGAAATTTTGTGCAATAATTTTTTTTTAATCAACAAATGATTTAAGGAATTTTTTACAACAACAACAACGACAACAACTACAACAAGACCACCTAGTAATCTAAAAAAAGCAAAGAAACAAAGAAAAAACAACAACAACAACAAAATGCAAGCGATTAAATGTGTTGTAGTAGGTGATGGTGCTGTAGGTAAAACCTGTCTTTTGATCAGCTACACCACAAATGCTTTCCCTGGCGAATATATACCCACTGTCTTCGACAACTACTCAGCCAATGTTATGGTTGATGCCAAACCCATTAATTTAGGACTTTGGGATACTGCCGGCCAAGAAGATTACGATCGTTTACGCCCTCTTTCATATCCGCAAACTGATGTCTTTTTAATTTGTTTCTCTTTGGTGAATCCAGCCTCATTTGAAAATGTACGCGCCAAATGGTATCCAGAGGTACGTCATCATTGCCCACACGTACCCATTATTTTGGTAGGCACTAAATTGGATTTACGTGATGATAAGGCCACCATTGAAAAACTCAAGGAAAAGAAACTTACACCCATAACATATCCACAGGGTTTGGCTATGGCCAAAGAGATCGGTGCCGTTAAGTATTTAGAGTGTTCGGCTCTAACACAGAAAGGTTTGAAAACAGTATTCGATGAAGCCATTAGATCTGTACTTTGCCCAGTAATGCGCATGCCTAAAAGACGCAAATGTTTAATATTGTAAAATGCCTTTACGAAAAGCAATGCATTTATGACAGTATATAGAGCAGGAACTCTAGAGCTTCCACAAAAAACTTAAAAAAAAATTAATTTAATTAAAGAACAGGAAAGGAAATTCTATTAAAAAGCTTAAAGGGTTTTCCATAAATTATTTTTCTGAACAAGTGACAATATTCTTTTATAAACATAAATTATTTTTTTTATTATTTTATTTAATTTTTCTTTTTTTTTTTTTGTTTAAAAAATATTTTCTTTTGTGATCATTTTTATCTTTTTCTTTTATATATAAAAATATATAATAATAGGTCTCTTTTAATATATATGTATGCATATAAATAAATTAATAAATGTTTATATTTGTATATTATATATATGTATATGTGCGTATGTTTGTATTTATGTAAAAATTTTAAGTAGAAAAAAACCAACAATAAATAAATTAAAACACTAAAAACGACATTTCGAGACAGTTTCTTATTTTAATTTGGTTTTTTGTTTATTTAGACAAAATTATGACATAAACCATTTGAAGAGCAACGAAAATGAAAAACAAAACAAAGAAAAGAAACTCAAATAAAAATCAACACTGAAATCAACTTTATTATTAATTTGTTTAGTAATACATATGTATGTATGTGTGTCTCGGTTATATATGTATATCTCCATAGACGAGTATATCTATTTAATTCTTAAGAAAGATCAATTAAATACTTGACATTCTACAAAATTTATGGCATTTACTCTCTCATACATGTATGTTTATTATTGATTTTACTTAGCTAATACCCGGCGTGCTTCGCTACTGTTATCTTCATTATTATCTTAGTTATCATTTCTTACTCTTTTTCCCCATTTAATCCTCTTACGATCTTAATCCGCGTTCTGCAAACTAATATTAATTCATTTTACAATTGTGGTAGTAATTGAGAGTCTCTCACTCAGGCCACTTTGCACCGTGTTTTTCTACCTGTTTTCTCTTTACTTCTCTTTGTTTATTTTTTGCTTATTTTTTGCTTATGGTGTGACTACCAACGTGTGTAAACAGAAGAGAAGAGCAGCTCTTTGCCGAAATCTGCTGTAAATCCAAACATTTATTGTGAGATAGCCTATAGTAACTTCCAGAAAGACAATACACCGCTTTTGAGCTGTATACAGTCTTCAAATAAACACACATTCACTTTTATAAGAAAGACACTTATGTATCGGGTGTTTTTTACAGTTAAACAAATTTTAATCATAATAAAACAAAGAAATAATATCAATGCAACGGTCTTTGTTGGCTAGAAAGTTTTATGACATTAATGTTTAAATATGACTTCGGCCTTGTGGTCAGGGCTGACAGAATTGACGATTTTTGTGGGTTTAAGCCCAATTAATCCTCAAAATATATTCAATGGAGAAAATATTTCCTTTCCGATATAAAATTTTGTTGAACGGGAAAGACAAGGGGAAGATAAATTTGAATTGAGACAAATAAAATTGTTGAACTTAGAACAATTGAAAAACGCTTTCCTACAAATGCTGTAAAACAAAAATAAGAGATTCCAGCCTGTTACCATATTTCCAGCTTTGACTTTCTACATTAAATGTTCAAAAAATATTTAGTCAAGTTAGTCCAAACAAAAAAAAAAAAACAAAAAAAAAATTGAAATATTTTAACGAAATCGTCTTTAGAAACAATATTGTACATAAAAGGTATATAAAACTAAGCAATTGAGATCACATAGACTTTAGTGTTGTACTTAATTTTATTGAAATATTTAATTGTAATATTTTTTAAATATATTTATAAATACTGGGTGATTTATTAGCCTATGTATTGAAAATTAAAAAAAGTGAAAGTGAAGAAAATATTTATATGACACGATAAATGAATGTCTGCTCGCGGCCACATTGTAGGTCGTCTGATACTAATGGCAGATGTAATGGTGTTGTGACTGGCTTACCCTGTACAGGAAAGACTTCACTTATCCTCACAAAAAATAACCTAGTGTGGTCAAATTCCATGATTTATCGTCAATTAACTGCTCCGAAATCAGTAATTATTTGCTCACAAAATTAACCTCTTAATAGATTCATGCTATCTTTTTGAAACCACATGTCAACCATGTTCAATTCTTTCATTTCGGAACCAGAAATCCCACGGTGCTATAACTTTGCGATTTTTATTGTTCTTGAAAAGGTACGGTTCAATGATGCCGCCGGCCCACAAACTGCACTAAATAGTGCATATTTTAGGGTGCATTAGCAGCTCTTTACACCGAATTCGGCAATTGTTTTTGTTGATTTGCTCATTGGGCAAAAAATTTGCTTTGTCGCTGAAGACAATTTTTCGATAGAAAAATGGATCATCACCTAATTTTCCTAAGGCCCACTCACCAAACAAACGACGTTGTAATTCGTCATCTGGCTATAGTAGTTTCAGCAGCTATATTTTCTATGGTTTCATATCGGGGTCGTTACCAAAATTCTTTCAGGTGGTCAAATAATACAAATCCAATTGTGCAATTTTTGTCTATTTCTTCTGACGATTTTAATGAACCACTTTGACGATTTTTCCTCAATTTTTGGTGATTTTATGCGTTATTTATCTGACAGCACTGCTTGTGGTCGCCACGGCTTGCGCGCATAAGGCGCACTCTGGAACTCTAATTTTCATAAAGTTATCGCAGCACATGCGGCTGTATCTGGTGGTCAGTTAATTGAACCATTAAGTGAAATTCCTCTTTCATCAAAAGTTTTTTTTGGGTATATGAATTGTAGCGCGATCTGTTTGGCATGTGGCTCCATCGTGTTCGAGCAACATGACAGCAAGCATAATGCCAACTAATTGAGTTACGAAAAAATATCTAATCATGTCTCTATACCGTTTTCCATTGACAGTAACATTCTAACCATCTTCGCTTTTGAAGACATATGGACCAATGACTCCGCCAGCCCATAAAGCGCACCAAATGGTAATTTTCTGTGAATGTAATGGTGTTTCAACAAAAGCTTGTGCATTATGCTCATTCTAAATGTGACAATTCTGCTTATTTACGTACCAATTCAACCAAAAATGGGCTTCAACGGTGAACAATTTTGAATGAATGAAAATTCAATTGAAAAATTTCCAAAATTTTCAAGCATTGCTCTAATGTACACTATTGGACAAAATAAAGTGCAAATTACGTTTGTTATGTTTCATCAGAGAAAAAAAGAGACAAACTTAATATTATTGTTAAAGAATTAATTGAGTTTATTAATTTCGTTTACATTTGAATATAAAAAACATAAAAATTGAAATATTTTTACTAAACTTTTGCAGTAAAACAACATAAATTAAAATTCTCCCTGCCAACGGTTGGACAAATAAAGTGCAAGTGCAAGTATAAGTCCATCCATAATGAAATTGCAAACCAAGCTATAAAAAGCATCTATCAGCGGTTAAATCGCTTGACAGATAAAGCAGTATTGCCAACTCAAAGTTATGAACCTCCTAAAAAAACACGATATGTATGTATGTTGCTTTTATCCGGTATGCTGCCCTCTTATACAATCTTTCACGCTGATGCTGATAGATAACGAAGCATTGATTTTTACTTTACTCCATATATAAAAAATTCCATATTTAGTATGAATGGAAGGTGCCACGTCCACTTATTCAATCTCGACCAGTTATTGACTGATGACATGTGTAGACAACTACTTTGTTTAAACCAAATTTAGAAACTTCTGCTGCTACCGATCTATGTTACTATGTATGGGAGATCACTTATCCACTATGAAGTCATTCAGAACAAATTCCTATATCCTCTTATCATATTCCTGTACGATTATATTGTATTGCCACTTTAACCGTTATCAAGATAAACTAAAAGCAATATTTAGTTGGTAGAGAAGGAACCTATGGCGCCCACTTTTGGACCAATGATCTATATTAACTATAAAGTCATTCAGACCAAATTCAAAAAATGGAGCTTTAACCGTTCTCAAGATAAAATAAAATCAATATTTAGTTGGTTTGACAGACACCATGCCCACTTGTTCTATTACGCCCACTTTTCGACTATAGAGTCATTCAGAATAAATTCAGAAACATTGGCTTTTCCCGTTCTGAAGGTAGACAAAAACCAATATTTACTTTATATAGAAGGTACCATGTTCTCTTATCCTATTCCGCCCTCTATTAGACTGACGATTGTATTGTATTTGGGCTAAATTTAGAGAATCTTATTCTTAAATTTTTGAAGATATAGACAAATAAATATTTACTTTGTATGGGCGTGATACCACCCAGTTGGAATTTTAGAAATTTATACAGCCTATAGTTCCATCCAGACATACAGAGATATATAGGAATAATTCCAAGAAAGTCGGTTCAACCGTTTAGCTATCTATATACCTCTCACAAAGATACATACATACATACAAACACACATTCATTTTTATTTAGGTATAAAAAGATTTATGCATAATATACGAGTATGTGTGTATGTTTATTTGAACATATAATATTCAATTATACTTATAATTTAATTAAAATACAATGGAAATTTTTATTATTGAAGTACCAGCGTTCTGTATCCGCTAGTTTGTTAGCAATATCATATGAAAATAAATTTCTTTTTCACACCCCGTGCTAATAATGAGAAAAGTTTTTAGCACAGTTAAGTCGACCCTACTATGATACTCTACACAGCGTATTCTAATATTTAGGATTTTAAGTTGTGCAGTCTTTCGAACTACAACTTATATTAAAAGTAAAAAAATCGCCCGAATAATCGGCTTATTTAAGAGCCAAATTTTTAAAAGTGTTTTGATGTACAGTTTTCACATATTGAAGAAAATGGAAAAAAATTTCCATCGAGTTGTTGTTTTTGAAATGAAACTTAATTCTCGAAAATTCTTAAAATGAAGACTGTGTAATGGGTCAGCATAGTAAAAAATGTGATCGATTTAAAGGGCGATTTTTTTACTATTTAGCTTTTTCAGTGTAAAACATGGTTTGCCATTTCATAACAAATGGAATAACAAACGAACAACGTTTGCAAATTATTGAATTTTATTATCAAATTTCTTGCTTTGTGAGAAATGTTCTTCGTAAGTTACGTCAATTTTGTGGTCATTTTTGGTTCAATGTGTATGTCAGCAAACAGAATTGACGAATTTGGTGTGAAGAGTAACCATAAGTAGCTTAAGAGCTGCCAATGCATCCTGAAAGATGCACTGTTTGGGTCGGCGACTTCATTGGATCGTTCTTGATCAGCTTGGAATTTCTTGAAGACGTTGGCATGAAATAAACCTTAAAAAGTAAATGTCAGGCATTCATTTATTGCCAGAAATACATATTTCATTAACTTTTTTAAATTTTCGGTCTTTTTTTTTCAATTTTCAAAAACTAAACGAATTCAAGATTGAGTGAAACGACACAGATTTTTTTTTTTTAATTTAGACAGAAAAAGCTCTTAATGTTCTGAGCATGAGGATTCATTGCGATGTGCGTAGGAATGATCACATCTTCTGATTGTCGAAAGAAGCATTTTCATTTTGTCTGAATTTCTCAATATTTACAAGACTTCTGTACCCGATTTAAAATGAAATGCAAGTTTCAAGTATGGATCAGTGCTTCAAAGTCGATTTTAGAACTTCTCTGAAGGTTCTTATTATCGAAAGATTGGCTATTTAACTCTGAAAGAACTCAAGTATATTTAAATATGATTATCGGAACCTTGACTATTTGAGCTGTGAAATACCAATTGTAGATTAATGTGAGTAAGTCCCAATCGGTGAAAGTAAACGTGTTTCACTCTACTAATTCTTCTCCTCGATGGCAAGGTTATTGAAGAAGTCAACAATTTCACTTATCTCGCCAACCAAATACCACTTGACCAGCTGAACAGACGATACTGATGTCATGCTCTTCAAGGCAAAAGGAGCATTTGAAAAGGTATGCAAAGTATGATGGTCTCCAACCTTTCCAAAAGTATTGATAATGTTACGTTTTAATCTTTTTAAAATGTTTTAGTTCTTTTTAATTGCGTCAAAATAAAATAAATACCACTTTGTTGTTGTTTTACAGTTTTTATATTCTCTATTTTAACAGTATACAATTACAACTATACAGTCTCCAACTTATTTATCTAGCACTTAATATTCATCTATACAACACTTATATTTTACGCATAAGCACGACTTTACATTATGACTGCGAAACGATAACTATATAACCAAACACAATGCGCCACCTTTTATAGCAATTCATTATCATTTTCGAATATTCTTGTAGTTTCTTCAAATCTCTATTTATCTACGTTAAATTTAAAAGATGTAAAATTATAATACACAAAAAGGAATCGATCTGGCAACACCATTAAACATGCAAGTGGTAGCACTCTTAATAGTACAGACAATTATGGTAGGGACAGATAACAAGAGACTTGACACAAACCAATAAAATTTACAGCCAAAATCTCACAATACAGTCCCTGATGTGGTGTATTTTCTTTTTAGGCATTTTTATTTTCATAACAATACTAACAAAATATACATTGATTTAAGACTAAAACAAAGGAGTTTGTTCTTGGCTATAAATAAGCAATCTACTAAATTTCACAAACTGTTTTTGAATCTTTAAGGTCATAAAAACTAAAAGACGGGTATGTACATTTGAATCAGAAAGTTTGCCTAGAAGTAATATTTTTTTGTATTGGAAGTTTCAGTACAAAATAATAATAATAAAAACTCAAAGGTAAACCAGAGCACAGTGTAATGATTCAAAGAATAAAAAAATAATTTTTTTTTTCAATTTCTAATTATAAAAGAGTCATGACATTTCAGAAAATGTTCTAACACTTACTTGACATTTTACTTTAAAATGTAGTACTTTATTCCTAAGGCTGAACAAAGGCTTTGCATAAATGCGTGCATGTGGCTTCAGAGACAGGCCTGTTTGGCCTTAACGGGTGTAATAGGAACTTTTCCCAGTGTAACCATGGAATTTCTTATTAGTCTAAGCCCGCCGCGTGTCTTCATTAGTAAATCTACTACTCTGGTGACCATCAGGTTGTTGACACGTGGCGGTCTCAACTCAGTGAACCATAAGGGTCACATGAGCATCCTGGGGCATATCTCCGATTTAAAGCTACTGTCGAGCAGGAGTGGCATGTATACGGGTGGCTTAAGCTTCGGTTCCAATTTCGAAGTTGTAGTACATCATCATGGGAAGTGGGACGATGGGGTCAACCCTGACTGTTTACAGTGGTATACGAATGGATATAAAGAGAATGTTAGTGTAGGAACAGGGATCCTCGGGTCCAATACAAGAGTCTGGGACCCATGTCCCAACGATTTCCAGACAGAGATCCAGACTATTTCCATCTGTGCTTGGGATCAGGGGCGCTTCTGTTAATATACAGTAGCGGAGAAAATTAAATGACGATTGTACATCTTTCAATTACAATGCATTCTTATAAATAAAAATTTAAGAAAATTTTAATGTAAGAAAATTTAAGTGTGTCCCTATTATTTTTTCCTCCATTGTATATTCCAATAGTTAAGCAGCACTAGGGGTCTTTCTTTGGAGTACATAGACTCTAGACTGCTACACGAATGACAGCACACTGGCAATGGGAAGCAGGTTAACGCTTTGTTGGGTCCCTGGACACACTGCTTTTATGGAGGACGAGTTCGCTGTCGAACTGGTAAGGCGGGGCTCGGCCACTGATTTCGTGGGGACCAGAGCCGTACTGTGGTAACTGGCGACTAATGGGACCCTTCTCCTATAATAGGAAGTTACGCCACATGGGCAAGACAATTATTAGAAGACTTATTGGCTTCCTGACGGGCCCATTACTATCTTAGATATTACCTAATTCGGAGTGTCACATGAGCAAGGAGGAAGAGAAGACAACGGAGCATATTCTCTGTGAATGTGTTGCTTTTGCTAACATTCGGAGACGAACTTTAATGGAGCCCTTTATTGGGGCCTGAACAGGTCGGAGATATTGCTGTCTTCATAGACAAGGTAGAGGATATTTTTCTGTAGACTGTTTCCGATTGACGCTTTCAGACTTATCGGACAGTCATCCTCTCAAGGGTATTGACTTGATTGGGCCTCTCGGTCTTAATTTAATAATAATAATAATACTTTATTCGTACAACCAAAACTTGGAGAAAAAATTACTGCAAAACACTTGATTATAGAGTCAACAAATAATTGTTATATCATATAACATAAATCTTATATATCGATATATAACTTATATGTTATATCGTCAGCATCAACAAGAAACGAAAAGTGCAGAAAACAACACCAGTTCTAATGTCATTTAATGTATGTTTTTTTTTTACTGTAGAACATCAAATCTAAATGTATATTTTACACTTTCAAATATGTAATTTATTTTATATATGTAATATACATACATATGTATATATAAATTAAATAAATTATTTACACTAAATTAAGTTATTTGATTACAAATGAATTTAAATTTGCTCTTTTTATTTGGAAATGCAATTGTTTGCACACGTCTACTATCGTATGCTGCAATTTTTTAAATACCCAATGGTGATGAAAAATGCAAATATCCTGCTCTTACATGCATACATTACGAGTATATACATAGAAATATGCCCATTCATATAGAGAATCATCTAAACTTTTATTAAATGATTGTTTTGTACTCGTCGGTGTCTGTATGCATGTATGTATCATATGTAAAGCATATAAATATGATTTATGTTTAATTGAGAAATTTATGCAAAATATGCAGATTTTACAATCATATACAACATATACAGAATTATATAATGTACATAGAGAAGTATATAATGTATTTCTAACGTAACATTCATACATACATATATCTACAAACATAACCTTAACCAATAGAAGTTTGTTTTACGAATAATTTTGTTTTATACTGTTGTATTTAGCTAAAAGTAACAGTGATAGTAGAATAGTCAGTTGAAGGGTGATCACCATTCTATAGGGTCCGCCATCTAACATTTTTTTTCAACTAGTGCTTATTTCGTGAATGGTAACACTTAGCTCATGTCTGATTTGACAGATAATTAGTTCTATCCTTCCGCTGAACGAATATGGTTGTGTATACGCTTGAACAACGCTGGGAGTCTGTGCCTGTGATCGACTTACAGAAGATGCCGATTTTGCCAAAAAATCATCTTTTCAGATGAAGCTAATTTTGGTCTTGACGGGTGTGTAAACAAGCAAAATTGTCGCATTTGGGGCACACAAAACCCGCACGCATACATTGAAAAGCCGATACACCCAAGACGAGTCACTCTTTGGTGCGGATTTTGGTCCAGAGGCATAATTCGGCCATTTTTCTTCGAAAATGAGCAAGGAGTAGCCGTCACAGTCAATGGCAATCGTTATCGGGCCATGTTGAACGAATTTTTGTTCACAAAAATTGAAGAGGAGGATATTAGCGACATTTCATTTCAACAGGATGGCGCTACGTGCCACACAGCCGAGGCTACACTCGATGTTTTGCTCCCTGTTTTTGAAGATTGCATTATCAGCCGCAGAGCTGATGTCGTTTGGCTACCTCGGAGCTGCGATTTGACACCGTTGAACTATTATTTGTGGAGTGCCGTCAAAGATAAGTGTAACGCCAACAAGCCAGAGACAATTGACGCTTTAAAGGACAATATTCGTGAAGCCATTGGTGAAATACAGCTGCACACAATCGATAATGTGCTTAAAAATTAGACCGATCGTGTAGGCTACTGCATGGCCAGCCGAGGCAGCCATTTGAATTAAATTATTTTCTCTTATTAACCGGATTGTACTTTTAAATAAAAAAAGAAATTTGAGAAAATATTCAGTAGTTTTTCTTTATAGCATTTTCAAGAAAATATTTATTTGGCGGACCCTTTAATTATATTTTACTGACTTTAAGAAGGCATGCGATACCGTCAATCAAAATGCCACATAGAGAACTTAGTTATGACAAGGCGTATATACCAACGCTATGTGTTGCGTACTCCATGATAACTTACTAAACGATAGAAAATAATAAAAGCGGGCCTCTCTTACGATTGTTTATGGTTACTGTGTACTGGATAAAGTTATACAAATAGCAACTATGCAGAAAATACGAGCAGATATAACATGGGTGCTAAAAGTCAGGCTGAAATATCTTGACTATGCCGAAAACACCGGTCTCCATTTCCATGCGTTTGCCGATATACAAAGCAAACTGAGCAGAGTTGTGTTTATTGCATTGGATTTCATATTCCACTACTTTTAGTGGTAGTATAAAAAATAGTGCATTATCGCCCCTAATATTCAGTGGTAGTGGAAATTGAGTGCACTAAATGAAGCGATTTTAAATCCATTGGCATTGTAGTGTAATGCAAATTCAATTACATTTATATTGTCATATTCTTTCATATCTTAAAGATAACAACCGTTTTTATCAGGGACTGTAATAGTTATAACGAATGTTATAAAAATTATAATTTAATTGTTTTTTAGTGCACTAAATTTCCACTACCATTAAAATCGCTTCATTTACGAGTAGTGCACTAAATTTCCACTACCACTAAAACTGTCTGAGTTAGTGGCTAATTATTTCCATCTGCAACTAGTAGTGGCTGCAATATTGCTGCATTAATGCTTTGTCGTTTAGTGGTAATGGAAACGATAATGCATTACAAATTCAATGCAATAAACACAACTCTGAAACTCAGTTTAGTTCAGCAAACATAATCCTGTGTTGGTTTGAATATAAATATCATAAAGACTAACGGCCATATGCAAAACACTTTTAACAGAGCTTGTTAAGCAAAATTCCTTAATGTTGTATGTTAAAACATTTATTAGCTTAAAATCCCTTTGATAAGCCTACGAGGGCGGATTGACATTGAAGCTACCTAGCGCTAGATGGCAGCACAAATTCATCGATTAGTTTATTTGTTGTAGTCGTTTGAAGTAAGCAACTTTTGTGTTATTTGGAAAATAGAAAAAAGTGAATTTCGTGTAGTGATTAAACACTATTATTTGAAAGGTAAAACGGCGAAAGAGACAAAAGGAAAGCTTGATAAACATTACGGCGAATCTGTTCCGTCAGATTAGATGGTAAAATATTGAATTGCTGAATTTAAACGGGGCCGAACAAGCACTGCAATAATACCATCAACAGGAAGGCCAAAAGAGGTGGTTACTGAAGAAAATATCAAGAAAATCCTGGATATCGTTATGAATGATCGCCGGGTCAAAATCCGTGAGATTGCTGAACATGTGTTCAACATTTTGCATGAACATTTGCATATGAAAAAGCTATCTGCAAGATGGGTGCTGCATTTGCTCAGTGTGAACAAAAACGAGTTCGACAGATCACTTCACAGCGGTGTTTGGACACGATAAAACATAATCCTGCTGATTTTTGGTGTAGATTAATAACTGTTGATGAAACGTGGGTCCACCACCACACACTTAAAACCAAAAATCAATCGAAGCAATGGGTGGAAGCTGGTGGAAGTTCCCAGAAGAAGGCGAAGACAGCGAAATCGGCTGTCAAGGGTATGGCCACTGTATTTTGGGATGCACACGGAATATTGCTCATCGATTATCTTGAAAATGGATCCACAATAACACGAGAGTATTATCGTGCATTATTGGATCAATTGGTTGATGCAAACAAGGAAAAACGACCAAATTTAAACAAGAAAAAAGTGCTCTTTCTTCAAGACAACGCACCGGTTCACACAGCATTAGATATGATGCTAAAACTACGAGAAATCCGCTTCGAATTGGTTGATCATTCACTTTATAGTCCTGATATAGCCCCTAGTTACTTTTTCCTGTTTCCAAACTTGAAAAAATGGCTCGCAGGAAAACGATTTATCTCAAACGAAGAAGTGATTACCGAAACTAATGCGTATTTTGAGAAGTTCCCAAAATCGTATTATTCAGATGTTATAAAAAATTTGGAAAATCGTCTTACTAATTGCATTGAGCTAAAAGGAGACTATGTTGAGAAATGAATGGTTTTTGAAAAAAAAAAGGTTTTTTTTCCTACTTAGGTAGCTTCAATATCAATCCGCTCTCGTATGTTAACTTAATGAATTTTAAAGTAGGAAGCTTCCTACTTTAAGAGTACTTCAATGTGACATTTATGTTATGAATATTTAATATAAAAATAAAAATAGCACTTTTTGGCATCCAGGAAACTTTTTTGGAGGCATAAACTATTACCCAAAAGTAAAAGTAAAATTGTTAAAGAAAGGCTGTAAGACCACAATTCCAATCCAATGGAGAATCTTTGGACAATAGTGAAAAAAAAATGCCTGAAAAAATATAATTGGACTTCGTGGAACATGTTGAAGCTATGCCAACGGTTATAATATTGTTACGTTTTAACCTTTTTAAAACGTTTGACTAACACTATTTTTTTATTTTGCTTGTTTTACTGTCTGTCTCTTTTTATTAATTCCATTGTACTTCAATACATTATATCTTAATACACCAAATTCGCTTTTACATCACTTTTTTTGTGCCTTAAACAGACTTCAATTCTTGACAGCTAATTAATCCCTAACTAACTTACCAGCCGCTTTTATAGTATTTCATCTTAGTTTAGAATGTTCTAGTACGGACATGAATGTTCGATTTTTCCCCGTTAACTCAAATATTCTAAATAACACAAAAAGTAACCGATCCATGCATTGGCAGTAGATAATTTTAGAAGTTTTTAAGACTTGACACAAGCCAATACATTTTTTAGCCAAAAACTCATAATAAGCTCTGACGTGGTGAATTTTGTCTTTAGCATTTTCGTTTTCGTAACAATATGAATGGGACCAGATTTCTTTTAAGTTTTTGGGTAATATTCTAGAGAGTACATCTAAATTCAAAAAAGCATCACAAAAATAGAAGTTCTAAGAATAGTGTTAAAAAATGTAACTCCTCTCTATTTAAGAAAAAAGTGGAAAACTAAGTGCATGTACATTCTTTTATATCATTGCCTTTCTTCCATTCCAGTGTTTGAATGGGATGTTTTTTTGAAAGGACTTGACAATGGATAAATGTGTGAAGTTTTGTTGTATTTGATTGAGTATTTAAGTTTTTATAGGAATTTTTCTGTTTAACTTCAAATCATGCACTTGTTTTGCCCCCAACTGTACGTCAATAAATTTTTGAAATTTTTACACCTACTTTATCATCTTCTGCATTATTTTTAAACCCTTTTCTTTTCGAACTAATTATTTTCTGATAAATTAATTAATTTAAGCACCATCAAAACATTTTGGCTTTAGTGATGCACATAAAATCAAATCAACCACACAAAGCTCGTTATTCGGGTATTTATTAATCCACCAATAAGATTAATTGTCTTATTTTTTTACGACTTGAAGAATGTTTGTAATAAATATGAATACGAAAGCTGAACTCAATACCATGTTTTTATGAATATACAGTTTTTGGAGGTCCAACGGTAATAGTAAGAGCCTCTAAATTTGGCCCACATAACTTTGTGGTCCATATAAACCATCAGTCAACAACATTTGACATTTCGCCGTCTGCATTGTCAATGAATCATACAGCGCCAATATTTCTAATCCATACGCACTCTTCGCATACGGATTTTTGAATTAATGTCAAATCAACTGAAATTAATGTGATATTTGATCACATAAGTTTGAACATGTGGGTCGATTGTGACCGTGATCAACGGTAACCCAAAAGAATTTTTTTAATTCTTTAATATTTTAATCGGGATTTGACTTAAAAGGATTTCGGAGGAGAAATTCAAGTTTAAGATATTTATTTAGATTAGATCGATATGTAAGTGGTGTGGTGTAGTGGTTAGAGCACACGCGTAACAACACAAGTGGCCCGGTTCGAGTGACAGCAGAGGACATGAAATGGATGCTTACCTAGTGGAGTGACACGGAAAAAAGGTCGATATTTTTATCCTAAGCCAAAAAAAAACTTACACCTAAGCTAAACTGGGCAAGTCTCACGGACAAAAATCAAAATTCTATAAGATTGTAGAGAAGGAGCAATTTCGCTAAAATGATTAAACAAACACATTCAAGGCTAACGACTACAAAAGACGCTGGCTATAAAAGTAGCCAAGTAACAAGCTATTTAATTATTTTAACGATTACAGCTACAAAAAAAGTAAACAAATGTACATATGATTGTTCTTTTTCAGTGGTGCCACGTACATTTTTTCGCGTTTTTAATGTATATATTTCATAAATAGCGTTTTTTAAACGATTATTCATGTGTTTTATTGTATTGACAGGACTAGACTGTTTGTTGTCGCCAAGAAAAATATAAATTAGTCTAAGTTGGCTACGGGCTACAACGATAGTCGTGTAGTTGTTAGCCGTGTTGCCGGTAAAATAATTTTTCTCATGTGCACACATGTATTCTATTTGTGACAGCATCACAATGATCAATCGAAACAATTTAATTTTCTTTGCTCCTTTTAAAGCTACGTTCATATATGTCAAATACCTTTCTTTCGTCAAATATTTAACAAATGTGACCGTGGCTTAAGTCTTTGGATAGTCTTAAAAAGGGATATGGAGGAATTATTTTAAGGTCTTTCAAGCTTTAGTACATTCTCTCATGTATTCCTACATCTCTAGTCATAAAAAACATAAAAACCTCTACGATGTCTAAAATCTTGCAGTTGTGGCAATACTGTTTGAAGTATTATTAATTTGGTATATTTTAAGGCGCTTTTAAAAATACCATTTTAAACTTTTGAAAAAATACAAAATATTCAAAATAATGAATTGAAAAATAAATACGAAGGCAATGAATCACATTTTAAAGTGCCCACATAGCTGCGAAACACTTAATAAATTTTTTTAATAGAAAAGAAATAAAAAAAACACTTTTTATTTAAAATAAATAGCCAACGAAATTACTTTTTAATTAAATGTAAAAAATTAAAACAAAATGTATAACCTGAATGTTATTGTTGTCGGCAGCAATATTACAACATTGCTACACAATACAAAAGCAGTGCCAGCAACATGCGTCTATAAACTATTTAAAGAATTTATTTTGAGTAATTGCATTGTCGGTATTTAATTGTCATGTTTTGTCTTTTGTTTTGTAATTCTTTTATTTATTTTTATTTAATTTGTGTTTGATTTCTTTTAAAAGAAATACTTTTCAGTTAACATATACATAAATTGTGTTATTTTTAAATTAAATATGTTTTTGATTACTTCTTAGTAATTTCATTTACATTTACTGCATTTTTAAAAATAAAACAAAATTTTAATTTTTTTTGTGTTTTTGATCTATATATACATTTATATTTTTTGTAATTAATTTTAATTTTAGCCATGGCTGTTATCACCACATGACATCTGTGAACATGGTCTAATTAAATAAAAACATATGAATACAAAAAAAAAAAACAGCCATTGAAAATCAGCTACAGACACCTAATGTAAAGCAGAAATATATGCGCCGTAGTTCGAGACGACAACTACTAAAAGTAGTAGTCGTCAGTCAAACGAACAAACGTTGGGCGTATTGCCTGTCAGACATTTCTTTCGAAGATGAGATGTATTTCTGTAGTGATTATTTTCAATTATTTGTGCTTTATTTTTAAGAATATTTTTTTTTTTTTTTTTTTTTGATAATTTCGTAATACAAAGTTAATGTGGTTCAGTTTGAGTACATACGTAATTACATTTATATTTTTTAATTGTCATGTTTTTATTTGCTTAGGAAATAGGTCTGTTCATATGAATAGGAATAATTTAATTCCGTTTACGTTTACGCTAATCTTGTAAATTTTGGGAAATGCTTTAAAATGTTTATTCAAAATTAAATGCAGGTGCGCCTAACTTTGGCCAAAATTAGCGAACAAATTTTTTTTTTTGCAAAATTATTGGAAATTTTCTTTCTTTTATTTCCAAAAAGATATAAAAAAATTCTTAGAATATATATTTTCCATTTTAAGCATTAAAATGAAAGCCAGATATGTATGTTGAAAGTAAAATAACCCATAAAGTCAGGAGCATAAATTTGACAAAAATGTTTAAAACATTATTAGGCAACACACAAAAATAGTAAAAGGAAATGTCTGGTAGGAAAAAATTCATATAGTATGTATGTATATGTAAAGAAACATTATTGTTTCGACAAACTGGTCGTCGGGCAGATGAAATGTTCAGATATATAATTTTGTTCTTTAATTCTCTCGTAAGCCCACGTGTAGCAGTCATGCAGAAATAACAATCATGTTCGTGATTTTGTGGTTCACTCCATATAATTGGTTTCATAAATGGCATGATCTTCCTATTGCCGTCAATACAACCTCTTAAAGCTCTTGCCCAAGTATTACAACATATTTTGGGCAGTCAATTGTTGTTTCTTTCATCGATAGGAAATCCAAAGTAATGTTTATAAGTATTCTTAATTTGGAAAGTTATTGTATGGCGTTGTAATTTTAAAGTTAATTCCCCGCAGATGCAGCAAAATAAATCTGGAGAATTTTTGGAAGTCCAAGCCCTTGACACACTGTAATCTGAAACAAAATTCCATTATAAATAAGCTCTCTGACTCTGTGCATTAATTTTGTAAAGCACTTTACCAAAATCGAAAAAAAAATAATAAAATAAAATAAAATAAAATAAAATAAAATAAAATAAAATAAAATGAAACGGAAATAGTCCTTAGAGTACTTATCAATATTAACTTTTAGTTTTGATAAAATCAAATATCGGAAAGGATTTGTCTTTTCGGCTTCGCAAACAAGTGGTGAATGATGAAAAAAATTGTGTTATCTTTCTCAAAAAAGCATTTTGTACTGGATTTTTTACCACAATAATAAATCAAATTTTTTTCAAATTTTATTCTTAACATATTTTTTACCTACCATAGCCATTGAAAATGAGCCCTTCACTTTTGTTAAAGTAAGGCTACCTTTATGGCTTATTTTACTTTCAACATATCTGACTTTCATTTTAATGCTTAAAATGTAAAATTTATATTCTAGGAATTTTTTTATAACTTTCTGGAAACAAAAGAAAAAAAATCTACTAATTTTGCAAGAAAAATATTTTTCGCTAATTTAGCTAAAAAAAATGTCCGCTACTTTTGGTCAAAGTTAGGTACCTGCATTTAATTTTAAATAAAAGCAGCAATAGTCAACCGATTTCTAATTTATAGCAAATGAAAGCTTTCTACACATTCTTTTTATACACACAATCTTAAAAACTCACACAAAGTTTAAATGCTGTAACAAATTTCGTTTTCAAGTAAAACTTATGCAATACAAAGCGGTTCACTCTAACGTCAATAACCCGCGAACCAATGTGCCTACAAAAACAGCATATACATAAAAACCTTGGTATTGCCTTCACCCTTCGTTTATGAGCTTACAAAATCTGTTGGCGCATTTCAGGGAACATCAATTACAACGCATTTTATAGTCCTCTTCTATATATTTAGATAAGTATGTATTTCGAATTATCTAATTTAGATTAAATATTACCATGAAGTCTGATGTCGTTGATGTATTTAAAAATTTTCTTAACGTTTATTAGGTTGATGTTATTCAAAAGCAGGGTAGGCAAAAACCCGAGTTTTTCTTTTTTAACCCAACCCACTGGCTTTATTGGGTTTTTTGGTGTTTCTTTTTGGGTTTTATGAATGCTTCCAATATTCGTGCAAGTAGACAATACTCTTGATGCGCTCAAGGTGGCATTGTGTACTATGAGCTGTTAAGACGCGGTGATCGGAGCTGACGCTTTGAGAGAAATGGCCGGAATATATAGACATACATGATTAAGTTATTCTTTTGCATGACACGTCGCAAAAACAAAAATCTTTAGAAAAGATCAAAGATCGTATTCTCCGAACATTGCTTTGTCTGACTATTGCCAGCTGCGATGGATACAATACATTCATACCTCTTTATAAGCCCTTTCGCTATAACTGCCTATTTAAATTATGGAACACATTTGCCTTATGGCGTAAATTACTTCGCTCTACGGCAAAAAAAAACCGTGAATTCAGCGTTTTTTAACAAAAAGTGTAAGGGAAGTGAACGTATTAGGGAGATCGGACGGTTATTATTCGACTGGTTTTAACCGGTTTTTTGGTTTTGTCGAATACCGTTTTTTTAAAGTCTTCATTTTTCGAATACCGACTAAACCGGTTGATTTAACACGAATAACCGGTTAATTTAAAAGAGTATAATTTTTATACGGTTGTATGACAACCTTGAACGTGAAAACCAAGGTAGATCGATAAAAATATGCACTCTTGAGCAACAATGACATTTTCTCATCTTCTGTAAATAAATATTGATTTTTATATATGGAGAATGATCAACTAGAGTCATTGAAAGTCCACAAACCCACAAATATAGTAGTTAGTGAAGTTTTTCACAGCGTTGATACATATAACCAGCCGCTGCTGTTGAAAATTGTTAGAGGGTGTGGCCTGGGATTGAACCGACGACTTCTTGGTTAGAAGGTTAGTTCTTACCCGACATACCACATTGACACAGACACTATTAAATACGTGGTGCATAAATTTACACACAGTGTAAATCTACGCACAGTTTCTTGTCAAGGAAATTAAGGACCCTTATATTACTAATGGATTTATTCAAAGTAAGACATTTAATTTTTGTTATCATAGGCACATAAATTATAACTATAAGAACAAACTTTTAACTTTTTAACATTTTCTACCAAGTAATACAACAAAAACGAAATTAGCTCCTTGAATAGCTGCTTTTTATGGCCTCCGCACACCGTTTTGGCTTAGTTTTTATGAGATTTGTTAGAATTATTGTTGGTATTGATTGCCACTTAAATTTTAAGCTCTCCGTTAGCTTCTGCTTATTTTTAAAACGACGTGGTCCAGCTCTGCGCTTCAAGAATTAAGAACAATTTTATTTGAATAAGAGAACCGTTTAACCGGTTAGTATCCTAAAACCGGTTTTTTAAAGTGCTACTTTTCGAATTATTCGCAAACCGGTTTTTGAAAAAAATCGATCTCAAAACCTATCTAGTCCGTATAAAAAGGCTAGGCCGTATGAGTTTATCTTTTAGCATGTCACCATATCACTTCCATTGACGAAAAAAAAATCGGCTTCAAACTTGGAGTGCCTTAAAAGACGAGAAGTTTTTGTGAGAAAAGATTTGGAAATTAGCTCAGTAGTGTGGAAAAGATGTAAGCAGTGATTTGATAAATTTATTATTTCGTTATATATATCTTTTGAGATAAATAACGAACCGAATAAATTTGTACCCAAATACACAAATTTTACTTATTTTTGTTGTAAATAAACTACGAATCCTTTAAATAAAAAGCACCTGCGGGTTTTTTAAAATATATTGCGCAATAAAACCCGGGTTGGTTTAATTGGGTTACCAGTAGATTGCCAATAATGTTTAAAACGGTAGACGGTATAGTGTTATTGAAATTTTTCTCACGATATATCGCTAAGTTTCGGCATTCGTCGAGAATATGTTGGACAGTTAAATGGTCTAAACAATGTGTGCACGAAGGAGGTGAGTTACGTTGTAGAAGATGGCTATGGGTTATCAGTGTGTGGCCAATCCTCATTCGTACGTAGTGTGTGATTTCTTTTCTTAATAATTCCTATGGGTAGACTGGCTTTCACAGAATCATGATTGACGGTAGAATAATGGTGTTGAAAATGGGACTAAACTTCGATTTATTTGTTATGAAGATGTTTGTTTATATCTAAGTCCTTGTTCAGTGTTGCGTTGAAATTTAGACAGGGTTTTGAGGCGGTGTCCTTAGCCGTTTGGTCAGCAAACTCATTGCCTGGAATACCCTTATGCGCGGGAACCCAAATGAATTGGAGTTTCTTTTTGTGTTTTGTTAGTATGTTCCTAATTGACTTAATAATGGGTTATTAACCCATTACGTCTAATTTGTATGTTCATAATTATAGATGTTTTACTGCTGAGAGAAATTTATTTGTATTAAACAGAATTCAATTAATTTTGATCGAAAGTACAACGTGTATAACGAAACTACAATAAGCTATAACAAGCTAAGTTATATGGTTATATAAGCCTATAGTATGCACAAGACAGTTTTATAATTCCGACACCTTTCGTATTTCTCTCATAGTAATTCCTAATGCAACACTGCTTCCCTCAAGCAATCTGTGTTTATTTTTTGTTATTTTTAACGAAAAAAGTAAAAATTAAATTTCGTTTTCACCAACACTAAGAAAATATTTAAAACATACGCGTGATTTTAAAATCGTTTGGGTTTTAAAAATTTAAAATTTACAAAAGTGAGTATTTATATGGGGACAATAATTGAAACCTGCCATTTACTTTAGCATGTGAAGATTATTTCATGTAAATATTGCTCGTGGCTACGCCGTATTTGGTCCATTCTTGAACTTTAATTTTGGCATACTTTTTTCAGAATTTCGTAATGTAATGCTGTCTTCCAGTGCCGAAAATTTAGCTAGCTGGCCTCTGTACACGAAGGACTTCAAGTATCCCCACAAAAAAATAGTTTAGTGGGGTCAAATGTAATATTTCTAACGGCCGTCGATTATGACGACCATAAAATAGACGTAATTTAAGAAACACATTTCTTGCATATGGTGAAGTTACAAAGATTAGTGAGCCAATTTTAAATTACTCTGTTGCTATACGAACTACGCTTAGTCAAATTCAATGGTTAAAAAGTGATGTATACTGGTTGTATCAGCACAAAGAGCACCAAACGTTCGGGTAGCCAAAAAGAAGATGTCAGAAGTAGTTGATAAAATCCAAGAAATATTTTTAACCGATCGGTGAATGCAAATACGTAAGGTAACTACGGCTGACCTCTTAATAAACACTATCTCGACGGTGGTTTTAAATGAGGACACAGCATAAACCATACAACAATCAAAGCAGTTAGATTATTTTGGGGAATAAGCGGCAAAGAAAGCCAACATGGATCTGTCGACCACTAAGGCTATGACCGTATTGGCATTCACAAAGGATAAAAATATTGCAGGCTTCCATTGCCTTAAGTTTTTGAAAAGATTAAATTTTAATTTGATTCAATTGTAAAAAGGAAAATTTTTTTCTTTTTATTTAAAACAAAAAAAAAATAGCTGGTTGGCAAGTCATTCGGGTCAAACAAAGGGGTTACTTCTGGAACAAAAAAGTCTAATGTGCGACTATGTTGAGAAACAAAATGATTTTTTATTCAAGAAGCCTACACTTTTTCAAACTACTTTCATAGTTATAGACATATGTATGCGATTTAAGTGTCTCATGGCATTTGAATTATAATAAGTTATGTTATGTTCACACGACAACATTTTTTCGTAACTCAATCTACAATTATGTGCTGAATTACATAATTCCCCATACATATTTTAAGAGCGAAACATCTAAATTGCAAAAAATTTAGTTTCAATTGACTTGCGAATTAATACCAAATCAATGTGATCTTTAAGTTTAATCGTATGGTTAATTTAATTTCCTAACGTTTTTTCCATTTCCTAGATAGAATTTGCGGCAAATAACAAAATAATAAATACGAATACCAAAAATCGTTGGCTAATATAGGTCTTTGTTAAAACTGTGTAATAAAAAATACATTATTTTTTCTGGGTCTTTCTACGAAAACTGCTGCGGAAAGCAATGAAGATTACCGCGTTAAAGGAAATGGTTATTATTGTTCAAGATTTTATATAAAAATGCATGCATATGTGTGTACGGTTTGTACAATATATATACATACTCGTATGTATATATTAAAATGTACATATTAATGAAAAAAATATATATGTTTATATAAAATCCATAAAACAATGACTGAGTACATTACAACTTGTGTTGCGATATTATTTTCCGTGTCTTTCCATATCTGACTGGTTATCGGATGTGCATTATATTTGTTTTTAAATTGATTTTCATAACAACATGGAAGTACGAATATTTACAGATTTTTTTTTAACGAATTGCTTTATAGAGGGTTGCAGAATGGGAGCTAGAAAACAAACGACATTTTATTTATTTGTATGGCTACAATTTTTTTTTTTACAAAAATGGCAATTTTTTTTCTCCATCACTTTGTTTTAGTTTCTTCATCAAGTTGATTTTTCAAGCTAAGTAGCTTGTAGCTCTCCTCCATGTAATTGTGAAGTGATGAAGATCTTTGCTAAATGATAGTGGTGGTGTTTACTCAGCGTTATAATTTTTTTTCCCAGTAGGTGGTCGTTCGTTTTTTCTTGGTCATTCCTGTGGTGCTTGTCATCATCACCAGAGGTAAGCTGGAACGTCCGGAGGCTTCTTTAATTTTTAGATGATCTTGTCTGAAGGGAAGTTGGAGCGTCTTTATTGAACCCTTGAAACCACAATTATATTTTGTGCTTGAGTTGCTGTGCGTACGCTATAACCACTACATAACGCCACCCCCATAATATCAATTTCGTTTATATTGGGGTGTCTTCGTGACACCTCTCGTTCTTTCTCTATAATAATGCGTTACATGATGCTTGAAAACGCTGACAGCTTAAAATTGTGCCCTATTGTAATTTGACACAGTATAGGGTGTATAGTTTAATAGTGTTTAAATAATATAAATATACAAATGTATGTATATGTAAGGAGAGTAGGGCCATAGCAATGGAAATCTAATTTACTTTAATTAATATTTCAATTCATTCCGGGCCATTTCTAAGATCTATTATATATCGAACTCCACCAGTAACATACATGAATTATTTACAAATAATCGATTAATGCTAAATATCATATCATATTATGTTAATCTCCTGCACTGGGTCCTCCGCGCCTTCAGCTGCTATGCGCGTTCCATTGCAGTGCCGCATTACATATTTCGTCTTATGGCTTTCGTCTTCTTATTCGAAGTACTCAGAAGTTTATTGTTTGAAATTCTACTTAACCATCAGATCTTAAGTTTGTGTGTTCGTTTGATTATTGCATATACGCACCTTGTTTCAGATCCATATAACAGCACGAATTTAACATACGCATTATAGACCAATAATTTTGTCATAGGGAAAAGTTCACTGGATCTTCTTATATTGCGAAGTCTTATGTATGCAACACTGGCCTTATGAATTCTGCATTATATATACGTCAGCGCCTCCATCTGAATTAATTGAGTTCCATAAGTAGCATATATATAAATTCGCACGTTTTCTATTGTTGTGCTGTTAATATGAGGTGTTATTTAGTGGTTCATAACATTGAGTTGGCAACACTACTTTATTTGACAACCGATTTAACAGCTGATAGTTGCTTATTGTTTAGTTTGGTTGGACATTTTATGAGCAACGCTTGCAAATAAATGCAATATTTTATCAAAATAATGGTTCTGTTCGTCAAACTTATTGTGAAAAATTTTGTTCCCCAATGAAGTCCATTTTTGATTGAATGGGTAAGTAAATAAGCAAAATTGTAGCATTGGAATTGAGGACACCATTACATACACAGAAAATTACTGTTTGGTGTGCTTTATGGCCTGGCTGAGACATTGCTCCGTATGTTTTCAAAAGAGACGATGGTCAGAATGTTACTGTCAATGATGAACGGAACATGATTAGAAATTTTTTCGTACCTAAATTAGCTGAACTTACTACAATCGATTTGCTAAAACAAGATTATTATGAAATAGTAATTTCATGTGATGATCTAATTAATTGGCCACGACGAATGGGTGATTTAACGCCACTGGATTATTTTCTTTGGAGTTATGTAAAGTCACTTATCCGTAGAGTCCTTGTACGTGCCAGCCGTGGCGGTCACATGGCCAAAATCATATTTAAACATTAATGTCATAACATTTTCTATCAAACAAAGTCCGTTTTATTGATATTAAAAATATATTTCTTTGTTTAATTGTGATTTAAACTTGTGTAAATGTAAAAAACACCCTTGGTTACCATAAATGATTCAAGTTTTTGTCTTATCTATGTTCACCGTAAGTCCGTTTCTTACCGCTATTGACGCAAGTTTCCGCCTTAGCTGCGACTAATGCTATGTCGTCTGTACAATCAAAATCTTCTCGAGTATTACAGCTGTCGTTCACACAAAGAGCAATAGAGACAACAAACATCCTAGCTTGACTTCTAATAGGGTGTCGAATGGTTTGTTAGTAAATTAGCCGTGCACTACTCGTACTTTTGCTAATGCTCTCTTATAAAATTTATAATTTTAATAGCTTATGTACAACTTCTGTTCTAATTTTCCGTCTCTAGGGATGTGATGGGGGTGTTGGGTAACATCCTGATTCCAGTAGCTGGCTTGTCTGTTAACATCATCTGCTAATTTTTTCAGAGTGTTAAATATCCATCCCTATTTAAGCCTCTTGATTTCAATATGGACTGGTTGCTGTTGTGTTAGTACCCATAGATTGTTGATGTTAATTGTTCATAAAAACGTGCATATTATGGATATCCTGTGATGCAGCATTCCATGATTCGCATCCATGAAGATGGTAAGTTAAATAAATTATTTTAATACATCTTTTTCCTTTCAATTCATTCTTATTATCGCACAAATTAATTGTTTTAAAGCAATATGTTCCATTGCTTAGATTTCCAAGTAGAAAATTATAATTTAAAGACAATTTAATTACAAAGTAAATAAATTCACTTTTAGTACTAAATATTAATGTACGAGTACATTGTCATAATGAGTTATATTTCTATTTTTTATTTTATAATTTCATGTGTTTTAAATAGCGCGTTTGTCATTATTTGACAAGTTCGTATAGTGATTGATTACTATTAAATTGCCTGTTGAACATCAGCTAGTTAGTAAATAATAAATTTTTCTGCATTTATGACACATTTAAAGTACAAATATTCGATAAAATATATACAAAATTACTTAAACATAAAAATAAAATGAAATAATTATTGAATTTTACAGACATGACAAGGCGGAAAATCTTTAACAGATGGGTTCACTTTTCCTCTAAAAAATATGGCAAACAATGTTATGATTTAGTATTCATTTCAGTGTTTATATGGGTTTCAAAGGAAAACATAAATTCTTAAAAATTTGCACAACAAAAAAATATAAAAAAATAATTTGAAAAATGTTTAAATATTTTTTATTTTTCCTTCTTAAAAATTTATAGTTTTGCTACAATAGCCTTCATTTAGAAACGATTTGTGAGCAATAAATAAGAGAAATTCAGTTTTACTTTAAACTATTACGCGCGTGTTTGCTCAATGCCAGGTGATCTATAAAATGTTTAGATTTTCTTAGAAATTTAAGAAAAATGTTTTTTTTTATCAAAACCGTTAAAATAATAATAAAAAATAAACTAATTAATCGCCAACCAAGTGATGAAAAATCAACTTTTTAGTTTTTTTCTTTTGTTTTCTAAAATATGAGGCATTGGGCATTAAAGTGGTCTACATAACTTGATAATGCCACATCAAGTTGGTGTTGAATAGTTTTTTCACAGATACTATTGTATGTCTAGCATTTTCAAGTTTCCACCACATAATAAGCTCTCTCAAGAGCCTTAAAATAGACTTTATTTTCAATGACGAGCTCTTTATTTGATCCAAAGCTTTTACCCACAGTCATTCTTTTAAAGTCGGAAGCAAAAAATCGTCGCATAAATCTAGAGAGTATGCTGGGTAGAGTTGCCCAATTACGAGGTTTTAGCCATACTGACTACATATGTGTACACACGTGTACTGTCCTTATTTAATTTCCTTTTTTTTCATTTTTAAAATTTTACCAGCAAATAACAAAATAATAAATAAAAACGACAAGAAAAAGAAGAAGAACCATCAAACCTTATTACAAATGTGCATTGTGGACAGGGTAATACGTAAAAGTAATTCATACAGCGAAAAATGTAGTTAAGGTACCGTGTGAACAGGCTGTTAGGCAGCTTTCACTTTTCTATTTAATGGAATTACATATGTGTTACCAACCAAGAGGTCCTGGTTGGCATCACCTCATAACATTAGCTGTTAGTTTCCAATTTTCTACCAAAACCGTTCTCAGCCTAATAAAGCTTCAAACAAAATATTTAAAAATTAATTTTTTAATTAAAATCGATTAGATAGAATTGGGTGCAGCTCATCGATTGAGAGCAATCCCCCTTGTTCCAGTTGGGATGTCGCGGAAACTATGTATGTATATGCGTTATTACCCATATGAACAGGGTAATTCGTAGAAGTAATTCAAACACCGAACAAATAAATTGAATGTAAAGTGTGAACATGCTATTAGATAGCTCTCGCTTTTTCATTTAATGGAATACTGGAAGCTTTTGAATATTTCTGGCGATATTATTTCTTTTTGGCGAACCCACTATTTGACGTTGTTTGTGCTGATACAACCTCAACAGAACTTAATAAATCATTGTTTAGTTATTAAAAATTATTATTGAGACTTCCCGTAGTATATATAAAATCCTTCTTTGGTTACGGTGACGCTTTTTTTTAGTCAGCACCCCAAATAATTTTTATTATTTAGTGAGTGCGGTCAGTCAATGGCATGATCGGTCCAAATTTCTTTTAAAATGGGACGGAAGTTCTCGGTACACGGGTCTATGCTTAATGCAAATTTATTTTCAAAAATCAAAGATAAACTTGTGGTTTCAAAGCATTGTCGTACTACGTGCCACATATTCCACGTTATTATCGATCTATTCAAACGCCTTTTGGGCATTATGTTTCTTGGCTTCCAAGATCATGCGATTTGACGCCTATTGATAATTTTCTTTGGTGGTACATTAGGCTATGCTAACAACTCAATAACTATTGAGCAAATGGACGTTGACACAAATTATGCCATTACAAAGAATCACAATTCCTTAAAAAAATGGTCAAAAATTCGGCTGACTTGAATGACATGGAGTTATACTCAAACAGAATATAAATTATATATATATATATATATATATATATATATATATATATATTTATTTATTTAGTTTTAAGTTTCAAACTAGAGATCACACGATCTTGTACCAGCAGAATTTATTCATTAAAATTAGAAAAACAGGATGGCGTCATTTGACCCATTTTTATATTTGACTGCCAGTATTTTGTTGTTAATAATTTTACTGAAGTGATATTGCGTAACATTTATTAATTTTGGATGAAATTTAATTTGAAAACTGAAATGTTACAAACGCAAATAAAAAGCACAACTACCTAGAAGGACGGATAGTGGCCATTTGACCCATTATTTCATTTATTAGTTGAATTTTTTGATTTTTAGTTACAAAAATCGTCAAATTGACAATAAATCATTATATATAGAAAATACGTTTCTGAGTGTCCTATGGTTCCTAGGAACAAGAGGCCACAACAATGCTCTTTAGTGCATTATTTTTTATATTTATTTTTTTCAACATCAAACAGTTTGGTTTTCTAGCTTAATTTGCAGTGGACAATCAATTTTTCACGTTTATTTCCCGTGGATCCCAGTCTATGCAGTTCTTGTCTTCATGTGGTCTATATTTGTTATCCCCATTGGTTGGTATTCGAGATGGTGTTTGGCCAAAATATTGCCAGATGTTATATAGCATTCCAAGACACTAACATCAATACAAGATGGCTGATTTTACGTACGAGTTGAATATGTTTACATTAGTCCGTTTTGTGACAGCAGTCTTAAAATATGAATCTTTGTTGGAACGCAGAAATCAAAAATCAAATCAAATCTTTTAACTCTTTGTTACGTATCATGAATTTTGTGTTATTAGGAGTATTGCAGCGCCTTACCTTAAACTCTCCAATTGATAGTAAAGTTCCTATCTTATATTTTTATTGATTGTTATAGCATTGCGAACGATAATAACCAGAACTATATTGTATATGAACGGGGATAATATGTATCCAAGCGGACTGCATTTGCCACACAGAAATTTTTACCACCTTGTTTGTGAGAAAGAAAATTACATGATTTAACTTCATATCTGATATTAGCGGTTTCAAGCAATGCGTAACCTTTTTGGAATGTAACTACTACTTTATAAAAAAAGGTATCTTCCCTTTCCAATTCATCTTTCAATTATTTTTAAGATATTTTTAGTCTGAACAAACAATTTTTAAATTGAAATAATAAATTTTTCGATACTAATTAGTTCAAATTAGAGGGGGTCTACCCTATCCGTCTCTTTAGTGTTAAAAGAGGTTTGTTAGCAATTGAATGCTATATTTGTCAAATCGATTAACACAACTTTTTGAATTTTATTAGAGAGTCATATCAAAATACTAAATCAACCCTAAACTACATGCTACAAAACAAATGTCTCTGTTTGATATATATGCATACACTTATCCCTTGACTTACGCGATAGATACATTCTGGAAAAGTCGCGCAAATCGAGGATACAAATTATTTACATGGGAAACCAAAAAAAGCATTGAAATTGCTCAGTTATTTTCTTTAACCTATTATCCAGGACTTTTTATAGGTCATCCCGTAAACGGGTAATTTTTTTCCATGTGCCCACAGTTTTTGTACTTATTAAGACAAAAGATTTTAAATTTAAAGATTTGAATATTTATATATGTATATCGATAGACTTTTTTTGTACATTATTTTACGTTTAAAAATGTACTTATACCTTAGTGTCTGCAACTGTCGTACACGAATTGTAACAATTGTATTGTCGTGGAGTAAAATAGACACCACCTTTAAACTCATATATTTTTATTGACTGTTTCCGAATACTACCTAATTTGCCTTATTTATTTATAACAATAAATAGTTTTCAAACTAACATGAGGTTTAAATTTGAAACAAGAGATATTATTGTTGAAAATATGATTGATTTTATTAATTCAAATTGCACGAAGTTACGCAAAAGAGAGTTTTTGTGGTGTTGATTAACCTACACGTCAATTACAGAGGGCTAAAGATATACTTTTAAAAAAAATTAACTTTTAAGTACAAATGTTAATTTTATTATTATAAAAACGCATTTTTATGTAGAATTTTATTGTTTGTTGTGTTCTTATTTAAAATAAAAAAATTAAAAATAATTTTAAAAAAATTTGCTACAATTGGGGTCAAAAAAGTACAATTTTATGAGCTTCTAAGTACTTTTTTAATGTTTTAAAATTGCAACCCTGGTCTTAATTCTATAGAATAATGTTGAACACTTTATTTGATTTTTGTGCAAATATAAGTAACTTCTAAATATCCCGATTTACACGAACACCAAAAAAAAAATGTGTAAAAGTGAAATCGTGTAAAAAAGTATCATGCAAATCGAGGTACAGGTGTACTTATAATTTTTTTTTTATAAGTTTATTTTTTAATTTTTCTCAGCTTGTTGTTTTATGAATTTAATCGATTTGGCATTTGAAACATTCAATACGATACTGTAAACAACAGTTTACTACTTAAACATATTAAATGCATCTTTTTCTGTATTACTCTGTGAAGATTAATAACATCCTTGTCATACATACATATCAATAACAAATACGTTCTGTTGGTCATTGTCATCAGAGTTAAACTTTAATGCGAGTAAAGTTCATTACACCGTGTTGGTATAGAAAGTTTTATTAACCTTTTTTATATAGACAACACTCGCATATTGTCTTTTTAAAGTAAAAACTATCACTAGATAACCAGCTTTAGTTGTAAATTGTCTCTCTATAGACTTGACAAGACTTTTTTGTTAAGATTTCCTTGCTATGATTGCATGTCTGTGTAAATGACAGTTACTGGTTTGTTTCTAAAGTATAGTCCTTGCCAGTGTTATAGACGGCCACACGTTTTTGCTGTCATTCAAAGGATTTCATAAAGAGTAACTTACAGTTTAATAAGAGAAAACATATATTTTATACTACTTTATAGCCCACATATATACATACATACATATGTACATACATGCAATTACAGCGATTATTTCAGAATATAAAAATACACTGTTTTACAGAATTTTCTTTTTTAATTAAATGTTGAGATACTCTGATGACATGACAATTGTTTTCTTGATATTTTCTATTTTGTTTTTGTTTTTCTTCAAATTAATCATAAATTTATTTCAGTTCTTTTCTTTTGACAGACAATTTCTTTATTTCTGTTTTTAAATCATAAATATTCCAATCTGTTACAAACAATTTACCTTGGTTACGCTATGATACATGATTTTGGTAATACCCTACACTAAATTGAATTTCAATTATAGTGACAGTTCTTTAATGTTGAAGTTGTGAAAATGTTGTTTCATTTTAAATTCATTCCAAATCAATTATAATTATCGGGGTTATTCAACAAGAATTTAGGTTTTCAAAGGGAGCATATTGGAATAAAACGACTTGTTGACTTATCAGTAATAGAAGCTTTGCCACTTGTTACAAGAAATTCAGTTTCACTAAAAAAATCAATTCAGGAACTTTATTTCGTTAATTTCGTAGTATTTTTGTTCAAGAACTTCGTCTTTCTGAGCCCACTTCGTTTATTTAATGGCGTACATAACTTGACCACTTTGAACCACTTTTACTTTTACTGATAATGTGCATCCGGTGAGACGCCGAACAGTACGCACTGAAGAAGCTAAAACCGCTGTACAGGGAAGCATTAAAGAAGATGCAAATCAGTCAGTTCGTAGAGTCCTCAGCAACTAGGGTTGTGTTCTTCCATTTTTTTAAAAATTTTAAAAAACGATCTTGGCTTGAAAGCTTTCAAGATTCAACTTGTGCAGGAATTAAAGCCAAGCGACTATTATATGCGCCACCAATTCGGAGAATGGGCGAAGCACGAATTGATATTAATATTGAATCCATTTTTGGTTAAACTGGTACGCAAATAAGCAGAATTGAAGCATTTGGAGTGATAATAATCCATAAGCTTTACCCGAAAAGACCTTACATCCACAAAGAATTACTCTTTGGTGCGCTTTTTGGCTGGCAGAGTAATTGGTCTTCAAAAACGATGATGATCAGAATGTTACTGTCAATGGTGAGCGGTATAGACATTTTTGCGTGTCTCAATCAGCTGATATTAATTTTGTTGACATATGGTTCCAAACACGCGCTATAATTGATTTATTCAAATAAACTTTTGATGAAAGAGCAACTTTACGTAATGATTCGTGTGACTTCACCCCATTGGATTATTTTTTTTTTTTTTTTTGGGTTATGTAAAGTCCCTTGTCTACTTCGATAAACTAGAAACAATTGCATACCTAGGAATCAACATTCGAAGAGATATTGACGGAATACGACCGCAGAAGCCATATGGTTTCATTAATATTAAAAATACATATGTATGTATATTTCTTTGTTTTATTATGATTTAAGCTTGTGGAACTGTGTAAAAAACACCCGACATATGGTCGATAACTTTAAATTGACTGGTTCGCTACACCAACACATGGCACAGTTCAAGAAAAGACTTAGCAGTTGTGAGACACAGTATTAAAGAAAATCCAAATTTATCGATTTCTGATCGTGCTCAGCAATATAGGTAAGGCTTACCTTTAAGCTTTACAAGCTGCAACTACTATTTACTTTGAAGGATATTCGCTGATTTAATTAAAAATTTTCACATATGGGCTTTTGCAAATCCAAGATCAATTGTTGAAAAGTCTTTACAAGTTGAGTTTGCACGTAGGATGTGGTATTTAGTCTGTAGATTTCATTATGCCATATTTATTACTTTTTAATTTAACTGAAAATCCGATTATGGTTAGTGGACAATTGAGCCAAAAATGAGCTTCGTTGCTGAAAGTAATTTTTTAATAGAAAAGTAGAACTTCATTCAACTTTCCTAAGACCTATTCACTAAGCAATCGACGTTATGGTAAGTCACTTCGCTACAGTTCTTGCAGCAGCTGTATTTTGTATAGTTTTATACAGAGGCCGATACAGCAGCAATATTCTCCTCGATATGCACTCTTTGTATACGAGTTGGCGCATTAATGCTTAATAAAGTGAAACTGGTGCGAAATTTGACAACAGCTTGAATACCCTGTTCAGTGGGTCGATTATGACGACCGTAGAATGTGTTAAGAAACACATTTCTAACACAACACAAATTTTGGTAATAAAAATCAATACAAATTCAACATGAAATGGCAAGCCTTACCACATTTGAATATTTTTGGCAATGCCACCTGACAGGAATCCCTTTTTATACTGAAAAACCAAAGACAAAAAATATCACCCGTTATTAAGACTCTTTTTTGCAACCATAGACCGACTTAATCTTAATTGGCTTTCATCATCGTTGCCAACCCAAAAATTTATATAAACCTTGGCAATAATATACTGGTTTTAATTGATTTTCCTTAAGAGTTAATATATAACAAGATAGGGATGTACATTGCTGGCCATAACTAAAGAAACTGATGTTAGGCAGCGGTGTTTTGGCCTTAGAAACAACTTAGACGGAAACAATTTATTTACAAATATAAATATACGAGTAAATATTTTATCATTTACTTTTTTAACAGATATTTTGTTATCAAAATAATGAAACAAATCTAACATATGCCTGGTCAGAACTATAACAACTATTGTATTTCCGTCAAGGAACTTCAAAATAAAAGTAATAGTCGTAGCCTAACGATTAATTTTAATGATGGCAGCACATCTCTGAGGCATTGCATCAATAAATACCTTAACTTGAGTTTTAGAAATAGTGTACTATACCTTCTGAACACGACGACTAAAAATTGTTGTTTGTTCTTCTTAGAATCGTTGTTTTTCTTGCGATCTATGATTTTCCATAGACTTTAAATAGGGTTAAGGTTATCCAACCATTCTTTTTCAAGTTTTAAAGCATGTTTCCAGTCACTATAATGTTGAAAAACCCAAACCAAACGCATATTTTCTCGTGCATAAGGCAAAATAACATTTTCTAACACATTTCTATAAATAAATCACTCCGTTTTTCCATTTTTCTGATGAATTCCATTTAATTAACAACTTTGGTAGTTTGATCCAACGCAGGTGTATAATTAGTATATTTAGACTTGTCTCAGTTCCCTAGCCTGCATTGGTTACAACTAGTAGACATTACTAGAGCTATAATACGTTATGTAGTATGCAATAGCTTATCATCAAGTCGCTATTGATCACCTTTAACTATTTGATCTTTGTTTTCTTCTATTTTCTTTCATTTTTAATCTTACCCCGCTATTGAGTAACAAAATACTTGTCGTAGACATTCAAATTTCCACATTACGAGTACGTTCCGTTCATATTTTATGCCCGCATAAGTTTTTGTCAACAATTATTTTTTAACGAAAAAAATAAAAATAAAAATAAAAAAATTATAGACAATTTTAAAATGAAATTAACACAAAACATGTGTGAATGCCTTTATAAAGTGTGTTTTCGTTTCTTGTACTTCTTGCGCATTGCCTGTTGCATTTAAGCAACATATGTGAGTGGCAACAAATCGTTGAAAGAATGCCAAATAAATAGAAATATTTTCAGATGCACTTTTTAGTTTCTGTTATGGCACAATGATTCATACAAAAGGAGAAAATTGCACACACACACACAGAAGAGATACTTGAATTATAATAAAGAAAAATACTTTTTTTGTTTCGTTCTTTTTCCTTCTCTTTAAGTACTAAATTTAGACGACAATACAGACATTGTCTCATATTTTTTTGACACATATTTATGTCTGTTTTGAGACAAAAATAAATATTTAAATTCATTAATAATCACGAAAATAATTTAAAAAATCAAATTAAAATAGCAAAGGTTAACTCCACCAGAAAATAAAAAAATATTTGTCATAAGTTGGATAACTTTGGGAAGTAGGTCGGTCGATAAAAATAATTAGAAAATAATAAAAAATTTTAAAAGTGTTCTTACTTTACTTTATATGGCTATTACGAATGAATGCCGGTTTCAGCTTGAAGTGTTTTCAGATCTAGTTGCACCTGGTCATTTCAACAGAGA
The DNA here is from genome assembly GCA_023159175.1 of Wohlfahrtia magnifica. Lineage (NCBI taxonomy): Eukaryota > Metazoa > Arthropoda > Insecta > Diptera > Sarcophagidae > Wohlfahrtia > Wohlfahrtia magnifica. Next base: position 1,632,083 of record JAKWBJ010000187.1, on the reverse strand, counting down.
TTGGTCAGTCGTTTTCTACGTTGCTCGTCGGTGGGTGCTAACCTGTATGCCTTAAGAGTTGGAGCGTCATTATTATCCACTCGCCAAATGTGTTCGAACCAGCGCAATCGTTTGACTTTAATGCGCTTGATTACATCTACATTGGCGTATAGCTCGTACAAATTGGTTCGTTCTAATTCGAAATCCATCATTAACGTGTACAGGGTCATAAATTTTACGGAGAAATTTTCTCTCAAGTACTGCCAACTATGACTCATCTGATCTTCTCATTGTCTATCATTCATCCTTTCGCTGAACGAATATGGTTGTGTATACGCTTGAACAACGCTGGGATCTGTGCCTGCGATCGACTTACAGAAGATGCCGATTTTGCCAAAAAAAATCATCTTTTCAGATGAAGCTCATTTTGATCTTGGCGGGTATGTAAACAAGCAAAATTGTCGCATTTTGAGTACAGAAAACCCGCACGCGTACACTGAAAAGCCGATACACCCAAGACGTGTCACTGTTTGGTGCGGATAATTTGGTCCAGAGGCATAATTGGGCCATTTTTCTTCGAAAATGAGCAAGGAGTGGCCGTTACAGTCAATGGCGATCGTTATCGGTCCATGTTGAACGAATTTTTGTTCACAAAAATTGAAGAGGAGGATATTAGCAACATTTGGTTTCAACAGGACGACGCTACGTGTCACACAGCCGAAGCTACACTCGATGTTTTTCGCCCTGTTTGTGAAAATCGCATTATCAGCTGCAAAGCTGATGTTGTTTGGCCACCTCGGAACTGCGATTTGACACTTTGGACAATTATTTGTGGGGTGCCGTCAAAGATAAGTGTTACGCCAACAAGCCAAAGACAATTGACGCTTTAAAGGGCAATATTCGTGAAGCCATTGGTGAAATACAGCTCCGAACAATCGATAATGTCCTTAAAAATTGGACCGATCGTGTAGGCTACTGCATGGCCAGCCGAGACAGCCATTTGAATGAAATTATTTTCCGTTATTAAGCGGAAGGATTGATTGAGTGTTTTTCTTTCGTCAGAACATATTCCTTTGTAGTATGGATAGAAGAGTAAAATACAAGCCATATTGCAACCCTACCGTCATTAATGTGATACTGTAAGCGGTCAGATTCAAAAAACAAAACCGTTAAAAATTTTTTTCTATTTTTAAATGTAAATAAAAACGAAATCCATTACCTGGTTATGAAAATTTTTTTAAGAAAAATTAAAATTTTGATTTATTTTAAAATTACCTTAAATTATGAAATCTGTATATAAAATATTTATTTTAGATTACCCATTAATTAGTTTTTTAGAATTATTTTTATTGTTTTTCTCTAGTGGAAAATTTAAATAAATTTAATTATACACACATAACAGCATAACAAATATCTAAAGAATTTCAAAAAGATTATATTGCCAGCTAGAGGATATGAAAATAAGAAAAAACAATTTTAAAAATCCACAAAAATGCCAGCAAACTAATATTAAATAGGAAAATATTTAACACGATAGAAAAACTTTAGAATAAAGTAAAAAAAAGATATCACTTACGGACCAAAAAATAAAAAATAAAATAAAAAATAAAAAGTGCAAAACTACGGCTCTCTTTCTATGATACACGTGCATATAGTGAAACGGACACATACTCATTCGAAGGGATATAACTTAAACGGAAGTGCTAATGTATGAATGTATGAGTGAATGCATTACTTTGAAACAAATATGATAGAAAATATTTTATAAATTTTCGATAATTGTGTATACTGCTGCATGCATATAGAAATATATAAAGAGTACTAACTACCAAACGGATGTAGATATGTTTGTTATGTAGTCATATAATATATTCTCTATAATAATACATACATATAATGTGCCATATATAGTATATGCCACTTTATTCATTTTAGTTAGCCAACATGTTGTAGCATACTCGTTAGGGAGATCGATTATTCGACATTTTTCAAAACCGGTTTTCGAATAATTCGAAAAGTAGCACTTTTTAAAAAGCCGATTTTCTAATACTAATAATTCAAATAACCGGTTAACCGGTTCTTTTATTTAAATAAAATTGTTCTTAATTCTTGAAGCGTAGAGCTTGAGCACGTCGTTTTAAAAATACATTTAAAGTGGCAATCAATACTAACAATAATTATAACAAATCTCATAAAAATATGCCCAAACGGTGTGCGGAGGCCATAAAAAACAAAGTTTATTACATAAAGTACCGAAAGTTGCTTAAGTTTCGAACAGCTATTCAAGGTGCTAATTTCGTTTTTGTTGCATTACTTGGTAGAGAATGGAATTAAAGGTTTGTTATTATAATTATAATTTAGGTGCTTAAGATAACAAAGATTGAACGTTTTACTTTGAATAAATCTATTAGTAATATACGAGTCCTTAATTGCCACGACAAGAAGATGTGCTTAGATTTCGGGCAGCACTGTATGTAAATTTATGCACCACGTATTTAGAAGTGTGTGTGTCACAGTGGTATGTTGAATTCAGAATTCATCTTCCAACCAAGAAGACGTCGGTTCAATCCCAGGCCACACCGTCTGACAGTTTTCAACAGCGATATCACCTCACAACATGAATAGCGGCTGGTTACGTGTATTTACGCTGTGAAAAACTTCACTAACTAATATATCTGTGGGTTTGCTGGCTTTCAATGAGTCTAGTTGATCATTCATCATTTATAAAAATCAATATTTATTTACAGAAGATGAAAAAAGGTTATTGTGGCTCAAGAGTGCATATCTTTATCGATCTACCTTGGTTTTCACGTTCTTTGTGAGACATTCCAAGTTGTCGTATATACAAAAATAATTAAATTTATACACAGAAAAAAACAAAATGTGTTAAACAAAATATTAAAAAAATATGAAACTGAACGCTTGTAGGTAGATTTTATATGCTCCTTTAGAGTTGCGTTGAAACTGAACGCATATTTGGTTTTTAATATAAACGTTCAGCAGTTAAATATATTAAATTCAAAATTCTATTGAACGAAAAAAGTTTAGATTATTTGTATGGTTTTTCTAACCTTTGTCTGAACTGTCATTCAGAGAAACAGAAAATGTAAAATGTTTTGTTCAAAGCGTTCGGGCTGAACGCTTCATTTAAAAAACCTGAACGCTATATCCTACAAATATTTTTTAATAAATTTAACCATTTTTCTAACACAGTAACACACACTTCAAAAGTTACCCAACAAACTATTTTACAAATGCTTTAATCAGAACTACGAGGGCGGATTGACATTGAATTTACCTAGCGCTAGATGGCAGCACAAATACAAAAACTTTTTCATTCTTAGAAATTACGATCTGTCAAACGTCATCTGTTAAAGTTTTAGCCAAATTCGTCGATTAGTTTATTTGGTGTAGTTGTTTGAATTAAGCAACTTTTGTATTTCTTGGAAAATGGGAAAAAGTGAATTTCGTGTAGTGATTAAACACTATTATTTGAAAGGCAAAACGGCGAAAGAGACAAAAGAAAAGCTTGATAAGCATTACGGCGAATCTGCTCCGTCAGATTATATGGTAAAATATTGAATTGCTGAACTTAAACGGGGCCGAACAAGCACTGCAACAATACCATCAACAGGAAGGCCAAGAAAGGTGGTTACTGAAGAAAATATCAAGAAAATCCTCGCTATCGTTATGAATGATCGCCGGGTCAAAATCTGTGACATTGATGAAATGGTAAACATATCATATGAAAGTGTGTTCAATATTTTGCATGAACATTTGCATATGAAAAAGCTATCAGCAAGATGGTTGCCGCGTTTGCTCAGTGAAAAAAAAACGAGTTCGACTGATCACTTCACAGCGGTGTTTGGACATGATAAAGCATAATCCTACTGATTTATGGCATAGATTAATAACTGTTGATGGAACATGGGTCCACCACTACACACCTGAAACCAAAAATCAATCGAAGCAATGGGTGGTAGCTGGTGGAAGTGCTCCGAAGAAGGCGAAGACAGCGAAATCGGCTGGCAAGGTTATGGCCACTGTATTTTAGGATGCACACGGAATATTGCTCATCGATTATCTTGAAAAGGGATCCACAATCACGGGAGAGTATCGTGCATTATTGGATCAATTGGTTGATGCAATCAAGGAAAAACAACCACATTTAAACAAGAAAAAAGTGCTCTTTCTTCAAGACAACGCACCGGTTCACACAGCATTAGCTACGATGCTAAAACTACGAGAAATCCACTTCGAATTGGTTGATCATCCACTTTATAGTCCAGATTTAGCCCCTAGTGACTTTTTCCTGTTTTCAAACTTGAAAAAGTGGCTCGCAGGAAAAAGAATCATTTCGAACTAAGAAGTGATTACCGTAACTAGTGCGTATTTTGAGGAGTTCCCAAAATCGTATTATTCAGATGGAAAGTTGGAAAATCGTCTTACTAAGTGTATTGAGCTAAAAGGAGACTATGTTGAGAAATGAATGGTTTTTGAAAAAAGAATGTTTTTTCCTACTAAGGTAGCTTCAGTATCAATCCGCCCTCGTAATACAGGGAAATTCCTGGACTATGTAAATACATAAACATACATGCATAATACTTTTTTCTTCAAGCAAAAGCTATATGCAAAAGATGTTAAAAATCTGCAAATATTGTGTAAAGTGTTAATAGCTATTTTAAACATCACTAAAAAGTAAAAAAAGATAAGTAGATTAGTAAAAATTTCTAGGGACAAATGTGCCGATATACCCTGGACTGAGTAATTAATTTAGAACTTAATACAAAAAATATATATTTTTACGAAAATGATAATGCTAAAGACAAAATTGACCACGTCAGAGGTTATTATGAGCTTTTAGCTAAAAAAAAAATATTGGCTTGTGTCAAGGCTTAAAAACTTCTAAAATTATCTGTACTAATTAAAAGTAGTGCCAATGCATGGATCGATTACTTTTTGTTATTTTAGACCAGTTTGAATTAACGTGGAAAAATCGAAGATTCGTGTCCGTACTATAACATTCTAAACTAAGATGAAATACTATAAAAGCGACGAATTGCAGCTGGTGGATTGGTTAGCTGTGAATTGGCTGTCAAGAAGTAAAGTCTGTTTAAGGCGCAAGTAAAAAGTGTTTTTAAAAGCGAATTTGGTGTATTAATGTACAGTGTAATTAATAAAGAAACAGACAGATTGCAAAACAACCAAAATAAAAATAGTGTTTTATTTTATTTTAACGCAATAAAACCGAACTCAAACGTTTTAAAAAGGTTAAAACTGACATAAAAAAATTGACATTTAATTTAATTTGATAAACTGATTTTACTGCTTATTTTTCGCATAACTCTGCAAAATGATTTCTGTTTGGTTTAAAATATAAATGAACATTTGATATTGCAAAGAAACAAAATTGAATTTTTCGTTTTACTTTCCGTGATTAGTGGTACAAAGTTTCCGCTTTATTCTTAAGAGAAGATAAACAATTATATATTGTACATATCTGGTGCATATTTATATAGACAAACAATAATTCCGATTTCTATCGGGACACTGGTTTTGTTAGAAAACTATTTATTGGGTATTTCATAATTTTTTATGTATGAATGTCACACATAATTATTATTTATATGTTTTCGCAATGAAAATATTCGATTTGCTGTTTTTGACGGAGTTAAAAGGTAACTATTTGTGCTTTGTTTAAAACAAATTAAGTGTAATTAATTTACATATTGTTTCGAATTAATTGAGCTGAAGCAATAAAAGAAATTTATCCGAGAACAGAATTCTGTCTTGAAGTTAAACGCTAATTAATATGTATATATGTACTCGTATGTATGTATGTTATATTATTATTATAAATGTGCAAAATAATTTTTTTAATAAAAAATATAAAAATAAAAAGTACTTTCACTAAACGCATCAGGTGCTCGCATCTTATAATAAATATACTGAATGCGCGTAGATAGTTTTGGAATATATGTTTACTTAAACTTAATACGCATTGTTATTTACTGAACATACTTAGTAATACTAGAACTGAACGAACGTAGTAAATTTCTGAACACGTGTTCACTTTTACGCAAGTTTAACTTTACATAGTTGGAAGCTGAACGTACGTCTTACTCAAAACTAAACGTTTTATTTAATTTTTTACTACAACCATTCAGGGTGCAGAAAACGCAATAAATGCTCAAAAAAACTACATACATGTTCGGTTTTCTACTACGTATTTTTTTCTGTGTACAAATAGTTAAACGATGAGCATATTTGCAATAAAAAAAATACAAACGCATAAAAATTAAAAAGCGTCCGCCAAATAATTGAATAATTTGAATGCTATAAAAAAAACTACTGAATATTTTCTCAAATTTCTTTTTTTATTTGAAAGTACAATCCTAATAATGGAAAATAATTTCATTCAAATGGCTAACTCGGCTGCTATGCAGTAGCCACACGATCGATCCAATTTTTAAGCACATTATCGATTGTGTGCAGCTGTATTTCACCAATGGCTTTACGAATATTGTCCTTTAAAGCGTCAATTGTCTCTGGCTTGTTGGCGTAACACTTATCTTTAATGGCACCCCACAAATAATAGTCCAACGGTGTCAAATCGCAGCTCCGAGGTGGCCAAACGATATCAGCTCTGCGGCTGATAATGAGATCTTCAGAAACAGGGCGCAAAATATCGAGTGTAGCTTCGGCTGTGTGGCACGTAGCGCCCTTCTGTTGAAACCAAATGTTGCTAATATCCTCCTCTTCAATTTTTATGAACAAAAATTCGTTCAACATGGCCCGATAACGATCGCCATTGACTGTAACGGCCACTCCTTGCACATTTTCGAAGAAAAATGGCCCAATTATGCCTCTGGAGCAAAATCCGCACCAAACAGTGACTCGTCTTGGGTGTATCGGCTTTTCAATGTATGCGTGCGGGTTTTCTGTGCCCCAAATGCGACAATTTTGCTTGTTTACATACCCGCCAAGATCAAAATGAGCTTCATCTGAAAAGATAATTTTTTTTGCAAAATCGGCACCTTCTGTAAGTCGATCGCAGGCCCACTTAGCGAAGCGTATACACAACCGTATTCGTTCAGCGGAAGGATAAAACTAATTATCTGTCAAATCAGACATTTACGAAATAAGCACTAGTTGAAAAAAAACGTTAGATGGCGGACCCTTTACTTACCGTACTCGACAAAAAAAAAACCGGTTAAAACCGATCCGATCTCCCTAATACTTGTATATGTATTGTACATACTATATGAATGAATATATTGTTTCACATTTTATAACCGATATAAAACAGTTGGATATACTTGTTCGTCTAGAAATACTGCTAAATATGATTATATTTCAATAATAAAAACTAAATAAAAAAAAAAAAATTATGAAAAATAAATAAAATTTTAGATGGTATATGCATATATATATATATATATATATATGTATACATGTATGTATACGAGTATATAGTTTTGTAGAGAAACATAAAAAGTGTGGTTGCATGTCAAGTTAAAGTATTCAAGGATATAAAGCGGCTAAGGATAAAGGAAAAATAATATCGCTATCGGTATTGAAAGAAAAACAAAATAAAGCAATAAAATCGTGGTCGTTCTATTAGAGGAAAGGGTTAAAATATTTAGTACGTCTTGTTCTTAATGTGCCTTTAAAAGTTTTAATTTTATTGACGTCTCAAATATTGTTGTTGCAGTTCGTTTTCATTAAATCGGTAATTATAAACAGGTTATGAACCCAGCAAAATTATTTGCTAAGATTTTTGTTTTATTTTACATTTAAAATTTCGAAAAAAGTGTTTAAGATTTTAAAAACTCCTTCTTGAATTTCGTACAGGAGCTACAAGTATATACCAGATCCATACATATAACCATAGTTTCAGTTCGGTCATGTTTAAGTGATCCAAAGCACTAGAAATTTTAACAGTGACATCTGCTGATAAAAAATAATTTCAAGTTATAAAAGAAGATGCCATTGGCGAACCTAGCTCAGAACGCCTTAAGACTCCAAAAACTAAATCATATAAAATAATGATTTACTAATATTGTGGAATCACTATTTGATCAGTTGCTGATAATGCTGCCCTTTCAGTTGGCTTATACCATGCCATTTAATCGCACACTTTTGAGCATAATTAGTATGTCCATGAAGTGTATTTTAAAACGACTTCATTTCGTGAAGAGAAACTTGCATTATCATTTTGCTATGGAATTATTGAATAATGTCAATGACAAACCTATTTATTATTATAATTCAGACCGTGCACAGTTGCAGGACACTTTGGTTTGGACAGTTTGGTTAGCAGATCCGCTGCTTAATTAATAATCTGTAACCCTAGAGACCGTGTTTCTCTCAAACACACATTTAACACCACCAATAACTCCACATACATATAGTCTAGAAATATCCACATCCGTGATCACGCGTGGCCAGCATTATTTGAAAATATCAGAAATTGTAGACCGATCAACTTCTAAATTCCTTTCAGCTTTATAGTGTTCCAAGCATCTTTTAAATTCCCAGTCCTTGATTCGATTAAAATTCAGGGGCTCCAGTTTTATTCCTAGTATTTCTTAACGACTTTCTTCTTCTTACTTCTAATGCTATCTACTCTCGCAGACGACAGCATTATTTGTCATTCATATTCTTTTGATCGTAGACCAAGCGAAAGGGCGAAATGTGAATGAGACACTCACGAGTGACTTCGCGAATATATCGGAGTGGGGTCGAGCGAATCAGGTCGATTTTATTGCGCTCAATTCCCAATGTTGTTTTCTGACACACAGACGTGGCGTTGTGGTGTTGCCTGTAACCATTGGTAATATAGATATTGAGGAGTCAGATGTTTTTTATGTTTTGGGCAAGAGAATTTTTTTGATGTTCGTTGTAAAGTTTTTCCTTTCACTTACGATATGGCTAAATTCAAATCAAACGTAAACACTACTTCTTGTATCCTCCTTCCCATAACCTATTTTCGTAGTGCCAGCACAATCCACTGCATAGTAGGGGTCATCACCTGAGTGCTGATCTTAAGTTAAAAAAAACGAGATTTTGCGCAAAAAAAAATTTTTTTCGCATCTAAGTTGTGCATAACTCCGAAACTGTTGAAAATACAAAAAAATAGTGTTCAGGTGATTTATAGGAAATTTTACACTCCCATAAAAAAAATTTGAGCCCGATGAAAAAAAAACTGAAAACGAATTTGAATTCAGCGCATCAAAATTATTATATTTCATATACGAGTAGTTTTATTTAAAGGCGTTTTTTGCTGTAGACCAGTATTATTATTCACGTTTTCTATACCTTTAATCGTGAACAACTTAGGAAAGCATTGAAAATATTTAGAAAGGGGTTTTGCGGACCGTCCAACCACTATTGGAAAAGATGTTAAGAAAGTTCACATCTTACTTAGCTCGTGCCATAAAATTTTTTTTATATATATAAGAAGCGAGACGTGCGTGTGAAGTAGTTGTTTCGAAACCTCATTTACTATTAAATGACTTCAATTATGAACCTTATTTTTAAAAAAGTACAAAATTACTGTTCAAAATTCCAGTTTTTGAGCGAAGCGATGTAAACAGCAACTAGGATATGTGTCACATTCTATAATGACAATGCTAAGCCACATCGTGTACTGAATTAAGGTATATTAATACAATATTCTTTCAAAAAATATCACTGGGTTTATTATATTCGTAGACTCACCTTTTTAAAAATATTACAAACAAAACAATTTCGCAATATAGACTCATTAAACTGTTTCCCTTTTAAAATTTTCTTTCGCTTATTGGTCGTACGGTTGTTGATTTTTCAGCCATTTAAAGAAAGTTATAAAAAAAATATTTACTCGTCGTATTTGTTAAAAGTTGCCATTTTCTCGTTAAATAAGAAAAAAACTTGTTTTTATTGCAAGTTTTCTTTTAATTTTTTTCTTTGCTCTTTTCATGTTCCCGCGAAAGTAAACATTTCTGGTTTAATTTCTATAACAACAAAATCCAACGAACCTTAAAACAACAATAGCAACAACTACAGGGTGGGCAAATTTTAGGTTTGGCTGTCAAATGATGAAATGTCAAGAATTGAGCTGCCAGCCTTTGACAGTTATTTAGTAAAGAATTGGGAAATTTTAACTATGGAACGCCACACTTTTGAACGAAGAATTTTAATTGTGAAAATTTACTGTTTGAAAAACTGAACGAAAACAACGCATTTTTCAACACAATCATCTTTAGTGATGAGGCCTATTTTCAATTAGGCGGTTATTTAAACAAACAAAAATGTTGCCTATGTGACCCACAAAATCCATAATCAGTCCTCGAAAAACCATTATATCCAAAGAAAGTGACCATATGGTGCGGCATCATCGGTCTGTATTTTTTCGAAAATAAGCAAGGAAACGCCGTCACAGTGAATTCTCTGCGCTACCAAACCACGATAACCAATGTTTTGTAGCCACAATTGGCTAATGTTGACAACAGTGACCTTTGGTTTCTGCAGGACGTCGCCACAAGCCACACAGCCAGTCAAACAATTCAGTTATTGCATGAGAAAATTCCCGGTCGTTTAATTTCTCGATTTGGCGATGTAAATTGGCCGCCTTGTTTATATGACTTCGAGATGCTGGGCTAGTTTTTCTGGGGCATCTGAAAGACCGGGCTTCCGTAAGCAAACCAGAAACAAGTGACTTTTTTTAAGATGAAATTCGGCGCTGCATTGACGAGGTTACCGAAGCTTTGTTGCAAAATGTGATTCAAAGTTTCGTGAAAAGAACGCACGTCTGCCGACGTGCCAGAGGTGGACATTTTCCCGGCATCATGTTCCATTTTTAATTCCAATATTTCGGTTTTATATTGATATGAATAAAACAGAATTAGTCAAAAAAATAAAAAAATGTTTTGAGGCCAATTTGCTTCCTAACCTCAAATTTGCCCACCCTTTATTTAGTATTAAGAAAAAGAAATACAAAAATATTATTATCGATGAAACAAATTGTATTTTACAAGACACAATGAATAATAAAAAATAAAACCATTATCACATTTAATGTACAAAATAATCAACAGAAAGTTTTAATCTTCTTTTTTTGTTAATTTTTTAAATACTTTTTTAAAATAAGTTTTACTTTGTAACTCTATTAGACTGATAGAAGAAAATTCAGTAGAACTTTATATGTCAGACAGTAAAAATAGCACTGATTTCATGATGATTCATCTCAATTAAGTTGAATTCGTAAATTGTAAGAGAGTTTAAAGTTGAAGTTGAATAGTGGGCAAATGATTTACCGCAGAGCCATTTTTCATATTGGGAAGTAGAAGATTGCGCGAGATAGTAAATCTAGCGAATAAGATGCATGACTTAGATTTTACAATTGCAATAGAGTATGAGTGAGCCAGTGCATTATTTTGATGAAACAAAATTATCTTTTACGCCAAAAGCAGCTTTTCTTCCTTAACTATGCAATAAATCAGCAACAAACTCATCGGTTATTGGTTTTTCCTTTTGAAGATAATCAACAAAAAATACTAACTTGATCAAAAAGTTTGCGGAATAACCACCGTATGGCGGTCCCATCATTACGATTTTAGTTTTTTGTTTGTTAAGTTCGTACATCTGTTGTTGATATTACCGCCAAATCTTAGCGTCATAGCTTAACATTTGCCAAAGTTACGTAGCCAAGAGTATATCTATCTCGATGTGTTTTACAATTTTGATGGTTACAAGAGACATGATTTGCGAGGCTGAATCCGATACCAAATTCATCAAAAGAATCATTACTTAGGACGAGACGTAGGTTTAGGAGTACGACACGCAATCCAGATATCAGGCAAGTGAATGGCGTTCGCCAAATGAAGCGAGACCATTTTCAGTAAAAAAAGAAGTCAATGCAAAAGGTGTTATTTGTGCTTTATGAGACGTGTGCATGGCAGAAAACTTATGGATTGTGCACCATGATAACGCACCATGTAGCACAGTGCGTCATTATTCGAAATTTTTTGACGAAAAATGCAACAAATACTATTCATTTGCCACCGAATTCACCTGATTTGACTCTCCGTGTTTTCTTTCAGTTCAGTCGAGTTAAAAAACCATTACGAGGAACCCGTTTCAGCAGTCGAGAGGAAATAATGGAAAAATCTCAGGAAGCACTGATGGACATACCGAAAACCGAATATAAAAATGAAATTGTCAAGCTATGACGCTAACAAAAAAACACAAATGGAACGATGGGACCGCCACACGGGAGTTATTCCGGAAACTTTTAACTTCTCCTATTCAATACTTCGGACGATAAATTGTCTACCAATCGAGGGTGTAACAGGAATTAAGCCATCGCTGATCACAGCGATTTCCAAAGGTGGAAAGAACATTTCGAGGAGATTAGTAATGTTATAAGAATGAAACTACTGAGAATAACTAAATGGGGTACAGCAGCAGCTCTAAAGGAAATAACTGGGAAATAATATGCAACCCTACTCCTCTAGAAGAGGCCATCAAGAAACTAAGGGGCATTAGATCAGCAGACGAGAATTGCTTAACAGCTTAAATTCTACAGGTTGACACCAAAACTACAGCCAGAATTATAAGACCCTAAGTATATCACATCAGAAGAGAAAAGGCTGTCTCTAACTTGGAAAAATGTGGCACTTTGAAAGACTGCAACTACTGGAGGAGAATTACTTTGCTATACACCAAATACAAGATGCTAGCAGTCGTAATTGGGTTTGGCAACCCACTGGGCAACTCAATTAAACCAACCCGGGTTTTATTGGGTATTACACTTAAGAGAGCCCGGTGGGTTTTCTATTTAAAGTAGTTCGTAGTTTATTTCAGCGTTAAAAAATGCTTGACTATTTTCAATGCATTTGAAATTTATACAGCAAAACTAAAATGCAAAACAAAAAGCTAAGATTTTTGCTTTGCTTCAATTTTTAGCTGAAAATTAAAAAAAAACTATGTTGCTGAATGCTTACTAAAATCTTTAATAAGTAAAAAGCAAAAGCAAAAAAGTGAAATAGTAAATAACTTGCTTAGTCAGCACAGCAACCATTTTATCAAAAATTGCTTAAGTAAAGAACATACATATATTGAGTTAAGTAAAGTAAGTTATTTGCTTATTGCCTATCAAAGTTGTCAGTAAGCACTCAGCAACACAGCTATTGAATTTAAAACTGAAGCAAAAAAAAATTGTATGCTGTTGTTGTTATAAAACAAGCAATTTTAACCCTGGCTTATTTACAACAAAAATAAGTATAATTTACGTATTGGGAGTGAAAATTAATTCGGTTCTTTTTAGCTCAGAAAAGGTAACGAATTAATAAATGTATCAAAATAAAACTGTATTAAATCACTGCTTACATCTGTCCCCACCTCAATAGTAGTGATTCGGAGATAGCGTATCCATAGAAGCAGCCAATAGTCAGAGCATCCAATGTTCGGAGCATACGGCTGATGCGGCATTTAATCGTTTCGGACAATCGTTTGGCAACTTTTGTGACGTGAGGCCTTGCGTTGTCATGCAAAAGAATAGCTTAATCATGTCTGTCTTTGTCCGACCGTCTTTCTCATAATGTACGGTTCGAACGAAGTAATTGTAGTCTGCTTTAGTAGTTTATACTACTCAACGCCGCCCTGGTTCAACCAAGAGTACATTATAAATACTAAAACAACATAATTTTGCTAAATTATTGTCTAATTAAAGGAAATTAGTAAAAAGTTATAAATTCCAACAAAAAAAAATAAACCAAAAAACCCAATAAAATACGGTTGGGTTGGGTTTTATAAAAATAACCCGTGAGAGAGCAAAATAGAAAATAATCGGCGAGGCGAACTAGCAGGTTTCCGGCCAAATGCGAGCTGCGTAAGTCATAATAGACCAATCCCTAGAATTACACAATTGTCAGAGCTATGTACGAGGGTGCTGAGCTTTCAGTTCTGGCCAACTATTTCATACAAATGCAAGAGTAAAGCAAGGATGTCCTCTAGCATCTTAACTATTCTCCATCGAGCTGGATAATGTCATGAGCGTTCAGAGTCTGTTCAGAGACTTTTTGAATGATATTTGTCCACTCTCGCACAGGATCTTTAAATTATAAGCTAAGTAAAAGATCTGGAAAGATTAGCGCGCATTGCTCGTCTTCATATAAAAATAAGGAAAACCAAAGCCATGAGAGTTAACAACGTTAGCACAGATAACGTTATACTACAAGGCCAACAGGTCGAATATGTAAATAACTTCTACTGCCCAGAAAGCATAGTGATAACGAATGGCAGCGTAGAAACGGATGTAAGTAATAGGCTCAATAAAGCGAGAGCATTAAAGAACAATATGGAGAATTTCACAAAAATACAGACGGACCAAGCTTGGAAAATTCAACGCATGTATGTAGTAAAACAGTGAAACCATTAAGCTAAGACACGCAATACGCTGTCAAAAGGGTTCTTGAAAATATCAACGTTAATAAGTCATCTGGGCCAGATGAAATTCCAGCGCTGGTCCTAAAGCAGTGCTCTCCGAAGCTTGCGCATCCATTTGCTCAACTTTTCAATGCGACATATCACGCCGGTATTTTTCCATTTTGCTGGAAGGTTTCTAACAATCCCTGACAAGGGTGAGGCTAGTAACTCCGTGAACTACTGCCCAATAGCAGTTTGTTCCGTACTCTCTAAAGTTATGGAGAGTGTAATTGATCACCATCTTGTGAGGTATTTGGAGTCCAACAAAGTTCTAAGCGATCGTCGGGACGGTTTCCGCAAGGGCTGTTCTACCTGCTGGCGTTGTTCTCGAAGAAGTAGAACATGTTCATTCATGATTTTGGCGAGATATCCCCAAGGCGTTTGATAGAGTTTGGCAAGAGGCTCTCATTTCGAAACTTAATGCCTTTGGTGTTCGTAGTCATTTCTCTCGATTTATATTGAGCTTTCTCATAGATCGGTCTATAAGAGTGATTATAGATGGTGTCTCATCTGACGAGTTCAGGATAAACTCAGGGGTACTGCCATCTTGTTCATCTCCATCTTGTTCTTTCTCCTACTTTTTTTTAACGTGTCTTAACGACTTTCTTCTTCTCACTTCTAATGCTATCTACTCTTGTGCGGATGACAGCAATTTTCGTCCCTCATATTCTCATGATCATAAGCCGAACCTTTTGGAGTTTGGGGGGAGAAGGATTAATATGAAAGACACACTCACAAGAGACCTGGTGAAAATTGAGTTGGTTCGTGCGAATAGGGTCGACTTTAATGCACGCAAAACTCAATGTTGTTTTTTAACACGGATACGTGGTGGTGGTGGTCAGATGCTCTTGATGTTTTGGGCATGAGAAATCACTGTGATGTTCGTTGGAATGATGAGATAATTCGAGTGTTAAGAGATGCATTAAAGTGCCTCGGTTATTGAAGATGGTGCAAAAAATAATTCACCCCATGTGATCTCCTTAATATTTACAAGACCTATATCCGACCCATATGGAATAAAGCTCTCATGTAGGGGCCGGTGCTTCAAAGTCTATTTTGAAGCTTCTTGACCGCTTATAGGAGAGGCAGAAGGTGCGTATTAATGACGGTAGTGTAGCCAACTCTATTGATTCATTAGAGCATCGTTCCAATGTGGCGAGTGTTTCATTGTTTTATCGATACTATAACGGAAAGTGTTCAATTGAAATTAAGGAATTAATTCCTAATAATCATTTATTCTGACGTAGTACTCGTATTTCTCGTAGAGCGCATCGCTCTGTAGTTGATTGACCGTTAAATCGCATAACGCATTATAGAGAAAATTCGTCTTTGGTCGCATTGTTCGTTTGTGGAATAATTTTCTAGCGAAGATCTTCCCTGCCCCTTACAACATGATTAAATTTAAATCGAACATCCATAGAAACTACTCTCTGTATCCTACTTTCCATAACCTATTTTCCTAGCACCAGCACAATGCACTGCATGAGTAGGGGTTATCCCCTGTGTGCTGGTCTCAAGGAAAGAAAAAAAAACCTAAACCTATCTCAAATGTTTAGATTTGGACCGGAAGTCGACAAAAAGTGAAAAAAAGTTAAAAAAATTAACTAAAATAAGATTTAGGAAAATAATTAAGAGGGGATAGCGCAGCACACCGGGTTTTAGTTAGTTGTGTATAAAGTTAATTTGTAAATAAATAAAATGCGTTATAATGAATGTTCTTTAAAATGCGCCAACGATATGCGCCAATATACGGTTTTTGTAGGTGAAAACCTTTGTATTGCATAAGTTTTACTTGAAAACGAAATTTTTTACAGGATTTAAACATTGTGTGCATATGTAGATAGCTTCACTATTGTTCAACTGGGCGGTGCCACGCCCATATAACGTTTGTATATATATGTCTATATCTTTAAAACGGCAATAATAATAACTTTGTAGTCAATTCAAATCATCAGTCAAAAACTGGCTGAATTAGATAAATGGGAGAAGCACGTACCTTACAAAGTAAATATTGATTTTTGTATATCTTTGGAACGGTAATAGTTGAAGTTTCTGAATTTGGTCTAAACAACTTAGTAGTTAATATACATCTTCAGTCGAAATATGGGCGAATTCGAATAAGTGTGACATCTCCCATACAAATTAAATATTGATATTTGTATATCTATAGCAGAGAACGATTGAATGGAAGGTTCTGAATTTGGTCTAAATAACTTCTTAGATTATACAAACCATCAGTTAAAATGTGGGTGAAATCGGATAAGTGGGCATGATACCTCCCATACAAATTAAATAATGAAATGGTTGAAGTTTCTAAATTTGGTTCAAATAACTTGGCAGTCAATACAAACCATCATTAAAAGAATTAAATTTTGCATGTGCAGAGAACGGTAACAGTTAATGCTTTCTTCATATATCCAACTCAGTCAAAAACAAGGTACAACAAAAAGGCTCCCAGCAACGCGGGAGGGATTACTCTGGTATTGTATAAAGCAATAAATTCGCCTCGTTTATTTTATTTAACTCAACCCAAAAGAACTGAAATGTTTAAAAAGGTTAAAACGTAACAATATTCAGAATATTTTTCACTAACAACATTAGCAACACTGATCTCTAGAAGTCGACTAACGAGGACCAACACTGAGACAAGTAGAACGTTAAAAATGGAGGTGGATAGGCCATACCAACGAAGACAACAAAGACGGACTGGCACTAGAGTGGATTCTTCAAAAGCCGTCGGCGTCAAAACTAGACACCTGGAGACGCACACTACTCCAAAACCTAGCACGGTGTAAGCTTATTAGGAAGTGTGCGAAAGCAACAGCAGCCAGCTGAGTAAAATGGGGGTGCTTTATGGGAGCGATATGCTCCCAAGAAGGGAGCTAATGTACCTAAAGCCGACTGTCGTCTAATACCATTTTGTGGATTTTCTTAACTATTCGGCACCCAATAGATAATGCCTCGGCTTTAAAATTGTTTCGCTGAGACCTTTCAAATATATTGCATATATATTGAATCATACTATAGGGTGAGTAATTTAAAAGTTTAAATTTTAAAACGCAATTAAACAAAAACGGCTTGAAGTTGTGTCAATTTGTTGTTGTTGTTGTTGTGAAATACAATTGTTCCGGTAAGAAATGAGATACTATTTCATCCATATGGCTGCCGCGGCTGGCCTCACAGTATCACATTCGATCGGACCAATTTTCGAGAACTTTTTCATGTATTTGGGGTCGGACCTCGGCAATATCATCAATTGCGTTGGCCTTCAAATGCTCAATTGTCTCTGTTTGTAAATATGAGATTTGGGCCATTGATACCTCTGCTCCACAAGCCGCATTAAACAATCACTCGAACCACTTTCTGAGCCTATGGCAATTTTATTTATTAACGTACCCACCAAGATAAAAATGAGCTTCATCAGAAAAGATAGTTTTGAATGATAATAAATTTCCAATAAATCCCAACGTTGCTCAAGCGTAAATTGATTCATTTCGTTCAGTGAAGATAATATACTGAATTTTGTGACACAATGGAATGGAATAAATATTGTCAGATTCGAAATAACCGCTGGCCAAATTTAAAGCTGTAAATTGCCCACCTTATATATATATATATATATATATAACGGTCAGCAATCTATTCCTTGTTTACACATGAATACTTTATAAGGTTGCCACTTATTCTCAAAATAAGTTTTTTGAATCTGCTGCCGTCATCTATACAACAGGTCGACTAATTTTGCGACGACCCTTATAACTCTACATACATATAAAACTTTTTTAAAGGTACAATCACAGCCAAAATTGCTTTATTGGTTTTTAATACCATTTTCTACATAATGAACTCAAAAAAGCTTTTCATAAAAAATTGCATTTGAGCTGCAAAAGTTCAATTAATTTCTTAATCAATAAAATTAATTTTTTTTAAATGTCATTCGATATAAAAGCCAATTATAAAGAATTTCGAAAAAAAAATAGTTTTTTCCAAATAAAATTTCATAAATAAATTATGGCATTAAGATCAATTAATTTCAGCCGAAAGTAGTCAGTGAAACAAGTGCATCTACGGACTTTAACAGTGTATTTTGTCTTTATTTTTATTTAGTATTTCAATTCAAAAAATTTATTTGTTAATCCTTTCCTGCCTTTAAAATTTACTTTTTTTTTTATTTCTTGTTCTTCGTTTCTCACATTTTGCTTTTGGATTTTTATTTAAAACTTATTTACCATGCAACGTAGGACGACGTCTGTATTAAGCAGTATATTAAGGATTATACTTAATAATGGCAATTCTGCTGTTTTCTTAAATATCAAATCACTTATAAATTCTACTTTTGCTTATTCTTTTTTTCCCTCTTCTCTAGATATTTACCAAAGGACTAGTAGTAGAGATTTCATGGCAGAGAATTGTATTTCAATGTTACTTTGGCTAACGTCTGGCATGCTTCTTCATAGAGCCACTTAAGTATAAATCAAAACTCGACACAGTTAAAATGACAAATGAAGACTGACATTTACAAAACATGAGACTTTTTTTCATTTTCATTCAAGCTTTAAAAGGAAAACAAACAACATAATAATAATATACATACATACATACATACATACGTACATATTTATATAAAAAGAATCATAATGTAGTTTTGCAAATACAAGATTATTTGATTCCCTTAAAATTTGTCTTTCAACTGCCGTTCAAAGTTTAAAACAAAAACGAAAATGATTTCTCTCTACAACTTGTTTACTCAGTGTTAACATTTAAATTTTTCTTAAGAAATTTTCTTTTTTTATGTTTTCTTGCCGTCTTAGAAAATGTTTATTTACTTTTTACATAAGAAAATTAAAGGCGGTAAAGCTTGGCTATTTGATACCCTATATCAGCGTCCGGCAAACTAATATTAATGCATTTTACAATTGTGGTAGTAATTTGAGAACTCCAACTAAGGCCATTTTGCACTGTATTTACCATTTGTCGTCTCTTTAGTTCTCTTTGTTTATTTTTTGGTTTATTTTCTGCCATACGTGTGGGTATATACGTGTGAAAACAGAAGAGAAGAGCTGCTCTTTGCGTGAATTTACCCGAAATCATAATGCAAACACAGCGTAATAAAACTTTCCAAAATGGCAAAATTCAGTCTATACTTTTAAAATCACAAACAAATCGATCTTAGACAAACAGGGAGCATTGCTTGATAGATAGCAAACTATGGGTTATATAGGGTATTCCGTTTTTCGGTTCCAAGCGTAAAGCTGGATAAAGCACACATAAAGCTACGATTTTGATCAAACTTTTATTCCATTATAATGTTTCAACCTTGCCATTATGTAGGAAATTCAATGTCATTTAAATGATTGCCTCAGGATTGGTTGCGGCAGATAATTCTTTTGAGCATAGTACGTAAAAACTCGACTCGTGAGCAGAGTTTTCGTTGGTACGCTAGTTTTATGACTCGAGCTCGTGAGTTCTATTTTTTTAAATCGTGAGCACGAGTCATATTTTTAATTTGTGTTTACGAGTTTTGTTATTTAAATCGTGAGCATGAATTTTATACTGCAAACGAATTAAAAATAAGCAAAAAAGAGTCAATAACGAGCAATTAATTGTAATGCAAGGTGTTTGTATAAAGCGGCGATTAAAAGATCTAGTGCGGTTTGTCAACACGGCTTAAGTAACACGCGTTACTTCGTCGGCAACTACCGTACGTTTAAAAATTTACTCGCATGAAAAATGGCAAGTAATACAACCCGCATTCAAAACGCGTAATTTGTCAATAAGTTTTTCCACCAAATCAAATCCGTTTAATTTATTCCTTTATTGTCAGCTGATAACATGTCAAAAATACACAACGTGGTAAAAAGTTCAAAGTTGACCAACTTTCTGCCGCCGACGCGTCAAAATGTTTTTTTTCTGTTTTTTGTTTTGTTTGTTTCTGTTTTCTTCTAGCGACATTTTAAAAACAATACCTCCAGACCATAATGGGTACCAAACGGTTCCTCTTTCCGTATACAATGGCTTTTCTACAATAACTTCTGGGTTCTCCGAGCGCCATATATATTTGGTCTGTCATATATAAGAACCTCAGAACGACGCCCACCTTGTGGTCTGAACGACGCTCTAGAGTGGTGAAGTCACCTTTGACTTTTTATTAATCCAAACATATAGCAATTTCCCAATCCTTGATTATATTGCTGCACAAAGAGGTTGCGTACCGATATAGGGTGTCATGCAACGCTTTCTCTCAGTGTCAAGGTACTAAAAACAACTGAACCTTATTTCCAAGCGAAAGCCTTTGCAACGTATTGAAGCAGTATTGAACCAGTCTAGATGTCATACGATTTGAGCCAAATGCCATTAAGGCAGCTGGACTACTGTCTAGGCAGATTTCCGCACATATAGCAATGGCTATGATTTCAGCCTGCAAGACACTCAGTGATCTTCCTAGTGGGATTAACAAATCCATGAACATTAGCACCGGCACAGTCATTCATTTTTGAGCCATAGGTATACCAGTTTAGATCAAAATCACTTAGAACTAAGGCGCCATTAGACCAACTTTCTCGGTCTTAGAATTCAACCTTAAATCTCCTGCTAAAGCACAGATCCAAAAGTATAACATTCAGAACCGAAGATGGTTCTCCGACCACACTGCAGAGAATGGTAGGACTTCCCAAAATTTTGTCGCCGAACATGCCGCCATTCTAATCACATGTATGTGCATCGGTTTTAAACCAACCGAGGCCTCCAAAAACGCTGTTGAACAGGTTCTCATACAATTTCGGTAGTTACTGGTGTACTGAAGTATTTAAAGCTATCAGACAATAAGAAAATTGGTCAGAACTTTAGACTTTTAGAAAACGAAAGATGATATCAAAATTCCTTTAATGAAACATTCAAACAAGATTGGGAGGAGCGCTTTTAAGAGGAAAGAAAAACGGTGACATGCAATCTAGGTTTGAAGATTCTTTTTGAATATTTTTCTTTTGGATCTTTTCGATTACTAAATACATGCTAAGACTTTTGTTCATTTTATTAGAGAAGCTCTGCGTGATCAAGCGAATAACCGATTACACGCGACTCGAGTAATAACATTTGTTGAAGCTGAATAAACGAAGGAAGTACGCTGATAAAACGCAACGAAATCAAACCATTAAGAATATCCGCAAATGACTTCAAAGCGCGAATTAATGGCAAACCCAGTTATATTGAGATGGTTGGTGAGATTAAAGTGGACTATAATTTATTAGAGTCTACTATGTAAGTTTAAAACCGATAGCCTGCTTAGAAAAATTCGGTCCACACTAACTAAATATTTATAAATGTTTTCACTTCTAAGTAGTATAGTTTTGACTCCCAAAAAAAAAAAACGTACTTCAATGGTATTTAAGTACATATTTACTGGCATATCCTTGATTTTTTTTTTGTTTTTCTTTTTTTTCTTCAGCACTATCACTTACTTTTCCACTGCATTTAAGGCGTTATTTCTCCATCCATTGTAAGTGAATGGTGCCATTGTTTTGGAATTTGAAATATTTTCTTGAATTTATTTATGAGTATGTACTCGTATTGTATTCATAACGCGTTTTTACATCTTTTTTCCTTTCAATTGTTGCTTTTGTTTTTACTGTTATTTGTCTTTCAAATGCTGTTGTTTATGGAAAAGCAAGCGAAGAACAAAAAAGCTGAAAAAGTATGCCGCGTGGTACGTGAAAGATTTAAAACGAAACCACTTAATGTCATTTCAAAATACTCTTGTTAGTGACAATTTAAATTGTCGAAAAACGAAAAACAAAAGAAAAACAAATTTTTGGTTTTTCACTATTTTTGACGGAGTTGAATGGAGATTTTTAAATTTAAACTTTTTACTTCATTTCAGTTATTTGGTATTGAAATAGACTGTGAATTTAGTATCTGAAAACTTAAGAAAAAACCAAAACTAAGATTGGTAAATTCAGCTTAAAACAATTGATGTTAGATGATGCTATGTGTGAACTGCTAATATCAAACCTATATTTCTTACTTACTAAGTATGTTTAAAATACCAAATAGTTTTATTCTATATTGACCCAAACTACACAGAGAAAAAAAATCGCATTTTAAAGTCGTAGTTGAATTTCAAATTTTGCAACAGTGAACAACTTTAAAAGTATGTGAATTAACGTATTCATCTTTAAAATAAAAATGTTTTTGTTAATTTGAAAATGTTCATTATTGAATTAAACGTAGTTTAATACCAAAGACGACAACCGCAAGCTGGAAATGTTTTAATGTCGATTTTAAATTGCCAAAACATATGCAAATTTAAAGGTGTACGCTTTCAAATTAAACAATTACATTTTCGTTTTGGTGTGAAAACAGTTTTGAAATTACATGGACATTGTTCAGAATATTTTGATGCTAAAAATTAAAAATTAATTGTTGATTCGAGATTATTCGTCTTTGATTTAACTTTGTGGTAACTTCAATTTAAAGTTGTGCGACCTTGGTGTTGAACATTTTCGAATAAATTTACACAAACGAAAAGGCAAAATAAATACAAACTGAAAGCTGCCAAATAAAAGCTCCTTGTTTTTGTGAAAAAAATTACATTAATTTTGGTGATTAATTGGGTATGTTCTGTAAACCTAAAACGAGTGAAATTGAAACGAGACAAACAAAACTTAAGTGTAACAATTATTTTAAAGTTTTAATGATCAAAGAAGTTATTTCAATAGTATTTAAGCGAATTGATAAAAAAAAAAGTATCAAAATCTTCCAAGATTTGAAAATCATAGCAATTTGACATTTTTGCGATTTCAAATTCACACGAATTCGGTTTACAAAACATACTTAAATATCTTTATTTAAAGATTTTTGCCGATATTACAAGGTAAGATAATACATTTGAATATATTTTTACCACAGTCTCTGGCAGCGGCAGGCAATATGGTCAACTGTCTCCAGTTCATCAACTCCTCACGCATTCTACAGGAGTCCGGAGTACCATATTCCCATGGTAAGATCCCCCGTAAGAGGCAGTGACACTTTATTTTAAATTTCACAAATCTAAGTGTTCTCCTATCCAACTCCAAGAATAATTGAACTATCGATTCATCCAAATTTGACCATAGGATTTGGATATTTAACAACCACTCCTATCATACTCTGGGTTTCGGATTTCATCAATACCCATTCTCTTGCCTTTCTTAAGAAATTTTAAATTTCACAAATTTAAGTGTTCTCCTATCCAACTCCAAGAATAATTGAACTATCGATTCATCCAAATTTGACCATAGGATTTGGATATTTAACAATTACTCCCATCATACTTTGGGCTTCGGATTTCATCAATACCCATTCTCTTGCCTTTCTAAAGAAATCACCTCTTAGTGGTTTATCAATCATTCCACAGGTAAAGACCTGTTCTATTAAGGAGGTCTAGACAATTTGCTTGCAACTTTGTTAATGCTGATACTGCATAATTGACCTTAGAATGGTTCACAAGAGCAGTACTACAGTCACTAATCAGTGTCTCCTGGCTATCACCATAGATTTGACCTAACAGCTAGTATTTTAGCATGGAAAATGCTGCAGTAGTCCGGTAATCTGTACGAAAGCCTGATACCCATATATAATATAGACCCATTTCAGTCCCTTTGTAAATCTAAGACTCATTTGTGCTCAACCATCGAACAGCCTAGTTGATCCTTTCCATCGGTCGGCCACTGACCACTCCGACAGAATAATCGCGTGGCTTTCATATTCTGATAACACTGGACCTGATTCACTAAGCCTAATCAAACTCCTTGCCACTTCCTGAAATATTTATTCATTTATTGGCTTTTAGAAAAGAAAAAAAAAGCAAAGTATCAATTGACAAAAATAAATATGTATATTGATCTACAAAATATTTAGACAAAATTTTTTTTAAATTCAGTTCCTCCTTTAACAGAACAGCTTTTATTACAACACTATATACATATGATATGCTCTCTCGCATGCATATACAGATGCTTGTTTGTACCATCCGAAATAATTTCAGAAAATTATGGAATTTATGTACAATTTCATATCCTTTTAAAAATTCTATTGTAAATATTTTGCTTTGAATAAAATATATAAAAAATAAATTATATTTTGAATTCAAAACGTACAAGGCTTACAAGAAAATATAAGCAAAATTGCCTACGTAAAAAGTGCTCGATTTGAAGAAGTTACACCTTTAAAGTAAATCTGTGCAATGTTAATTTGAATGTTTTCGTTTGAACATTGCTCGTTTTTAAATTAAAAATGCCAATGTTAAAACAAGTACAAGCAATTTTAAATCAAAGTTGTTTCCACATTGATTTTGAGTCTAAGTTGTTTTTACGTTGAACGTTGTAAAATTTACGATTTTCCACCTTGACTAGCTTTTAAAGTTGTTTCTTGCTTGCTTATGGTTGTTTTTATTGGATTCCTATTGTTTTTTCTCTGGATGTACGAGAATGCATTTTAATAATTACGTAACTGTTTTGAAGAGAAAATATTTTTTTCGACGAAGGGTACTTTATTTTTTAACATAACATAGTCTGCTTTAAATTTTAGTTTCTTATTTACTTTATTTAATAAAATTGTACAAGGCCGTTAAAATTTCAACAAAAAACAACAGTCTTAAGAGTCTAAATTTGCAAAGGGTGCTAAAGAAGTTTTAGCTCCATTCTACAGATTTTTGTCATAGTGATGCTGTAATGCAACACCATTTTTTCTATTCTGACAGCCAGACGTGATTCCCTTGTGGCATTAGTACAATATTTTTGTGTACATCACATCTGGGTTCCTGGTCATAGGGACATCCCGGGTATCTGCGCTGCTGATGCGCTCGCTAGGACGCACACACTTCTTCGGGACATTCATCTTGACATGAAGGTGGGTGTGTCTCTTACCTCCGTTAAACTGGCGATCCAATTGAAGTATATGTTAGACGCTGAAAGCGCCTGGAGGGAAGATAACTCTTGCTGTATTGCCAGACTCACCTGGCTATGATGCATACAAACTATCTGTTCAAACTGGACTGTCGAAGCATCTCCTATCTCACGTTCCATTGCGTCATGGCTGCGTTTTGTCGTGGCTGTGGATTGGCTGAGGAGGAGGAGTCCTTGGTCTACTGTCTGCCAGTGTCTGTCTCTCGCACTGGGTTCTCCTTTTCTCGATGGCTTATCGGAGCTATTGATCCTTGACATCAGGTTAGTAGCCAGTTTCATTAGACTGTCGGGCTGATTTCCGATCTAACTTAGGAAAGGTTTTCTCTGCGGTGCCTCTGTTCGATTACCAGGACACTGGTGAATAGAACGGGGATAACGCGTTATGTGTTATCACAACTGGCCGCTATGCGTGCTCAAGTGTGCTTTGTTTAGCGAGGCTGCCACTCCCTCCTATCCTATCACTTTTTTCTTTGATAGTAGATCTGAATGATATTTCACGGTAGTAGATCTGAATGATATTTCGGATACACCAAAAAACAACAAGACTTGATTATGTTGCTCTATTGGGTTGGAGAATCAGTTCGAACTATTGAAAGAGCACTCCCAGTCCACAACGGCATGTAAGAAATTCCGTTAGAAGATTCAAGTTCGGTCTGCCATACTTAAAAACCTCAAAGCAACGCGCAACTTGTAGACTGATCGCAGCCGTACCATACCTAAGTCACCTTTGAACGTTCCAGTGTTCCTAGCAAGTAGGTAAGTAGGGTTCCGGATCAATGACGGTGTCTAGGAATCTTTTCCAGCCAATAAATCCGCTGTCTCATTCCCATAGTGTCAATGTAACCAAAACAACTGAACCCTATTCCTAAGCGCCAGCCCTCTTAACTTATCGTAGCAATATTTAACCAGTCTAGATATTAAGACAGCTTGGCTTTCAGAGATATATTACCCTTGAGCCCACCGTCTAGGTTGATCTCTTCACAAATAATGCAGTGGCCACGATCTCATCGGTAAACTTGTTCAGCTCAAAATCTTCCTGAACAAAGTCCCCATTAGAGCAACAAGGTCTGGTAATTCAACCCTCATTCTCCCGCCAAAACACAGATCCAAGGCATGACATCCAGCAAGATGATTCTCTGACCACCCTGCGTAGGATGGATAGATTCCCCGACTCATTCCGAGACCCCTTGGCGATAAACTTTGCCACCACACTCATCATATTGATGTGAAGCGGTATCAAACCCATTCAGGACTTCAAGGCCGCTGTAAGACATATTATCATTGCTACAGTTGTACCGAGGCCACAGTTGTGCCAAATAATGGCTGTTTATATCCAAAGCATCATTTTCGACTAAAACACCATGTCTTACTATAAAAAGAAGAAAATGCTCAAAGGGCCCTTATCGCCTTGACTGAAACTGGCAACCTTGTGGGAGCTTCGTGGAAGAGTGTGAACTCGGCGTGGTGTTACACTCTTAACCGGGTGCCGTGACTCAATGAACGGCAGGAGTTTAGATGGTCTACAACACTTTATCTAGGTGTGGAGGTTTGTATCCAAATAACAAGCCTTCGAATTAGATACTCACTGATGATTTTCATCATAGGTGGAAAGCAGTGGTGGGCGTATAATTCACCTGTAGTTCGGGCACCGTGGGGTACGCCAGTGCGGCGAATGCTAACGTAAACCACTGACTCATTATTCTGGATGGCTACTGGCCACCAGTCAGCAGTCATTGCGGACTTAGACTGGTTGTAGCATTTACGTAGCCTGACAGGAGGGAGTCGGGAGCCCCGGAGACCTTGCTTGCTGCCTGACTATGGTGAGGCTCCCTTGTAGGAGCATCGTGGTGGCTGTGGTTTATACCCATATCACGGGGAGAGCGTTGGTACCTAACCAGGTGCCGTTACTCATAAATCGGTACTAGTTTAGATAGTCTCCGACAATTTAACAAAGTGGAACTCATGTCCAATTACAGCTTTAAGCTGTGACTTACTTGTTCTGGACAACACCGACTATGCAGAATGGCATCTACATACTTAAACTCCTTTGAAAATTTGATAGTGATACCCGTAAAAGAAATTCAGTCATACGATGACTTGTATCTCAATATAAAAGATATTTGCCTTCTAATACCGTCAATGAATCAAAGTAATCTTTAAAGTCGGTTGTGTAGTCTTTAAATCGTCATGTGGTTAATATTTAGTGCCTTCGTTATTTCCTAATAGAAGGCATGCCAGTCTTGCTTTGTTTACTTTTTCAGTGAATGCCCGACCATTTTGCATCTTTGACATCGAAATGCCTGTAACGAAGTTGAAAAAACCTCTTTTAGATTTACATGCAGAATGTTTCGCAACAATTTTTTCTCTTTTTATAGTAAAAAAAAAGTGTTACATACTACAATCGAATACATCAACACTAACCGGTAACAAAAAACCACGCAACCTTTTTATCTGACCCAATATAGAGATCGTATTTCCTTTTATATATTCTACACTTAGACTGAATAAAATAATTTTTATTGTACTCGTATATTCAACTTTTCTTTTTTTAGTTTTTTTTTGTTTTGTTTTGATTAACACCGACATTTTATTCTTTAACAGAGTCTTTTGAATAGAATTGATTATTTTAAGTTTTAATTGATGTTTTCTTTGTATTAATTACGACAAGGGCAGAAACCACTAATTCTCAAAGTTCAATGCATAGAAAAATAGAAAAAGAATTAAAAACTAAATAAAGGGTCCGCCAAATATGTTTTTTTTTTGAAAATGCTATAAAAAAAACTACTGAATATTTCCTCAAATTTCTTTTTTTATTTGAAAGTACAATCCTTCCGGTTAATAATTAAAAACAATTTCATTCAAATGGCTGCCTCGGCTGGCCATGCAGTAGCCTACACGATCTGTCCAATTTTTAAGGACATTATCGATTGTGTGCAGCTGTATTTCACCAATGGCTTCACGAATATTGTCCTTTAAAGCGTCAATTGTCTCTGGCTTGTTGGCGTAACCTTTATCTTTGACGGCACCCCACAAATAATAGTCCAACGGTGTCAAATCGCAGCTCCGAGGTGGCCAAATGACATCAGCTCTGCGGCTGATAATGCGATCTTCAAAAAGAGGGCGCAAAATTTCGAGTGCAGCTAATATCCTCCTCTTCAATTTTTGTGCACAAAAATTCGTTCAACATGGCCCGATAACGATTGCCATTGACAGTAACGGCCACAGCTTGCTCATTTCCGAAGAAAAATGGCCCAATTATGCCTCTGGACCAAAGTTCGCACCAAACAGTGAATCGTCTTGGGTGTATCGGCTTTTCAATGTATGCATGCGGGTTTTCTGTGCCCCAAATGCGACAATTTTGCTTACCCGCCAAGATCAAAATGAGCTTCATCTGAAAAGATGATTTTTTGGCAAAATCGGCATCTTCTGTAAGCCGATCGCAGGCGCACTTAGCAAAGGGTATACACAGCCATATTCGTTCAGCGGAAGGATAAAACTAAGTGTCACCATTCACGAAATAAGCACTAGTTGAAAAAAAAACGTTAGATGGCGGACCCTTTAAATTGAAAATAAAATAAAAGAAACGACAAAAAATAGTTCAAAGAAAATAGAGAAAAAACTAGAAACTCTTGAAAATTAATTGGATCGTTAAATTAATTGTAAAATGAATGTCAAAAACAAAAGAATTATTTTTTTCGTAATCAAAAGCAAAAAATGAAACTACAAAAGAATATCAATAATGGGAATATGGTATTCAAATAGTTGTAGAATTTAAATATTTATTTTGGTTTTTCCTTGATTCCATTACTATGGTTTTATAATGAGAAAAAAAATAAATAAAAGACTGGCGTCATATGTTAATTAAAGCAATTTCCTTTTCAGAAATTGTGCGATTTCCTCTTCGAAAAAAGAAGAAAAGAAAATTTTCTTTGAATATCAAACAGATACTGAAAATATGAAAGAAACCCACAATCAAAAACGAAAAATTTTTCATATTTTCTTTTTGATTACTGGTATGCAATTTTCATTGCAGGTGTCAGGTGTTTTGAAATGTTAAAGTTTTTCATAATCATGATGATGAAATTTTCAAAATTAAATTTTTTTAAATAATTATTTTATCAATAAATTGAGTAGATTTTTTTCCTTTGAAATTCTTTTTTTTTGTGCGATGCTGCAATATATGCAATTTCAAATTTTTTCCACACAATAAGATAAACAATTATTATTTATTGAAATTTCATTGAAAAATCAACGTTCTCTTTTTCCAAATCATTAAAATTTTCATTAAACGATTTTTTTTATCAAGATCTGATCATTATAATAAAATTGAAATAAAATTTTTCACCAATAGTGTGGGCAGCAGTATATACAATTACAATAAAGGCAAGATTTTTATATTTAAATTAAGTGCGTTTATAGATTGAAAAAAAAAATTGAGTAGATTTTTTGTAGAAGGCTACGAGGGTATTTCGATAATTTAGCGAGTTTTTGTTCTCTGTGTGCATCTCACCAGAATCGGACCCGGTTGGACCCGGATCTGTTGAGGTATACGAGGACGGTTTCTCGGAAGAGATCGGGGGCGGTGTCTGTATTCCTGCATATGGGGTGAAAGTAGCCTTTAAGGTCTCGGCGATAAAGAGGGCAACAGAGTAGTTGAAGTAATATAGACTATTTGATGTTGATGTCTGGATTTCTACGGACAGTCAGTCTGCCATCAGGATGCTCTCCGGTGTCTATTCAACATCGCTTTCACTTGCTAGCGAACGAACTAGCAAGTGAATGCTCTCTACTTGGCAATGAGAAGATTGACCATCTAGTTGGGATGTCATTATCCACTTGCAGACTTTTAGTTGTGCGATACATGCTGGGCAGGGCACAGATACGGTGAAAGAATGAACCCACGTGCTCTGGCCCCTATACAATCGAGATCATAAGCTGCAAGTTCTAGTGGCTGTTATTACTGAGCGCTAGGTAGCAAATTGTGTATACCGTAAAATGATTACTGTAGGAGTTGTCAGTTGTCAGGATGAGGAAGAGGAGGACTCTGTTGAGCATTTCCTATGTCAGTGTCCGAATCTTTCGGATATTAGGACTGTTTTTCTTGGCAGTCCGTTTTTGCATGCCATATCGGACCTAGCTGATGTAAAGGTCAGCGGGCTTTCTTTCTTTGTACATGCCTCTTGATTGATTCTATGGGCATCACCGTACCAAAGTGATCTGGACCAGTGTGTGGCTACCCGTTGTAACTAACTTACTAACTAACTAACTCTATAATCAGCTTTAAGCTCTGTAACAATAAGATAATGTCTGCAAAATAAACGTTATCATCAAACCTAGGTGTCTTGCGCTCAGTCATTTCTTTAGATGTAGAAAAAGGAAATAGGCTTAACCGTGTTTGGTTTTTATTACGAAAAAACTCCGTTTTGTAAAAAAGGCACCACCTGCCAGATATTCCGTAATGAATATTAATATGGTAACAGATCCAGACATAAATAACTCACCGAAGCTGTAGTCCAACTGCGAAAATGGTCGTTGAAGAGGAGTGCAAGTCTGCCTGCATGCTCACCCAATACCCAGTTATTACTGCCAGAAACCTTGATTTGTACCATCTAATATAGGCCATATGTTGCATAGTGCTTTTCTTATCAAAAGAGAGCCGCAGTAGCTTAGCCACCCTATTATGCTATCTATTCTTAGCCTTCTGAAAAAGAATCTGAGGATATGTATTACTTTTAATAAGCAGAATTGAAACCGTGTTAGAGATATTTAAGGCAGATAACTCGTCCGCCCATTTATTACTATATTAATCCTATGCGCAGGGTTCTAGACTAAACGAATGTTTGACAGACGACCCAGCCTTGAGAGCTTATTCTTAGATTGTCTGATCGTAGAGATTTATAAGTGTATGAATTTGAAGGGAGAAGCGCTGGTTGGCCAGGCCTAATCTACTACTATTAATAATTTCCTATCGATTAGATATATCGTAATTTTGTCATCAGTTCATAACATAATTCATAGAAACTTGAGGTAGAGCGAACGCACATGTATACCCGTACATCGTCTTTATATCACCTGACGCAGAACTAAAATAAGGGAGTTAAAGGAAATAAACAAATGCTCTGTTAATATGCTGGCTAAGATCATTCACGAGAAACTCACTTTCTTCGAATCTTTGGAGGGAACAAGTTGGATCCAGTGCAAGCTACTCCGAAATGGACCACGTTAATAGCCTATGTGTTAGAGTTGAGCAGTGGGTGAAACTTTTATCACCTCTATATTGCATATTTATTGATTTTTATAGGGCCTTTGACAACCTTCAACACTAGGCCATATGTAATGGAATACTATGTAAAGCCGTCCTGGAGAAATTAAGTAACCTGTAAAGTGTTATATGAAATCAACCTACAGACAGTTTAATGTTAACGTAGCAGTTCTACAAGGCTGTGTTTTATCTCCTCTGATATTTAATATCGTATTGCACATGCCATTAGGAGATGTATCAATTATACCGATAACTAGAAGATATGACCGCTAAATTGCGTCCTCAGCACATAATACAATCCAATATTATTACGTCTGAATACCACCAACAAGTGCATAACTTAAGGAAGTTTCGTCGTTTCTGTACTTAGTAAGCATCATTACCTCATCATGTGGCGCACGAAAGGATATTGTAAGCCGCATAAAACAGGCAAGCTGGATACTGGTGATGCTCCAGAAGATATGAAAATTCCATAGATTTACTTAAAACTCCACTGTTTCCTGCGTTCTTGGAACACTTCGTCTAACGACCTTTAAATGCTATAAGTATTCATTACTGCGGATACTCGTGAAAATTTTCTGACCGAATATCATCACAAATATAGTTCTGTGGGAAAGAGCTGGAGAAACATCAATCCGAGTAAATTCCTAAAAATAAAGTGGAGTTTTTTTGTGAAGAAATCATTAGAACGTGATTAAAACGGCATTTAATTGGAATCCCCAAGGCAGAAGAAGAAGACATAGACCCGCTATTATCTGCAGGAGACAAATTCATTATGAAGTTGGCTCGGTGGGAAAGACCTCTGACAAGGTGAAGCTAATGACATATGGTAAAACAGATCATAATGAAAGAAATTTGTTGCGGCTCATCCTGACACCATAGAAAACAGTATATGTATATAACAAATACGATAAAAAAAATACTGTATAATGATAGACTAGTTTAAAATATTCATGTAGGGCTAACGTTTATGAATACAGTAAATAAACGAAAAGAGCATCATCCAATATCATTTTATTAAATAAGTGTTGCCACTTTTTGTATAATTATAGAAAATGCCTACTATTTTTAAAATTTCGTATATTTTTTGTGCAAAATTTTTTGAATAATTTTCGTACCATTTTAATAACTATAAAAAAATCAAAAAAAAAAAAAAATACTTAGAGCAGTATGTAGTTTTGAGTTCATATATAAGATTGGAAGTATTTGATGATCTTTCTAAAGAAAGTGAGCCAACGCTTTCTGCCATGAGCAATAAACCAACAAGAGTGTATTTAAAATTCCTTTCCTCTTGATATTTTATCAAGTTTTAATTTAGTTTTCTAATCAAATTCTACAATATTGTACAAGATAAAAAATGAGGTGACGAAAATGCTTAACTTTTTTTGTCCAATTATATAAAAGCAGATGTAATAATACAAAGGATTTATGTATAATTGATCATACCATTATGAAGGGTCCGCCGTCTAACGTTTTTTTTTCAACTAGTGCTTATTTCGTGAATGGTAAACACTTAGCTCATGTCTGATTTGACAGATAATTAGTTTTATCATTCCGCTGAACGAATATGGTTGTGTATACGCTTCGCTAAGTAGGCCTGCAATCGACTTACAGAAGATGCCGATTTTGCCAAAAAAAAATCATGTTTTCAGATGAAGCTCATTTTGATTGTCGCATTTGGGGCACAGAAAACTCTCATGCATACATTGAAAAGCCGATACACCCAAGACGAGTCACTGCTTGGTGTGGATTTTGGTCCAAAGGCATAATTGCGCCATTTTTCTTCGAAAATGAGCAAGGAGTGGCCGTTACAGTCAATGGCGATCGTTATCGGCCCATATTGAACGAATTTTTGTTCACAAAAATTGAAGAGGAGGATATTAGCAACATTTGTTTCAACAGGACTGCGCTACGTGCCACACAACTGAAGCTACACTCGATGTTTTGCGCCCTGTTTTTGAAGATCGCATTATCAGCCACAGAGCTGATGTCGTTTGGCCACCTCGGAGCTGCGATTTGACACCGTTGGACTATATTTGTGGGGTGCCGTCAAAGATAAGTGTTACGCCAACAAGCCAGAGACAATTGACACTTTAAAGGACAATATTCGTGAAGCCATTGGTGAAAGACAGCTGCACACAATCGATAATGAGCTTAAAAATTGGACCGATCGTGTAGGCTACTGCAGCCATTTGAATGAAATTATTTTCTATTATTAGAAGGAAGGATTGTACTCTCAAATAAAAAAAGAAATTTCAGAAAATATTCAGTAGTTTTTTTTTTTAAACCATTTTCAAAAAAAAAAAAAAAAAAAAAAAAATTATTTGGCGGACCCTATACATATATTTTTATGTACAAAAAGATGATATGTGTATAGCTTTAGCGGATAAAATGTCATTTTACAATGTTAATAATAACCACAAAAGAATATGAATACTACTCGCAATTTCAGAAATGTTTACATTTCACTCAAATAGCAGAAGATCCAATTCAGACAATGACCTTAATAACCTTATAGATGTAGCAGATCCTAAATTTGCACAGTTGTCTAAAATGAAGCCGCTATCAAATCTTAAAATAAGATTTCCTTACGTTGAATGAGATTACCGAAAATTAGACAACAAGTGGCGTTAACATGCAGTTTCTTTCTTTTTAAAATAATAAATTGTGTTCATCAAACCCTGTTTTCAAATTTTAAAATTGTATTCTGAAGAGAGCCGGCTAAACCCGATTCTATTTATATAGAAGTATGTTATTAATTGATATGATCGTGTCAATATGTAAAATTTTGGGATGTTTCTTTTAAAGTACAAATAACTTGATTTCTTTTTATTATTTTTATTATCTTTTATACTATTACACTTGGTTTTGTACTATTTTTACTTTACTTTCGTATAATTTTTTGTTTCACTGTGGCAACACTGCATTAATTGTTTTTAACTCTTTCTAGCCTGACGCTCTGTTTCAGGCTACCTAAACCCTTGGCGTTATTTGTGGTAGTAAGAGCATAACAAAACTATGTTAAGCACTTTATAATGACAAAAGTCGACAAGCATATCTTTGGTTTATTTGTATAAAAAAATAGCACGAAATTCACAATTTTAACACTGAATATTATTCCCTTGTAATCATTTTGCCCTTTTACAGAAATTTATATGCATATCTTAATCGCTCCGACGCCTGATTAGCAAGTTAAGAATTTTTCATATTTTTAGTGATAATTCTCAGACGTACCTCTTCTGATATTTTATAGCACTTAGTTTAGTATTATGAGAAATAATATTTTGGTTTTTCAAAAACCATAAATCATTTGTTTTACGAAAGTTTATTAACATATTTATTACTACAAATTTAAGTGTTAAAAAAATGTTTCAGTATCTATTTGTAAACTTAATAGTAAGAAAAATTTATAATATAAATTGATTTGTGAAACACATAAAAACTTGTGTAAGGATTTTTGTATGTTAAGAACTAGAACTAATCAGAAACCAGGAGCTAGATCGACGCTTATATAATCAAAAATTTAACGTGTCGAATAACGAATAACGGCGCATCAGGTGCATTTTGTTCGAATGAATCCCATAATCTCAGACTAAGAAAACTCAATCAAATTAAATTGTTATCAAAAGCCACGATTAAACCCCAGTAGTTTGATATATATGTTTAAGCATCACATTATTTAAATATATGCCGTCTTAGATGCTAAAACTTATTATTCAAAAGGACCTAGACCTAGAGCTGCAAAACAATCGATAGTACTATCGATAGTATCGATAGTTTTTGGCTGACCATCGATAGCTTTTTTGCACTATCGATACTATCGTCAAAATCTAAAAGTAAATACAGAGGCCACTAAATGCAGTCAAAATCACATTTACCAAACTTTTATATTTACATATAGGGACACAGTTTAATCGTTTCTTAAATTTTTATTTATTAAAGTCAAATAAAGTATAAATTGTAACTAAAATATGTTCGTACATTCGATTTCACATTTGACGCAAACAAATTAATCTTCATTTCGCCAGACCATAGCATGTTGCTTCCGTTTGCTGAGAAATGGACTCTTACCTATTAGTCTAATTTTTTAAGCTTTCTGATGACTTGAAGGGATTAATCTTTGAAGTACGAATTTAAAGTTTATAAAAACTGACAGTTGTTGCTTTAATTACTTTAGTTTCGAAGCATTTCATGGTCTGAACAATTATCTCGATATATAGAGATCGCCTTTCTATCAAAAAACTTCAATACATCGAATTTTATGACATACTGGAAAAACATAATGTGTCCCTTTTATTTGTTTCAACACTGTTTATTCATAATTATTCTTTCCCTTTCACATTCTAATGTTGTTGCCACAAGAATCCGATAGTATCGATAGTTTGTTTGCAAACTATCGAAACTATCGAATGGGCCGACTATCGATAGTCTTGCAGCTCTACCTAGACAGTGAATAATCCCATTGGTAACAACATTTACTTAGATGCTAATAATTGATCAGAACTTGTTGTTATTAAATTTTTATTCCTTGACTTCGGTCGTACTTATACAGTTTGCATATATCCGCTCTTTATGTGCTATCTTAACGATTCAAATAAAACAAGTTGTTGAAGTTGTATTTTGCAAAGCTTGACACAACTGCACACGGTACTACAATGTAGTTTAAGGTTATATAGAATTGAGGCATAAATTTTCGGATTAGTATCCGACTGATCGCAGTCACAATAGTGATTAGTAATATATCCCTAAATCACGCTGATTACTAATCAATTAATAAAAAACAAGTAACACAAGTCTTATTTGGTACTTAGCTTGTTTTATAAAGGAAAAACCCTGTAAAATAATGCCAAAATTCTTGTAATTTATGATGATAATGTGAGAGAGCCCTGGTCAAAGGACTGGTCAGCAATAGAATCGCTGAAATTTTGCTACCAAAAATGCATCTGGTCGATTAGACAGAGACTTGAAAAACATTTTACAGCTGTAACGAAGATCGTTGTTTAATTAAATTTAGGTAAAGCAAACAAATTTAATTGACTAAATTTCCACCAGTGAAACGTGACCAAACCGAACCATCAAAGAACGATAACCATATACAATTGATTTCAAAGCCTGTATATACTATAAGCAATTTTATGTTGAGTGTTCGGTGATATTGGTAGACAAGATCTCCTCGGGTGATTTTTTGTTTG
This sequence comes from Wohlfahrtia magnifica, assembly GCA_023159175.1. NCBI lineage: Eukaryota > Metazoa > Arthropoda > Insecta > Diptera > Sarcophagidae > Wohlfahrtia > Wohlfahrtia magnifica. The sequence continues at coordinate 1,595,238 of JAKWBJ010000187.1, read as the reverse complement.
TTTTTCAGTGTATATTGAAACACAATGATGGAATAATTTGACTTGGTTGACATGTGGTTTCGACAAGACGGTGCCGCATGCCACGCCACTGCTTAGTGAGCAATTAGTCTCACGTTTTGGAGTAGTCCACGTTGGGGCAGCCCGAACAAATTTTTGAAAAAAAGTCAAGTCTTAAAAATGATAATTGAGGAAAAATTTGTATGAGTTTTAATAGCTTACACTTTTCTTAGTTGAACTGCATTTACATTTTTTAATTTCGTGTTTAACGAAGAACGCGCCCTTAAAGTAAAAACTTTAAATTAAAAAAACTATTTATAAAATTCAAATGAAAAATGACCTATTGGTTCTTTGATGGAAGAAGCGCAAGAATCTATCAATAAAATATCTAAAAAAGTTAAAGGGAATAACGCAAAAAATGTAGTAGGATTAATAATTTAGAAGATATCTCGGAAACTCACAAGACTCCCAAGGCAAAACAAATGGTTGTGCCTAAGGAAACAGTTTTTTAATTGATTTACAATACTATGACCATGACCTTTCCAAAGATACCGATATTTTATACCCTAAACTGAGCGGTTTAATTGATTAAAAAAATAGTGCAATCTTGCCCCACAGTGCAATTTCGGTTAAAGATAATAGAACAGTGGCATGAAGCAATAGGTCCAGATCCAAAAATTATGTGTATATACTTTCGAATAATCAAGTGACTATTTAAACATTTCAATTAACCTCGAAAATGTTATGCGAATGCACACACCTTCTTAACACATAAGAAAATTTTAATGCCGTTTCATTGGGTTAGGTTCTTCACATGAGGCTTTTGAGGAGAGAAATTTGCTGCTCACGGGCATAATTGTACAGACCAGCGGCAGACCAAACAGTTACTCGCGCTTAGTACAGCGGACTTAAGTCTTTTGATAGGTCACTTCACGGGCCACTGCAACCTGAGACCAAGGTCTGTTTATTATTTGAAAACTCGGGACACATTCTTTGTGATTGTTGTGCCTCCACATAAATTATGGAACACCAAACCGAAAACAGTGCCTTGAGGGCTTAGGAGGAGGGGTTAACGTAATGTGCTTTACACAATAGATCTTCTTTAGTCGCATATCCTCTAGCCTCGAATATACAGATAATTAGAGTTAAAAAAAACTTTTTTCTTGTGGATGTATATTATAAATAATGAAAAATATGCATTTCCGTCAATTGAGTGCTACAGTTTTATTTATATTAAAAGGTATTTTCAAATGTTGCCATAAATAATTTGCATTAAAATAATAATCAACCATAAAAATTTAAAAGAAATAAAAAGCAATTCCTTAAAAAATAAATTATTACTTTTTTTCAATAATCATTTTGAATTTTATGTACATATACATTAGGGTTGTCCTTATTTAAGAAATATTAGAATTTTTCTTCTTCTGATCAAAATTTATCAAAAAGAAATTCGTAACAAATAGCAGCTCTTAATTTTAAAATCAGCCCGGCCCCCATGACAGCCAAAGACTTAAGTGTATTTAAGATTACTTTGTAATCATATCGATACAAATTTTTTCAAAATTTGTAAGTATAAATAAAACTGTAGCACTCAATTGGCAGAAATGCATTATTTTCAGTCACTTTGAGACACGTTTGTATATTAAATAAACCAAATCAATACATCCCATACTTTCCGCCAAATTTTTTATTCATTATTAATATTTCATAATAACTGCCTGTTGAACTGTCAATAAATGAAAAAAAAATAATTTTAATATTTTCATTTAACTTTACTTTGAAACACTTTTAATATTTAATAACATAATTATAATATAATTAAAAGAGATAATGAATGTATTTTGAAAATGTGTCGCCATCATCATCCAGTCGTCTCGCCGCCAAGCAACAAACAAAGATGATTTAAAAGAATTTTAATGAATAAGAAGAATGAAAGAATAATTTAATAAATGAATTAAAAACGTAAAGTTTTTTTTTCATAGTGATTCTCTAGTAATGACACAACTACAGTAATACAATAATACAATAATACTGTAATTATAAGGATAATAATGTTTTTCCTCAATATGACAAGAGACAAGGGGATATTTTATATTTAATAAAAAGTCTTATCCTTTTATATATTATTACGGAAATTAAATTGAATGATGAATTGTTAGTTTACAAAATGTTAAAGAGTTGTTATAAGAAAATCGATTTTCATTTTTATTTTTATTTTTAACATATACAAAGTCTTCTATTAAATATTCAAATTTATGTTGTTAAAATGCCACATAAAAAAATCGAAAATCAAATAAACAAAATTATAAGTTAATTTATCATTAAATTATCCTATTACCGCCCCCATAAATTGAACTTAGTTCTGGCTCTGTGTCTCTCTTTTACCCTCCTTAAGCCAATATTTGATTACTGTCTTTGTAACAGTTGTTTTGATGTTATCATGTCACGTCATATTTGTTATGTTTGATGTTGATTTTTTTTTTATAATTTACTTTTCAATAAGGAAATCATAGCTTTATAAATACTATAGAATAGTAAAATATATGAGAAGAAAGCTGACATAATCGACTATTAGCTACCATACACTGTAATTCAATCGCAGGTAATACATATAGAGTTTTTTTTTTAAATCCTTATCCGATCACAAAAAAAAATATAACGAACGTAAAGTATAATTTTTCTGAAAAATATCGTCACCTAAAATCCAAAGGGCCCTAGTCGACAAATTTAATTGGATGCATGGTGAAGATCACTGAAACCAACCGAAACAAATGTTTTAAGACAAATAAAAAATATCGTCACCTAAAATCCAAAGGGCCCTAATCGACAAAAAAATAATATGGCGAAGATCACTGAAACCAGCCGAAACAAAATTTTTCAGACAAATAAAAGATATCGTCATCTAAAATTTAAAATGCCCTAATCGACAAATTAATTTGAATGCATGGTGAAGATCACTCAAACCAGTCGAAACAAATTTTTTAGGACAAGTAAAAAATATCTTCACCTAAAATCTAAAAGGCCCTAATCGACAAACTTAATTGGATGCAAGGTGAAGAACACTAAAACCAGCCGAAACAAATTTTTTAAGATAAATAAAGAAATATCGTCACCTAAAATCTAAAAGGCCCTAATTGACAAAAAATTAATATGGTGAAGAGCACTGAAACCAGCCAAAACTAATTTTGAATAGAGAAAAAATTTTATTTCACCTAAAATTCAAAAGGCCCTAATCGACAAAAAATTATTTTGATGTATTTTTTGTGTTAGTTTTAACGACAAATATTCTGACCTATTTGAGATCCCATCTGGTGTCCCACAAGGCTCAGTCTTAGGGCCTCTTCTTTATAATCTATATTGTTCTAATATGTCACAAACTACTGGGGTGGAAATGACATTATAAGCCATGATACTTGCCTTTATTTTTCTAATAGGCTTGGACAAATTTTCGTTACTATTCTGCATGGAGTTAATGGACTTTCAATATTTGGAAGATCAAGATTAATGAAGATAAGACTACTGCAGTATTCTTTAGTCGTAGGCGGAATTTATGTTTTTACCCACAAAACCAGCTAAAGTGAACGGCACTCCAGTACAATGAAGCGACAATGTAAAGTATCTTGGAGTATACTTTGACCGCAAACTGATATTTGATTTACACATTAGGAAACAAGTTGAAAAATTTAATACGCTGTACCCGATTACAGCGTGAAGATCATTTTTGAGTCATGACAATAAAAAGATTTTGGCTAAAGTAGTTTTTCAATCAATAGTTTTGTATGCTTGTCTTTTTTGGGGGGTATGCGCAAGTTCTCACATTAGAAAACTACAGGTTTGTCAGAATAAATTATTGAAAATGATGTTAAATTTGTCTTGGCATTTCTCCACTAAAACTATCCACCGAGAGAATAATATTGATTTAATTCATAATAAAATTTGTTCTTTTACGGAACATTTTAAGTTACTTTGTAGTTTCTCAGACAACCCACTAATATCTAATCTTTACGAATAGGTAACAATTAACTTATAAGAGATATCAAATCAGAGGTTTTTGTATAATTTCCTCTGAAGTAAATTTTAACTTTTCTCTGAAACTTTATCTCTTATAAATAATGTAAGATTTTCTAGATGAAAAGTTAAGTAGACTAAAACTCTATAAACTGTGTGAAATTGTTTAAGTTAAGTAAGCATATATCTTTTAAATTATGTATTTTGGCTAATTACTGTCCACTTGCTTATGTGGCGCTAAATGTGTTGGTTTTTCACAATTTTGTTAATAGGTTATACGAGGGCCTTACTTAAACCTACAGGGTGGGCCAAAAATCACCATGGGGCTTTAAAATTCAATAACTTTTTGGTTTATGTATTATTTTTTATTTATTTTTTTCGGATTATATATGTAAGCAACACCAGAAGAATGAATAATGCAGAAACTCACAACTAAACAAAGACCCAAAATAATATATTTTTTGATTTCAATCAGCGATCAATAAATTCAACGCAAAGAGCATATCGTTTATGGCACCATAAGAGATATTCTTAGAACCGTTAGACCACGTTTAATTCGCTCTGCGAAAAATATTGAATGTGTTCACGAAGTACCAGAAACATCTAGCAGAAAGCATTCTGCTCAGCTAGCAATAGCTTGCACGTCACCGAGTTGAGTTTTAAAAAAGATTTACTATTGTTCCCATATAAGGTGCAATAAGTGTGAGAATTAAGATCCGCAGATCATCGGCAACGTCTTATTTTTGCACTTAAATTTCAACAATTGACCAGAAATGACATCCACTTTATTGAAAACCTGACTATGAGTGATGAAGCTCATTTTCATTTAAATGGTTTTGTTAATAAGCAGAACCGTAGTTTCTGGGGTTCTGAAAATCCAAGAGCCATTCATCAACGCCAATTACACCCAGTTAGGTGTACTGTATGGTATGGCATTAGATCTGAAAATATCATTGGGCCTTACTTCTGCGAAAATGAAGATGGAAGTGCTGCAACTGTTAGTCGAGAGCAGTCTAAATTTTTAGTAGAACATTATATCCGTCCTGCTTTTGAAAAAAACATGAGATGTTATTTCAGCAGAATGGAGCCACTACACACACTGCCCGAGATACAATCGTCTAAACTTTAGAACAAAACATGGAAAATTCACCCATTTGAATTTTTGACAAAATTTTATTGATTGGTATTATGTGTTCAGAGTCCAAATAAAAACCGATTTTTTCAATTCAATTTCAATTTCAGAATATCAGCCCAAACGCTGTAAACAGCTATATACCAGTAGCGATTAAATTAAGTTTTTACTAATACTAGTGAAGTTACTTCAATTTAGAGGTAAATAACGCTTCTATAAATTACTAATCAAATAGAGCTTCGAAAAAAAAAAATTATAATAAAATTTTTATATAATTAGAAAATAATATTGGTTATATAATAATAAACAAAATGATTATAAGATTCTCATGGTTGCTTTTTTATATACAGGTTGGGCAAATTTGAGGTTGGGAAGAATTGAGCTGTCACCTTTGACACTTATTTAGTAAAAAATTGGGAAATTTTACTGCTACACTCTTGAACAAGGAATTTCAATTCTGAAAATTGCCTGTTTGAAAACTGAACGAAAACAACGCATTTTTCATCAAAATCATCTTTAGAGATGAGACCCATTTTCAATTAGGAGGTTATGTAAACATACAAAATTGTCGCACATGTGGCTCACAAAATCCCCAAACAGTCCTCGAAGAACCATTACATCCAAAGAAAGTAACCATATGGTGCGGTTTGTGGTTAGGCGGCATCATCGGCCCGTATTATTTCAAAAATGAGCAAGGAAACGCCGTTACCGTGAGTCCTCTGCGCTACCAAGTCATGATAACCAATTTTTTGTGGTCACAATAGGCTAATGTTGACATCAGTGACCTTAGGTTTCAATAAGACGGCGCCACAAGCCACACAGCCATTAAGTTATTGCATGAGAAATTTCCCGGTCGCGTAATTTCTCGATTTGGTGGTGTCAATTGACCGCATTTTTTTGTGATTTAACACCGCAGGATTATTTTCTCTGGAGCCATTTGAATGACTGTGTTTATGTGAACAAACCACACACAATTGATACTATGAAAGATGAAATTTGGCGCTGCATTGACAATACAAATGAGGCTTTGTTGCAAATGTGATTCAAAATTTTGTGAAAAGAGCGGACTTCTGCCGACGTGCTAGTCCGACATCATATTTCATTGTTAATTCCCATATTTCTATTTTATATTGGTATGAATAAGACTGAATTTGTTGAAAAACATTTATAAGCCAATTTATTTTCTTACCTCAAATTTGCCCACCCTTTATTTTGAAACTTTATTATGAATCAAATTTTTATCAAGTATACATTTGCGATTGTAATATACGAACTCTTACTTCATGATTCCGTTGGCGCATAGAACTTATACGGTTTATCAACAACAAATTTGACCAGTTTCGACTTTTAGTGAGTTTTCAGTTCTTCAGTTTTTTACCATCAAGCAAGTTTTGTATGTCTGAGATTTTTGTACAGAGAACCATATAGTGCAGCTGAAGACTTGATTAAAGCTATAGGGGAAAAAAGTTAATGCACACAAATACACAAAAGTCTTGCCCAGCTATTAAAATAAACAACCAAATTATTCCTCAGAGTTCAGATGTTAAATATTTGTTTGGTAGTACATCTTTACCGACGGCTAACATAAAAACGCGCCAAGGATACTAAGGTAATCCAAATGGATTAATTGGATGAATTGGGCTACTAACAGAAACATGGTGCTTAGTTTTGACTGTAAGCTGTTTCTTTATAGTGCGAATTTGAAACCAATCTGTTGTTAAGGGCTACTGCTTCTGCTTCAAAGATTGAACGTATTCAAAGGTGCCAAAATAAAATATTGCGACTGTAAACAAATGCTTCATAAGAATTTTGAACATCCACAAAGACCTGAATGTGTCCATGGCTAGAGAGACATATTTGAAGAAGCTAAAGGTGCACCCGAACGCACCAGTACGTGTAATCTTGAATTATGCTGATCACATCCGATTGAGAAAAAGAGATACTGCGGACTTAATACGAAAAAGAGCGAGAATAATTTCAATTTAATTCCATGATTCCCTGTAGTTTTGGTGTAAGATTTTTTGGTTTTAAGATTTGTACATAAATTGTTAGCTCAGACTACAGTGAGCAACCAATTTAATAAAATGGCAACAAAAAAAAGAGTTTTGTAGATATTAAAATAATTGGTAGTCACATGAATGTGTTTGGCCTTTCATTAGGGCTGCCAGATCAGTCAATGTTGCAAAATTCTTGACATAAGTATATAAAAAAATCGTGACAAATGTGGACAATTACTTTATTAAGTATGACACCAAAAAAAATCATTCGTCAATCATAGGTGACTTACCATTATCAGCGTTTGTCACGATGATTCACTATGACGTTCCACATCGGTTATGCATAAGCTAAACTAAACTAGGAAACAATTAAACTTGGAACTGTACGTTATTACTTCACTAAAATGTTCAATAGCTTCTTACAAAGCTTTGTGTAAGGAAAACTTTAAAAACAATTTTGTTTTAAAATCGTGACAAAACATATTTTTTTGTTCTTGACGAGCAGTAAAAATTCTTGTAAATCAAGCGAAATCAAGGCCATTTGCCAAACTTACCTGTCATTGAGACGGTGAAACACAAAGTCCTTTCTTTTAGCCCATTCTGATCGCTTTTTCTTTAAAGCTTAGATTAAACAATCAAGTTGTAATAATCAACATAATCGTGTTTGTTGTTAAACTACTACTACACCATTCTCAGACCATAATTTAATATCTCAGTATTTTACCCATTTCATATCACTCGCTATGACCTTCTTTAAGAATGGTTTGATTTCGTTTCATTTCACTAATAGTATTACGATTAATCGAATTTGCCTAAATTCATTAGACACTCAGATATCGAGTTCGATCATTTAGTTGCTGTTTTTCAGTAACTAGCCGACCAGAGCGAGATGGAATTTACTCATTTGTTCAGCGTGAGGGATCACAGCATTCACACTATACACTTCGCAACATACAAAAACGTATTCGTACACTTATTCGTTTGTCACAATCGAAGTCGCGTTGGCTGATATATGAGCATCAACACCATTTAGTAACAAAAAGCCGAAAATATTGGGTATCCAAGTTAATAATGTAGATTTTTTGCTTGAAAAATAACAAAATGAGTTGATACATTATTCAAAGCATTGTTCATCGTTAGCCACTACTTTTCCCCATCTTTCTGGCAGCATATGGATTCCGCGCCAACAGAACTGCTCCGGTTTTGAGGTAAAGAATGAATCAAGCCAATTTCGCTGTTTTGAAGTGAAGCGTATTCCAGTAGTATTCGAAATGGTAGTCAGAAGGGGCAAGGTCTGGGCTATAAGGCAGGTGACCAAAAATTCCTACCCTCTGTTTTCCAAGTAATTTGTGACCGGTCCTGCAACATGTGGCCGAGCGTTATCATGATGGAAGATTATGGCCTCGTGTCTGGTCGAATATTCTGGTCGTTTTTCGTTGATTGCTCTCTTCAAACGAATCAATTGTGTTCGGTACAGGTCCCCTGTGATAGTTTGACCCGATTTCAACACCTCATAATATAAAATACCCTTCTGTTCCCACCAAATACAGAGCATTACGCTGGCGTCATGGATATTCGGCTTCGGCGTTGATTTGTGTATGGTTGGCCGGGCTTCACATATATCATTTTGCGCTTGTGGTTATCGTAATGTATCCATTTTTTATCACCAGTAACAATACGATGCAACGATGACATCTTTTCGTAGCGTTCAAGCATCATATCCGACATGAAAATTGCCTTTCAACGTCTCTCGGCTTCAAATCATATTGGACCCAATTTCCTTGTTTTTGAATGAATTCCATTACTTTTAAACGTAGTGAAATGGCTTGTTGTGTGACTCCTAATTATAATGCAAGTTCTTCTTGCGTTTGATAACAATCTTCGTTGGGTAATGCTTCAAATTCCTCCTCTTCAAACTTTTTCGGCTGATCAGGACTTTCCTGGTCTTCTGTGTAGAAAGCAACACTTTTGAATTGCGCAAATCATTGTTCACATGTGTTCTGAGTTAGTGCATGTTGGCCGTAGGCTTCGACCAACAATCGATAACATTCAGCAGCCATTTTTTTTCAAATGAAAGAAGGTTGTCAGACTTCTTTTTTAGACAAAACATTCGTCGTTATTATAGCGTTTGAAAAAATGTGTGTCTACACTTTGGCGTCTACAGAATACTGAATTATAAACAGATGTTTAGCCTCCAAAATACCGTATTTGTTATTATTGACACAAACCATATGTGATAGTTATGCCATATGTTATTCAAATCGACAGTATATAACTTGTGTACCCATTGGTTCTTATTTTATCCAATGTAGGGTATCATACATTCGAATGTTTTGCATTTTCAAAAAACGTTAGCTTTAGTTAAGTAGTGAATACAAATAGAGTTTCTCTAGCGGTTTAAGGCCATAAAATCTCGTACTCAAAAGAACGACATTGAGAAAATCGTAAAATCTTAGTATTTCTCCGGCCCTGAATACTCTTTTAGTGACCTACTTATTTTTGAGTTATTCCAAGAAGATGAACTGGTAAAAAAACATGCAAAAGTTGCCAAACCTATATTTCTTGTAAGCACAACTCAAAGGAAAATATAAATGGTAACTGTTGTCTTCTGTTAAGTTTGCTGTCAAGTAATGTAAGTATACACATTCCTTTACTCCTTCTTTGGCGCAGCGTAGATAGTACATGTGCTTTTAAGATATGAGTAGGATAACCATACAACAGCCTGATTAAATTAATGTTTTTCTTTTGCAATTAAAAAAACAATTTGCTTCTGCTGAATAGGAAACCAAAACAAAAAATTGTATTTTAATCCTTGTTTAACCTTATTTTCTGACAGTGTAGACAATATCCAATATTACAACAAACCAACTCCCTTTGTTGCATGTCTATAAAATAATTATTTTATAGTTTATCAGATTAACATTATAATTGACAAAACAAATAAAAATAAACTCCTCTCCTCCGTCCTAAAAAGGGGTGGAAAACCAACTAAATGTTACAAAATGTTTAACAAATAAATATACATGCCGGGTAAATGATTTGATTACACGAACTATACGGTTTATGTAAATATTAACAGAAATTATAAAGAAAAAAAAAAACGCAACAATCACGTGGAAAAATGTGTAAATATCAGTGTGGATGTGAAACATTTTTTTACGGCTGGATTTTTTAAAATAAAATTCAGCCACCTTTACTGCACACAAATAACACAGCTTTCATCATATCCACTTGTATTAACGATTATTGTTGACTTCCTGCAGCTTGTTTTCCTCAATGTTTTATGGCAGGGGCGGGAAGTCGTTTCTTTGCAAGACCTATCAACACAGATTTATGTCTTTTCAATTGCCAAAAAAAAGAAAAACTAAATTGTGTTGCAACATCTGTTAACATGCTTCCTTTACAACATCCATTCATACAAACATAGGCACTTCTTCTTTGTACAATGACACACTTGAATAGAAGATACTTGGGCTGAAATATCATCATACAGATACTTTTGAAACACTTGCATTTTTATACATATTTATTGTTATTGTTATTGTATTGTTATTGTAAATTGTGTTAACATTATTTTAATTTTTTTGTTATTTTATTATTGTTGTTTTTTATAGCATTTATAAGAGCCAAACATATTCGATTTAATATAATGCCTTCAGAAATCGTAATAAATCGTTTAAACATATTTCACACTGTTTTCTGTGATGGAAAGCAATCAAATACGAAAAAAATTTTTTTATAAGTTTTTGTTATTGATTTTAAAAAATAGATAAAAACGCTTACGAGTATATGCAAAAATGTTCACTATCATATACCGAAGGAATAATAGACCAACGTTCAGAGCGAAACTTATACATCCACCTTAAGTTTCTGATGTCCTTTTTGAAGCTTTACTATCAAAAAATCTACAACTAAACAAATTTTTTTAGAAACTAAAGTTGGGTATTTCATGAATGAAAAACGTATCGGAGCTGGCGTGATGTACTGGTTAGAATGCACAATTACAACACAAGGAGCTTAGCTTAGAAACCACAGTAGAGAACATGACGAAAAAATTTAAATACGATTTCAAGTGCTTAATAAAATAGTCCTTCAGACAAATCCATCTAAAAGAAGCCCCCTGATCTTCCAGCTTGCCTCTGGCAATGATGACACAAACATCAAACGAATAATCAGGATAAAACGCCATCTACTGGGATAAAATGACAATGCTAAAGTAAGAATCACCAGCACTATTTAGCAAAGATCTTCACCACTACACACAATTATATGGAGGCGAACTACAGTAGTGGATGCTTTATGGAAAGTTAATATGCTCGCAAGAGAAGTGAAGGAAAAAAAATTAATAAAAAAAACTAGTAAATATTTCGCCACAATAAACTAATTGAGCTAGTCCACCAAAAAGGCTTTTTTACTACATTAGTATAATATACATAAGTAGATTGTGAAATAAGACAATTAAGTGAACAACAAAAAGAAAATTAAGCTATGGGGCCTCCTAATAAGAGGATTCATTATTATAATGGAAAACAATATTAACCAGTTGGCCGCCACATTTACGCTTGATGAACTATATACTTTTCATTAAATTTTTCATCACAGCGGCTGTTAGTCTGATCTTAGTTAGTTTGATTTCACAATTATATTTTTGACGACTTGAATTGATTGTAATTCGTTGCTATAAATCTATCCTTTCACTTAGCCCTAAAGAAAAAAGCCTAAAAATGTTAAATAACAAAATCTTGGTGACCAAGTGTAATCACTTATTTCAGAAATCAAACAGTCAAGAAGCATTTCACGCAAGATGAACGACCGTATCGTTATTTGTGTGTCGATACCATAGAACAAATGAACAAAAATAGGAGTTGTCGTAGATAAATGAAATTTCGTACAGACAATTATTAGGACAAAATATAAAGAGTCCGCCAAATAATTTTTTTTTTTTAAATGCTATAAAAAAAAACTACTGAATATTTCTTCAAATTTTTTTTTATTTGAAAGTACAATCCTTCCGGTTAATAATAGAAAATAATTTTATTCAAATGGCTGCCTCGGCTGGCCATGCAGTAGCCTACACAATCGGTTCAATTTTTAAGCACATTATCGATTGTGTGCGGCTGTATTTCACCAATGGCTTCACGAATATTGTCCTTTAAAGCATCAATTGTCTCTGGGTTGTTGGCGTAACACTTATCTTTGGCGGCACCCCACATATAATAGTCCAACGGTGTCAAATCGCAGCTCTGAGGTGGCCAAACGACATCAGCTATGCGGCTGATAATGCGATCTTCAAAAACAGGGCGCAAACATCAAGTGTAGCTTCTGCTGTGTGGCACGTGGCGCCGTCCTGTTGAAACCAAATGTTGCTAATATCCTCCTCTTCAATTTTTGTGAACAAAAATTCGTTCAACATGGCCCGATAACGATCGCCATTGATTGTAACGGCCACTCCTTGCTTATTTTCGAAGAAAAATGGCCCAATTATGCCTCTGGACCAAAATCCAAACCAAACAAATGTGATAATACCCGCCAAGATCAAAATCAGCTTCATCTGAAAAGATGATTTTTTTGACAAAATCGGCATCTTCTGTAAGTCGATCACAGGCCCAGATTCCCAGCGTTGTTCAAGCGTATACACAACTATATTCATTCAGCGGAAGGATAAAACTAATTATCTGTCAAATCAGACATGACCATTCAAGAAATATGTAAGTGCTAGTTGAAAAAAAACATTAGATGGCGGACCCCTTAGATACACGCAAACACATTTTAACAAAATAGAACAAAGATCACGCACACCGTCCACATACGAGTATATTTCAATCAAAAAAAGCCAGTCTTAGATAGGTTGTTATATTTAAATTTTTTAATAGAAAAAGGTCCATTTTAACATAGAGTTGTATTAGTTACTGATATAAATAAAAAAATTCCAAATGACAACAAGTTTTTAACGCATGTAATTTTGTGGATTATGCAAAAAAAATTATTCTAATCTGGAGAAAGTGCAAGGCTGTATTTCAAATTTTGAATTTGAATAAACATTTTAATTATATCTGGGTTAATAATATATATAATATATAATTCAAATTATTTTTATAATTTTATATGCCTTTAGCTACTTAAAATTAGTAAAATTTATGAAAAATTTTCTAAATTATACATCTATAAAATTTCATAATTTTTTAAGTTGAAGGGCAAAGTTTGCTCTACTTTTTTTAATTGAGAGAACATACAATATAATTTTAAAGACAGGAATAAAAAAGTATACATATGTTTAGTTTTTATTTTTTAATACTCCTTTAAAGTTTGGTAAGTTTAAAATTTTTATTGAAATAAGCGCTTTTTTCAAAGCAGTAAAAAATAAAAACAATATTATTTAAAAATAATTTTTTTTTCCTATTTTGCTTATAATATTTTAAAGTAATTAGAAAAATAAACCTTTAAAAATTTCTCAAATAAATAGCGTTTTTATAGATATTTTTCCGAAGTACGTAAAATCCAATTTTTTACATTGTTTTTTTATTATAAATTAGTTGAGCGACAGTATAGATAAGTAACCGAAACAAAAATCGTTCCGTATTATACTCAGCCGATAATAAGCTTTCAAGAAATATATATAGTATTTTATAAATATCCGTGATGAGTAATTTTTTATTTTTGTCTGTGGGACAACCCACTGTGCGTAGCACTGTCTTGCTAAAAAAAAAAAAAAAACATAACTCACATCAATGTATACAATTCCGCCCATACAAAATCGTTAATCATCGTTCGATAGCGCAATTCATTCACCGTAACGATTGCTTCAGTCTTATTTTAGAAAAAGTAAGATCCAATGACCCCTTCAGATAGAAAACTGCACCAAACAGTTACACGTGGAGAATAAAGAGGCTTTTAAACAATAATTCTTTGGTTTTCCGACTCCCAAATGTGACAGTTCTGCTCATTAACGCCGCCTCTAATGTGAAAATGTGTCTCATCGCTCAATAAATTTTTTTTTATTAATTTCCGTATTAATTTGATGCATTGCAAGTAAACAATCAGCAAGGATACGACGTTGATGATGGTCGATAGGCGTTGAGTTCATGTAGGAAATGAAATGTAAAAGCCTGAATCATAATACATAATTCGGTGTAATATCATTTGAGTTATGGGTTCAACACTATGGGACAGAACAGCAATATTCTCAATTTTATTTGAGTGACGTGCAGGAGTTTAGTTCTTCACATCGCTTATTTTTATTGAATTTTTGCATCAGTTTTACAATTTCAAGCCAAGAAGGTGCTTTACGACGACCCCCAAATTCTTTAAATTTGCGAACTGTAATCGCAAAATTTTCACGATTTTTATAGGGAATTTTAATCATTTCAAATCGTTAAATTTTTATTGATGCCGTAATTTTTACTTGTCATCTGTCAAGTAGTTACAGGTCGACTCATGATGACTGTTTAAATGGCGGGCTATTGAAAATAAAACGTCTTACTGAAATAACCTTTTATACCGGGTGTTTTTTATAGAGGTATAAAACTTTAAGTTGGCAACACTACTTTAACTGACGGTCATTTTGTCAGCTGTCAAGTGACTTATGTTTAGTTAGGTTTGCCATTTCAACATGAATAGACTGACGCCTGAACAACGCTTCCATATTGTGCAAGTTTATTTGAAAATCATGGTTCTGTTCCAAATCCGTATCGCTTACGTTTTGTTTATCGATGAAGCTCATTTTTGTTTGAAGGGATACGTCATTAAACAAAACTTTGGAGTGATGATAATCCTCGAGTCTATGTTGAGGCACCGCTACATCCAGAAAAACTGACTGTTTGGTGAAGTTTATGAGCTGGTGGAGATTGGAGATCTATAGAGCCATGATTGCTAAATTTTTCGTTCATCAATTGAACAGCCATGGTGTGCAGCGGCTGCGGTTTCCACAAGACGGCGCAACAAGTCACACAGCTCGTGCCTCAATTGATTTATTGAAGGAAACGTTTGAATTGGCTTCCAAGATCGTGCGATTTAACGCTAGATAATGTGAAGTCGCTAGTGTACGAAACGATTGGCCACTTGGAGGACAACATTCGCAGCGTTATTGCCGATATACGGTTACAAATGTTGGAAAGTCATCGAAAATTGGTCCTCCAGATTAGACTACGTCCGAGCCAGCCTTGGCGGTCATATGCCAGAAGTCATATTTAAATTATAATGACAGAAGACTGTTTTTCCAATAAAATAAATCTCATGTCAATTTAAAAAATTCGTCTTTTTTAATTCCATTTAAAAGTTCTATGCCTCTATGAAAAACACCCGCTAATTTATTTTAGCTGCCATATACATTTCTACGCAAATAAATATTAGAAATCAAATACATTTCTTAATACATTTAATACATCTGTAGTAAAGAAGCGTTTTTCTTTTAAATTTCATGGTTGTTTTTACTTTAAAATTTTATTCATTGAAAACACTATTTGCTATTGGTTGTCATGATTGTTTAAATCACTCCTTTAATGGCTTTTATTGCTGTTTAACAAAAAGTATTGGTTGGCAGTGCATAACAATGCTATTAACGCATAAAATGACCCTGCATACTCGTAAAGAAGAGAAAAAATTCATAAATTTAATAAATTCAAAATAAGTGGATTAACTTAAAGTATTTAATTGATTTAAAATAAGATAATTGAAATATTAAAATTAATTAAATTATTATTTTTTTTCAGTGACCGTGGTATCGAAATGAAACTTTCAGGTCTTTCAAAAGAGGTTATCACAATTGAAATATATAAGATTATAAAATCTTTGAAATAATACAGTGCGCTAGGGATAACGTGAACACTCGCTTTCGCCGACATCCTAAAACGTCAACTTTAAATAAAACAAACAAGCATCAGTAAGACCATTTTCACAGTTGGTCTTCGTCAGACAGACGAAGTTTGTAGGAGGGGGGGTGAAGAAGTGAAATGTGTGGTACACGAAATGTTTGAACCGGACATTTGTTGTTGCTTTTTTATACGTTTCGTTATTTTCGCCTTGACACGTCATACAAGAAATAGAAACATAAAGCAAGCATATCTGTCTGACTTCTAATTTCACAAACGTGAAAGCTTTAGGCAAGAGTAAGAGATAATTAAAAAATTGCATGTCCATCGTGTATGTAATTACGAGCATGAATTTATTTTACGAAATTAGTTCCGAATTTGGGTATTCCCCTTACAACTAGTATTGTCTTTGTGCCAATTCACATTTGTCAAGTTTGACTCGTCAATTTTTCTTAGATTTTCTTTTGAACTTGCATTCGCGTTCACACTCGAACATATAATGTACGTTTTTAATGTTTGTAGTTCAATGTATTGCGGATATGAAAAGCAACCGAAAACAGAACATTGACGGTAAGATGAAGTCTGTACCTCTTTCCGTTTTCTTTTCCTCCTTCAACGAGTGCGAATCAGCACTTTCTCTGTTCAGTTGATTTTTTGTTCTCGTTGGAAGCCACTTATTTCTTTGTAATTGCTTTTTGGTAAAAGTCAACACCCGCAGTTTTAATTAATTAACGTTATCTCGAGTACACTGTATTGGAATTTGGGATAAAGAAAGCACAGCTGTAGGCATCTCAAACGAATGAGTATATCAAATTCTTCGATGCTAAAACTTGACTTAAAAGGGGGATGCTCATCTAGAGCAATACTAAAGCAATGCATTCATTAGAACGGGCGTCACATAAGTGTACTTTATGCTTGTGAGTAATTTGAACAGATTATCTAATAGTACAAAAAAGAAGAATAAGTAAAAACAATTAATAATGTACTTTGGCGAGTAAGTGTGTGTGTGTGTGTTTTAATTCTCATTTAGTTTACAAAATTTTTTGCAAAAGAACCTAAGTTTTATTAAGCGGAGGAAGAGCTGCTTGATCAACTCCAACCTGATACTTGCTATTTAGAATTGTCTACACGTATCATAGAAAGTAAATTATAGCTTCCCGAGTCTAAGGCCCACCGTATTCTTTTTACTTTAGTACTAACTGTAGCCGACTACAAGATTCTTCTTATATTTGTGCTAACGGTAGCCAGTGTTACTGTATTTAAAAAAAAAAAACTAAAAATTTTGAGAGAAAAAAACTGATTTTCAAGTAAAAAAACTGAACATGTCTAAAAAAGTATAAAAATATACATATACGGGTATGTTCTGTAAGCTTTACTGTAAACATTACAGAACATAATAATTTAATTCATAGTGTATTTTTTATAACTAATTACATTTGATATAAATAACTGATATGATATAATGACACTGTGCACTTTTTTCCAACAAAAGAAACACCCGGCTTGTAAACCGGATTCAAGTACGCTGACTCCAGTGATGCTAACCGTATTTTTAGGTTAGCTCTTGTTTTCGAAACATACCGTTATATCGAAAATGGGAAAGGTTGGACAGCATATATTTTCGAAAATATAAAACGGTTTAGTTTATTGAATAAACAAAAAAAAAAAAAAACCGAAATTCAGCAATACAATTAGCTTTGGATACGATTAAAACCTTTTTTCAATCTGCGCAGTCGTAGAATTAAAACGACTGAGCAGAAAAACGCAACTTTCTTAGACTTAACTGCAAGTATCACTCACTGTGTTAATCCTCTCTTTCTTTGCGATCAGTGGTCAAAAAAAAGAATAATTACATTGCTGCATTTAAAAAGATACGAGTAATATAGAGGTATGAACTTTAAGTTGCAATAAAACAACGATGGATCATTAGATTGACGTCAATTTTATTTATCCGAAAGATAATCTTGTGTCATTACATTTTAAATATGATTTCTGGTATATGACCGCCACGGCTGGCGCGGATGTAGTCCATTCTGGACTTCCAATTTTCGATTACTTTTTCCAACGTTTGTGGCCGTATATCGGCAATAACACGGCGAATGTTATCTTCCGAATGGTCATGCGTATGTGACTTTACCGCATAGACCAATGACTTTACATAGCCCCACAGAAAGTAGCCTAGCGGTGTTAAATCACAAGATCTTGGAGGCCAATTCGCAGGTCCAAAACGTGAAATTAGGCGGTCACCAATAAATCTATTGTGGTACGAGCTGTGTGACATGGTTATTCAATTCAGAAATGAAAAAGTTAGTAATCATGTCTCTATACCGATCACCATTGACTGTAACGTTCTGGCCACCATCGTTTTTGAAAATCAATGATTCCACCAGCCCATAAAATGCACCAAACAGTCAGTTTTTCTGGATGTAACGGTGTTTCCACATACACTTGATGATTACCTTCACTCCAAATGCGGCAGTTTTGTTTGTTAACGTATCTCCTCAAACAAAAGTGAACATCATCGCTAAACAAAAAGTGCGCGATACGTATTTCGAACAGAACCATTATTTTCGAAATAAAAGTGCACTATTTGCAAGCATTGTTCAGGCGTGAGTCTATACATGATGAATTGCCAAACCAAGCTGAGAATAAATCACTTGACAGCTGTTAAATCGGTCGCTATCTTGAAAAGTAATGCCAACTTAAAGTTCTATACCTCTATAAAAAACACGCTTTATAAGCAAATGGGGTGAAAAGCTTACTTCAGAAATTGTAATTAAAATAACAAAATAAAAAGTAAAAAAACAAAATGTTAAAAACTACAAAAAATTTACAAAAAAAACTTATTTTTAAAACAAAAAACTTCAAAACTGCTCAATGCTTAAAAAACTGAAAAATACAGAGAAATCTGTACATTAGACAACGCTGACGGTACTTGACGTAGAGTAGCCAGAAGTACTGTTTGCAACAGTACGCGTATTTTTTCTTAGTCAATGTACTCCTTTCTGCATAGGACCAACAAAAGTACTACTTAAGCGTACTTTTGTTTAAGTACTACTTAAGCGTACTTTTGTTTTGCTTTTTGTACTTTTTTTTTGTGTTGAACGTTTTTAATAAAAATAACGTTTATTAGCGTAGAAAAAAAGTAGTTGAAACATCCCGATAAAATATGTACATATTTATGAAGCCATTTTAGAGCCCATATGACATATGACCGATTTTTGATAAAATCAAATTGTCTAAAATTTTAACTAAAGGTACGGTCACATTGATGAAAATTTTCGACTGAATAAGCGTAATCTCTATGTGTTTTATAAAAATATATATATTTTTTTTTTTTTTTTAATTGTTAAAATACAATCTTACAATTTTTGACACTATTATTTGTTTTAAAATCATTTTTTATGAAACGTGGACATAAAAGGAAATGTTTGCATAAAATGTTTATATAAAGTAGTGGTTACGCTTTTTTCGTCCAATATTTGCCTCAACGTGACCATACGTTAACATTCTGGCTAAGCATTCGATAAAATTACTATTGCAAATGATCTAATTTTTAATCTTTGTTAAACTAATTGTTATTCCATGTTATCTATTGAATTTTTAAGGCGTTTTCATTAAAAAAAACAATGTACTTTTTTGTTAATTGCACTGCACATACTTTTTTCTGTCAACTAAATATCTGTCTACCCTAAGTTGATAACATGATCTTTTGAATTCTTCTTTCCATCATCGTATTTTTAGCGAAAAATGCAAAACCAAGTGAATTCCGATTCCTTCATATAATTGACTTTCTCTTATTCCATTATTTGAATTTACTAGCACTGGTCTGCAAATTTGGTAAAAAAAAATTGACTGCAGAAACGAAGCATGTTTTTTAAATAATCTGGGTGCGTTGAATTCGAATCTAGCATTAAAATTGGGCTGTCTAGTCTTGTTCAATACTGAAGTAGTTTAAGCATGTCAGGGAGATCGTGTGTTACTGATTCAAGCTATTTTTGCTTTGTGTGTAATGAATATTTGGTTGAAAAAAAGGATATGCAATATCAGAATCGTTAAAATATGCATGTTTACATTACATTTTGGTTTTGCTGTCAAAAACTTGGACAAACCGTGGACACTGAAAATATTTTGTAATAGTTGCAGAGCTGTTTTATACAAGTGGTCCAATGGCAAGAAAGTCTATTTCGATTGTTCAATTCCAGTACTTCCGAGAATGTCAAATAACCACCAAACCGATTGTTATTTCTGTTTAACAAAAGTTGCTGGATTCAATGTGAAAAATCGAAAAAATATTACTTACGCGAATGTCCCATCGGTTTCCAAACCAGTTCAACGTCCACCAAATGATCCATTACCAGTCATTCCCGGTGCCACGAGCAGTGAGTCCGAAACATCGTTCACCAGCGGTGGTAGCTGATGATGAAAGCCATTTAGTGACTCAAGCTGATTTGAATGATCTAATTCGGTATTTACATTTAATAAAGCAAGACACAAAATTACTAGCTTTACGCATGCAGCAGTGAAAACATCTTGCAGTTGTCACAAAAGTAACAACCTATAGAGATAGAAGCTTGGAATTGGCTGCATATTTTGAAAAGAAACACTCTATTTTATACCGTATACTGATGTTGATGGTTTATTTCAAAAAATGAACAAGCCATATGACAAAACTGAATGGAGATTATTTATTGATGGCCCTAAGTACAGTTTAAAGGCTCATCTTTTGCATAATGGGAATGGAAAACCATCCATACCAATTGCTCATGCCATTCAATAACTGAAATTTTGACACTACTCAAATACAACGATAATAAATGGAAGATCTGTGGTGACCTTAAGGTGTGTGTTTTAAATTCTTTGTGTATATAGTATAGACCATCGTAAATAACTGTAAATTAATATGTTTCGGGTTTGTTGACTGGTAAGCAAGGAGGTTTTACAAAATTTTGATGTTTCCTTTATCTATGGGATAGTCGCGCTACATGTCATCATTACGTCAGAACAGAGTGCCCAAAAAGAACTGAGTATTCACCAGGAAATTAAAACATTTCAAATAAACCATTAATTGATCCAAATGATGTTTTTCTTCCGTCGCTGCACATAAAATTGGGCCTTTTTAAGAACGTTGTCAAGGCTCTGGACAAAGATGGTGCAGCATTTTAATATTTGTTAGCGGTTTTTCCTAAAATGTCTTTTGCCAAATAAGGCTAATTTGTTGGCTCTCAGATCAAGAAGCTATTGAAGGATGACAATTTTTCCCAACGTTTATTGGAGAAAGAATATGCAGAAATGCCTGGAAATCTTTCAAGAGCATCCTGAACAGTTTTCTTGGAAACAAACGAGCAACGAGCAAGGAGAGCGTGCTCGCCAAGATTTAATGAAAATGGAAAGAAATTATCAAGGATTTTGGAACAAAAGCATTTTGGGAGACTATTGCTGGACACTGACACGTGAAACCGAACCAATAAAATACAAACGATGTTCAAATAACGCCTATCACTTTTGAGAATTCATTGATTTTTTAATAAACTAACGATTTTTTATGTAAAAAACTAAAGCAAAATTTTGTTTGTATATCGAAAACCTGACGTGATAAAGAAAAACCAATTGCTGATTCGAATTCAGCCCAGCAAATTATCCTAGGAAAGATAGGAAAGATATTTGGTTGCTCCAGTCCAAAATCTTGTTGGCTAGTGTAGTTTTTATTAAAGTTTTTTTGAAAGAACTTAACTGTGAATAAATGTGTGAAGTTTAGTTCTATTAAATTGCGTATTTATATCTTTACAACAACTTTTCAGTTCAACTTCTAAATGTGTACTCACTTTTGCTCGCTACTGTATATATGTATATATATATTCTTTTTTCACTATTTATTAATATTTAAACTCACATATTAACACAAAATCATTTGGATGAAAACTAAAGAAAATCAATGAGTCTATAAAATTACGCATAGTTTTTTGATGATCTGCCATAAAACCAGATGTTTCATATCAAAGCAGAAGCACACAAATTTTTCTTTCTTTGCTAGCAACAATTGTATGTATTTCCTTCCCCAAAAATACAAAGAAAATATAAAATAAAATTGGATCACAAGTTGAATTTTTGTATTTTAAATTAAAATTAAAATTAAAAATATTCTAGTTTTTATTTCTTCGTTTTTCTCCAGCAATTTATGGCAATTGCGTTTATTTTGTAGTTTTGTTTGTGCTTTAAATTTAAGTTGAATTTATTACTTTTTCTTACGAGTAATTTATAGATCATGAGGTGCGTTGGTTCGTATAGCAGCTGATCTTAGAAAAATCAATTCCACAAATAATTTTACGAGTTTTTAATAAAATATTTTGGCAATAATATAAATATCCTCTTTGTGCTTTTCTTCTTAAAAAAAGTTGTAAAAGTAAATATTTTTAAATAGAATGTTATTGTAATCAGCAAAATCACAAATCGAAAATTATTTTATAGACCAAAACGAAAAACTATTTAACAAAATATTTATAATAATACGGTTTAATTAATTAAATTCGGTAATTAAGAGCCCGTTATAAATAAACATAGCACAGTATAAAATTGCGAAAGATATATCTGGAACAAACATTAAAATGTAGGCCGATCATCGAAGTGGCTGATCGGAAAAGGTATGAGTTCAATAGTTAATGTTAAACATGAGTATGTGTAAGACGAGGAATCCTAAAAAGACTATCGTATCGGGGTCTAAAATCAGTGCAGTTGTGCTGGCCTACATATTACTTAAAAATTTAAATTTATATTCATAAAAATTTAAATTCATAAAAGTTTCGATTGCAAACAAAATTTTAATAAAAATTTGTTTCAATGGATAAAAAAAAAAAAAAAAAAAAAAATATGAAAATTTGTTTGTTTCGAAAATAATTTTTATGAATATGGCGGTAAGTAAAGAACTAAACATAATATAGACATTTTTGGATTCTATTAAGTGAAAATTAATAAAGATCATTTTCGATTTATAAAAGGTTCGATTATAAACAAAATTTATATGAAAATTTGTTTCATAAACACCTTTTACTAATCGAAAATATTTTTTATGAATATGTATGTTGAGAACTAAAAAGAAAATACAAACTTTTAGATTTTATTATGGGATAATAATATTTGTAAAATAATTCGTAAGCCAGCACACTAGAAACATAAAAAACTTTCATACTATTTATGTTCTATAAACCATCTATAAATCGAAAAAAAAAAAATTATGGATACGGGGTATATATCTGTGTTTATTTAAATTGAGCTTTCGAGTTCAAATTTCAAATAGTCAATACTCATTTTTTAAAGGTACTAAAATGCAAATCGAGGATAGAATTTACGAAAATTTAAGTGTCAAACGAACTGACACATACTGTGCTTACAAACATATTCATTTTATGACGTATATAACCGTTTCTCTGAGCGGCTAATTCGAATTACAATGGATCATTTCCGGACCATGTTTACTCTTGCTGATAATGTGCATCTATCAAGACCCGAACAGTGCTTACTAAGGAAGCTGTAGCCACTGTTCAGGGAAGCACCTTCTCAGCAACTGGTGATCTGTCCTTTCACTTTATGGAAGATGTTACGAGAGGAGCTTGGCTTAAAAGCTTCTAAGATTCAACTTGTGCAGGAATAAAGTCAAGCGACCATCGTATGCGCCGCCAATTCGTCGAATAGGCTGAAGCGCAAGTTAATATTGATATTGAATTTTTATTCAAAATTTTGTTTCCGATTTAGCCCATTTTTTGTTGAATGGGTACGTAAATAACCAACATTGTTGCATTTGGAGTGAGCATAATTCACAAGCTTTTGTTGAGAATTCCGTTTGGTGCACCTTATGGACTTAAAAACTATGATGGTCAGAATGTTACTGTCAATAGAAAAGGGTATAAAGACATAATTAAAAATTGTTTCGTACCTAAATCAGCTGGCATGTGGTGCCAACTAAACGGAGCCATATACAACACAACGCGCACTACGATTGATTTACTCAGAAAAACTTTTAATGAAAGAGTAATTGCACGAATTGTTTCAATTATTTGGTCACTAAGATAATGTGATTTGACCACATTGGGTTATTTTCTTTGGGGTTCTATAAAGTCACTTGTCTACTGCTATAAACCATATACAATTTAACACCTGGAAATAAATATTTCAAGAGTAATTGGCGATATACGGCCACTTACGCTACGAAAAGTTTGTGAAAATTGGTGTTCCAGATTACGTCTTTTACGCATGGCCGAAATCATATTTAAACATTATTGTCATAAAGTTTTCTAATCTACAAAGCCCTTATCATTGATATTGTTATGTTTTAACCTCTTTTAAAACGTTTGAGTTCTTTTAAATTGTGTTAAAATAAAAATAAATACCACTT
The DNA here is from genome assembly GCA_023159175.1 of Wohlfahrtia magnifica. NCBI lineage: Eukaryota > Metazoa > Arthropoda > Insecta > Diptera > Sarcophagidae > Wohlfahrtia > Wohlfahrtia magnifica. The sequence continues at coordinate 1,570,908 of JAKWBJ010000187.1, read as the reverse complement.
TGTTGTTGTTTTACAGTTTCATTTTCTCACTTTATCTTTATACAGTTTTTCTTAATACTGCATCTTAATACTCGTTAATACAACAGTTTTATTTACGCCTAAACACGACTTTATTTTATGACAGTCAAACGATAACTAACTATTTATGCATAAGGCGCCACCTTTTATTTACAATTTAAATTACTTCCGAATGTTCTTATTCTTGCTACAACATTCGGATTATTTCCTTTAATTCAAATGTAACGCACAAAGATGGTCAAATTGGCAGTGCTGCCAAATACACAAATAAGTATGGCATTGACAGGGTGACACATTAATGCCAAATATACCAAAATCCTGCAATACAGTTTTAAAGGCGCTGGTGTGGTATTTTCTTTTTAGGCAATTTTATTTTCGTAACAATATTAAAAATAAATTTCTTTGTTTTATTATAATTTAGGCTTGTGTAGCTGTAAATACAAACACCCGACAGTTTTACTTCGAAAATCAATCATCAAATCGGTCTACTTATAGACGACAAAATTGTGTTTGGCGATGAGGTTCATTTTTGCATCAATAAAGCAAATTTCCGCATATGAAGTGAAACCGATCTATAACAGACTCTGTTGACTCCATTACATCTCAAAAATGAAGCCACAGCTCGCTATCGCGCTATGATCAGTGACTTTTTGTTTGTCAATTTGTCAATTTACATCCAAGGTCTCGTAAGTTAACACCACACTATTGGTACAGAACAGGACGTCCAAAATGCACTTAGGCAAGAGCTGCCACGGTGGCCATATGTTCGAAATCATTTCTTATTAATCTTTCATATAAAAAATATTTTGAAATTAAATATAATTTTTTTGTGTTACTTTTTAGAATTTAAAGTACTTCTGTCTCTCTCACCTCTTTTAATACTAATACGCAATTTTGGTTTCTGTGATGTTGTTTGTTTGCATAACCAATGATTAGGCTCTTATTTACATAGAGCAACTATTTTTCTCGCCTTTACATAAATATGTATATGCTAATAAACACCTAATAAAAGGCTTTAAAATAATTTTATTATATATTTGATTGTTTTCAAATAAACTTTAAGTACTATTTAGCTTATAAAAATATACTCTAAAACAATTTTCTATAAATATCATAAAATATAAAAATAAGTTCTAATGTTTTAACAGTCAAAACAGAAGTTTTTGTAGTAAAAATTCCACAACTCTTACAAAACATTCTAATTTTGTATGAATTAAAGGAAGACGGTGGTCAAACAAGTCTTACAAAATGATCTGCGTTCCTAAAACGATCCTCAATCATCAATTTCGCCCACCATCGAGTAACACGCGGCCATAGACAGTTAATTGTCACGGGAGATAAGAAACGGTACCAAGACATAAATGTGAAAGAAAGAAAGGAGTGGGTGGCTCCAGGAGATACGTGATAGTCCAGAGTCAAACCTAACATCTGTTTGGTGAGACTGTAAAATGCTCGAAAGTATTGCCTTGGTAAAAAACACTCTCCGCATAACCTACCTACACTGCTTGAAACAGGCTATTCGACTAAATATAATCCAAGGACAAACCCCTACTCCATACTTCTTCAAGACAGCCTCGGGCCCCATCAAGTCATCAGAACCGCAATCAAAAAGCTATTACATATTTGATTTGCATGATTTTTTTTCTGTCTACAACGCAGGTATTTCTTTGAAAAAAAAAAATACTCCAAAAATAATATGTATTTTGAATTGCTGTAAAAAAGCAGGGACTGAAATCGAATCCAAACGGGTTCAGCTCCGCTGTTTATAAAAACTTTGAACTCGTACCCAGTGAACCCATCTGAGAAATAGTTCAAAGATTCATAAAAAAAATATAAACAATTTGTTTGTATTATTGTAACGATTATATGTAACGTACAATCTTCACACAAAATAGATTAGAAGGGGAAATCCTCTTTTTCTGTTTAAAAATTTATACGTGCAAAGAGAAGAGTGTTGTTAAGGAAAGATTTTGTGAAGCAAATTCTTCGAATGTAAATGTCACCGGTTCGATTGATAACTTATTTAAAAATGAAACTGCAATAAATGTACATATAAATGCATGACAAATTTTCAAGACTGTGAAAGGAAAAATATGTTATAATTTTAGGAGAAACATTAAACGGTAACTGATTAATTGGATAAAGCGCTTCATATTATATTCGCAAAACCTGTTACGCAAGTATACGTCGCCGCAAATAGCATATATTAAACGAAAATTACTTTAATAAATAAATACATTTCGCACTACCATCTTAAATTTTTTAAATTTTGAACTCAACTCGAACCCGAACCTGAACTTTTTATTTTGATTGACCGGAAACTGAATTTGGACCTATTTGTACAGGTTTCCATTCCCTGCAAAAAAGGATCAAAAAGCTATTGTTTTCTCTGACTATTGCCAGCTGCGATGAATACAATACATTCTTTATAAGTCCTTTCACTAAAACGGTATGTTTAAATTATTCGCTTACGGCGTAAGTTACCTCGCTCTACGCCTACATTTTCAAAACCTATCTCTTAGCATACCACCGAATCACTTCCTTTAAAGAAATATGATATTGGCTTCAAACATGGAGCGCCTTAAAAGACAGAAAGTTTTTCTGAGACGGGGTTTGGAAATTGGCTTAGAGGTGAGGAAGAGATATAAGCAGTAATTTGATAAATTTGTTATTTCATTATTTCTTTTCCGCTAAAAAACGAACCGAATAAATTTGTAGTCCAAATGCGCAAATTACACTTTTTTTGTTCTAAATAAGCTACCAAAGCCTTTAAATAAAAAACCCACCCGGGTTTTTTTATATATAATACCCAATAAATTTACCAAGTGAGTTGCCAACCCTGGTACTAGGTCACTTAACTCCAGCCTTAACGCTGTAAAACTACACTCACCACAACATCAATGTGAAATAACAATAAATGCATAAAAATGTGTTTTTTCTAACTTTTTGTAATAAAATATATTTGTATCTGTTTCTATAGCTTCCCTAACCTGGTTAATCATATCACTTGTAAACTGTAACTCCGATATTAGAATTTGTATGTCTTTGGATGAAAGTGATGAATATGAAATCAATGCGAAACATTTTTCCATAAAACGAAGAAGATGATGTTTGGAGTAAAAAATTGAATGCAATGAAGTTTATTTCCTTTATACCATGTAGTAAAAATTTCAGACGAGAATATCATATCCACACATCCGGAGCCAACACAATTTACCGCTTTCAGATGCCATGATATATTGCGACCCTCAACATTAGAAAAATAATAATTGAAATTATAAATAAGTATGGGAGAGAAAAAGTGTAAAAATTGAGAAACTTCAACTTCGCGCTCACATATTTTTGTACTAATTTTTATAGGTGTGTATCGAACAGACCACAAATAATAAACGAGTATAATTTTAACATGATTTCTCCTCACTTCGACGAGACTATTTATATTGAATTCCTTATAACAGACAATTATTTCAGAAACATATATACTAGTAATCACTAAAATCCAAAAGTTTGAATATCTAAAAGTAATTAAAAAAATATTTTCATAATTAAATATCCGGTGTTTTTTTACAGTTACATAAGTAAAATCACATCAATTTTCACAATTTGCAATAACTCTTTAAATGTTGATTTCCAGGTATTCAGTTGTCTGTGATTTATCAATGTAGACAAGTAACTTTACAAAGAAAATAATCCATACTCGATCTTGGTGGTCAATTAATGGCTCCGTTACGTGAAATTACTCTTTTATCAAAAATTTTTTTGAGTAAATCAATTTTATTGTACATTGTGTGGCATGTGGCTCCATCCTGTTGGAATCACATGTCAGCAAGATTAACGCCAGCTAATTGAGGTAAGAAAAAATGTCTAATCATGTCCCTATATTCTTCACCATTGACAGTAACATTCTGACCATCGTCGTTTTTGAAGACATATGAATTAATGACACCCCCAGTCCATAAAGAGCACCAACGAGTAATTTTCTGTGGGTGTAAAAGTGTTTCAACAAAAGCTTGGGGCTTAATCCCATTCAACCAAAAAATGGACTTAATCTGAAAACAAAATATTGAATGGATATTAAAGTCTGGTCTAAGTCTACCATAATGAAATGTCAAACCAAACTAAACAAAAAGCAACAATCAGCTATTAAATCGGTTGTCCAATAAAGCAGTATCGCCACGTCAAAGCTATGAACCTATAAAAAACCCTATACTAGTAGTAAAACTGTAGTGAATTACTATTGACTTTGTCATCGGTGGTAATGACATTTTTTATCCCAGAAAATGGTCTTGCTATTGACATTTGGTAAGTGTTTGACACTGACAAACCACTATTATTATTATTGTTTTAAGTTTTGGCTTTGTAGTTCTTAAAAGATCGTATGAAGGTAATTAAAGAAAAGCGGGGTGGCGTGGTGCATTGGTTAGAGTGCATATGTAATAACACAAGTGGACCAGGTTGAGCCCCAGCATAAGACATGCCGAACAAATTTAATTGTGGTTTCGAGTTTTTAATAAGGCTTCAACCTCCTTCCAGACAACTGCAGCTGAAAAAAAAGAAAAAGCCCCCCCCCCCTCCTCCGTGATCATCCAGCTCACCTCTAGCGATGATGATAAATATCAGACGAATGATCACCTACTGGGATAAAATTACAGTGCTAAGTAAAGACCACCACCACCACTTAGCAAGCATCTTTACCACCACAATCATATGGAGGGAAGCCACAGTGGATCTATATCATCTACCTGGCTTAAAAAGTCAATTTGATTAATGAAACTGAAACAGAGCAATGGATGCTTTGTAGAAAGCCAATATGCTCCCTAGAGGAGTGACGGAGAAGGTTTTCGTAATTTTTGTATACCATATATAGAACTGTTTTCATACTGATAATAGCGGTTAGATGTTAACATAAAAAACTATGTTCAAACATATGAATGTGTACATAAGTCTTGAAATAATTTTTTTATTATAATTATAGGAAGCTAATACATCCTTATTAAATTCCTAAAAGTCTTAAGCAGATTACGCAAAATTTCTAAAGTTATTTTTAAATTTAATTGGTTATTAGCAGGGAAACGGAATATATGCTCTTAAAAAGTGTTTTATGCGCATAAAATATGAAGTAAAAATCCGAAAATATGATCTAAACGTTCAAAAATATGCTCTACAAAAGAAAATTCCTTCTTTGTTAATAGAAAAACGAGATTTATTCAACAATTCAATATCTTAATAATACAAATAATTATACAATAGAACCACTGATTATTGAAGTCCCATGTTTTCATACTGTTAATACGCAGTGCTTCAAATCTATACATGAAGCTAAACTTCAACTAAATTGGCAGAACTGACAATGCTTCCTGAGACTACACAATTTTCAAGTCCAAAGGCCCAGGTATCATCATTACTACACCAGGGGCCGAATTACCGCTTTCGATATCGAATAGTCTATCGTACGAAGGTAAAATTCGATACGCATCAAGTTTCCTGATTACCGCATTCGATTGGCATATGTATTTTGCTACATTAAGTACTTTGTTTTTGCATAATCTGTTTTGGTTTAATTTTAATAATCAATTAATATTATAGGCTGCTTGGAGCTTTTTAAGTAACTTTTCAATGAAACCGAGGTTTGCAACAATACAAATTAGTTTTGCTCTTATATTTATTTATTTCAACGCTTAAAATTGCTAAGACCTTTTCACATTGTAAGCGTAGAAATTGATGGCCTTAACCGAAGTTTCCCAAGGAGTTATAAATAGCACGGGCGGCAAAGAAGGGTCTGGATACATTTCCTTAAAAATTTGAACTCTAGGTTGATTACAACTCTAGGGTGATTACAAAAATTTTTACAGCTTGTCAAGAATCTAGAAAAATTATTGTTTGTCAAAATTTTTTAACACACAGGCGTGGTGGTGTGCTGTCATCTGTGTCAATGGGTAATGTGGATATTGAGGAATCAGATGCTCTTGATGTTCTGGGCATGAGAATTCACTGTGACGTTCGTTGGAATGATCACATATTTCAAGTGTCGAAAGAAGCATTCAAGTGCCTTGGTTTTTTGAGACGGTGCAAGACATACCTCACCCCATCTGATCTCCTTAATTTTACAAGACCTATATCCGTCCCAAAATGGAATACAACTCTCATGTATGGGCCGGTGCTTCAAAGTCTATTTTGGAGCTACTCGACCGCGTACAGGAGAGGGCGAAGATGCTCATCAATGACGGTAGGGTAGCCAACTCTATCGATTCATTGGAGCACCGTCGCAATTTGGCGTGTGTTTCATTGTTCTATCGGTACTATAACGGAATGTGTTCTAACGAAATTAAGGAATTAATTTCCAAAAATCATATATTTCTACGTAGTACTCGTATTTCTCGTAGAGCGCATCCCTTTGTAGTTGATTGTCTAGTAAATCGCACAACGCATTATAGGGTAAATTCGTTCTTTGGTCGCACTGTTCGGTTGTGGAATAATCTTCCAGCGAAAGTATTTCCTGCTACTTACGACATGAGTAAATTTAAATCGAACGTCCATAAACACTACTCCCTCTATCCTCCTTCCAATAACCTATTTTCCTAGTACCAGCATAATGCACTGCATGAGTAGGGGCCATCCCTTGGGTGCTGGTCTTATATAAAAAAAAAAATCACTTTTTTTTAGTTTTCTTTAGTGAGTTAATAACGTTAGTCTACTTGGTTCCTAGTTTAGTACATCTAAAATATTTTTAATTGCATTTTTAAAATAGGTGTTGGAAAAAGTTCGCTTCCAAATTTGACCAAAAATTAAACGCTTTCATATATTTAAAACGAGTTTTGCTAGCATTTTTGGATAAAGCCATTATTCCACCAGCGTGGAGCTACTGAACGAAAAACAGATCCAGTTGCGTTTTGCAGGCCTTTACGGAATATAAATCAACACCATTAAGAAAGTTCTGCAGAGATCGAAGCAAAATGCTAATCTGAAGGCGCAAGGTTCAAAATGTCCCTGCCAAGCTCTTTCAGGTTCATTAAAGATGTGTGTGGTATGGCGTTACTTGATGGAACACAATAACTTTTCTGTTAATCAATTCTAGCCGTTTTAATTGATTTATTTGCTGCAATCCTATTAACTGTTGACAGCTGATATCAGAATCAATCGCCTGATCAGGTTCTAGAAGCTCAAAATAAACAATTCCCTTCCAATCCCACTAGAAACATAGCATATCCCTTCTTGGTGTAATTTTGGCTTGCCACCGCCTGTGAGTCTTCGCCTTGCTTCGTCCACAATCTTGTTTGCACATCATTGTCATATATGATCCGCTTTTTATTGCTCGTAATCATTCGGACGTATCAAACAAGCTCCAAGTTGCCTGATGCAAATAATATTACCGAGATGTTAAACTTTAGAGTCATCTACCTACAATTTGTAAGCGAAGTCAATGTGTTCGATTGTTACAATTTTTTTCATAATCAAGTCTTTTTTTTATATATAAATGTCAAAAATTTTGCAATGTTGAATCTGGCAACCCCATTTTTAGGACACTTGCTTTACATTTGCAATTGCTTTATTTACATTTTTATGTTGATCTTCAGTACGTACGCATAAGCGATGCAGTACGTGAGCAATTCATGTAACGTGCGTAAGTTTAGGGTCAAACACTTTATGTCTTCGGCAGGTTTTATTATATACTAAGCAGCGTTTACCACAAAAAGCAAAATCAAGGTAAATTTTACTTACGTTCAAAATCTTTACGAATCTGCAACAAGTTGTGCAATTGTGAAGTAATTGGTTTTATCCAATAAAGAATTTTGACTTGATGCTTCTTTATCACAATGCAGAATTGGGTAGAATAATATAGGATTTATTCAATTTTACAGAACGTACTTGCCTGTTAGGCGGTGATAAACTTAATTGAGGTCTAGGTGACGCAAAAAACTTAATTGATCGATAGCACATGGGCTGAAAAATCCAAGGCTTAGAGAGCTGTTAAAAGTACATGATATTCTATTGACTAGTTTGTGAGTTATTGTGCTAAGAGTGACGCTACTTTTGTTATTTTCAGAGCAATAGATCATTAACAATTTCGTGTTTTAATTCTTTACTGCTTCTTGATGGGAAAAAATACCACTCAAGTGAAGCAATGGCTTGAAGAGTGTTATGGGGAGTACGCTCCATCAGAAACAATAAAGAGTTGGTTTGCTAACTTCAAACTTAGTCGTAGAGACACCGAAGATGCAAAACACAGTGGGTGTCCAAATAAGGCGGTAACACCAGAAAACATAAAAAAAAATCCACAAAATCGCTTTGAATAATCGAAAAGTGAAGTTGCGTGAATTAGCTGACATCGTAAAGATATTAAAAGAACGTGTTAGCTTTATATACCATGAGCATTTGACTAGAAGAAAGCGCTGTTTACAGCGGGTGCCGTGTTTGCTCACTGTTGGTCACAAACAAGTCAATCAAAATAATGGCAAATCTACATGACTTGAACTCTGAAATGCTCTCTCGCCAGATCTGGCTCCCAGCGACTACTGGCTGTTGGCAGACGTCAAAAAATGCTTATCGGTAAGAAATTTCGCTCGAATAAGGAGGTTATCGTTGAAACTGAGGCCTATTTTGAGACAAAAGATAAATGTTCTACAAAAGTGGTACTGAAATATTAAAGCGGCGCTGGAATAATTGCCTCGTTCTTAATGGCGATTATGTTGATGAATAAAGCTAATTATGAACAAACAAAAAAGTACTTTTTTTGTTAGACCCGGTACTTTTTAATTTTTTAATCAAAAAAGCTACGACTTGGTCAGAGTTTAAAACAAAAATTTGTTTTCCAAATATGCTTTAAAATGGTCTGAAATGTTTTTTAAATACGAAAATATGATATTGAAACTGAAATATGCAAAATAATGCTGTTATGAGCAAAATATGTAAAAATATGCATTAAAACGTTAATGCTAAACTTAACTAAAATTCACGAAACAGATAAATAACTTAAATTCGACTTGATTGAATGCATGAGAAAAAGCCTGCAAGTGTATATTTCTGGTTTTCCTGGTTATTAGTGTGTTTAATACCTTTCGCTTTTTAATAAATTTAAATAAAATCGAGAAAGATTTTAACAATTAAAATCCAAGACAAGCTTGAAATCGGTTCGTTGATCATATCAATTTTTTTTTTCTTTTCTCCATCACTCGTCTAGGGAGCATAAAGCATACATTGCTTTATTTTAGATTCTTTAATCAATTTGATCTTTCAGTCTAAGTAGATGATTAATCCACTGTAGCTTCCTTCATATGATTTTCCATAGGGGTGAAGACCCTTGCTAATTGGTGCTGATCTTTACTTTAACATTGTAATTTATTCACAGTATGTGGCGTGCTTTCCTGATCATTCGTCTGATGTTTGTCATTACTGCCAGAGGTATGCAGCGGAAAGATCAGGGGGCTCCTTCTCCATTTTTTTTTTTTTTAATAGAGTTGTGTGGAGGTAATTGTAGCCTCTGTATTAAACATTCAAAACCACAATTACATTTTTCTTCGTCATGTTCTCTGCTGGGGCTTGAACCTGGGTCGTTTGTGTTGTTATGCGTGCGTTCTAACCACTACACCACACCACCCCCTTCACGTAAAGGTTACAAAAAAAAAACCTACAAAAGTTTTTGATTCTCAGCACCAAGTTTTATTTTGGGTGTATTAAGAAATTTTCAAAAAACGAAATATCATATAATCAATCTATTCAAGTATATGCTCTTCGTTGATCATGTCACCAAACAGCCATCAAAATTAGTCGACAAATAAACATCAGGCTTACTACCGGGATATCTATTTTAGAAGAGCCTAACATCAGTTTATTAAAATTGAAATCAATGATAAACAATTTTTCAAATCCCTAATGAAGGAAACGTAAAAGATCTGCAAAAGTTCTAAAATTTGTTGTTAAGTAGTCTCATGCAAGTTGTGAAACACCTACAAAAGGCCATTCCAATAATTTAAAGTTTTTCTTTCACATTTTGAATACGAAAATATTCACGTTTTGTTGTATTATTGGTAACCCTGTTAATTATATTATTGGCCCATTTTTAATGACTTAAAAATATTTATTTTGGCGTTTTATGGTTTGTTTTCATAGCCCCATGGGAAAATGCCAGCAAATTGTTCTTTGATATAATTGAGTATCAATAAAATGCTTATTTTCATATAAAAACACTAAAGGAATTTTTTTTTTTGCTTTTAATTAACTTTAAAATTAAGAAAATAAACAAAAATGATAAAAAAAACAATTTTTTAAGATTAAGTTTTTTATTAAAGAAAAAAACAGCACTTTTTTCATTTTGTATTATTTCCTATGATTTTACCTTAGATTTTATTTTATTTTCAACACTTGCTGCTTATGAAATCATTAAATTCACTTTAAATTAATTTTACTTAAGAATTTTCAAATATATTTTTCCTTTTTAAAAATATATTTATTTCTCTTTGTGTTAAATATTTCTTCTTGAATTATTAATAAAATTTTCTTTTTTTTTCTTTTTCTTTTTCACTATGAAAACCTTTAATTTATTATTTTGCGAATATGATTATTGTTTACATTGATATTTTAAATATTTTTTGCACTTCTTTAGAATATTTTTTCTTCTTTTTTTCATATATTTTCAACTGCACTCATACACTTGAGTTGTATACGTGGCGTATAATTAATAAAGAAAAAAAAAAAACAACATTTTTTATAGTGAAAACAAAATATTCTTGTATGCGTTCTTTCTTTGAGTTCTTGTTTTTTCCTAACGCGCGCTTGTAACGTATACGTCTAGACCAACGGAAAACTCGTTACCAACTGATTTTACGCTTATCCGTTCGAGTATGAACAAGAAGAAACAATAAACAAAACACGGCACGGCATGTCGAAAACTATTAAAACAGCAAATGGTTATTTGCACACGAAGTGCAATTGTATGGCAGTCGGTAAAAGGTCGGTTTTATTCGCCTTTAACAATCGGTTTTTTATTCTTCTGTTGTGTTGTAAGGGAAATGCCGGCAAAAGTTAACAAGCAAAAATAAAAAAGGAGCACAACACCAACACCACTCAGTCAGTCAGCATTCAAATGTTGCTCTGCAAATACTCATGGACAGCGGGTGGTATGTTCTCTCTCTCTCATTGTGCAAGCACTCTTTGCTGCAAAAACATATGTTTTTTTCAGAGCCAGTAACATCGCAAAAGAATTTATTTACAAACACATTGGGAGAAAGATTTTTTTGGCGGGAAATTATTCTTCTCAAAACTTTACAAAAATGTTGTTAACAAATGCTTATAAACATTGTTGCTGGTTCGCACGTGTACGAAAAGTTGTTTTTGCCGCAAAATTGTTATTTTCCGTTATGAATGGGCATGCGTTAAAATTAAAAGGAAATCCTTGTCAAATTATAGTCTTATAAAATATATATATACATACACACACTTACACATTTATACATATAAATACACATACATATACATATACTTATAAATATGTTCGTATGTGTATGCTCCCAATGTTTACTTTGGGGAACCTAAAGTTTGTCAGTCTGTACGCTTTAGCCAATCAAACTGTGACAAAATTACGCGCAGCAAAATATTTTAGTAGAGAAACGTTAAGAAAAATTCTAATGTTAGTACGAACACAACAACAGCAACAACAATTTTGTGGTGGATAAAGATGTTCATCATGTCAACAAATACCCCAAAAAAACTGTGTTTGCTTGTGGATTCTTAAAAATAAATGACTTGTTGATTATGGTGCACATTTTTGTTTTTGTCTCTGTTTTTATTTCTTGAGAAAAATTATCTTTAATTGAGTTGAGTTGAGATGATCATCGATTTTGATTTGAAGGAATTTTTTTAAATTTTTGAATGGAAAGATAAAAGAAAGTATGAAGATTGTGAATTGTCAGTGTGTAGAAATGTTGAAACCGTGCTATAAAACATATAGTAGGCTCTTACAAAATATAATTTTGTTTCAGCCAATATTAAGAGCCTGATTGTGATAAATACCAATGCGCTTATAACCGTTAAATTCCTCTATTTATTAATTACTAAACAGAACATATCTAATATTATGGCTGAAGAATTTAGATGGATTTCCTCAATGTAGTGTGCCTTCTAACAGGAACTTCAGAGCTTTGATAGTGTAATAAAAAGGGAGAAAAATTATTTCTACTAATAAAACCTATTTTGATTTAATGGCTGTGCCAACAGCAATTTCATTATGAGATGGCTGCATAGCGGGACAAACAGCGAAAATATTATATTTATTAATTGCCTAACGAATGGCTAATAAGTAAACTATCGTGGCATAATTATTCTCTCAATAAAAAAGTTCTTACAAAACAATTGTTAACCAGGATTTATCAGAAAGTGGAGCGGCTAATTCGCAAGCAACGTGCAGGTTTCCGAACAAATAGGCCTTGTATATATCAAATCAAAACAACTGGAATTATGGTCGAACAAGTCAACAAGATGCAATCACCCCTTTTTACAGCCTTAATTCATTATAAAACTGCTGATAACGTGGCACGCGAATACATTTGAGCGGCGTTACGATGTAGGTATGCAGCTCTAAGTATATCCGCCATGTAAAGGCACAATATGACAATTTCAAAAATAGATTTCTCTACAACGGCAGATATTCTAAAAGCTTCAGCTCAACTTCCGGTGTCAGGCATAATCATTCTCGATAATGTTCTTTTTCAGGCGACAGTATTTAATGTATCCTTATGGAGTATCTTGAGGATCTCAGCTACGCCGCCGACCTATGTTTATCATAATCTCAAGAATCGTGCTTCTAAGGAAATGGGTCTGGAGAACATACGGACATGTTCTGCTATTTGAGCAGCTTAATCACATCCGAAAGAGGAGACCATGAAGATGTGGATAAACGTATAAACAGTAGCTAAAGCAGCGTTTGATCAATGAAGTTAAGTGTGGAAGTCAACAGCAAAACCACCAAATTTCGAGTTTTTAAATCAAATGTGGCTGCGAAACCTGGTGGCTGATAACTGGTATTATATTAATATTTAAGCCATACTCCATCACGAACATAGCCTTTTTATAAAGAATCTTCAGTTATGTCTGAAGGTGGTTATCCCCCAAGTGGTTCGTGGCAGCCAACGTCTTCGTAATCTAGGTGGACTTCACTCTAAGCTGGCATGAGAGAATCTCACTGTATATTTTCCTAAGCGTGTAGCATATAGCCAGTTGTACTCGTGTGTCATTATTTGGGTTTTGAAATCCTCTTCTGCAGTTAGTAGTAGTAGGTAATCAATTGCAAAATACTTGTTTTTTTCTCCCTCACTCCTATTGGGAGCTTATTGGCTTTCTGCAAAGTATCCATTACTTTGTTTCAGTTTCAGTTATTAAGTTAATTTTCAAGCTAAATAGCTGGTTAATCTACTATAGCTCGCCTCCGTATGATAGTGTGTAGTGGTGAAGATCGTGGATAAGTAGTAGTGATCCTTACTCAACATCGCAATTTTTTTTCCCCAGTAGGTGGCGTTTACTCCTGATCATCCGTCTGATGTTTGTCATCATCGTCAGAGGTAAACTGGAGGGTCAGGGCGGCTTCTTTAGATAGAATTGTCTGGAAGTTAAGGTCTCTTTATTAAACACTCGAAATCGCAATTAAATATTTTCTTGTCATGTCCTCTGCTGGGATTTGAACCTAAGCCGTTGTATGCCTGCGCTCTAACCACTACAACACGCCACTTCTCGCAAAATACTTTTAGGGTCCATTTAAGTTCTGCGTAAACCAGCCACGTTGCGGACCCATAGAGTTTTACAGACTTGACACATGCGTTGTAAACGTTGGTTTTTCTTCCAGGGCAGATATTGCGTTAGCTAACGAAAGCGGAACGAGCCTTACTAATTGTGCCTCGAAAGTCTTGTACAATATCACCTGGAAGAAAATTAAGCTACCCAAGTAACGAAAACGCTAACGTTCTCGATCGGCTTTTTATCGTCCGTGAAAGATGGTAATTATGTGGTTTAATAATGTATGCTTTAGCTTTCGTGACGTATATAAATCATCGCTTTTTGCCTGCTTGTTTTCGCGAGTAGGACTATGTCATCAGCATTGTCGAGGTCCTAGATAGTTTATATGAGTAAGGATATGATGGTCAAGAATTATTCAGAGTTTTCGCGCAGGTGTGGTGAAGAGTAAGTGACAGTGAAAATATGGCGTCGCAAATGAATGTGGATAGGCTCCAACCTGCTCAAACTAGGAGATCGTTGGTGTGAAATTCGCAGGGTATCAGCACCCACGGTTGTCTAAGAACAACATAGCGTTGCATATTAACTGCGGAAATTAAAGCTTCTGGCAAAATCTTCCCTCAAGGCGATTTCAAAAACAGAAACAGCTAGAGAAAGTTTTTGGAGCCCTTTGCTCTAACCAACAGCCTAGTTCAGCACACATATATATTGCACTAGAGTAATACTTCTCGCATTGCTGGAAACTTTTTTTTGATTTCAGGAACTGGCAACGCTAACGTCAATAGCTAAAATCTGGGAACACCATAATAAAGTTTGACATTTTTTAGCATAAATGTATTCACAACGTTTTGATGTACAAATTGTATTTATTTGGCTTACAGTGCGGCAAGCAATTCAATTTGGACAAAAAACGAAAATTTCAAGGGAAGGTATTCGTTGGATTATTTTTCACTACTTTCGAGTTGGACTATGTCAACAAGAATGTGTCGATAAACACAATACTTTGTATGGTGATAAACCACAGTATATCGCTAGTATAGTGAAATCATTCGCAGTCGTAGTTGGCTCGCCGAAGAATTTCTTGAAGGTCGTCCAAGGCGCGAATTCATAATGCAAGATTGTCATCTGACATATTGTGAGATAGAGGCATACTTGCACACTAGTTTCACTTCAATACATACGATTTTGTACGAAAGAAAATCGCTCGAAAAAAAAGTTTAAACGTTTTTCCTCAAAAGACGTGTTTAAAATTGCGACAAGTGAAGAATCATGAATATATGCGTATGAGTCGGAAATAAATACCGTATGAGTATTCCAAGACGAGCTAAATCCAACAACTATGGAAGAGGCATAGCGAAGAAATTATCGCCTGTTTCTTCGGCCGATTGGGAAATGTTTCGCTTAAGTAATGTAGGGCGGTCAATTCTGAGTGGTAGACGACTATTTGTTTGCCGGAAGTCTTCAGAGAAATTCGTAAAACCAACCTCCAAAGATGAATCGTTCTCCAATACAATGCGAGCTCTTGCACATCTCGTTAAACAGTTGAATTTCTTAGCAGTCAAAACATCGAATTGAATCATCAGTACAGTACTGATTTGGCAGCCAAGAAGTCATTTGTTCCCGAATATCAAAGGTAAACAGTATGGTCAACGATTTACTAGCGCCGAAGTAACAATTGAAGCGTTCAAAAACCATGTTTCGAAGGTGTCTCAAGAGGAATGGAAAAACTGCTTTGAGAAATGGTTTGAACGAATGCAAAAGTATTTTGACCATCAAGGGAAATATTTTGAAAAACAATAAAGCCATTTTCATTTAAAAATATTTGTTATT
The DNA here is from genome assembly GCA_023159175.1 of Wohlfahrtia magnifica. NCBI lineage: Eukaryota > Metazoa > Arthropoda > Insecta > Diptera > Sarcophagidae > Wohlfahrtia > Wohlfahrtia magnifica. The sequence goes on along the minus strand of JAKWBJ010000187.1, from coordinate 1,555,341 downwards.
ATTTGCTATTCCCGAACTATAAATAGTACCCCTCACACACATTTTATAGTGGAAAAACGCACCCTCATAAAAGAACAACTTATTTTTATATACATAGATAATAATACATACATGTACATACATATACATACATATACACACATATACATTCATATACATACATATACATTCATATACATACATATACATACATATACATACATATACATACATATACATACATATACATACATATACATACATATATATACATATACATACATATACATACATATACATACATACATATACATATACATACATATACATACATATACATACATATACATACACATACATACATATACATACATATACATACATATACATACATACACATACATATACATACATATACATACATATACATACATACACATACATACATATACATACATATACATACATATACATACATACACATACATATACATACATATACATACGTATACATACATATACATACATACACATACATATACATACATATACATACATATGCATACATATACATACATACACATACATATACATACATATACATACGTATACATACATATACATACATATACATACATACATACATACATGCAGTCCCGTTTTTTGATATTGAAGCTTAATCTTTTATCGTTTTCCAAGCATGAAAAATTCCATATTTAGTGTAAATGGGAGCTGCTACACTCACTTATTTAATCTTGCCCAGTTTTTGACTGACGATGTGTCCTTTTTACTACTACCATTCTCAAGATATTCAAAAATTAATAATTACTGTGTATGGGAGATGCTACGCACACTTATTCCATTTCGCCCACTGATTAAAACTGATTAATTGAATCGACTGCCAAGTCATTTAGACCAAGATAAATAAAAATCAATTTTTACTTTATATGGGAGGTACCATGACCACTTATCTCATTTTGTACCCTTGTTGACTGAAGATTTGTATTGACTACCAAGTCGCTTAAACCAAGTTCAGAAACTGCCATTCTAACCTTACTCGAGATATATAAAAAACAATATCAAACTTGTATGCACCCTTATCCAATTCTTTCCAGTTTCCAGATCGAATTAAATTTGGTCGATCGCTGTAAACTACATTAATGATATTCAACTCAATCGTAACTCGTAACACCTCTTTATAGTCGTATAGTATAAATTCATTCATTATTTTTAATTTGTTTCTTTATTTTTAATTAATTTAAAGTCTTTTTTTAATAAATAAATTTCAGCAGAACATCCCACTGCATATATCCATTGAATATTACAACAATAATTTCATAAACACTTTGTTTCTATTTGAATTATATTATCCTTTGGGGCATTAAATAAATAATATTGTCATTTAAAGGAAACAAAAACATTTGAAATGAAATACTCTTAGCCTTTGATCAAATTATAAATAAAGTTAATCATTTTGTCTTTAAATAAACAGTTTTCCCCCCTTTTAATCCTTAAGTTGACTTTAGGTGATACGTTATAAGGATTCTTTTATATGCTTAAAATTAATATGATTTTTGTTAACCCCCCAAGGTGATTCAATGATTATGCAGTTTTTCATTTTTGTTTCCCTTCAAAATGTTTCCAAGTTTTTTTTCTAACTTATTTTAGTTGTCAGTTTAGTAGTCCATAACTCCACATGTGCCAATTATAAGGGAAAATAAGAATTATAAATGGAACCTAAAATTAGAGTTAAAGAAGAGTGTATAAGTTTGTAGCTGGTTGTTTAGTTAAACAAAGGAAATTACTTGCATATCAACAAGGATATTCGTAATTTTGAAATTGTTTCATTGTGCCACCCCCTTCTACTATCACATTCTGAGCATTAAAGACAACAATTATGTCTTGTAGAAAATAATATATTTACCAGTCATTTGTTGTTGTTTTTGTTTTTTCTACATATATGCTTCCTGTCCTTGCAATTGTCATTTGTAACCATTTTTACACAGTACCTCAGCGTCATGCTACAAAACACCCACTCACAGCACTTCGTCATTTTATCAAACATTTATTATGAAATGGTAATGAGCCATTTGCACAGCATGATTTTTTTATTAAAATCTATTAAAACAAACTTAAATAGGGCGAATTCGCATTCGTATGTGTTGAACGAAATAAATGTTTGCATGTTATTAAGAAGTTCCACAATTAATTGTTACATTTCCATTAAGACGTCTTAATATGAAAAGTTGACACATTCAATAGATTCTTTGATAAAAATAGCAGCATTTTTTTTTCTCTTTTTTTAAATAAATACCCAAATTTGTAGCAAAAACAGGTTTGGGAGAGACATTTACGTTAAATCATTGTGTTTCAGTTTCCAGAACCGTAGTATAATGATCGAGTTATTGTGAAATCTAACTCAAATAAGTATAAGTATAGCAAACAATTAGAATATTAATAAAATAAAAATAAAATAATAATTTGATGAATATGGACCTACGAAATAGCTTTAATTATATGGAAAGTTACGTTATGTCCATGTGTTATACCAGCAATCCAATAACTATTGAGCAACTGGAGGTCAACATAACCCATGCGAGTGATAAAGTTGTTAAAATTGTTGTCAGTCATTTAAAGTAAAAGACATCGGTTTTAGATATGAACTAGCTGCTCCCACATAATTCTTTCTGACAAAAGTTATTGGCCTGTCGCAGAGATATTATTCTCTTTATTGACTTAATGTCTCATTTATCAACAACTTGCAAAAATAAATTACCTATTTCGTACACTGCAAGACTTTGGCAACGCTTTGATGTTTAAATTCATTTTCTCGCAATTTTTATGTATTTTTATTTTATTTTTATAACAACCTTCCTTATGCCCAAGGCGAATTTAATAAGGTGGTCTTAAATTGAAAATGAATACAACACTGTAAAAGAAAATTTCGGTGTGCCAATATAATGCAACACTGTAGTAAGCCAAAAGCTGTAGCATCAAAAATATTTGTTGTCAACAAAATTGTCAACAGAATGTTTGTGTTTTTAGACATACGCGAATGTATCAGCTGTTGCTTACGTAGTAAATTAGGGCCACCTTATTGAATTCGCCTTGCTTATACCTTAACGTAAATATAAAAAAAAATAACCGAACCCAATGTAAGAAATAGTTCTTAAGATATGTATACAAACATCAGTTTTTCTATATATGGCAAGTGCCACGTCCTCTTAATTAATTCCACCAGCTGTTTGGTTGATTATGTGTATTAGCAAGAAAGTTATTTAGACGAATTTTAGAGACTTCCACTATTATCGTTTTTAAGTCAATATGGTTGTCAATGTATGATTGCTGCCACTTACATCTATCTAATCTCGCCCATTTTTTGACTGATGATTTGTATTGACCACCAGGTTATTCAGACTAAATTCAAAAATTTCCCTATGCCTTAATAAAAAATTTAAAAAAAATAGCGGAATGGATCGAGCCATTCTCGAATAAGCAAGGATTTTTCCATTCATTTTCATTTATGTATATTGAGAGAATAAAGCTTGGACCCTCTTATAAAAACATATTTTATCATAGCTTAGGCAGAGTTATCTGTCATTCAAATAGATATTGAGAAACGATATATGTATTGTTGCTGACAACAAAACTTCGAGAATCTTACACTGTGCTGGATGTAAATGGACTCCGCGATGTTAAAGGAATGGAGATCATATATGCCAAAGCTGACAAGATAGAAAAGACTTCTATTTGAGTTTTATTTTCTTACAAATTACATTTATTCTAATTCTAATAAGAAAATTACTATGAGCGAAGAGTTTTGATGGGTATAGAGCAGGGTCAAACGAACTACATTTTTGCATTTTACAATTGTGGTAGTAATTTGCGAGTCTCTCACTTACGCCACTTTTCATTGTATTTTTTCACTTGTTTTCTCTTTACTTCTCTTTGTTTATTTTTTATTTATTTTTTGCCTATGCTTGTGAGTACGTACGTATGAAAATAAAAGAGAAAAGCAGCTCTGCTTAAATCTGATATAGAGTTTCTGGTGCGCACCTTTTCTTTAGTTTTATAAAGGGTGGGCCAACCAAAACGCACGATATAAATTGTAAATAAAACAAAAAGTTTTCAGAAAATTATCTTAATATTTTTTTATAATGGAAGAATCTATGGCAATTATGGGTGAAACAAAGTATTTGCCGAATGCTGGCCACGGTCCATATTTTCAATGATTTTGAGACATAATTGATGTCCAATGTCGTTTATGTAACGAATTATCTTATCCTTTATTCTTGGCTTATTGACGTACACGTTTTCTTTTGAATATCCCCAAAGAAAGAAGTCCAACGGTGTCAAGTCACATGTTCGGGGCGGCCAATTAACATCGCCAGGACGTGAGATAATACGGCGATTCAATTTTACTCTCAAAAAATCCATTGTTTCGTTGACTGTGTGGCACTATCCTGTTGAAACCACATATCGTCCAGGTCCATATCCTCAATTTCTGACCCGGTTTGCTGAAATTTGCGTACGATTCTCCCGATTGTAAACACATTTGATCGATTATGCTGACCGAAAAATTACCAAGTGCACGAAATGCTTTTTAATTTGAACGCCCATTTTCGTAAGAGGCTTCAACATTCTTAACAAGCTGTTCAATTGTGTACTCCTCTATGGTTGAATTTGTCAAACTCTGAAATAAAGAAATTTCAAATTAAGTTGAGTGAGTTGAAATTAAGATTTGTAAGACGTCATACCGAGATCTTTACGCAAAATTCGATGTAAACTGAGAACGATGTCGAGTTGATGTTGATGGATTCTCACGCACACGCACACTCTCAGCCACAGCTTCTATATCTTTTGGTGTACGCACTGTACGAACACATCAACAATGAAACCAGTTTCACGAACTTTAGCAATAAACTTGTGTATACCGGACACTGTTGGTCGTTCTCTGCGAACAAATTTTGTACGATATCAAATTCCAATAAATCCCAACGTTGCTCAAGCTTAAATCGATTCATTTCGTTCAGTGGAGATAATATACTGAATTTTGTGACAAAATAGAATGACGTTAGTATTAACAGATTCGAAATAACCGCTGGTTCAAATTTAAACCGATAGATGGTCCACCCGATACATACGATCCGGCATGATTATTGATCGTACAGCTTTCAGTACGCTCGAGAAGATATAGAGATCGACTCAAATTTCGAGAACCACAGGTGCAATATGACTGCGAAACATGCAACGCAACAAAGAAAAAGCTACAGAAACTTAAAGTCTTTATAAATCGATTGTTGAGAAGAAAAGAAAATTACCGATGAAAACTTATGGGCACTCACAGAATAAGAACCTGTAATTCAAGAAATATGTCGCCTCAAGTGGAAATAGCTTGGCCACACCATCAAAACCTCGCAGTGCTCTAGGAAAAACGGCAAATACGTGGAGACGTCTGAATTAGGCAGATGTCACGGGAAAACGATACACATGGAGTGGAATATGACATCTGAAATAAGTAATTTGTAAAGTGTTCTTGGCTTTTAATGTTTATATTTAAACTACTATAAGTACTTTTGTATAATTTTTTCCCCAGTTTATAAAAAATTCATTGGAAGTTTTTATGTCAAAATATTCTATAAACTGCTAAATTTTTTGACATCACTGTATAATTCTTTTTGCATGGATAGAAAAGAAATAACTAAAATTGAAACAAATATTTCTAGTTTTTGGTTCCTTTTGTATGAGTATTACTAAAACGTATTAAAGAAATAAAACGCTTTTAGAGATTAATCGTAGTGATTAAACTCACGCAGTTAATGTTGTTCCCATTCATTATGCAATTATTTTAAATGACTTTCGGTAAATGATATTTCCTTCTCGACATGAAAAAAATTATTTTCATTTTCAATTATAGTTTTTTCTGTTTTTTCTCTAAGAATGTGAATTTTTATGTGATTTTACTCGTATACTATATAGTAAATACATAGTTATTTCAAAAAAAAGAGACATCATGCGGTTTATTCTAATAAGGGAGCCTTGGTGTGTATATTACAAATGAAATTGTTAATATTTAATTAAAATTTGTTTTACTTAAACAAATTAAGAAATAAAAATTTATTTAAATATTAAAATAAATTGTCTATGCCGACTATTCGACAACCTACAACTTAATTAAGCAGTTGTGATATTTTCGATAAGGGAAGAATGGACTTTGGATCTGTGGTGGTTACAAAAGAAAAATGGTAGGAGGAATAGTGGAACCCAGGCCATGCAGATCAATAACTGAGCCATACTTTCCATTCGGAACTATGCACAACATGAAAACTGTAGGAATTCTATATGAAAGTGAACACACGGTAATATGAATCAAAACACTATACGATAGTCAATCGGTTCTCTGTCCTTTATCATTTCTACAATTAGGTCCATGGTAATTCTGGAATGCCAGAGAATATCCTGAGTGGGACTTTCACAGAAACCACTCCACCCTTCAGCTACAACAGCAATCTACTGAAAAGGGAGATGAGAAAGTGAGAGAACTTTGAAACGACACTAGTGGCCTGAATCATTTCTAAAGGTTTCTGAGCTTCAGCACTAAGATGGCAAAGCTCATGCTCTTAAGCTGGATAGAAAAAGCCTAAGAATACTTTCAGCATCACTCACAGGTCACTGCAGCTGTAATAAGCACCTGTATAGTATGGACATATCTAATGCTAGAACTTTCTGCTGTGAGGAAGAGGAGCAAAGGAGATACAGGCTAGTAAGCTTGTATGCCGGGTGAGCAGGACTTGTTGACACTACCTTTGATGGAGCTGGCGCATTTTCTTGGCGTATTGTGCCTGTAAACGGCTTGCTTGGGTACCAATCAGAAATCATTTGGGGCTTACACTGGTAGTAGCACTTATGCTACGAAGGCTGACCAGAGGCTTAATTCTGGTACCACGAGAGTCGAGATCCCTAGGGGCCTAAGCCCCTACCTGACTATGATGAGGTCCCCTTGTAGGACCAACATGACTGCTTTAGCCATTACAAATCGCGTGGAGAGCGCTAGCTCGGTGTGAAATTATATTTTTAACTGGATACGGCATCCCATAGATCGGTAGGAGCTTAGATAGTCTCCGACACTTTATCAAGGTAGAAGTCATGTCCAAATAACATGCCCTTGAATTTGGTATTCACATGAGTAATGTGAGTGGTGGCGTTGGTGGACGTAATGTATTCATTTTTGACTTGGGCACCGTGTGGTATGCTAACATGGCTATACTCACATTAGACATGTGACGTACTTCCAATAGGATTAATGATCTTCCCCATATAACGCAATTCAATTACTATGTAGGCACTTTAGGAATGCCTGTCTGTGAATATGTAATAAGAATGCATTCTGTATACATCGGGTGTGGTATCTATCGGTTTAAATTTAAATCAGCGATTATTTCAAATCTGACAATACTTATGTCATTCTATTCATTCTATTCTTTCAGTATATTATCGCAACTGAATGAAACGAATCGATTTACGCTTGTGAAACTTTGGGATTCATTGGAAATTAAAATTAATTAATTGGATTATATAATTTTTATATAATTATAATTAATATTATAATTAATATTATAATTAATTGGAAAAAAATCAAAAAAAGAAAAAAATAGTTGCAGAAGTCAACATTTGCATCCTGGTAGGTACGATAATAAGCAAAATTGCCGTATTTGGGGCTCAGAAAACCCAAACATGGTCTTATAGAAGCCAATGCACCTATTACGAGTGACTGTTTGGTGTGGCTTGTAGAGCGGAGGCATCATTGGCCATATTTTATATTTCACAACCATTACGGTCAATGGAGACACCTATCGCACCATGATAACCGATTTTTTTGCTCGCTTTTCATGGTATTGATGTGAACGATGTTAGGTTTGCAACACATCCTATGCCACAAGTGGTTTATTGCGTTAAGCGTTTAATGGCCGTTTAATTAGCCGAAATGGTGATGTCAGTTAACCGTCAAAAAGCTGCGATTTGACTATTTTCTGTGGGGCGCCGTTAAAAGTAAGTGTTATTCCGACAAACCAAAGACAATTGAACATCTGAAGGCCAACATTCGTGATGCCATTGCCGAGATTCGACCACACGCGTTCGAAAAAGTTCTTCAAAATTGGTCCGACAAAATGGGGTACTGTGAGACCAGCCGCGGCAGCCATATGGATGAAATAATATTCCATGTCTAACCAACAAAAATTAAATTGGCAAATTTCAAACAGCTTTTGTTGTATTGCATTTTCATATTTAAACTTTTAAATGGCCCACCAGATATATACAATATGTCGCTAACATATGTACACCATTCGCTGCAATGACCGCTTCTATATTTTTTTGAAAGAAATTTTTTTTAAACTCATTCTGAATAAGATTTTGCTCGATATTGACATAAATTTTTACAGCACAGAAGCGTTCACGGATCGCTCCGAAAAGAAACGTAAAAGCAGTTACAGTTAGAGATCCCTTTTAAAAGATCAGTTGAGTAATGAAAATCAGCCTTTACAATAGTAAACCATGTGGTTGATACGAAGAAGTAGAAAAAGAACTTTGGGATCTGACCAGAGACTTAATTCTGGTACCATGAGCTTTAAAAATTCAGAAAATGCTTGAAGTGCTGATTTATTAAACTTACAGGACTTAGATTCGGTGTGTAATTGCGTTATAACGCAAATGCCATGAACTTATTGTTTTTACCTTCAATTACTGTGTAGACACTTTAGGAATGTCTTTTTACAAAAATGCTTTTTAAAAAATATTTTAATTTCTTTTTTTTAATTTATATGTTTGTGTTGACATAAAAATTTATTAAAATTAATTAATTGGCCGAGATTGATGACGGATAAGTGTGTGTTTTTTTTTTTTTTTTTTTTTTTTTTTTTTTGGTTAAAAGCTATTTAAAGAAAAACAACAAAAAAACCATTTTTAAGAAATAAATTTCTTATATATTTTTCGTAAATTTAAACATAAATCGCAAAAAAATAATTTACACAGCAGACAGAAAAGAAAAAAAAAACTTTTTAAATGTATTTAAAAAATTTAAAATTAACCAAACAATATTTGGTATTGCATTTAGAAATCGACGAAAAAAAAACATATAAATATTTATGAAATATTGTAATTAAAAATAAAACTCGCGTAACAGCCAATTACATTTTTGTTATTGTAGGAGTATGTCGAAATATTTAATATCATTTCGAAAAATTACTTCATTAATTTAGATGATAATTGAAGAATTTTATTTATGAAGAAAACATTAATTTTTTTATAAACAAGTAAGCAAATGTTTATCAGCTAAGAATTTTTTATTTGATACTCTTTGCCAGATCCAAACTCATTCGTCATAATATAACTTATATGTACAAGCGATTTTGTGAAAATAATACCTATGGATTAGCGAGATCTACTTATGCATACTAATCTTTACCACAAGGTCAGATAGGGAAAATATAGATATTCAGTCCCATAGCATCAATTCGCTACACGTCACAGATTTATATTTTACGTTTTAACCTTTTTGAAACGTTTTAGTTCGCTTAAATTGTGTTAAAATAAAATATACACGGCTTATTTTGTTGTTTTACACTTTTTATTTTACTACACAATAACTTTTATACTGTTTGTCTTAATACAACACCTAATATTCGCTTTAGCACGTCTTTATCTTACGACAGCCAAACGATAACTAACTTACGTATAGGTAAAGCAACTCTTTATATAGCTAATTGCCTACAGTTTGGAAGGTTCAGGAAATATCGATCTTCTATTTCCATATCCGTTAATTCAAATATAGCGTAAAGATGGCCGATGTGGCAGTGTTGCCAAATTAATAGGGTGACAGAAAATATATCAAAACCACACAATGCAGTGTTGCATTTTTATTTTCGTAACAATACATAATTTACATACATATTTTACTAATCTATACCTATACATATATTTATAAAAGTAAGTTGTCCTATGTTCGTCATTTTATAAATCGACTATCACTAACCCGAGTTACATACCAACACATGCGTTGGAAAGGTATAATTTCACTGATGGCTTTTGTTCAACTGGGCGGTGCCACGCTCATATAAAATTTTTATTTATATGTCTATAGCTTTAAAACGGTAATAGTAAGTATTTCTATATTAGAATGGGCGGAATTGGATAATTGAAATAGGAATAGTGAAAGCGTCTAAAGTTGGCCCAAATAACTTTATGGTCAATATAAATTATCACTCAAATAGTGGGGGGAATTGAAAATATATATTGATTTTTGTATATCTACGGATTGTTAATAGTGGAAGGTTTGAATTTAGTTTAAATAACTTTGTAGTCAATACACATCACCAGTCGAGATATTGGCGTAATTAAATAAGTAGGTGTGGCACCTGCCATACAAAATAAATATTGATTTTTATTTATCTAGAGAACGGTAATAGTGAAAGTTTCTCAATTTTGTCCAAATAACTTTGTACGCAATATAAAACATCACTGAAAAAGTGGGCGGAACTGGATAAGTGGGAGTGGCACCTCCCAACAAAGTAAATAATAATAATGCATTACGCCTAATTTTTTTTTAGAGGAATACTTTTTATAGGTATACAACACATAAAGACTGAAATGATTAAGTTATTCTTTTGCATAACAACGCTCGGCCTCACTTGGAAAAAGGTTTTAGAAACGATCAAATGACGCACACAACACATTTGTTCTTTTGACTATGGGCTGTATCGACGAATACAATTGCAGAATCACTTCTTTTGGAGATATATAAGGTAAGCTTCAAAGTTTTGTCACCTCAAAAGTCGAAAAGTTTTTCTGACACGAGATTCGGAAATTAGTTAAAAGGTGTTTAAAAGATGTAAGCAGCGATTTTTATTTTGACAGATTTCTTAATTCATACCTTTTTTGAGATAAAAAAACGGACCGAGTTAATTTGTACTCCCAATGCTCCCAATTTGTACACTAGTTGCAAGAAGTGCAACTGGTATACTTTTTGTAGTAAAAGCTCTATAAAATTCATGGAACTCAGATATTTGTATCCCTTAAGCTGTCGATGACATACATTAAGTGAATCAAAAAGCCATCAGCAGTGAAAACATAACTTTCTTTCGATGGTAATTATTTTAGTCTTAAAAATAATGCACTCCATTTCGGGTAAACTTAAAGGTGTTTAGGAAAATGAACGCTTGTCAAGGTGCTATGTTTCCAGAATTTAGGGGACATATTATGGCATTCGATATCGAACAAAATTTTTATGTAAATTGTTTTAAAATTAAATGAAATATCGGAAGCCGTAATTTGCCTTTTTGGGTTTATGTGGCAATTGCGATAAATCAATTTGTAGTTCTAAGTTCTAGCTTTCTTGCCTCAAGTAGTTCGAACAAAAATAAAATTATTAATTAATTACATTAATTTTTATTACTAAATCGATCCATAATTGGCCCTAATACTATATACTAAATATACTAAAATTTATAAAACAAAATACAGGAAGTTATGTATTAGGGGTGCATTTTAAAAATATTTGATATTTACTTAAAAGACAAAAACCTGTATTGAAATGTTAGTCTGAGAACTTAACTGAAGAAGAATTACAAAAAATAGAAGAAATTAAATTGAAATAAAGGGCGGTCCAACCAAAATGTACGATGTTAATTGTAAATAAAACAAAAAGTTTTCAAAGAATTATATTAATATTTTTTATGATGATAGAAGGATCTAAGATAATTATCTGTGAAACAAAATATTGGCCAAATACTCGCCACGGCATAGGAGATACCTCTACCCGCCGCTCCATATTTTCAATGACTCTGAGAGATTATTGAGGTTCAATGTCGTTAATGTGTCGAATTATCTTATCCTTTAGCTTTTGAGTTGCTTTTGCCTTATTGACGTATACTTTTTCTTATAAATATTCCCAAAGAAAGAAGTCCAACAGTGTTAAATCACATGATCGTGGCGGCCATTTAATATCGCCACGACATGAGATAACACAGCCATTGAATTTCTCTCACAAACATGCTATTATTTCGTTGGCTGTGTGGCAAGTGACACTGAGAGATTATTGAGGTTCAATGTCGTTAATGTGTCGAATTATCTTATCCTTTAGCTCTTAAGTTGCCTTTGCCTTATTGACGTGTACTTTTTCTTTTAAATATTCCCAAAGAAAGAAATCCAACGGTGTTAAATCACATGATCGTGGCGGCCAATTAACATCACTACGACATGAGATAATACGGCCGTTGAATTTCCCGCGAAAAAGTGCCATTGTTACGTTAGCTGTGTGGCAAGTGACACCATCCTGGTGGAACTACATATCGTCCATGTTCATATCCTCAATTTCTGGCCACAAGATGTAGGCTATAATCTCGCGATATCGAACACCATTCAGGGTAACTGCTTGGCCGACCTCATTTTCGAAAAAGTGCAGACCGATGACAGCGCCAGCCCAGAACAAACTGGGTGAGCATACACAGGTGTTTCCATATTTTGTACAGGTCTGGTTTATTGAAATTTGCGCACAATTCTCTCGATTGTGGACACATTTTGTCGAAGTGCACGAAATGCATTTTGATTTGAACACACATTTTCGTAAAATGCTTCAACATTCTTAACGCACAACGTACCTCTTCAGAGTTGAACTTGTCAAACACTGAAAGTTTCAGTGTTACCAGAAGTTTTGGAAAAAAAATCATCATTTGGCGAAAAAATTCCTATTTTGAAAAAAAGTCCTCACTTTTGTTATTCAGTTCTTCAGTGTGAAAAAACGATTTGTGAAATATGCCAATGTCACAAATGCTCAGATTATTATTTCTCGCTTATTAGATTAGCGAACTAACAATGCTTGCAATTCATTGAATTTTACAATCAAAATTCGTGCTGTGTAAGAAATGTGTTTCTATCGAAATATCATCTTCGGCGACGAAGCTAATTTTTGTTGAAATTGATGTGAAGAGTAGCCAGTAGAAGAAGACGTTTTGGGGTCCGGCGGCATCATTTGACCGTGTTTCTTCAAGAACTATAAAAATCGAAACGTTACATTGAATGGATCAGGCACAGTACTATGATAACCGACGTATTCTTTGTCCAAAGTGGAAAAATTGTAGTAGTTTAACATGTGGTTTTAACAAGACGGTGCAACACGTGATTCTATAAATCTATTCAGAGGCGAGTTTGGAAGCAATTAATATCACATGTTGGAGAAATCTATTGGCTGACACGATCATCCAATCTTGTCCCATTAGACTACTTTTTGTGGAGATACGTGAAATATCGTGTACACTGACAAGACAGTCACAATGCCAGAAATAAAACACAACATTATAGCTGTCATTGCCCGAATTACAGGAAAAAATAAGCCTACTGCGTAGCAGCGGTCATCATTTACTTGAAATAATCTTTAAAAAAATTTTCGTGTCTTCACTTATTGCCCCAAAACCAATATTTAATTTGCAAAATTTCTAATCTTTTTCGATAAATATTTCATTGAAATAGTCTTTTGAGAATATTTGTTAAACTTTCTCAGAAGAAATAAGAATTCTTATTAAATTTGGACAAATTTTGTAAGGGATAGAAATCTAAAGCTTTGTCAGCATCAGTAATTTTTGAGGCCTTTGACCTAAATTCTTCACAACTCAGATTATCTTATTATTAAAATTAACAAGGCGAAGTTCTTGAAACCCGTCATCTAAATTTTGATTATTCTTCTCATCAATTAAGTTGGGATAATTTTTTATTCATCGTGTCAAAGAAAGTCATTTTCTATTAATAATTTTTAAGTGGTCAAGACGTTAAAGCTCTTGTTAAACAAAATCGTTAAAATCAAATCAATACTAAAATTCGTTTTCAGATTAAGGGATTCTATAGTTTTCGCACTGTTTTCATCTAAAGAAGTTTCATTGAAAGTAATTAAATAGTAGGTATAAACAGACAATAGTATGTTCCAATACTAGGGAGATCGATTATTTGACTTTTTTCAGAAACCGGTTTTCGATTAATTCGAAAAGTAGCACATTTCAAAAAACCGGTTTTCGGTTAATAATAATTCAAATAAACGGTAACCCGGATCTTTTGTTTAAATAAAATTGTTCCAAATTCTTGAAGCGCAGAGCTGGACCACGTCGTTTTAAAAATAAGCAGAAGCTGATGGAGAACTTAAAATTAAAGTGGCAATAATTCTAACAAATCTCATAAAAACAATCCCAAAACTGTATTCGGAGGCCATAAAAAACAAAGTTTATTACACAAAGTACTGAAAAATGCTTAAGTTTCGAACAGCCATTCAAGGAGCTAATTTCGTTTTTGTTGTATTACTTGGTAGAGAATGGAATTAAAGGTTTGTTATTATAGTTATATGGTAAATTTGGTGCCTATGATAACAAAAATTAAATGGTTTACTTTGAATAAATCTATTAGTAATATACGAGTCCTTAATTGCCTCGACAAGAAGATGTGCATAGATTTCGAGCAGCACTGTATGTAAATTTATGCACAACGTATTTAATAGTGCGTGTGTCACTGTGGTATGTTAGGTAAAAATTCACCTTCCCACTAAGAAGCCGTCGGTGCCCAATTAAACCCACCCTGGTTTTATATTTAAGGGTTTTCGTAGTTTATTTACAACAAAAATAGGTGTAATTTACGTAATGGGACTACAAATTTATTTGTTCTGATAATAAAATAATTTATTTATCAAATCACTGCTTACATCTTTCCTCCACTTCTGAGCCAATTTCCAAATCCAGTCTCAGAAAAACTTTTCGTCTTTTAAGGCGCCGCAACTTTGAAGCCGATTTTGTATTTCTTCAAAGGAAATCATTTGGTAACATATTAAAAGATAAACGGATATTTCCTTATATGCTCTAGATAGTTTCTGAAAATGTAGGCCGTAAATCGAAATGCCTTTAAACGAGATGAATATGTGTTGCGTTTGCTTCCCTTATACTTTTTTTAAAAAACCGAAAATCCACGTTTTTTTAACCGTAGAATGAGGTAAATTGCGCATAAAGCGAATGTGTTGCATAATATAAACAGGTCGTTATAGCAATTTGGCATGTAAAGAAAGCCTGCATAAAGAAGTGTGGGTATATTGTGTCCGTCGCAACAGCCGACGGAGCAATGTTCGGAGAATACAGCGTATGCGGTATTTGATCGTTTCTAATAACTGTTTTGAAACTTTTGCGATATGAGGTCGTGTGTTAACATGCAAAAAAATCACTTAATCATGATGTTCCGGCCATTAAAGTCTAGTTGATCGTTCTCCATATATAGAAATCAATATTTATTTACAGAGGATGAGAAAAGATTATTATTGCTCAACAGTGCATATCTTTTGCGATCTACCTTGGTTTTCACGTTCTTTGTAAGACGTTCAAGGTTGTCATATATACAAGAATAATTAAATTTATACAAATAGTTAAACGATGAGCATACTTGTAATAAAAAAATATACGTTTGATACAGATTATACTTATTTAAATTAACCGGTTATTCGTTTTAAATTAACCGGTTTATTCTGTATTCGAAAAACGAAGATTTTGAAAAAACCGTATTCGACAAAAAACCGTATTGAGACAAATTCATTCTCATTTTGTAAGTAATTGTTGTTTCCATTCGAAAGTCTATTATTATTTCAATTTAAACAACAGTGGAAATCACTCTTTGTTGCAAACAGGCATTGCAAGTCTTGCAAACGTAGTAAGCCTAGCATGTTTGCTATATTTTGCTACGTCACAACAACAAATTACATGGAAGTGGCATTTGCTACACAAAAAATCATTGCAAGTTTGCCAGCCATATATTTTATTTTGTTTATATACCCACTGTTTTTACACGGCAGACACTTTCCAAGCGATATCGTGTAAAATATTATGTAAAGACACGGTTAGTTGTAAAATAAAAAAAATATTGAAAAATACTTTGTTTGGACAAAATATTCAAAAATTATTTATTATTTATTTGCTTTACTATTTTCAATTTCCTAAAGGTTCTATAAAAGAAACTCACTCTTTGTTGCTGTAATTCAGAGCATATGTAGTAAATTGCAAATTTACAACAAAGAGTGATTTCCACTAATATTTCAAATTGTAAACAAAAAGCATCGACAATTTTTCTGCTACACAGTTTGCTTTTGTTCGCGCAGTTAAAACGTTTACAATACATTTAAAACTTAACAATATTTTATACAAATTAAAGAATCATCATTTCAGAAAAATAAACATCAAATCAAATTTTAGAGAAAAAAATCATCAAAAATATGATAAAAATCATTATTCTGGAAAGGCTGACTGAAACAAAGAATTGTCAAATTAAGTTGGCCGAAAAACTTGACATTAAGGTGTGACTCGCAATTAACATCGTGCATTTTGGTTGAGAACAACCCTTTATGTTTTCCTTTCGAGTAAATCTCTTCAATTAGTTGTCTGAAATGCCGGTTGTCATATAGAAGAAATTGATCGATACTGTATTTATTTCTTAGTATGTATATGAGTATTTCAACTTTATTTAGAATTTTCTAAGATTTTTCTTAATTTTAGGCAATTGTTAAAAAAAGGCATTCATATATGGTTTTAAGAATAACAAACTCTTTAATTGTAAATCTACAAAATTGTAAATAAATGTTTGTGTTATTTTTTGATTGTATCTGCTTATATTTTGGCCAAATGCCAACAGAATTGAAAATTGTTTTCTTTCGGTTTAGTCAGGTGAGAAAATTCTATGATCAACTTAAAGTAAATAAAAAATAAGATAATTTTTAGTAGTTGGGAGTACTCGTAGCATATACACTCTGGCATGAGTTTTACTATTTGCTTGTTTTGTTTTTTACTCGCTAATATGGTCTGGGCCCTATTTATGGCCCACATTTAAAAACCATTGAAGTTAAACGAAACGATTCCAAGCAAAACAAAACAAACCATAAAAATGCGTTAAAATACTACATTTTCCGATTTAATTTTGCATTAATTTACTAATTTTTTCGTTTTTTTTTTTTTAATAAACTAACTCGATCGATCGAATCGATTCTAAAATTATATACTCGTATGATCAAAACTTAAATTTTTATGTTCAATACGCGAAGAACACATAAATTTACGTAAAAAATGTTGCGTTCAATCGCAAGTGGCTGCCAATATTATTCTATTCTTTAAAATTTACAAAAACAAAACAAAAAACAGAAATGGTTATTGATTATTTCGCCATCAATTAAAATAAAAGTGAATTTTTAAATTAATTTAAAAGGGGAAATTAAGCAACGATTAAAATACTGAAATAAATTTTCTCATGATACGTCAGTTCTCAAATGATGAGTGTTTTTTGTCGGTTGCTAAATAACGAGCTAAATGATCGATGAAATACCAATAAATTTTTTAAGAAAATGTCATAATACTATAATGTGTGATTTCCCGCAATGTCAGAAACAGCGCAAATATTCGAACAGCGCAATTCAAACTCATAGAGAAAGTTGAGCTAACTCACAACCATTCCTGACACGATATTCTCTTAAAGCACTTTGATAGGACGGATATATGGTATACGATATAGAATAAATCTTAACAAGACATTAAAGGTATTCTTACCATCCAGTCAGTCATTTATGAGTATAACTCTTGTCGTTGAATAGAGTGGAAAGCAGGTGGCCTTATATTACCACTTGCAGAATATCCAGGATGCTATGGCCTTTTCTGTCAATGAAAAGGTCTACAATTAGGCTGCTTATGGTTATAATTATTGAGCACTGTATGAATGGTCGTATGTCTGAGCATATAAGTTACCTACATTATGGCTGCCGTAGATACTGTCAGGATGAGGAGGAAGTGGAATTGGTACAACACCTTCTTCTGTCCCACTCTACTGGGGCATAGAGTCCGTCTTTTCCATTATTTGGACTGTCTAAGAAATATATAACTGTTAAATCTAGGCAATTTTGTCAGTAGTGCTGGTTGGTTATCACGTGGACCATGTGATTTGCTCGTTCAAGTTTATGGAGGGCTTGACTCGATCCATCTCTTTGCTCTTTGACTTTGGGTCCTTAAGTTTCGAATTGTTTCTTGAGGTTTTACAATGAGCCATAGCGCCTTCGAGTGTACTCGCTTGCAGCTGATGACCCAAACTAAGCTAACCATCCAGAGAGAAAAAATGCGTAGTTTTTCAAAAAGCACTTAATTTCATATTGTTTGTTTTTGATTTAATTTATATTTAATTTCTGAGTATATAAATGTTTTTATTTCATTTTTATAAAAGTTTTATAGATACCAGCTTTCTTTACATTTTTGGATTTATTTAATAATAATTCAAACATAACACTAACTTAGTCGATCAAAATGATAAGGTCACCTTAAATATATGCTCAATTCATCCAAACTATAAAATGTTATGTATGGTCACCTTATTAAAAAAAAATCTACGTTCAAATAAGTGAATAATAAGCCGGTTTCGCTTTTAAAGATGTACCATTATATTGTTTATTTAAATTTATGTTAATAAGTGCAAAATTCAAAGCGTCCAAATGATAAGGTCAGTGATTAATAAGCAATTAATCTAATCAGAAGGTATCACAATTGTTTTTTTTTTTTTTTTGTAATAATTTATAATTTAAATAATATCTGCGCGGTATGGGTCGTGGGAAACCTTTGTCACCTTATGAACAAGGACAAATTGTGGCACTTCATGAGCATGGATTGAATATGCGTGGAGTGGCGAAAAAACTGGGACGATCTTAGTGTGCTGTGCAAAATTTTCTTAAAAACAGAGAAAATTATGGAAAATTAAAAAGCACGAGTCGTCCAAAGGTCTTGACTGCCCATGTAATTCGTCTAATTTCACGAAAGGCCTCGAATTCCATGAAAAGTGCGGTAACAATAAAAGAGAAATTGAAATTACAAACTTCAAAAAGCACAAGTCTAAGAGCCGTCAACGTCCAGCCAAACCTTATTCGAGCAATATTAAAAAAATTCCCTATCTGACTAAGCAACATAAGATTAAGCATTAGGTGTTTGCGAAAAACAACATGGCAACGAATTGGCATCAGGTAAACATTTTTTTTAAAGGTTATAAGATATATTTATAATATTATTTATATTTTTGGGTTTGTAGGTAATTTTTTCTGATGAGAAAAAATTTAACCTGGATGGACCAGATGGTTTCAATTGCTATTGGGGAGATTTAAGCCCTTGTTTTTTTCCAAACGGAATTTCGGCGTTGGCAGTTTGATGGTTTGGCCTTGGTTTAGCTCACATGGTACACTGGAACTCTACTTTCCTTCCACTTGAATGGATAGTTTAGAGTACCAGGGCATTCTGTCAGAACGTTTGCTGCCTTATTTGGCCCAAAATGCTGACAACAAACTTTCACCTTGCAGCAGGATAACGCAGCAATTCATGTCAGCAAGTCAACCAGACAATGGTTTGAGGAACACAGTATTAATGTGCTTGATTCGCCAACACGTTCCCCCGATTTAAACCCCATGGAAAATTTGTGGGGACTACTTGTACGTAATGTTTATGCAGACAACAAACAGTACTGGACAAAAGATGAATTAAAAGTGGCAATCTGCAACAGCTGGCGCGAAATCCGCTCCAACGCAGATATTATTTAAATTATAAATTATTACAAAAAAAAAAAAAAAATAACAATTGTGATACCTTCTGACCTTATCATTTAGACGCATTGAATTATGCACTTATATACATAAATTTAAATAAACTTAATATAATGGTACACCTCTAGAAGCGAAATCGGCTTATTATTTACTTATTTCAACGTAGAAATTTTTTTAACAAGGTGACCATACGTAACATTTTATAGTTTGAATGAATTGAGCAAATATTTAGGTGACCTTATCATTTTGAAGTACATCTTATTTGTTTATTTTGCACCTATTGAACTTAGGTACAGTGTTGTGCAAAACAAAAGAAACAAACCCTATAAAAACTATTAATGTCGATTATTTCTGAAAATATTTCGTTTAGAAAAATAGTTTTCGGTTATTTATTTACATTTATATGCACTATACTATATCTCAACGTTTTCTCAAAAATCAACAAAAACTATTTTAGTCTCCAAATAAAGGTATGCAAACCAAAAGCGACAAATTAGTTTAACGTTGATAAATCTTAATTTAATAAGGCTATTAAGTGCGGATTCTGAGATACGTTTCCATATACTTTCTTGATTTTCAAAGAGTTCGTTTCGATTTTTGAATTGTGTTCCTGTGATGTTTGTTGTCATAATTCAAAAGAGGCTTTAGTCGGGTGATTGTGCCGGCCCATCAAGGTCTTAAACCTTATTCTCTTTAATGAGCTCTCTGTCTAACACTCTACCGACGTGTTGAAACACCCATCGAAGTGGAAAATTACACTCAGCATATGCAATCATTTTAGTTTCTAGGATGTTTTTGTACAATAAATCGATCCATTATGCCATAAGTTTTCCATTTGCTAAAAAGCAAGTCCGCACTATAACGTTGCCTTCCCTATGCTTAAAATTATTTTTATAGTTGCGTGATTCAAGCCTTCTACTAAGCATACTTCTATAGTACTTCTCACTATATTCGTTTTTAAATTGGATTTTGATTCGTCACTAAACAAAATAGTTTTCTATTTCTGTACGACGCTATAAGTATTTGATACAAAAATGGGAGGTGCTCTCCAATGTCGGAAACTTTTTGACTGATGATTTGTATTGGTAATAGTAATTTAGACCAAATTCAAAAACTTCCACTATTACCGTTCTCAAGATATGCAAAATTAACTATTTTTAAGTTTGAAAAAACGCATATTGCTACGTAACGAATAAGCTGAGCAGACCACTGAGTGTCGTTTACTAATTAATATTGCTTTTATACATTTCGAAAAGGCTTTTGACACCGACAAGTCCCAGGATAATCATCGACACTCTTGATGCGCTACACACGTTAGACTTAGCTGTGTCAACTTCCCACTCAGCGTTTACTTCGAATGTGTGTTACAAAGAGGCCAAGGGTGAAAATAAACTAAAACTTAAAACAAGGCTGGAAAGCCTTAAAAACTCCAAAGACTCTTGTCTCTTTGCGACATGCAGGGCAAGCTGAATTCTGGAGGCTTATTACGGCATTCGATATCAAACGATTTATCTGTAAATAAATATCTGTAAATAATTTTAAACTTTTATAAAATTTCATTCGATATCGAATGCCGCAAAATGCCTCTTGTACTAGTAAAGGAATATAGAACGACATTACAAATCGATGCTGCTAGCCTTTAGATTAGAAGCCAAAATTTGGACGAAGTTTTGTTTTCTTGATGATCATTTGCTGACATACGTGTACTTAGGAGCTTAAGCATTCAATCTCCACACATCTCATCTAACAAGTAAATAATAATTTTTAATTCGTTTGAACAGTCTAAACTTTTTTTACTGTGTTTTTTAATTTCTTGTAAAAGTTTTAATTACGATTTGAAATAAAGACTTGGTGCCACTAAAAAGAAAAAAGCACTAAAATTAGAGATAAAAAAGCACTAAGCACTAATACGAAAGTTTTTCGCATCTAAAAACAGTGCTAAAAGCACTGAGTTGACAACGCTGCTTAGAACTTAAATTTCAATGTAACTGCAGTTGTAGTGTTACTTGCTTTACTTTTTTCTTTACTTTTTAAGCAAGAGCGCACCGCTTAAGCAGCTTATAACGCTTCTATTTTAAATTTAAGTGGGGAATTAAGGCAAAGCGTCAGCGCAGATTGCTACTATGTATTGCTTACATCAGTAATTACGTAATGCATGTTTTTACTGCTGGAAATATGAATGAGCATCGCTGCTGTAAGCAGAGAATTATCAAAAGTATTTGTTAGTGAAACACAAAACTGTGTTAATAAAGAATTTTTTAAATAAAAACCAAACAAAAATTTATTCTTATTTTAACTGAATCAATGAACTCATTTAATTAAACGTTATCAGAAGGTAAAAACGTAACAATTTTTAATGTTTTGGAAAAGAATTTTTTGTGCTAGAACTTTGCTATCAATTCTTTCATACATTTTGTTTAGCTCACAACTACTTTTAAGTGCATTTTAGGGTGCCGCGACAGGCAAGTGGGTAGTGTTCTAGTCTGTCAACTCATGGGTTGTTGGCTCGATTCCCAGCACAAGCTGTATGTAATAATAAATAATAGTTTCCATAACATTCTATGGTGGAGCACGGGGAGCTGCACTCGATCCTATTTTTAGACTCATTGAAGGAGAGCTACAATTTAACGCCTGTTTAGCACAGTAAATGCTTTAGAAAAATTTTCAATAGTAGTCAGTCACCAGGTAAAACAGCTGTTGAAGAAAATTTTTTTCAGATAGTCTGGCCTGGGCTTGAACCGGGACCTTTTGGTTGGTAGCGACATACTAACTGTTTGAATTGGTTAGAATATAATTTGTAATTGTTATTATAATTGAAATAAATCAACAAACAAGCATTTTAAACTTTTTTACTAGAATTTGTTCAGCACTTTAATATTGTACGAGTATGCTACTCAGTAATGAGGTAAAAAGTTAAACGCGTTTAATCTTAACAAAACCCTCTTACAATTAAATGTGTGCCACCCTAAATACTGTAATCCTTAAGCCCTCATATATGTAAGTATCACATGAGATACAATTGTTATTTAAAAAAAAGAATAAGAAAAATAACAACAACAATTTGAAAAGTTTAGACTTTCTCAGTGGCGTGACTTTTTACGCTTGTAATGCTGACATACATACATTCTATACCTATTTGTATGACTTGACTAAAAAAGAAAACGGATATAATAATGAAACAAAAAGAAAAAAAGATAGAAAAGATGGGGTATTAAGGCCATGTTTAAATAAAATTAGAAAGAAGAAAATGTAGAAGAATAATAACAAGAAGACAACGCCATTAAATGAAATTAAATACAAATCCACACGCATACACACCTTTTCGCATACAATTGCAAATAAAATTCATATTATTAGGGTGGTTGCAATTGTACAGATTCAAATCCTTCCCAACAAAGTTGAAGAATTTTAAAAAGTTTTATTTGTTTGAAAACAATTAGTTTTGTGATTTTTATTTGAAATTATTATTTAATTTTATTTTTTAGATCCTGAACCACCCTATTGTAAAATATAATGTTAGGTATGTGTAAATATGTATATAATTTTAACGTTTTGTATATTTTACAACCCTCACACAATTGTTTAATCTTTAATTCAAAGTAAATTACTGAAATGCTGGGTTTAGAGTAAAAGCTTATTTCGTAGCCATAGTAACGTTAACGAATGACTAAATACAATTGTATTCACGATTTAAGCTTTACTTTAAGAACAAACAAAAAAATTGAAATGTAAAGGGTCCGCCAAATAATTTATATTTTTTTTTTTTTTAAATCATATAAAAAAAAATTACTGAATATTTTCTCAAATTTCTTTTTTTATTTGCAAGTACAATCCTTCCGGTTAATAATGGAAAATAATTTCGTTGAAATGGCTGCCGCGGCTGGCCATGCAGTAGCCTACACGATTGGTCCAATTTTTAAGCACATTGTCGATTGTGTGCATCTGTATTTCACCAATGGCTTCACGAATATTGTCCTTTAATGCGTCAATTGTCTCTGGCTTGTTGGCGTAACACTTATCTTTGACGGCACCCCACAAATAATAGTCCAACGCTGTCAAATCGCAGCTCCGAGATGGCCAAACGACATCAAACGCCGTCCTGTTGAAATCAAATGTTGCTAATCTCCTCCTCTTCAATTTTTCTGAACAAAAATTCGTTCAACATGGCCCGAAAATATTCGCCATTGGTCCAATTATGCCTCTGGACCAAAATCCGCAACAAACAGTAACTCCTCTTGGGTGTATCGGATTTTCAATGCGTGCAATGCGACAATTTTGCTTGTTTACATACCCGCCAAGATCAAAATGAGCTTCATCTGAAAAGATGATTTTTTCTGGCAAAATCAGCATCTTCTGTAAGTTGATTGCAAGCCCAGATTCCCAGCGTTGTTCAAGCGTATACACAAACATATTCGCTCAGCGGAAGGATAAAACTAATTATCTGTCAAATCAGACATAAGCTAAGTGTTACCATTCACGAAATAAGCACTAGTTAAAAAAACAACGTTAAATGGCCGATCC
Organism: Wohlfahrtia magnifica; assembly: GCA_023159175.1. Taxonomy (NCBI): domain Eukaryota; kingdom Metazoa; phylum Arthropoda; class Insecta; order Diptera; family Sarcophagidae; genus Wohlfahrtia; species Wohlfahrtia magnifica. Next base: position 1,531,217 of record JAKWBJ010000187.1, on the reverse strand, counting down.
TTTAGTTACTTTAACATTAAAATCAGTATCAAATCGCATCCCTTAAGGCAATTAATTTAAATTTTCTAAATAACAGAGAAAATAAGGAAAAAATTAAAATCAAAATCAGAAGATTATACAAACCAAAGGTAAGGCTCTTAATAAAGCCACCATACTACCTCATTAGTCAAGTATTCGTAAACACATAACTCCTAATAATATGACCAGTAGTATCGATCTTGTTTGTAATGCATCCAAAGTCAATACACACGGAATTAAAAACAAAAAGTTGGGCAAAAAATTTTCATCAAATTTTATAAAGAAAAAAAAAAAATAGAAAAAGGTGCTCAGAGACCTTAAGACCTGACAGCAAATAATAAAAACGTTGAAAACTTAAAGCACTCAGCCTATAATTACGTATGCATCCCCCGTTTGGTGGTCTAAGGTTGGACAGGCGGTCGCTAGAAAGCAACTGGGCGATCTTCAGAGAGAGTCCTTATGGCTATGACTGGAGTCATGCACAGCTGTCTGACTGCGGTCATTGGGACCATTATCGGGTTAACAATCCCGCACATCTTTGCGAAGAAGTGTGCTATAAGGAGTGCTTTGAGGATGCGATTTGTTTCATGACTAAAGCTGGGATACTTTGGTTACATGCGTATTCTAGAAAGCGTTTCGGGTCGTACGGTCCTGTGTTCGATCAGAGAAGGTAAATCATAAATTAGTTTTTGACCAGAGGTTTAAGATCATGTTCCACGATTGTGGGGAAGAAGCCAAAAGTGGATCATGGATGGATCGTGGACTGAGACGGGTGTAGGAGATCTCCGTAACCTAGATCATACCAGTAGGCAAATGGCCAATTGCCTTTCAAGCTGAAATACACCCAATTTCGAAGTGCGCTGAAATAAACAAAGGGGCGCAACAGAGGTGCTCACAAAACCATATTTTCGGATATTCAGACAGCTTTGGCTTCATGTTCTCTGATATTGCGCCTAGTCAAAGAATGCTGAACCCTAGCAAGGCCTTTGACAGCCTTAGGCACAGTAACTTGTTTGAAATGATGGAAAGATGCTGTTTAAAAATTATTTGGATTGCAGAGCCTATAGGATCAGTATAAATGATAACATTAATAGAGTTGGGATTCCACTCGGTATTTACCTGATATATGGGTATTTACCCAGCTAGAATCCAATAAAAAAATTTTAACTATAAATTTTGTATAAATAATAAAATTTTTAATTTTTTTTACCCATATATCGGGTAAATACCGGGTAGAATTGCATCTCTAAACATTAGTGACGAGGTGACAATAGATTGTGGCATACCTCAGGGTTCGAAACTTGGGACAATAATCTACATAATATACGCGAATGAGTTAATGAATAATCTTCGTAATCACAGTTTTCGCTTATGCTCATGATACTGCAATTATTATTTTAGATAAGAATATTAAACATGCCACAGAACTTATGCAGGAACAACTTGACATCGCGACCAAATGGTGTCATGATAACGGGTTTATAATAAATGCGTCTAAGACAAAGCTAATGCATATAAGGCCAAGGCCTTTATCGCCTATCACGCTACGTATTAAATTTCATGATAACGATTGTCTTCATAAGACAGTTTAGAGTCCGAATAGAACTTACTAATCTTATAGCACCACAATAGAAATGGTAGAGATTTATAAATACTTAAGGATATACGTGGACTACAATTTTAAATGGAAATCGAAATGCTCCGTAAGAAACTTCATAAAATGGCATACATGCTAAACCATATCAGTTACTGCTCAACGTAGAAGGTGCTCAGGTAAGCATATATATGGCTCGCTGAATCGTGTATAAGGTATGGTATAACAGCTTAGGGTAGTTCTACCCATTGCAAAATGCTGCAGAAATCACAGAACCAGTTACTAAAAATCTTCAAAAAGAATTTCCAATTTACGAATAACACGCCATCCTATAATACTATTGTCAGCAACAGAATAACGCTCTTCACAACACGAAGAAATACAACCAAGCTGAGGAATTAAACTTATGAAACGTAAATAACCTTTATCGCATGACCTTAGTTAGTGCTTTTTTATAAAGATGGTCGATTTCTAAAACCTATTGACCACAACACAAGATGTACTCGTAATGCACTAGGAAGATATAAGGTGGAACGCTTCAACAACGAATTGGGAAGAAGTACTTTGCAAGTTACGCTGTCCACAATCTTTAAAAGAATTCCAGTGCAGATAATTAATGAAAAGTTTGTAATAAGAAGGAAAAAGCTTTTAACAAAATATTTAATTATGTAGCTCACAATGAATTTGAAAAGAAACATAGAATTCAATTACACTGGTCTACAGCAACAAACTCCTTTAAATAAAAGTATATGGAATATAATGATTTTGATGCGCTGAATTCAAATCCGTTTTCAGTTTTTTTCCATCGGGCTAAAATTTTTTTTATGGGCGTGGCAAATTTTTCGCCCAAAATATGGTAGTTATGTCAATATATTTCATCATAACTTAAAAGCGACTTGAGCGATTTTAATGCTATTACCACCAAACGTTTAGGAACAAAATTTCCTATAAATCACTTAAACACCATTTTTTTCTGTGTTCAACAGTTTCGGAATTATTTACAACTTAGCTGCGAACAAAAATTTTCGCGCAAAATTAAAGCAATTTTTTTTTTTTTTAAAGTCATCAAAAATTTTTTAAAATCAAAATTTTAAGATGTTAAGCACTTAAATTAAAGCTTAAAATGTTGAGAATAAAATAAGCTTTATATTATGAAAATCGGTTGGCTATTGCTGATTTTATTCAAAATTAAATGCAGGTACCTAACTTTGGCCAAAATTAGCGAAAAAATGTTTTTTTGCAAAATTGGTGCCATTTTTTTTCCTTTATTTCCAAAAAGTTATAAAAAAAATCTTAGAATACAAATTTTACAATTTAAGCATTTTAATGAAAGCCATAAAGCCATAACCTATAAAGGCTGGTACCTAGCTTTGACAAAAGTAAATCTTAACATCTAAAATAGTCGTTCTGAAAAATTTTTATGACTTCTTGAAAAAACTTTTTTCGTAGCTAAGTTGTGAATAACTTCGAAACTGTTAAAAATACAAAAAAGTGATTTTCAGGTGATTTATAGGAACTTTTGTTCCAAAACGTTTGGTTGTACTTGCATTAAAATCGGTCAAGTCGTTTTCAACTTGTGATGAAATATATTGACATAACTACCATATTTTGGGCGAAACATTTACCACGCCCATAAAAAAAATTTTAAGCCCGATGGAATAAAACTGAAAACGGATTTGAATTCAGCGCATCAAAATCATTATATTCCACATACTTTTATTTAAAGGCGAGACATTTTTTGTTTTTGGTAGACCAGTGTTATTTCTGTCTTTTGCCAACTAGTCGTATGTACATATTGTTATTATTTTTATTATATTTATACTGTTTCATATACATACATATATAACAGTAGTTTTACATACAAACATATGAATATGTTTTTTATATTATTATTTAATATTTATACAATTTAATTTTCTCTGCTGACAAGCAGACCTTTATTGTTAAAATAAATAAATAAATAATAATGAACAAAAAAATTGTCATTGGTACTAAAAGTACATAAAATCGGAAAACGCTGAAAGGAGGAGTGAGAGTATCAAATCTGTTAGGGGAGTACTATGGTATTTTTTTAAGTTGAATAGTATCGTATCAACTTTACAATCACTGATATAGATATTCGAATCGAACAACGTAATGCTGATGTGATGATCTATAGCGTTAGTATTAAGAATAGCTTAGTTTTATTAAACTTGTTGTCCTTATGTATTCGGGCACATGCGTTTTTAAAATTAAAAAAAAAAATTAAAAACGTCTTTTCTTCAAAAATAATTATATAACATTTTGTCAAAATGTATTAAATAATGCGATCTGTAGTAATAATTATAAGCATGGTTTTCTAGACCTATTTCACAGGAAATAACATTTTACACCACCCAATATTTTGTCGGAAACAAATAGCTATTTAGTAACTCCTTTATTATATTTAATTTGTCTTGAAAATTGTCGAAATGAAATTTTTTACTAAGGAAATAAAATGCAAATTATGAAATTGGCTTTAAAAAGAAAAACACAAAAAAATTATTTAAAGAAAAGAAACAAAATTATACTTCAACGCATATGTTTCATATTTAAATTACGTGCTAAGGATAATAAAACGTTAACATGTACACACATACACATATACTGTAAGGAGAATAATACAAATGCAAAACAAAAAACAAATATTATTACAAAAAAGAAATATATTTTTAAACAATTTTTATTTAAAAAAAAATAAGGATTTTGGGGAAAGAGAGGGATAGAGAGAACAAATACGTTTAAGGCAATTACATAAATCTTAATGTATTTTTGAGGTAAATAATAAAATTTTGTTGCAACAAAAAAAAAAGAAGAAAACAAAGAAGTAAAATGAAATGAAAATTAAATGTATTTTTAAACAAGATAAACGAGTGTCTGTTATAAAATTAAATTAGACAACAATTGACAACAAAACAATAGAGATTAAATTCAATTTAATTAAGGTTTACAGAAAATTGAGCTGAGCATTTAATATAAACAAAAGATTACTTTTGTTATGCAGTATATAATGGTATATAAGTAATAAATGGAAATATACTGAAACGTATTTATTAAGATATGAAGATGGGTCTTATAATATGAATAATTTTCCTCTAAGTTAAAAGAAGCAAATAGAGGTACTCGCCAGACAACTCTCTGGGTTATCCCAAAAGAATTATCAACTACTGAGTTGAGTAAGAATTCTATCAATTATGAGAAACTGCCTCTGCACTGAGACAAATGAAGAGGTTTGTAAGAGCGAACTTAGAGGCTTATTTACCAGGCATGGTGGTCTTAGAGACCATCAACGTACATATGTATGTATTTTAGTAAATGTTACAACTAATCAGTATAGATCTGCATAATGTATTGTAAAACATCTGAAGACGTACTATCTGCTATTTCAGTCCACATTCAATTAATCACTCAATTTAACAGAAAAATATGTGTACCTGCAGAATTAAACATGTTTTCAAGCCAGTTACGAATTCTTATCAGGATTTCTAGTCTATCTCGCACTATTTTAACAACTCTCACGCAGTAATTCTTATAGCGTAGACAGACGACAGCTTTAATCTACATTAACAGTCTTAATGCAAATTAACTTGAGAATTATACCCATTCTAATGTGCATTAAATATGATGTAAATGCACAAAACCAAACTGCACTTAGCTTTTTCAATATGGCAATACTGTGGATAATCAACCAAGTTGTCCACTATTGTGAATGATTGTTTCATTGAAAAATTAAAATGGATTATGGAGCAGTTTCTGCAAAAGTAATTTCAGCTAAACATACCTTCTGTCTTCTACCCATTTGATCTACGATAGGTATTAATGTCAAACAAAAAAAAAGATAGTTGACAAACAAACAGCTGTTTACTTACTTCAAAAACTGTCGCCTGCCAGGGTAAATTTTAATTTGCATTAGTGAGTTTTTAATGCACATTAACGCTGGCGTCTGTCTACGGTATTAGTCCATTGTGGTAATTAAAGAAGTTCTAAGATTGTTATATAGCTTATGAAGGTTAAGGTTATACATATGTATGTAATAAGTCTATGTAAAATGTAATTACAAAAAAAAAAAAACATTAACGATGTGAAATTAAAAACATTTCTGGCCTAATTTTAAAACTACACTTTTGTATTATACCTCGACTTCACTGGTAGTGCTTTAAGCATTTGTACTAGTTTACGCCAAAAAAATAAATCAAGCAGTAAATTAGGTATGTGTTGAGTAGATCGGTTGCCTGCCTGCTCTTTGAACTTAATAGCATGGCCCTTTTTATGCAGGGTATTTACACACAATCTTCAGGATGCCTTTACCATAAGAGGTAAATGAATAACAGAAAACTTTTCACTTAGTTAAGTCTCAAATGCATATATATTTTAGGACAAGTAAACACTTTCATGGTGACTTTGGATTTTAACCCTCTACAGACTATCCATACAAGGAGCCCCCTGATCTTTCTCCTCTTTGCGAAAGGAAAAGAAAAGAAACATCAACTTTAAAACATCTTAGAAAGAGTGAGACTGCGTCACCTTTTGGAGGCAAAGAGGAAAAGGTAGGAGATTCCATGATGAGCAGTTTTTAGGCAACATTCGATGGCAGCACTAACACCTTGCACCCTAAACACTTGATACAGCAGACCGATTAGCTGCTTACCTAGAAGATAAACTCTTGATTTCAAAGAAACTAAAACAAATCAATCATGCCTTGTGGAAGGCATATGCTCCTAAGAGAAGTAACGAAGAAAGACTCCTCTAAGAGCTTTTGCTTATGTTTATGTTTCTGAGCTCCTGGTGCTTGTGATAATAAAGCATCAGACTACCAAAAGCTGACAGTCTGCAGGATGCCTTCTACTGATTTTATAACTTTTACGCACGCTACGCGTTTTTTGCATGCGACATCGCGACATGCGATGCTTTTCAAGCATTAAAGATATTTTTGTTTTCATTTATAGCTGTAATGTAAAAGTGATGCGACAAAAATCAACAATTTATGTCAGCCCTGTAATATTGTTTAAAAACAGTTTACCTATTTACGTACTGTTTATGATGCTTACAAAAATAAAGGGTAAAACAATCTTTCACATAATACGCATCTTATAGCATATTTACACGAATCTTCAAATTATTTTGTTCGCTATTTGAATTACTTGTAAGAATCACCCTGTCCATATGCACCATTGTAATTCGTTTTGATGGTTCATCTACTTTTTCTTGTTAATTATTTGGGATTGTTTTATATAACGGTAAATTATATTTTTAGAAATAAAAAAGGTTACGAAATTAAATAAAAACATTTAGCATGGACAAACACCCGATTCAAATTAGAAATCACATTGATTTTCTATTAATGCACGTGGAAGTTGAAACTGGATTTTTTACAATTTGAATGATTCACTCTTACAATTTTATATAGCGAATTGTGTAATTCGATTCATAATTGGGGGTTTCATTGTAAATAGGAGAGCGGAATATAGCTACTGCAACGATTTAATATATTCAACAGGCGCGTAGTATTCGATTAAGTTTAAAGGTAGCTAAGTTATCGAGCTGTGGCCGCAGAAAGTTAAATAATATCGATCCATATTAGGAATCGTAGACTGTTGCGAGGTATATATTTTGGTTGTTATACGAAAATTGCGATAATCTTACTAGCTCCTAGGTTATGGAGAGTATGATTAATCATTACCTTGTGAAATATTTGAAATCCAACAATTTCCTAAGCGATTGTCAATACGGCTTCCGTAAGGATCTTTCAACTGGCGACTTGCTGGTGGTACTCTCCGAGATGTGGAACAAGTCCATTCATGGTTTTGGTGAGAGCAAAGTTGTGGCTCTGGATATTTTCAAGGCGTTTGATAGAGTTTGGCATGAGGCGCTAGTATCGAAACTTACTGTGTTTGCTTTCGGCAGTCACTTCTCTAGATTTATATCGAGCTTTCTTAGAGATCGCTCTATAAGAGTGGTTATAGATGGGATCTCATCCGACGGGTTCAGGATAAATTCAGGGGTACCGCGTATAGAAGGGGGCGGGGGTGCTTATTAATGACGATAGTGTAACCAACTGTATTGATTCCATAGAGCATCGTCGCAATGTGGCGTGTGTTGCATTTTTCTCTCGGTACCATAACGGAAAGTATTCTAACGAAATAAAGGAATTGACGTAGTACTCGTTTTTCCCGTAGAGCTGTTTTTCTAGTACCAGACAATGCACTGCATGAGTAGGTTTATTCTATTAGTTCTGGCCGTAAGTTAAAAATAAAATAAGCGTTTTTTTCTAGAAACATAATCTCATCCAGTCGTCACTATTTATATCAGTATCTTTTAAAATTGTGAAAAGATCAAATACAAAGCTAACAAGAGAAAGTACGAGGGCGGATTGACATTGAAGCTACCTAGCGCTAGATGGCAGGACAAACACAAAAACTTTTTCTTTCCTACAAACTACATTCTGTCAAACGTCAGCTGTTAAAATTTTAGCCAAATTTATCGATTAGTTTATTTGTTGCAGTCGTTTGAAGTAAGCAACTTTTGTGTTTGTTGGAAAAGGGAAAAAAGTGAATTTCGTGTAGTGATTAAACACTATTATTTGAAAGGCAAAACGGCGAAAGAGACAAAAGAAAAGCTTGTTGAACATTACGGCGAATATGCTCCGTCTGATTATTTGGTAAAATATTGGATTGCTGAATTTAAACGGGGCCGAACAAGCACTTTAACAATACCATCAACAGGAAGGCCAAAAGAGGTGGTTACTGAAGAAAATATCAGGAAAGTCCTCGATATCGTTATGAATGATCGCCGGGTCAAAATACGTGAGATTGCTGAAATGGTAAACATATCATATGAACGTGTGTTCAACATTTTGCATGAACATTTGCATATGAAAAAGCTATCGGCAAGATGGGTGCCGCGTTTGCTCAGGGTTGAACAAAAACGAGTTCGACAGATCACTTCACAGCGGTGTTTGGACATGATAAAGCATAATCCTGCTGATTTTTGACGTAGATTTAATAATTGTTGATGAAACGTGGGTCCACCACTACACACCTGAGACCAAAAATCAATCGAAGCAATGGGTGGAAGCTGGTGGAAGTGCTCCGAAGAAGGCGAAGACAGCGAAATCGGCCGGCAAGGTTATGGTCACTGTATTTTGGGATGCACACGGAATATTGCTCATCGATTATCGTGAAAAGGGATCCACAATCACAGGAGAGTATTATCGTGCATTATTGGATCAATTGGTTGATGCAATCAAGGAAAAACGATCACATTTGAACAAGAAAAAGTGCTCTTTCTTCAAGACAACGCACCCACTTCGAATTGGTTGAGCATCCACCTTATAGTCCAGATTTAGCCCCTAGTGACTTTTTCCTGTTTCCAAACTTGAAAAAATGGCTCGCAGATAAAAGGTTAATCTCAAACGAAGAGTTCCCAAAACCGTATTATTCAGATGGTACAAAAAAGTTGTAAAATCGTCTTACTAAGTGTATTAAGCTAAAAGGAGACTATGTTGAGAAATGAATGGGTTTTGAAAAAAAAAAATTTTTTCCTACTTAGGTAGCTTCAATATCAATCCGCCCTCGTATATCTCCGTCTATATCCAGTTCTAAAAGACTGTTTACATGTATAATAATAATATTGTACGTAGAGGACAGTCTACTTGATTTAAGTGCTTTTAGGTCAAAGACTTACATATAATTAATTAAAAACGCTTGAGTTTCCCTTTGAACACTTTCGCCCCTTATGGTATGGAAGTATATTCTCTGCTACAAGCAATTAATCTAATACCACAGGTTAAGTCATTAACAGCCATAATTCAAAATCGCCCTTCTACTCTCAACGTACATATACGTACACTCGTAGACTATTAATGAAACCTTTCAAGTTCAATTCACCACTAACACGAATTTCATGCTGATATCGAAAGTGTGCCAAAGGTTTCGATCACAAATGTACGAGTACGCACAAGAAATATTCATTCATTCATTCATCGATTTCATGTACATTTAGTTGTGGCAACATACATACAAATCTTACCTGCACCATATGTTCCATATGTTTCACGTTTTATTTTTACTTTATCATACGGCTTTTTCTATACTTTCTTGTTCTTCCTCAATGTATTTCTTTTTTACTTTGACTTGAGTACATATTCGTTTGTACTCCTATTCCATGAAATACTCAGCCACTAATCGAATTAATGAAATTAATTTTTGATGATATTAAAATTAGTTAATGCCACCACATGTAGGCAACAACTATCACATTAACCAACCAACCAGGCATTCATTCTTTTTTTTTTTTTTTGTATTACAACGTGTACTTCTACTTCTTGTGATTTTAGAAACGTTTGTTTTTTTTTCTTCTTTCTTTTCAATTTCATTTGAAATTTTTCGTAATGGTAGCTGGTTGATTTGTGTGTGGGCTCATGAATTTTCTTTGACAGTTGACTCGACATTAGAACACGTTTGTCATTACTTCCTCTTCCTCCATCTCTCTCTCTCTCTTTCACACACACACACACACACACAGTTTCAGTCACATAATTTAGGAATTTGTTCTTTTTAATTTTGAATTTGAATGTAATTTTAGGAGAATGTGATTTCGTGGTTTTTCTTTAATTTTTCTAATTTCCTTTCGACTTGTTGACAATTGGTACTGTCATCGTTTATTTTTATGTTCAATCAGGTTAAGGGTGTATTACAGTAAAATGTGTTAAAAAGGGGAAATTGATCTTTTTAGGAAATTTAAGTGAAATTAAGAAGCAATTAAATACATAAAAATTGATAAAAACAATTAAAATCTAAGTAAATAACTTTTCAAAGCTGCCCCAAGACAAACCAATCCGTCGAAGTTTTCAGTGACAAATGGTAATTATAGTTCGTTTCTCTATTTAGATTTAGATCAAATAGCAATCACAGTCACAGTCGCTACAATTGTTAAGTAATATCCTCGGAAACCATATCGAAAATCTGCCACTTTACTTCAACAAAAAGTGTCGTGAATAACTCACATCTAATCCATCAGGTTAAGATACCTAAGGAGAATATTCGGTTCAATACAGGATATCCCGAAGATATCATGTAGGAACTACTCTCCGAATGCCTTACGGCTACGGTTCAAAAGAGTCGGACATTCATACAAGGAGTGCTCAACCATCTCTTCCTCCTCCACGACGCCACAGCTACGACAGTGCTACCCCATTCTGCGGATGTGAATTTCAATCAGCCTGTGACCGATAAGCATTGTTATCAATATGGATACACACTTTCATTAGCGATCCACGTCGCCTTACATCATATTTAGGCCAAGTTATCACCGTGATGCTGCAAAACCCGACAGCCCTTTTCAGCGACCCTATCGATGATGCCATTGAGGTCGGCTTATGTCAACTTGACGCCGATCTTGCGCGAGCCAACTTGACAGTGTTGGCAACCCACTAGGTAACCCAATTAACCCACCCAGGTTTTATTGGGTTTTGTATTTAAAAAAACCCGGGTGGATTTTTTGTTCCAAAGGTTTTCTAAAAAGTAATTAAAATGTATGTATTGAGAGTACCAATTAATTTTGTTCATTTGCTTAGCTCAAAAAAGAAAATAAATTGACAAATTTATCAAAATAAAAATTTATCAAATCACTGCTTACATCTTATCCGCACCTCTAAACGGATGTCCGAATACTGGCTCGGGAAAACTTCTCGTCTTTTAAGCTGATCCACTTTGAAGTCGATTTTATATTTCTTAATAAGAAGTGAATCGGTGACATGCCAAAAGATGTTGTAGCCGTCGAAACAGTCAATATTTAGAAGGATCAGTGTGTGCAGAATACGAGGGGAAAAAAGGAAAACTTTATCTGTCTGCCTTTATATACCGGCCGAATTTTCATAAGGAAAACTTCAATCAATTTCAGTCTGCTCTGATGACCGAGTTGATCCCACTAAGATTTCAAAATTGCATTATAAATACTAAAGCAACGCAATTTTACTAACAACCAAATATGTTGTCGAATCGAAGGAAATATGGAAGCAGTTATAAAACCTAAAAAACCCATTAAAAAACGGTGGGTATGGTTTTTTTAACCCGGGTTTTTGCCAACCCTGCAACTTGACCACCCTCTTATTTTCATAGAAGTCCCGTGATCTAGGCGGGCAATCCGGTATCCAGTCCGGTATCGTCTCAGAAGACGGCCAACTTGAGTTCTCAAAAAGACTGTAGTGGTGAATCAGATCAGCCTCGATGGAGAAAACTACGAATCCAATCCTACACCAAATCTTTGAGCCTTCCGTGTAGAGCAACTTTGACACCACCTTGATTGAGTGTCGAGCACTATCTTAACTTCTACCGGTTTCTGGGTCCCGCCATCCGATCAAAGGTTAGAAAAGAATAAACCGCATAACTCCTGCATCTTTTCTGTTTTCAGCAGATCAAAAAAACTTTCAAAAACCTTCAAAAAATTTAAAAGCTCAAAGGGACCAAAATAGATTACCTCATTCCACATTAGCAATAAATGACGTGAATCCTAGTTTAGTGAGTGGCAATGTTCTAGCGAATTATAACGAAACACAGTCCGTTCACAACACTACAAACACAAAAAAACAATTGAAATAGTGGATTTCTTTGCGTCAACGTGCACTAAAATAAGCTAAGGAATCATGGCCATAGTTTTTCGAGATCATCTGCCGTATCATATACAAATGTACATCGTTTAAGTCGAAAAAGATTAAACACTTACGGTCATATGCAAAAAATGTAAAAGTATACTTGTAGTGCACGTTAACGCATGCGAATGCAAAAACCTTACATTAGCTAATAACACTGGTCTACAAAAATATTTAGGGCGAAAAATTTGCCATGCCTTAAAAAAAAACTTGAGCACTATGGAAAACAACTGAAAACGAATTTGAATTCAGTGCATCAAAATCATTATACCATATAGTTTTATTTAAAAGCGTTTTTTGCTGTAGACCAATGTAACTGCTTTAATAAATTTTAAGTTTTCGTGCTGGCAATACCATGATAACGCCACACATATGAGTAGCCGAACCAAAAAAGATTTATTTTGATTAATTTAATATAAAATCATAGGTTTTTAATAACTCTGTTTGAGTTTTAAATGCTAAACATATCTATTCCAAATTCTAAAAAATAAGGAGAATTAATTTTATTAGTGGAAAAATAAATACCCGAACAACGAGCTTTGTGTAGTTGTGTTGATTTTATGTACATCACTAAAGGAAAATTGTTTGAATAAAAATTAGATTTAAAAGAAAAAGGTTCGACAATAATGCCGTGGATGATAAATTTGGTTTAAAAATTTATATACATACATACAGTGGGGTACAAAACCAAGTTCATGTTTTGAAGTTAAACAGAAAAGTTCCTATAAAAACTTAAATACTCAATCAAATAAAACAAAACTTCACATATTTGTTAATTGTTAAGTCTTTAAAAAGAAATAAATAAAATCTGAAATCTGATCCGATTCATATTATATTCGTTGTCATAGCTTTAACATGTTCCAGGAAGTCCAATTGTATTTTTTCAGGCGTTTTTTTACTATTGTCCAACAATTCTCCATTGGATTGAAATTAGGGCTCTACCATAATCACTAATTTACCTAAAATATCTGTTGCAACAGCCCCTCTTTGACAACTTTAGCGGTCTGGCTTGGATCATCATATCACTAAAAGATGATTTTTTTCTTTTTGGGTAAGGTTTTATGTCTTCAAAAAATTTTCTTTGTCTCCAAAGCATACTATTTTTATTTTTATATTAAACATTCATAACATAAATGTCACATTAAAGTACTCTTAAAATGGGAAGCTTCCCAGTTAAAAATTTTTAAAGTTATCGTTGGTTTAACAAAGGAATTTTAAGCTAATAATCGTTTTTGCATACAAAAGTAAGGAATTTTACTTAAGAAATGTTTAGCAAGTTTTGTTAAATTTTTTTTGCATATGACCGTTAGCGTCTAATATTACACATAGCTTTTGAGCAGAGATTCAACGCTGATGAGAAGCAAAAACATCATCATCTAGCAGAGAAAAATGTGTTGTTTCATAACACAAGGCAAAAACCTATAATTTGGAAAACTAACTGTTCTGATACAGTGCAAAAATTGACGCGGAATAACTCTTATCAATATCGCCAGTAAAGTCATTGCTTAAATTATTAACAAATGTCTCTCTAAGCTACTTAAATCGGTGATACGCAATTAGTAAGCTGGCGCTAATTTAAATAGGTTCACATAAACAGATTTCGGTTAGTCCGTTGAGTGCCGTTTCCCACTCTACCTTGCTTTTACTGATTTCAAAAGAGTTGCATTATCGACTATTCGAAACGATTGGGAGTTACCGTATCCTACATGATGGCAGCGTCAGTCGACCAATGCCTATTAAGGCATGTATTAAACAAATCTGTGTTCTCTCCCCACTGCTGTTTAACGTTGTTCCAGCACACTCTCTGGACTTAGTCCCTCACAATCATTTTCTGTTGCCAACTTTGACGAATTGACTGAATGGTAAAAGATTGGGTCTAAAGCAGAAGTCATTTTCTAAAAACAAACGCATTTAAAAGCGTTGTTTTTTCATAACAAATATTGATCTTGATAAATGGCGTTGAAGGTGACGATATATTCTTTTCAATAAATATAAAATGAAAGAAAACGAGTTCTTAAATAATAAAGAAATTTTCGATCGATAACAAAAGCCATTAGTAAATAAAATTGAAAAAATAGTGGAAAAGTCGTTAACAGCAACAGTGCATTTTCCATTTTCGTCTACGAAGGACGAAAAAATTTAACATTTTTATGCGAAAAATTAAGAAATAAATGAAAAACGGAATTTTAACAGAAAAAAATAAATAAATTGAAAGATATTTAAATTGATTTCACAGTAAATTAAAAAAAAAAAAAACGTTATTTCAGAAATATCTGCGTTTATTTTAATTTTAACAGCATGGCATGATGAAAAGAAAAATAATAATTTTCTGTGTTTTAAATAAATTGCTATTATTTTTGTTCCGACAAATTTATAATTTCCGTTTAATTTACTACAACAAATACATTTTCCGTTAATTTAGCTAACGCCCCGGTTCAAGCTATTCTTTTTCACCTGTATTAGGGATTAAAAAGAAAAATATTTTCCTTTTTTTGAGGAGTGGCTGTAATTTTCTTTTTGTTGTTACCCAATGTTTATTCCTTCCTATTTTACACTTTGTTAGTGTATAAAACATCATCTTTTTATAACACCCACCGCTCTACTCCCATCTTCTTATTTGGTTTTATTGGCCCATAACTTTTTATAAGAACCCCTCAATCAAGTATCATTCTTTTCATTTATTTCTTTCATTCACTTCACATTTTTTTTCTTTGTGGTCATCTCATCATCGTTTATTCAGTATTTCGTTTTAACCAAGGGAGGTCATTTTAGTTGGAAATTTTAATGCCTTAGAATGATAAAAATCACATCCACTCCTTAATTTTTTAAGCACGCGATGGTGATTATCATTCTTTATTCTGTTTTTTTTTTTATATGTTACGAGTGCCTGTTCGTCGTTGTGTTATTTCATGTGCTTCATAAAGTTATTTTGTTACTATTTTTGGGTTTTTTTATGTGGTTCTTTTATTTTGGAAGCTTTACCCCTGCTGAGTAACGAACAACATCTGAACTATTCGACCAGAGCTGTAGTCTTGTGCTGTGTTCACACGACACTTCGAAATACTTTTATCGCTGTCTGAATTACTTATATGAATTGTACTGTTCACACGGCATATTTGTAATTGGTTTTTTCAGTTTATGTTCTTATTCTTTTTTTATTGCGTAAATTGCGGGTTAGCATTGGAAGGGAAAAGTAAGAAGAAAATTAAAAAAAAATGTCTTTTTTCATATATAAAAAATATTAAGAAAATAAAAAAGCTACAAAAATGAAGTAAATGGAATCAGTGAAGCAAGGGGACTTATTTTGTTTGTTTACTTTCCTTTGTTTACGTTATTGTTTGTTTGTTTGTTTGTTTTTTATGCTTAACAGCTGGTGATGACAAAAAAGCGATTTAAATTTGGGATCACATTGCTTTTTTTTACTAGCTCCCAAAGTTTTTTTATGGGGAATTATGCTATTAGCTAATAATTGGCGGTTTAATTTTGAATGAGAAAGCGAATTACGAATAAACGTTGTCATGTGAACATATCATTAAGAAAATGGTTTTAATGTAGAGTGTTTCCTTATTACTTCTATAACTATACCCTACACCCCCTTCGATACTGAAAATATTTTCGGTTTGTAGAAACAAATTTAGTTGAAATCCAAGGGTCACTAAAAACTTATGCCAGCTCAATGTTATCTTAATTCGACTTACAATGAGCGTCAAAATAAAGTAAACCCTCTCATGCTCTGCAATTAAGTTTATATTTCAGTCCTTTAGTATGAGTTTAAACATTTTAGATTTTACAAAATCCATAAAAAGAACAAAAAATTTCTTACAACAACTAAAGTTACAAAAAAAATGAAAGTGACCATTTTTTTAGCGTCAAAAATAAGTATACAAAATAGACAAGAAAAAATAAAGCACAAATATCTTGAAAGTGAATACGATTTAGAAAATTTCTTACCATCTGCAAAATCTTGAGTTACGTGTAAAATCCGGTTTTTCGTACCTTGAAGCGCTTATAAATTAATAACTTCGCTAAATATTACCCGGTTTTAAGATTCTTGGCTGATTTACAAATAAGAACAGACCTATAAAATGGTGTATACTTTACTTAAGTAAACTTAAGCAATGTGTGTGCCTTTCGTAAGCAGACCCATTTTGATTCAATTTATTTTAAAATTTTCAAGTTTTGCCAAAAATAACTTTTTTTAATAAATAGTTTATGGCAACGTTAGTTAATTATATTATATTATGTTTATTAATTATATGAATTATATAAATTATTTCATATTCCTTAAAGGAGTCAAGTTTTTGCTTAAACGAACTCTGAATTTACTCATATTTATCGAATTTTAAGTAAAAAAAATGCCCACTTATTGACCAATTTTTACACAATTTTACTCAGTAGTAAAAATTTACAAGTTATGAACACCCGTACGATAGCCACTGCATTTATTTACAGTTCACAAATCCCTTAAAGCCTTATTTCTATAGTACTTAGAATTTGCTAGCATTCCTGGAAAAATACATACATAGGTATGTATATAAGGCGTCCTCCTATATACAAATATACATAGATCCTGCGATGTCAGAACAGGAGCTAGGGGAACTTCTCACAATGAGTGAGCTGCACCCGATTCTATTTTTAGACTCATTGAAAGGAACCTACATTTCAACGCCGGCTCCGAACAGCAGGTGTATTAATTGAAGAAGTTTTTCATAGCGTAAATACTCATAACCACTCGCTAGCAATATTAAGAGGTGATACCACTGGGATTGAACCGAGGACCTCGCGCAATCATATTTGCTTAGTGTTAGGAAGGACTTACAGCACAGTACATTGCGCTAGGGCGTCGTTGTTGCATAGATCATTTACCAAGTGCTTAACATGTGCTTGACATAATTCGCTATATTTTTCTTACTTTCTAACCCATTATCAAGCAGTTGAAATTGTTCACTCTTATCTTAAATCCCAACTCTCGTTCGAGATACTCCATTTAGCTATCAATTCGAGGACAGACACAAAAATATATTTGGCGTTCTCAATTTAATCATGACAACATGCACGCTCAAGAATTGGGTCGTGTTATACTGCAGTAGCGCTCTTCAGTAACTTTTCACTATAAGACATTCGCAAAAAAAACTCGAAAATGTTTGTTGTTTGCAGTAACGATTATGTGATTGACTAAGTACACTTAAGCGTTAGCAGAAAACTTTTTTTTTCAATAGCATCTGTAAAATGACATGTCCAAAAAGCAAAATCCGGGCTTAAAAGAAAACCCAACCCACTGGGTTTTATTGGGTTTTATAATTGCTTTCAAATTTCATTTAACTCGACAATATTTTTTGTTGGATCCAGGCAGCATTGTATACTCTGAGCTGCAAAAACTCGGTGATCGGAGCAGATTGCAATTACTTCATTTGAACCGCACATAATGAGAAAGTATACAAGGACAGATATGATTAAGTCATTCTTCTACAGGACAAATGTCGGCATCATGACGCAAGAGTTGTTAGAACCGATCGAATGGCTCGCCCGCCGTATTCTCCGAACTTCTGACTATTGGCTGCTTCGATAGATACAATATCCTTTGGCATGTTACCGAATCACTTCTTTTGAAGAAATATAAAATCGGTTTCAAAGTTGGATCGGTCCAAGACGGCGTTTTGATAAATTTGTTAATTTATTATCTTTTTTAAGTTAAAAAAAAAATAAACCGAATTAATTTGTACTTCCAATACGTAAATTATACTACTTCTGTTGTAAATAAAGTACTAAAACCTTTAATTGAAAGAACCCACCATGGTTTTTTTAATGTAAAAAAGTGGGTTGCCAACACTGCCAAAAAGCGAAAAATATAGAGAATAATACAAAAAAAACGAGTTGATTTTGTGCAGAAGCAGCTTTTCCCAAGAGAAGTCGCACCACAGCTGAACAACAAAGTCAACTTCACGATTCATTTTACGATTTTTCATTTGACTATACAACACCAACAATTTTGCCCTTAGCTTACGACAACAGCTGACATTGGCGAATATAGCTTTACTGCTTAAAAGAATGCGATTATAGTCAAAACATGTTAGTAAATAGAATTACTAGTCCCCGGTTTTTTCTCTAACAGGGATAAGAGTGTTGGCACATATTCGCTTTGTGATATCCGATTATCTAGTTACTACGACGATTGAGAAACCAGTCATATCGCTTTCACTAGATAAATATTCAAATGAATTTTCCAAGACCTCAACACTGTACTCGATTAACCGATTTAATGATCGTTTTTACCTGACTACAGAGCCTGACCGTAAAAGCAGCACTATCAATCCATACACTGGAGCCTATCAAATACCTCACTTCGAGGAATACAATCCAATATTATTTCCAAATTCGCTTCATCCAAGTTCCTATGAAAGAACCATGTTCATATTGATCAGTGCATCGAATTCTCAGCATCTAAATTCCGACTAGGTTCCAACGCTTTTAATGTAGATCATTAAGGAAGTCAACGATCAGAAATGGTGCATATTCAAACACTCCTGCTATGGCACGACAGGTTAGCTTTTGTATTGTAATTTGATGTGCGTTGAAGATCGGGTCATATTGTGATCCTAAATTCAATTTTTTTCTTTAAGGTTATTCGTGCAGATCGTAAAAGAGTTAAACTACAAAAATTTTACAGTGTTTTTATTACTTTCGTTGATTGCAGTCCATCTCTTGCAGCTCATCTCTAATGTAAAGCCAATAAACTCATCACGCTATGAACTTCTTTTATATCCTTCTTCAGTACATTTGCAAGGACTCAATATACTAGACCGTGTTTATGTGGGCGTCTTTTCAGCTTTGTTTGCTTTAATTTTCCACTTTTATTCGTTCAGCTTTTGTTTTATAATAAAAAACTTTTTTGACTTCTTTTCCCCCCTTTAGTTTCTATGCGTTTGGGTGCTAGTGTGTACGGTATTTACCATTAACAAATTAGTGTGTTTTGGTAACATCTTTTCACATGAAATTCTCTTTTATACTGATAATATTTGCCATTATAAAGTGAAAGAAAAAACCAACAACAAAATAAAAAATAAATTGAGGAGAAAAAATTGTTTATATCTGTGAAACATGCAACATTATTAACGTTGCTCGTTGTTTTGACTCACCCTTTGTTTTTTTTTATTTTTTGTTCGAATGAAAGTTAAAATTTACAAGCCACTGGGAATAGTTTAAAGTTCGTACATGAAGTAGATTTAGAGTTAAATCGAAAGGATTTTTTTATGTAAATCTAGTTGATATGATAAGGAATTATACGAATCCCTACTAAATATGAAATACTTTTACACAGATTTACTCATATTTAACTAAAACACTTATTTGAGATGGGGAATAGCAGCAAATATTTTTATCAAAACGTTTGCATAAGAGCAGGTATAGAGTTAAAATGAAAAACTTTGCTTCTTTTAATCCAAGATTCTATTCAATCGTTTGTGCTCAACATACTGGCTCATATGCGAAGTTTTTGAACTAAAACTATCTTAATTGAAAATCTTCTGTGGCTTATTGGCCAAGTGACTTTAAACGGTTCTTCGTTTGGCTAATTTTTAACCATCAAAAGAGTTTTACACATACCGATTCACCACAATTGCTTACCAGACGGTACCAGGTTGAGATATACAGTATTATTATTATCATTCTGACCGGACACTCTTGCAGGATACTGCGACTCTTACGATCTATTGTGCTCCTTCCGGTCAGCAATTAGTTTAGCAGATCTGTTACCTTTCTAATAAACACTAGCAGATCTGAAACCATAATGATGAATATCTCTCCCAAAGAGACCCTATGTCTCCACCAAGTGCCCTCTCGGCAGCTGAGCTGTCAAAAAATATACTGTTACATTTTAACCTTTTTTAAACGTATGAGTTCTTTTAAATTGCGTTAAATAAAATAAATACCCCGAATTTTATTTTTGATTTTATACAGTCGTTGACTTAACTTTCACTTTATACAATTATCCAATGTATTTAATATCCGCTTATTACACCAATGCACTCAAGACTCAACTCTTAGTACGAATTTTCTATATGATTGCTAAACTATAACTGACTGACGTAGGCAAAGCAGCGTTCCTTAAATACCTGACTGCCATCAGTTTCGTATATTCTAGTAGTCTTCTTCTTCTCAAATCTTCTATTCAGATCCCTTAATTTGAATGTAAATACCCAAAAATTGAGTTGGTAGTTCATAATTGAATGGTTGGTTCAATAGGCAATTGGTAACACTGTCAACAATACAAATAAGTATGTCATTGACAGTCTTGACACAAACCAACAGAATAAATTAAATGTACTAAGTTGGTGTATCTTTTTTTGGGCATTTTTACTTTCATAACAATATTAATGGTTTTACCCTTGAGACCACGGTTCAGGCTGATCTCAGCACACATGGCAATGACCATAATCTCAGTCTGGACAATCAGCAATTTCCATAGTGCGATCGACAAGTCTCGTTTGGGTCTCCGACACAGTCATTCATTTATGAGCCTTCTGTGTACCGAACTAACGCCTCATTAGGCTAACAATCCCGGCCCGGGAATTCAACCCTGAATCTCCCGCCAAAGCAGAGATCCACAACCAGGACATCCAGGACTAAAGGTGGTTCTACGACCACCCTGCATGGAATGGACGGACTATGCAGTCTACACAACAAGTGCATCAAAACTTTCCTGGTATTGTAGCGATGAAACACAACGCCTCTTATTTTTTCGGTTGACTTTTTCTTAATTGCATTGTTAAAATGTTAAAGTTGTTAGCAGTCAGATTTGATATCTTATCGTAATATAATTTACAGCTAAATAAAAAACACAACAAATTTGAGTCAAAATTTCCTTTGACCACAATTTACTTTCCTATCGCTATTCCATAGCTCAGAAACCCTGTTT
The DNA here is from genome assembly GCA_023159175.1 of Wohlfahrtia magnifica. NCBI lineage: Eukaryota > Metazoa > Arthropoda > Insecta > Diptera > Sarcophagidae > Wohlfahrtia > Wohlfahrtia magnifica. The sequence goes on along the minus strand of JAKWBJ010000187.1, from coordinate 1,510,025 downwards.
TTAGTAAGAACTGTCGCACCACAAAAAATAGCAATCAAACGCAGCTCCTTCATTTTTATAAATATCTATTTTACCACTAAATCATTTTATTTCAAGTTTGGAAATTGAAAAGTAATCTGGGGGAAGCTAAACTAAATATATGGGAAATTTGTATGAAATTATCGTAAATGAAAAATGTCATTGGTGAATTCTCTTAAGAATGACACACACAAAGGAGTTATGTCATTGAATGTCACCATAAAAAGAACGCTGAAATTTAGTAATATTGTTTACTATGAGCCGGCTGCATGCTGAAATTTAGAGACATTACCTTTTATGAGTCGACCACATGGTTGATGATACAGAATTTTGCTTGCTATCCCATTAACGAATAAAGCGCTAATGATTGTCGAAGATATTGTTCGTTTGGGCTCATTAATACACAGACGTCTGCAAAATAAAATCAACCTTTCTGAAGAACCTAAATTAGAGCGTTGCGTTGACATTCGTCTACCGTTACCTCTAAAGTGACATGTAATGCTAACTTAACTTTTTAATAAAAAATTACTAAATTGAAATAGTAAATTCCACGATTTGACAAGAATACAGCTAAAATGGCACTACTTTTTTTCTTGCTTTTCTTTTAATTTTTCTTCGCAGCTGACTTCAATTTCTAACGCGGATTTGGATGTTCCAATTGTAAAGCTTTAAAGCCGCGCTATTATGGTTTGCTTCATAAAATTTGTATTGGCATGAGAATTTTTGACAGCTAGCCAACACTTACTTACTTCTTCAAACTTTTACTAGAGAAAATTATTCGCGTCGCCGGATTGAGACGACATCGACATTGTCGGCCTTAATACCCGCGCAATATCTTCTGCGTACTCTATTCTAGAGAGCGAAATGTTTAGAGTGGGTCTCGTAATAAATAAAGACAATACTAAGTATCTTTTATCAACTAGTAAGGAGTCCACGTGTCTTGGAGAGAGCGTCTCTGTTGGCGACAACAGCTTTGAGGTGGTGAAGAACTTTGTCTATCTTGGTACCAGCATTAACACCGTGAAGGATGTCAGCCTGGAGATCAAACAGAGAATCACTCTTGCCAACAGATGCTACTTTGGGCTCAGTAGACAATTAAGGAGTAGAGCACTATTGCGACGAGCCAAACTCACGCTTATCATCCCTATTCTGCTATATGGCGCAGAAGCATGGACACTGACGAAAAACGATGATAATGTTTTAGGAACGTTCGAGAGGAAAATACTTGGAACAGCGAGCTGTACGCGCGGGAATGTTGCAGAATCCGTTGGCCTTCGGAATCTGGCACCACTTAGCGCAGTATAGATGCAGCTGGCATGCTTTTTTGGACTGGGCCAAAAACTACAGACGATTGTAGTGCCACATATGTAAGGAAGTACATAAGTAGACAATGCTTAGCGCTCTGATTTAGGCTTGGATATTTGTCATCTAAAATTTTTACAATTATTAAAAATGTATGACACAAAAGAATGTTTATGACAATTAACTACTGTCAGCGTTTGTTAGAATGATTCACTATGATGTTCGAGATTGGCTAATTGTTATTTAAGGCGTTAAAATTTTCCGCCTTTGCACTGCTTCTGATTTCATATTTAGTTGTTAAATGTAAAAAAAATAAAAGATCGAAAAAAGATCGATGTTTCGGTTTTATTTACGATGTTTTTCAACATCTATGATAATTGTAAAAACATCGGAGTTTTCAAACATCGATGTTCTAATGAACGATGTGGCATTCCTAATTGGAAGGCATGTGGTATTGCTAGTTCGGCAGATTGGCTTTTTTTATTTAATGTATGTTTCTTAGCTGTCAGTAGTTTTATTTAATTTACACCTCATCCTGTTTTTACATGATTTTTTGCATGGTATCGCTTGGAACGTAAATACAATATACAAACAGGCTCAGGTGTATTTTATTATAAATGTCAAACGTTTTTTTATTTTACACCTATTCCTGTTCTTACACCATTTTTTGCACGATATCGCTTGAAGTGAATATAATAGAGAGTTGCATGAACGTGCTCATGAATATGTTCATTGACTAAAACCCTATTTTGAATAAAAATCAGAACACCAAACAAACTATTGCTTTATTCAAACCATGAGTGAGAATATTTTGTTTCACTTCGTTAACACAAAAAGATTGTTCATTGAAACGATTTTTATTTCGTAGTCATCGTTGCCGTTTTGGTCCGATCGGACCAAAGTTGGTAGTTTTCCGTTGTTCAAAAATAATTTGGTAGTTTGGTTGATCTGTTGCAATTTTCTTAAATTTGATTTGAATAAATAACAATTTTCACTAAAATGAACACTGTTTTATAAAAAGAATTATAATTTAATTTAATAAATCCACGCACTTTTGCTTAGAGACAGCTTACCCTGCCTTTACACATATATCATGGATTGTCCTGAATTATCTTCAAGTAAATTAAAATATGTGAAGCGATCTTTAGTTGTAATAATAAATATTTAACGCCAACCTCAGATGCCGATAAGCATTGCTAAGCCACAACGAAACTGGCTACATCCATGCTCTATCGTTGGTATGAAATTTTTATGTCGTAATTCCTAGTTTTATTGCCAAGCATTTTGTTTTTCGTCACAAAAAAATATTGTATAATAAGCTTACTTTCATCGCTCTGGGGCACTGTAATGTTAGACACCATTACTGTATTTTGGGAAATGTTGAGAATGTTCGGTATATGTTCTGCACTATTTATGCTGAAACATATGGACATGTATTGTGTGAGTGTCCGCCATCTCGGCCCAGTGGATGAGGTTCCTGGGGGATGCTTTGCTGATTTCAAGAGATGTACTTATTTATTCTCTCACCAAATAAGATTACTGGATTTATTCGCAGCCTCAATCTAATGTGGAGCATTTTGTCAAAACCAACATAACTTAACATAGATCGCTCTACACAACTTTAGGATAAAGAATGCAGTAAATGAGTATATTGCGACTTTCAAGAAAATGCTTTCATGTGGCTGAAAGGTATCTTAATAAATGATTTTTTTTTTAATTTTTAATGAATACGAGATTGCCACTCAATTTAATGAATACTTTGTAAATAACATTAAATCAATTAACGATACAGTAGAAAATGTGCAATACTTATAAAGAGTCCGCCATCTGACGTTTTTTTTTTCAACTAGTGCTTATTTCGTGAATTCTAACACTTGCTCATGTCTGATTTGACAAATAATTAGTTTTATCCTTCCGCTGAACGAATATGGTTGTGTCAAATGCGTTTTCGGTTCGCTAAGTGGGCCCGCGTACGACTTACAGAAGATGTCGAATTGCCAAAAAAAATCATCTTTTCAGATGAAGCTCATTTTGATCTTGGCGGGTATGTAAACAAGCAAAATTGTCGCATTCGGGGCACAGAAAACCCGCACGCATACATTGAAAAGCCGATACACCCAAGACGAGTCACTGTTTGGTGCGGATTTTGGTCCAGAGGCATAACTGGGCCATTTTTATTCGAAAATGAGCAAGGAGTGGCCGTCACAGTTAATGGCAATCGTTATCGGGTCATGTCGAACAAATTTTTGTTCACGAAAATTGAAGAGGAAGCTATTAGCCACATTTGGTTTCAACAGGACGGCGCTACGTGCCACACAGCCGAAGCTACGCCCTGTTTTTGAAAATCGCATTATCAGGCGCAGAGCTGATGTCGTTTGGCTACATCGTAGCTGCGATTTGACATCGTTGGACTATTATTTGTGGCGTGCCGTCAAAGATAAGTGTTACGCCTACAAGCCAGAGACAATTGGCGCTTAAAAGGACAATATTCGTGAAGCCATTGGTGAAATACAACTGCACAAATTCGATAATGTGCTTAAAAATTGCACCGATCGTGTAGGCTACTGCATGGCCAGCCGAGGCAGCCAATTGAAATATATTATTTTCCATTATTAACCGGAAGGATTGTACTTTCAAATAAAAAAAGAAATTTGAGAATAAATTCAGTAGTTTTTTTTTTGTAGCATTTTCAAAAAAAAAATTTAATTGGCGGACTTTTTATAAGCAATATATCTGTGATAACAAAATCCGTGCAATAACGCACCAAGAAATAAAAAATATTTGTAGGGGCATGAAAAATAAACCAGACTTTGACAGTGTTACAATTAAGCTTATTACCGATAATTGGAATATATTGGGAACGAAAATATGTGATATAATTAATACATCCTTGAAAACAGGAGTTTTCTCTAATAACTGGATATATTCAATGATATTACCTGTTGAGAAAATTTCAAGAACAAATATGTGAAGAACTCCGTCCAATAAATACGTTAAAAACGTGCGAGAAGATAATGGAGAAAATTATTAAAGATCAACTTGAAGAATACATGGAACAAAATAACTTGTTTTCTAAATTTCAATCAGGATTTATGAGAAAACTTTCGTGCGAAACAACCGTAAATTTTCTTATAAACAAATGGAAATTTATAGACAAAAAGGAAAAGATTATGGCATTATTTCTAGATTTTAAAAGAGCATTTGAAACCATAGACACATATTGCTTCGGAAACTATATATGAATGGTATTAGGGAAAAAGAATTGAATTGGTTTAAATCATATCTTATAAACAGGAAACAAATCACAAAAGATAATGATATGAAATCAAAGGAAATAAATAATGAATTTGGGGTACCACAGGGATCTATTTTGGGCGCATTGCTATTTATAATATACATAAATGATATGCCAAATATTCTCCAAAAATGTGAAATTATATTATATGCTGATGACACATATATATATAGAAGGTGATACAAATGAACAGTGTAGGCAAAATATATTATATGACACTGATAAAATAAACAATTGGCTTAAAATGAATAAATTAAAACTGAACGAAAATGAAACCAAATTACTTTAAATAAATATATATAAGTAGTGACTCAATAATAACAATTAATAATGCGATCATTAGAAAAAGTTAATGAAATCAAAAACTTGGCTTTTATGATTGATAAGGACCTGAAATTGAATGAACATATTGAATATAAAGAGTGTTTTTTATAGAGGTATAGAACTTTAAGTTGGCATTACTTTTCAGGATGGCGACCGATTTAACGATTGAATAGACTCACGCCTGAACAACGCTTGCAAATAGTGCAACTTTCATTTTTCATAAGTGAATTTTTTTTTTCAATTTTCAATTTTTTCAATTTTCATAAGCGAATTTTGTTTAGCGATGAAGCGCACTTCTGGTTGAATGGCTACGTCAACAAACAAAACTGCCGCATTTGGAGTAAAGGTAATCCTCAAGTGTATGAAAAACGGACTGTTTGGTGCGCTTTATGGGCTGGTGGAACCATTGGTCCGTACTTTTTCAAAAACTATGGTGGCCAGAACGTTATAGTCAATGGTGATCGGTATAGAGCCATGATTACTAACTCTTTCATTCCTGAATTGAATAACCATGATGTCCAGGAGATGTGGTTTCAACAAGACGGCGCAACATGTCACACAGCTCGTGCCACAATAGATTTATTGAAAGACACGTTTGGTGACCGCGCCTATGAATTGACCTCCAAGATCTTGTGATTTAACACCGCTAGGCTACTTTCTGTGGGGCTATGTAAAGTCATTGATCTATGCGGTAAAGCCACAAACGCTTGACCATTTGGAAGACAACATTCGCCGTGTTATTGCCGATATACGGCCACAAATGTTGGAAAAAGTCATCGAAAATTGGACGTCCAGATTGGACTAAAATTCATGTCAAGCGAATAATCCGTCCTTGTTTTATTGCAACTTAAAGTTCTATACCTCTATAAAAAACACCCCTTACTTGTCTCTTAACTATCAAGTTTTGATTGTTCTCTTTGCATAGTTATTCATCTATATTCAATAGAAACGAAATGAATAAAAAATAATGATGAAGGTTTCATGATCATCATTATTAAGTTTCATGCAAGCGTATAACGTGTAAGAACAGGATTACATGTATTTTATTTTATATATAATTTATGATTTTTCCAACACTTAAAATTAAAGCAACTAAGAGTTTAAATTAGTTGTACAGGCAACACTACTTTATTCAATATGCCTTGCTTACTTGAGTCCCTAAAATTGTGAATTGTTACCCATACTAAAATTGCAAGCCATAAAATATTATTATTGGTTCAGTTTCATTGCCTCTACCAATAAGGAAAAAAATTGAAGGTGAGAATTAAACACTTTAAAATGCTTGAATACAAATAATTAAAATGTTTCTGCCATACACTCACCCATTTTTAAGGTTTCTCTCTCATCGATTTTTTTGCCTCATTTTACAACAACTTGACACTGGGCCCGACCTCTACAAGTGTAAATGTGTTTTGTTTTTTGAAAAAAAGTTTTCATTTTGTTATTGTATTTAAGAGGTAGTATGTGACAATGACAAAAAACAAACTAACCTTCTCATTACATATACTTTTAAAAGTCCAGCCAACACTTAATTAACCCAATTATATCATATATCATCTCTAATTGTTATTTATGGAAATTCCTTTTTTTTTTTTTAATTACCCACGAGTTTTTCATGTGTACAAACAGATATTCGCAAAAAAGGAGTGAAAAATGTAGATGGGAAAAGTAAGAGTTTCTTTAGTTGCAGGCAGTAGGGGGGGTACTCACCTGCATTCATACATGAACTTACATTGTATTCGTTTAATCTTATGTTAAATGAACAATCTCATATGCAAATTAAATTCTAATTTCAAATGAAAATTATTATTTAAAATAATTATTTTTCGTTTGCATTTTTAATTTAAGATAGAATTGTTTTGCAGATACAATTTGATCATTTAAATTTATTTTTTTTTTTTAGTATTTCAACACCATCAGTAGATAAGAAGAAATTATAAATTCAAATAGACCAACAAAATGACACCAGAAAGTATCCCAAAAGACTAACCCTCAAGCCAAAGCATAACCAATAACAATGACAACAACACTGATCTGAACAAATGCATTTGGTTTATGCAAAAACGGCAAAAATATATCAAAAAGACAAATCAAAAATTAACAACATTTTATTCAACTTCAACCAGCAAAAGATTTTCATATTAACAACAGCTACTTACTACTCTACTGCCACTACTGCTTCTACAGCTACAGTAATAAAAATAGAAATAATCTCTACGAAAGGAAGAAGAAGGACACATACATACATAGAGTACACATTTCCATTTGGACAGTTTAACCTGTCCGTAGTCTTTTCAACTCTACTTTTTTTCTAGTTTCTTAGAGAAAGGAAGAGAAGAAGTAAATATAGAATAAAACTAACTTAACATAAGGCACACGTCACACATTCCTGTCTAGAAATCCTTTTTTAAATAGAGTTTAATTTACATTTTTATCCTTTTGTTTAGTTAGTGTTTAGTAGAGTAAAACTTCTTTTTATTTTTTTTTTCTCTGAATGCATCAACACATATATACACTTACACCTTGAAGGCAAAGACATTTACTTATGTATGCTTACATATGTAAAATAAGAGTTTGCAGGATTTATGGCAAAAAGTCATACAAGCCAATATGTGATCAGGAATGAAAATTTTATGGAAATAGTATTTAGTACCACGTATTCATAAAGATGTAAGTACTTTCCTAGCATAGAAGGGGCCTTTGATAACACTTTACATGAAATTATAGAGAAGGCGCTAGTAGAAAGGGGAGTGGCTCCTACTACTATCTTGTTGGTACATCTGTTGTTGGTATTCCCGCTAAATCTTAGTGTCATAGCTTAACATATTCCGGAATTTTTTGATCAAGGTATTATTTAGTATATATTTTTGCAACGATAGCCTCTCTATTACCATTTCTTCGTTAGAAATTCAGAAATTAGTTTCAATTTTTATAGAACTATAAATGGGGTAACATTAAGTAGCTAAATTCATAGATTACAATAATTAGTACATATGAATCCTGATGGAACAGTACTCTTTCGATCACTTTTTGACCACTATTGAAAGCAGGCAACTTTAATAATTTCAGTTTGTAACACACCTTAGTAAGCCGGAGCAGTGTTGCAGTGAAAGTAATTATGCCGGAAATACAAAAGGTACTGGGGTTATTAAACACGAATTTTATGTGAGGACTTTAGGCTCACAATTGGGATTTCATTCATTGTTACTATCGCAATAAAACTCTATTTATCAAACATAATCTTACTTAAACTGAAAAGTAACACCAAACACTATATTGACCACATCTCTAAAAGCCCAAAATTTTATGATAAAATATGTGTGAAAGCTCCTAAATGAAATCGCGAACATGGAATCCCTAAATATTTAAAATAATTTTCCACATGCATGCATACACACACAACACACATACACATAATGAAAACTCCTTTTAAAGTACTCGTACGTAGTTTTTCTTTTTAAAAGCAGTCCTACGTACACAAGTTCCCTGGAGTAATTTAAACGTACAAAAATGCAGGAACTCGTAGCGTAGGAAAAAGTGAAAAACAATCGTTACAAAGGAGTCTATTTTAAATACCATTTTATACTTAAAAAAAAAACTACAAAAACAACAATAGAACAAATGGTAAGAGAAATAAAAACATACAATAACAGGATAACGGAAGTTACTGACACTAAACAAACTGTTTAACATTTTTGCCATTTTGTACCAGCCACCAGCCGCCAGCTGCCAGCCACTAACCATTGGAGCTTAGCTGCAGTATCACCTGTTCCTCAACACACTAACACACATTCATACACATACACATGCATTGACGTGTTTATTTTGTAGCCATTGTCGTCAGTCGTGTTGGTCTATGGCTGGTAAATGACGACGCTGCTGCATATTGTTGTTCAGTTGCTGTTGGTGGAGCAGCAGCTATTATTGTGGTTTTTAACAAACGCAATACAACAAAAGTCAGGCAACAGCAAATAAATGAAAAAAAGAATACGAAAATAGGAAACCAACAATATATGCACAATGATATGGTCGGTACTCTAACAAGGCTCACGTATTCGTACTTCGCACTCGTTTTCATATGTAAAAATTGAAACATGATTTAAAATACATGTCCGTGTAAGTTCGAGTGTGTTTGTTTTGTTTCTACAGGAATTTATTGTCTTGAGTGAATTTTAAGTTGAGAGTACATACGAAAAGAGATTTGTTGCATGCCACTGTTAGTCATGGCAAATCCGCAGGTGTTTTGAGGTATTTTATAGGTTAGACTGGTCTACCAACATGTGGTCAAATTGTTACACAGGGTGTCCGCCGGGAAGGTATACTAATTTGTTTCGCCGCCATTTTGGTAAACATTAGTCTTGACAGTTCAAATTTGGCAGTCGTGAAATAAAGACGTGGCAAAATTATTATGGAAAAATATTCAGAAAACCAACGTGTTTTAATCGTTAAAACATTTTATCAAAATCAATCATCGATTACTGTGACGGTGAGAAACTTACGTGAAATTTTTGGGAGAACAAAGTGCCAACAAGACGCACTATTTATCGTGTAGTGAATGATTTCGAAGATAGAGGGACTGTAGCTGATAGGCCCAAGCATGAACCACAACGTACTGTAAGATCGGCTAAAAACATTACTGCTGCTCAAGAAAGTGTGCAAAAGAATCCATTAACCTCAATTCGACGCTGTGTTCATGAGCTTGGTCTTCAAAGAACAACTTTGGTCACAATTTGCACAAAGATTTGCATTTGTATCCATTTAAGATTCAGCTGACGCAAGAGCTTCTTCCAGAAGACCATTTACGCCGCCATACATATGCCAATAAGATGTTACAGCTCGCCCATGACAACCCCGATTTTCCTTAAAAAATCATAATGAGTGTCGAGGCACCTTTTCATTTGAATGGTTATGTGAATAAACAGAATAGTCGGTTCTGGGCAATGGAAAACCCTCAAATGATTTATCAGCCACTTTTGCATCCATTAAAAGTAACAGTCTGGTATGCAATTTGGTCAGGAGGAATCACTGGACCTTACTTCTTTGAAACTGAAACGACGTAACGGTAACTGATATGATTGAAAACTTTTTAACGCCACAACCGCATGCTTTAGGCTTGATTAACATGTGGTTTCAACAAGACGGTGCCACATAGCATACAACCAGTATTACAATGGAATTACTGCGTGACCCCTTTCCCCAACAAATCATTTCAAGGAATAGTGATGTTGATTGGCCTCCACGGTCGCCTGATTTGACTGCTCCGGACTTCGTTTTGTGGGAATATCTGACAAGCAAGATTTATGCAAACAAATCAGAAACGCTAGAGCACCTCAAACAAAATATTCATGACGAAATTAATAAAATACCACGTGAAATGTATGAGAATGTAATGAAAAATGTACTCAAAGGACTCACATTTGTGTGGCCAACAGAGACGGACATTTAACTGATATTGTATTCCTTACATAATTGCCGACATTAAATAAAACATTTGTCAATATAAGATCCATTGTCTTTCATATAATAAAAAATTATAAGCAAACAAAGTAGTATACCTTCCCGGCGGACACCCTGTAGAAGCAAGTCTTTCTTTTCAATTTTTCTTTTTTTTTTTTGTTCTCGTTTAAGCAATAAAAATGTAGTGCTTATGCAGTCAAATAATAAATGTGTAGAAAATTCTATTTAATTGAAATTGCTGTGACAAAAACGAGCAAAAAATTGAATTAAAATTAATAGATTGTATAATACGTTTACGATAAAATAAAGTTGTTTCCTTTATATTTTATACAACCGTACATATCCTTTTTATATGTCTTGAGGAAATTTTTATAAAATCCTTTTTTATGAAGGTTAGTTTGTTAATTTGGTGAATTTTTGACTTCTTGGCGCAGCAACTTTCACTGTCATACAATGCAGGATCAATGCAGGATTTTCGACATTAGTTAAGTGTTAACAGCCATTTAAAGCAAGCAATCTTGTTAATTTTAATAAAAGTGGACAAATATATTGATTCCGCGCCAAAAGAACTGCTCCGGTTTTGAGGTAAAGAATAAATCAATCCAATACCCTGTTTTTAAGTGAAGCGTATTCCAGTAATGGCGTTCTGCATCGGTCCAAACAAATAGTAGTCAGAAGGGGCAACGTCTGGGCTATAAAACGGGTGAACCAAAACTACTCATCCACTGTTTTCCAAATAGTTTTTGATTGGTCTTGCAACATGTGGCCGAGCGTTGTTATGATGGAAGATTACGGCCACGTGTCTGATCGAATAATCTGGTCGTTTTTCGTTGATTGCTTTCTTCAGATGTTTCAATTTTATTTGGTACAGGTCTCCTCTGATCGTCTGACCAAATTTCAACAGCTCGTAGAGCAAAACACCATTCTGATCCCACCAAATACAGAGCATTACCTTGCCGTCATGGATATTCAGCTTCGACGTTGATTTGGCTGGTTTATATATGATTTTTTGCGCTGGGGTTTATCGTAATGTATCCATTTTTCATCACCAGTATTATTATACGATGCAAAAATGACATCTGTTTGTAGCGTTCACGCATCATTTCTGACACGCAAATCCGCCTTTCAATATCTCTCGGCTTCAATTCATATGGGGCCAAATTTCCTTGCTTTTGAATTAATCCCCATGCTTTTAAACGTAGTGAAATGGCTCGCAATGATAACAACAACAATCTTCATCGAATAATACTTCCAATTCCTCATCTTCCAACTTTTTCTTCTGACCAGGCCTATCCTTGTCTTCTGTGTCGAAATCACCACTTTTGAATCAAGCAAATCATCGTTCACAAGTTTTTTGAGTTGGTGTATATTGACCGTAAGCTTCTACCAACAATCGATAACTTTCAGTGGCCGTTTTCTTCAAATGGAAGAAGATTATCAGGCTTCACCGCAGAATATCTTTTTTAGGCATTATTACAGCGATGGTAAATTGTGTGTCAACACTTTGGCGTCTATCGAATACTGAATTATATTGACAGATGTTCTGTCTCCAAAATACCATATTTGTTATTATTGACACAAACTATAAGTGATAGTTATGCCATATGTTGTCCAAATCAACATTATTCACTTCTATATATCCAATAATATTTCCACCGAAGCCAAAGATCGGTCTGATTAAAGCTAAAGAGGCGCCGCACAGTCATAGTTTCGGCCTGCAGAACACTGCATTCGTCTGAAAGCTTTCTAGACATTGCGCTGTCTGAGCTGCTCCTTAAGGAAAAACTAACATAAGCTCAACCGTGTGCATAGAATGAATTGTTGCAATGTTTTTTAACTATCTGTGAAGTTTGGATTCATAATAATAAGGTAGGTCTACGGTCAACAAGATCATGGACTATTTTTCTATTTACGTATCAGGATAAGAATGTTAATTTACAGAATTGACCTGTTTTTTGTTTACGTGTTCGTGCGTTTCGAAGCCAAGTTCTTGAGCAATAGAACATCAAAATAATTCTTTCCATTACTGAAATAACATCAGAATGTCTTGAAAAAATGGTCAAAAATGTGATTATATTTCTTCCACAGAAAACGTTTATTTAAAACACTTCCAACAAGCTATGAATTTTAATCAGTTTCTTAGTTTCCAAGATTATGCGCTTCGAAGCCTTAACAGCTCTTTAGCTGTTGATATAACTTCTGCCTTTAATTAAATAACATCAGAAATCTTTAAAAAATAGTCGATAATTTTATTAATTTTCTACTGAATAAATAAATTTTAAAAATTTCAAAAATAATACGTTCAACCCAATAAATATTTGAGCAGGAATCCGACTGTAAAACAAGTTTATTTCCAGTCATAAATTCAAATTTAAATAGTTGAAATATACTTGTATTAGACTTTATTTCAAAAGCGTATTCTAGCAAAAAGTAGACTTGAATTCAAGTCGAACAGTATTAATATAGTGCGATTCAAGTGGTGAACTAAAGTGCAAAACAAGTCGAAAAACAATTTAAATTCAAGCTTTAAATTCCAACCGAATTCAAACTTATAAAAAAACACGATTCAAGTTGTTGCCAATTATTCTTCCACTGTTCCAAATAATTTTAGATGCGAATTATTTTATTTTTTCGTATAAACTTTATTTTGTACAATTTTTTAATATCTAATATAAAACATCAAACAAAGAAACATTACCTAAATCCTTCTTTTTGTTCGAAACATTTGTCTTAAGGCTTCTTGATATCACTCTGGCCTGTAGTATTGATTACACTTATACTGCTGGCACTATTTAAACTAGTTAGCTTTGTGTAGAGGAGCTGCGCGAATTCAACGAACAGTGCGGGCATTATACTCCTCTTTTTTATAGTATATAGTATTGTTACGTTTCAACCCTTTTAAAACGTTTGAATTCTTTTTAATTGTTTCAAAATAAAAATAAACACCATGTTGTTGTTGTTTTACAGATTTAATTTCCTCACTTTATCTTTATACAGCAACTTATTTATCTTGCACTTAATATACGTTTAAACAACACTTTTATTTACGCCTAAACACAATTTTACTTTATGACTGCAAAGCGATAACAATATCGATGTAGGCGAGGGAGCCGGCAGTTTGGAAAGTTTCGGAAATGTTTCTAACCCTCTCACATCATGTATTTTATGTCCTTTACTTATAAACATGTAAAAAATGTTGTTACCCAAAGATGGTCGAATTGGCAATCCCGTCAAATACACAAATCAGTACGGCATTACCGGTGTAACACATTCAAACCTTGACACAAATCAATAGACTAAAATCCCACAATACAATCCCTGATGTGGTGTATTTTCTTTTTAGGCATTTTTATTTTTGTAACAATTTTAAAACATTTTTTTTTTTCATTGACATAAAATTTTCTTTTACAAAATATTATTGGAATGCAAGTTGAATTCCAGTAAATTTTTTGAGTTCTTATTGGAAATACCCTTATGTTGAAATAATATATAATTTCGTTTTAATTACAAATTAAAATTACACTTTCTTTACCAAAATATATATACTTTACAATAAAAGAAAAATTTTTGTTAATCAAAGAAATCATAACGATTAATCATGTCATTTTTTAAGCAACAAAGTTCAATAATATCTTACCTTTGCTCTACCCTCTTAAAGGATAATCAAATACACAATAAAATAGAGAAAAGTAACACATGTTGACATTGTATCTGGGAAATATCTGGCAAGTAAATCATAATTGTCATGATTAATTACTAAGCAAAAGCTCGCATTAATTATAAAAGACATTAAAAAAGGAATGAATGACTTTTGTGCTGTCCTTTTGATAGTTCTTGCCACAAAATGACCACCACGATCACCATGGCCATAGATGTGAGATTGTTTAACCCACTCACACACATACAAACCCACACACAAAAAACCCACTTTCAATACATAAAAACAATCAAAATTCTGACCATAAATAAAATGTCATAACTTTACCATTTAATGAAACCACATACTTGAGAGTTTAACCCAACAAAAATTAAATAAGGAAATACCCTCTCCTCCCCCCAAAAAAAAAGATGTTAAGATGGCACAGTGGGTTGTGAGAATTAAAAAAGTAAAAATATATAATAATATGTAGGATTGATATTGAAGCTAAGTAGGAAAACAAAATTTTTTTTCAAAAACCATTCATTTCTCAACATAGTCTCCTTTTAGCTCAATACAGACGATTTTCAAACTTTTTTATACCATCTGAATAATACGATTTTGGGAACTTCTCAAAATACGCATTAGATTCAGTAATCACTTCTTCGTTTGAGATGAATCTTTTTTCTGCGAGCCGGTGAACCGGTGAACCGGTGCGTTGTCTTGAAGAAAGAGCACTTTTTTCTTGTTTAAATGTGGTCGTTTTTCCTTGATTGCATCAACCAATTGATCAAATAATGCACGATAATACTCTCCTGTGATTGTGGATCCCTTCTCAAGATAATCGATGAGCAATATTCCGTGTGCATCCCAAAATACCGTGGCCATAACCTTGCCAGCCGATTTCGCTGTCTTCGCCTTCTTCGGAGCACTTCCACCCGCTTCCACCCATTGCTTCGATTGATTTTTGGTTTCAGCTGTGTAGTGGTGGACCCACGTTCCATCAGCAGCTATTAATCTACGCCAAAAATCAGCAGGATTATGCTTTATCATGTCCAAACACCGCTCTGAAGTGATCTGTCGAACTCGTTTTTGTTCAACACTTAGCAAACGCGGCACCCATCTTGACTTTCATGATATTTTCTTCAGTAACCACCTCTTTTGGCCTTCTTGTTGATGGTATTGTTGCAGTGCTTGTTCGGCCCCGTTCAAATTCAGCAAACCAATATTTTACCATATAATCTGAGGGAGCAGATTCGCCGTAATGTTTATCAAGCTTTTCTTTTGTCTCTTTCGCCGTTTTGCCTTTCAAATAATAATGTTTAATCACTACACGAAATTCACTTTTTTCCATTTTCCAAGAAACACAAAAGTTGCTTACTGCAAACGACTACAACAAATAAACTAATCGATATTGGTACGCTTCAACATATCATCTAGAAACGTTAGCTTAGGTGGTATTTTTTGATTTTATTATTTCTAAGAAATTCTGTGATGTAAAGGAAAATTACAAAATAGGAATTTACAAATCTTAGGAAAAGCACTATTATGGTCCATTAATGTTTGTCGATTTTTTTATGAATTAAGTTTACAGAACAAGTGCAAAAATGAAGTTTTTTGAGTAGACAAAGCGGAGTTGTTTTTCGTTGCATATTGCATATACATACATATGTATATGTATATAAATACATGTACCATATGCATATATATATAGAAATTTGGTGCATATGATGCACATTCTACCGCTTTTAAATTTGCAGCAGCTAAATGGTGATCTAACCATAATGCACTATGCTAATTGTGAGTCACACTTTAACGTCAAATTTTTTTGCCCAACCTAATATGACATTTCTTTGTTTCCATGTTTGACAAATTCTACCATGGAGAGCTGCACAAATGAGCAGCGCGTTAAGATTGCTGAAGCCTTTACAGAAATGGGCGTTCACATCAAAATGCATTTCGTGCACTTTTTCGGTCAGCATAATCGATCAAATGTGTTTACAATCGGGAAAATTGTGAGCAAATTTTAGCAAATCGGGTGTGTAGGAAATGTGAAAAACCTGCGCATGCTCGCCCAGTTCGTTCTGCGGAAAACAATTCTGCTATTCGCGATGGTGTGCCAGAAGAGCCGTCAACCAAATCGAAGCGTCTTCGTGCCCAATAATTAAAGATCTCACGATCATCACTGATGCAAATTATGTATAATGATTTAAATTTACACGCTTACAGAGTTCATTTGGCTCAGGAGCTGAAGACTACTGACAATTTCAAGCATTTCCTCTATTAACAAACAGAATTGCTGGATTTTCGCAAATGAGAATACACGAGTAATTGTTGAAAAGCCTATGCATCCACAAAGAGTGACTGTTTGTTAAGGTTTATGGGCTGGCGACATCATCGACCGTACTTTTTCAAAAAAGAGGTCGGCAAAGCAGTTATCGTGAATGGTGTTCGCTTTCGCAAGATAATAACAGACTTCTTGTGGCCAGAAAACGAGCATGTGGACCTGGACGATATGTGGTTCCAACAGACAACGAAACAATTTCAATGGCCGTGTTATCTCATGTCGTTGCGATGTTAATTGGCCGTTACGATCATGTGATTTGACAGAGTTAGACTTTCATCTTTAGGGATACTTAAAAGAAAAATAAGCCAAAAACAATTCTAGAACTAAAGAATGAGATAATTCGGCGAGCATTTGACCGATATTTGTTTTCACACATAATTGTCATAGATCCTTCTATCATAATAAAAAATATTAAGATAATTATCTGAAAACATTTGGTTTTCTTTACAATTAACATCATGCGTTTTGGTTGTCCCTTTACCACCCTTTCCCTTTTCTTCCTAACAGATGATATATTTGATGATATGAAACGAAGGTAGCAATTTCATTAAAAGCAAATATTGAAAATAACGTTTCAAAAAATTAAATGTTTTACTTTTTTGAACTGTACCGATGTAGTTACTCGTATGTCAGCTTCCATTCAGCAAGCTTTTTTCCTACTTCCAAAGATGAAAAACAGAAGTGCTATTTTACTTTCCAAGCCCGCAGTGCAATCCAAAATCACCCGCTCTACCTGATTTTTTTTTTGCAACCTGTTAATTTCTTAATTTCCCAAGCTATGTTTGCACTGACTTTCCACACATATCACAATTTGGCATTGATAGCCAGCCAAAATTTGAAGTCATACTTCGCATGTTTGGAGGGATTTTATTTTCTAAAAGGCTAACGACCTCAAAAAGCCACCAAATGTTCGTCAATAGTTACATATTAAAACATGAACTTCCCAGCGATCCCACATATTTTGAAAAGAAGCGAACTTGTTATTGCTTTGTCTCTACCATACGAGTAATATCGTCGAAGCGAGTAGCATTTTAAATCATGTTAAAACTATCCTCGGCTCATTATTTCTCGTAAAATAAGGTGGCCAAAACGTGCATTGAACAAACCACTTTGGGCGATAAGCTCCTGTGTAAATTAGTATAGAAATGTATGGTATGAGAGCAAAGTGAAAGTTTCTACTTCTTTCCACATTTTGTCGAATTTTATAACAGAAATGGAACTCAATATAACCATGGAAACTGATTGAGTGAAAAAATTCATAATAAAAAGTAATAAAAAGTAAAAAAAAAAATCATTTCAGTTCGATTATTGTTTTAAAAAACAATATGGACCAAAATGGTCCCTTATCTAAGACTAAAAAGTCTTAGGGTCAGCAGGGTTAGTACTCGCCTACAGTTGTTCACATACAGAAAGCTTTTATAAATCCGTTGGAAATCGACAGAGTCATCAGTAATGCAATTACAAAAAAATCTTACAATGGTTCGCAAACTGGTGACTTTTTTATAACTTTGAAACTGTGTTTTTAAAAAAGTTTACAATTTTGTAATAAACGCATGATTTTTTCATGAGTTGCTTTATGCTTTAACCTTAATAACTCCGTTCATTTTTTACCGATTTTTAAAACATAAGACTCATTTTATTCATAACTAAACATAGTTTATTAATTAGTTCATAAATAGTACGGCTTTTATATAAATTAGTGCGCAAAAACGCATCTAAACTTGAAAAATACGGAAAAAACTGGATGAAAAATGTGTTTGTTTAATAAATACACCCAGATTCTACAAAAAACCAGACTATTTAAACGGCATATAAATCATTTAAAAGATTTATTTTTCTTCTTTCGATGTCCGAAAAGAGACTTAAATTCGGTTAATAATTAGCTTAGTTTTTTACCCGTAACTCGGGATTTTGAAGGTTTATCGGAAATTCCAAAAGATCCTTGTTCTACTCGATAGCGCCTTTCAGAAAAGTAAAACAATTTCCCAAGTATTTCAATTTCGTTCTTTGTTGTCGCACCGTGTTATGTATTTGAAGGTGAACAGTAACTGGTCTCAATAAGAACAATATTCTACCAACTATTGAAAATATATGTCACTTGAAGAGGAAAGAAAAAACTTTGAACTTATAGATCAAAAAGGGATCGATTAAACAGTTTGACCCCATAGCAATCCTAATCACACTGTTGAAATCATGAACCTTGGGCTTTTATACAATGTCCAGGGTATCCAAAATTGAGGTATCATTTTAATTTTAATAAAAAAAAAACTATTTTCCAGATATTAAAAATATTTTTATTTCAGTTTATTGCAAATAGGTCCCCTCACCTACTGGCTCGACAGGCTTTCAATCTTTTACCAAAATCATCAATCACGTTTTTCAATAAACTGTTGTCAATGGTTGATATCTGCTTGATAATGTTGGTTTTAAGCTCTTGAACTGTTGTGGGATTATTGCCATACACTTTCGATTTCAAAACCCCCCAAAAAAAAAATCTAAGCATGTCAAATCGCACGATCTTGGTGGCCAATTTAGTCCTCCATTACGAGAAATTTGGCGATTTTCGAATTTTTCTTTCAAAAGATCCATTGTTTCTCTTGCTGTGTGGCAAGTGGCACCATCCTACGTCTAAATCAGCATTTTTCCACCACAAAAAGCTTCGGATCATCTCTTTGTATCGATTTCCATCGACTGTAATCGCATTTCCATTTTCGTTTAAAAAAAATATGGTCCGATATTTCCTCTGGACCACAAACAACAACAAACCGTAACCTTTGTGGATGTGATGGTTGCTATAAGATAACTCTCATTTTCATCTCGTTTTCCAATGGCCTAAAACCAGAATTCCCGACGTAATCCGTGATCAGCTGGTTTAAATTCTTGGGTCAGCTAGATCTTGTACCCCTTTAAATGGAGTTCACGATATAAAATGTTGAATAATGTGGATCGTTTGATAAATAATTGCTGCCAACGATAAAGAATAAATGTTTTAAGGTATTTCTCAACACTTCTGCTCACAGTTGCTATATTCTCGATTGAACGACCATTACGTTGATAAATTCTGTTTCTGTTATCACGAACGTATGCAAATTCTTCAAATTTCTCAACCATTAGCTTGATTGCACGATTTCTTGAAGCACTTTCTCTACCAAATTTTGTTCTAAATTTCCTAATTACATATTGAAAACTTTAGCTATTTCCAAAAAATGTTTTAATAATAAAAACATGTTGTTCCCCCGTATAACGTTCCATATTAATTAACTGGAATGTATCTGAAAATAAAAATTTAGAATATAAATTACAAGTAGAAAAAAATGACAACAAAATTAAAATGATACCTCAATTTTGGACGCCCATTATTTTGTTGGCTTATGTTTACATTTGTAGGAAATTTTTGTAAAAACCAATATTTTCTGAAAATGAAAATTTATTCTTTCAACTTGGGCCCACTGTGCCTTATAATCTGAAGAACACTTGTAAGTAGAGAGAAAACACACACACATACAATTTGATATATTTAATGTTATAATGCTTGTTCGTACATTTCACTTGACAAATATTATGATTTTTGTTTTGTTTTTGTCCTTAAAATATCTTTTTACCATTTCATAGTTTTTGTTTTTCTATATATCCTCTTATACTACAATTCTGGTAAAATTATACGAATAATTTTTTATTTTTCTCTGTATGTGTGTGTGTGTGTTTTTCTTTACCCAGTGTTGGTTAAATATTTTTCTTAATTACATTTCCAAGGAGAGTAATTAATTTTGTCTCGCTGTTGGCTGGCGTTGACATTTACCATTATGTTGTCGGTATGTTTAAATATATTTTAACAACAACAACACAAAAAACAAAAAAGAAAAATGTAAAAACCCAAAAACGGAAGAAGAAAAAATTCAAATATTAAATGAAGAAAAAATAAATAAACCAAAAATAGAGGTAAAATCATCATTAAGTTGGTTGATGATTAAATTGAATTGAGACTCACGCATACAAAACTTTTATGTGACACACAAATGTCAGTGACATAAAATTAACGACATAAATAATTATTGTGCAGAAGGTAGAGAGTATTTTGAAAAATACTCATGATTGGTTGTATTGTAACAAAAATGTGATTTCGAATAATTTATAAGCATTTGGTCCTTTAAAGGAAGCAAGGCGAAAGCACTTTTTTAAATTTTGCAGTTAAATAATTAAAATAAAATATAAAAAAATATTTTTCAATATGCGTCCTTCAGACTCCATAAGACTCGTAGCAGACTCTACATATAATTTTATAAAAAAAAAATAGAGTTTACCCGATTTCATTAATGCTACACTACAAACTTCTTTTTTTTTAATAATAACATAATTCAGAGGCACCAGAACGCACGATTTTGAAGGCCTAGAAATAGGATTTGCAACAGAATATTACCACCAGAAAGATGTTTCAATAACACTTGGAAACGTTTTGTATGATAATCTATGTTGAGTTAGATTTTTCAGATGTTGTAGGTTCAAATAGGCATTCTGATTTCAGAGCTATAGTTAGTTTTTTTTTAGCACATCAAATTCTTTCTTTACTCCGTAAAAGAATGTGACCACTGTCTTACCTAGAATGTTTGAACATGAGGCTTGAACGTAACTGCTCAGTGGCGGATTTCATAGTAAATCATCATAAAAAAAGCTGAAATTGGTAACACTGCGCGAGTTGATAAAACCGACGAGTGGGGCACCCGGCGAGTCAACCCAATTTGTGTACGTTGAATTCGATGGCTCTAACCGTTTTTTAGACTAGTTCTTGTTTTCGAAATATACTGTTATTTCGGTTCCTATCCACCGCACAAAACAAATCGCATTAAAAAAAATTGCACAAAACTTCAAAAGACGCTATAAAAGATAGTTTTCGAAACATAAATAAAAATGTTTTCTTATGCGGTTAATAGGGACCGCATACGAAAAGTTTCACGTCGAAAATAACTTAACAGTTTTTGTAATTTATTTAATTAAATATACGTGCGAGTATTTGTAAACATTTTATTTACATATCTACTTATTTTATATATAAAAATCAATTTAATCATTATTCTTGCCATTTTTTGAGTTATCATGTAGTCGCTACTCAGTTTTTGTGACGTTTGTTGTTTTAAAATACGTTTGTATATATCTCGATAGACAGATAAATAGGGAACAGGGATGAAAAACGTATAAATAATCGACATAAAAAAGTAACCGATATATACAGTGCACTGCTGATATCTTCGTTTATTATGTTTAACTTTCATTAGCAACCAAAAACTATAGTAAAAAAAAATCTCATTAAAAAAATTGCACAAAACTTCACAAGATGCTATAAAAAATAGTTTTCGCAACATAAATAAAATAAATCCCATACAAAATCCCGCACAAAAAAATCGCACAAAAATAAAATCGCACAAATATAATCCGCATAAAAACAGGTTCTTCTGTATATTATATTACTACGTAAGTACGTACGTATGAGTGATATTTCATTAAAGAAGCAGTATTATTAAACATATGTATGTAAAGGGTGTGCAAAAATTAACGCAATTTATTGCGTTATTTTCGAAATACAACAATAAAATTACTGCTAAAACTTTAAAGAATTTATTTTTTCTCCAAAAGAATAGTGGGATCACATTACAGAGTACGAGTACGTAAGTGTAGTCTCAAAATGATGCAAGATTTGAATATGTCGCCATTTGTGCAGTAAACTATTGGCAACACCAAACGCTGCATTTTTACTAAACCTAAATTTTCAGCTGTCGAATTGTTGTTTTATGGTTGCCAACATGTGATCCCACTATTTTTTTGGCATAAAAAAAAATATTTAAAAAAGTTTTAGCGGCAATTTTATTGTGGTATTTCGATGAATGGATTCAATGTACTCGAATTAGGTATACATGCAGTGTTTACTTGTCGGCAAAAAAAGAGTGTCAAAATCAGAGTAGGAAGAGTGCTCGAATTGAATTCGTTCGTTAAGAACGATTCTTCTTGTTCGCAGAATTTTAAGAGAATTTAATATACGATTCGTCAGAAGAATCAAAAACAAAACAATTTAAAAATAAAGTTCGGAAAGCAAACCGAGTCGAAGAGCATCTAAACGAGTTGAAAACGAACAATTCATTCTAGTAATTGTTGTTTGTAACAAACAAAAAAAATGCTTGCGTGTGATACTTATTGGTCGCTGCACACAAAATATACACACATACACACATCCGAATGCATAGTACTACGCATTTAATCTTAGACAAACAATATGCATTGAAATGAACTGTTCGTTTTCAATTCATTTTTGCTTATATTTCATTCCTTTGCAGTATAAAATCGTGCAAACAAAACACGTAGACACAAATTTTAACAATTTTAAATTTGTGCTCACGAATCGAGCAAAAAATATTTTAAACAAAAAGTATGATTCATGTTCACTAATTAAAAAATAAAACTCACTAGTCATAAAACGAGCGAACCAAAGAGTCGAGTTTTTACGTAATATGGTCAAAATCTCCAATCATCATCTTTGGTGTCGTACATAACTTTTTAAAGTAATTGTCCAAATTTTCATAGATGACAGAAGTTGATTTTGTCTGGCAGGTGTCCCTTTATTAGTGAGTTCTAACAAACAATTTCATCGGAAATTTTTGCGCTTCATTCGTTAACAGTCGTTGTACTGCATTGGTCAGCATGTAATTGAATCTTGGCAAATTTTATATTTGAGTTGACTCATAACAGACAATGTCGCTAAGTTTCAGCTTTCTATAGTACGATGACATCACTTGTTGTCAATTCATCTCTGAAATTTTTTATTTACTGCAATTTCATAGAAAAAACTTCGACTTGATACTGATATACTGGTGTGACGATGTATCGATTAAAATATCGTAGTGAATATGTCGCCCAACTACGCCACCAGGTGAGTAGCGATTTTTCATAGATAGTTTGAAGAGGAGCTTAAGGTGTGTCCTCCTCATATTTGGAAAAATGTTCGTATATCTTTCGTTATATAAGCATTTGAGACAAAAACAGTATATACTGTTGACGTGATAGACAAAAACTGAGGCTATTTTCTTATTTAGAGACCATTAATTAATTAAAAACAAATCACAGATCTAATGATTGTTCTCCAGTGTAACTGAATAGTCTCGTAAGATATTTGATACGTAAAACCCCAAATTGTTGATATTTATGTCATTGATTTTTTGAAACGAAATTTTTGGGAGCAATGGCTGTAGTGTACAATAATTACTGCAACTGCAAGTCCTACCTCATATCGAAAGAAATATGGTCCGATTTTGTCGTTATCTGGTAATTCATAATCGTATATCATTTAATTGTATAGGATTTATTTCGCTCAATATTTGCCAATTTGCTTGTTAAGGTATCTGTTCAAGCAATACTGGGCCTCAGCAGTAAATAAGATATTTCGATAAAAAATTAATCAGTTCGCAAATGTTCATGAAACAGTAGTAGCACAGATAGATCACACAAGAGTTCGAATTACTATATTTACTGTTTGAAATACTTGCTTCGTTGACATAGCACCCTTGTAATTCATTTTGATAGTTCTTCTTCTGTTTTCTTATTATTTTTATTTATTGACGCAGTAATAGCATGTGCCCAAGAGACCTCGAATTACTATATTTACTGTTTCATATATTTATAGGAATTACCTTGTTCACATAGCACCGTTGTAATTCGTTTGGTGATTTCTCTTCTGTTTTCTAGTCAGTTTTATTTATTGTTTTGTTATTTCCCGTTAAATTATGTTTTAAAAATGGCAAAAAGAATAAGAAATTAAATAAACAATTTTAACGTGGATGAGTTGAGTATTGAGTTTTTAGCAGTCCATAGGATAAACATAATTACTTACAATTTGGATGATTCGCTCTTAAAATTGCGTGTAAAGAATTATGTAAATTAGCTAATAATTAGAGGTTGAATTACGTATGAGAGAGAGGTTTATGAAAAACATTGTCGTGTGAACATGGTATATACCACCTTAATCAAAAAGTTGCCGGAATTTATAAGATAATTAAAAATATAAGTTTATTCATCTGAATCTATCCCAATCGACTGCAACACACTTATACCAGCGCTTGAACCAATTTTTGAAGCATTTTTTAATATTCGGTTTTCGGTATGTCCATCAGTGCTTCCTGCGATTTTTCCATTATTTCCTCTCGGCTGCTGAAACGCATTTCCCGTAATGGTTTTTTAAGTCAACTGAACAGAAAGAATTCACAGGAAGCCAAACCAGGTGAATTCGGTGGCTGTTGAATCGTATTTATTGCATTTTTCGTCAAAAAGTTTCAAATAATGATGACACTTTGCGACGGTGCGTTATGATTGCTTCACGCAAACGTCTCATAAGGCCTAAATAATACTCTTTGCTTATTGTCGGGCCTTCTGGCAAAAATTCATGATGCACTACAACGCTGTAATCCACGAAAACCATTGTTTTTTGGTCTCAACTCATTTATTGAACACCATTCACTTGCCTGATGTGTGGATTGCTTGTCGTACTCATAAACCCAAGTCTCGTATCCAGTAATGATCTTTCTGATGAATATGGAATCAGATTCAGCCCCGCAAATCATGTGTTTTGCGACCCTAAAACGGTCCCTTTTTTTGTATGAAGTTGAGGTCTTTTGGCACCTACTTTACTGATACACTACAGAAACCAAAATCATTAACCAGAATGTCTTGGACGGATCCATAGGCAATGTCTAAGTTCCCCGCCATCTCTCTAATGGTTAATTAGCGGTTATTAGCCAACATTTATTTTACTTTACAAGTTCGTTGTTGCAAATTTAAATCCATTTCTAAAATTGTAAAATATCGCCAATACACATATATATATAGATGTACTCTCGGCTACATAGGTTTTGCAAGTGTCAAGATATGACGCTAAGATTTGACGTGAATATCAACAATAGATGTGCCAACTTTACAAAAGAAAAAACTGAAATCGGATAATGATAATGATCAAGGTATTAATTCCCATAATATTCCATGAAGGAACACGGGGACTTCTCTTAGTCAATGAACTGCACCAGATTCTATTTTTAGACTCATTGAAAGGGAGTTATGAGATGATACCGCTGTTGAAGAAACTTTTTCTTTTTTCAGATGGTCTGGCCTGGTATTGAACCGAAGACCTTCTGGCTGGTAGGCGAATGACTTACCTACCATACCACAGTGGGACATTGCATAAACGTATTAAATGTACGACAATTTAGATAATCTTAAGGCTTTAATTCTTGAACAAGCTGAATCTGGCGTAGATGTAAACCACAATCTTTACGTACAATTTTCTATATAGTGAACGGACAAGGTAGTGCCAAATGTATCAAGAATTCACTGGTGAAGGACCTATTATACACCACAGAAATCACGAAGTCCTGCAATTCTGCATTCTTATCAAACAATAAATATTTTTCTTTTGTTTTTCTACGAAATATGGATATGAGTTCACATCTGTAATGGGCATTTGCATATTAGCATCACTATGAATTTCTGAAAATTGCCTATAAACTACGAATGTGTTGAGAAATTAAATTTTAACTTTTAAACTTACGCACTTTAACTTTTCACATATTAATTAAGAAGCTCCAATATACCATTCTATCATATGATTTACAAAGTTTTACTATTTTTATCACTTTAATTTTATATCACGGCCTAAGAATACATCAAATAAAATAAAACTATTTTCTTAATTTTATTACACTCAACTATTATCTATTGTTTTAGTTGAGAAATGTCTTAGCATATAAATACCGTAAAAACAACAACAATAAAAATCATTAAACAATTTTATTATCATTATTTTGACAGTGACATATAATAAAAGTTTTTGCTTCAGCAACATCAACAAAATCAACCACCTCACAGCATTTGGTTTATAATTCGCAGCATAAAACTATTTACCAACAAGAGGAAAAACAAAGAAATTAAAGCAACAATGACAACAAAACTATATTTTAGCAGAGATATTTTATTTGTTGCTGCTGTTGTTGTTCTTATTGCTAAACTCATCATCAACACAGCAAACGCCACATTATTTTATTCACAAGCATTTTACAGGCAATTGGTATAAATACGATATGGAAAATATACTGGCGAGACGAGTAGGTATGAGTGGGTATAAATACCAGAAGAATAAAAACATATTCTATTGTATTGTACCTACTGTATGATAATAAATAAACACATTTGATATAGATACACTTTGTATGTACATATGTATGTGCAATTGTTTATAAATACAAAATCCATTTGCAGATACATACTTATTATACACACATGTATGTATGGATGTATGTACCATATGTATATGGACGTGGTTTATGTGTGCGTCTCATATGAAGAAATTTACCACATTCCACTTGAATACTAATCGTAAGAAAACTCTGACAATAAGTGGCATTAATTTTTTATCACAGAGTCAACAATTTACGAGCATTTCGTACCACACACTAACAATAACAACAATAAAGCTACTCTGTTGCAATGAGATATGTACATACACCACACACATTAACATGGTTAAAGAAAAGCTAAGAAAACAAAAAACCTTATCAATAATTAAAACCTCTATAACATTAGAGAAAATACCGTCAAATCATCATCATCAGTTGCTATTTTACATGTTGTTAATGCACACTGAGAGAAATTAATGTTTTTAATGTTTAAGTGTATTGCCATTGAATATTAATTTTTGGTAACATGTATACCACAACAAAATAAATGTTTTGCTGGTAAAACATTAACTAAGAGCAAGATCCTCAAATAATTTTTAAAGAAATAGGAGCATTCTATCCCTATAAACGTTTACTTAATTTTGAACAGAAAGTAAATCATCAATTACGCTTCTTTACAATTTATTGATTTTACAAAAAAAAAATATTCTTTTTATTGACATGTTATATGACGGAGTCATGTGAAGCATTAAACACATAATCGACTTCAAACAGTAGACAGCAAAATATCAAAATTGGAATATATACGTTTATATGAAAACAACTATTTTATAGGCAGCTCAGGAAGATCCTAGACAACAACCTTTGCTGCTGCAGCTAAACAGAAAAAAATTTTTAATTTTTTGGCAGCAAAACAAAAATTAATTAATTTATTGAAAATATCTGTATAAAATTAAAATATTGTATTAAAAAACATTTATGTTAATACATTAATGTTAAATAAACCGATTTTCTTTTGGTTGATTTGAAAAGCTTCAGTATCAAAACTAAAAAATATTTTTTTAAAACAAATAATTTTATAACAAATAAAAACGATGACAGAGAAACCTAATTTTATTGCTGCTTCTGCTTTCAAAATATTTATAAAATCGATGGCATAGCATCAATGCTGCTGTGTTAGATTACACCCGTCTTATTAATATTGTTCCTAATCTTACTTAACAATTATCATCTACTCTATACAAACTCCAATCTACTATTTCACATGAGCAGCAGCATTTGTTATTCAAATTCATTTGATCACTGGCCAAGCTGTTCCGAACGACTCAACAAAATCTGGCAACAATCACAATGCAAAGGTAGGATTGCATAACACGTGTTAATTAGTTGTCAACTATCGTGTGTTAGAAAATTAATGCGCATGAAATATTGCAAGTTACACAGCACACATTAAAAATACGTTTTTTGTCAGCTGTTTTTTATTTTTTTCCTATTATGTACATTGGAAAATGATTCACATTCACTTTTTATTTATCAAAGAGACACAACGCATTAAAAAGTTGAAAGTTAACTAACTTTCTGACGCCAAAGCGTCATAATGTTTTACACTAGTTTAACTTTTTTGACAGAAGTCCAGAGCTCACGCGTGCACTAACGTGTTACGTAGTTCTACCCTAACACAGGACTCTGTCTTGCATTCACAGACCTGTTGATAAAGGTGTCGTATTACATACGTGTTTTAATTAGCTTTTTCTAAAACAAAATGTTAATTTTTGCTAAAACATTATAAATTTTTCATAATCAAACACTCCTCTATAGAACAGCATCATTAGCTTAGAGTTTTTAAAATTAAATGGCAAAAAATTGCTTTTTAGCCACAAAACACCTCTTACGGTTTGCTTGAACACATTCGCTTTATGGCGCATTCTAATGTCAGACTGGCCGTTTATATTTTCAAAACATCTCTTGGCCGTATAAAGAGGTATGAGTGTATTTGGTGCATTCGCTATAAAAGGGTATAATAGTGGGTCTAGCGCTAATGTTTTATTAGTGTTACAAACATTAACGAAAATATAATACATGGAAGCTCAATATCATTTCAAAACAAATATTGAATGTGGCCAAGGTAATAATTTGAGTATAATCTTCATCTAGGATACTGTAATGAAGCCACGCAACAACCGTACGTGAATTACGCTTAATCATCACCAAGTGATCATACGGTTGCACTTCATATTCAAATGATAGCTTTTTCATATTAAAATATTCTGCCTTTTTCTCATCTCGATCGCTTAATACTGTGTGGACCTAGTTTTAAACACTCGAATAACTAACTAATCTTTGAATTGATTTCAGCCTTAGCTTTTTGTCTTGCTCAGTTTTAACACATAATTTTTATATTTTTATTTAATCTTATTAATCTTACTATAAGTCGCCAAGAAGCGCTAAGTTCCACACCTAATATACTTTTACCTACTTAAGTTACTGTCAAAAACTCAACGAAAAGTCTGTCAAATCAAATTTTGGTGACTATAATGAACTTTTTGAATAGTTGTGTTAGTGAGAATATGAAAATTGCTCTCTGAGAGTTGAGTTGAATGGGTAATTAGCATTAGTAGCATCTGGATGAATTTATTTCTTATAATGAATTATAATTTTTTGTGTAAGAGTTTAAGTATTATTAGAAAAATAACACAGTTTAAATAAATATGAATAATCTGTATAATATCCGCTACGCATGTTCAATCATCGCTGTTTCAGTGGCGAATAAAAACAAGAGCATCCATTGCACAACGTTTTTCTTTTACTATTGTTTTGCAGATAACACACAGCTGTTTACGTACGTACTGTGCGATTAGATTCGCTCAAAACGTAGGCAAATGCAACTAAACGAAACTTGACAAAAAGTTTGTTAAGTATCGGGTGGGCTATTTAAAAGCTTGAATATAAAAATGGAATAAAAAAACGCTTTGAAATTTTACCAAATTTATTTTTTAGTTGTTAAGTACTATTATTCCGGTTAGAAATCAAATATTATTCAAATTGCTGCCACGGCTGGCCCCACAGTACCCCGTTCGATCGTATCGATTTTCAAGAACTTTTTCGAGTGTATGGGGTCGTATCTCGGCAATGGCATCACGAGTGTTGGCCTTCAAATGCTTAATTCTCTCTAGTTTGCCGGCATAATGATTGTCTTTAACGGCGCCACACAGAATATAGTCCAACGGTGTTAAGTCGCAGCTTCTTGGCGGCCAACTGACATCACCTTTTCGGCTAATTAAACGGCCATCAAACGTTTGACGCAATAAATCGATTGTGGCATGAGATGTGTGGCAAACATCGTTCACATCAATACCAAGAAGAGCTGGCACAAAAAAATCGGTTATCTTGGTGCGATAGAGGTCTCTATTGACCGTGACGGCTGCGCCGTCCATGTTTTCACAGAAATATGGGCCAATAATGCCTCCGCTTCACAAGCCGCACAAAAGAGTCATTCATAATGGTGCATTGGCCTCTGTAAGACTACGTTTGGGTTTTGTGAACCACAAATACAGCAATTTTGCTTATTAACGTACCCACCAAGATGAAAATGGGCTCTTTTTCGTCCTTGTTTTGAAAATTAATTTCCAATAAATTCCAACGTTGCTCAAGCGTAAGCCGATTAATTTTGTTCAGTGGTTATATTATATTGAATTTTGTGACAGAATAGAATGACATAAGTATTGCCAGATTCGAAATAACCGCTGGTTCAAATTTAAGCCGATAGATGGCCCAGTCGATACATTATAGTTATACACATTTGATTGTGTGTGTGCTTGCACGCATATTATGGTCGGGACTTTAGGCATATGTAAATGCTTAAGATAAGTCCCTTTTTTATTTTTCAGTGTTGGAAAAGAGCTCGTGCTTGACCAATAAAACCTTTATTGAGTTGACATGCAAAGTTTTGTTTTCCTTACTTTACTCATAAAATTATAACTCAAACAAAAGTTCTTTTTGGGATAATGTCTTCTTCATCCCTAAAATCGAAAATATGGTGAAAATTTAAATAATTAATTTATAAGTGGATATCTCATGTCAAATGGCAATTTTCAACTAAAGTTAAGAAAAACATATTAAATGTTAAATAAGTCATTTTGAAATACAGTGTAATACAAAAGTAGAGTTTATTTTAATATTTTATTTTCTAGCTAAATGTAGACGAAGATAATTTAATACTTTTACAAGAGAAAACAATCACATTTAGCCTTCGGACTTACCATATATACTTTTTATCTCTGTTAGTGAGATAGTTTAGAAATAAAAACGTCGATGTACGATACACTACATTATGGCTTTAACGCCTTTAACAATCTATACGCTTATCTACAGAGTATGTTCTTTCCAATTTGCTATACATGATCTTCACTGTATGTATCAATACGAGAACACTATTCATACGATATATGAATACCAGCATGTAATAAAATTTGTTTTTTTTTCAGAAAAAATTAAATAAATAAACGAAATCACATTTTATGGTCTTGCGGCTCAAGTTAACCATTAAATAAGAAATAAATTTATATTTAATGCTGGAACATGTCCTTAGAGAAATATTCACTTTCTTCTTTTTTACTGCTGTAGTGTTAAGTGCTGGTGTTAACAATTGTATTGTGTTTGTTCATAAATGGAAATATTATTTTATTTGCCCAAACCCTGATTATATCCATAAACTAAGGGTTCGTTTATAAATGAGAAAAGTTTTCTTTTTAATGAGGTATCAAGTGATTAAATTGAAGATTATCTTACAAAAAGTTCAATTGAGAGTTTGAGTGATATTTTTTATTGTGGCATACGGTGGGGCATGTTATAAGGTACTCCTTTAAAAAGTAAATATTTTTTCTAAACAATTTTAAATTAATTCAATAAAATGAATATTTAATTCAAATATTTTTTTAAACTATTTTTTAATTGGAATAGTGGCAGAAACAATAAAGGAGATTGTCATTAGACTTCTAAATATCTTACTCAACAAATGCGCAGCTGCCTGGGAATGGTATATACTTGGAAATATGGAAAAACAACGATTAATACTTATAAGAAAATCAAAGGAAGATCCCAAATCGTCATCAGCATACAGACCAATCTGCATGCGGGATACTACGGATAAACTGCTAGAGAGGCCCATTAAACCACGCGTTGATGAGGTCGTATATGCTAAAGCAGGAGTCTCAGGGAGACAGTATGGATTTAGATCGGACAGTTCAAATATTTTAACCTTAAAAAAAATTGTGGATGTAGTAGAAGGTTTACAGAAACATCACTATTTGACCAGGCGACTTATTCTGGCTACATCTGACGTAAAGAACACATTTAATAGGCTCAGATAGCCGAACGTCTTGAAATCATAGAAGAATAGTTTCAGTATATCAGAATACTTGTTTCGAATCATCGGCGATTACCTTAGAAATAGGAAGTTTATATACAGTACAGCTGGTACAATGGATTCATAAGCTAAAGTCAATTGATGATCTTTATGTCCAACCACACAAGAAGACTTACTGCCATCGGTAACGTACTCGAGTACATATTTTCTGTAACTCTTGCCTACCTCTCTAATTGTGACTTAATGTTGATAGAGGTGTTTCCTTCTTCAAGACTTACACCTGTTTAAGGCAAAGCAACGCTGGCGGGGGGCTCGGCTAAGGTTAACCGTTAAGTTATCACTTAGTACAGTCCCGCTATCTGAAAATGTAAACAGAAGTGTGCTCTTTACCATCTTAGGACGGTAGGTGCAGCTTGCAGCTCAGTAGGTTTATGTCTCTGCAGACTGTGAGTCAAAACTTAATCATACGGGAGGAGGACGCTCCTTGTAAATGGACAGCCCTAATCTAAAGTGGAACAGCATACGCCGAGGGATGAATGGTCAAGGGGTACTTGACCGCTAGTATGCGAAATCTGGATACAAGGCGTACTCCAGTTTCAATTAATTCGCCTTCCTACCGAATACCGGGCAACCTTGCAAGTTACTTTCTAGCCCAAGCATAGTATGGCTCTAAGCGGCAAAAAGGAGGGATACCTCCCATGCATCAATTCATTTGAAGATAATACCGGGAAGGTGGATGATATGAGTGTCACTAGTCCTGTAACTGAAGAACCAGACTACCAAATTTAGGCGACATAAGTAACCGTGGTGCGTACCGAGGTTACGATGTACGAGTACTATCTCTAGTAAGCAGCGATGAGTGCTCATCAGTCATACTTAGTCAGTAATCTGGCTGATGAGCGGCACCATTAAAGTGCTTCAGGCAGATCTATATAGGGTCTCACTGGGTGACAGATCTACCATTATGATTTCAGATCTGCTGGTGTTCATTAGGAAGGCAGCAGATCTGCTGAACAAACTATAGACCGGAAGAGGCACAATAGATCCCATGGCTCGCAGTATCCTGCAATAGTGCCTTATTAATATGATGATAATTATAAGGATACAGTACAGCCGAAGAATGATTAGAGTGACTTCGGGGGTAGCACAAAGCTTCATTCTTGTCCCATACCTATGAAACATTATTTACGGGAGGATATTAATTATGAAAATGTCATAGGAGACGTTCCTAGTGGGATATGCGGATCGAAGAGGAGATAGTATCTACTAAGACGGTGATGAACTATATAGGAATAAGACTTGACCCGAAATGAACTTACTTCAGCCGACTTCAGTATACTGCAAAAAAGTCGAACAGGACTACTACACAATTGAGTAGGCTAATGGCAAATAGGCTGCCATAATGAATATAATTAATAGTAATCTTCTCTATGAAGTTAGAGTGCAGCAGCAATACGTATAACCTCGGCATACCGCACACTGCCAGTGTTGTGTAAGACACGTGCCCACCAACCAAGAAATTCTAGGTTTATTACCAGGCTTGACCATCTGACAATTTTCAACAGCGGTATACGCTATGAATAACTTTTCCAACTAATGTTTCTCCTATTCGGTACCTCCATTAAACAAGGTACAGCTTATTGCTTGGAAGAAGTTCTCTCTTGTTCCACTTGAGATGTGGTGGAAATTATGTCTGTATGTACCTCACAGTTTCATAGCAGGCATTATACCAGTGGACCTTTGCGTAGAAGGGAAATATGGATGGAAAACGAGCGCAGGACACCATACAGGCAGCTAACATAAAACAGAGGATATCACCGACACAATGGCAGGTCATAGATACTTTCCCAGGTATCTACATAATATAGTAGTAAGGATGAAGCCATTAAAGGTGGTAAGGATAAGGCCATTATAGACGATGCCGAGCACTCTTTATTCAAATACTACTAATGTTCTCAATACCTATGACTAGAGATTTTCGTTGAACCACTGCAGGTTAAGAACATTATGGGTACTGTGATATCGGACGAAGGAAACTATCGCACCGTGTAAATATATTGTAAACTAATACTTTGGACTAAGAAAGCTAATTTACTCTTATTAGACGGAACATAACGGCATAATAAGCGGTAGTATAGACGTAGACCAAAACGATAATAATGGCTCACACGTGGCCGAATAAACAGCCACATCGAAATAATACTAAGCCGATGTCTTTTTTGCTGCAAAAAAAACTCCTCTACAGTCTACAATATAAATGAATGAAATTGTTAGATTATAAACTTAATTGCTCTCTCTTTAAAATGTTTAACTAAATAGTTTTGCTACGAATGTTTCAAATAAAATGAAAAAAATTTAAGTGCAAGAAAAAAATGTTAACAGAATGCAGTTGTCTATAAAACTACTTAAACATTTTCATAAAACGAAAAAAAAGTTGTATGTATATCCGCACCTATCGTATTATATTGTATCTATAATGTATGCGTGTTATTGGCCCATAAATATTTACAATACGAATGAAACTTTTCGCCATAGGTTTGTGGTAAAACAAAAGAAACAAATGTATGAAGATAATAAAAGAATTGTAATATTTCATTTACACTCTTCAATATTTTATAAAGATATTTTTTAGTTATATTGTATAAAGTTATAAACATTACATTAATTTAAGACTCTGCATATTGCACAAGCAGTCCGTTAAATGCCTGTATTTTCATACTCGTACTATATCATTTACTCTTTTACATTAAGTAGATGAACGCTTAAAATTTTCTTACCTTTGGGGTACTCTACAAACCGCCAAACAGATTAGTTAATTATAAAAAAAAAATACTATCAGTAATGACTACCCGGATTAGTGAGTATAAATACTCGTATAATGTGATCAAATAGAAAAATGACCAATATCATTGGTCTCCAGCAAAAAAACATTTAAATAAAACTATCGATATATTCCATTATCGATTTTGATGTGCTGAATTCAAATCCATTTTCAGTTTTTTTCCATTGGACTCAAATCAAATCAAATTTTTTGCCCAAAATATCTTAGTTATGTCAATATATTTTATCATAACTTGAAAACGACTTTACCGATTTTAATGCAATTACCACCAAATGTTTTGGAATAAAATTTCCTATAAATCAACTGAATAAAAGTTTACTGTATTTTGAACAGCTTTGGAGTTATTCGTAACTTAGTAGCGAAAAAAAAAATATTCGCGCAAAATTAGAGCAATGTTTTTTTCAAAAAGTTATAAAATTCTTTTCAGAACGGGAATTTTATATGTTAAGCACTTAAATTGAAATTTAAAATGTTGAGAATAAAATAAGCTATAAATCGTGACAATTGGTTGGCTATTGCTGATTTTATTCAAAATTAAATGCAGGTACCTAACTTTGATAAAAATTAGCGGAAAAAATTGTTCTTGCAAAATTATTGAAAATTTTTTTCTTTTATTTCCAAAAAGTTATAACAAATTCTTAGAATATAAATTAGTATAGTACGTAGTATATAGTATGTATATGTAAAGAAACATTATGGTTTCGAAGAACTGGTCGTCGGGCAGATAAAATATTCGGATACAGGTAAACCTCCTACAACGCGGTAGTTAGGTTCCTAGAAAATTCCGCGTTGTAAGAAATAGCGTTATGGGAGATATAAACTCAATACAAAAAAAGGGGTTTGGTTCTAAAGTAAAAAAAATTTCAATAAAATATTGGAATTTGTAGAGCAAAAATATGTGCTCGATACACTATCAGATTCAGGCATCCTTTCAACGACTATTGGTTTGAAAAAATTGTGCATTGAAGTTTGTTTGCTCTTACTTCGAAAATCTTTATAAATTTCTTGATAGGGAGCTGAATTGTTTTGAAGATTTCGTTTAAATATTTCTGCTCTGTCACTTAAAGGGTCATTCTAGGAAATGTATTCTTCCAACTGCTTTGCCATATTTAAAACTTTCTCGGCATTTTTTAGGGAAAAGTTTTTATTTTTAACATCGGAAAGATCGTCAAAGCTATCTCCAACTGATTCTTCATTTGTCATTGCCACTAAATCTGCTTCGTTTATTTCGTCGTCCGCAATTAATTCGTAAATATCAGCCATTGTTATTTCATCAAATTCATCACCTTCTACTGTATGTGCGATGCACTTTCTCCCTGTATTTTTAAATTGTGAAGTGCATGTCTTTTTTGAATTTTCCAAACCATCCATTACTAGCTACGAATTGATGATTGCCTTCATCGATAGGCGATTATCCTGTTTCCTTGAAATAATTGAATATTTTTAGTGCTTTATGCTTAATTACATTCTCATCTAAGGGCAATCGTTTTTTTGTCATATTTTCTATCCACACCATAAGCGATTGCTCCATTATCTGCGGTCTAGGACGAACAGTTACTTTCGCGACTACAGAGGATCCAGATGCTACCGAACTTCTTATTTTTTCTGCGTTTTGTTTGATAGTTCTTATTGTTGACTCATTTAAGTTAAAATGTCTGGCAACATTACTTATCCTCTCTTGATTTTGAAGTCGATCCAAAATTTGTATTTTTAATTCAATGGTCAAAATTTTTCGTTTTAACGGCGTTTTTTTTTCATTCGGCATTTTTGTGGCTAAATTAAAAAATTTATTTTCATTTAAATAAAGTTACATATGAACATATGCATATAAATAAGCTTTAAAAGAAACATACTTATTCACCTTAAAATAATTTTATCAAAACTATTTTACGCAAAAAACAACAACTATTTCACAAATTTTTTATAATTTAACTGGAATTTGACTGAATATTTTTTCGCAATTTTTTACACGCTTTAGATTGATGCTTTTATTTGCAATGCCGACAGCAAACTAACAAAAAAAATTATTACATAATGAAAGAAATGAAAGAAGCATACATTGTTGTGTGATGTTAGAACTGCGGGAAAGCCCCTTTTTTAATTTTGCCGTTGACTACATGCAAAGAATTTTATTTGGGAAAGAAACCCTTTTTCAAATTAAAATACATAACGAAACGCGTTATAGGAAACCGAGTTGTATGAAAATGTTCGCATTTTGGAAACCGCGTTGTAGCGAAAACGCGTTATAGGAAACCGCGTTGTAGGAGGTTTACCTGTATATGATTTTGGGTTACATTTTCTCATAAATTCACGCGTAGCGGTCATGCAGAATTAACAAACATGTTTGTGATTTTGTGGTTCACTATCATTGGTTTCATAAATGGTATGATCTTACTATTGCCGTCAAGCCAATCTCTTAAAACTCTTGCACAAGTTTTTGTTATTTATTTCATCGACAGGAAATCTAAAATAATGTTTATAACCATTCTTAAATTTAAAGTAAAAGATATAAAACGGAAATAGTCCATAGATTACTTTTCAATACCAAATTTTGGTTTTCTCAAAAGTGCATTTTATGCTGGATTTTTTTACCACAATAATAAAAAAATCTTATTCTTAAAATATTTTTGCATTCCATAGCCATCAAAAATGAGACTTTTACTTTTGTCAAAGCTAGGCACCTGCCTCTATGGCTTATTTTACTTTCAACATATCTGACTTTCATTAAAAATTAAAATTTTTTGTTGAGTTGTAAACCAGGTTGTTTTTCTCAAATTTTCAAATTCAGTTGATCCGAAAGGTTACAAAAATATTCAGAATTTATTGTTTTCCATTTTTGAAAATAGTTGATCAATAAAATACCTTTGTAATCCCAAAAAACCGTTGCCGTGACCTTACCAACCGATTGAACTGTTTTCGCCTTCTTTGTTTCACTTCCACCAGCTTCAGTCCTTTGTTTGGATTGTTCTTTTGTCTCTGGTGTATAGTGATGGATCCATGTTTCATCAACAGTTATGAAACCACGCCTAAAATCCATTTTACTTCAATTTAATTGATCCAAACATGTTTGAGAAATTTTCATTCGAATGCGTTTTTGGTCAACTGATAACAAATGCGGCAGCCATCTTGCAGAGAGCTTATTGATCAATAATACTTGTTGCAAAATAAAATGCACTAGATCATTTGAGGTGTCTGTGGCATTACCTATATCACGCACTTTCACTCGTCGATCTTCTAATACCATATCATGCACTTTAGCTATGATTTATAGTTTTGTTGAAGTTTTTGGTCGTCCATTTCATGGTTCGTCTTCAATGCTTGTACAATTACGTTAAAGTTCAACAACCGAATTTTTTACTCTTTCATATGAAGGAGCATTTCCACCTTACACATTCACTATATCATTATGAGTTTCTAGACCCCATATACTTATCTTATATTAATATTGTTACGAGAATAAAAGCGCCTAATTGTAGGATTTTGGTTTATTTTGTGTCACTCTGTCAATGTCATACTTCTTTGCGTATATGGCAGCACTGCCAATTAAATCATCTCTGGGTAACACAATTTATATGTTTAAAATTAACGGATGGTGGATATGAGATCATTTGAGACATTTCCGGAACTTTTCAAACTGTAGGCAATTATTTATATAGGGAAACTGCTTTGCCTACGCAGTTCAGTTATCTATTGGCTGCCAATAAATAAAGTTGTGTAAAAGCGGAAATAAAAGTGTTGTATAAACGAATATTAAGTGTTGTATTAAGACAAACAGTATAAAAGTTATAGTGGAAAAAATAAAACTTGTAAAACAACTAAATAAAGCGGTGTTTATTTTATTTCAACGCAATTTAAACGAACTCAAACATTTTAAATAGGCTAAAACGTAACAATATTTAATCACACCACGAAATTTGAATTTTTCCATTATAAATGATCACTGAACTCCTGTTACTATACGAATGAGATGACAGATCTAAACGGAGCTTAACATCTGAATGGTTAAAATGGAACATTGCACGACGGAACAGCGTGATTTTATTAAATTACAAAAATTTTCAAGATGTAATTAGGAAATTTAGAACAAAATTCGGTAGAGGAAATTTTTCCATCAAGCTGATGGTTGAGAAATTTGAAGAAACTGGATCCGTTCATGATAACCGACACAGAATTTATCAATTTAGTGATCGTTCAACCAAGAATAATGCAGCTGTGTGCAGAAGTGTTGAAAAAGATCCAAAAAACTTCATTCGTCGACGTTCGCAGTAATTAAACATCAAACGATCCATGTTATTCAATATTTTGCATCGTGATCTCCATTTAAAGGCTTATAAGATCCAGCTGACCACGTATTACGTCGGCAATTTGTTTCTTGCACCGTTGAAAAACAAGGAGAATATAACAATTTTTTAATAATGTGGTGTGGCTTGTGGTCCGGAGAAATCGTGGGACCATATTTTTTTGAAAATATAAATGGAAATCGCTACAGGGAGATGATCCGAAGCTTTTTGTGGCGGAAAATTGAGAATTTAGACTTAGAGAATATGGGGTTTCAACATAATGGTGTAACTTGTCACACACCATGAGAAACAATGGATCTCTTCAAAAAAAGTTCGACAATCGTATTATTTCGCATAGAGGAAGAGTAAATTGGCCACAAAGATTGTGCGACTTCACACTCTTATATTTTTTGTGGTGATTTTTTAAATCTAAAGTGTACAGCAACAATTCAAGAGCTTAAAACCAAACCGAGCAGCTATTGAGCATTGACAACAATTTATTGAAAAACGTGATTGATAATTTTGGTAAAAGTTTTGAAGCCTGACGAGCCAATAGGTAATAATTTATAATTCAATTAATTTTAATTTTAACCCGGAACCCTTGTATTTGTAAATAATAATGAAATAAAAATACTTGTAATATCTGAAAAAATGTCTTTTTTATTAAAATTAAAATAACACCTTAATTCTGGACACCCTTTACAATGCTTTTGCTGTTTATACCGCCAACACTAAAATTAAAATTAACTAAAATTAAAATTTCTTTAAACATCCACAGGTGATCATAGCGCCATAAGAGAGCAGAGCTAATTGTGTCTTTTCAAAGCAAATGCTTTTGTCTGTTTTCAAGTTCTATAGGAAGCAGATTCTTTATCTAACTGTCTTCTTCAAGTATATGTTGGTATTCTCATTTCGTCTTCCTATGGATTCCATTCGACCTTCGCTATGTCGTTATTCGGATTTCTCAAGGCATATCTAATCTATCTCCACTCCATTGCCTTCGCATAATTTCTTTTTAATAGGAACTTGATGTTATCTTTGAATGGTTGGATATGCTGTCTGGCCAGAAAATTATCAGGATGCGCCTCAAATAGCGTTTCATAAATGCCTGGATGGCATCGATCCTATGAGATTATGCTATAGGTTATCTTATAGTCGAATTTGACCGACCATAACTATTTTCTTATAATTTTTGCATTTATTTTACCGTTTTTTTTTTTTGTTTCAAATACATTCTCCTCATAATGTTTAACATCCGCAACTACAAATGTAATTACGAAAACACCAAGTGGCTGTTAGAAATGTTACATTGAAAACGTTTATCAAATTTTATTGTTTTTGTTTTTTTTTTAACTGCTATACTAAATGCATAAGAGAAAATACAAAAACTACAATACACTAACACATAAATATAATAATATTCAAATACAAACACACATACGAGTACAGTGTGGTACACAAAAAGGAACTTCCGGTACTGTATAAATAGGAAATGCAAATTTTTGTTTTGTTTTATTACCAAAAAAAAAAAAAAAAAAAAAAAAAAAAAAAAAATAGAAAACAAGGAGCTGAATAGAAAAAAATAAAAATTAAAAAACGAAAAATAAAAAATTAAGAAAAAAAATATTTGTTGTTTGTACAGAAATAAAAGAGAATATTTAAATGAAGTTTGCATTTGTTGTTTTTTTCTCGTTTGTTTTTTTTTTGCTGAATTTTTTCCTTAACAAATACAATGTTAGTGTTGTGGTGCTGTGCTGCTAGCGGTTATAATACCATTAATTTCGTTAAAAGTCTTAAACAAAAAGAGGCTTTTACAATAAATTACTAAGAATTATGGCTACTTATGTTTTCTTAACGTTGTTTTCCTTAAATTTGAATTTGAATTTAAAATTAAGCAGTTGTTTGCACTAAATCCTTGATAAAACCTTGACTATATGAATTTGGATTTATCAAAAGGAGCTTTTAAAGCATGAAAACTACAAAAAATTTTTATAACTTTAAAAAAACTATATATATAATAAAACTTGGAAAAGATTTATAATGACAGGCTTGTACGAAAGATATAAATAATTTTATGTTTAAAATATACGTTGGAATTTATATAATAATTATGAAACTATTAAATAATTATTAAACGCCTTTAAATAAAACGATATGGAATATAATGGTTGTGATCCGTTTTCAGTTTTTTCCATCGGGCTCAAATTTATCTTTTTTATGGGCGTGTCAATTTTTTCGCCCAAAATATGGTAGTTATGTCAATATATTTCGTTCAATATATTTCATCATAGTATCGAATTTTTATGGAGTTTTACATCACTGCATTTCTGAAGCGGTGCCCAAAACTTTTGTTCGAAGTAGTAAGGCACCACCATAGAGTAATACATTTTTATCGAATATAAAAAATAGGCAAAATATACCATATAAAATATATAAGTTGTCTGGCTCTCATGCTGATCTTATAAATTACTGCTTTTTACGATCCGAATATATTACCGCTAACAAATTTGCATACAACAGTTAAAGCATTTTATAACTTTATTAACTCTAAACGCCGTGCTAATGCTTATCCTACATACTTGAAATTTGGATCTCGCTGTGCTGAGGATGAGATATCTGTTAGTTACCTATTTGCGAACTTATTTGCTACTACAAACAGACAGCTTATCCTAATAATATTGTTTACATATCAAACATACATTTTTCTTCAATCGGTACTGAGAGTTTTATCAAACTTAAGACCATTGCAGAATTCTTGTTATCCTGGTCCTGACGGAATACCTAACTGTTCCTTAAAAACTGCTTTGAACTTCTTTGTGGTCCTCTGACTTTAATTTTCAATAAGTTCCTTGAAATGGGTTACATACCTTCAATTTGGAAAAAATCATTCATAACACCTTTATTTAAAAAATGGAGGCAAACGTGAAGTTTCGCTTTATCGAGGAATCGCAAAGTTATATGCAATACCAAAACTTTTAGAAAGATTTTAACCGAGCGCGTTTATCATCAAGTTTCATCCCTTTTATCTCCATGTCAACATGGTTTTCGAAAATCACGATCTACAACTACTAATATATTGGAACTTACTTCAAGCAGATGTTATCTATACCGACTTCAGTAAAGCCTTTGATAAAGTTAACCATGACATTTTACTTTTTAGTCTTTTATGCATGGGATTTAGCAACAAATCAATTCGGTGGCTTAATTCTTATCTTTCTGGCAGAACTCAAAAAGTAAAATTTAAAAATGCCATTTCTAAGGTTAATGCCATCCCTTCTGAAGTGACACAAGGCAGTCATTTGGGTCCTGTATTGTTTACATTATTTATCAACGACCTACCACCTGTAATTTGTAAATCTAATCTTCTTATGTATGCGGATGACGTCAAACTTTTAATTCCTTGCAGACTGACATCGAATATTTTTCTGAATGGTGTGATATCAATTTATTGGACTTATATATCGGAAAATGTAAACACATGTCATTTTATAGTTCACAAAAGCTTGATACTTCTTACCACTTTAAAGGAACTACTCTGGAAAGGGTTTCTATTATAAATGATCTTGGAATTTTGTTGGATTATAAGTTAACATTTTGTGACCATATATTTATGATGGATAATAAAGCTAATGGAGTATTAGGACTTATAAAGCGTTGGTCAAAGGAATTTTCTGATCCATATATCACGAAGCAGTTATATACATCTCTGGTTCGACCAATTCTAGAATATGGATCTATTATATGGAATCCTTATTATTACACTTATTCTATCATTATTCAATCTGTACAGAAACAGTTTCTCCTCTTTTGTCTGAGAGGACGTGGATTAAATTTAATACGTGGTGACGTTGACTCCGAATTTCTTTTAAACAAAATTATTTTTAATGTTCCAGTTAATAAATTTAAAATATCGCAGATCTGTTTATGCTAATAATGACTACTTTCGTCAGATATGTTTACAATTCAGTAATCTATGTATATCATTTAATTGATTTTTCTGAGAGTAACGAAATTTTGGAAAGGAAAATAATATTGTATTTAAATTAATTATATTGTTTATATTATAATTTTAATTTGGTAAACGTTTTGTATTTAATTTTATCTATGTTATCTTAGTCTGTAAGGAATTAATTTGCCATAGACCAAATAAATAACTTGAAAACGACTTGACCGATTTTAATAAAATTACCAAAAGACGTTTAGGAAAATTTCTTATAAATCACCTGAACACTATTTTTTTTATCTTCAATAGTTTCGGAGTTATTTACAACTTAGCTGAAAAAAAAAATTTCACGTAGAATTAGAGAAATTTTTTTTTTTTTTTTTCAAAAACTCATAAAACATTTTTCAGAATGAAAAATTCAGATATTAAGCACTTCAATTAAAGCTCAAAATGTTGAGAATAAACTAAGCTTTAAATAATGACAATGGGTTGGCTATTGCTGATTTTATTCAAAATTAAATGCAGGCACCTAGGTTTGACCAAAATTAGCGAAAAAATTTGTTTTTTTTGCAGAATAAGAATTTTTTTTATTTCCAAAAAGTTATA
Source organism: Wohlfahrtia magnifica (assembly GCA_023159175.1). Classification (NCBI taxonomy): domain Eukaryota; kingdom Metazoa; phylum Arthropoda; class Insecta; order Diptera; family Sarcophagidae; genus Wohlfahrtia; species Wohlfahrtia magnifica. The sequence continues at coordinate 1,466,404 of JAKWBJ010000187.1, read as the reverse complement.
CAAAATTTGTTTAAGTCAGATATGTAAACTATAAAGGGAGGTACCTAACTTCGACAAAAATTTTTTAATACATTATTAGGCAACACAAACATAATGAAAGGAAATGTCTGTTTGGTAGGAAACAATCCATACGCATATACCATATGTATGTTTTCCACAAAAAAAATTTATCTTGAATCCAGTTTTTTTTCCATCTTTTTCTTTCCATATTTTCAGTTGGAGTTTCTGGTCGGATCGGTCAACAAAAGTCTGCAAATATTCTTTCTGACCATTTTTCATTGTATCGGTATTCTATATGCAACATGTGTTCATTAAATCGTTCACCGTGTTCATCAGATACTGCACCAAGATTTTCAAGAAACAAAACAATGTGCGAGTCCAAAAAAGAATTTTAAGTGACATTTTCATTTGAGAGCTTTATAGGTAGGAAGGAGTTCTTGCAGTTTTCAGTTTTTTTATTTCACAAAAAATTGTGACACACTGTTTCATTTAATTTCATATTAAAAGTTGCGTCCTTCATAAGCTCTCTTATTTGTGGACCTACAAAGATTCCTTTTTTTAGTTTTGCGTCGCTGATTCGAGGGAATTTGGTATTAAGGTATTGAAATCCTTCAGAATCCTTATTCAGTGCTTTCACAAAGTTTTTCATTGATTTTGTGGTTCACTCAATATCATTGGTTTCATAAATGACACGATCTTTCTGTCGTCGTCAAGACAACATCTTGTGCTTTTGCACAGCTAATATTTTTTTTTTTTGTCATCGATAGGAAATCCAAAGTAATGTTTATAAGCATTTTTAATTTCGGAAGTTATTGTATGGCGTTACAATTTAAAAGTTAATTCCCCACAGATGTACAACAACAAATCTGGAGAATTTTTGCAAGCCCAAGCTCTTGACATACTGTAATCTAAAACAAAAATCCATTATAAATAAACTAACTCTACGTTTAAATTTTGTAAAACACTAATATAAAACGGAAATAGTCCTTAGAGTACTTTTCAATATTAACTTTTGGTTTTCATAAAGTTAAATATCGGATAGGAAAAATTGTATTCCTAAAATAATTTTTACCTACATATGTGCCATAGCTATAAAATATTAAACCTTTACTTTTGTCAAAGTTAGGCACCTGCCTCTATAGATTATTTTACCTGGCTTTCATTAAAATGCTTTAAATGTAAAACTTATATTCTAAGAATTTTTTATAACTTTTTGAAAATAAAAGAAAAAAATGTCCGCCAATTTTGCAAGAAAAAAATTTTGCTCTGATTTTGCAAGAAAACATATTTTCGCTAATTTTGGTCAAAGTTAGGTACCTGCATTTAATTTAGAATAAAATCAGCAATAGCCAACCGATTTTCATGATTTCAAACTCATTTTGTTCTCACTATTTAAAGCTTTAACTTAAGTTCTTAACATCTAAAATTTTCGTTCTGAAAAATTTTTTATGTCTTTTTGGGAAAAAAATTGCTCCAATTTAGCACAAAAAAATGTTTTTTTTTTTTTCACAGCTAAGTTGTAAATAAATCCGGAACTGTTGGAAATACAAACTAAAAACATTGTGTGCAGATAATTTATAGCGTTTGGTGGTAATTGTATTAAAATCAATCAAGTCGTTTTCAAGATATGATGAAATATAGCGACATAACTACCGTATTTTGGGCGAAAAATTTGCCACGCCCATAAAAAAAAAATTTCAGCCCGATTGAAAAAAACTGAAAACAGATGTGAATTCAGTGCATCAAAATCATTATATTTCACATAGTTTTGCTTAAAGGCGGAAATTTTTTTGTTTTTTTGTAGATCAGTGTAATTATTACAATTTCATAGCACTGGTCAACACATAAAAATTGTCCAGGGTGTTTTTATTTGTTTTCACTTAATTTAACTGTGCAGTCAGCACAGCGAAGTGAACACTAGTTTGTTTCTAGCAACTCTAGTTTTTAATATACGCGTATTTAAAAATTATTACAAAAGTATGAGTTTTTACTCACTTTATTTGAAACAGTCACAGTGGTTGAGAAATAAAAAGTTTTTTATAAGATTATATTGTTTCCAGAAGTAATCAGCCATCATATGTATATGCCACCACCACCGGTAAAGTTCTTCCATTTTGCGGATATCCTGGCGAAACCTTTCACCTTGCTCTTCACTGCAAACTTTACGGTTTTCAGAAAATCGATTCAAATGAGAATGTAAATAATGCAGTTTATCAAAAATCAAATCAAATCTCATCTTTTCAGATGAAGCTCATTTTGATCTTGGCGGGTATATAAAGAAGCAAAATTGTCGCATTTGGGGCACAGAAAACCCGCACGCATACATTAAAAAGCCGATACACCCAAGACGAGTTACTGTTTGGTACGGATATTGGTCCAGAGTCTTAATTCGGCCATTTTTCTGCGAAAATGAGCAAGGCCGTTACAGTCAATGGCGATCGTTATCGGGCCATGTTGAACGAATCTTTGTTCACATAAATCGAAGAGGAGGATGTTAGCCACATTTGATTTCAACAGAACGGCGCTACGTGTTACACAGCCGAAGATACACTCAATGTTTGGCACCCTGTTTTTGAAGATCGAATTATCAGCCGCAGAGCTGATGTCGCTTGGCCACCTCGGAGCTGCGACTTGACACCGTTGGAATATTATTTGTGGGGTGCGATCAGAGATAAGTGTTACGCCAACAAGCCAGAGACAATTGACGCTTTAAAGGACAATATTCGTGAAGCCATTGGTGAAATACAGCTGCACACAATCGATAATGTGCTTAAAAATTGGACCGATCGTGTAGGCTACTGCATGGCCAGCCGATGCAGCCATTTGACTTTCAAATAAAAAAAGAAATTTGAGAAAATATTCAGTATTTACAGCATTTTCAAAAAAAATAAATACTTGGCGACCCTATAGTTCGGTAAAGTCCCTAAATAAAATTCGTGTGCTTACGTACAAATTTCTGTGAACTAATTAAAGAGAAAGTACAAACAATATTATAATAAAGTAGAATGGCACCGAAACGTAATTTAGCATTTGAAGAAAAGTTTAAATTAATAAAAGAAATAGGCAGTATTTCAAGGAAAAAAGACGTGACAGAAAAATATGGCACTTCAGCGAGTACGGTTTCTATAATTTTAAGAAACGAAAAAATATAAAATTTTGTTGAATCTGGAACATCAAACGAAAAAAGCAAGAGAATAAAAATTCTATATACGATATAATAGACAAAGCTCTACTTAAGTGGTTTACGGCAACAAGAGACCGCATTGTGCCGATATCTTGAGGAATATTAAAGGGTGAAGCCATGGAGTATGCAAAAGAACTCAAGGTGGATGACTCTAAGGCAAGCAATAGTTGGCTGGATAAATGGAGGATAAGGTATGCAAAGATAATGTGAGAAAAAAGTAAATGTTAAGTAGTCATGTATGCTATTTGTTGTTTCTTAGACATGGTGTTTGTTACAAAAAAGCTTGTGGTAAAAGCAATGATGTTTCCGAGGAATAGCGCCAGAAATGGAAAACCGATGTTTTACCTTCTATGTTGGATAACTACAATGAAAGTGACATTTTCAATGCAGATGAGACAGGGTTGTTCTACAAATGTCTTCCTGACAAAGCATTAACATTCGGAAATGAAAAATGTCATGGAGGAAAATATGGGAAGGAACGTATGACAGTAATGCTGGCAGCATATATGAATGGAACAGAAAAAATAAAATTTTAGTGATAAAAAAAGTAAGAAACCTCGTTGCTCTCGCGGTGTCGATTCAAACGGGCTTGGATGACAATACAGATTTGTGAAGAATGGATGGTGAAGTTAGATAAACAATTTTCTGCTGCTGGGAGAAAAGTGATATTCTTTGTAGATAATTGCCCAGCACACCCTAAAGATATATAAAATAAATTTAAATCTATTGAAATGGCATTTTTTCCACCAAATATGACGTCAATATGACAAGATCGTGACCAGGGAATAATTCGATATTTGAAAGCTCATTATCGAAACAGAATTTTAAACGAAGCCATAGTTCGAATTGAAGAATTTTCTTCACTATATGCTAGAATGCATTCACCATTTATCAACAGCTTTCGATATTGATTTCACTAGCCAGACAATTTAAACTGCTTTACAAAGTCTGGATTTGGACAACATTCAGTGTGGATATTATTCAGTGTGGTATTATTAAAAGATTATAACGACAACGAAAATGGTTTAAAAGATAACTATGAAGCCTGGCTACATTTGAATGAAGTACATAGAATCTATAAGTTGTACTAAACAAAGTCTTCTCTTTGTAGAAATTTTAATTTTCTGTTATTTTTTTCTTAACGTACCAGTTGAAAGTGACTTATCATGCACCGTTAAACGTGAGAGCTGTTACACAAATACTAGTGCCATTTTTGAAATAAGCACACTAAACTACATCGGATATGATAGTAATCTTCTTGGAAAATTTTATTAAGTAGATATTTGTTGGACAGTGTAATCATTAAATAATGATGATTGGAAATATTAGCTAGACATGATTTGTAGTGCTTGTCATCAAAGGCTGAGCTAACAATTGTTGGCACAAACATAGAGTAGCACATATTCGTATAAACGCATACTTAATTTTATTTTTGCTTTCTTCTCCCTCTCTTATCTATGCATTTTTCAAAACAAGTTCTAACTCATTTTTTCACTAAAGTAACGGTAACTTGTATTGAGTGAAAAAAGTTGTTGTCCCCATGATGACTTTTGGCCCACCCTGTAAAGGATGGTGATTGTTGAAACCTTTTACGAAAATGGGCATTCAAATCATAATGCACTTCGTGATTTATTTGGCATAATCGGGTCTGTAGGAAATGTGGAAACACCTATGCATACTCGCCCAGTTCGTTCGGACTGGCGGCGTCATCGGAACGTACTTTTTTTTGTTCAGCATAATCGACCAAATATGTCCACAATCGAGAGAATTGTATGCAAATCTCAGCAAACTTTCCGTATGAAATGTGGAAGCAACTGTGACTGTCGCCTAGATCGTTTTGTGGAAAACATTGGTGTTGTTCGCGATAATACGCCAAATGGTCAGTAGAACAGACAGAAGTGAATGATGAAAAGCCGATGCATCCACAAAAAGTGACTGTTTGATGCGGTTTATGGGCTGGAGTGTCATCGGTTCGTATTTCTTCTTAAATGAGGTCGACCAAGCAGTTATCGTGAATAGTGTTCGCTATCGAGAGATGATAACGAACATCCTGTGGCCAGAAATTGAGGATATGTACCTGGTAGGTATGTGCTTCCAACAGGATGGTGTCACTTGCAACACAGCCAACGAAACAATGACTCTTGTGCGAGAAATTCAATGGCTGTCTTATCTCATATCGTGGCGATGTTAATTTTCCGCCACGATCATGTGATTTGAGGACATTTAAAAGAAAAAGTGTACGTCAGTAAGCCAAGAACAATTCAAAAGCTAAAGGTTCAGATAATTCTGCACATTAACGACATTTAACTGTAATTATGTCACAGAGTCATTGAAAATACTGAACCGACGGATAGAGGTATGCCACCGAAGTCGTGTCGAGCATTCGGCCGATATTTTGTTTCACACATAAGTAATTGTCATAGAACCTTATATTATAATATTAAATATTAAGGTAATTCTCTAAGAACTTTTTGATTTATTTACAATTAACATCGTGCGTTGTGGTTGGATCACCCTATAGAAGCATTTACTTCCCACACATCCCGTCTATTAATTTTTTAACTACATAATAGCCACAATTATCGCGTTTGCTTGGTAACGAATACAATTTTATCGGTTGCAATAATTTCGTATTTTTCTCAAACTATTCCAATTAAAAAACAAACAAACAAACAAAAAATCAAATTAAAGGAAACGTATAAATAAAAGTGAAGTCAAGTTAAGAAAAAAAAGTGCACGAATAGTGGAAATATGTGTGTTATTATGTTGTAATTATTACAAAAGTCATTAATTTAACAAACGAACACTTCTTTATAAAGATTCCGTTAGATATTGCGATTCCTTTTTTTCATTTTTTTTATAAATAATTGTGATACAAAAGATACAAAACAGAAAATATAGAAAGAAAAACAAAACTCATGAATACTAGGAATGGAATATTAAGACGGTGCATATATGTGTTTATGGGTAACAAAATACAAACAGGACCTAGTAAAGAGAAGAAATCAGATAAAGAAAGCCAAACTCTGGGTACAACCAGAGAGGAAAAGTGGAAAAATTTACCAGGAATAGAGTAGAATAGAGTTAAAGTTGTGAAGTATACGAACGAGGCTTTACATCCTTTTCCGCTAAATTACAATTCCGTTGATTGCATTTCAACACATATACACACTTAACACACATATCATACATACGAGTACATACACGTATGTAAATACAAAAAAAAACAACCACAACAACATCACAATTCATTTATATTCAAGTTTGCTTGCAACCGTCGTATATATTTAGAGCCTTTAAAGCCATAAATATAAAAGCAATAGTTTACTTTCAAGTGTTTTTTTTTTTGTACATTTTTTTGCTCTCCATTGCTGTATTCAACTGATTTTAGCCAAATAGATAGAAAATTCAACACAAACATGTTACGAATTGTTGTAAATGTTATGCACTATGTAACGTTACAAAGCCTAGATTTTCATCTACATATGCATGTGAGGAAAAAAAAGTCCAGTTTTTTTTCTTATGCGCAGTATTTAGCTGAATTCGTCCTGCTACTATAACAAAAACAACATCAACAAAAACAACAACAACAAAAACAGAAATAATATATCTCGACATGCATATACAATAGAGGAACTGCTTTTCACATTCTCTCCGAGTAGTAATAGATAAAAATAATGAACAGAGTTGTGAATTTTAAAGCAATAATAGTTGAAGTTAAACAAAAAACACAATGAAAACAAAGCAAAATAGAATGAAAAAATATTAGAAAAAAATTAGAAAAAGAATTAAAAGGAATTGCAAATGTCTGTCTACATATTCGTCTGTCCTTACGCCTGTCTATCCGTATACTATTACGCTACTGTACTACTTTATGTTGCTAAATTGTGATATGCATTGAAAACGTCTTTAAATCAATAGCAAACATAAAGCCGAGGCAATTGACTTTTACCCTACAGTCTAATTATTCTAATACATGTTGTTAAGAAAATGAAAACACCTTAAAAGGTACAAAAACATTTAAAGCCATAAACTTTATTACGAAAATTATTATATTGGTTGATATCAAGGCTGCATTTATCTGAACAGTGCTACCAACACCAATATAAATGAGATATGTATTTCAAATCCTAACGCCACTGAATATTAGGTGGTCGAATGTACTAAAACATTCGAAACTAATATTAACTAACCACTGCGCCATTTTCCTTAGTCAGTCAGTTATAATTTAGCAGTCATAAGGTAAAATCGTACTAAGAGTTGAGTTTAATAAATGTTGAATAGATTTGTTTATTAAGTAGAAGTTAAATAAGTTGGAAATTGTGTATAAAGTTATTTTGGAACTAAAGACTGTATAATTTATTTCGTTTATTTTATTTGACTCAAACGTAACAACATTATTGTACCCAAGAGCACTAAAAATGTTTTGCACCATTTGTTACAGCTTGTATAAGATTAACTAACGAAACCAGTCAAGTTTTAGTGGTACCACAGGCTTAAACATTCTTATGATCATGAAGTTCTCTTCCCCTTTCGTTGTTGCTTACATATTAACAGTTTGTTGTACAAAGCGAGCAACGGTGGTCAGACGAGGATGAAAGACAGTGTAGTAGTCACACTGGATGTCAGAAATGCATTTAATTCGGCGAACTGGTACACCGTGTTGGCGTCTCTGTAAGGTTTTAGCGTACTTGAGTACTTACTACGAACAATATGTAGTTATTTCAGTGAACGTTTATTATTACAGTACAGAACGGTACAGTGTCCAAGGAGGCAATTACTGTAATATCCGAAAAGATGTCGGAAGATATTTATTTGAAAGATGCAACACTGTTGCAGGAACGGTAATCAGAGTAGCGCTCACGATCTATCTGAGAATGGTAGCAAAAGTGAGAGATTTATCACAATGGTAAATGGACTTATGTTCTTACATCCTGTGTCCAAGTGGACACGACAAACTGGATTTTTATCTCGCACAGACCCTGCTCGGTTATAGATGTTTGCAGCAATACCTGCACTGTTTTAAGCTAGCAGATAGTCCTGCATGTCCAAACCGCCGAGATAAACCCGAAACCGCGAAACATATAACTTTCGGGTGTGGCAGGTTCACTGACGAACTTCATGTGCGATTTTTTAACTGCATACTAAACGTGAAAAATTTGATTAGCGAGATGTGCTTATCGAGCAAGGGGAATGCCGGTCAAATTTTTACCAGAAAACTTTTTTGCAGACTCAGCATAATCGATAGAGAACATTGCGGCAACAACGACATTAGCAATCAGTCGGGCGAATGTTACAGAGGAACAACAATTTTAGAGAAAAAATTCAACGTCAAACACGATGTTCTTAACAACAGAGAGTATTCTACGTTTCTGTCTACTTCCATGAAAACAATACCACAAGAAATATTCGAGCTGTAAGTAATGGCTTATAACGCGGGATCTGGTGCTACATACTAGCTCAAGTTCTGAGCAGCATAAGATTGAATCCAACTCTACAGTGAACCTAAAATGGTGAACCTATAAATGGTGTCCTTGGTACGATAATTAAGTTTCTTGTCAGCCACTAGAATAAGAATGTAAGTATTGTTATGTTATGTTCGACAGATCTTAATCTTAGTGTTTCAGGCCACAAGATTTTAAGAACCTGTAAGAGATAATTGCGTTCTCATCAGCTATATTATTTTCATAAAGGCCTGAATAACCCGGCTTCCAAACAAGCTTCATACCGTATCCAAATAATATCTCTAGGACCTTTATACTCGTACTTAGGAGCTTTATATAGTACTTATCTTATATTGTAAAAGAGTCTAGTGCGAAAAAATACGTTCCACGCGTATTATGAATTCTGACTTAAGAAATCGAAAACTTAATAGACTATCGCCTACCTACCATTTTTTGTCTTTATTCTTTCAAAAATGGTAGTCAAAACAACATTTTATAATTGAATTTACATCGCAATTCAACGTTGATTTTATAAATAACGAAAGCGATGTCGATGTTACTAGGGAATTAGGCATTCGTCGTAAAACAGTTATCAAGCATTGCATGAAAGCTTTATACATAATTTATATATAATGGATATCGAATTTTCATTTGCGAAACGAAATCGATCCATTTCTAAATCTAATGATTACGAGTAATGAAAAGTGGGTCACGTATGAGAAAAATGTGCGAAATAGATCATGGACGAAGCAAGGTGAATTTCCCAGACGGTTGCAAAGCCAGGATTGACACCAAGAATAGTAATGCTGTGTGTCTAGTGGGACTGGAAGGGAACTGTTCATTGAGAGCTTAGTTGGGAAATTTTTATGCATCCATAATATAGCCCGGACCTTGTTTCATTTGTTTCGATAATGATGTAAATAAAAATTCCGTACAGGCCAGCAAAACGTAATTGGACCAGTTTTTCGCTCAGAAAACTCTGGAGCTCTGTACTGCAAAAGTTTGTCGATCAAAACGGCACAGATTTAGAGTAATAAAGGCTGTTTCAAGTATAAAAGTGTTTCATTTTTGATCAAATTCGTAAACTAACTTTTTCACCAATATAATCTCGTGTGTAAAACGTATTTGTTTTAACCGTCCTGACTCTTAAATTATCAAAGGGAACCACTACTTACATAAACTCTAAACTGTCAGCTTAGATCTAACATATCTAACAGTGCTAATCTAGCGTGAAAAAAAAAGAATTCATACTCGAAGCCCGGCACCAAATTAAAGCCTATGTAACTTTAGTAAACATCCAATGTACAAGGTAATGTCTAAGAATCAGTTTTCTAATGAAAAATTTCTTTTAGAGGAGTAGAAGTTCTAATGTGCTCTCGTCGGGTTAACGCTAGGTAATATAAAATTGGAAGTAAACAATCTCGCTCTGAACAGCGTTCTTTGTCACAGACTTCAGTATCATACATGTTTTGAAGGTTATAGTCCTACCCTAGAGCATGTTCCACATTATCACAAAAATGAAAAAACCTAAAAAGATACATCAACATTTGAAGCTATATCTTAACGAAAACTGAATAGGAGGTTGTGGAATGTACTAGAAAATTCGAAACTAATGTTAAAGGCGCCATATTCTCTTTAGTCCGTCAGTCATAATTTAACAGTCAAAGAGTAAAGTTATGCTAAGGCGTTAGTAAAAGTGTTGAGTAAATTTGTACATTAATTCGAAGTTAAATAAGTTGAACAGATAAATAAGGACTATATAAATACATATTTACTTCGTTTATTTTATTTAACGTAATTTAAAAGAACTCAAACGTTTTAAAAAGGTCAAAACCAGAGACTAATAATAAATGTTATTAAATTTTTTGAGATTAAAAAAGTAGGCCATATATCAATGAATAAATTTTTTGTTATTAAATAAGAGTTATTTCCAAGAAAAATAGTTTTCCGTTGCTCATAAAAAGTTTTTTCTTTGCCTTGCTTGCACTTCATTAGTACATAATTTATATTTTAGGATTAAAGTCGCACAAGAAACTAAAACATGATCTTTCAACAGAAAGCTGCGTAGAATGGAAAAGTTTATTTTTCTCTTTCTAATATTGCAACGAATCGGCTTCTTCAACTCCATCTAAAGAAATAAGCACCTCTGACCATTCTCGCATACCTTTGGCGATGGTGACAAACATCAGACGAATGATCAGGAAAAAAAAGCCTCCTACTGGGAAAAAAATTACAACGCTAAAGTAAAGATCACCACCAATTAGCAAGGATCTTCACCACTACACAAAAAAAACATATGGAGGAAGCTACAGCGGATTAATCATCTACTTAGCTTGAAAAATGAAATTGATTAAAGAAACTGAAACAAAGCAATAGATGCTTTGTAGAAAGCCAATATGCTCCCTAGTGGAGTGACGGAGAAAAAAAATCTTTACTAAAGAATCGATTTTCAAAGGGAACGTCATTACCTATTACTTCGTTCCACTGTTAACAGACATATGGTTTTGCAGTTAGTGTTAGAAATGAATATATGCCGTTTTAGCCATTCTATTGAGGGATTACATGAAAATGAAACTTAGGCCCTCTTATTGAAGTGTGTTTCGAATTCGTTTATATCCAACTGTATAGCTACATGTAGTTTTTTGAACCTCAACAATCTTTTGCTGTCTTATGCTTTAATTCTTTCATTTCGTTTGTTTCCGCAAGAAAATGTTGATGGCGTGAATTTATTTTCATCAGCAGCAAATTGCATCAGTTTTTTTGTTCCTCTCCCTGTTCACGATTTTTTAGTTTTCTATGAACGTGCCACATGCATGTGAATGTTGCCGTTGCTATTGCTATTCAATGTTGGAAGTTTTTCTTGTTGTTTTTTTCTTGTTATTCTTTTCTATTGTTTTAAGAGTGTAAATTTCTTAATTTGTTATTGTTGTTGTTGTTGTTGTTGTTGTTGTTACTATTATTTACTTCCTTTGTGCATATTCGAGGCTATATATCTTTTGTTTGCTGTTGCTTGCGTTTTTCTAGAATTTATTCTTAAATACCGCAGTAACCGCTAAAACAATGGAAAAGGTTTTCTCTTTACAAACAACCAACGAGAAATAACTTTTACGCCTAAATGTAAACTTTAAAAATTAAAAACATTTGAAAGTTTGACATGCTCGCATTAAATAACTTGATTTTGGTTTCATAGTAACAGAGCTGGGATTAATGAATTGCCATAAGAATTTTATTTTAAAAACAAAGTTGTAAATGATTTGTTTATGTTTTTTTTTCTTTTTTTTGTTAAAAACAAATTTTTTTTCCACTTATAAATACAAAGGGGACAGACAAAGTTTTAAGTATTTAAGCCGTCACACAAACACAGGCACATACATGAAAAACATCTAGTCGTACATTCATACAAGACGAATTAAATTTAATTGGATTTTTGAACAAAAAAAAAAACAATTGGAAAAAATTGCCACGTAACCACTTTGCAGTTGTGCAATTTTACATGGGAACGATGGTGATAATAATGATGGCAAACAAAACAATTAAACTTGAGTAGGAGGTTTGTTCAAAAAATAAAATTACGCTTGACAGTAATACACAAGACATCCGAAAAAATACATGACTTTTTTGACACTGTTTTCTTCATTTTATTTACATTTTCAAATATCTTGTCGTGTACTAAACGAGTTTTTAATTGGCATTGTCTCAGCCTTCTTAAAAGAAATCGTATGTTGTTAAAATTAGAATATTGTTACGTTTTAATCTTTTTAAAGCATTTGAGTTCGTTTAATTTGCGTTAAATAAAATAAGTAACACATAGTTGTTGTTTTGTATTACAGTCTGTTTATTTTTATTTTTACAGAATACAACTTATTTATCATGCACTTAGCACTTTATTGCCCAAGAAACTTTATCATGGAAAAGCTATTATATATATTTTTTAAATCTTTCCTTTTGACATAATTTAAGCTCAAAAAAAGGTTTAATAATTTTGCCAAGCCGGGAAGAATAAAAATTAGTCCTGGTTCTCAGACCTATCGAGAGCATATAGATCTTGATTTTTTTTTAACATTTTTTGAAACAAAATATGTTTTAGTACCGTTTATATATGTAGCGCTTGTATAAGTATTAAATTATAACATTAGAGTCCACACTTTTTAAATTTTACATAATATTTAAATTTAAGCAAAACTCGAAATCCAAAATCACCTCTAAACACTAGAACTGTTGAAGGATAAGTGATCTTACAACAGGGGCAAAAAAAGCACTTTTTTTATTGGAAGAAAATACGGTACTTTATAGATATACTCGTATATGCTTTGCAAAATTATACCTGCATAATAAATAAAGCACAAAAATAAGTAATGGTACTTGTAAGTACCGTCGGGCAATAAAAGGTTAATACATAAATTTACTCAAGACTTTTATTTACGCTTTAACACGATTTTACTTATTGACTGTTAAATTACAACTGGCTAAAAAATAAATAAATTTTTTTATAGAAATGGAACTAATTACGCATACTCTTGTATTTACTACAACTTTCTATTCATGTCCGTTAATTTAAAAAATTGAACTGGTAACACAGATAATTACGGCATTACCAGGGTGGAACATTGACAGCCTTGACACAAACCAATAGTCTAAACTCCCGCGATAAAGTTTGAATGTACCGATGTTGGAGTATCTTCTCTTTAGGCATTTTTATTTTCGTATCAATATGAACACAAGGAAGAAAGGAATGCGCCAATATAAGATTATTATTATATATTGCTATTACGCTAAATCGTGAGCGCTTGGTGCCAATAAAAAATCATTCCAAACATTTCTATTTGTTTTTAAATATTTTACTGTGTTTCATGATATGGATGTGAGCTTATATCCTTATCAAGACTGCGTCTCCAACCACCTCGTGGTATTTCACGTGTTCGCGTTTATTGGGGATTTTTATCAAAGGCCGGTTTAAAAAGCATATATCCTATCCATCTCCATTTTCTTTCACGAATTTCAATGGCACCCAGTTGTGCAGCCACCATATACGAAGAATATGGCGCAGTGATCTATTAACGAAGGCTTGCAGTTTATTGTTTGTTTGGACGTTTTGTTGTTTGTAGATATGAGCCAAGTTTCGCATCCGTACAACAACACAGAGACAACGTTGCTTATTAAAAGACGTATTTTTGTTTTAACGCTAATTTGGTTCGATCGTCAAATTTTATGCAGTCAGCAAATGCGGATTAAGCTCCTCTAATCCTGTGAGGTATATCAGCTTGCTGACATCGGTGCGTTTCATAAATTTGTACGTCTATACGATTAAGCACGACTCTGCAAAAGATTTTAATGCAGCTGCATAGAATCATGATTCCACTCCAATTATTGCAGTCACTTGATGCTCCCTTATGCAGTTAAATTAAGTGCATATCATACAAGATATCTTACTTATAAATGGTTAAAAAAGGCCATTTATTTTTGAACAAACCTCGTCTTAGATGGTTATAAAGAGCATTACACAAACAAAAACAATTTTAAAAATAAAGTACCAATCAACAGTTATAGTTGAAATGTACACATAAAAATAAAACCGAATGAATTAATCTGGATTTATCGAAATAAGAACACGAAGAAACCAAAAGCATACAAAAAGAGAGAAATTGCTGATAAACACAACCACTTAAAGCAATAAAAACTGCGATGGGCTACACCAGCCCAGGAAAAATTTAAACAATTTTAAACACTTATTTATTTATTTATTTAATTTTATTTAAAAGACATGACATATAACATTGATGATTTTATAAGGAACTGTCTATTTAATAGTAGCTCTAACGGACTTCGAGTAAGTCCTACTCCTTGAACGTAAAAGTGCTCGTAAGGACAAACTGAGATGGATGGAGAGCCCCCTCCATGTGGGCAGAAACAGTAGCGGCAACAGGGAGAACCCGTAGCCTGTACGGAGAATGAGAACTGTGCTTCCTCAAAACCGCTACGAAACTGCAACGGCAATTTTGTCACTTCTAGAAACTACTAATCCAATATGTTCTAATCGAACGTACACATATTATATTCTGTGTGTAGTTGTATTGCGAATACCGAAATACAGTATAACAAAAATAGTGGACGCCATCCAAGCCTACGGGCAAAACAATTTTCCTTAACTAATAGATGAATAGTGATCTCACGGAGTGCAGAAGTTTCTAAGCATGGTTAACAAAGTGATTGAAAATATCGTCAACAGCAGACTGTTGACTCCCCTGACAGGGAATATCGTTGCGAACAGAGAATTTCGTATGGTCAGTCCTCTTATTTCTGGGCTTCATCGACTTCGAAAAAGCTTCCGACACACTCGTTGACGCTAAAAATACCAAAGAGAATAATAGAGACTATCCAAGAGTTCTACAGCAGTTTTACAGGAAAGTGTATTGTAGCATGCTCCATGACGAGAGTGAGTACACCATGCAACTAAGCATTCTCTATTCGGAACATCCAACTCTGGAAGTAAACCACTTTTGCTATTTGGGCAACATAAAATCGTCTGGAGCTAGACATATGTCGTCTCAGATCGCGTCATGAAAGCTCGTCAGGCTTTTGAACAACTCGGAACAGCGTGAAAATCATCATCACTCTCGAACCCCATGAAAATTTATAACTTCAACTCGTGTGAAATTCTTTGTTGATATGGGTGTGAAATATGTGAGATATGTCTGCTAAAGACGTGAACACACTGCCAGTTTTGGCCGATGAATTCTTTAAACGGATCATGGAAATTTCCTGGCCCCATAGCTTGTTGAACAGACAACTAAGGGCACGTACTTTACAAAGAGAAATCCACGACGAATTGAGTTGATACCCTATGCTCCTTATAGAAAATTATGTAATTCGGGTCGTAATTGGTGGTAAGTTGTGAATGAGAGAGCGAATTACGAAATACCGCTGTCGTGTGAACATGCCATTAGATTGTCATCTAAGTATTGCCCTAAATCATGGCGTTGAGAACATTGTTCTATATTTCCAACAGTTGTATCTAAGCTTAGTAATTAAACAACAGATACTATTTTGATATATTATTAGTGACTCTTGTCTCCTAGATACCAACCAAAATTGATCCATAATTTACCATAACTGCTATACAATTATTTTACCAAATTAAAAAAACAGCAACTGCTTTCTCTCAATATCCAAAAGACCAATAATTTCAAAACCAGTATCGACAACTTAATTATCGCCCTAAATATTGCATTGCAAAGTAACATCAGAGAAAAATTGTGTCAAATAGACATTTAATGGCTAGTTGAGTAACTAGTTCAAAGTGACCATCATCAGTGAAAAGGAAACAATCTTCTCTGTACAGTACATTTGTAAATAAATTTGGGTCTTCTACTGTTACTTTCAGTTCCAATCATTAAAATATATCAGCTCACTCAATAAGTCCGTAGGATGATACATAAATGGCGTTACTAGAACTTTGTCCATATGAACCTTCAAACGATACTTTGACAGTAATATGACTATTGATTTGCGAGTTATATCATTTTATGTGAAGCAACTTTTGTTATTGAAAAAAAAAAAAAAAATTGAAAAAAGTGAATTTCGAGTTTTGGTTTTTAATGAAAAGAAATACAGTGGAAACCAAACAATGGCTTGATAAACATTAACTGAACTCTACTTCATCGAGAAAAATGGTAGAGAAGTGGTTTGCTGAATTTAAGTGTGGTCGTACCAGCACAAATTATGCAGATCGTAGTGGACGCCCAAATGAGGCCGTTATTCCAGAAAACATCATAAAAATCCACAAATTGGATCGCAAATTAAAGTTGCACGAGCTAGCTGACATTGTAAAGATATCAGATGGTAGTGTTTTTACCATTTTACATGAACATTTGGGTGTGCGGAAGCTCTGTACGAAGTGGTTGCCGCAGTTGCTCACTGTTAACCAAAAACAGGAATGTGTTGATGATGGCAAAACTGCATGAATTGAACTTCGAATTGCTCCCACATCCACCGTATTATCCAGATTTATCCCCCAGGGACTTTTTCCTGTTTTCAGATTTCAAGAGAATGCTTGCTGGAACGAAATTTAAGTCCAATGATAAAGCAATCGCTGAAACAGAGGTTTATTTTGACGAGAAAGAGAAATCGTACTATTAAAGTGGTACCAAAAAGTTGCTAAATCGCTATGCTCGTTGTATCGCCCTCGAAGGCAATTATGTTGAATAATAAAATCGAGTTTTGTCAAAATTAAGTTTTTTTTTTACTTATCCTACGTACTTATTAAGTGACCTGTTAGTATATAATTTAAATTATTATTTTTTTTTTCATAAAAATGAAAATATTATTTTAATTTTAATAAAAAAAAGACTGTTTATCAGATATTAAAAATATTTTTATTTCAGTGAATTACAAATCGGTTCTGGTCAAAAATTAAAAATTATGTCGGTCAAGTGACCCCCTACTGGCTCGGCAGGCTCCTAATCTTTAACCAAAACTATCAATCATGGTTTTCAATAAACTGTTGTCAATGGTTAATATCTGCTCGATAATGTTGGTTTTAAGCCATTGAACTCTTGTGGGATTATCACTGACACTTACACTTCAAATCTCACGATCTTGGTGGGCAATTTACTCCTCCTCTACGAGAAATAATGCAATTTTTGAACTTTTATTTCGAAATTTTCTTACATCTTGAAAACTGCTGCCATTTTCAAAAAATGTTTTAATAAAAAAAAAACACGTTGTTCCTTCGTGTAACGTTTCACATTAACTAACCGGAATGTATTTAGAATAGGAAAATAAAAATTTAAAATAAAAACTACAAGTAGAAAAAAAATGGCAGCAAAATTAAAATAATACCTCAATTTGGGACACCATTTACAGTGACAAGCACTTGTGGATACATGTATTTTATTTATTACTTAAAAACGTATTGTTAAGTGTTAATCTTTTTAAAACGTTTGAGTTCGTTTATATTGCGCTAAAAGAAAATAAGACTCTACTTTGTTGTTTTACCGCTTGTATCTTTTTTATTAATTCCACTGTAACTTTTATACACTATGTCTTAATACAGCAACTTCGCGCATACAACACTTTTTATTTATGTCTGAACGCGACTTTACTTATTGACAGCCAAATGATCACTAACTCACCAGCCGCAATTCGCCATCTTTTTATGGTATTTCATCATTAGTTTCGAATGTTCTAGTACAGACGCGAATCTTCGATTTTTTCTAACTTTATAAAAACAAAAAATAATCGAACTGGCAACACCATGCGGATGGTAGCACTCTTAATTAGTACAGGCAATTTTTGCAGTTATTAAGCAAACCAATAAATTTTATAGCTATAAAACCCATAATAAGTCCCTGATGTGGTGAATTTCCTCTTCATCATTTTCATTTTCGTAACAGTATTAAATCCTACAAAACAAGCAAAAGTTAACCTGCTTTTCTACTAAAACTATTTATTATGATCCAATTAAATGGCAGAAAATGTAATTTTGTTTAATATTAAGTTCAACCGAAGTTTTGTGCAATTTCGTCAAAAAGTCAATGTATTCACTTTTGCCCATTTAAGTTTTTGTTATCTGGCAGCACAATAAATATGAAAATACCAGTTACTTTTTCATATTTCAGTTTATTGTCAGATAAATTAAACAAATACCTTACGCTGGCAGCAAATTTTATGAATTGTCATTTTTTTTTTCAACTTTTTATAAAAATGCGTAAGATTTCCTCATAGAAAATCAAATTGTTGAAATGGCAAAATGCAAGTACATTGGGAATTTGCCATACAGTGCTTCACGCAAAAAAAAGCAAAAATTTTAGCGGACAAGGCGCAAAAAATACGCGACGAAGTCTGTTTACCGAGAGATGGCTCGGGCCGTGAAAAGTTTGTTGGTTACGAAACAGGCAAAAACACCCAAAGAGACAGCAAATGCAATAAACAAGTCATTTAGTGAGTGGACAAAACGCAGGGCGCCTAAAACAATCAAGCTCAGTTCAGCTATAAAGCAAAGAAAAATCAGCAGTCGAAAAAAAATTTATACCACGGCTAAGGTTCTGCAAAGATCGCGAAAACTGAAGCGTGGAAGACTGGGAACTAATCAAATGAAATCAAAATAAATCGTTTTCAATCGGATGGCAAGATATAGACTGGCACCAATCTTATGAATCTTTTAAAGGTATCAAGTAAAAGAAACTATGAAGTACGGAGGTGGAAGTTTAATGATTTGGTCCTCTTTTACTTGGCGGCAAATTGGTCCAGTGGTAAAAATTGAGGGAGTAATGAAAAAAGAAGATTATCTTTGTATCTTAAGTGATAATTTACCCGATTTGGTGGACCAAAGTGCTTACCCGGAAGAAGAAATTATTTTTCAACAGTATGATGATCCCAAACAACCGGCCAAAATGGTTAAATCAAAATTTTCAAACAATGCAATGGTCACAAGTGCTTGACACTGTATATATTTCGCCAATTTGCTTATGCTATAATGGGTATATTTCCTTTGCTTAATTTAATATTAAGCGGAAACATTTTATAAAACCGCACAAATTAATTGTATTTTTTCTGTAATATTCCTTTTAATTAATCTCAGTTCAGTTCAATCCTCTTTAAATTTTGTCTTTTGTCTTCCATAACCTTTAAACACACCGGATATACGAGTGCAGTCATTGTCCTTAGACATTCATTCACCCGTCCACTTGGCTATAAGTAAGCAAATGTTGGTAATAATGACGATGATGATGTTGATAATGATGATATTTGTTATGACCAATGGTGTCTGAACTGAATCCATTGTCTGTGGCTTACAACTGCTTTAAACTGAATACAAATTAATGAGTTTATGATGTGATGTGACGATAAAAGTAAAAGCAAAAGTTCCAACAGGAAATATTCATATTCAATTCAATTAAACACTTTCCCATCAATATTCTAATTTTGATTGATGGTAAAATAATTGGTAGTGATTTATTACCATATTGAATATTGCACTTATATTTTGGTAGATATGAAAAAAATTTATCTGATCTGAAGGAAATTATGAAAATAATTTGCAAATGAAGTAGAGCAGCAGAAGACAATTTGGAAAAGGGTTGGTGATGCTCTAATGCCTCAACGAATGAAAGGGTAATTGGTGTCATTTATATTCTTTGCAGTATTTTTGTTATTTAATGTTCATTTAGGCTAAATTATATTTAGATATGTATATGGTTAGAACGAATGTAATGAATGTAATGTAATGGTAAAATGTATCGTTCTTCTTCTATTCAAATACGGATCAATCTTAAATAAATGTAAGAATATAAATAATCTAAGATTAAAAATTATACAACAAGTGAGAGGTTGTTAAGCTATGTTCGACAAATTTTGGCACAAAACCAAATTTGGTACAAAAAATTCTTTCCATGGAAGGATTAATCATGCTACCGCTGAGGATTATAGGATAATCAGTCTGTCATCGTTTATACTGAAAACACTGGAAAGACTGCTATTGAGGGTACTTTTAACAATCTGAATATGTCCTTCATAGTCGATGCTACGTGTGCATTGGGTGTTAATCGGAGGATAGCAATGTCGACGAAGAACATGCTTCGGAGCAGAACCTTTAACTTTAATTTGGGTATTGGTGTGATAAGGGTGTGGTGTTTTTAATATGTACTTCTATAGAAGCTGGTTATAAATATAGGGTCCGACAAATAATTTTTTTTTTTTTTTTTTTTTTTTGAAAATGCTATAAAAAAACTTCTGAATATTTTCTCAAATTTCTTTTTTCATTAGAAAGCACAATCCTTCCGGTCAATAATGGAAAATAATTTCATTCAAATGGCTGCCTCCGCTGGCCATGCAGTAGCCTATTAGCACAAAAATTCCTTCAACATGGCCCGATAACGATTGCCATTGACTGGCAAATTCTTCATTTTCGAAGAAAAATGACCCAATTATGCCTCTGGACCAAAATCCGCACCAAACAGTAACTCGTCTTGGGTGTATCGGCTTTTCAATGCATGCGTGCGGGTTTTCTGTGCCCCAAATGCGACAATTTTGCTTTTTTACATAGCCGCCAAGATCAAAATGAGCTTCATCTGAAAAGATGATTTTTTTTTTTTGGCAAAATCGGCATCTTCTGTAAGTCGATCGCAGGCCCACTTAGCGAAGCGTATACACAACCATATTCGTTCAGCGGAAGGATAAAACTAATTATCTGTCAAATCAGACATGAGCTAAGTGTTATCATTCACGAAATAAGCACTAGTTGAAAAAAAACGTTAGATGGCGGACCCTTTAGAATCATTTTCAAGCTCAAAGGTATGGATAGGAAGGCGCCGCATATGACGATAGTGTTGTGCTGATTGTTATGGGAAAATTTCTTTCTACATTAAGCGGCGTTCTTAAAACTTGAGCCAGAGACAACGACCTGTAGTTTAACCCTGCGAAGACAAAGCTGGTTTGGTTTAGCAGGCGGTATTAGATTCGGCGATACCTACTCTGAGCATCGACAGGTCCAAAAACTCACTCACCTATTCTACCAGTGCTGATGTTGGTCTATCTGTGTCCCATCATGCCCAGTGCACATCTGTGTATCAAGCCCGACAGCGCAACCACAGGTGCATATACATATATCCCCATCCGCAAGAGTCAAAAAGGACCCCACAGTAGCGCACTCATCAGCAATATCATGCCCACAGTTACCCGCATGGGTCGGAACCATAACAGTTCGACATGATGCCGGCCAGCGAGCGAATTCAGCTGAGAGGAGACTTCGATTTTACTACGAAGGAGTCAAGAGCATTGATTGCCGCAAGACTGCCAACGTAGATTCTAATAGACCACGATGCTTCAAGATCTAATTCTTGTTTACGCCTCGCGGCCTTATCGACGGTGTAAGCCTCCGCCTGCAACACAAGTATCAGACAGTCTGAGAGGCTCTGAGGTCAAATTCATCAGAGTACAAACCTGATCCACTCTGCGTATCTGGGTTGCACCTATGGTTGCTTTAAGCCATTTCGTTACCTGTTACGCAACGTATTATTACCATAATAACACTAATAATTCCTATAGCATTCCATGGAGGAACACGGGGACTGCTCTCAGTCAATAAGTTGCACACGCTTCTGTTTTTTAGGCTCTTTGAAAGGGACCTACAGTTCGACGACGGCTGCAAACGGCAAGTGCATTAGAGAATTTTTCAATAGTAGTAATACTCACAACCAGTTACTAGCTAATTTTATGAGGTAATACTACTGTAGAAAATTTTGAAATTCTGAAATTGAACCCTGAATCTGGTGGATGTCTTACCTACCATACCACAGTAGTACAGCAAATATTCATGCATAATTTGGTATACACTCTAGGACGATACGGACTCAACCACCTCAAAAATTTTCATTATCTGATCGTCTAATGTCATTACATGGATTTAACCGACTTCTTTTCAGAGAGTTGAATGTTTAACGTCATGTGATCATATGTCATGTATACTTCCACAACTATAAAAGAACTAAGTTCCTATAACATTTTTTAGCGTTTTCTTGCTCCGTGTCTTCTATTTTCCTTTGAGTCAAAAGTTGTTAGTTTAATAAGATTTTACTACAGATCATTATCTATTTTAGTCAATATAAAAGCCCAGCTGTAATACTAAAGATAGAGTCCACTTTAGGACTTTAAAAATTGACAAAAAGATCAGTAGAAGCTGTAAGAAGAATAGAGTTATTTTACAGTTTTTATAACAATACCGTGGAAATTAATGTTTATGTCCAACTAGTTAAAACCCGGCGTGCTTCGCTACTCTCATCTTAATTATAATCTTAAATGTTATCTTAGTTAAATTTTTTCCCTTTTTCCCTTTCCGGTCCATATCAAATCACTTAAGATAGCATAAATTTCCTTTCAGGAAGACACTGTAGAATCTGTCTTATACAGTCTTCAAACAAACACACATTCATTTTTATATAGTATACATAGATAGCTTTATTCAGTGTGCTTTGTGCAATATCGCTTTTTGGCTAATGTGGATAGATAACCCAGCTTTAATTGTTGCCGTTCTTCACATATACAAAATTGAATATTTAGTATGAGTATAAGGTACCACACTCACTCATTCAATCTCGTCCAGTCACTGACTAATGATGTGTATTGCCGTTATCAAGATATACAAAAATTAATATTTACTTTGCCCACTTGTCTAATTCCGTCCACTTTTGGACTAATGATTTGTATTGACTGTGAAACTGTTTAGAGCAAATAATAAAACTGTAGCTTTAACCGTTCTGAAGATATACAGAAATCAATAATTACTTTGGATGGAAGGTGCCACGCCCACTTGTCCAATATAGAAAAAATACTGAAACTTTGGTTTTAATTGTTCTCAAGATATACAGAAGTCAATATTTAGCTTGTATGGGAGGTCCCACACCCACTTGTCCAATTCCGCCCACTTTTTGACTGATGATTTGTATTAACAACGAAGCTATTTGGACCAAATTTGGAAGATATAGACAAATATGGAAATGCCAAAAATGCTTAAAGGTGCTTGTCTTTTTACCATGAATAGACTAACAAACGAACAACGTTCGCAAATCCCTGAATTTTATTATCAAAATTCATGCTGTGTGAGAAATGTGTTTCATATCGAATACTATCTTCAGCGACTAAGCTCATTTTTGGCTTAATGATTACGCCAAAAAACAGAATTGACGTTTTGTTGTGAAGAGCAGCCGGAGCCAGTTCAAAAGTTTGCAATGTACCCTGACCATACTTCATCAAAAACGATGAAACTCCGAACGGTACAGTCAATAAAGCAAGGTACCGTGTGATGATTACAAACATTTTTTTGCTCAAAATGGAAGAATTGGACTTGGTTGACACGGAACGCGTTATCATGAACCTATTTAGAGGCACGTTTGAAAGCAATTAATCTCACATTTTTGAACAGTTCATTGGTTACCAAGATCATGCGATGTGATCACACTATACATTTTTTGAAAGTATACGATAAGTCTCACGTGTACAGAGACAAGCCAGCTACAATTCTAGCCCTAGGATATAACGTTGCAACTGTAATAGGTGAGATACCGGATTGTTTGCTAGAAAAAGTATGCCAAAAATTGAGCTAACACACGGACAAATTATAATTTTGCCGAGGACAACACTCAAATTAAATAATCTTTAAGTAAACAGCAGGCATTCCTTTAGCGGTCTAAATCAATGTGTCTTTCATTCACTTTTGCAAAATTTATGGCCATTACGATAGGACGTCTTTTTTATAAACTAATTATTATTACTTTTATGTTTTTGTAATAATTTTTTTGCGTTAAAAAATGATGATTTTTTTTCTTCAAAATATGATTTTTTTTCGCCAAATAATGATTTTCTTTCCACAGAGTCTGGCAACGCTGCCTATAGTTCATACAGAAAGATATTGTAAAATTTACAAGAAAATCGGTTCAGCGGTTTACCTATCTCTAAGACACAAACAAACAAACAAGCAAACATGCAAACACACATTCATTTTATAAACATATATAAGAGATAAAGTGTTTCAAAAAGTTGTATGTAATTAATTTGAAATAATTTTGTCTTAATTTAATATTCTAGCGAATATATGACGAAATTTCAGAAGATATGTGTCATCTTATAAAACACCATTGCAAATTCTAAATATAAAACATACAATTTCAAATGGTCCATATTCAAAGCTCATACGAATACGGTTTGTTAAAAACAAACTTGTATTAAAAGCTATAAACACATATGGTAAGCGTTCTTAAAGTTAATTCTTAAATTATACAAATATACTCGTCAGCGTTTTATTATTTCGCATAATTTTTTCGTTCTTAAGACGAATCTGTTTATTTATAATTTATGACATACCCGACCTGACACAAACTTTTGTCGGGAACTGGAGCGGGTATTTTTTTTATTACTTTTTAAATTTGACTCAATCTCATATGATTATAAAATAAAAGAAATTAGTCTGTTAAAAGACATTTGATTTAATAATTATGTAAATTATCTTTTGTTCGGCTTGGTTAATATAGAATTACAGGAAATCGCTTATAAAGTACATTTTAACAGATGATTTAGGAAAATTTAAAACAAAGAAAACAAAACTTAAAATTATTCTCATAAATGGTAAATGAATGATATACCGTCAATGAAAAAAGTCTACATACACCCCACGATTTTTAAGTTTTAGAGAGTTAGTGGCGAAATTTGAAAAAGCTGTTATACCAATGCTTAAGGTATTTATACTTAAAATTATCTGAAGAAGAAAAATAATATGAAAAAATATAACTGAGAAGTCATCAGGGGAAAACATAATAATTAGCAGGAAAAAAGTCTGCTTACAATGTGCAACAACTAGGAGCAAAATAATAGTTAACTTTGTAGATTTATTTATATTTAAATTTGCAAGAATCACAAATGTTGAAGTGGACAAAGTGATAATAAAAGGAGATATACGAAGGCGGATTGATATGAAGCTACCTAAGTAAGAAAAAAACATTTTTTTCAAAAACCATTCATTTCTCAACATAGTCTCTTTTTAGCTCAATAACGCATTAGTTTCGGTAATCACTTCTTCGTTTGAGATGAATCTTTTTCATGCGAGCCATTTTTTCAAATTTGGAAACAGGAAAAAGTCACTAAGGGCTAAATTTGGACTATAAGGTGGATGATCAACCAATTCGAAGTGGATTTCTCGTAGTTTTAGTATCGTATCTAATGCTGTGTGAACCGGTGCGTTGTCTAAAGGAAAGAGCACTTTTTTCTTGTGTAAATGTGGTCGTTTTTCGTTGATTGCATCAACCAATTGATCCAGTAATGCACGATAATACTCTCCTGTGATTGTGGATCCCTTTTCAATATAATCGATGTGTGCATCCCAAAATACAATGGCCATAACCTTGCAAGCCGATTTCGCTGTCTTCGCCTTCTTCGGAGCACTTCGATTGATTCTTGGTTTCAGGTGTGTAGTGGTGGACCCACGTTTCATCAACAGTTATTAATCTACGCCAAAAATCAGCAGGATTATGCTTTATCATGTCTAAACACCGCTGTGAAGTGATCTGGCGAACTCTTTGTTCAACACTGAGCAAACAAGGCACTTGCCGATAGCTTTTTTATATGCAAATGTTCATGCAAAATGTTGAACACACGTTCATATAATATGTTTACCATTTCAGCAATCTCACGTATTTTGACCCGGCGATAATTCATAACGATATCCAGGATTTACTTGATATTTTCTTCAGTAACAACCTCTTTTGGCCTTCCTGTTGATGGTATTGTTGCAGTGCTTGTTCGACCCCGTTTAAATTCAGCAATCCGATATTTTACCATATAATCTGACGGAGCAGATTCGCCGTAATGTTTATCAAGCTTTTCTTTTGTCTCTTTCGCCGTTTTGCCTTTCAGATAATAGTGTTTAATCACTACACGAAATTCACTTTTTTCCATTTTCCAAGAAGCACAAAAGTTGCTTACTTCAAACGAATCGATGAATTTGGCTAAAATTTTAACAGCTAACGTTTGACAGATCGTAATTTCTAAGAAAGAAAAAATTTTTTGTTTGTGCTGCCATCTAGCGCTAGGTAGCTTCAATGTCAATCCGCCCACGTATTTTGAATTTTTATCCTAAAAAATGGCAAATCGAAAAGAGATACATATTTCAATTCAAAATATCCAAAAGGAAAATAAATCGTATCAAAAAATTGTTAAGACAAAAAAATTCAGTAGCGCTGCTGTACAGACGATCATTGGAAATTATAACAACAACAATAGTACTAAAAATAAACCTCGATCTGGCAAACCTAAAAAGCTTTCGAGACGTGATGTTACCAGTATTGTGAAATTAGTCCATCAGTATTCAACAATAAAAAATGTTCCAATTAAATTGTTGCTTCATGAACAATAAAAAAAGTTTTACATGGCAATGGATTTAAGAGCAGAACAATGCGCATAAAGCCACTAATTTCTGCGAAGAATAGTAAACTTCACCTTGATTTTGCTAAGGCATATATAGACAAGCATATAATTTTTAGATTTGTGTTATATTTACTGTGTGCCACAGTAAATGGTTAAAAGTTGTTGGATTAATCGAAGATTCTTTTGGCATTATTTGATCGAATAATGAAAATAACCAATTTCAAGTAAAAACTAACTCGAACAATTTATATCAATTAATCGAGTAAATTTTATATGTAAATTTCGGGGCTTAAAATAGTAATGTTTATGTATATTTAGTTTTTCGCTTATATTATCTATCCGTTGAAATTATATTAAAAAATGAGACATGTTTAGTTATCATTTTTTTTTACACACGTTTCGAACAGAATTTTATTTTAGTTCAAGTTTTTAAAATCAACGAGATTTTTATTGATGGCAAATAAAAAAGTGTATAAAATGTGTGCCGAAATAATTCTTAGAGTGTAAAATATTGTCGAAGAAGTTACTAAATTAACATCACGTAAGTGAAAAAATCGCAAAAAATAAATATTGTCAGTATACAATAAAAATGCGTATACTGACAAACATATTTGTACCCTTTTATGAGTTTAGTTAGGAAATATTTTACTGAAGATAGAAACAGTGCCAAGTGCAACAATTGTCCAAAAATTTATAAATGCTCAAGTTCCACGACATCTTCCCTTATTTATCATCATTTATTTCAAGCAAACAATATTAAATTGGTCGAAGAACCAACAACTTCTGCAAAAGCCACTAATGGTCCGCTGACAAAACATTTTAAAAAGGATACAGAGTCGTCCTTTAAAGAAATTGTTTGCAGATATGTGGCTGAAGACGGTACGTCTGTGCATTCGTCAAAAAAGTCTAAAATGATAATATCATTTTTCAAGTTGAAAGGCCCTTTAATGCCACAGAGCGAAAGCACCATTTGGTAATTGATATATAGTTTTCATACTAAGAAAAACGAAATAAACAAAATGTTGAACAATAATGTACGATTTTCCATTGTAGTAGACGAGTGGTCGGATATTTGATTCTAAAAATAAAAAACTTAAGCTGTTCAATTGAGGACTTGAAGAAATGAAAAAAGAGGAACCTCTGCAAATATTTATTGTACAATAAATAAAAAACTTGATATAGTTGGGTCTACACATGATGGTGGCACCGCAATGGTAAAATATGGAAACGATATATTAGTTGAGTCACAATTATGTTTGAACCATGCTATTCATTTGTCAGTTGTTGATACATTTTATTCAAAAAAAGTTATTAGAAGTGAATTCACCAGAAGTGAGTTAAGAGGAAAACTGTGATGAAAGTGAAAATGATGATGAAAAAGAAAACGAAATTGACATAGATGAGGGATTTGGTTTTAAATCTGAAATATAGTCTTGTTAGTCGCTTGCGAAAGTATTGCAAATTATTCAACAAGTCTACCAAAAAGCAGAAAAATTTACAAACTTATGTAATTATTCAAGAAAAGACAGAACTTCGGCTTGTTCATAACGTCAAACATCGTTGGTCGTCTTTGGGCAATATGATTCAAAAGTTTCTTCGCTCGATAAATCGAGCAATTTTAAAAGTTTAATTTCTTACTCGAACAAAACTAAAAGTCGAATAATTGGATACTCTAGTAGGTAAGACACTCGCCTACCAATCAAGATGTCCTCGGTTCAATACCAGACAAGACCAGAACATCAGATAATTTTCAACAGCGGTATCACCTCATAGCACTGCTAGCGACTGGTTATGAGTATTTACGCTATGAAAAACATCTCTAACTAATGCATATGCCATTCGTGGGCGGCGTTAAATTGTAGGTCCATTTCGATGAGTCTAAAAATAGAACCGGGTGCAACTCATTGATTGAGAGAAATCCCCCTTGTCCCACTTGGGATGTCGCGGGAATTATGTATGTATGTATGTTATATTTACCGACTATAGTAAGTATAACATTTTCGTGAAGTGATGGTCATTCCAATGTTTGGAGAAAACGAAACACTGCTCTTGATCCAAAGAATTTAATACCTACAGTCAAACATGGTGGAGGTAACGTTACAGTTTGGAGCGCCATGGCGTCATCTGGAGTGACTTGTTTGGTCTTTGTCCAAGGTAATATGGACCGCTATCAATATAAGAACATATTGAAACAAAATCTGAAAGCTTCTGCTGATAGCTTGGGGCTGGGAAATCAATGGCACTTTTTTCTATACTGGCTTCTTTACTATGCTTCAAAACAGCTAAATTCACCACTCCAGTAGCAGACTTAAGCCCAATACAGCACATGAGGAACCTTTTTTACGAAAATATTACAGAGAAATTGATGATATTAATGCCACGTCGTATTCAAGCAGTTATTGATGACAAAAGCGGATCATCAAAATATTAAAAGTAAATTTTTTATTTTTTATATATAAAATTTTTTAATAATATTATTTTTTCTTTTTTTTTTAAAGCTGTACGTAGACTTTTTTCCTATGAATTTTTAATATTTTTGTTATTGTTGTTTTTATTACGTAAAAGAATTACTTTTTTATTGTATAAATAAATAAACTTATTTATTAATGCCTTAAATATTAATATAAACATTTTTTTTTTTTTGATTTTCTTCACAAACTCTCTAAAACCCCTAAATCATAGGGTGTATGTAGATTTTATTCCTTGACTGTACGTATTAACAAACAGTTGTGATAATACAAGAATTTACTTTAAAACAAACGAAAAAAAAGTTAAATAAAAACCAGTCCAAATAATTAAAAGCCAAAAAATAAAATATTTTTTTTTTTAATTTTTTAATAAAAACCAATACGATTTTCTTCACAACAGCACAAATCGGCTTTCAACTCCACAACGCATTGAACTTGACGGAACGAATCTTTAATTTCAGTCAGTCACTTAATCTTCTTGCAAACGTTTTGTTTTCGTGCAAAATTTTATAAATCGCAATGCGTTATCTATACGGAATTATTTTTATAATTTTAATTTTACAACAATTATCCTGGTCATATCCCACTGACAATGAGAATTCATCGGCAGGACTCTCAAATAGCCAACAAGACAATACAGCAACAGTCGTTATAGCGGATAATGGAGTTGAAGAGGCAGCAACAGCAGGCCAGCAGGATAACAAACATAATCCCGAAAACTTAAGAGGATTGGGTTAAAAGCAAAAGAAAACCAGCAACAAGATAATTAAAAATAAATAATTTATTGTGTTACTCAGTGATAAATGATTAAGAAACAAAAAAATAATAAAACGGAATTGTTTTAAATTTAAAACAAAAATTTATAAAAGTGTTGTTTGCATATAATTTAAGAAAAAAATATTGTTTTTTTTTTTCTTTGGCTTTGAAGAGTTCATTAAAATCAAAATTATGCATTCTTCGTTAACAGAAGTCGTTCCATATATTATTCATATAAACGTTATGGCATAAAATATCGTTCATATGTATCATAAATATTCAATAGAAATTTTTTAAATATAACGATACACCTATAACTCGAATAACGAAGTGTACAGCTACAAAATAAAACAAGTTACAACACAATATATTTTTCACTACAGTGATTATCACTGTCACGTACGTATCAGTGATCAAAAGTTACCGAAATCTTGATCAAATTCTGTCATAATTCCCTTCAATTGGCTTTTTACATTAATCGATCATTTGTGAACCGATTTTCGAGCCAATTTTTAGGTATACAAATATGCCATTTTATGCAAACATTTTCTATTAAAATCTCTTTTTTCAGTTCAACGCTTTTATAGAAATTATGAAAGAAAAAGTACAAAATTTCGCTATTATCGATAACGCATCTAAAGTTTTCCTACAAACCCATCCGTATAAGCAATAAACTCAAGAGCTTTTTGTTGTCACCATCTTCATGGTTCTTCAGGCCTTTTAACAGTATCTTGTGATTTAATTACTGCAAATATCATGGCTTAAAAATATCAGCTCATGGAGCGGCGACAGGCAACAGCAAAAGAAGAAGAATTACTGCAACTGTAATACACCTATTTCTGGTTTCCACGAACACCTATCCAACTGCTTATGACGAACTATTTCGTACTACAAGCAGTAATACTGCATTGGAGGCAGCGTTGCCACATGTGCAGATTTATCTGTATTTTGCAGTTTTTTGAAGTTTTATGTTTTCTATTACTTGTGCAGATTTTGTAGTTTTAAACATTTTAGTTTTTTACTTTCAATTTATAACTGTGGTGAGGTTTACTTGTACCTTTTACATTTTTCATTTCAATTTCACTCGTTTTCGGTTTACAGAACGTACTCGATACGAGGGTATGTATTTTTTTTCACTTTTTAAGAATTTGCAGTTTTTTCACTTGAAAATCAGTTTTTTTCTTTTAAATTTTCAGTTTTTCTAAAAAAAAATATAGCAACACTGATTGGATGTGACGATATTTTTCGTCACGGAAATTTGACGTAATATTTTATATGCATTAATTTCTATATAGTTAAACATAACTTTATTCCCGTATTAACAGGTTATACTGACCACAAAGCTCATTTTGATATCAACAAAAAAAAAAAAAAAAAAAACGCCAATGAACACCTACAGCAATGAAGTATTTGTAGTACTTGGAACCGGGGTTATTAATACTTTCTTAAACTAAACTAGTGAAATTTTTAGACCGTATTTCTGTTTTTACTGCCGAAAACTGATTATTTTCTGCTCACTTATGACCAAAACGTTAGTTTTAGTAACGTTAAAAGATAAAAAAAATATGTACATTTTAGACAAAAATGGTAACAACAAGAACAATTTTTATTTCCAGTCAAAATTTTCCATCAAATAAATGTTTTTGATAACGAAATACAATAAATCAATCCATTTTTATACTCCCATCTTAAAAGCAATACAAAAAAGAAAAAGAAAATGTAATCACTCTCTTCCTTATACACATGTTCTCATCGTTATCATGTGACTGTAACACCGTATACTCTTACTCTTAGAATATTTAAAATCTCGTCATACATACTCGTACTTCTTGTACGACGAGTACCTACATGCACAGGCATGCAATGAGTTGAATTTGGTTTAATGACTCCCTCTGTTGCATATTTATTACTTGCTTGTTAAACTGGAAACCGATTTTTTTGTTATTGCTTTTGTTAAATGTTTAATTCGTTTCTTCTCACTTTCGAATTCATTTTTTTATTTATTTTTCTTATTTAACAAGTGTTACAATTGTAATTAAATTCTGTCTTTGATTTAATACCTCAAACGGCAAAGTACCAGTTTTAAAATACACGCTCTGCCTCAATAACGTTTTAAATGTTCGAAAATTATAATTCGAAACCATAATATTTGTTTTTTTTTTTTTATTGACGTTCTGACAAAAGCGTAAAATACTTGAAATGTAGTTATTGGCTGGAATAAAAAGTGATTTTCTTTGTAACAGCGAAAAAAATGGACTAAAGAAATGCACTTTCACCAGCTGTGATAGTGTAATAATATAATAGAAAACATCTTATATTTACTATATCATAGTCTATGGCATAGTTGACTTGATCAGTAAGGTTCTGTACTAAGTTTTCACTACACTAGCATAGAAAATTAAACTTTAACTTTTACGTAAATATTACAACAAAAAGTTTTTATTTTCAAGACAAGGTACTTTCATTTTATTGGAAAAAAAAACATGTATTTACCAATCGATTTTCATGAATTATGGTTTATTTTATTTGTATCATATGCAACTTTATGAATAAATAGTAAAACTGGTAAATATTTCAATTTTTTGTGAATTTTTATAAATCAAAAATATCATAATTTAAAAAAAAATATATATGACATTTTTCTCAATAACTCCAAAAATACGGGTTATATTAAAAAATGGTATTAAAACGACTTAAAGTTGGTATAATTTGGAATTTTTTAACATATAGCTTAACGAAATCGAATGATTAATACAAAGTTAACATAAGATGTATGAAGCAGCCTCTTCAAAAATCTCACATTTTAGATAAAAAATTATTAAAAAAAAAAAAAACCTATCCATAGAATCTGAAATGCTGATAATTTTTAAAGTTAGACGAACATAGCGCATCAAAAAATATGGTGGTTATCCAAGGTCAGAAAATTTGTTTATATATGTTGCAGAAGGAGCAATGTTCAGAAAATAATTCGGGCACGGTATTTGATCATTTCTAACAATTTTTTAGAAACTTTTACGCCGTAATGCCAAGCGTGTTCGCGCAAAAGAACAACTTAATCATGTCTGTCTTATATATTTCGGCCGTTTTTCTCATAATGCATTTTTTAAACGATCACCGAGTCTTGGCAGCTCGTACTGCACAATGCCACCTTGATCCGACCAAGAGTGCAAAATTTCATTATAAATACTAAAACAACGTAATTGTATTAACAAATAAAAAATATTGTTGACTTGAACGAAGTTTAAGAGCAATTATTATATACATATATATATTAATTCCCATAACATTCCATGAAGGAACATGGGGACTTCTCTCAGCCCATGAGCTGCACCCGATTCTACTTTTAAACTCATTGAAAGAGACCTACAGTTTAACGCCGACTCCGAACGGCAAATGCATTTAGAGAAGTTTTCGATAGTAGTAATACTTCATAACCAGTAACTAGCTAATGTTATGAGGTGATACCGCTGTCAAAAAACTTTTATTCTTTTTTTAAGATGGTCTGGCCTGGTATTGAACCGACGACCTTCTGGTTGGTAGGCGGAGTCTTACCTACCCAGTAGGTTGAAGTTTTCTTAAACCCATGTTTTTTGCCAATCTTGATAAGAACAGATTTGATCACTGTTCCATATAATTTTAGTTTTAGTGTATGAAACTTTTTGTTGCAGATTTTATTTGTTCTATTATGTCGTCTATGTAATCGTTCAAAGAGGTTATAGACTTACTTATTTATAAGGCCATTTACAACCACAGTTGATCGTTGATCTGTGCGCTTTTTCTCAAATTAGTTAGAAGCTTTAATCGACCTATGTTATGTTATTTTCGGGTTCCGTATCAAACGTCTTTCGAGTAAGGGGTTTTTCTCTCATGCGCGCGACATGTCGTAGCAGACGCTAATGTTACACTCTAATGCGCCTAACTATGTCAATGTCTGTAGGAATATAATGCTTACAACTCAGAATTCAAAGATGTCGATACTTCCAAGATCTCCTTATTTGCTTGCGCCATGACACACGATTCGGCGCTATGCAGCAAACTGCTAATGTATGGTATTTTATATGTAATAAACCGCCAAAGAGGCTTACGAAAATAAGGTTGGACACCCCAGCGTTTATTACATCGCTAAAATAAATAAACAAAAGCTGCAAGAACAACTATACGTGCTGTTTACAAATAACCAGCTCTACAATTGCAACCATTAGCAGAGATAAAGTAAATAAAAATAACACGGCAACAACAATAATTAAGCAGCAAAGAAAACAAGTAACAGACAATAAACAAGCAACAACAGGTATACGTTTATACGCATGGCTACAAAAGAACTAAAAAGAAATAAAAAGAAAGAAATGGAATTGACCTAAAATATTGAGAGGTTCGACAGCTTTCGATGTGTTGTTTACTCAGCCATATAGAAAGCACATCGATGTGAACAAGTTGCTGCTTATGTGTCGTAAACTCAGCGAGTGCAGTTTAAGTAAAGTAAACTCAGTGAACGTGTTATTGGTGTGAAGAGAGTTTGTTGGTGTGAACTTTGTGTGAAGAGTTTATAAGGAGTAAACTCGCGAAACTAGTAGTGAAGTAAAAACCAGTTAAGTTGGAGCTAACTCAGTAAAGAGAGTTGAGTGTGGATAACCTCTGGTTGAAAAGATTGTGATCGAACCTAAGTTATAACCACGATCGGGTTGGAAGATCTCTAGGTAGAAAGATCTGTCGAGTAATGTTGTTGTTTACAAAGTTGTAAACAGACGGATTAATTAAGAATAGAAAATTGTTATTGCTTGTAAAAGGGTTACAAGCAGTGGTGCACAAAACTGTGTTAATAAAGGATTTTAATTAAAAGCTAAACAAAAGATTTATTTTATTTTGAGTACAATCTACGAACTCATACATATACGTTTTTAAAAAGGTAAAAACGTAACAATATTAATAGTTTAAGTCTTGTGTTACAAGGTAAAGATAAAAACATTACAGAATTTTGATATGCAATTAATAAGTATTCAAGAAAGCTTACCATTTTCATAAATCAAATTGAATGCCAAATTCTTACAAACTTTCCAAAAACTCAAGATATCTTTACACTTTTTTCAAATGTAGAAAAGTTTCAGTAATGAAGGATGAAATCAATTTTCTTTTAGAAAACTTCCAAAGTATATTTCAAGATTACTTGAGTTAGCAATGGATAATAAATATATTTAATAATCATCTGACATGTTCGTTGGACAATCTACCGTAGAATACAGAAAAATAATTGAAACTAATGCGGCGAAACTTATCTATTTTCTCCGAAATGGGTATCAACTTTTGGAACAATGTTTGTCCTTAAAATGTTAGGGATTTAATATTAAATCTATTTTCAATGTTTGGAACGACATATGTATGTACATATATCTGTGAGTCTGCATTTCCATCAATGTCTCAGATAAAGAATACATTTAGAAACAAACTCACAGATAACCAAATGGAGACATTGTTAAAGATTAAGTGCTATCAAAAGAAAGTTGATATTGATAAATTGGTAGATTTTATCAAACACAAGTAAGCCGAATTCATTACTTCATCTTCTACAGGGTGGGCAAATTTGAGGTTAGGATGTAAATTGGCTTAAAAACAATTTTTTTTTTTTTGACAAAAAAATCTTAAATGAGCATTTGTTCATAAAAATTAATTTGTTTGTTGTTAATTGTTGTTGCCCTGTTGTCAACATCTTTTGCCGTTGTTGTGCTCCTGATACTTTTTGTTGTGCTGAATATTACTTGTTCATAAACTTTAGTCGTCAATATATATAAATGGCAGTATTGCTGCTATGTATGAGTACTTCATGAATTTATTTCTGGTTATTGTTACTGTTGCTTATATTGTAGTTTTTATTGTTGCTCCTGATATTTTTTTGCTGTTGATATTATTGTTGTTATGCTGAAAAGTTGTATTATTGTCGTCAAAGATCTCACTATTTGAGCTGCATAATTTATGGTTTCATAATAATAAATAAATATTTACCCATATCACGAATAACAAGTGAAATCTCTATGCCCATAAAACTTTCATTCCCCTTGAAGTGAAAATTATTATCGTGAATCTGCCATGACATTTTTTTCCCTTTTTCACAAGCTATCATTTTACATTGAATATTGACAAGAACAAATTGAAGAAAATTTTTTGAATTTAATAAAATAAAAAATAAACGTTTTACGTTTAACACAGCTCGTTAAACAAAATTCCTTAATGTTGTATGCAAAAACGATTATTAGCTTAAAATTCCTTTGTTAAACCTACGTTAACATTAAAAATTTTAGGGTAGGAAGCTTCCTACTTTAAGAGTACTTTGAAGTGGCATTTATGTTATGAATATTTAATATAAAAATAGCATGTTTTGGCGTCAATGAAAATTTTTTTGGAGGCATAAAACCTTACACAAAAGAAAAAGTCATCTTATAGTGACATGGTGATCCAAACCAGACCGCTAAAATTGTCAAAGAATGGCTGTTGCAACAGAAAGTTTAGGTAAATTAGTGATCCTAATTTCAATCCAATGGAGAAGTTTTGGACAATATTAAAAAAACGCCTGAAAAAATATAATTAAACTTAATGGAATATGTTGAAGCTATGTCAACGAATATAATATGAATGGGACCAAATTTCTTTTACGTTTTTGGCTAATATTTTAGAAGGTATGTCAAAATTCTTTAAAAACGCCACACAAAAAAAGAGTTCCAAGAATAGTGTTAAAAAATATAATTTCCTCTCTATTTAAGCGAAAAGTGCAAAACTAAGTGCATGCAGATTCTTTTATGCCATTGCCTTTCTCCCATTCCAGTGTTTGAATATCATACCGTCCGTTATTTATTTATTTCTTTTAAAAGACTTAACAATTAATAAATGTGTGAAGTTTTGTTTTATTTGATTGAGTATTTAAGTTCAAAACATGCATTTGGTTTTGCACCCCACTGTATGTATATACATTTTTACACCCTCTTTATCATCCTCGGTATTATTTACGAACCTTTTTCTTTTAAAACTAATTTTTTCTAATCAATTTTTTCATTTAATCACAATAAGAACATTTTTTCTTTAGTGATGTACATAAAATCAAAACAAATACACAAAGCTCGTTATTCGGGTATTTATTATTCCACTAATAAAATTCACTTTAATAAATTTTAGGATTTGAAGATTTTTTGCAATAAAATATAAAAAGTTAATGAGAACTGGAACAGACTTATTAAAAGAATATGATTTTATTTGAAATTATTAAAAATAAATTTTTTTTTTTTCGAATGCTTGTGTGTGGCATTCGTTTTTTTTTTTTTTTTTTTTTGTATCGCTGACACAAACAAAATCAAAGTATTGCCAGCATGAAAACTTAAAATTTAGTAAAGCAGTCATTAGCTAATGTAGGCTTTTACATACGTTTTTTTTACCAAATGTTTGTTAAGCTTAAAGTGTATGGTAACTAACGTGCACTTCAAGTCAACTTTTAGATTTTTTTTGCATAAGGCCAAAACTATTTACAAAAACCTAACAAACAAACAATTGTGGAAAAATCAATTAATTTTGAATAAATGAGTGAGGTCATGTATATAGCATTTAACATAAAAATTTATTTAAAATTGCCATTATTTTTCATTTAGCACAGGTGGTTGTATCAGACGCTGATTTAGGTGGAATCAGCTCCAAAAAAATCCACGTTTCTACAACTCCTGAGTTATATTTTCTAAATAAATAAAAATAAATGAAAACTTCAATGATAAATGTATCTTCCCAGCAATATATTATTATGTGAAAAAATTTATGGGAAATGACGAAAATTGCAAGGGAAAAACTATTTACGATAAAGAACATTTTTTCAAGACTATCATTTCCCACTGAATAATCAGAAAATGTGAAAATATTTCATGTGAAAAATTATTCATGATAGCAATTATGTGAAAATATTTCGAGTGAAAAATTATTCACGATGGGGGTAATTATAATAATAATTGAATCAAAAAAAAAAAAAAAAAAAAAAAAACTACAGTAATTTTTCTGTTCCTTTTAAATTTAAAATAATACTTTTTTATATCAAAAAAAAACTCGTAAAATAAAAAACAACAAGAAGTACATATGTAAGTATATAAATATTTTCTATTTTGTTAATTTCATAATTGTTATAATAATGAGAGCATCTCTAGTAAGAAAGCAGATATAAAAAACATATATCTTTCAGTGTAGTTCTCATATTTTAGCTATATTTACTGTGTGATGACCTCTGATCTAAATCACTGCTTCTGCTACCGCCACTACGTACTTCATCACCATCAAACATATTTGGCTGGTGTTTGATTTTTTCTCTATCTGCTGCTTTACGCCGACTCATTAGCTTCTTTCTTCACTATCAAAAAGACTCGGTAAGTGTTTGATATTTTTTCTCTTTTGGCTGCTGCTTTTACGCGGACTCATTAGTTTTTTCTTTCACTTTTTTTCTTTGCAAATTTGTAAACTGGTGGTGTTTGTTTAACGTTTTGCTGTTGTTTTATTATTTTACATTTCTCTTTGCTTTTTTTTCACGGGATAGGTAGTTCCTTTGTTCTTTTCTTATGATTTATTTTTTTTTATTGCTTGTGCGCACGTTTTTTTTTTTTTTTTTCTTTGTTTTTGTGCAAAAATATTTCTCGTGTTAGGGTTTTCCCTTGGTGTTATAAGGTATATTTTTTCTATGCTTTTATTTTCGTTCTTTATAAAGGTTGTCAGTTCAACAAAGAGTGCTTCTTTTCAGCAACTTACACTAATTTTTTCACAATTTATTTATTGTCTTTATATTAAAGTTTTTTATACAAATGATGCAGCCAACAGTGTTATTTTTTAAATAAATGTTTCAAGAAACCACTTTTTGACCACAAGCCAAACAGATTCCCAAGCCAGCACTATCTATCCGGACGAGATCATCCTTGTTGAGCCACCAAATTCTGTGGGAGACCACGCCAAATTCTGTCTTTTAATGAAATATTTTCGTTTTCGCTTAATTTGTATTTATTTCAGTTTGTTGTAGGTATATGAAGATTAATTTTAGTTTATTTATTTTAAATCTATTTATTTCGCACATTTTTAATATTCGACACTTTTTAATTGCTGGCTAACGAATGAATAACGCTTCTATTTTCTTCTTCTCTACCAGCAATACGTAAAAATGTAATGAAACAGCATTATAGACACACAAACTAGTTGTCTCTTTCTCTGTGTTCATACATATGTACCTATCAGTGTTGCCACAACTTCGAATATTTTGTAACCAAATTTTAATAAAAAGGTAAACAAAAAATAACCACACTTTTAGTAAAAAAAATTAGATAAAACGATAGATGATGAGATGATAAAACATTATGATAATGACACAAATAACATAACATTAAGATAATGTTATGTACTATATCGATTTCATAGAAATATTCATTAATTAAATAAAGACTAAATTAACACAACGTGGTACAATAATTGACAAGTTTGTGTCGAATTTTTTAACTTATTTGTGCAAAATTTTATTATTTGTGCTAAATATCTCTTACTCTTAATAAATTGAAAAATACCCAAATCAAAGAGAAGCGTTAAAGTTAAATATTTGCCAAATTTCATAAATGTCGATTATGTACCCAAAAAATAAAAATAAAATTAATAGAGGAGCTAAAGAACATCGGTTGCTCACAGAAGATTGTCATAAATACATATGTTCCAACGATTTCAACGTGCAAAAAATTAATTATTCGATTGTTGAAAAATTTTGATACGAATAGAAAGAACTACAGATCAACCGCATGCCGCAAATTTAATAATTGTACGTAAAATTAAAGTTTAAAACGCTTGGATGTCAAAAAGACTTACACAAGCCAAACTTGGATAGTAACTTAACTCTGTAATTTCAATGCGGCCAACTTCGCTGATATAATTTACATATTTAGGGGAAAACCCTTTGGTTCAGTTTTCGAAAATTATACGCAATAAACAGAGCTAGAATCAAGGAGATGACTAGACAACGGGTATAAACTAATATCGAAGTAAGAAAGCTTATTATTAAGCATACAAGAAAAGGAAGAAGTGTTCAAAAATTTTTGGCAGAAGTCATTCAACTGTGTACGACATAATAAAACGGTGCAAAATAGACCAAAACATGTCCACAACAAAATATTTTCTGAGGCAGAAAAACGTTTTTTGTCAGAAGAATAAAAGCAAATCCCTTCTAAGGTCTGCTGAAAGAGACCTTGGTAAGAAAGCAAGCCCATCAACAGTAAGAAACTTGCTTTACAGAGTTGGTCTTAATGGTGGAAAAGCTAGACAAAAACTTCTTATTAGTAAGCGCAATCAAACCAAAAGACTTAAATTTACAAAAGAGTACCAAAATAAAGGTTCTTTGCATTCTATTGCCACTATCGTTGATCAAAATATTTATTTAAACATTTAAAAAAAAACTTGCCAAAAAGTGTAGATAAACTTGCTCTGGATAACGGTTGGTAGTTGTACAAAGATAACGACTACAAACACAAAGTCCACAAAGTAAAATCTTGGCTGCTATATAATGTGCCACCGTCCGAGTTTCGCTTGTATAACTTTTTTTTAACAAATTGAAGTTTTTTAGTTTATTCTTCATACAACTACTACTTAATATTTTGTTACGTCTTAACTTTTTTAAAACGTTGAAGTTCGTTAGATTGCTTTAAAATAACATAAATACCACTATTTTTATTACTTTACAGTTTCTTTCTTTACTTCACTATAACTTCTGTACTGTTTGTCTTAATACAACACTTAATATTCGTTTATACAACACTTTTATTTCCGTTTCAACACGTCTTTATCTTACGACAGCCAAATGATAAACTGACGTATAGTACTTTACTTTATTCCTCTAAATGTTCTGTTATTACATAGTTTATCTTAAACTAATTAATCATGTAGATACTTATTCTATGCGTAAATAATACTTAGACTTATCAACCAAAATTTAAAACACTGCAGAATAGCCGCAATCCATCATCAAAACAAATCAACTGTTATACTATATTCCGCAAAAAATGGAAAAACGGAAACACTCATATACTTAAAACTAACTTAAGACACTACTTACAACTAATTAATAACAACAGGGCACAGACATCCACTTCACTGTGCAGTGTTACACACCAGGCTGTCCAAATCCAGGGTATTGACCCCCCTATGATAAAATAGCAGGCCCTCGTCGCCATAGAGCAGCCCCTCGTCTCTCAACGTTAGGAAATCCACAGGCAACAGGTATCTGCGCACCCTCAGGGTCTCCATATCACTCCTCCTCCCGAAGCGGCCGGTCACCAACTCATTCTCTATGGCGGACGATCGTTCCAAAAATGCCAGCGCAGTCCTCATAAGAAAACCATCGATCCTCTCTAAACCCGCATGGTCATAAATGACCCGACCAGACGGTCTCCGGAACGAACCATCGGGTAACTGGCGAGCACTTAATCCAAGACCAGCCGACAAGAGGGGTATTTTGACCCTAAGCCTTTCCATCTGATGGGACGAAATTCCAAACCGAACAGTGAAGGAATAAGACATCAGAGGCCTGAAGATCTGCCTGTATACAAGCAGCTTTATCTCCTTACGCAAACATTCCCGTCGGCTCAGTAACCGACAGTAGGAGTGGTATATCCCCTTCATCCTATCCAGAATCCACATGTCGATAATACTCGAAGCCCCCGTGGAAAATCACCCCGAGATACTTAATCCTGCCGGAGAGTATTACAACCTTAGCCTGACGTGTAGGTAAGGCAGCCATTTATATACCTAAATGCCTACATTTTGGAAGATTCAGGAAATATCGACCATCAACCATATCCGTTAATTCAAATGTAACGTAGAGATGGTCGCTGTAGCAGTGCTGTCAAATTGCTGCCAAAATCCAACAACGCAATGTTATATTTTTATTTTCGTAACAATACATATAATAAAATATCAAACAAAAACTTTGCTTAACTATTTCTTATAAGTTTGATTTTTATCAACAAAATCAGTTCAGTTTATTATATATAGTGTTCGAATTTGGCTTGTAGCCACTGTATTATAAAATGCACTAAGCTTTGCTGCACAGTATGCTTGTTCACCAAATTTTCCACAACATAGTTTCTTTATATTCACCTTTTAGGTAAATACTAGGATATTTACCAATTTACTCATTTTACCGGGTAATTACCAATTGGACATTTACCCTTTTACCATCTCTAGGCAGGATATTAAATAGTCGAACTCGAACGATTATAATATCTTTGTTTGTCTAAATTTATCAAGGCCATTAAAAAAAAATGAAGAAAAAACTCAAATAAAATTATAATTTTCAAATTTTAATCAGCAAAAAGTCAAATTATGTATTTTTTAGAAAAATATTTTTTATAGCACAACGACATTAAGCATCTGGATCAGCATGAAAAATATATTCGAAAAATACTAGCAGTAGCAGTACGAGTGATTATAAACGCTAAATTTCCAAAAACTCGTCTACAATTTTGGTTTGAGTTGGAACATTTTGTTTAGTCATTTAAAGGCATTTAAAAAGTAATTAAAATATTTTTATACTTTTCAATTAAACAAGTTTTTTCTTCCTTTTTTATCGCGAACAATAACCTTTACACATAATTGACACCATTTAACCCAAAAACACACACACAACTTAACCTCAATCAGGAAAAAAATAAACCGGCAACTTTTTTTCCGTCTCTCTGCCAGATACTTTAAGGGAACAGGGATTCTCTTAAACCTTCTTCAACTCCATTAAATTATAAGTATCATCTAAGCAGTTATGTAAAACACACACACACAAACCCATAAAACATAAAATTTGTTGGAACCATTCCGAAAACCAAAATAAAAGCCAGTCATTTTCATGTTTTTTTTTTTTTAAGTTTAGTAACGAAAGGGCATCGAATATCACGGGCATATCTAAAAATGGAAACAGAAGCAGTCAGTCAGTAGCAGTAGAATGAAAAATGTTGGTTTCATTTCAATAAGACTTCGATTTGTTTTTACACTTAACAATTTTCGCACTTAATTAGAAATGAAACTCATAACACCAATTTATACCGATTACACCCCCAACCATCCGCAGTCATCCTATTTAGAGTCACCACCCTCAAGAATGATTTGATTAAAATTGAAGATGAATTTTAATTAAAAAAATTCTTTTTTTTCAGATTTACACCATAACACCGCATCGTAAAGTCTGTCGTTTGCTCTCTATTGTTTCGGTACGGAATGGGTTTGGTTAATGTGGTAGTGTGGGACTGTGGCATGAATAAAAGGAAGGATAAATAAAGTTGTTGTAGTTGTAATTCGCCTGTTTTCTTTGGTTTCATTTTAATTTTTAATATCCATTATAATCTTCAGTAAAGCCTAAAGATAAAAATGTATTGTTACACTCTTCATATCATACGAGTACAATGGTGGCATCCACAACTCACTTGTAGAATTTTATAAAATGGGAAAGTTAAATATCATAGGGTTAAGTTCGACAACATTATAACCTTAGCAATAATGTTGAGTTTAGAATAAAGGGTATCTTGTTGAAATTTCGGAGTAATTATCAATTAGATCTTATTGCTACTGCGAGAGAAGAGCTAAATTTTGGCGCTACAACAAAGACATTTATTTAATTCGTGGCTCATGTGAGAAGTTATATCGATTTGAAAATGGGTGAAATAGCTAAAGAAATACGCAATTATTCTTATAGCTGCATTTAGACCTGATGGGCTAGTCCATGAAAAATGTAATGAAATCTTGCAATTGGTGGGAGTGCTAAGCATCAACTACTTGATCATATGTAGGTATAAAAAGGCTGTCTACTTAAAGAAAATTAATATGGATAGAGTGGGCCATTTAAAAGTTTTAATTTAAAAATGCAATAAAACATAAACGGTTTGCAATTTTGCCAAATTTATTTATTTATTTATATATTTTTTTGTTAAGAACAATTGTTTCGGTTAGAAATGAAATATTATTTCATTCATATGGCTGCCCGGCTGGCCTCACAGCACCACATTCGATCGGAGCAATTTTCGAGAAATTTTTCGAGTGTATGGGATCGTATTTCGGCAATGGCATCACGAATGTCAGCCTTCAAATGCTCAATTTTCTCAGTTTTGTCGGCATAAGACTGGTCTTTAACGACGCCCCACAGAAAATAGTCCAACGGTGAAAAATCGAAACTTCATGGCCAATTAACATCACCATTTCTGCTTATTAAACAGCCATCAAACGTTTAACGCAACAAATCGGTTGTGGCATGAGATGTGTGGCAAGTTATACCATTCTTTGAAACTAAACATCGTTCACATCAATACCATGAAGAGCGGGCAAAAAAAATCGATTATTATAGTGCGATAAGTGTCTCCATTGACTGTAATGGTTACGCCGTCATCATTTTCAAAAATATAGGGTACAATAATGTCTCCATAGGGTTTTTCAATTTTGCTCATTAACGTACCCACCAAGATGAAAATGAGCTATATCCGAAAGGATGATTCTTGCAATTTTTTTGATTTTATTTATTTTTTTGTAATTTCCGACCGATTTCCTTTGTTTTGGAAATAAATTTACAATAATTTCCGTTGCTCAAGCGTAAATCGATACATTTCGTTCACTGGAGATAATAACTGAATTTTACGACAGAATAGAATGACATAAGTATTGCCAGATTCGAAATAACCGCTGGTTCAAATTTAAGCCGATAGATGGCCCATCCGATATACATATATAAGTCTCCTAACTCGACACAAAGAAATTCGATTGATCAAATTACTATTAGAAAAACATTGCTGAAACGAACAGAAATCGAACCATTTTTAAAGCGGATCATTATGGGGATTAAAATTTATTTACTTATTCCAGACCACTGTATAACTT
Source organism: Wohlfahrtia magnifica (assembly GCA_023159175.1). Lineage (NCBI taxonomy): Eukaryota > Metazoa > Arthropoda > Insecta > Diptera > Sarcophagidae > Wohlfahrtia > Wohlfahrtia magnifica. The sequence continues at coordinate 1,421,750 of JAKWBJ010000187.1, read as the reverse complement.
TAGATGTTTCTTCTCCATTTTACTCGAGTTCGAGCGCTCGTCTTGTCCGAGAGGGGTATAGATTTGATCACATGGTGCCGTTTCTAATTCTAAGATTAGCAGTAGCTGAAACTCTAGATTGTAGGTCTCTATCCCACTTTTCGCCTTCGCTTATTGTAACACCTACATATCGAAATTATTATGTTTTTTTCAGTAATGTTTGCCTTTCATTTATTCGGTGTAAATCTTTATTTCGACTTATCATCATAGTTTCTGATTTGTTCGTATTAATGCAGAAACCTCAAAAATAACTACATCGTAAATTTATTTTTACTGGTTGCATTTTCCAATTTCCGGTAAGTAAGGGTTTAACAGGCTCATTATTTCAGCTTGCGTTATTTCTGGATACTGAATTCGTTTCGGCATATTTCATTAAAACTTTTTATTCTGTTGATAAATACGTTGTCAATAGTTTTTCTTTGCACGACTCGGTCTAAATCCTTATTGATCTTCCTCAAGTTGATGTTCGATTTCGGATTTGAGCCTTTCCATACAAATTCTTGTGTACAATTATCCGGCTACCGATAGCAGAGATATGCCTCGACACAACCGATTGTCTCCTCTTTTGAATATTGAAAACAGAAGAGAAGAGCTGCTATTTGTGTGAATCTGGTGTAACCTCAGAGTAACGAGCAATTGGAGTAAAAGTAGTGTGTAGAGAATTTAGTGTGGATAAACTCTAATTGAAAAGGTTGTGACCGAACCTAATTTGTGATGAACAATGATATTGTGTGAAGATCTTTAGGTATTATTTTACACAGAGGGTGTACACAGAGAATGATTAGGAGTGCTTGTTATTGCTTGTAATAAGGCTTAAATGTGATTAATTCTGTTGTTGACTGCTGACTAAAAAAAATGGTAAGAATAGGACAGACAGCAGGCTTTGTATTCCATCAATGCCAGGCCATATACATTTTCATTGATAGTCGAAAATTTTCTACAATTGCCTGTGAAATCTTGATGCAACCTTGATGTATAACCTAGAACTTGCATTGTTTAGCTAACATTTCTTTCGATATCTTCAAAACTCTGTTAATAGTAAAACAGCCGGACAAACGAAGAGACAAGATTTTTCTCCGTCAAACCACATATGTTTTGCCGCGATGGAATTGTGAAGATAAATGAAAAATGGCAAACATCGACCTGATTAAAATAGACTTTAAGTAAGGAAAATTATAAACAAAAAATTTATGAAAAACCGAGCATACTTTTTATATACCCAATAATATGTATCAAATTTCGTCGTTATGTATTACCAAGGTAATACTATATGGTATTTAAAAAATTTTTAATTCAAAATTTGTATGTCGCCTAGTGTTAATTGTGAATCAACTTCCAACAAAAGTGGCACAACTATAAAGATGCATAAAATATTAATTAAGTTTAGTGAGAGTTTCTGTTTGTAACAAAGCTTAACGCAAACACTATATACTACCCGAATTGTTGTAGTATAAGACATTCAAATTGATATATGAAAAAGGCGAGCGATGGCTGGTAATTAATGTTATAAATGATATTAAAGATGATAAATATACTTAAAGAAAACAAAAATTAATTAAAGTATTCTAAAAAATTTAAATATTTTATTAATGGATTTTAAGCACCAGCCTCATTTAAAATATATTACTTTATTAATTAAGTAATTAATTGTTTCTTCTAAAAACACCAGTTCAAAATTCGGAGTGTACAGATTACGTAATATCTTAATTAATTACTTAGTCATTGAGAATATTATTAAAACATTTTCCAGATGCTTTATAAATTAAAAGAAAATAAAAAATAATTTATTAATTAGTAAGTAAATAATTACAAAATTACTTAGCTGTTCCAATAATAAGATAAGAAGATAGAAATTTAATAAAAAAAAGAAATTATAATCGGTCAAGTCTGAGTTTTTATTTTATTATTCTTTATACCCACTTATAATAGCAGCGAACCTTACACGTTGGCAAATAGTCTTAAACTTCAGTCCAATCTTATTAATATACCCCAATGTAAACATACTTGACCTATAGGAATCAAACTTAATTACTCTTCTGGTATAGCAAAAATACATTTTAAATTCATTTTCATTGATTAAAGTTTGTCTACTCGTATATACTATTTACGATTAATTAGCACTAGAATTCAAAAGGTAAATATTTTTATTTGATCAACATAAATAAAGTGTTTAAATATAAAAATATTAAATAAATAAAAAATTATTTTAACGCAATAATCGTAATTATCACATTACGCGTATAACAAAAAAATTATCGAGACAATTTATAGCCGGAGAGATTTACGTGAACCAAATTACATACCGGGTGCAAGCCTCTTATCATTTTAACAGCGTTCGCGAGTTTTCTTTTATAAGAAAAAAAGACAAATTTACGATATTGATTAATAGATCTCCTAATCTATTTAAATTCCCATGATAATTTGAACAACAAAATAAAAATAATAATAAAAATAATAATAACTTTAAATATATGACCGGTGTTGAGCGTCACAGTGAATCATTGTGACAAACGCTGACAATGATAAATCATCGATGACTGACGATGAATATTCTTTGATATCACGTATGACTTTTTAAAGTCATTATCGTAATTTTCATAAATGACAGAAGTGACTCCTAGCAGACAATATCATCAGGAAGCATTAGTGATTTATTCGTTAATGGGAAGGCCCAACAGACAAAATCCGGCATCGTTCAGCATGTAGTCTACTTATAACAGACAATGTCGCTAAATATTTCTTTAATATATTGACATTACAATAAAGTTGTCATACGTAACTTGTCAATAGAATTCATCAATGAAATTATTCATTACGTTAATTTCATACAAATTTCGACCTGATAATGATTCTATGACGCTGATTCATCGATGAAAATATCAGAGTGACAAAGTCGCTCAAATACGTCACAGTGTATATTTGTTAATGAAAAGCTAAATAATTTTAATATTGTTTGTTTAGATTGAATAGTAAAAACAGTATGAAAAATAGTATAGACTTAATCGTATTTTAATTGTCAATACAAATAGCTTTTTGAACGCTGGCGATCACTTCAAGATACACTTCTATGGTCACTATTTTGTCCAAAATCCTTATTTAACCAAATCCTTTGTTGAATATACAATCCCCAGTACCATAACTGGTAGTTTTCATAGTTTCACTGTAAGAATTATATTTTTGTTTTCTAGTGCTGTCAGAGGTTTTCACTAAACTTTTTGGGGTCCATCATTGTAGTAAAGCATCATTTTAGTCTCATCATGAACATTATGTCATTCTAGTAAACTGGAGAAAATGAAATATGTTCTGTTGCAAATCTGAATCTTTTTTCAATATTTTCTACCAATGAGCGAGGTTTTTTTCTAGCCATTGGGGGAGGAATATTTGTGTTTTTGTATCAAATTTTTTTTATTTTTATTTTTTTTATATAAGACCAGCACCCAGGGGATGGCCCCTACTCATGCAGTACATTGTGCTGGTACTAGGAAATTAGGTTATTGGAAGGAGGACAGAGGGAGTAGTGTTTATGGACCTTAGATTTAAATTTACTCATGTCGTAAGTGGCAGGAAATACATTCGCTGGAAGATTATTCCACAACCGAACAGTGCGACCAAAGAACGAATTCTCCCTGTAATGCGTTGTGCGATTTACTGGACAATCAACTACAAAGGGATGCGCTCTACGAGAAATACGAGTACTATGTAAAAATATATGATTTTTGGGAATTAATTCCTTAATTTCGTTAGAACACATTTCGTTATAGTACCGATAGAACAAGGAAACACACGCCACAAAATTATTTTTTTGTCTGCCTGATGGCTTTATAAATCGATTCTTCATACGTTTTCAGCATGGGATATGATCTGATCGATGTAGCCCAATCTTTAGAAACTCGTGTTTCCTGAATCTTTGTTGCACGTTTGTTCAATTTTTTATTGCTAAACAGTATGTGACGTCTTTTAGATATGATAACATTTATAAAAAACCCAAACTTTTTTCATAAAAGACCCAAATTCCAAGAAATTTCAATAACTTCTGATTTTTGAAAACACTTTTTTACAGCAAAGAAATCAGGTAAAGATTTTTTTGTTATTAGCGTCGTAATGTGTGGGTCTATTTTAAAAGTTTTGACGTCCCGAAGACCTTAAGAGGTACAGTAATGGGATGTGTTAAAAAAAAAATAAATAAATAAACATGTTAAGAATTTGTTGTTGGAATTCTTAAATGAATGTCGAGTCGCTTAACAACAAAAGAAATGTGTATGTGATGTGTAGAGTAGCACATAGGCATACAAATATCATGGAGTGTACATTTCTATTTATTTTTGCTTGTTTTGCAAGCAAATTTTGAACCCGATATTGTTGACAAAAATCTATACTCGTATATGTATATAAAAATAAGTGTACACTCTGATGTCACCACTAACTGCGGAAACGGATCAACTAATTTCAACAAAAATTTCAGGGTACGTTGGGCATGGTCTGTAGATGGCTTAAGTGATGTTTGCACGAAATCGGCACAGTCGTTCCGGAGATATGGTATTTAGATTTTCCTATATATTCCAATACAAATATCAACAAAATGCCCTCCATTTTCCATATTATGATTCTTATTGTCACTTGAAAGGCTATCAAGCCATGCATCATAATGTCTTATGTGTACAGTGACATTCGGTAAAATAAATTTTTGTATTTCTTGAGAACGGTAGGAATGGAAGGTTCTGAATTTGCTCTGAATTGGCTTCTTAGATAATAAAAACCATCAGTTAAAAAGTGGGCGGAATTGGATAAGTAGGCATGGTACCTCCATACAATATTAGAATTATTATTTAGAGTTTAAGTTTCTAAAAACTTGGCGGTCAATTCAAGCCATCAGTATTAAGAAAATACGGAATTTCGTATGTGTGGAGAACGGTAACAGTTAAAACTTCGTTATCTATTCACATTAGTCAAAAAGCAAGTACAGGCTGGCTCCCAGCAACGCGGGAGGGGTTGCTCTAGTATTTTATAAAAATTTCAATGAAATCAACACGTATTGTAGAAAAAGCTAAAAATGCTTTACAATTAATATTTAAATTTGTTATCGTCCATATAAGAGTGCAAGTCTGAAATATGGCATAGTCAAAATTCAGTCGATACAGATCATAAATTTTCTTCTAAATCTGTTTAGCTGTCAATGTTAAGTAAAAAAGATTGATAAAAATGAAAGAAATACAATGATTTGTGATTGTTTTGAAATTGAATTTCAACAGTAAATGTGTTACTGTAAAAGAAAGTGATAAGAATTATTATTATTATTTTTTTTTTTTTTGAGCTAAAGTTTAGAAATAGTAGTAACTAACGTTAGTATAAAAGGTTCGTAATAGAGGAAAATCAAATTAAATTGTTTTGAAACGGCGGATAGATAATAACAAAATGTATTTGAAAATTGTTTTAAGTGTGCTGTTCTGTAGCATTGCTTTAGCCGCTGGGGACTCCTATGAAGGGTAAGTGCTGGAAATGTAAGAAAAGTAACAGTTTTTAACATTTTGCTTTTCTTTTTTTTAGTTTCAAAATTTACGATATCAATGCCAAGAATGCTTTTGAAAAGGAAGTTCTGTTACGTTTGTCTTCGAACGAAAATTATGATTTCTTTGTTTTACCCAAAATTTTGGGTCAAGCTGCTCGTGTTATGATAAAACCAGACGATCAAGTTGATTTCGAAACTCTATTAAGCAAGTTTGGTATTGATTTTACTGTGATCAATGAAGATGTAGGCAAATCAGTTGAGCTGGAACGCATTGAAAATCAATTTATTCGCAGCGCTGTAGATACTTCCTCACGCATCAGTTTTTCGCACTTCCAACGTTACAATGATATTCTGAACTATTTAAATGAATTGGCTAAAAGCTATCCCAGCCGTGTGATTGTCAAGACTATTGGTAAGACTTATGAACAACGTGATTTGAAGGCAATTACCATAAGCAATGGTGATGGTAGAGCCAACAAAAAAGTTATACTTGTTGATGCTGGTATTCATGCCCGTGAATGGATTGCCCCCGCTGGTGCCCTGTATATTATACATCAGTTGGTAGAAAATTTCCCAGAAAATAGTCATTTGTTAAAGGACTACGATTGGGTTATTGTACCTGTTGCCAATCCTGATGGTTATGAATACACACACATCAAAACTCGCATGTGGCGTAAGACCCGTAAACCTTCTATTAACAATTGTTATGGTACCGATGGTAATCGTAACTTTGACTTCCACTGGGGTGAAGTTGGTGCCTCCAGTCTTGCTTGCTCTGATACTTTCAAAGGCACCAAAGCATTCTCTGAACCCGAAACTCAAACTATACGTGATTTAATGCTTTCATTGACTGGTACTGCCAAGATGTACTTGACTTTACATTCCTATGGCAATTATTTGTTGTACCCATGGGGTTATACTTCGTAAGTAAAGAGTTTTTTAGTCCTTAATGCTACAATATCAACTTATTTATATTGCTTTTCTATAGAGCCTTACCCGATTCATGGAAGAATATAGATGAAGTCGCACAAGTAGGTGCTGCTGCTATCAAAGCGGCTACTGGCACTCGCTATACTGTTGGCTCTTCCACTAATGTTTTGTATGCTGCTGCCGGTGGTAGTGATGATTATGCTCTTGCTATTGCTAAAATTCCTGTTGCCATTACTATGGAATTGCCAGCTGGTGGTTCTGGTTTCGATCCTAAACCCTCTCAAATTGAACCTTTTGTCCAAGAAACTTGGATCGGTATTAAAGCCATGGCCGAGAAAGTTATATCGAAATATTAGTTTAAAATTTCTTATGCAATTTGACTTAATAAATGATTATGATTGAAACGATTTCTTGTATTAACCCAACGCTTGTCAACCCAACGCTTCTATTTAAAGCAAGAAAAAGCTATTAAAAAAGCTATATTCTCTTGAGTAGCCAGTTTTTGTTTAATGATATTAAACTATCACGTAGTTGCTGTCTAGTGCCTCTGCTATCTCTTGACCACTTGTGTGCCAGTCTCTTTTCCAATTACACCTAATTGGCAGTGACTTGCCGAACAGAACTTTTAAAATGAAATCGAGTAAACCACCACTAAGTTTGGAATTTATTCAGATTATTCTCACCGTACACTTTCACATTTTTTCAGCAGTTTTTTGCAACATATGTTTGCAGCATTTTTTAGTCAAGATTAACTAAACTTTCGTATTTCCTTGATTGGTGATCCGCCATCAACTGCTGTATAATTTTAGTTGGCTGTAAGGGTGTGTATTATACAGACTACAGGGTCAGGGAATGCGACTTCAGCAGGAGCGCTTCGGCAGAGAGTCTGGGCAAAGTGTTGATAGATTACTGAGTGGCCATGCTATCTTCACGGATGGCTTAAAGACCGAGGTGGTATGGGTGGGGAGTCTACTTTGTGAACAGCGACATCAAACTGTCTTTTAGACTCCCGGACTAGATAGCGTCTTTCCGGCTGAGGGGACTTGCTGCTAGAGGGGTATTTTATAAAGAAAGTCAAACTGCTATCAAAGCGCTGATTGAACGCCATGTCAGCACAAAACTGGTTTAATTGTACAGAAGGACCTTCACGTTACTCCTGAATGAGTGCAGCATCTAGCTGTGCTGGATTCCAGGATATACTGGCGTGCGGGGAATTGAGACTGCAGATGAGCTGGTGAGAGCGGGCGCAGCTAAGAGTATAAGATTGGCGAATGCGCCTATAAGACCATCGCTTGATTTTCTTGTGAGCTTAATAGTTAGCTGGTGGCGTCGTAAAATAGAGCAATTATGGAGGGGCAGAAGAGACTGCAAGGTCTCAAGGCTGCTTTGGCCTAAACTCGGCCGTTCTAAGACGGAATTGGTCCTCAAACTGAGGAGGGAATCTCTTAGAATTCTGATAGGTTTTGTGACTGGGCACCGTGCTCTAAGAGCAAGGATGGGGCTATGGGAAGCAGGCACGCCGAATTTCTGCCAAGTTTGTGGAGACACGGGGATCCAGTGACTCTGTCATTGCTTGGCTCTTAAAGGGCTAGGGCTCTTCAATAGCCTGGGTGAGGTAGCGTCAGCTAGGATATGTAACTTTCAGGGCTATTTATCAGGAATAAGCTAGGTCACAAGGTGATGCCAGGTTGCCTATTTGGGTGTACTTTTTCTTAATTCCTTTTCTCTTTACATATTTTTTTAATTCCTTATTTCCTTTTTTCTTCCCTTTCTTCTCCTTTCTTTTTTTCTTTTCAATGAAAGGTTTTCCACAATGAGCCTCTGTGGTCTCTGGGTGGGGTGTTTCAACACCGCTTTTCTTATCTACCTACCTACTACTTTAAGATCAGTATGACTTGAGGAAATCTTAGGCAAAAGAAGCATTTTACATAGAATAGTAACTATACTTATATTTAAGGTATTTTCTATGTTACTATTACTGCATAAATTTTGGGAATAGCCTGACGTAAACGTTATCTCAATGTGAACATTGGACCAATGTCGAAGAAAATGCGAACGGAACTGAGTGTTTCACAATTCAATCAGTAGTGTCGAGACCTTCTGTCGTTGCTTGCGGAAACAACATGGGTGCCGATTTTATATAATTGGTTCACCTTAGACGAACTTAAAATTCATCGTATCAACGAAAATGATACCACCAGCTGTCATAGCACGCTGAACAATAGTTCGAAACACTTAAGAAGAGTATGAAGGATCTGTCAAGTTTGATTCTTTAGTAGCTTTAATAACAAATTATTTATGAATTTACAGACAATGATGCATCATTTCTGACACCTTTTTTTTAACACTATTGTGTCACAATATTACTGCTTGAGTTTTTGGCAACAAAACTTCATCCTCCTTTCTGTCCTATTGTTTCAAAGTTTAGCTAATCATTGCCAAAAAGAAATACGTGCCTTTTTTCAACGAATGCTATTAAAAAATTAGTGCAGGAGTTTTAAGCTCCACAAACCATATCACAAATACAATATACCTTCTCTACTTTTAGTGGAAGAGAGTATAAAACTTTACTTCTAACTTCAAAATTAAATGAGGGTTAATAAAATAAGCTCACGCTGGGGTCATAAATAGTCAACTACATATTTAAAATATTTAAAAGCCGCAATTAAATTCAAAAAAATTCAAGTTCGCTAACTTCTTGATATAAAATTAGTTAATGAATAACAATTTATAGAGTTGTGTTAGTGCCTTTTTAAGGTGAATGTATATAATACCCTACACTAGAACAAAGTTTTTGGAAAAACAAACAAATTCACTTCTAACTATAGTATAGATCAGGGGTGGCCAAGCCCCTTGATAGTCCGAGACATTTTTCAATATTTGCAATGTTTCGCGAGCCGCAATTAAATACATATTTAAAAGGTATGCAAAAAAGGTATTAAAAAATTGTTTTTTACAGAAATTTAAAAGAGCGTCAAAATTGGGTTGGCATTTTAATTAAAATTTTTTTTCAGATATTAAAAATATTTTTATTTCAGTTTATTACAAATAGGTTCCGGTTAAAAATGAAAAATTATACCGGAAAAGTGACCCCCCTTACTGTCTCGGCAAGCTCCCAATCTATTCAAATTATCAATCACGTTTTTCAATAAACTGCAGTCAATGGTTGAAATCTGTTCGATAATGTTGTTTTTAGCTCATGAACTGTTGTGGGATTATTGCTGTACACTTTTGATTTCAAAAGACCCCACGAAAAATCTAAAGGTATCAAATCGAATGATTTTTGAGGCCACAATAGTTTAATAATTGGTGACAGCACTTCTCAGTAATTCTTTGATATGCTGATTTGACGAATTTTAAAGTAAAATAAAATAATTCACATAAGTACTTTGTTCCGAATATGGAAATAATTCGACAAGCAGCCTTTTTTAATTCATAATACTTCGATTCTGGTACAAATTTCCAAAATTCGGTAATTGCAGAGCTTGATCTTCTTGTATCTCATTTATCCCAATTCTCCAGATGCTTTTTGGGTCATAATTATACTGAAAATGGAAAACACATCTTGAATTATGTTAATTTACAATGGATTGAGAAAAAATCTAGAGGCGATTTAAAATATTTAAAGTCTTAAAAGCTATGTTAGAAATCCGTCTATATTCCTTCCAGTTTATTTATATACTTGTTGAATTTTTCTTGTTTAATATTTTCAGTATTTGCAAATGTTCCATGACATCAGCCAAATCAGCCAATCAGTCTTATTCAGAATAACTTGCAATGTGTAATATTGTTTTCATAACATGAGGATATTTTAAATATTTTGTAACGAGACGTTCTCGGTGAATTATGCAGTGCATCGGTATGAATTGCAGAATTTGAGAATAATCTTTTAAAAGCTCAATAAGACCGATTTTTTACCCAGGATTGCAGGAGCTCCATCAGTAGCAATGCATAGACGTTTATTAAGAGGCACAACAAAAGTTTTCATTATTGAATGTAATGCATTTTTAATATCGACACCGCGGGTTGACCCTTGAAGTGCTACTAAATCTATTAATTCTTTTTTAACAACAAAGTCAGGTGAAACAAAATATATTAAAACTGCCAACTGCGGTAGATATGTGATATCTGGTGAATCGTCAAGGGCTAAACTGAACGTAATACAGTTTTTTAAATTACATTCAAAAGATGTATTAATTGTATTGAAAAATGTATTAATTATTGCAATGCTACATTATTTGGATCTGAAACTTTAAGTACATCTTGCAAGTTTTTTTTAACAAAAGGTCTCTTTGCGTACTCAAAAATTTTTAAAAACTTGTACAAATTTTTAAAAGTTTTTTCTGGATTGTTTGCACAAATACTCAGTAAGAAGAGTGGAAAATGACAGTTCGATGCAAGAGAACTAACTGGTTTTTACTGGATAAAGAATTTTTAAGATAAATAAAAAACAGCTGATAAAAAAGCATATGTATAAAAACAAAAAATTTTTTAAAATAAATTAAAATTTCTTTCTTTAAATACTAGAAAAAAGATCAAGAAATATTAAGTGTTAACTTATATATTTATTTATTACTTATTTACTTATTATTAACTTATTAATATTACTTATTTAAACTTATTTATTTATTGTTTTTTATTTCTCAATCAGCTGTTTTCACTGTCTTGCTCAATCTTACTGGATTCCTGTTTGCGTACTTTTCTAGATATTTTTATTTTTGAGAGTAAATTTTGTCTTACTCTCTGTAAATGTCTTGCTAAGTAATTTTTACTAGACTTTACTGGAAAATTACCCAAACAGACCTAAACTCTCTTTCCAATACGGTCGTTTTACACGAGCAATATTCCAGCCAGTGTTGCTACAACTTCGAGCTTTTTGTAACCAAATTTCAATAAAAAAATCATCAAAAATTTTAGCACGAAAAACATTAAGATAAAATGATATATGATGAAAATGTCATATCGATTTTATATAAATATTGAATGAATATAGACCGGTCGAACCAAATAGTAGCCTGGAATTAAAATATTTGACAAAATTCACTACTAAAATCCCAATAGCAGAGAAAAGTGTGCACATTCAATGTATATCTCATTAGAATTAGACTTCTTGTAATAACTTTCTAATTTTTTCTGTTCTATGATCAAAGAAAATTGCAAACCTATTAAACGAGTAAAGAGTTATTGATTTTTATTATTAAAAATTCAGAATCGACATTATGTGCTGACTTTGATACGTATAGAAAGACCGCCAGATTAGTCAAAACTGTTCAAATATGATGATTTGAAGGCATTACTCCATGATAATTTTTGTCAAGTTCAAGAAGAGCTTGCAAATTTATTGGAAGCAACACAAGCAAACCGTTTGCAAGCAAAAACTAATGAAATTAGGTACCGCACGAGTTAATGTCGAAAGTCGTTAAAAGACTGTTCTGAAAAGCCATAAAAAATTTTTCCGGCATTCGATTATTACTGGCGTAGAAAAATATATCCAAAAGTTTTATCTCACTCGCCTTATAGCCCGACTAACATTTGTTTCGATCGAAATACATAGTACTTCAGAACTGTGTAGACGAAATTGGCTTAATTCGTTCATGGCCTCAACTAAAAAAAAGTATTTTGCCTCGAAGTCTATATGTTACCAAAAAGATAAGAAAGGTCATGTCCAACGGCAATCAATATCTTAAATATATGTTGTACCAATGTTTCACAACAAAAGTCCAAGCAAAAGTCCTGTTTTTTTAGTTATACACCCAATAAGAATTTGAGAAATAAACATTAAAGGCAAGCATTACCTAAATTTTTTATTTCGAGAAAAAATAACCAAAATGTAAAGAAAATCCACATCTACACACGAAGAAAAAAACCAATTTTGGTTAGAAATAACCAAAACGGAAACACTGATTCCAGCCATATTAGGTTTGTTCAATAACTTTACTTGCAGTAACTTGCAACGAGAAAGTACAAAATTTTTTGCAAAATTTCTCTCAACACGTGGCCACCTTATTTACCCGGCCTAAATATAATCAAAAACGTATGAAAATGGGTGGCTAGGAAAGTGTACGAGTCCGGAAAAAAATACAACACAAAAATGGAATGAATGGACTTAGCCATACACACCTGCTCCACCATTTCGTTGAATTATATTGAAAAACTTTACAATTCAATTTCCAAACGAATTTTCGAGAATATTTCGGACAAAGGCAGTCCCACGCATTACTAATTATAGTATTTGAGAATTAAAATGCTATATACTCGTAGTTGCTTAAAATACTAATTAAACTAAAATTATAGCTGATGGCGCTATCCTGATGACTGACTGATGGTACAGCAGTTTTTGTTGCTTTATTTTAAATGGAATTTATAGGAGTCTACTACCTAGAAATTTTAAGACCATATCTCAATTGGTTCAGATAATATTTAACACTAACCGTCAGTTAAAGGGGAGGCGCCATCCTGATGACGCGCAGTGTATTTAAAAAATAAAAAACTTAAAATAAATAAAGAAATTTAGAAATTATGTTTTATGTTATTCAAACAATAACAGCACGTCTCACATATTACGAAACAAATTTAGTTAACTTACCAAAAATTCCAGATTGTGAGCAACAAATAATCCTTCAAAGAACCACAGATTGGCATCCTCTGGCATAGACTATGAAATTCGAATTTCATTCATAAGTTCTTACATTGAGGTTGTTTTCTTAAGAATTTCTTCTATTCTAAAGTATGGTGCTGTAGGGTATTTACAAATAACACGATTTGGCTATATTGTCTCTATTTATTGTAAAGCAACATAAACAAATGTTTTTTGTTATCACTACTTAAACACTCATTTTCAATGGCCAAAATAATCAAATTAAACACTTTAGGAAAGCCTGTACACTATTGACACACTTTACAAAGCTTTAGCACATACTTTACGATTAAATGCATAAAAAAACTTCAAAATTAATAGAAATAATTTAAACACAAAACCAGCAGCAAGTGCACTCCAATTATTGAAAACAAAAAAATTTAAAAAACTTTTACTTTTATTCTGTCTATTTTATTTAATTTTCTGATTAATTCATTATAAACTACAGGATATTTTTCGATAACTTTAAGAGCCATTGCTTTAATGCCCACCCAAGTTTCTTTAACGACGCCATCAATCATTTCAACCATTGTTGGCAAAAACCCGGATGTTTTTTAAAAAGCGCAGCCCACCGGACTTAATTGGGTTTTTTGGTGGGTTTTTTTTTGGGTTTTATTGGGTTGTATAACTGCTTCCGAATTTCATTTAATTCGACAATATTTTTTGTTTGTTTGTATAATTACGTTGTTTTAATATTTATAATGCAATTTTTCATTCCTAGTGGGATCAAGGCAGCATTAGGTACTATGAGCTGGTAAAACCCGGTATTCGAAGCAGATTGTAATTACTTCGGTTGAACCGTGCATTAAGACAGACATGATTAAGTTCTCTTTTGCATGAGAGCGCTCGGTCTCTCGTGGGAAAGTTGCCAAACAATTTTTAGAAAAGATCAAAGATCCAATCAGATCCTTCTGATCCTTGGCTTTCGATGGATGCAATATCTATTACAATAGTATGTAACCGAATCAATTTTTTTGAGGAAATATAAAATGGGCCTCAAAGTAGATCGCCTCAAAAAACTAGTAGGGCTGATGGAAAGATGTAAGCCAGTGATTTGATAAGTTTTTATTTTCATAAAATTCTTAATTCATTATCATTTTTGAGCTAAAAAAGGAATTCAATTAATTTCTACTCCCAATACGTAAATTTTTAATTTTTTTGCTGTAAGTAAACAACAAAAACCTTAAAATAAAGAAAATCCAGCTGGTTGCCAACCCTGATTTCAACGGGTGGATCGTAACAGGTCGAGCCAGCTCCTGACAGTTCCATTATGAACGATATGGGAAATCCAGCATTAAATATCGGTTTAAATTTAAAACAGCGGTTATTTCGAATCTGGCAATACTTATGTCATTCTATTCTGTCACAAAATTCAGTATATTATCTCCACTGAACGAATGAATCGATTACGCTTGAGCAAAGCTGGGAATTATTAGAAATTTATTTCCAAAACAAAGACAATTGGTCGGAAATTGCACGAAAATGTCGTACAAAATCTTGGTGGGTATGTTAATATATAAAATTGCCGTATTCGGGGCTCAGAAAACCCAAACGTGGACTTACAGTAGCCAATGCACCCATGACGAATGACTGCTTGGTGCGGCTTGTGGAGCAGAGGCATTATTGGCCCATATTCCTTTAAAAATGAGGACAGCGAAACCATTACGATCAATGGAAACACTTATCGCACCATGATAACTAATTTTTTTGTTCCGCTCTTGGTATTGATGTTAACGATGTTTGGTTTCAACAAAATGATGCAACTTGCCACACATCTAATGCCACAATCGATTTATTGCGTCAAACGTTTAATGGCCGCTTAATTAACCGAAATTATGATGTCAGTTGGCTGCCAAAAAGGTGCGATTTGACACCGTTGGATTATTTTCTGTGGGACGCCGTGAAAGGGAAGTGTTATGCCTACAAACCTGCGACAATTGAGCATTTGAAGGCCAACATTAGCGATACTATTGCCGAGATACGACGACATTATTGTCAAATTACTCTCTCTCTCTCGCTCTTACTGAAATTAAACTCCCTGCCGCCGAAAGTTTAAGGATGCCCAACTTTTTTCCGTTAGAGGTGTTGCACACTTTGCTTGTAACTTGCTTTTTTTGACGTTCATAATGCGAGTTATGTACTTCCACCTTTAACATCCTTCTCGCATGGTCTACATAAGATTCAATTGAATCAAGCAAAATTTAATAATATGGTCAATGCACGTGTCAAATGAAAAGGCTAAAGGTCTTATTGACTGCAAAAGTAATTTAGAGTACTTTTAGAAAAAATTTATGTTCAAAAATCATATTTGTTGTTACCGGTTGGTAATAAAAGGTGGTCCAACGATAAAGCACGACTGTGAGTCACACCTTAACGTCAAGTTTTTTGTTCAACTTAATTTGACATTTCTTTTTGTCAGTGTTTGACAAATTCAACCATGGAGAGGTTCACAATTGAGCAGCGCGTTAAAATTAGGTGTGTATCTTTACTCTACAGTGGGATACCGCTGGATCCCAATCTTACCTAAAAGCGTTCCCGTACGCAAAAATTTGGGATGTTGAGATTCCCGCACGCAACATCCCGTACTTTTTCTTCGGGATAGTTCCGCCCACTTTTTACTGATGATGGTTGTTATTGACCACGAAGTTATATAGATAAAATATTGAAACTTTAATTTCAACCGTTTTCAAGATATAAAGAAATCAATATTTAGATTGTAAGGGAGGTACCACGTCCACTTTCCCAATTCCCTCCACTTTGTTTCGGTTGATTTGAATTGACTACGAAGTCCTTTAGACAAATTTTAGAAGCTTTTGCTTCAACCGTTCTCAAGATTTACTAAAATCAATATTTATTTTGTATGGGAGGTACCACACCCATTTGCCTAAAGCCGCCCACTTTTTGACTGTTGATTTGCATTGACTGTGAATATATTTGGGGCAAATAAAGGGACTCTTGCTGTTACTATCTTAAAGATATAGACAAAAAAATATACGATTTGTATGGGTGTGGTACCACCCAGTTGGAATTTCTCAAAACATTTTAAGTATTTTTTTTAACTCCTATAACTTTTTTGTTGATTAATAAAAATAAATAGCTTCAACTCAAAAGTTTCAACAATATAACATGGCTTTATTTTCGATCAAAAATATTTAGCATTAGGGTGGGTACGAACCGAGTTTTTAAAAGTTATGACTAGAATTTGACGTGGTAGTAAAAAACTATTAGAGACAGAAATGTAGCCCTTATAGAGCAATGAACACCGGTATACAAAATATTATGATCGGACTAAAAATAGAGACACAGTGAACAAAATACTAAAAGGGCGGTATTTGTAGGTGTGGTAAAAAAATGAAAAGATTATGTTCGGAATTGTTTTTACATTATCTGTAATCCTAGATGGTAACCACTCTAATGTACATCAATCAGTCCTTGACATGTACATCGATGACAGGATGATTCGTCTATAATCCCCTTCGGTAGCATCATAAAGCCATTATAGAAATCGGATAGCTTAACAACAAAAGATATGTGTATACGATATGTATGCATTTGTTTTCCTGTAATTAATCAAATTTCATGGAGTGTATACTTCAATTTACTTTCGATTGTTTTATCAGTAAATTTAGATTCCGATATTGATAAAAAATTTTATTTTTATAAAATTCCACTGAAACAAACAAGTATTGCGACTGCAAGTCGTAAATATATGTGCATATTGTATAGGGTCCGCCAAATAATATATATTTTTTTTGAAAATGCTACAAAAAAAAACTACCGAATATTTTCTCAAATTTCTTTTTTTATTTGAAAGTACAATCCTTCCGGTTAATAATGGAAAATAATTTCATTCAAATGGCTTCCTCGGCTGGCCATGCAGTAGCCTACACGAACGGTCCAATTTTTAAGCACATTATCGATAGTGTGCAGCTGTATTTCACTAATAGCTTCACGAATATTGTCCTTTAAATTGTCTCTGGCTTGTTGGCGTAACACTTATCTTTGACGGAACCCCTTAAATAGTAGTCCGACGGTGTCAACATCGAGTGTAGCTTCGGCTGCGTGCACGTAGCGCCGTCCTGTTAAAACCAAATGTTGCCAATATCATCCTCTTCAATTTTTGCGAACAGCATGTCCCGATAACGATCACCATTGACTGTAACGGCCACTTCTTATTCATTTTCGAAGACAAATGGTCCAATTATGCCTTTGGACCAAAATCCTCACAGAACAGTGACTCGTCTTGGGTATATCGGCTTTTCAATGTATGCGTGCGGGTTTTCTGTGCCCCAAATGCGACAATTTTTCTTGTTTATATACCCGCCAAGATCAAATTAGCTTTAGCTGAAAAGATGTTTTTTTTTTGGCAAAATCGACATCTTCTGTAAGTCGATCGCAGGCCCACTTAGCGAAGCGTTGTTCAAGCGTATACACAACCATATTCGTTCAGCGGAAGGATGCAACTAATTATCTGTTAAATCAGACATGAGCTAAGTGTTACCTACCATTCACGAAATAAGCACTAATTGAAAAAAAACGTTAGATGGCGGACCCTTTACATACCGCTGAAGTAAGTCAATTTTAAACAGAAAATAGTTTTGCCTCTTCTGAAAATATAAAAATTTTGAGTTGATTCACTTTAGCGGTACAAGTGCGGTATGTAGGTTAGTCGATACAGATCATAAAGATCAGATCAATGTTAAACGAACAATTGATAATAAAAATGAAAGAAATTTTGTAATTGTTTTGAAATCGATATTCAACATATGTAGAGAAAGATAATAAAGATAAGAACTATATTTTTTA
This sequence comes from Wohlfahrtia magnifica, assembly GCA_023159175.1. NCBI lineage: Eukaryota > Metazoa > Arthropoda > Insecta > Diptera > Sarcophagidae > Wohlfahrtia > Wohlfahrtia magnifica. Next base: position 1,403,832 of record JAKWBJ010000187.1, on the reverse strand, counting down.
GTTAATGTTCAAAAAATTATTAACAAACATTAATATAAAAGGTTAGTAATAGAGGAAAATAAAATTAAATTACTTTGAAACGGTGGAAAGAAATCAACAGAATGATTTTAAAAATCGTTTTAAGCATTGCTCTAGCCGCTGAGGTTTCCTTAGAAGGGTGAGTACTGGGAATGTAAAAAAGTAATACTTTTTCATTTTTTTTCCTCATCTATTTTAGTTTCAAAATTTACGATATCAATGCCAAGAATGCTTTTGAAAAGAAAGTTTTGTTACGTTAGTCTTCGAAGGAGAATTATTATATCTTTGTTTTACCCAAAATTTTAGGCCAAGCTGCTCAGGTTATGATCCAACCAAAGAATCAAGTTAAATTCGAAACTCTATTAAGCAAGTTCGGTATTGATTTATTTGTATTTACTGTGATCAATGAAGATGTAGGTAAATCAGTTGAATTGGAGTGCGTAAAAAATAATTCTTCAGGCAACAAAGGAACAGAAAGTTATATTTATTGATGCTGGTATCCATGCCCGTGAATGGATTGCCCCCGCTGCTGCCCTGTATACTACACATCAGTTGGTAGAAAATTTCGCAGAAAATAAACATTTGTTGAAGGACTACGATTGGATTATTGTAAAAGTTGTCAATCTTGATGGTTATGAATATACACCACCAATTATCGCATGTGACGCAAGACGCGTAAGCCCACCGGCATCATATGTCATGGTACCGATGGTAATCGGAACTTTGATTTTCATTGGGGTGAAATTGGTTCTTACCGTCTTCCTTGCCTTGATATTTACAGGGGCTCCAAAGCTTTTTCTGAACCCGAAACGCAAGCTATACGTGATTTAATGCTTTCTTTGAGTGGAATTGCCAAGATGTACTTGACTTTACATTATCATGGCAGTTTTTTGCTGTATCCATGGGGTTATACCTCGTAAGTAAAGACATTGTAAGTGTTGAGCTTTACCTGATTCTTGGAAGGATTTAGACGAAGTCGCCCAAAAAGGTGCCGCTGCTATTAAAGCGGCTACTGGCACCAGTAGTAGTAGTGCCAGTGGTAGTGATGATTATGCTCTTGCTATTGCTAAAATTCTTATTGCCGTTACTATGAAATTACCAGCTGGCGGTTCTGGTTTCGATTCCAAACCATCCTAAATTGAACCATATGTTCAAGGGATTAATTATTGGATTGGTATTAAAACTATGGGCGAGGAAGTTATCTCTAAATATTAGCTTAAAAGTGCTCTAAAACATGAGATGAGCCTTAATAAATATTATACATACGAGTAATTGAAACGATTTCTTCTATTAATTCAACCCAATATTTCTATGTATTTAAAGCAAGAGAAAGCGAGCTTTAAATAGCTTTACTGGTTTTATTGATTATCTACTACAACTATCTACCTAAACTACATATATAGGAGTACTTTTTAAAATTATAAAATTCTTGGATATAATTTAGGGCATTCAGGGAGCCACGTAATTCGCAATAGTGATTCATGTTTATTTGACGTACTTTAACGTAATTTAAATAATGATATAAAGGAAATTATATTGCGTAATTTAGAAGGTAACAGCATTTGTTTTGGTAAATGTTTAGGCTGAACATGTTCTTTATTTAACATCAATTTTTATCAAGTCCATATTCGCCATTATTATGGAATAGCTTTATAATGGCATCACTGTAAAACTTCGTTCATTTATTGGCGAAAAACTTGCTTAACGGCAATTTCTTATCATCAAGAGAGTTTTGTAGACACCGAAACCAATTGTAGACAGACTTTATATCAAAAATTCCTAGCCAAGTGCAATTAACATATAAATTTTGTTAGATAGTTAAACTTGTGTGTAGTCAGGCATTGACATAATGGAACCCAACACCTATTCTCTCTTCTCTTGCTCTTGTTTGATTGCTTTATTCAAACGGCTCTTCTTCTCCTGATTTATTTGGAGAAGTGTGGTGATCCCATCGTACAGGTTGATACATCTGTTGTGCGTCATAGCTTGACATTTGCAAAAGCTACGTAGCCAAGAGTACATCTATCTCTATGTGTGTTGGCGATTTTTTACAATTTTAGAAATGGCTGCTAAAACGAGTTCTCCGTAATGGTTTTTTAAATCGATTGGGCAGAAAGAAGTCACAGTGAGTTAAATCAGGTGATTTCGGTAGCTGTTGGATGGTATTCGTTGTGTTTTTCGTCAAAAAATTTCAAATAATGATGGCATTATCATGGTGCAAAATACACTAGTTTTCTGCCCACAATTCTGGTCTTTCGGCGAATTGCTTCACGCAAACTTTGATTACTGTCTGGCTTCTCGAAAAAATAATATTTTTTGATTAAAAGCGTGGTAACGAACCAATAAATGAAATGTAATTAACTTTTTTCGATGAGTTTATAAGTTGTGACCACGGCAGACTTAATTTCGTTCAGTATACTGTAAATCATAGTTTAGAGACCATTCTGGTACAGGTCTGCCATTTTATAAGAAGAGTTAGTAACTTAGTCAAAATCGGTGGCAATATCGCAGCTAATGTGTATAATAAAATGCTAAAGACAAATTTTAAGAAATCTGCCAAAAAAAAAATGAAATTAGGATCGATTCTGTTCTAACAGGACAACAATCCTGAATATATATTACGCATTCTAAGGCCATTTTTTGAAAATAATAAAACCCAAATATTGTAAATTTTGTTGGGATGATCAAGTTTGAACTCTCTTGATGAAATACGATAAGTTCGGGACATTTAAATAATTTTAAATATTAAAACTAAAGCCATAAGCTGGTCAACAGAGATACAGGTTAAATAAACAAGGATATCTTCAGATACATTAGGCAAGTTGGTCAATATTATACCGAAACGACTTCGAGGTGTCTTTGAAAATAAGTTAAACGAAACAAATTATAAGTACATAGTCATAATTTTATGTAGGAATTTAATCTAATTTGTTTGATTTTTATATGTACTTTATTTTGTCGCGTGCGAAATATACTTTAATTTATAAGTAATCCATAAAAATTAATATTTTTCTATGTTGTATATACCAAAGTTGATTTTTATTTTTCAGATGCGTTACTTTTTAAAACTAGCTTTACCCATCCGGCTTTGCCCGTGAATCTATATATGTACAGTTGTGGCCAGCTATTTATAGACAGAAATTGCTTGTATGCTGTCCCAGAGTAATTATTTATTGATTTAAAGAATAAATAAAAAACAATGACTTCTTACTATTCCGCCCACTCTTAAACTAATGATTTGAATGGACTACCAAGTCATTTAAACCAAATTCAGAAACTTACTCACGTGATATAAAAATCAGTATTTATTTGTAAGGGATATACCATGCCCCCTTATACGATTCCACCCACTTATTAGCTGATGATTTGTATTAACTACGATGTCATTTATATCAAATTTAGAAACTTCCACCTTCACCGTTCTCAGTATATACAAAAATCAATATTTAGTTTGTATTGAAGGTACCGTGATCACTTGCCCAACCCTGTTTATATTTACTGCAGAATTTAGAATATAAGCTCTGAATCGACATGCCATATCTTATTCAAATACAGAAGCAGAGAAAAAGAAATGGCCGTCTACAGCGCTATCTATTGAACATTTTTCGATTTTTCTTTCTTCCTAAACCTTCGCGTAGAAATTACAAACAAAACCGCAGAATAAAGTTTATTTTATTTGGTCCAATTGTTTTCATGTTTTAAGCATCCGAACATGCCACAATCCACTTTAATATATTGTATGTATATATGTAGATGAATTTTGTAAATATCTTAAGTGGGTTTTAATTCTTCGCAGAATAATCTTGGGTACATCGGTGCTTCTCTTTCGCCAAATGGTTAACGTATGATGGAGAAATGACTCCACCTGCTTACTACCGAAAGGGGTAGCTATTGAGACTGCTTAGAGCACACGCGAGGAACCTTATACGGGTTATTACTGACCGTTGGGCTGGTGACAGACATGCTCAAACAACAGCAATCCAGTATAAAGATCCTTGCAAAAGTTGCATTGATGAAGAGGAGGAGGAGGGGTCTACGGAACACTTTCTGTGCTTGTTCGGAGAAGATTCGCGATTTCACGATAAAGACTATCTTCTAACGTACGATCTGGACAAAATCTTTGCCTACATTAGGGCAACTGAAAGGCTAACTGTTGTCAGATAGGATCTGCGAGGACCACTGTGCGGTGATGGACACATGATAACACACGTACAATTTGGAAATTGACGGAGTTATAAATTTTTTAGCAACTTATTAAAAAAATCTTTTTTTTTTTTTTGAACAAAAAGTACTCTCAAAAATTTTTCTCTTGCCAAAATTATATGTATGACTTGTTGTAATCAGTTTGCTTTATAATTCTACCAGCGCTAATACAAGCCACATTCAAGTAGGTGGTGTTGCCAGTTCGGCTGACTGTTTTTTTTTTTCTATGTAATGCAGTGCAGTGATCCTTCATTGCCAATAGTTTTAATTAGCTTACACCTAATCCGGACTTGGCATGATTTTTTGCACGGTATTATTCGGAACGTAAGTAAAATGTACGAACAGACTCAGATGTATTTATTATAAATATCAAACGGTTTTTTATTTTAAATCTAATCCTATATTTATACTATTTTATGCACTATATTATTTAGAATTTATCTAGACTGTAAGAATAGGATTAGGTGTATTTTATTTCAAATATAATTTATATTACTTTTTTTGACATTCGAAATTCCCAAAAAAAAGCAACAAATATATTTAAAAATTAGTTGTTGTACAGGCAACCACTGATATTTTAGTATACATTTGGTAATAAATAAAGAACATATGCCTGAAGGTATGCTATAAAAATCGATGAGTAATAAACGATCATGACAGCTGTCATCACCTGATGGTCTTGTAAATTTAGCACGGCTGATCTTTAAGGCCACGGTCCTTGAAAATAATAATATAAATAGTGCATACCAGGTTTAAAAAGTTGGTACGATACTTTGGTACTTTTTGTTAGTACTTTTTTTGGTATAATTTCAGACTTAAAAATACAATAGTACACCAATTACTCATTTGGTACAATTTACGAAATTTCTTAGCTTATATTTTTAATGGAATTTCCCTAGCTTATCACTTAATTGATTTGTTAAAACGATAGAACGAAATAGGCTTCATGTGCCGACAGTTTCCGGTCTTATTCAGACTAAAGTTTTGTTAAGGTCATCAAATTCCTACTGCTTTAGTTTTAATATCAGGTAGTTTTTTTTTTTAAAGCAATTTGATCTCATGCATATGTATAAATGTATGTATATCGATAGACTTTTTTTGTACTTTTTTTTACGTTTAAACATATGCTTATACCTTAATGTAGTTTTTTTAAAGATATGCCTTTAAAGTATAACTGAACTTTTAAGTGCAAACTTTGTTGTTTATTTGTGCTCTTACTTAAAATAAAAAAACTAAAAATAATTTAAATAAATATTTTTGGTACAATTTTATGATCTTCTGAGTACAATTTTGATGTTCTCATTTTGCAACCTCGGTGTAAAATAAAAAAAAACATGCCAAAGTATGGATACTTCTGATATACTGTAAGCGTCAAAATACAGTGTACAACGTTATTCTCTAGGACCTAGTCTTTACTTCAGCCTTTTTAAATACGATGTAAAGGGTGTTTTTTATAGACGTATTGAACTTTAAGCTGAAATATAACAACGATGGATTATTCGATTGACATAAATTTTATTTATACGAAAGATAATTGTGGCATTACATTTTAAATATGATTTCTGGCATATGACCGCCACGGCTGGCGCGATATAGTCCAATCTGGATGTCCAATTTTCGATGACTTTTTCCAACATTTGTGGCCGTATATCGGCAATAACACGTCGAATGTTGTCTTCCAAATGGTCAAGCGTTTGCGGTTTTACCGCATAGATCAATGACTTTACATAGCCCCACAGAAAGTAGTCTGGCGCTGTTAAATCACAAGATCTTAAGGGCCAATTCACAGGTCCAAAACGTGAAATTAGGCGGTCACCAAACGTGTCTTTCAATAAATCTATTGTGCCATGAGCTGTGTGACATGTTGCGCCGTCTTGTTGAAACCACATCTCCTAGACATCATGGTTATTCAATTCAGGAATGAAAAGGTTAGTAATCATGGCTCTATACCGATCACCATTGACTGTAACGTTCTGGCCACCATCGTTTTGGAAAAAGTACGGTCCAATGATTCCACCAGCCCATAAAGCGTACCAAACAGTCAGTTTTTCTGTATGTAACGGTGTTTCCACATACACTTGAGGATTATCTACAATCCAAATGTGACAGTTTTATTTGTTGACGTAGCCATTCAACCAGAAGTGCGCTTCATTCGCTTATAAAAATCAGGAACAACGGTAATCTCGACGAATCTACGCCGGGCGTGAGTCTATTCATAATAAATTGCCAAACCAAACTGAGAATAAATAACTTGACAGCTGTTAAATCGGTCGCCATCTTGAAAAGTAATGCCAACTTAAAGTTCTCTACCTCTATAAAAAAACACGCTATATTTATTTATACTCTTTTAAACCTTTATTTAAGGTTTTACAAAATTCTGCAAAAGCAACAAAAAAATTCTTATAACAACTAAAGTTATACAAAAAAAAAAAAAAAAAAAAAAAAAACCTACGGTACTCTATTTATACGTTTAAAAAAGTTTAAAAAAAACCATGTCACAAAAAAGAACGGAACAGAAATATCTGGAAAATAAAATACAACAAGAATATGATTCAGACATTTTCGTAACACTTCGAAATTCCCGAATTTTGGGTAAAAACTGGTTAAAAATTTAGCTAAATTTGGAAAGAAGAGGAAGAGACCTATTAAATTGTATATACAGTACTTAAATGAACTTAAGGAATCCGTGTATATTTCTTAAGCAAACACATATATACAATTCCTTCCGAATTTCAATGATACTCCTATTTTCTTAATTAATCTCTTGTTTGATGTTAATTGTCCTCTTGAAGTTACTACCAAAAATTTATTCACAGTAATTGGTATTAACAAATCTAACAAACAAATCTTTTCAATAGCAACATAACAACAGGTTTTTTAGATCGCAGTTGTCTTATAATGTTACCAACGCCTTATAGTTCCAAATACAAATTTAGCGCGAAAAAATACGTTTTTTTTTTTTTTTGGTAGATACAAAAGTGAAAAATTTCTTGGTTTTTTAATGACAACTCAATCGCCAACAAGGTTTTGGACTGAGGCAACCAAATACCTTTCCTAGGGTAATTTGGTAGGCTGAATTCCAATCTGTAATTGGTTTTTCTCTATCACGTCAGGTTTTCGAGAGACAAAAAAAGAAATGTTTTTGTTTTTACATAAAAAATCATTAGTTTAAGAATCAATTAATTTTCAAAAGTGATTGGCGTTATTTTAACGTCGTTTATATTTTGTTGGTTCGGTTTTACGTTTTCGGTTTCAGAGTCCAGCAATAGTCTCCCCAGCATGCTTTTGTCACAACATCCTTCATAATTTCTTTCAATTTTCACACTCCCCTTGTTCGTCGCTCACCACACCTAGGTTTCGTGGAAAAAAATCTAAATGCGAATGAAGAAAATTCATTGACATTCGTGTACCTAATTCGTGATAATTTTTCAATAATTCTACAACAGTTTATCTGTAGTTTTCACTCTTATTGTTTCCAAGAAAACTGTTCACGATGCTCTTGAAAGATATTCAGGTTACATTTTCTTTCTCCAATAAACATTGTGCAAAATTGTTATCATTCAATAGCAAATATTTAAATCCTGCACCACCTCTGTCCAGAGCCTTGACAAAGTTCTTAAAAAGGCCCAATTTTATGCGCAGCGGAAGAAGAACGTCATATGGATTAATTAATGGTTTGTTTAAAATGTTTTATTTTCCTGGTGAATACTCAGTTCTTGTTGCCACTCTGTTCTGACGTAATGATGACATGTAGCGCGACTATCCCATAGACAAAGTAAACATCAATATTTTGTGAAACCTCCTTGCATACCAGTCAACAAGCCATTGACCTGAAACAAATTTATTTACAGTTATTAACGATGGTTTATACTATATATACAAAGAAATTTAAATCACACACCTTAAGGTCACCACAGATCTTCCTTTGTTATCATTGTATTTTAAGTTATTGATTCGTAATTATCCTGTGTATTAATGGAATGAGCAATTGGTATGAATTGTTTTCCATTTCCATTATGAAAAAAAGAGCCATCAATAAATAATCTCCATATAAGTTTCAAAATACGCAGCCAATTCCAAGCTTCTATCTATATATATTGTTATTTTTGTCCCAACTGCAAGATGTGTCTAATGCCGCGTGCGTGAGGCTAGTAATTCTGCGTCATGCTTAGTTAAATGTAAATCCCGAATAAGATCATTCAGCTCAGCCTGAGTCACTAAATGCTGTTCATCATCAGCCTTATACAAACTACCACTGCTGGTGAACGATGTTTCGGACTCACTGTTCGTAGCACTGGAAATGACTGGTAGTGGATCATTTGGTGGACGTTGAACTGACTTGAAAACCGATGGGACGTTCGGGTAAGTAATATTTTTTTGATTTTTCATATTGAATCCAGCAACTTTTGTTAAACAGAAATAACAATCGGCTTGGCAACCACTTGACTATCTGCAAAGTACTGGAATCGAAATAGATCTTCTTGCCACTTGTATAAAACAGTTCTGAAACTATTGCAAAACATTGTCGTGGACACCGTTTGTCCAAGTTTCTGACAGCAAAATCAAAGTAATGTTAATATGCATATTTTCATGATCCTGATAACACACGGTCCTCCCTGACATACTTAAATGCTACTATTATGAAGATTTAGAATGAAGATGGGCTTCTGTCAAGTTAATAATTGTGTAATTGTAGTGTCAGTATTATTGAACGAAAATTATTGAATTGTGGCGTGCTAGAGGCGTACAATCCAAACACGACTTGAAGTGAAAAATAATTTTATTCAAATGGCTGCCTCGGCTGGCCATGCAGTAGCCTACACGATCGGTCCAATTTTTAAGCACATTATCGATTGTGTGCAGCTGTATTTCACCAATGGCTTCACGAATATTGTCCTTTAAAGCGTCAATTGTATCTGGCTTGTTGGCGTCACACTTATTTTTGACGGCAGCCTACAAATAATAGTCTAACGGTGTCAAATCGCAGCTCCGAGGTGGCCAAACGACATCAGCTCTGCGGCTGATAATGCGATTTTCAAAAACAGGGAGCAAAACATCGAGTGTAACTTCGGCTGTGGGGCACGTAGCGCCGTCCTGTTGAAACCAAATGTTGCTAATATCCTCCTCTTCAATTTTTGTGAACAAAAATTCGTTCAACATGGCCCGATAACGATCGCCATTGACTGTAACGGCCACTCCTTACTCATTTTCGAAGAAAAATGGCCCAATTATGCTCAATTTATGCGTGCGGGTTTTCTGTGCCTAAAATGCGACAATTTCGCTTGTTTACATACCTGCCAAAATCAAAATGAGCTTCATCTGAAAAGATGATTTTTTGCCAAAATCGGCAAAGTAATGTCGCAATATTTCCGAGCGTTGTTCAAGCATATACACAACCATATTCGTTCAGCGGAAGGATAAAACTAATTATCTGTCAAATCAGACATGAGCTAATTGTTACCATTCACGAAATAAGCACTAGTTGAAAAAAAAACGTTAGATGGTGGACCCTTTATAAAACAAAAAGTGTTATAGAGTTTACTTATAATTATGTTTAGAATGTAAACTTTAGATGCATTTTTTGTCTATCGCAGTAAAGCCTCGTTGATGATTTTTTCAGAATATTCGACGGACGGAGCGTTAACATCCAATCAGAGACGACCGATTTTAAGAAGCAAGCAAAGTCTCTCGTGAACACTTACTCTTCAAAAGATTAAAAATTGCTGCTGAAAGTGTCTTTATAAGGCAGTTGAAAGAGTTACATCTTACGTTATTCGAATCATGGGTGTTTTGCCAAAAAAAGACCACTACATTTTTAAGTACGCCATCTAAAGAATTAATATCCATTTGCAGTAAAAAAGCGCTAGTGATGCGCATTGATGGCAAATATTGAAAAAGTTTGTATGTTTCTATGTGCGCGGGTGTCAAAACTATACGTAAAATTTACGTACATTCGTATTCTAAGGTTAATATTATTTATGCCTATCCAATAGCAGCAAACTCCCGTTGTGAGTTAATAAACTTTGTATAGAAAAAAAAAAAAAAAAAAACACATTTCAAATTAATTTTCGTTTATTTAAAGTACGTCTGTATATTATTTACGATTAATCAGTAATCGGGTGATTTTTTAAAAGCTTTGGGATTTGATTAAAAAAGCATAAAATTTGGAGAAATGTATAAAATGCTTATTTGAGTCGATAGGACGATCTATCTAATTGATGTTTAAAGATGTAAATGTTCACCGCGACTACGTCTCAAATGGTTCATACGCTGGGTCCAATTACTTTATCCAACATATCGGCCGGTATCTAACGAATATATTCCTCAAATGCGTCAACCGTTGTGGGCTTGTTCCTATAGACATGAGGATTAGCATAGCTCCACAAAAAATAGTCTAAAGGAGTTAAATCACACGATCTACGCGGCCAATAGACCGACCCAAAACGAGAAGGAAAATGTTCACCGAACTCGCCTCTCAATTTGACCATTGTTTCACGTGCTGTGTGATATGTGGCACCGTCTTGTTGAAACCACATGTTAGACAAGTCCAACTCTTCCATTTGGACAAAAAGAAATTTGTAATGATCTCACGGTAGTTCACAGTAACATACCTGCCTTCGTCGCCTTTAAAAAGTACGGTCTAATAATGCCACTGGCCCATAATCCACACCAAACAATACATTCTTCGGTATGCATTGCAATGCTTCTAGCTGTTATTCACAGTAAATACGGCAATTTTGCTTGTTCACGTATCCCTTGAACCAGAAATGAGCTTTCATGAATGAATTTTGATAATAAAATTCAATAATCTGCATGCGTTGTTCGTTTGTAAGTCGATTCATGGTTAAATTATAGACCAATCTGAGCATGTTTGCAGCAAAGATAGAATTATGGCCTGGCTACTCTTTCGTAAACGTATACGTTGCGGATAAGCTGTTCCGTTTTCATAACCTAGTTTATGTGTAAATAGATACTCTTACGTAAACGTAACGTTGCGTTGCGAACAAATTTAAAAAAATTAAATTTCTTTTCGGTTTTACGTATCAGCTGTCAAAAAAAATTTAATTTTGTTTTGAAAAAAAAAACTTGAATTTATAAAAACAAACTTTTTTTTACAACATTAATTAAAAAAAATTTTCTATTTTATTTCAAAAAATAAAAAATAAATAAGACACTTTTGAAAACCACATGACACGTTTACGTATTTTTAGAAGCTATCAACAATTGAAATCGACCGTACGTTTATGTGTCCGCAGCATTTAGGCAAAAGTATTCAGGCCTTTAGCCGAACGTTGTCATAACGCAACGTGTCAGCTGCTCGCTTTTGGTATATGGGAAACAATGTAAATGCTTTCTGAATTTTAATGTCACGTTGCTGTCACGTAACATTCTGTAGGAAATAAAATTTCTCAACGGCGTTACGTGACATTCGAAGAGCAGTGATGTGTGTTAAATTATATGGGGGTATTTTTACCCTTTTTTTTGGCACTTTTTGCGCGCAATTAAAAAAGAGCAATTTAAGACAATTGAACAAAGTAATTTGTAATAATTTGAACAAATTTAAAAATATTATTTTTTTTTAATACAAAATAGCTCCTACATATATTGTAATGTGGAAAAGGAATAAACTAAATAATTAGCCTTAATAAACATTCTTAGGTAACAAGCAAACATTTTTACGCTAATGATAGATAAGCAACTATGTATGTACGTAAACCTTAGATAAAATTAAAACGAACTTTGGATCAGCAACGACTAGTTTCCAAGGTATAGGGCACTAGTTTCAACATTTAACTGAGTAGTATATTGAAATTTTGATAAACAAACAAAGAAGGATGTCAGGTAAAAGATATTTCCAATGACTGTAATTTGGTGTTCAACAATTTTTGTTATGTCGGTCTATCGTGAACCAGGGAGAGAGAAAAACTTTTGTATGTTGACTTTTTATAAAATAGCATTTATTTGATAAATAACTTTATACTCCATATGAGCTTTTTTTTGGCAATAATTTGGTATATAATTTGTTGTATTTTTATTTGTAAATATGAACATATATGACTATATTATTTTTATATAATTAGATAAAAAATAGTATTTAAACCTATTTGGTACTTTTTTCAAAGCGTACACAATTCGAACATTTATAATACCCATCACTGTGATTTAAACAGCTGTTTCTTTTACATTTTTAATTATTTACATATATACACGCATTGACAAAAGCATATGACACGTTGTTAAGTGTTTTATAAGTGGCAAAACGTTTATATACGTTACATTTACATTTACGATACATGTACGATTTCTATGGTCGCCTAATGAGGCCTACAACAGATTGGGACGTCACAGTTACATTATATTACGGTCAAGTAAGCACTCTCATAGCTTTTCATATAACAAGAGCAATCAGCTGACACAACTACATTTACGGCTTCTACGTTTACTATCGGCTAATTCTACCTTTACAGTACGCTACGTTACATTATGTCTATGACAACGTTCGTCTAACCAGACCTTAACATTTTACATGAAAACAGCGGTGCTGCCAAAAACAGTGTTGCCGAAAAGAGAGTTGCTAAAAAATCACCCGATAATTATTATTGTGCAGTAATTAGAATTCAAAAAGCCAAGTATTTTTATTTGATCAACATAAACAAAGTATTTAAATGTAAAAATACTAAATAAATAAAAAAAATCATACGAGTTAAACAAAAAACATTATCAAGACAATTTATAGGCGAAGATATTTGTGGAACCTATTACTCACCGTCTGCACTCTTATCATTTTGATCTAGATCGCAATTTTTTTTTATTTTAAGAAAATTTACAATATTTATTAATACATTTCTAATATACAGTGGCACATATTTATAAAAACGCACCCTTAAAATTGATTTGGCTTGCTTTTCTTTTTATCAATGCAATATTTAAAACATGTTCCAACTCTTATTGTTGACTTAAACAACTGGTCACTTGTATTAAATGCAAAAAGTTGTTTACATTGCTGTTGTTTTCTATAAATTATTGCAGTTTCAAAATACCACCAAAAATTGGAACATATGTGCTTAAGTCCAGACTACATTTTCAATAGAAACGCCGCAGTAATTTAATTTTTAATAATTACACAAGCTTCCAAAAAAGAATTTTTTTTTGTACATGAAATGAAACATACCTATATATTTATTTAACAAGACCTATCAGTGGTAGTTAATTATAACTTTTTGTTTGTTCAGATATACATACGTCACAGTTTTATGATAGACACCTACATGCTGTTGTGTAGTATTACTTAAGTAGTTGATATTAAATAAATACGAATTTGAATCGAGTTCTTGATACATAAAATACCTAAAATTAGTTATTTAATGCTTTCAGAGATGTATTTTTTGTTGTTATACCAATTGTATATCACCTAAGCAAAATATACTTTGCTGCTTTAATCAACATAAATTTTCAGTAATACTTAGTTTTGTAAATGTGGTTTATTCAATAATATGTCGTCTAGAGCGTGTAAAGTTAACCCAAATCGGTTTTGCTATGTTTACCGTAAAGTTGTTGTTGCCAGGCAAGTATTCGATATTACAAAAAATGTTTAAAGTGCTTATTTTCATTAGTTTGGTTTTACGGTGTAGCATCAAGATAGAAGGTGGATTCCTTATGTGATTTGTACAAATTATAGGCTAATCCTTAGCTCCTAGTATAGCGGTAAAAATAGATCTCTGAAGCTTGGTAAATCAATGACCAGAAGAGAATCTACTAACCACTGATGATATTAAAAGTTTTATGGATTTAATTAAAAGTATTCCACTACAGCCCAGCAGAGGACATGACGAAGAAAAAATTTTATTGTGATTTCGAATGTTTAATAAAAAGGCTTCAACTTCCCTCCAGACAACTCCATTTAAAAAATAAAGAAGCCACCTAACCATCCCTCATACCTCTGGCGATGATGACAAATATCAGACGAATGATCAGGGAAATCACGCCACCTCTAGAAAAAATTTACAATGATAAAGTAAAGATCACCAACAACTAGCAAGGAAATTCACCACTACCCAAAAATCACATGTAGGAAGCTACAGCGGATTAATCATCTACTTAGCTTGAAAAAGATCAAATTGATTAAAGAAACTGAAACAAAGCAACTGAAACTCTCTAGAGGAGTGGAGGAGATAAAAAATTCCACTACAGCAGGGTAAGGCAATGTATTACTTAAACTTTCTGAATCTAAATTAAAAGAAGGAGTATTTTTTTTCCTCAAACTAATAAAATTTCTAATGATTCGAAATTTGAGAGTCTCTTCTAAGCAATACAAAGTTGCTGTTGGAGTGCCATAAGAGAAACAAATTCGAATTTATATAAAAACAGAAGTAAAACCCCTCATTTCTATTTTTTTTCCTAAACTGATGATATTTTACGTCTTTCGGTTTTAATAAATATCTCAAAAAACATTGACAAAAAGTATAATATTCCAATGGTGATCCAAACCAGACAGCTAAAATTTTCAAAGAATGGCTGTTGCAACAAAAATTTTATCTAAATTAGTGGTCACCTAAAGCCTCAATTCCAATCGAATGGGATCAGATTTCACTTACGTTTTTGGGTAATAATGTAGTGCGTACGGCTAAATTCTTTAAAAACACCACATAAAAAAGGACCTCTAGGTAGAATGTTAAAAATATAAGTTTATCTTAATTTAAGCGAAAAGTGCAAAACTAAGTATGTGCATGTGGATTCTTTTATATGATTGGCTTTCTCTCATACTAGTATTGAAATGTTTTTTGAAAGGACTTAACAATGAATAAATGTATGAGGATTTGTTTTATTTGAATGAGTATTTAAATTTTTATTTGAACTATTCCGTTCAACTGCAAATCATCCACTTGGTTTTGCTACCCACTGTATGCACAAAAATCGTGAAAACTAGTTTTATTTGATCCACAATTGTTATTTATTACTTCAAAAATACGATTTGGCACAGTTTTCCTCAAATTTTCCAGCCACTGATGACCCAAATCTTCTTAAAGTTTCCTTACTGACCAACTGAAGCTCTAACACATTTTGGTAAAGCTATCCTTGGGCTTTTTTTCACAAATTTTGCGTGACATTCAGCCCGAAAGATTCTCATTTAGATACAAATTGGGTCTATATGCCAGCCATTCCATAAGTAGGATTTAACAATTCTATTTGAACTCCTAGAAAGACAATCTTACGGAGGTTTAAATAAAATTAATTGTTTGTCAAATAAATTGGAATAACTTGTCTATAATTGACATTTGCCTTTGCTACAAGCTGAAGTGAAAACAATGTACAAATGTATGTATATGCCGGATTTCTTAGAGGTTCATAACTTTGAATTGGCAACACTGTTTTATTTAACAACCGATTTATGGGCTGATAATTGCTTTTTGTTATGTAAGACTTAGATAGAGCAACGCTTGAAAACTGTTGAAATTTTTTAACAAAATAATGGTTCTGTTCGTCAATCTTCAAAATTCAATACATTGTTCTCCGATGAATCCCATTTTTGGTTGAATGGGTACGTAGGTAAGCAGAATTGTCGCATTTATAGTGAGGAAATTTCACAAGCTCTTGTCGAAACATCATTACATGTTGCTCTTAATGGACTGGCAGAGTCATTGGTCCATATGTAATCAAAAACGATGATGGTCAGAAAGTTACTGTCAATTGTGAACGGTATGGGGACATGATTAGAAATTTTTTCGTACCTCAATTAGCTGGCTTAATTCTTGCTGACATATAGTTCTAACAGGAAGGAGCCAGATGCCACACAGCGCGCGCTATAATTGATTTACTCAAAGAAACTTTTGATGAAAGAGTATTTTCACGTAATGGACCAATTATTTGACCACCAAGATCGTGTGATTCTACGCCGACAAACCGGGGCACAATTGAACACCTATAAATCAACATTCAAAAAGTTATGAAGAAGGAAGAATTGCTGCATAAAGTTTGTGAAAACTGTTGTTCAATATTGCGCCTTGTACGCTCAAGCCTTAGGAAAATCATATTTAAACATTAATGTCATAAAAGCCTCTCAATCAAAAAAAAAAAAAAAAAAACATCCTCAGTATACACTAAAACAGGGATGCGAAAAAAGATTTTCAAATTGTACCAACTTTCATGAAAAAGCGTACGATTGTAGTACATTCTGTTTTACTTATTTTTTTTTATAAAAAGTTAACTAAAAACATAAATAAAAATTAATTTGTATATGCTCTATATCGCATACTATATCATAAACCGTCACAACTCAAAATTTATGAAAGTCGTTTTTTTGTAAATCAGTTCGCAGATCAAATCTCCATATACCACGGAAATATCATTTGATTCACTGTCTTCTTTATGTCTGTAACCATTTTTTTAAAAAGAATTTTTTGTCTCTCCTGAACATTTGTGAGTTTTCAATTGTGACTTTTTATAATTTAGTGTGCGATATGTTGCCATTTTTTAATGAATTAATAACTTCTGCATTTGCCAGCGTCCGAAACTTTTACTCTCGTTAAAAAACATTTTTAATATTGATAGTACGGTGCTGCAAATTCTTCCTCAACCAACAGATGATTGGACAAAATGTGTCAAACAATTCACAACGAATGAAACGCTAAAAAAGGGATAATAATGAAATACAATTCTTTAAAATATATTCGGGAAATCCATAGTAATACTACTTTGTTTGTTTATAATTTATGATTATATGAAAGAGAATGGATCTTATATTGATAAATGTTTTATTTAATGTCGGCAATTATGTATAGAATACAATATCAGATAAATGTCTGCCTATGTTAGCCTCACAAATGCGTGCCTTTTTGAGTACATTTTTCATTACATTCTCATACATTGCACGCGGTATTTGAGTTGCTCCAGCGTTCGTGGCTTGTTTGCATAAATCTTGCTTTTCAGATATCCCCACAAAAATAAGTCCGGAGCTGTCATATCAAGCGACAGTGGAGGCCAATCAGCATCACCATTCCTTGAAATAATTTGTTGTGGAAAGAGGTTACGCAGTAATTCCATTGTAATCCTGGCTGTATGCGATGTGGCACCGTCTTGTTGAAACCACATGTTAGTCAAGCCAAAAGCTTGCAGTTGTGGCGTTAAAAAGTTTTCAATCCTATTACGATATCGCTCTTTATTGACAGTTACCGTTACGCCGTTTTCAGTTTCAAAAACCGTTACTTTTAATGAATTTTATTTTAATGAAAAGTTGACTGATAAATAATTTGAGGGTGTTCCATTGCCCAGAACCGATTATTCTATTCATTCACATAACCATTGAAATGAAAATGTGTCATTATGATTTGTTCATGAAAATCGGGGTTGTCACGGGCACGGTAACATACTATTGGCATATGTACGGTGGCGTAAATGGTCTTCTGGAAGAAGGTCTTATGTCAACTGAATCCTAAATGCAAACAAATGCATATCTTTGTGCAAAATTGTGACCAAAATTGTTCTTTAAAGACCAAGCTCCTGAGCATGGTGTCGAACTGAGGTTGATGGTTTGCTTTGAACACTTTCTGGAACATTTGTAATGTTTTCAGCCGATCTTGCAGTACGCTGTGGTCCATACTTGGGCCTATCAGCTACAGTCCCTCTTTCTTCGAAATCATTCATTACACGATAAATAGTGCGTCTTGTTGGCACGCTGTATCTCCCAAAATTTTCACGTAACTTTCTCATCGTCCCAGTAATCGATGATTGATTTTCATAAAATATTTTAACGATTAAAACACGTTGGTTTACTGAACATTTTTCCAAAATAAATTTGCCACGTCTCTACTTCACCACTGTCAAATATGAACTGTCAAGACTAATGGCGGCAAAACAAAGTAGTAGATATTATTATTCGAAAAAATTGCCTAAGGTCTGAATATTGTTCGGCATTCTGACAGTAAGTCTTTAGTTTAAAGTTCAAAATTAAAAATTTTAAATTTAAATTTAATTTAAAAGTTCAAAATTGTATAATTCCTTATATTTTTCTATTTTTAATTTTTTTCATATTTTTCGAATTTTTTTTAATAATTTTTAATTTTTTTTTAAATTTTTAGTATAAAAAATTACTATTTTCCATGGTGAAATTACTTATTAGGTGGTGTTTAAGAACAGTGGAACAGTTATGTTTTTATTCATGTTTTTGTTTATATTTATGTTTTGTTAATAAAAACAGATGCATAACTTTTGTGAAAGTTTTAAAAATGTTACGAAAATTTGTGAATATGTGTGGTGTTTCTACATACATAGCATGAAGTGTGTACTAGAAGGTCCGCCAAATAAATTTTTTGTTTTGAAAATGCTATAAAAAACTACTGAATATTTTATCAAATTTCTTTTTTTATTTGAAAATACAATCCTTCCGGTTAATAATGGAAGAAAATTTCATTCAAATGGCTGACTCGGCTGGCCATGCAGTAGCCTACACGATCGGTCCAATTTTTAAGTACATTATCGATTGTGTGCAGCTGTATTTCACCAATGGCTTCACGAATATTGTCCTTTAAAGCGTCAATTGTCTCTGGCTTGTTGGCGTAACACTTATCTTTGACGGCACCCCACAAATAATAGTCCAACGGTATCAAATCGCAGCTCCGAGGTGGCCAAACGACATCAGCTCTGTGGCTGTTAATGCGATCTTCAAAAACAGGGCGCAAAACATCGAGTGTAGCTTCGGCTGTGTGGCACGTAGCGCCGTCCTGTTGAAACCTAATGTTGCTAATATCCTCCCCGATAACGATCGCCATTGACTCTAACGGCAAATCCTTGCTCATTTTCAAAGAAAAATGGCCCAATTATGCTTCTGGACCAAAATCCGCACCAAACAGTGATTCGTCTTGGGTGTATCGGCTTTTCAATGTATGATTGCAGGTTTTCTGTGCCCCAAATGCGACAATTTTGCTTGTTTACAGACCCGCCAAGATCAAAATGAGCTTCATCTGAAAAGATAATATTTTTGGCAAAATCGGCATCTTCTGTAACTCGATCGCAGGGCCACTTAGCGTAGCATATACACAACCATATTCGTTCAGCGGAAGGATAAGACTAATTATCTGTCAAATCAGACATGAGCTAAGGTTACCATTCACGAAATAAGCGCTAGTTGAAAAAAAAAACGTTAGATGGCGGACCCTTTAAATCTAAATAATTCCACAAATTTTTTCTCTGTAATTTGCTGTCGTTAAACAAAATACACACATTAATAGATACATACATATTCTGTCACATTTATACATATTTTTAAGAGACACATCTTTTTTTTAATATGTATGCTTTTTTGTGTTTTTCTTTTCGTTTATCGTATTCTTTCACTTTTGACAGCTGCTTTTTTATTTCACCACTTTTTTAAATAAGTAGAGGCAAAAATTGTCTGTTGTTTTTGTATTATTGTAGGTTGCCACCACCATATGTAAAGTCAGCATGCTATTTTCCTTTAAAAATAAGACAAAGAGGTCTATGCATACGTCACAGACTTTTATTGAAAGTGAAAATCTAAGGGAACCTGGAAAAGCGTAACCTATCTATGTTATTCGATTCACGATCAATATGTGTATACAGACAGGTACACAAAAACAACACATAAGCCATTTATACCGCTTACACAATCCAAACTTTACAGAAGAATTTTAATCAATAAGGTGATTATTAATTTGATTAAATATCCACAGGAGATTATAGAGCCACAACAAATTCCTAAAAGCTTTGTCTAAACTATTGTTTCTATTTCGTTAGAAGTCGTTGTATGGTAAGCAATTTTTTTTTCACTTGTCATCCAAGTAGATGCCATTCTTAGGCTACTTTCGTTCTGTTGTTTGTTGTGTTTTCGCAGAATGTGCCCAACCCATATCCTGTCCATAATTTTCTTTTGTATTAAATCTTGATAAGTTTCTTGCTTCTCACAAGGAATATTGTGACGCGCCAAGTAATTACCCGGTGGCGTATTTGAGCGACATTGTCACTATGATTTTTTTCATCGATTTATCATCGTAATAATATCAGTTTGAAGTCGAAATTTTATATAGTTTTTATAAATGAAAAATTTCATTGATGAGTCCTAGCGACAATGACACAATCGAAGGGAGTTATATGTACAATGTCATTGCATGTCATCATATTAAAGAAAGCTGAAATTAAGCTACATTGTCTGTTATGTGTAGACTACATTCTGAAATTTAGTGACATTGTCTGTTGTGAGTCGACTTCATGCTGAATGATGTAAGATTTTGCCTGCTACACCTCTCCGTTAACGAATAAAGTACTAATGATTCCCGGTGTTAGGACTCACCAATAAACAGATGTCTACAGGACAAAATCACTTTTGTCATCTATGACAATTTGGACAATTCCTTTAAAAAGTCATGTATGACATCAAGGTAAATTCATCGTCAGTCATCGATGTTTTACTATTTTTAGCGTTTTTCACGATGATTCACTATGGCTTTCGCCACCGGGTATGTGTTCGAAAAAGTTTGCTTACGAGTTTGACTTAAAATGTAACACCATTTTCTTATATGTATTTGAAACGAGCTTTTTTAAACCAAATACATACTTATGTGCCGTTTTGATCTATAACCTTTTGCTATTTTTGGATTAAAATCATTATTACAATCAGTGTCGAATTTCTGGGTTTTCTGAGCGAAAAACTGATCCATTTGAGTTTTGCAGGCCTCTACGAAATTCAGATTTATGCTCTCAAGCGAGTTCTGTAGAGCAAGAAACAAATGATAATCTGAAGGTGCAAGATCCGGGCTGCATGGTCAATGCATTAAAAGCCAACCAAGCTGTCCAAGTTTCGTCCACCTTGCTTATGCGATAGTGTTTCTTAATTTCTTGCATCATTTTATTGACTTTTTTAGTTATTGGTCGACCAGCGCGAGATGCATTTGTAACATTAATATTATCCGATCGAAACGAGCAAACAATTTTTCTGCTGCTTTTCTAGGTACAGTATTGTATCCGTAAACTTGACAAATTTTTTCAGCAGCCAGCGACACATTCATACCTTTTCTATGACAGAAAAGCAAAATATGACGGTAACGTTTGAATTTTAACTTATTTTTAAACGTACATACATAACTTTTTACAGAACAATGCGATTAAAATAGAGACTTCTAACAAAGTGAATCTGACGTCACCTTTCAAACAAGCTAAAGTTTTGCTTGAAGCAATTAATGTCACCAGATATATAAATGATATTTTAGAGCCATATACCGGAAACTTGGAACCAACATTCTCAGAACATCCTATATTTAAAAAAGACGTAGTAGACAGAGGTTGATGTATGCCTACATGAAATTGAAATCCTTTACTGCTGCTTTCCATTAGTTAAGCCTATACTTAAGAACGTTAAACAGCAATACGCAGAGGATATATTCTAGTCCAACTCCAGCCGTTAATGTATGTATAGCGCTTTAATAATTTATATTATTTTCCTCTGCAGGCCAATCCATTCTAAATAGCCACCCGTGCAAGAGTGTCAAAAGACTTCTCGAAATCCATAAAAGAAGAGAAAACGTATTGTTCAACAATGATTCTGGCAGTACGGGTCTGAGATTTGAATCCTGCATAGAAATGTCGAAACACAATCTGAGTATACTGACCGGGCTTTGACCGATCATTGCAAGCTAAACGGACATCTAAGTAAAATGGGAATAGTCGCAAGTTCGATGTTCAGATTCTGTGACGAGGAGATCGAATCACCGGAGCGTGTTATTCATTGATGCACTCTAGGAGTGCTTTAGATCGACCAGATCGTCGAGGTTTGGGGAGATATAGAGAAACCTTATATAGATGGAGGGTTGTACAATAGATCGAGAGGTTGCTATACTTTTGTGATAATAATAATAACAATGATTCGTAGGCTGTTGATGTTATCCGTAAGTAATGCTTAATCTTAGAAAATTCAAACGTAGTATAGCGCAGACTTGCTTAGCAACTTCTATGATAATATATTCCACCTTATGATAATCTGTTATCGAATTATGAGCACTTGGATATTGTTTGCGATAACGTAGGTCACTCCTATCTTTAAGTTATTGAGCTATACAAATTGAACAAACGTTTAACTCTAATATTGCATTAAAATCGAATGGTTAACTGACCTCTTCTGACAAAAGAAATCTTTGGAAGCATCACTCTTCAAAAGTTACTAGAAATTTAACAGTTATATTACTGTGTCCTTTAAAACGTTTCGAATTTAAGAAGAGACCTTCAACTTATGCGACAAAATCAAACAATAAACTTTCCCAAATTTGTTTAATTATTATTATTATTACAGGATAACGTAAAACAATCAAAGTTATGGACAAACTTGTTAAAATATTTGCCCGGAAAAACTTCCTGAAGGGATCAATGTGAATCAGATGAATAGAGCTTTTATTCGTTAGTCGGTTAACGTGGTAGTTCGTTCACGTTTAGCAAATAGGCAATGTGGTATTACATCAGGCTTGTAGCCATAAAATATCTCAGTAAGTTATTAAGTCTAGATGCAGATAACTCACAAATGTTGGATGTATGTAAATACCAATGGCAACAATGACTAGCGCCGCGCATTGCAGAGAAGGTAGGAGGAGGTTTCTTCTTTTTCCCTGCCATTGCAACAGTAACAATAGCTATCGAAGGGGAGTCCAAGTAGACTCAAATGCTAAACAAGTACTCGATGTCCATTTTCTCTTTATTGCGGATTATTTGTTGCTTAGTGGAAAATAAACCAGATTAACTTGTTCCTGCACGTCAAAAGTAAAAGAGTAATAATCGTATTAAGCATTATATCAAACCATTGTTCTCTGAGAAGAAAGCCTGTGGAGTTTTATAATTACAATTTTCTTATAGCCATCACGAAAATCGCGTCGCTTAAGGACAAAAAACGTAAGCATATGATATGCGGAGGAGCGTTTAGGCGCATTTATGTTTCTGTTATTAATCAAATTTAATGGAGTGTGTATTTCAATTGACTTTCGATTGTTTTGCCAGAAAATTTCGACTCCGATATTGATAAAAAAAATATATAAATTTTTGGTAATTTTACTGGAACAAAGCACAAATATAATACATATGTATATATATATATGTATATAACATTTAATATTTAAAATTGTTGTGCATATGGGAGTGCAAGTCTTAAACATACATCCATACTCGTATGTATGTAGGTTAGTCAATACAGATCATAATTTTTTTTTTTGTATATCTGTGTAGCCGTCAATGCTGAACAAACAAAGGTTTGAAATTGAATTTCAATAAGAAAGACAAAGATAAGAACAATTTTTAAGGTAATGTCTGGAAAAGTTAGTAGCCAACGTTCGTATAAAAGGTTGGTAATAAAGTAAAATAAAATTAAATTGTTTTGAAAGAGTGGATAGAAATCAACAGAATGTTTTTAAAAATTGTTTTAAGCGGTCTGTTCTGCAGCATTGCGTTAGCCGCTGGGAACTCCTATGAAGGGTAGGTGCTAGGAATGTAAAAATAACATTTTTTTAACTTTTTCTTCTCATCCTTTTTAGTTTTAAGATCTACGATATCAATGCCAAGAATGCTTTTGAAAAGGATATTTTGTTACGTTTATCTTCGAACGAGAATTATGATTTCTTTTTTTTACCCAAAATTTTGGGTCAAGCAGCCCGTGTTATGATCGAACCAGAAGATCAAGTTGAATTTGAAACGCTATTAAACAAGCACGGTATTGATTTTACAGTAATCAATGAAAATGTAGGCAAATCAATTGAATTAGAACGCGCAGAAAATCAATTTTTACTCAGCGCTATGAATACTTCCTCAGGTATTAGTTTCACGCATTATTTACGCGTCGGAGAAATTGAAAACTATTTAGAGTATTTGGCCAAAAACTATCCCAGCCGTGTGATTGTCAAAACTATTGGTAAGACTTATGAACAACGTGATTTGAAGGTAATTACTATAAGCAATGGTGATGGTAACGCCAACAAAAAAGTTATATTTATTGATGCTGGTATCCATGCCCGTGAATGGATTGCCCCAGCAGCTGCCCTGTATAGTATACATCAGTTGGTAGAAAACGTCGCAGAAAATGAACATTTGTTAAAGGACTACAATTGGATTATTGTACCAGTTGTTAATCCTGATGGTTATGAATACACACACACCAATTATCGCTTGTGGCGTAAGACCCGTAAACCCTCCAGCATTATCTGTTATGGCACCGATATTAATCGTAACTTCGACTTCCATTGGGGAGAAGTTGGTGCTTCCATTCTTCCCTGCTCCGATACTTTCCAGGGGCCTAAAGCTTCCTCTGAACCCGAAACTCAAGTTATGAGTGATTTAATGCTTTTATTGAGTGGAACTGGCAAGATGTACTTGACTTTACATTCCTATAGCAGTTTATTAATGTTTCCATATGGTCATACTTCGTAAGTAAAGACATTTTAAGCTCTTAACTCTACGACAATTAATTATTTCTATTTATATATTTGGTTTTTCGGTAGACAACATCTCGATAATTATGATGAGCTTTACAGCATCGGCATAAATACTGCTAAAGCTCTTAAGAGCCGCTATAAAGTCGGCTCTTTCAGCGAAGTTTTGTATCTTGCTGCCGGTGGTAGTGCTGATTACGCTTATGGTGTTGCTAAAATTCCCATTGTCTTTACTATGGTACTACCAGCTGGCGGTTCTGGTTACGATCCCGAACCGTCCCAAATTGAACCATTAGTTCAAGACACTTGGAATGGTATTAAAGCTATGGCCGAGCAAGTTATCTCTAAATATTAGTTTGAAATAAACAAGATTAGATAAGTAAATGATTATGACTAAAAAGATTTCTATTATTTATTCAACCCATTATTTCTATTTAAATCAATAAAAATCAAGAAAATAACCACTTAAATCTATACATACCTTTTGAAACTATAAAATTTTTCCATATAATTAAGGGCATCAAGGGAGAAGGAGCTACGATTATCGTTTATTTAGCTTACTTTAACTGAATTAAAAAAAATTGTATTGGATTCTGTACCGCAAAAGTATCCACTTTATTCTGAAAATTTAATTTATTAAAAATCAATTTAATCGGGTTCACATTAGCCATTATTATCTACGACCTTTTACCACTTTGGAATAACTTTACAATTCCATTACTGTAGAACTTCTGTGATTTGTCAAGATAGTTTTGTAGGTACCGAAACAAATTGTAGTCGGACTTTGCAAGAATCGTGCTGTACAGCTGCATCAAAAATTCTTGGTGAAGTACAGTCAATTTTGATGGGTAATCAATGTGTATGTAGTCAGGCATTGATATAATCGAACATAACACCTTAAATACCCACATTTGAAATACGTATTAAATTGTTGAAATAATTTTTGTTCTAGTATAGTGTTCTGCTAATAATTACGAATCTAAGCTCCAATTTGTAAAAAAAAATGCTTCTGAAAAACTCCAGAACAAAAAAAGGTAGAAACGGTATTTACAAAAAGCTCTTTAACTTTATAAGTATCTGCATATTATGAAAGTAAATATTTCAATTTCTTACGCGAACGTATTACTTTTCACATTTTAATTTTCACTCAATTTTCAGAAGCAATTTTTTTTCCCATTTTGCATAAAAGTTCTAAAAAGAATGATCATTTCTTTCAAACGACTTTGTTGATGGCACTTTAATTGGTACCGTTATTTCGAGAATTTTTTACTCTAAGCTTTCCAGACTAAAGTTTTTTGGTTTTGTTGAAACCTCTGTTTTCTGTTCCTGAATTTTGACAAAATAGGATAGCGGACACGCCCACCGCCCACATATACTTAAAACAAAAAAACTATGTTAACATGAAACGGTTATGATAACAGTTTGTTTTTTATATATCGTTTCCTTTTGGGTATTACGAGGGCGGATTGATATTGAAGCTACCTAAGTAGCTTCTCAACATAGTCTCCTTTTAGCTCAATACACTTAGTAAGACGATTTTCCTACTTTGTTATACCATCTGAATAATACGATTTTGAGAACTCCTCAAACTACGCATTAGTTTCGGTAATCACTTCTTCGTTCGAGATGGATCTTTTTCCTGCGAGCCATTTTTTCAAGTTTGAAAACAGGAAAAAGTCACTAGGGGCTAAATCTGGACTATAATGTGGATGATCAACTAATTCGAAGTGGATTTCTCGTAGTTTTAGCATCGTATCTAATGCTGTGTGAACCGGTACGTTGTCTTGAAGAAAGAGCACTTTTTTCTTGTTTAAATGTCGTCTTTTTTCCTTGATTGCATCTACCAATTGATTCAATAATGCACGATAATACTCTCCTGTGATTGTGGATCCCTTTTCAAGATAATCGATGAGCAATATTCCGTGTGCATACAAAATACAGTGGCCATAACCTTGCCAGCCGATTTCGCTGTCTTCGCCTTCTTCGGAGCACTTCCACCAACTTCCACCCATTGCTTCGATTGATTTTTGGTTTCGGGTGTGTAGTGGTGGACCCACGTTTCATCAACAGTTATTAATCTACGCCAAAAATCAGCAGAATTATGCTTTATCATGTCCAAACACCGCTGTGAAGTGATCTGTCGAACTCGTTTTTGTTCAACACTGAGCAAACGCGGCACCCATCTTGCCGATAGCTTTTTCATATGCAAATGTTCATGCAAAATGTTGAACATATATTCATATGATATGTTTACCACTTCAGCAATCTCACGGATTTTGACTCGGCGATCATTCATAACTATATCGAGGATTTACTTGATATTTTCTTTAGTAACCACCTCTTTTGGCCTTCCTGTTGATGGTATTGCTGAAGTGCTTGTTCGGCTCCGTTTAAGTTCGGCAATACAATATTTTACCATATAATCTGACGGAGCAGATTCGCCGTAATGTTTATCAAGCTTTTTTTTGTCTCTTTCGTCGTTTTGCCTTTCAAATAATAGTGTTTAATCACTACACGAAATTCACTTTTTTCCATTTTCCAAGAAACACAAAAGTTGCTTACTTCAAACGACTACAACAAATAAACTAATCGATTAATTTGGCTAAAATTTTAACAGCTGACGTTTGACAGATCTGTTTGTGCTGCCACCTAGCGCTATGTAGCTTCAATGTCAATCCGCCCTCGTATTAAAACACTCGTGAGCTTATTGAAAACAAAATTAAGATCTTCCATTTGTAAAAAAGCGGCGATAACTTTAGTAGAAATGTCATCTGTTGATAGTTTTAGAAACTCTAGAGTCTACACCAAGAAACACAAGTTCAGCAGATTTCCAATAACGTCGCTATTTGTGATAAATAACGATAATTTAAAGTACACATATGTATGTGTACCTGGGGTCTCAAAAAGTTAAGGTATTTTTTGTTTTATTTAAATTTTTTTAATAAAAACAGATTTTCTGTAGCACAGAGTTGTGTTCATTGCTGATATAAATAAATTCCAAATAATAACAAATTTTTTTTTCTTTAAATATTTTCATTTCGCTAACTTTATATAAAACAACTCATTCCTTATTGCAGACAATCACAACATATGCAGCTAAATTGCAAATATGCAACGATGATTGATTTCCTCTAATAATAAAATATAACAATAATCTTAATACCACATGACGAGTAAAATAGAGGAAATTATTGAGACAATTTATATCGGGAAATATTTTTTGTGAACCCAATCCCACACCGTCAGTGAACCCACTTATCATTTTATTAATATAATATAAATTGGATTTAATAATGGAATATAATGTCGGGCAAATGTCCATCTGCAGCACGTCGGCAGACGTCCGGTCTTTTCACAAAATTTTGAACCACATTTTGCAACAAAGCTTCGCTTATCTCCTCAATGCAGCGCCGAATTTCATTTTTCAGAGTGTAAATTGTTTGCGGTTTGTTCACGTAAACCCGATCTTTCAAATGGCCCCAGAGGAAATAATTCAGTGGAGTTAAATCACAATAATGGGGCGACCAATTAACATCGCCAAATCGAGAAATTGCGCGACCGGGAAATGTCTCATGCAATAACTGAATTGTTTGGCTGACTGTGTGGCTTGTGGCGCTGTCCTGCTGAAACCAAAGGTCGCTGATGTCAACACCAGCCAATTGTGACCACAAAGAATTGGTTCTCATGGTTTGGTAGCAAACGGCGTTTCTTGAAAATGGGCCTCATCACTAAAAAATATATTTTTTTTTTAATGCGTTACTTTCGTTCAGTTTCCCAAACAGTAAATTTTCTCAACTAAAATTCTGTGTTCAAGAGTGTAGCGTTTCATAGTTGAAATTTCCTAATTTTTTACTAAGTAAATATCAAAGGTTGACAGCTCAATTCTTGACATTTCGTCATATGACAGTCAATTTACTTCCTAACCTCGTATTTGCCCACCATGTATATAAACGAAAAAGTTATAAAATTTTTGCAACCCATGGTGACTTTTGGACCACCCAGTAGAAACAAATGGGCGGTACAAAAAATTAATCGTGTGCCTTACTCTATAAAATGTATAAATTTATTCAAGTTTCATTTGGTGGGATCCGTGCGTCTGATAGATTTCGTTCTATCACTTTCATTGCAAATTCAAAAATTTCGTTTATTAGAATTGTATTTAGCTTGAGCTGTAATATGGCATTATAGCCCAATAGATAAGTGTTCCCGTTTATATGTATCAACTTTAACAGCATCTACTCCAAATGGATCTACCAGCCAACTTGATACATTTCTATTAAATCGGAATTGCACATCATTATACAGTTATATCAGTTAATTACCGTAACTCTTAAGTTTGGAGGTATTTCGCAAATTGTAAAAACAGCTGATTGTTGTACTCGATAGATATCACTTCTATTGCATTTCAACTTCATTATTTTTGTCACATATAACACAATTACTCAGAATAAATCATTAGCTATAGCTTGCAACAACTGAAATTAAAACTGATAACTATTCGAATGGAATTATCGAAGCTTTTATTTCAAGCTACTGTCAAAAATTGTTTCCCTAACAAGGGGTCTACACGTGATATGAAACGAAATATTCTTCTGTCTGCGCACGTCAAATTAGATAGCCAATATAATTTTGTTACGTGTAAACTGCAAATTAGCTATCATAATAGGTTTGTTCCCGTATTTTTTCGGTAAAGTTCGTTAAAATGAGAGTAAACAATAATTTTTTCACTGAGAGACAAAAACCTACAACAGTACGGTATCTGTCGTCCGGTAGTTCAAATGTGATATAACAAGTCTGTTATTATTTAACAACTATAAATCTTTTAAAAATATGTACAATTTTTACTTGCAAGAATTATTCAAACAGCTATTTTGTGTTTATATTTATATTTATAACTCAAGTTTTCTTAAAAAATATTTTAAATTAAAAAGATTTTGCGAAATTTAAGAAATTGTTAGTAAAAATTGAGAGATATTTTGCAACAATCTTTTTACTCTCTCGTTGCAAGCCTATGCAAGTAAAGTTATTGCACAAACCTATTGCTTATTTAATAATTTACCAGTGTTGCCACCAATAACATTATGAATTACACACATAATTCTGTTTTTAAGAATATTATGAATTATATATGCACATACAGTGACTCCAAGGTACAGTCGGAAAGAGTTTTTGTCATAGCAAAGTCCTCTAAACATAAAAATACTACCTTGATCAAAAAGTTTTCGGAATAACCACGGTGTGGCGGTCCCATTGTTCTGATTTAGGTTTTTTTAAGTTGGTACATCTGTTGTTGATATTCCCGCTAAATCTTAGCGTCATAGCTTGACATTTGCAAAAGCTACGAAGCCAAGAGTATATCTATCTCTATGAGTGTTGGTGATATTTTAAAAATTTGACCGTATTGAGGTCCATGCTCCTCCATGCCTAGGAAAGGTTTTTGTATTTTTATGATTATGATTTATGATTTTGTTTGTTTGCAAAAGAAGAAATTTTGTGTGTCAAATACCATATGACAAACTTCAAAATATGACGATTAAAGAAAACGGTCGAACAAAAAGTAAAATTCTACAAAGGCTACACACGCAATAAAAAATTACACACAGTATGTCTCATTGCACACAAAGTGGCAACACTGCAATTTACCCAATTTACCCGAAGCAAACGTACGGTTTGTTTTGGGTATGAAAAAGACGAACATTACTCTCTAAATTTCTCTCATTTATCCAATTTTTGCGTACGGGAACGCATTTCTGTAAGATCGGAATTCCGCGGGAAATCAAACCTAATATCAATCATGATATCGATATCATAATAAAACTTATGAAAGAAAAGAAGCAAAAGAAAAAGAAATTTAAATTGAATAAAAAGAAAAAATGAATTTAAATTAAATGAGAAAGAAATTAAATAAATTTTCCCTTCTAGCTGTCAAAAAGAAATAAAATATAATAATATTATAATATCAACCTATTCCTGTAATTAGATATGAAGAGAAATATGAAAATGACATTTGATATTCTATGCCAACGTTTTCTTTCATATCATATCACAGTTTTATCAGATAGGGTAGACACTAGGGCGGGTCGATTTGAAGGGACGCAAAAGAATCGCCCAAGTGACAAGGAAAATCGTATTCTATGGATCAAAATAAGAAACTTTGCTTTTGAATGGTTACGTAAAACTGGAATATGAAACGGCTGAATACGAAACAACCAAATTAAATGATTTTTTCAACGATAAAAATATATCACTGGATACATTAATTGGTATATGGACTGATGGTGAGCCAACAAACGCTGGGCCACACTATGGAAACTTACGATGATTTGAATTGCTGTTAAAAAGACCATTGCATTGGTTCGTTGCCTTCTACACTTCAACGAACTTCAAGCTTTGGATAAATCAACCATCACTGGACCAAGATCGGCAATCGGAAGACTGAGCAATCAAATCGAAACTTGTGAAATTCTTCCGGTAAGTAATTGCTATCTATCACTTATTTATTATAACTGTTAACCGTTTTTAATTATTTGACTACTTTAGTTTACTATTTTCAGATGGTGGATTATTAAAATTATTTGTGACAACGGAAAATCCATCCAAAAATGTACGGATTCTGGTTAAATTTATAATTAATTATTATGTGCCAATGTACTTCAATATCAAGTATTACAGGTCTGTCGTGTGCGGTAGCGTATTATTTTTCAAGTTCATTAGTTGGTCACGGTTTCTACAACCTCCTTAACGCAGTATTGTCAATCAAGTAATTAAAGATAATTCATATTCATAATCGGAAAATATCGTGCTATCATGTTCTTTTATGATAGCAAAGAAAAGCGAGACTGTGCTATAAAGAAAATTCTACGCTATCGACCGATATTGAAGACCCAACGGAACTTAGAGTTTATAAAAAACCAGATATAAACATTCATTGCACAAATTATACGGAAATTTGAATGATATAAATAATGTATTTGAAGCACCATTCACGCGAAGCGTTCCGTACGATACATTGAAAGTATATTTAAATCAAGATGATTCAACATTTAATGATCTAAACATTTCGTCACATATACAAGGAACGGTCACATATACACTACATCACGAAATATTTTCTCGAAGTTTCAACGTTACAATGATATTCTGAACTATTTAAATGAATGGTCCCAAAACTTTCCCACCCGTGCAATTGTCAAGACTATTGGTAAGAGTTATGAACAACGTGAATTGAGGTCAATTACCATAAGTAATAGTGATGGTAAAGCCAACAAAAAAGTTATACTTATTAATGCTGGTATTCATGTCCGTGAATGGATTGCCCCCGCTGCTGCTCTGTATATTATACATCAGTTGGTAGAAAATTTCGCAGAAAATAAACATTTGTTGAAGGACTACGATTGGATTATTGTACCAGTTGTAAATCAAGATGGTTATGAATACACACACACACCAATTATCGCTTGTGGCGTAAGACCCGTAAACCCTCCAGTAACAATTGTTATGGTACCGATGGTAATCGTAACTTTGACTTCCATTGGGGTGAATATCGCTTATTCCGTTTTCCTATGTTAATATTTACAGGGGTCCAAAAGCTTTTTCTGAACCCGAAACTCAAGCCATACGTGATTCAATGCTTTCATTGACTTGCTAAAATGTACTTAATTTCATGTTCCGCTGGCAGGTATTTGTTGTGTCCATGGGGTTATAAAGAGTCCGCCATCTAACGTTTTTTTTTTCAACTAGTGCTCCTTTCGTGAATGGTAACACTTAGCTCATGTCAGATTTGACAGATAATTAGTTTTATCCTTCCGCTGAACGAATATGGTTGTGTATACGCTTGAACAACGCTGGCAAATATTGCGACATTACTTTGAAAATCATAGTAGTGCTGCAGAATGAAAAAAGAAAAAAATCATCTTTTCAGATGAAGCTCATTTTGATCTTGGCGGGTATGTAAACAAGCAAAATTGTCGCGCACAGAAAACCCGCACGCATACATTAAAAGCCGAACACCTAAGACGAGTCACTGTTTGGTGCGGATTTTGGTCCAGAGACATAATTGGGCCATTTTTTTTCGAAAATGAGCAAGGGGTGGCCGTTACAGTCAATGGCGATTGTTATCGGGCCAAGTTGAACGAATTTTTGTTCACAAAAATTGAAGAGGAGGATATTAGCAACACTTGGTTTCAACAGGACGGCGCTACGTGCCACACAGCCGAAGCTACACTCGATGTTTTGCGCCCTGTTTTTGAAGATCGCATTATCAGCCGCAGAGCTGATGTCATTTGGCCATCTCGGAGCTGCGATTTGACACCGTTGGACTATTATTTGTGGGGTGGCGTCAAAGATAAGTGTTACGCTAACAAGCCAGAGAAAATTGAGACTTTAAAGGACAATATTCGTGAAGCCATTGGTGAAATACAGCTGCACAGTCGATAATGTGCTTAAAAATTGGACCGATCGTGTAGGCTGCTGCATGGCCAGCGGAGGCAGCCATTTGAATGAAATTATTTTCCATTATTAACCGGAAGGATTGTACTTTCAAATAAAAAAAGAAATTTGAGAAAATATTTAGTAGTTTTTTTATAGCATTTTCAAAAAAAAAATTATTTGGTGGACCCTTTACTTCGTAAGTTTTAATAATAAAATATTAACTTATTTTGTTTTTCCATAGAACTTTACCCGTCACCTGGAAGGATTTAGATGAAGTTGCCAGCGTTGCCGTTTTGGTTATTTTTAACCAAAATTGATTATATTTTTTTATTTGATGTGTAGATGTGTACTTTTTATCCATTTTGGTTACTTTTTTCTCGAAGTAAAACAATTAGGATTATGATTTCTTTTAACGTTTATTACCCAGGTTCTTACTGAGTGTATCACTTTAAAAACGGGTTTTTTGGCAAACTTTAGTATTTTGTTGTGATTATGCTATGATCTTCCCATTTCCATTGGTAACATTTGGATTTCGTTCCAAAAGACTACATACATATGTTTTGAGGTCAACAATGACTCGAGCCACTTTCTTATATTCTGTTCTAAAGTGAGCGGTACTCTAATCGAAACAAATGTTAGTCTGACAGGCAATGTCTGGATTATAAGGCATGAAAAAATATTTTAAATAATTTCAACTGATCTCAGAACATTTGCTCGAGTGATATTTTTCATAGCCAGCAATGAATGGATGCCGCTACAACTTGTGTAATTTTTTGAGTTTGAAAATAATCTTAAAAAGTAACGCCTCCAATTCATCACCTCCGAACATTTTTGCCTGACCTGGGAGGTCTTTCTTTTTCATGTCAAAATCATTACTTCTGAACTGCATAAATAATCTATCGCACGTTGAAATCGGTAGAACATATTCAGCTTTGTTGTTTATACAATTTCGTTCTAAGGCTTGGTTCGGGTATTTAGCGATTCATTAAGATATCTCTTAGTAAAGGCTATTGATCTAAAATTATCCACAAATAAGTAAACATATGAGCGAACAATATTTTCTATTGTACGATGTTTGTTAATACGTAGTTAAAATATTTAGAACAAATAAGAGAATATGCCCCATCAATTGTTGTACCATATTTGTTTACCAGGTCTATAATCAGTCAAAACTGCTATAAGTTAAATATATAAAATGATATTTTTATGTTTTTTGTATTAAAATTATGACTTAAAATTTTGATTATTTTTTGGTTACATTTTTATTGAAGTTTGGTTACAAAAAAATCGAAGTTGTGACAACGCTGGAAGTCGCCCAAGAAGGTGCTGCTGCTATTAAAGCAGCTACTGACACCCTCTATACTGTTGGTTCTGCCTTTAATGTTTTGTATCCTGCTCACGGTATAAATATTGATTATGCTTTTGATGTGTTAAAATTCCAATTGCCATTATTATGGAATTGCCAGCTGGCGGTTCTGATTTCGATCCCAACCCATCCCAAATTGAATTGGTTCAAAAGTCTTGGATTGGTATGGCTATGGGTGAGAAAGTTATCTCGAAATATTAATTTAAAATTGCTCTCAGAAATGAGATAAACCTTATTTAATGATTACTCGTATAACTGAAACAATTTTTTTAATTAGTTCAACCTAACGCTTCCGTTTAAAGCAAGAAAATGCAAGTGAAATGCTATATTGGGACAATAACGATTATTTGTATGCTTTTTGAAATTACGAAATTCTTGGATATAATTATGGGCATTAAGGAAACTACGAAACCCTCAACAGTGATTCAGGCGTAAGTAGCTTAATTTAACTGAATTAAAAAAAATATATTGGCTCATATAGAAAGGTTTTTGGTAAATGTTTAAACTCAAAATTATCTTTATTGAAAATCAATTTTCATTAAGTTCATATATGCCATTATTATTTATAACCCATTGCCGTTTTGGAATAGGTTTATAATTATATTACTGTAGAACATCTGTGCTTTCACGCTTAAGGGTATTTAGTTGCTTTTTTGTTGCCAATTTTTTATGCTCAAAAGCATTTTTAGACGCCGAAACAAATTGTAGCCAGACTTTACATCAAAACTTCTTAAACACATGCAATTATCCAATCCATTTTTATAGGTAATCAAATATGTGTGGTCAGGCAATGACATGATGGGCCACAACACTTATTCTATTCTCTTGGCTAATTCTGGTCACTTTTTCTTAACTGCTTGAGTTAAACCGTCAAGTTGTTAACAGATTTATCATATTGCTATGTTGTGGCAGTACATAAAATGTGAATCATTTCCAGTTACCGGACTTACATTGATGATAATTTGCTCAAACAAAAAATTTCTTTGTGCTAATTCATGTGCCCAGAGAAAAAACAACAAAAATGCAACAAAAACAACCTTAAATCAACAAGAAACATTTATGAAAACTAGCCAAGGTAGAAAATCGTAAATTCAAGAACGTTCAGCGTAAAAACAATTTAGATTCAAAATCAGTGTGGAAGCAACTTTGATTTCAAATTGCTCGTACTTGTTTTTACATTGACCAATCTAAAATCAAAAATTGGAATTTCTGATTCAAAGACGTGCAACGTTAAATTAAAAATGTTCTACATTTCAAAATATGGTAGAAACATTTTTAAATTAAAATTGAAAATATGCGAATCAACATAGCACAGCTTTACTTTAAAGGTGTAGAGTTTTCGAGTCGAGCATTTTCATCTTGGATTACAAATACTATTTTATTAGCACAATTCCAAATGTTTCAATAACTTCAATATATATATAGCTTATCGATATGATATTTCCAGGCTGAAATACTGGCTGCTCTTAGGGCTACTCAAGTTAAAATTTAGAATATTGTGTAGTCAAAAATGTTTTTTGGTAATGTATGATTGCATTTTTTTTTTAAATTCTATAGAATTCTAGTTTATTTGAAAGCCTTAGAATTTCAGACGGCTTTACATGACAAAGTTAAATGCCGAAATTAGAGGGAAATAACACACCGGTTAGAAGTCTGAGTTATTTCTAAATTTTATTTTCAAAATTAGATTCTTATTCTATGTTTTTTATAATAATCTTAACTACTACTACTTAAACTACCTACTTATTGTATGTTCTTCTTATCTTCGTTTCCCCTAATCTATTGTTCGTTTACATTTTAGTGACCCACAATAATATCAATAGTACATAATAGCATATTCATTAGTAATGGATTTCTAGTGACCCATATT
Organism: Wohlfahrtia magnifica; assembly: GCA_023159175.1. Taxonomy (NCBI): domain Eukaryota; kingdom Metazoa; phylum Arthropoda; class Insecta; order Diptera; family Sarcophagidae; genus Wohlfahrtia; species Wohlfahrtia magnifica. The sequence continues at coordinate 1,367,534 of JAKWBJ010000187.1, read as the reverse complement.
AATCAACACAAATCACTTGGAATTGCATACTCTGCATATTAAAGTTTTATTTTTGTGATTTCACTTTGTAATTCTACTTTAAATTACATACGTTTATATTTATTCTATTTATTTTTGTTTTTTATTCTTAATATTACATATGGGTGAATACATACATGAATACATTACAATTGCATTAGTGAAGGGGGCAACGATCAATGTTAACAGACAGTTCGAAGAGATTTAGAATGATTAGAGACTGTAGGGCTGCCCTTAGGTGGCTTATTGACCATTGTGTGGTCCGATCGTGCTGTGTATTGGGTCACAAACAAAGCAACAAAGTTGCGAGCGAACTGGCAAGACCGCATTCGGAGAACAGGCCTTTACCTGTGGAACACTTGATGGGATCACCAATAGGCCATCTCTTCAGAAAGGCAAGAGAATGGATCTCGGTAAAAGCGGGGTAAATAACGGGGTACTGTCTTTTACAGGAAAACGGTACTCCGAACTTCATTAGTATGTGTAAGGTGAAGATGAAATGGAGACAGTTGAACATATTGCCTGCCGTTGCCCGAGACTGCATGTGTAGTAAAAATATATCGGCAACAGTAGTAATAAATGAATATCTTTTATTAAAGATGTTAATTCCCTTCTAACTGTAGTAAAAGACTGTTGAATCCGAATTTCACCCATAAACTCTTACAATGAGCATGTCTTCTTGAGATTTTCTTTTATAAAACGTGTTTTTTATAGAGGTATAGAACTTTAAGTTGGCATTACTTTTCAAGATTACGACCGATTTAACAGCTGTCAAGTGATTTATTCTCAATTTGGTTTGGCAATTCATCGTGAATAGACTCACGCCTGAACAACGCTTGCAAATAGAGCAATTTTCATTTTTCATAAGTGAATTTTTTTTTTTTTTTAATTTTCATAAGGGAATTTTGTTTAGCAATGAACCGCACTTCTGGTTGAATGGCTACGTCAACAAACAAAACTGCCGCATTTGGAGTGAAGGTAATCCTCAAGTGTATGTGGAAACACCTTTATGGGCTGGTGGAATCATTGATCCGTACTTTTTCAAAAACGATGGTGGCCAGAAGGTTACAGTCAATGGTGATCGGTATAGAGCCATGATTACTAACTTTTTCATTCCTGAATTGAATAACCATGATGTCCAGTAGATGTGGTTTCAACAAGACGGCGCAACATGTCACACAGCTTGTGCCACAATAGATTTATTAGAAGACACGTTTGGTGACCGCCTAATTTCACGTTTTGGACCTGTGAATTGGCCCTTAAGATCTTGTGATTTAACACCGCTAGACTACTTTCTGTGGGGCTATGTAAAGTCATTGGTCTATGCGGAAAAGCCACAAACGCTTGACCATTTGGAAGACAACATTCGCCGTGTTATTGCCGATATACGGCTACAAATGTTGGAAAAAGTCATCGTCCGCGCCAGCCGTGGCAGTCACATGCCAGAAATCATATTTAAAATGAATGCCACAAGATTATCTTTCGGATAAATAAAATTCATGTCAATCGAATAATCTATCGTTGTTTTATTGCAACTTAAAGTTCTACACCTCTATAAAAAATATCGTGCTATAGAGTATCTATAAATAAAACAATTGGGTCATATTCTCTCTATTTGTAGCGAAATAAAAATATTTTTTTTTTTTTTTTTTTTTGTAATCACTAAATTAAACACTTAAGGAAAGTCTGTGCACTAATGATTGACAAAGCTTTAGCATAAGCTTTACGAACAATTGCAAAAAAAAAAACTTAAAAATTTATTGAAAAGCAAGCACACTTCAAATAATGGAAACATGTTCACCACGGTTCACATGCTGTCAAAACATTTTCTTGCACAGCAAAGACTTACTAAAAAAAACGATCCAACGATAGCGTTAAACTATATCTTATTGCAAAGAACATGCTGCAAAACGCATTCAAAATAATATATGTATTTATAAATATGTCGAAATATGGAAAACGTCCAAAAACCTAAATATTTGAAAATTAAAATTTTCAACAAAATAAAATATTTCTAATTTACAAGTATTAATTGTATACAATTTTTGTTTAGGTTTTTTTATATGGACATTTTTTGACATCTACCATGCAATGTACAAAATATATTGTCTGTTGTTTTTGTACAAAAATTAGTTGTTGTACAGACAACTTCACTTTGTTTAATTTCTCCATGAATGGAAACAAAAAAATTAAAACAAAAAAACTTACTTTTATTCTCTGTTTTTTATTTAACTTTTGTTTATTAATTATAAACTACAGGATATTTCTCAATAACTTTCAGAGCCATAGCTTTAATGCCAACCCACGTTTCTTTAACCAAATCATCAATCATTTCAACAGGTGGATCGTAACCGGTCGAACCAGCACCTGGCAGCTCCATTGTGAATGATATGGGAAAACCAGCATTAAAGGCATAATCGTCACTGGCACCAGCGGCCACATATAACACACTTGTTGAGGGACCCACAGTATAGTTTGTGCCAGTCGCCAGGTATATGGCATCTGCACCAGCCATAGCTACTTCGTGTAAATCTTCCCAAGTATCAGGTAAAGCACTAAAATAAAAAAAGAAATCGTTCAAAAGCTAAAATAGTTGGTCACAAAAAGTAACATTTTCACTTGTCATTTTGGAATTTGAGATCTGATTTCGGTTTAGTTTAGATAAAGATTCTGAGCAGTGTTGTCAAAACTTGGAATTTTTTGTAACCAAATTTCAATAAAAAGTAACCAAAAAATTGCCAAAATTTTAATACAAAAAAACAATGCTGCATCCAATTATAGCTGGTGACGAAAAATTGATCCATTACAACAACCCGAAGTGCAAGCTTTGGCAAAAAATGTTCGAAATATTCGACCAGACTTGAAGCCAATATATTCCAGATGGTGCAAGACCAGGTTAAACTGTTAATTAGTAGTTCAAAAGTTTTGTCTCAACCGCCTTATAGTCCACAACCTTTCGGTCTGACTAGCATTTGTTTCAATCTAAATACATTTTATTTCAAAACTTAGTATTCCTTCTTAGCCTCATAAAATGAGCAGTCTTATATTTCATATATTTCCAAAAGGATGCATAGAGTCATAGTTACTCTAATCAGTATTTTGAATAAACGTATTTTGTACCAATGTTCCACAATTTAAGCTTAAGCAAAAGTCCCGTTTGTTTAAATTCTACAATCAATTAAAACCGGATAAACATTAAAAAAAATCATATTTTTTACTTCGAGAAAAAAAGTAACTAAAATGGAAGAAATATTCACATCCACACATCGAAGAAAAAAATAAAAAATTTTTGGTTGGAAATAGCCAAAACGGCAACACTGATTCTGAGTAAATATGTAAAATGAAAATTTCAAGCCACTAATTATATTATAGAGTAAAAGGAATACCAATCGTCTATATGGTTCTCTTCGACGCCATAAATGGTTTGGTATTATTGGTATATACTCGTACATAGTTGGGGCATTAAATCTTTTACCCAAAAATCATTAAGTCACTAAATTTTTTTAGCCGTATTGAGCCAAATTTATTCTGAGGTGCACATACAATTGTTATAAAATTAAACAGCAGGCCAGGTAGGCAGGCAGTGAATATATTCAGTGTTAAAAATTCTGCCATTTGAGTCCAAGTTCGATTCCACTTTTATTTATATGTATGACATAAACAAAGCAGGCAACTTAAGAGGAGATAAACACGCGCACAGTGCGTCGTTCCCATAGTGCGAATGAACAAAAACAGAAGTAGTCGTCGTAGATAAATGAAATTTCGTGCTGGCGTTTGTTAGGGCTAAATATAGATACATATATGCGAAAGTTTAACAAAATAGGACAACGGACACGCCCACCACATAACGGTTACTTCTCTATATTGTCGCAAAAGGGCGCTAAACTCAACTAATTTATAATAAAAAATACTCTATAAAAAATTGGCTTATAGTTACTTTAGAATACCTATAAAAACTCTATTTATTTAAGAAATCTTTAAAAGTTTGGTTTTTTAAATACTTTGCTTATAAGCAAAATAGGGTCAAAAAGCTTTAAACTTTATTGTTTTTATTTTATACTGCTTTGAAAAACGCACTTATTTCAACAAAAATTTTAGATTTACCAATTCTTGAAGGAGTATTAAAAACATAAATAAAAAGTTAGAACCGACTTTTTCCTGCAACTTAAAAAATTTTCAAATTTTAGAAATGTATAATTTAGAGAATTTTTCATAAATAATACGGATTAAGTCGAAAACTAAAAGATAATTGGATTATCAATTCATGTATGATTAATCCAGAAATAATTAGAACTATTATTCAAATTCTAAATTTAAAGTACAACGTCGAATTTCCGCTAGATTACAGTATAGGGCCATGTTGAACAAATTTTTGATCACAAAAATTGAAGGGGAGGATATTATCAACATTTGGTTTCAACAGGACGGCGCTACGTGCCATGTTTTTGAATATCGCATTATCAGCCGCAGAGCTGGCCACGTCGGAGCTACGATTTGACACCGTTGGTGGTGCCGTCAAAGATAAGTGTTACGCCAACAAGCCAGAGACAACTGACGCTTTAAAGGACAATATTCGTGAAGTCATTGGTGAAAAATAGCTGCACACAATCGATAATGTGCTTAAAAATTGGAGCGATCGTGTAGGCTACTGCATGGCCAGCCAAGGCAGCCATTTGAATGAAATTATTTTCCATTATTAACCGGATGAATTGTACTTTCAAATAAAAAAAGAAATTTGAGAAAATATTCAGTATTTTTTATAGCATTTTCAAAAAAAAAATGTATTTGGCGGACTCTATACTAAGCCCATCTTTGTTTGATTTAGATATATGTGGGCGGTGGGCGTGTCTTTGTTCTATTTTGTTCGTATTCTATATTTTGCCCTAATAGCACTGGTCTACAGCAAAAAAAAACTCGTTGTCAGTTTTTTTGGTTAAAGTTATGTACCTGCATTTAGTTTTATATAAAATCAGCAATAGCCAAACGATTTTCAAGACTTATAGTTTATTTTATTCTCAACATTTTAAGCTTTAATTAGTGCTTAACATGTAAAATTTTCATTCTGAAATTTTTTTTATTATTTTTTGAAAAAAAAAAATTGCTCTAATTTTGCGCAAAAAAAATTTTTTTCGCATCTAATTATGAATAACTCCGAAAATGTTGAAAATATAAAAAAAAACGTTATGCAGATAATTTTTATGAAATTTCATTCCTAATCATTTGCTGGTACCTGGGTTAAAATTGGTCAAGTAGTTTTGAAGTTATGATGAAATATATTGACATAACTACCATATTTAGAGCGAAATATTTCCCACGCCCCTTAAGAAAAAAATTTGAAAACGGATTTGAATTCAGCGCATCAAAATCATTATATTCCATATAATTTTATTTAAAGGCGAGACATATTTTTTGTTTTTCGCGTGATTATCTATACGAAATTTCATTTATCTACAACTCCTACTCGTATTTTTGTCTATTCGCTCGATGGGATCGACTTGCCGTGCGTTGTCTTCAAGCGGCGCTAAATATCCCCCAAACCATTTAGAATGAACAAATTGTCACTATGATATTTTCGTCGATGAATCATCGTCAGAAAATCCACATCAAGTCGAAATTTGTATGAAATTATCGTAAATAAAAAATTTCCTCGTGACAATAACACAAACAAAGGGAGTTATATGTGACAACTAAATTTTAATGTCGCCATACTAAAGAAAGCTGAAATAACCCCCAAACCATTTAGAATGAACAAATTGTCACTATGATATTTTCGTCGATGAATCATCGTCAGAAAATCCACATCAAGTCGAAATTTATATGAAATTATCGTAAATAAAAAATTTCCTCGTAACAATAACACAAACAAAGGGAGTTATATGTGACAACTTCATTTTAATGTCACCATACTAAAGAAAGCTGAAATTTTGCGATATTGTTATGAGTCGGCTACATGCTGAACGATGTAGGATTTTGTCTGCTACACCTCTCCGTTAGCGAATAAAGTATTAATAATTATCGATGATATTGTCTAATAGGACTCACTAATCACGGACGTCTCCGAAAGCCAAAATCAAATAAAGAAAATTTATCGTCTGTCATCGATGATTTACCATTTTTAGCATTTTTCACTATGATTCACTATGGCTTTCACCACCGGAAACTTCAATAGAAGTTGCATGAATTGCCATCCCGAACGCGATTTTATAATAGATATCACGAGGTGGTGTGATATACTGGTTAGAATACACGCATACAACACAAGCGAACTAGGTTTGAATCCCCGGCAGAGAACATGACGAAAAGAAAATTTAGTTGCAGTTCAGATAAATCCATCTAAAAGAAGCTTCCTTTACCTTCCAGCTTACCTCTGGCGATATGACAAGCATCAGACGAATGGTCAGAAGATTGTGTAGTAGATCTTCACTACTACACAATTACATATATCGAAGCGATATACAGTAGACTGATCATCTACTTAGCTTGAAAATTAACCTGACTTATGAAATTGAAACAAGGCAATAGATGCTTTGTGTAAAGCCAATATGCTCCCTAGAGATGTGTTGCAGAAAAAAGAAACACGAGGGCCCCATCAGATTGAAGAATCTTTAACATTTACAAAGGTGTGTTACTGCACATTCAAATTCATTCGATCACCTCGTTTACATAGTGCGCTCTTAAGCTCGTTAAGCCTTCACTTTAACTAAGGTGATTGGAACTAATACAAATATACCTCGTAATTCCGACCATACGCTAAGATTCCAAATACGAGTATCGTGTATCCGATAATAACAAACAGCCCTTTTTAAAACAGATACATACTTCAGCTAAAAGAGTATTTATAACACAGCTTCACATCAGTAAAGTTTTGTCAATCGTCAATCGCAAGAAAAGCAAATTGAGGTAAGAATTGGGTTTTAGCTTCTTAGGATATGCCTTTATCGCTAAAGCTGCATTTAAGCTGCTTACTTTCTCCAAAAATGATTAGTCGTTTTATGTTTTTTACTACAGTGGCCAAACCATGAAATACTTAGACCAAAACAAATATTGCTTTTGCAGCTCATCTATTTAATAGTCAAACAGTTAATTTTCGAATACTATTACTTACTTAGTCCAACCCCAAGGATACAGCAGCAATTTTCCGTATGAATGTAGCGTCAAGTACATCTGACCTTTAACACTGTGAGTGTGTATAAGATCTCTTACGACCACAGCTTCAGGTTCAGAAAAAGCTCTAGGACCGGCAAATGTATTTGCACAGGGATCTGGTGACGAACCCTCCTCATTCCAATGAAAATCAAAATTGCGATTTGGATCAGTACCATAACAAATGCCACCCTGATGAAATAATGGCTTACGAGTCTTGCGCCACATGCGAGTCTCTGCGGATAATTGGGTATACTCATAACCATCGGCATTAACCACAGGCAAAACAACCCAGTTGTAGTCCTCCAAAAGTTCTTTATTTTGATGAAACTCTTCTACCAACTGTTTAATGACATAAACCGCAGAGGCAGGTGAAATCCATTCGCGAGCATGAAAACCACCATCAACAAGAATAACATTTTTGCTATAATTTCCATAGCCATTAGTAATTGTTAGAGCTTTTAAGGGTCGTCCCTCAAAGGAATAGCCCATAGTTTTTAAAAACACACGTTCTGGATAGGTTTGAGCCAAATACTCGAGATAAGCATTAATTTCGCCATGACTATAATAACGTTCGGTACTTAAGCGACCTTGACCTTTATAAGGGTTAAGAGATTTCTTCAAACGATTCACTTCAAAATTACGTGCCAAAGTTTTGCCAACATTTTCATCTGCAATTTCAAAATTCACAGCGTGTTGGTTTAAAAGACTTTCAAGCCCTGGCTGACTTTTGGGTCCAACTATAACTGTGTGAGGATTTAGAAAATCATAAACTTTCTCTGTTTTAGCAAGATTTTGTAAAAATTTCAATTGGTCCACTTCTTTTGCCTTCAACTGATATAATTTATGGCTGCAAGGATAAAAGAAAATCAAATGAAAATAATTCGTTTTCAGCTCAATTTCATAATTTTCTTACCCTTCATAACTTTCAGCTTTTGATGTGACAAATAGTATAGTCGCTACAACGGCCACTATAAGACGCCTTCGCGTATCAAACATTTTTCTTTCTTATGAAATCGTTCTTTCCTTTAACTCGTCTATATGTGAACTGAACTATTTGGTTGACATTTAAAAACCTTTTCGATCAAATACGTATTTTTCTGTATATCTTGTGTACTTGTTTAGATAAATTAAATTATTATTACCATTCTTATTACTGTTGTTGTTTAAATCTAATCATTAGTTAATTACTATTTTAACGCAATTGAAAGCGTTCAGTATTTATTAAACGCGATAAGAAGTGCAATTTATTTGTTAAAAGACTTCTTCTTTTATTACAAATTTTACTACAAAGTGTGGAGCACTATAATAAATTGCCATTTAATCCATAGCAGAGATTATCATCATATGGAACATATTATCATCAATACGAGTACTCGTATGTTATCGTATTATCAGTCTATTGATAGATAACATTCCGTATATTTTTATTTATAATTTATTTCAGTACACAGTCAAATCTCTTTTTAACAAATTGCTGCACAATTCACATTTAAAATTAGAAATGAGAAAGTTGTTGTCGTCCAAGTACATGACTTTATGGTACCCTAAGCCTTAGTCTGCTTTAACGAGTTATAATTTCCCCCTAATATTTTTTAGTTTCTTAATTTAACACAATTTGTGAAACCGAAGGCATTATGATCCCTTAATTGACTGAACTGGGGATAGCGTTGTGTAGTGGTTAGAGCTCAAGCATAGCACAGTACAAGTAGCTCAGGTTCGAGCCCCAGCAGATGACATGACAAAAAAAATTAATTGTGGCTTCGCATGTTTAATAAAGACACTTCAACTTTTCTCTAGACAACTCCATCTAAAAAATAAAGAAAAAGCCCCTTGCACTTCAACTTACCTCTGGCGATAGTGACAAACATCAGACGAATGATCAGGAAAAACGCCACCTACTGGAAAAAAATACAATGCTAAGTAAAGATCTCCAACTTAGCAACACCTTCTCTACCACAATCATATGAAGGGGAGCTACAGTGGATTAATCATCAACTTAGCTTGAAAAATGAACTTGATTAATGAAACTGAAACAAAGCAGTAGATGCCTTGTAGAGGGCCAATATGCTTCTTAGAGGAGTGACGGAAAAAAAATTTCACTGAACTGGAACTGGGCTAGGCTTGGTTTTAATAACAATGAAGCCAGCAATTACTGATTGTTTTCAATTTTTATCAAATGAACTCGACACAATAGTAAGTGTAAAATCAAAAACAAAAAACTAATTTGTGGCTTATTTTGTCCATAAACGACTTCGGACAAATACATCCTGAACGATTTTTGAGTGAAACTTAAACCGAAGGTAAAAGCAAACTTATTCCTTTAATTGTCCGCCGTAAATTTCTATTGGTGAAACTGATCCAAGTGGTCTATTTGAAACCTGCGATTTAAAAAAACCGCCGTTCGGTTCACCGTTTTCGGTGATCAACGTCCTTTTAAAAACAGTGGAGACAAAAAATGTAAATGTATCATCCGTTGATGTGGATTGTGATGGAGATTGTTCGTATAATTAAAATATTTAAAAAATGTGTTTATAATTATAAATTTAACAGATAACCGATTAAACGGTTCTTTAAATAAAATAAAATTCTTTTTAATAAAATTGATAAATTTTGCATCATATAGTTGATTCCGCCAGCGCATTGAAGTTTGTAGCAAAAAAGTATGCTAGAACAACTTTTGGGCCTTAACGCATATTCCGTCCTCGCCAACACAACGTGCTAATATTTCACCTTGCGCATCATTTTTGACAGCGTATTCTGTAAGAGTGATATTTGCCAGCGTCTTTGAACAAGTACGACAATTCTAAAGACACATTTTAGGTGGTTAATGAGTCCAGATGTTGAAGAGTCTGCAGCTTAGTATTTAAGGATAAATAAATAGGCTTATCCTTATTCTTATCCCTTCCCTTATCCTTATCCTTATCCCTATCCTTATCCTTATCCTTATCCTTATCCTTATCCTTATCCTTATCCTTATCCTTATCCTTATCCTCATCCTTATCCTTATCCTTATCCTTATCCTTATCCTTATCCTTATCCTTATCCTTATCCTTATCCTTATCCTTATCCTTATCCTTATCCTTATCCTTATCCTTATCCTTATCCTTATCCTTATCCCTATCCTTATCCTTGTTCTTATCCCGGTCAATGCAGACACCTATCACACCATGATTACCGTTTTTTTTTTTTGTGACCTCTCTTCATGGTATTGATGTGAACGATGTTTGGTTCCAATAGGACGGTGCAACTTGCCACACATCTCAGGCCACAATCGATTTATTGCGTCAGACGTTTGATGACCGTTTAATTAGTCGAAATGGTGATGTCAGTTGGCCGCCAAGAAGCTGCGATTTGACACCGTTGGACTATTTTCTGTGCGGCGCCGTTAAAGAAAGTGTTTGCCGACAAACCAAAGACAATTGAGCATTTGGAGGCCAACATTCGTGATGCCATTGCCGAGGTACAACCCTATGCATTCGAAAAAGCTCTCAAAAATTGGTCAGATCGAATTGGATACTGTGAGGCCAGCCGCGGTAGCTATATGAATGAAATAATAATTTATTTCTAACCGGAACAATTGTACTTCACATCAAAACAATAAATTTGGAAAAATTATATGTATATGTCTGATCAACTTCAAGCAGTTTTATATATATATATATATATATATATATATATATATATATATAATAATATATATATATATATATATATATATATATATAATATATATATATATATATATATATATATATATATATATAATATATATATATATATATATATATATATATATATATATATATATATATAATATATATATATAACAAATATATAACATATATATATAGACAATGATGTCACAAAAATCTCTGTAATAGAGGGTATTATTTCTACTCATGCACTAATAAGAGCAGTTTTTAATGTTACACGGTTTCATATTTTCATATAAAATGTCCTAAATGCGCTCTGTTAGGTTCAAATCTAGTGATTGAAGTGGTGAAATTAGCTGTATCGGTGCATAGTAAAGAAGCCAGCCTCGAAAAACATGGGCATTATGCTTAGGGTCGTTATTTTACTGGAAAATCCTTTGACTGTCCGAGCTATCAACAGATGTCTCATAATTTGTTCCAATATGATTTTATATTGATATCGGTCCATATTACCATCGAAACAAAACAAACGAGCCACTTCAGATGACGCCATAGCGCTACAGACCATAATGTTGTCTCCACCATGTTTGACTGTAGGTATAATATTCTTTGAATCAAGTGGAGTGTTTGGTTTTCTTCAAACTTTGAAACGGCCATCGCTTCCGAAAATGTTATACTTACTATCATCGGTAAATATAATACGATTAAACAAATCCATATCCTTGTCTACATGGGATTTAGCAAACTTAAAGCGAAATTAATGGGTTTTTGCTTGCTGTTTTGGTATAAAATTCATTGTCATGTGAAACTTGTATTATGGTTCGTAGATCAACAATTTAATTAGAACATTTTTGAATGTGTTGCACCAATTTCGGGGCGTTTATTGGCGGATCCTGATGGACTAATTTCGAATCGATTCGAAAGCTTCTTAGGTCCACCAGTTCGTGGCTTATTTTCGGTACTGTTGGTATTGTTATGATTTCTAACGATCTTCTGTACGACTTAACTTCGTTGTCTTAGCAATTTCTCAATAGGATTTATTTATTTTTTTTTTTTTTTTTTTTTTTGAAGGATTAGCTACTATATTTCGAACGGAAATATGCATCCTTTTTCTATTTGCCATTTTCGTTGACCTGCATCTCTGTTAAACCCTCTTGCAAGAGAAGGATTTGTTGCAATTCTTCTACCAGTTTTTCAATTTGTTGTGAGTTCGCAACTTTTTTCCTGTTCTGCCATTTTTTTTTCGTAATTTCTTTAAAAAATTCTTTCAAACACTTTGGTCGTTAAAAAAAAAATCTTCACGATAAAATAACGTCGTTTCAAAAATATGTCAATAATCATCGATAAATGTCGATAAGGACAACGGGAATACCAGTTTGAAACAGACGACACAAAAGGGAAACATACCTTTCAAATGATATACATGTCGCTTAAGTAGCCTTTTCGAATCTGCGTGTATGGTATTTCTCAAGCATACACATTAATCACGCCATTTTTTCCACATTCAGGCTTAGATGCGTTTTTGCGCATTATTTTGTATAGAAGCCGTACTATTGATGAATTAATTAAGGAATTATATTATGTTATGTTAAAATGAGACTTAAAGTTCAGAATCCGTTGGACATTGACGGAGTTATTAAATTTTTTTGTAAAGCAACTCATGCAAAAATCATAATTAAAAAATTAAAAATAAAAATGGAAAAAAAACCATTACAGATTTTGTAACAATTTAAAAACAAGACTATCTCGATAAATAGTCGCATAGGTCCTTCAACAAGCGGTTAAGGCTGTCTCTTGTGATTTTAATATTTCAGGTACAAGCTCCAGATGAATAGTATAGTATATTATTCGCTTTAAAAAGTTATAACAAGCAATTCAAAATAACTTCAATTTTATTCAACTAATGAATTAAAGCCTCAGAAATACAATTAAAAAATCTTAAAATATATTATAAATTATTGAGTTACAAGAATCCAACTCGTTCGGTGGGATATTTTTCAACAACTTTTGCAGCCATTGCACGGATACCAATCCAGGTTTCCTTAACAAAATTGTCAATACTTGAAGCTGGAGGATCAAAACCCATAATACCACCGCCAGGTAGTTCAATGGTAATGGAAATTTTAAAACCAATCGAAAAAGCATAGTCATCACTAGCACCTGCAGCAATATATAAAACATTTGTAGAAGAACCAACCGTATATTTAGCGCCAGTGGCATTATAAATGGCATCGCGACCAGTGCGGGCTACTTCATCTAAATCTGGCCAAGTATCTGGTAAATCACTAAAAAAAATAATATAATTTTTGTATAATATTTAGTCTATTTAATATTAACGTAGTTCTTGAAGAAACTTACTGGGTCCAACCCCAAGGATAAAGCAAATAATTGCCATATGAGTGAACGGTCAAATACATAATACCACGTCCTCTAAGGGAATGCAATAAATCACGTACAATTATAGTTTCAGGCTCAGAAAAACCCTTGGGACCAGCATAGGTATCCGTGCAAGGTGATTGTGTGGAGCCCTCTTCATTCCAGTGGAAATCAAAGTTACGATTGGGATCTGCACCATAGCAAACTCTACCGTTATAGGGATAAGGTCGTCGAGTTTTACGCCAAAAACGGTGTTCGGTACCTGAACGGGTATATTCATAACCGTCAGGATTTACCATGGGCAATATGACCCAGTCGTAGTCCAACAAAAGTTCTTCATTCTCTTTATAATTTTTCACTAATTGTTCGATTACAAATAAAACAGCTGCTGGAGAAATCCATTCACGAGCATGGAAACCACCATCAATAAATATTACATTCTTCTGACGACGGCTATCTCCATTAGTGATGGCAATGGTTTTAATGTCACGACCCTCATAAGAAACACCCACCTTTTTGACAGCAACACGAGAGGGATAGCGTCGAGCCAAATCTTCAATGTAAGCATTGATTTCACCGTGACTATAGTAGCGATCAGTACTCAAGCGGCCTTTGCCAGTAAATGGCATGCGACTACGGTTGATCTGACTCATAAGGAATTCATGCTCAACTGAACGACCAACATTGTCATTAACCACACGATAAAAAATATTATGTCTAGCCAAGGCACTTAAGAAATTTTCCTCTTCATTCGGATTGACCATAACTCGGGCCAAATGATTCGGTAGTTTGCTCAGAACAAAGAAATCGTAATACTCTTCTATTTTCGATAACTCATATAGAAAATCGCATTGTTGTTGAGTTTTCGGTACGACTTCAAAGATTTTATAGCTGAAATAAAAAAATAAAATAATACAGACTATTTCAGGAACTTAAGCCACTACCACGTACCCATCATATCCTGCAGCATTTGTAAGAGTCTGCACTGCGGCCAACGCCAATAAAATAATTCCCAATCGCAACATTTCCCTTTACGATCAGTTCTTGTGTGAGCATAAGTTTGAACTGAAAATCACTTAAATACTTTTGACAGTTAACACATTAACTTTATTTTGTAATATTTATGAATAAAGAAGTTTTTTTTTTTTTTTTGTCTCTAGTATTTGATTTCCATTTTCTCTGTAATCTAATCACTCGGGCTTTAAATCATTTCCTAATCAAATGTAAAAATTGTTGGGCATTTTTTTGCACTAAAAATAAAGCTAAAATGAATTATTCCATGTTTAATAATCAAACAGTGTGCGTAGTTTAAATTAAAAACCCAAAATTAACTCGGCATCATATTTTACTTTTATTAATTTCGGACGAATTGAGTACAACTTGGAGCACAGTGCACAATGGGCTAAAAATTTGCAAGCCTCAAAAACAGAAATGTAGTAAATAAAAATAAACGGCAACAACAAAAACAGACGGAAAAGAAAACAAGTAACAAACAACAACAAAACAAAAAATTCAGAAAGAAGTAGATGTTTAGATTCGCATCGCTTCATAAGAACCAAAAAGAAAGTAAAAGAAAGAAACGGAATCTACCTGAAATATCGAGAAATTCGAGAGCTTTCGCAGTATAGTTTACTCAGCCATATAAAAAGCACGTTGATGCGGACAAGAGTTAGCTTATGTATTGTAAACTCAGCGAACAAGTTATTGATTTGAACTCAGTGTAAGTGTGGTTAAACTCTAGTTGAAAACGTTGTGATGCAGCCAAAGGTGTAACTAAGATCCGGTTGGAAGAACTTTAGGTAGAAAGATCTGTCGAGTAATTATTGTTGTTGCTTACAAAATGGTAAACAGTAAAAGTAATTAAGAATATAAATTGTTATTGCTTGTAAAAAGATTACAAACAGTGGTGTACAAAACTGTGTTTAATAAATGATTTCAATTAAAAACCGAAGACAAGATTTATTTTATTTTAACTGCAATCTTTGAACTCATAAATAAACGTTTTTGAAAGGTAAAAACGTAACAATATTTACGTGACCTCAATATATTTTTTCTAAGACACAATATTACTTTTTGCTCAAACAAACTAAGGATTTTTCTCAGTCGAACATTTCTCTATAGAACAGCATCATTAGATTCAAAAAAACAATAATAATTGTAAAAAAATTGCTTTTTAGACACCAGAATACAACTATGCGACGTTTTAATAATATAAGATATGATGACAATGCAATGATTTAAATTGTTTTATTAAACTTAACGATATAACTCTTTAAGACTTTATTAATGGATTTATTTTGTGATCCAATACAAGAAATCAAAATAAGAAACTAAGTTGGATATGACAACAATTTTATATAATTTTCCCTTAAGCTTTAAGTCCAAAGTGAATAAATTGCACTCAGAATCACAATAAAACTAAATGCATTGCATTTTGCTCCATTTCTCAGAGGATAATCATTAACTTCTATGGCCATGGCGCGTATACCATACCATGATTCCTCTACAATTGACTGAATTTTGTCTGAAGGTGGATCAAAACCATTATCACCCGAAGGCAGTTCCATACACAGGACAACCGGTATTTGAGCTATGGCTAAAGCATAATCATCACTACCACCAGAAGCAGGATATAAAGTTTTTCCAGCACCTCCTACAGCATAAAAAGAACCAGAAAAATTTTTAACTGCACGAGCACCAGCACGTGCTACGGCATTTAAATATGGCCAAGTTGGAGGTAATGATCTGCAAAATAAAAATAAAATGAAATTTCGATGAAAAATACATACAAGTTTCCGAAATTTTTTAACCAACTTTTTATAACCCCATGGATACAGCAAATAATTGCCATAAGCATGTAAAGTCAAATAAAATCGACAAGATTGTTTAATTTTAAGCAATAGATCTCTTAAGGCCTGAGACTCTGGCTCAGAAAATGCTACGGGGCCAGCATAGATTTCAGAACAAGGATTTGTGGAAACACCAGAATAAGACCATTGATATGCAAAATTTCTATTTAAATCAGCGCCCACGCAATTTGTAGATGAATTAGATGGACGACGATTTTTACGCCATAATCTATCATAGTCATGGCTATACTCATAACCATCCGGATTAACCAGAGGCCAAATAAGCCAATCGTACATATTTAATTCCTCTTCATTAGAAGAACTATTTTCCAACAATTGCTGCATTACATATAAAGCAGTGGCTATCGATATCCATTCTCTGGCATGTATACCAGCATCTATCAATATAAGCGGCTTTTCATCTACTGCCCTGTGAGTGTTATTTGTTATTAGTATGGCTTTTAAGTCACGGCCCTCATAAGATTTGCCCATATTTATAATATTAACACGTTTAGGGTATTGCACTTTCAAGTATTCCATATAATTAATGATAACGTCGTAACGATGATAACTTTGGAAATCGATAAGGTTGGATGTAGAAGAGAATTTTTTTGCTGTTCTAGACTGACGTCGCTCTTTTCTTACACTCTTTCCCACATTATGGTTGACTATTTTAAATGTTATTTTATTCGTTTGCAGATAGTCTATAACACTGGTCTCATTCCCAGATGCTATTAACACAAGCAGTGAGTGTGTTGTTTCATGATGGCGTGTTGTGATGATAGAGGAAGAATCATTTATGAAATTGGGAAAATATTGAAAAAATTTCTCTGATTGGTTTTGGTGTTGAAAATGTAATTCATAGATTTTGTAACTGTAAAATGAGTGAAAAATTATTGCAAAAAACAAAAACAACAACAAAAAAGAAAAATTTTTTACCCTTCATATTTTTTATAATAATTTTGAGATGTACGAGTATTCCTCGCTAAAGTATATGCACTTACAATGAATAACGAGCTCAAGAAGACAATCACTTGTATTGCTTTCGTAGTCATTGTATAATTACTCAATGAATGGTGTTTTCGAAATGTTTCTTAAAACATGGTGATAAAAAAAATGGTTATCAATAGTTTTATCATTTTCTGATTGGCAAACGGGGGTGGTTTGATAAGTGTTTGGAAACAAATTTATATTTAACATGTACAAAAATTGGATTATGTAAAAACCAATATTCTAAGAACATATACCATCCTATGTTAGATGTTTAGTCTATCCTCATAATTGAATATATAGGGTCCGCCATTTAACGTTTTTTTTCAACTAGTGCTTATTTCATGAATGGTAACACTTAGCTCATGTCTGATTTGACAGATAATTAGTTTTATCCTTCCGCTGAACAAATATGGTTGTTTATACGCTTCGCTAAGTGGGCCTGCGATCGACTTACAGAAGATGCCGATTTTGACACAAAAAAATCATCTTTTCAGATGAAGCTCATTTTGATCTTGGTGGGTATGTAAGCAAGCAAAATTGTCGCATTTGGGGCTCAGAAAACCCGCACGCATACATTGAAAAGCCGCTACACCCAAGACGAGTCACTGTTTGGTGCGGATTTTGATCCAGAGGCATAATTGGGCCATTTTGCTTCGAAAATGAGCAAGAAGTGGCCGTTACAGTCAATGGCGATCGTTATCGGGCCATGTTGAACGAATTTGTGCTCACAAAAGCTGAAGAGGAGGATATTATCAACATTTGGTTTCAATATGACGGCGCTACGTGCCACACAGCCGAAGCTACACTCGATGTTTTGCGCCACCTAGGAGCTGCGATTTGACACCATTGTACTATTATTTGTGGGGTGCCGTCAAAGTAAGTGTTACGCCAACAAGCCAGAGACAATTGACGCTTTAAAGGACAATATTCGTAAAGCCATGGGTGAAATACAGCTGCACACAATCGATAATGTGCTTAAAAATTGGACCGATCGTGTAGGCCAGCCGAGGCAGCCATTTGAATAAAATTATTTTCCATTATTAACCGGAAGGATTTTACTTTCAAATAAAAAAAAGAAATTTTAGAAAATTTTCAGCAGTTTTTTTTTTTTATAGCATTTAAAAAAAAAAAAATTATTTGGCGGACCCATTAAGAACAATACCCGACTGTTCTTTCAAACTAGAGCCTTATCATAACACAACATATTGTTAAGAAAATAAACAAAGCCTAGAGCAATATAAACTAAATTAGCACAGTAGTAGTCGTAGCTACAAACCTTTAGCACATACTCTTTTGGTTTGTGTCAAGGCCACCTTGGTAAGGTCATACTTAATTGGTGTTATTAAGAGTGTCACCACTTGCGTATTGAACGGTGTTACCGTACCGATTTTGGTTGTTACATGAAATTAACGGATACTATAGTTTGGAAATAATTGTGTAAAGTTGTAAGACATAAAGTAAAGTCGTGTTTAGGCGTAAATAAAGGTATTGAGTAATTTGTGTATAAGTGGAAGTTAAAGACTGGAAATAGATTGTAAAATAAAACAACAACTCCATGTTATTTTTTTGACGCAATTCAAAAGAACTCAAAAGTTTCAAAAGGAGCATCAAATGTAATTTTCAGTACTTATTTATATTGAAACCTAGACTAAAAAGCAAACCAATATTAACCAAATACAGGGCAGCTACATAAGAACCTTATGAAAAAGTATCAATGTGAGATAACAATCTAATATCGACTTTATTTTATCTTATTTTTCCTTATTTTATGTTGGTATGGAAAAGAAAATTATCATCAAAATAAATGTAAACGCCTAATTAGAACGATGACATTTATTATAGCAAGACCCTAAGAGACACCGCATCAAACACCCTTTATCAGTATTTCAAAATGTCAACTGTCTACACATATACTGGCAACATAATTGGTGGCACTGAAGGCAAAAGGCTATCTTGGCACCCGAACACCCAAGCTAGAGCAACGAAATCTTTGACAGGGTTCTATGTAGTGCGGCACTGATTATTACAGGTGAGCTTAGGACTATCCATTCAAAAGCCTTCTTTGTATTGTGGCTTCCGTTGGATCTAGTGGCCAGATAGATTGCTATTATGTCTGCGATAAGACTGCGGATGGCAGGGGTCAAGAGCATGCGAACAAAGTTCCTAGCACGGTGAATTATTATAAACCCAAATTCTTCATGGACAGAAGGTTCTCTGTGAGCATATCACCAGAACCATGCATTAGGCCTGGGTGTGTTAAGATATACACAGAAGAATCGATGTTCTCGGATTAGTCGGGGGTAGTGTTTATATTCCCGCATCCGAGAAAAGAATTTCCTTTAGACTTTCAAACCACTGCTGTGTCCTACAAGCAGGAAGATCTTGGCGATAAAGAGGGCAATGTACTGATTGATGTGCTACAGTGTATTCAACGTGAATATCCGGATCTGTACGCACAGCCAGGCTCTCCCGTGTCAACATCGTAGTTGGTATGTGAATGCCGGGCGTCTCTAAACAAGATGGGCGACACATTTAGATTTGAAGATTATCTGAGGTGAGAAATCATTCGGATACCCAGTGTAACTCTGTGGCATCTCTTCTAGCCGGTGTAAAGTTTGACCACCTAGTCGGGATACCACTTTTAGACTTTCAGGAAGATTACTAATTCTGTGCACACTCAAGAAGATTTGGTCTGACTTTAAATGACTATTGTGGACGTTGTCAGAATGAGTGAGAGGACGTAACGGTGGAGAATTTTCTGTGTCAGTGTCCAAATCTTACGAATGTTAAGACTGAGTTTCTTTGCAGTCCGTTTCTGCATGCCATGGGTGCCAACGGGTTATCGTATGTTCGATCAACACGAACATGCAGGTTCGCCAGAATATTATTGGTTTGTGTTAAGGCTCTTATTTTTCTGATTTTAAAGAAAATTTTGTTCCCAAGCGTTTGGTGGTACTTTCTTTAAAATCGGTCAAGTCGTTTTCAAGTTATGATGAAATTGATATTGACATAACTACCATTTCTATGGCGAAAAATTTGCCACGCCCATAAAAAAAAATTTGAGCCCGATGGAAAAAAACTGAAAACAGTTTTAGATTTAGCACATCAAAATCATTATATTCCGTATAGTTTTATTAAAAGGCGTTTTTTGCTGTAGACCAGTGATAATAGAGCTGTTCTGACAACACTATAAAAGCGCAGCGTTTCAGAGTTACTGAATATTCAACTGAAATAGTATCGACATACATTAAACATTAACAAAGAAGTCATAAAATTCCTGGAGAGTGCCACAGCACATCGAAAATTATTTAAAAATATCAGGTTCTCTGGAGGGGCTACCAAGACATTCAACATTTACCCTGAAATAGGTAAAACTTGCACAAGCAGATCAGACCATTAAGAATCAATTAAAGATTTTCGCTTAAAATAAATAAACTCACACGATGTGCTCCCAAAGCAGATAAACGATGGGCTAAAAACATACATGCTTCAAGACCGGGTTAAATTTGGTTAAGCAACGAACATTCGCTAAACTGGCTCTTAGTATACATGCACAGAGACTTATGATCCCTTATAATGACCCTGTAATAATGCTGAAAAAAAGGAGTTACGTTAACATCTTCTCTAACACTGCCCTCTATTTGAGGATATAAGACTAATATTACTTGGTCAGAGAAGATTCCATGACAACAACAGTCATCCAAGGTAAATAATATCTACTGCAAACAGTAACACACTTGAGCTGTCCGTGTGACTTTTTGTCTACTTTCCGTACGACGACACCAATTCTAACTATTGTGGAGATAGTGACCGCATCGTTAGAAAAGCTCAAGGCCGTTTATAAAAGTGCTTATTAAATAGGTTTCTGGGATTGTAAAAAGAAAAAGTATAGAAACCATTTTTTTAAATGACTAGCTTTTAGAATTTTTTTTGCCAGCAAAAATTCTGAAATCATTTCAACAAAACCTTCTGTGTTTAGAGAACAAAAATCATCTACAAGCCTGAAAAAGGCATCGATATTATCTCATTTCTGCTTTTGATTTGGTTTAGTAAACCTCTAATACAAAGTCTTAAAGTTAGACTAAATGGGGTACACAGCGGCACAAACGATATTTATAAAACCGACCCATATTTAACTCCGTCTTTTAGCCTATCACTAGATTTTTATATATCCTCCATCCGTTTCAGTGGTAGACCTCTGTTTAATGGATGTACAACAAAGTTTTTAAAAAATTAAACTTTGTTTTAAATTCATTGACTTTAAGACTAAAGAAAAACTTTTATTTTATTCTCATTAAAAATTAATATTTTTCAACCACTCTTTCAGCCATAGCTCGTATACCGATCCAAGTTTCCATAACAATATCTTTAATTTGTCTAACAGGGGGATCGAAACCAGAAAAACCACCAGCTGGTAATTCCATAGCCATAGTAAGGGGAATTTTAAGTTTACCAATAGCATAATCGGCCGAATCTCCCGATGTTGGATACATAACACTATACGTATTCCCATAAGTATAAATACTAGTCGTGGACATAACAATGGCCAAAGAACCAGCATCAGCAATATCCATCATATCGAAATAGTTGTCTGGTAAAACGCTAGAAGGAAGATAATTAGTTCTGGGTAATAATGAAAATATTTTATTCACATACTTACTTTGTATGACCATATGGCAATAGTATATAATTTCCATAGGAATGTAAAGATAGATACCATGCCATATGCTCAGCATAGCTTTTCAAAATATCGCGTACAACTTGTGTTTCTGGTTCTGAAAATGCCTTCTCACCCGCATAGGTATCATCACAGGGATCCAATGAAGCACCTTCTTCGCGACCCCAATAAAAATCAAAATTACGATTCGGATCTGTGCCATAACATTCCGGTTCTAACTTATTAGGACGTCTAGTTTTACGCCAATAACGATTTTCTTCATGTGTATACTCATAACCATCGGCATTTACTATGGGCATAATAATCCAATTATATTCTTTCAGCAAATGCTTATGCAACTCATAATTTACAGTCAGTTCATGCATTATATATAAAGCCATGGCTGGTGTTATCCACTCACGGGCATGCATGGCAGCATCAATAAAAATAGTTTTCTTATCTGAACGTCCATCACCATTTGTAATGGTAATAATTTTTAAGGGCCTTTTCTCATACGAATAACCAAAAGTTTTAACAAAAACTCGAGAGGGATATGACCGTGATAAATAATCCATATTTTCATTAATTTCATGGTGTCGATAATAGCGTTTAAATACGTTTAGCGGATAATTAGGGGGTATATTTTCTCTATTTTCACGACGTTCTTTTTCGATAATTTTCGAAACATCATTTACCAAAAGTGTATAATTTAAGGCATAATTTTCTAAAGTTCTTTTCAAATTTTTCTCTAAGTATGGCGGTATTAACACTTTTGATAATTCCTTTTTATTTCTGGCCAAATTTAAGATATTAATGTCCCTGTTGGGTTTCACAATATCGTAGAGGGAGTTCAATTGTCTTCTATTTCGAGCAATTATTTCATAGATTTTATAGCTAAACAGTAAAGGAATTACTATTTTATTATCGTATTAATGTTTTTTATTTTAGAAACTTACTTTTTGTAGTCTTTTAAGGCCCATGTTGATGTTATGATTACCAGGATTATTAATGTCAGTAAAACTATTCTATGCGACATGTTCCAGTCAAGTTAAAGTGTAAAACTAATTTGTTTTTAATATTTTAGCAAATATTATTTTGGCATCAAATTAGCTTCTGAAATTATTATTTTTTTATAATTATTTTATCATTTTATTTTTATTGTTATTATTATTGGTAATATTAATATGGTTATTGTTATTGTTCTATTGTTAGACGGTAGACACACCACTGACTTTACAATACAGAATACCAATTAGTTATAATCATCTTGCATTTACTTGTGAATGTGTTTATAACTTATAGTTGTCAAAACTGAAAACGTTTTTATTCATACAAATTACTAGCTTTACCCATCCGGCGTTGCCCGAAGAGCTATACATATATGGTACATGTATGTATATTATAAATGACAGGGCTTCAATAAATTCACAGAACAACTCTCCGTATTAATGCGACGTTCCGAGGAAAAATTTTTTTATTGGCACTGAAGAAATTGCTACCTTCACTATAACTTTTATACTATTTGTCTTAATACAACACTTACTACTCGTTTATACAACACTTTTATTTTAACACAACTTTGTTTATTGACAGCCAAACGATAACTAACTGACGTGTAGGTAAAGCATATAATATACCTAATTGCCTACATTTTGGAAGGTTCAGGAAATATCGACAATCTTCTATTTCCGTATCCGTTAATTCAAATTTAACGTAAAGATGGTCGATGTGGCAGTGCTGCCAAATTAACAGGGTGACACAAAATATACCAAAATCCCACAATGCAGTGTTGTATTTTTATTTTCGTAACAATATTTTTATTTAAAAATCAGGATGTAGGTTAAGGGTGATAGTAAAGGGTGGTCCAACCAAAACGCACGATGTTAATTGTAAATAAAACAAAAACTTTTCAGAGAATTATCAAAATTTTTTTTATTATGATAAAAAGATATATTATGATATAAAGATACAAATTGCACGAAATGCGTTTTGATTTGATCTCCCATTTTCGTAAAAGGCTTCAACAATCTTAACGCGCTGCTCAATTGTGTACCTCTCCATGGGTGAATTTGTCAAACATTAAAACAAAGAAATGTCAAATTAAGTTGAGCAAAAAACTTGACGTTAAGATTTGACTCACAATTAACATCTTGCATTATGGTTGGACCACCCATATATACAGTGGCTCGATAAAATTCATTTCCATAGAGCCGGAAGTATTTCAAAGTCAAATCTTAAACGCTTACCGACTATTTTTGATTACAAAAGATATGCATACTGTTTGAACTATTATTGCATTTTAGTAATTCACACTTTGCTTTGTCCGATTATGCGTTGAGTTTAAAAAATTTAGTTTTTTGGTTTTTGTACTGAAAGTTACAGTTATTATTGGATCAAATGTTGGTTTTTCTATTATTCACAAAGATAAATATCTAAAGTGTAAATAACACCCCGAAAAAGTTATATTTATATTATATTTTTTACGTTTAGAGAACTAACATATAAAGGGTCCGCCAAATAATTTTTTTTTTTTCAAATGCTATAAAAAAGAACTACTGAATACTTTCTCAAATTTCTTTTTTATTTGAAACTACAATCCTTCCGGTTAATAATGGAAAACAATTTCATTCAAATGGCTGCCTCGGCTGACCATGCAGTAGCCTACACGATCGTTCCAATTTTTAAGCACATTATCGATTATGTGCAGCTGTATTTCACCAATGGCTTCACGAATATTGTCCTTTAAAGCGTTAATTGTCTCTGGCTTGTTGGCGTAACACTTATCTTTGACGACACCCCACAAATAATAGTCCAACGGTGTCAAATCGCAGCTCTGAGGTGGCCAAACGACATCGGCTCTGCGCTCTTCAAAAACAGGGCGCAAAACAAATGTTGCTAATATCCTCCTCTTCAATTTTTGTGAACAAAAATTCTTTCAACATGGCCCGATAACGATCGCCATTGACTGTAACGACCACTCCTTGCTCATTTTCGAAGAAAAACGGCCCAATTATGCGTCTGGACCAAAATCCGCACCAAACAGTGACTCGCCTTGGGTGTATCGGCTTTTCAATGTATTAGTGCGGGTTTTCTGTGCCCCAAATGCGACAATTTTGCTTGTTTACATACCCGCCAAGATCAAAATGAGCTTCATCTGAAAAGATGAAAAGATGATTTTTTTTGGCAAAATCGGCATCTTCTGTAAGTCGATCGCAGGCCCAGATTCCCAGCATTGTTCAAGCATATACACAACCATATTCGTTCAGCGGAAGGATAAAACTAATTATCTGTCAAATCAGACATGAGATAAGTGTTACCATTCACGAAATAAGCACTAGTTGAAAAAAAACGTTAGATGTCGGACCCTTTATAAGAGAAAAAAACGTGCCAGATTATGCTTTGGAGTCACTGTATATAGACTTGGTAGTCAACACATTTTTCTAATTTGTTTTAATAGGTATGTATTTTTTAACATACGTAAATAAGATAATCAATATATGATTGGTTTGAAGCATATTTTAATTGCCATATACGAAGAATATTACGATTATAACTGTATGTGCTTCGCCTTTCCATCTCTTATCTGTTTAAGTTTTCTAGATTAGATAATTTTGATATGTAAAAAAGTAAACGAATATTTTTAAACGAAATCACCGTTTTATTTTCATTTAATTTTCTCGACCAATTCGTACATATGCGGATGAATGTTGTCGATGGCTTTACGAATTCCATTTTTAAGGTTGTGGTCCATTGGCATATACCTTATCTTTTACGCAGCCTCAAAGAAAAAAGTCTAATGATATTAAATTATAAGATCTCGGAGTCCAAATATGTTCACCTTTTCGGAAAATTACACCGTCAGGAAACCTTTTACGCAAAAGAGCGATGGTATCGTGCTTATGTGGCACATAGCACCGTCTTGTTGTAAATAAATGTCGTCCACATCAATATCTTCCAGTTCTGGTCATACAAAATCATTAATCATCGCTGCGTAGCGCAATCCATTCTGCGGAACAGCCTCACTTACGAAAAAGTAAGGATCCAAAGACCCCACCAGACCAAAAAGCGTACCAAACAGGCACACATTGAGAAAGGAGACACTTTTCAACAATAATTCTTGGATTTTCAAAACCCCAAATGCTACAATTCTGCTTGTTAACGTAGACTCCGAGTTGAAAATTGGCTTCATCAGTTGGATGTATTTCAACGAACCGATCAGCAAAGACACGACATTGTTGGTGGTCGGTAGGTGTATGTTCCTATATTAAATGAAAGAACGACTTTAAAAATTTAAGATAATCGGCTAAGCCTTTAAGCGTTTTCAGTCTTCAAACAAACATACAATCAATTTTATGTATAAGATGTATGTGGATAGCCTTTACCCAGATTGTTTTCTGGAATACTAGCTTTTTTGTAATGTAGATAGATAACGAAACTTAAACAACATTCAAATTCACATATTCAAAATTAAATATTTAGTATGAATGGAAGTTGCTACCCCAGTTACTTACTGATGATGTGTATTGTTCACAATGTTGTTTAAATATAATTTATAAACTTTTAGCATCACCGTTCTCTAGATGTACAAAATTATTGTTTACTTTTTATGGGAGGTACCACTCCAACTTGTCCAGTTCCGTCTTTTTGACTGATGATTTGTATTGACTATAAAGTCAATCAGACCAAATTCGGAAACTTTAGCTGTAACCATTCTTAAGATATTGTAAAACCGTTCTTAAGATATAGTAAATCCAATTCCGGTCACTTTTTGACTGAAGATTTGTGTTGACTACAAATCTATTTGGGCCAAATTTGGAGACTATTTTGCATTTTGAAGATATGGACAAATAAATATTAACTTTGTACGATTGTGGCATCACCCAGTTGGAATTTTTGAAATGTATATATGAAAATCAGTTCAGCTGTTTAGCTGCCTATAAAGCACAAACAAATGTACATATATGTACATACATTCATTTTTATATAAGTAGAAGATTACTATAACGCAAGAACAATTACATTATATTTTTAACACTTTTTGACTATCCATACTTTCTAGCATTTTAGTTTTATATATAGTATTTTAAAATTGTTTAAATTTTGTAGCCAAACAAAATAGAAATAGCCTAAAGCATTAAACACATAACCGACAGCAAGCAGCATTTACTGCTATACGATCAACTTTATAAATATTTTGAAAGCAGCAGCAGCAATAAAATTAGTTTTCATTGTCATCTGTTTTATTTGTCATAAAAATATTTGTTTTAGAAAAAAGTTTTTCATAATAATGCTTTAAGCATTAAACACATAATCGACTTCAAGCAGCAGACAGCAATATGTCAAAATTAGAATACATACGTTTATTTATTATTTATTATTTTAAAAGCAGCACAGCAAAAGCCTAGTCAACAACCTTTGCTGCTGCTGACAAATATAAAATAATTTATATTTTTTTAGGCAGCAAAACAAAAATTAATGATACCGATACAATATAAAATTTTAAATAAAAAAAGAAAAAACCTAAAAATTATTTGGTTTTATTTATCAGAAACCAACAGTATCGAATTAAAATATTGTATCAAAAAACATTTATGTTAATAATTAAAAAGTTTTAAACGCATAATTTAATTAATTTTTATATTTTTGAGTAATATTAAAAAAACACGATTTTATTTTGGTGGATTTGAAAATCTTGAGTGTCACCACTGAAAAATTGTTTTCTATAACAAATATTTTTATGACAAATAAAACAGATGACAATTTAGCTTGAGTGTCACCACTGAAAAATTGTTTTCTATATCAAATATTTTTATGACAAATAAAACAGATGAAAATGAAACTTAATGTTATTGCTGCTGCTGTTTTCAAAGTATATATGAAGTCGATAGCATAGCAGCAAATGCTGCCAACAACAATTTACTGCTTTTTATCATGCTACTTGCTGTCGGTTATGGGTTTATCGCTTAAGTTGGCTACAACAGCAAAAGTTGTCATATAACCGTGCAGCTGTGTTGCTATCAAAATAATAGTATTCATATGAACGTATTTTATTTTTTGTAGCTTGTAGTCGGTAGCCTGCCGTTGTCTACGTGTTAACTTTAAAATTTCAAAATTTTTATTAAAATATCAACTTGTTATAAAAAAACATTTTCATTTATTTAATTACAATTAATTAACGGTTAAGCTAAAAACTATAGGCAAAAATTCAATTACAAAATTTAATTGAAACAAAAATTAAAAAAATGCTACCGAAGTACATAAGGATACAATGAAGCCTAAAAGATACAATAACTATTAAATGCACACATAATACATACAACTCACATTAATACGTAAGGTTGTATTATGTTATCTTTTTAATACAAACTAACATGTCTAATAAATTCAATAAAACCGGCAAATGTCTCTTTGCACACGTGGATAATATCCGAATTGGCAACTTGGAAATTGTCACCAGGCAGTTCAAGGGTAAAGGACATTGGTATGCCCAAATTGCCATAGGCAAAGTCATCAAGACCACCGGAAGCTTCGTATAAAATGTTTGCTGATGTACCCACTGTATAGTGAGTGCCACGATATTTGGCAATTTGATTGGCAGCACGGGTAGCAACTGCATGCAAAAAGTTACGTGTAGGAGCGGCAGCATTTCTGCAACAACAACAACAGAAAAAAGGAAATTGAAGTCAAAGAGAAATGAAATTGCTTTTAATTGATTTTGAACACTCACCTTGAAAAACCGTAAGGATAGAAAATAAATTTGCCAAATGAATGAACATCCAAACTCAACTTGATACGTTGGCGATTGTATTCCAAATAACGTACAATGGCTGCTGTTTCGGGTTCGGAAGCGGGTGCAGTGCCAGAAAAGACTTCGGAGCAAAGCTAAAGAAAGATAAAAATAATGTGAATTTAAAAAAAAAAAAAAAAATAAAAAAAAAATTTTAAAAATATTTTTAATACATTTTGACTAGCACCACGATAATTCCAATTGTTGGCAAAGTTACGATTAATATCAACACCCACACAGGAACGACCAGGATAGTGGTGTCGGTTTTTACGCCAAAAACGATCCTATTTAATAAACAAGATTTATTAAAAATGAAATTGTATCTAACAAAAGTTTTAAACTTTACTTACCGTAGTAAATGAGTACTCATAGCCATCGGGATTTACCAAAGGCAATATATAAACTTCTACATCAATTAGTACCCGTTGAAAAGCTCTGATATTTGCCAACAATTCATTGGCAAAATACAAAGTAGCCAAAGGTGTTATCCACTCACGACCATGGGTACCCGATTGCATATAAGCAACACGTCGAGGACGAGTACGACTATTCAACGAAATCGATAGGGCAGCCAAATGACGACCCTCATTAGAACGTCCCAAAGACTCATAGCGACAATATTGTGGATAACGAGCAGCCAAGGCATTCATATAGTTTAAGATCTACAACAGAAAACCAAAATTATTAATTTGAAAACCTGTTATGCTTACGCTTTTAAAGCATAATTAACCTCAAAATATCTGGGAAAATGTGTAAAGAAACCACGAGCTTGTCTTCTCGTTCTGCTATGTTCGCATCCGGATTCCACACAGTCTGATGTATCTAAAGTCTCATTGAATTTGAGCATTTCTTCCATTAAAGGTTTGGCTTGATATTTTACACCCAACTCTCTTAAACGCTGCTCAAAAATGGGCTGTATTACAGGACTAACGGATACTATGGACATATTGCGTGACAATAACCAAAAATCCAAATCAATATCTTGTGTTTGTAACTCCACCATATAGTCGAAAACCTTGTCAGTGTCATAGTAAACGGTATACTTATTGTAGCTGTAATCAAATCAAAAATTTAGATTATCAAAGTAAATAAAGTAAATATCAATTAAAACTGCAAAAAAGTGTCGTCCGAATAACTTCAAAAATACTTATAAAGCCGGTTTTTAGAATAATTTTGCGGTTTAAAAATACAATGTAGCCTTTTAACATAAAAAATTCTTTAATTTATATATTTTAATAATTTTAAATTCTTTTGAAATTTACAATAAAAACAATGCCACCATCAAAATTGTCGACTTAAACATTTTACATACTTTTTTACAGTGATAGCCGAAATACTTTTTCCGAAAAGATATTCTCATGCAAATAAAAAGTACCCGCAGAATAAATTAAGAAATTCACATCGCAAAATTCTCTCGCTCACCAAAACTATTCAATTATTTGTTTTTCGAGCAAGATCGATGATTTGGCTCTGATATGTAGGAAATATCGGAGGCATACAATTACCACCCGCTGGCTTTAAAAACACAAAATGAAAAAGATTAAGGCCCCGCTAAAAATTTGCAAAGGCCCTGCTAAACATTGTGCATTATGGTTGGACCAACTTTTACATCGAAAATTGTTCAAAAATGCCAAGTTTTTCTGTGAGAAATAGCAGAAACATTAAAGGGCAACTGCGCGGTAAATGAAATTCCACAGGCAAGTGCCCTTTGAATCGGAGTTTCTTCTAAGAACAATAAGCAATTAATATTGCACGAATTGCATCTAAAAGGAACTCGGCAGGTCGGGGATCAGAGAGATTTGGTCAGTTTTAGATGGAAAAAGAAGACGGCTAGTGCTGAAACTGTCCAGGATTAATATTTTTACCATTGAGATTCTCATTGAGATCCTTAATGCTTCCTAGTACAGTTTTCTACATAACTATAATTCCAATGATGATGAAAACTCCTCCGATAGAACACGTTTTCTGTTATTGCCCTACATTTAAGGACTTCAACCTTAAATTGCTTGGTGGAAAAAATTTTTTCTGACAATAACAGTGTTGCAGCACTCTGTGTGCGTGGAATTCATACCTTTTATATGTAGATCAACAGTATGGCTGACGAATATTAATCAAAGTGCATAGGATGTTTACACGGGACATATATACTACTTAGAAAATTTTAAGACATTAATGCTTAAATATGATTTCGGATATGTGGCCGCCACGGCTGGCGTGAACTAGGCGCAACCTGAAACACACATTTTAAAAAATATTTTGCAGCATATTCGACCGTATTTCAATTCTGCTTATGCTTATTTTAATTCTAACGATAATTTTTGATAAAAAAAAAATGTCAACAATTTGCAAGAGTTGCTCTGCTTTCTTTTAATTACTTTGTTTGTTGATCATATAGTTTTCGATCTGTTGATGATAAATAAATAAAATGTTTCTGCAGTGACACTTTTGTAAAGATGCATTCATTTACTGAATACAATTTTTAGGTCTCTGTTCAAATAAGTTGAATTTTCACAGGGATTTTTTTTTTATATGTGGCAGCCAACGTGTTAAGAGCCATGTTATCTATTTGCTAAACTTTTATTATTTATTTTTAAGTCGATGTTATATCAAATTGAAAATGTTTATTTTATTTTTTTTTATAAAAAAAATATACATACTCGTACTACGATACTATATTGTAATGCCAAGGGTATTCGTTAAATTTTATTGAATAAAAGTAATAGACTTTTGTGTGCGCTACTGTTTTACAAAAACAAAAGATGTCTTTATACTCGTACACTCTTTTGTCGGACAAAATAGTTAAAACAATGATTATTAAAATTAATTAAAAATCTTTAAATCAAAATCAACAAAGTATTTAAATAAAAACAAATTATTTTTGTGTTTTATTATATAAAACAACATGTTTAACAATAAAGCATCACGTGAGTACCCTCATCAGATTCATTAGTACTCGTATCTGTGTTTTACTACAACCAAAATGGAATAATTAAATTATTGTTTGGTTTCTTATGGATCTTCTTCATCAACAACTTATGCGGTATATCGTAAGTGATTATTATGATAATTTTTTTTAATGGATGACGACGTCTTAAATAAAATTATTGTGTTATTTATGATTTTTTTCTTTTTGCTTAACAATTTTATATCAAAAATAATAATTTTTATAAAATATTCTGTTAAAATTCAAGCAATAAAGTAAACGTATTTTAATTTGCTATTGTTTTGAGAGTCTTTTTATATTCCCTGACCTTACCTTCGTTCGTATAATCAATGATTATTAACTAGAAACTTAATATTTTTAATAAAATTTTAAAAAGTATATTTTTTTGTAATTGTTGTTATTCTTTAATAAATATTTGTATATGTGCAATATTGAAAGGCGGAAGATCTTTTTTATCATCCACCATCGTCTGTTCAAAAATCTAAAATCTCAATATCAGCTTGTTTGTGCCAACATAGCTTCCAAGCACTTTTTTTAAATTTATTCTTCATCTATACAAATAATGGAGTAACCCTTCCCACGTTGCTGGGAAAGAGAGAAAGAAGAAATGTTAACATTTTATATGGGAAAAATACACCATCACAAAAGGACAACTCTTTAAATATATACCTGCGTTATACGTCTAAAAAGTCGGAGATTCACCATTTTTAAGAAAAAGTTTAAGGCAAGCAAATACAACTCATTCAACGGCATTTCGATTTACGACCTACATTTTCAGAACCTATCTAGGCCGTATTAAGAGGTATGAGTGCACTTGTATAAATAGCTTTTAGCCGGTGTGCTTTGTACAAGTCCCGCTAATGCAATCTCTCCCATTATTGACAGATAAAATGTCCAGTCCAAGACGTTGTTCAAATCAAATTTAGAAACTTTTACCATTACCGTACTCAAGATATAAAAAATTAATAGTTACTGTGTATGGGTGATACCACGCCTACTTATCCGATTCCTCTCACTTTGACTCTAATGAAATGTATTGACTGCCAAGTTCTTTAGACTAAATTCTAAATTCTTTAGACTAAATTTTTGTTGTTCTCAAGATATACAATAAATCAATATTTTCTTTGTATGGGAGGTACCATGCCCACTTTTTGACTAATAATTTCAGAAACTCCCTTTTTTCGATTCTACCCACCTTTTGACTGATGATCTGTATTGACTACGAACATATTTGGATCAAATGTTACCGTCTTAAAGATATAGACAAATAAATAATTTTAAGGGCTTGGCACCGCCTGTTAAAAAAAAAAAAAACAATCAATAAGAGTATACCTTTTCAACCCATGTACATAATCGTTTGTTAATCGTTTAAGTGGTTCACAAGTTATAAAATGACGAACATAGTAGAACTTATTTTTAAATATATAGATATAAAATATACGTTCGAGAGTCATATTTTCACTGATTGCTATTTTTTTACACACAGGCGGTGCAACGCCCATACAAATATTTTTATGTCTGTATCTTCAAAACAATTACAAAAGGAGTCTCTAAATGTGGTACAAAAAGGGTTGCAGTCAATACAAATCCTTCGCCAAAAAGTGAAGTAAATCGGATGAGTGGGCCTAGTATCTCCCATATTAAGTAAACATTAATTTGTGTGTATCTTGAGAACGGTTCGAATGGAAGATTCTAAATTTGGTAAATTATCAATAGAAATTATCAGTTGAAAAATGGGGGAAAAAGATATGTGGCCATGATACCTCCCATATAAAGTAATTATTAATTTTTGTGTATCTTGAGAACGGTCAGAGTAAAAGCTTCTGTATTTGGTATAAATAACTTCGTAAGTAATACGAGCCATCCGTCAAAAAATAGACGAAATCTTATAACTAGAATGGTATCTCCCATTAAAAGTCAATATTGATTTTTGTATATCTGGAGAACGGTGAGAGTAGAAGTTTCTGAATTTGGTCCAAGTGCCTTCGTAGTTAAAACAAATCATCAGTCAAGTGGGCATGGCACCTGCTATTAAAAGTACATATTGACTTTTGTATATGTATCTTGAGAACAGTTAAAAGTAAAAGTCTCTTAACATCGCCCAATAACTTTGTTGCTAATATTTTGTTGCTAGCTTGGTAATGACTTCCCACATGGAATGGCATGTCTCGCTATTACTAACTGCCTGATTTCCATTACTGAGGCCAGTCTGAAGACGATGATGGGTATAACACCCCTTGACGTTTTTATCAAATGTTTACCTGCGAAATCTGCTCTAAGACTTATGGAATCAGCCGGACTCCGCCGCGTTCACATTGGTCACTGCACCATCCTACGGGAAATAAGTGGGCCAATTTTAAGGCGAACAGATTATATGGTAGCTACCCTAAACTTTGGTGTGACCTATGGGACTAGAATACCTATTACCGAGCATTGGACTGTGGAATTTATACTTCAGAGCGGGTACAGAATCAAGTCTTTACCCGGATAAACATGGCCTCTCGGTCTCTCTCAGACTGCAGTTTTTCGATGACTGCACAGTCTTTCGAGCCGAGGCTTATGCCATCGATAGGGAAGCTAAGAGTATTAATATCTACTTCGTGAGTCTTGTATAGATCGATGCTCTCAATTCCAGCATAATTAGGTCGAAATGTCACCGCAGCTGTAAGCGATCACTGGCCCAACTTGACGACACCGTGTTATGATGGGGCGTTGATGCTATGGATATCCGGGATGCTCTGGCTTTTTTTGCTAGTGGAAAGATCCAGGCCTCTTCTGATTTTTGAGATGGAGTCGTTTAGGCTTCTGGTGGATATGATTACTCGCCACTGTATGATCGTAGCTTTAACTAAGGCATCTCGGTGCACATCTTATTCAAAATCTTAACTGTCTCAAAGATATTTCACCGACGAATCTGGTCAATTTTGTCAAGGGTATCGGTTGGCTATCGCTAGGACCACGTAATTTGAACATTCAGGTTTTGGGGAGATTTGCTCGGTCTTCTTTCAGTCTGTACGGGGCGTATTCGCTAGTTACAGGCGACACATGTAACTTAATCTAACTTAGCCTTCCATATGGAATTCGTTACTTAATTCTTGCGGTGTATGAAAAAGAAAATTTGTTTTTGTCAATAATTGTTGTTTATTATTGAGACATGAAATCAATTAATAAAGTAATCATTCGGCGACAGGCCAAATACTTTTGACTTTTATCGTTGATATACATGTGATCATACCATTTCAAAAGATTATTCTGAAGGTGATATTTACTGGTTAAGGCAACATATTTTGCTCCACTATATTTAAGCAAAAGAGCCCATTAAGTATCATAAAATAACTCGTGATAAGAAGCACTAGAACAGATTTAATTATGCGGTCTAATATTATTCACCTTCTCCACAACTTTTAACTAAATTTGCTTAATTAATTTATGTTTAGAATACTAAAATACCACAATACTATTTCCATCTCTATTAATCATTAAGCTATTTATTCAGTTTTCTAGCATTGAAGTTAATTATCTCGTTGACACTCGCATGTAACTCGTTTGGGTTTATTTTTATTTCTTAATTTTTAAGGTTATTTTTCCTTTTTCCAAAACTAATTAATTCATTTAAAAATTATTATAATTTTCTTAATAAAACTTAAACTTATAAAACATGTGCGAGTATGTTTAATCATTGAATTTTAATTAATCATGATATCGTGTTTGTTAATTATCTATCAGAGTACAATAGCTGTGTTAACTGTGGACCAAGCAAATAGAAACAAAAAAGAATTTTAATTTTATTCATGTTTTTTTTTAAGCGATGACAGAATGTGATTTATTTGAATAAAAAAATCTAAGTTTACAATCGTTATTTATTAAGGGCTAAGTGAGAATTAATTATTTTATTAAGTAATACGAGTATACTTGCATTTAATTTTTAACAATGTTAACCAATCGTTGCACAGTGTGTCGCCTAGTACAAGCTAGATGGACTAAATTATTTTCTGACTTATTTTAATAATGTTTATAATAATTTCAACCGTTTTCAGAACTCGGTTTTACCGACAATGAAACAAAAAACAAAATTAATTACAACAAAATATATCTCGTATGTATGTATTTATTTTTTTATGTAACCTATCAACACTATTTCTACTTACATTACATGTGGGCTCAAAAACTAAATCTACGAAGACAGGACGGATAGAGCCTATCCTCTTTCTTGAAATCTCCTTGAGACTGTTAATAACAGGATCAGACATGATAAACAACATGTTAAGCAAGTCTGTATTCGTGACAATACGTGACTGTTTTCGGATATTATTTTGTGGAAATCTTCTGCAATATTTATTGCGATCTTCCTGAGCTACATCAGAAAGTTGACTGATTTGCATCGGCTTAAATTTGAACCAGCGGTTATTTGGAATCTGGCAATACTAATGTCATTCTATTCTGTCACAAAATTCAGTATATTATATCCACTGAACTAAATGTATCGATTTACGCTTGAACAACGTTGGGATTTATTGGAAATTTGTTTCCAACACAAAGACAATTGGTCGGAAATTGAAAAAAAATAAAAAAAATAAAAATTTCAAATCACCTTGTAGGATGAGACTCATTTTCATCGTGGTGGGTACGTTAATAAGCACACTTGCCATATTTGTGGCTCAGATAACTCAAACGTGGTCTTACAGAAGCCAATGCATCCATTAAGAGCGACTGTTTGGTGCGTCTTGTGGAGCGGAGGCATCATTGGCCCATATTTCTTTGAAAATGAGAACGGCGCAACCATTACAGTCAATGGAGACACCTATCGCACCATAACCGATTTTTTTTGCCCGCTCTTCATGGTATTGATGTGAACGATGTTTGGTGGTGCAACTTGCCAACATCTCATGCCGCAATCGATTTGTTGCGTCAACGTTTGATGGCCGTTTAATAAGCTGAAATGGTGATGTAAGTTGGCCGCCGAGAATCTTCGATTTGCCTACACTAAGGGCAGACCTGTTGAGACTGCGTTTCACTCGCTTGTGGGGTATATTGAAAATATCCTCGGATATAGAGGGGGCCTTTAATCGCCTCCGGTGGCACTAAATGTTCATTGGTCTGTGGTAAGATTTATAGGGAGACTCCTGACCAACAGGGTCATTGTCTCCACTATGGAATCAGCTACCGTCTACAGGGTGGCTGAAAGAGGCACTCCACAGGGGGTTCTTCCCCTCCCCTGAGCAATTTGACCGTCGATACTTTGCTCGTAAGGCTTAATACTAATAGATTCAAGACTGCAGCGTATACAGACGATGTTGCTCTAGCTGTGTCGGGAAAATTTCTTGACACAATGTTGCAGCGCTTTTAAACATCTCTGGGCCTTCTCAGTCGGTGAAGTACTGACAGTGGGCTGAACGTTAACCAGGGAAAGACGGAATTGGTACTATTCACGCGCAGGTACAAAGTTCCGTCGTTTTCCCTACCGCCTCTGTACGGCGTTGAGCTAGGACTGTCGGATGACTCGAAGTATCTGGGGATAATCCTGGATTCCAAGCTATCCTGACTCCAAAATACAAGTGCAAGGGCGGTGAGGGCGAATATTACGCTGTACGCCTGTCGTAGGGTCGTTGGAAAGTCCTGGGGTCTAAATCCTAGGAGTTCCAATCGGATATTCAACACGGTGGTTAAGCCTATACTTATGTATGGTGCGGTTGCATGGTGGAGGTCTGTGGAGAAATCCACATATTGCAGGATCTTTGATAGGGCTCTGCGGAGTGCAGCACTGATGATTACAGGTGCGCTCAGGTCCACTCCTTCGAGGGCCTTGTTTGTACTGCTGAACTAGCTTCCAGCGGACCTGATGTCTAAGCAGATGGCGGGTATGTCTGCTATAAGGTTGAGGATGGCAGGGGCATGGTCGGACAGGGTCTACGAGCATGCCGCCATCTTTAAGTATTTGGATACAATCCCTGAAGGGATAGATTACTGCACACCCAAACCCTTCCTGGGCAGAATGTTCTCCGTGTGCATCTTACCAGAACCGGTAATTGGACACGGTACTGCCGGACCACTACAGTGTCTTACAGGCGGAGGTTCGGCGATAAAGAGGGCAGCGGACTGGTTGATGTACTACGGGGTATATGACAGTGATATCCGGATCTGATCAGGCTGCGATCAGGGCTCTCTCCGTTGTCTACTCGACATCGCGACTGGTGTGTGAATGCCGGGCATCTTTCAACGAGATGGCGAGACATTCAAACACCTGGAGGAACTGTGTGGCGTACGGACTTGCGAGGGCTGGCGCTCTCCTCAGAAATGAGGAGATTGACCACTCAGTTGGGATGCCACTCTTCTCTTGCAGACTTATGATCATGCGGTACATGTTGGGTAGGGCACAGCTACGGTGGGATGATGAACCCACGCGCTCTGTATCGAGGCAAATCTGGTGCCGCGACTTAAGCTGCTATTACTGGGCACTGCCTTGTAAATGTAAATAGGAATTGTATACATTTGTATGTGGTCTCGGATCGAATATGTAAGTGGTAAAAATTCTGCTGGGTTTTACAGCAACTAAAAATGTGGTTACTACAAAAAAAAATATTTACCCTTTTATTCATAAAAATATAATCAACATTTCAAAACAGTGTGGCTGTGATTACTGGGTACTGGGTGGCTTGTGCGCATGCTAGGAGATTGGGTCTGCCAGTCATTGAAGGGGTTGTCAGGATGAGGAGGAAGAGGAGACTGTCGACCAAGATCGGCAAGATCTCTTCTTTTGTACTTGCGTCTGGTTGGTTCGGATCACACCGGGACGTGGACATAGGTTGTTTCTGCATTACTGATTGGTATCACAGTGGGATCAATACTGGACCCAGGTGGGCTGGACGTGTCTGGCTACCCGTCGTAACTAACTAAATAAGTGTTATATAAAAAAATGATATTCAAATGACTTAAAGCTGGCATAATTTGGAATTTTTTAACATACGGCTTAACGAAATCGAATAACTCATTTTAAGGCTATCATAGATGTATGAAGCAGACTCAAAAATCTCATATTTAAAAAAAATTATTAAAAAAAAACTTATTCATAGAATCTAAAATGCTGATCATTTTTGAAGAAAGGAGATCATAGCACATCAAAAAAATATAGTGGCTATCCAAGGTCAGAAAATTTTTTTCCATTTGTTGCATGGTGTAATATATAAAAACAAGAAAACTGATATGCAGTTATGTACATTAAACTCTTTTGAAACAATTGTTAAACAAATTGGGTCAATTTCAAACCACCGAAAATTTACTTTTTTCCAGCTAGACTGGCCCTTAGCAACAGTGTGCAACGGTGAATGTTACGCTTGATAAAAAAAATTTGCGCGTGGAAATGGGGAGATTTTTACTTATCGCGTCTTAAATTCCAGGTTTAATAACATTTTGTATTATTTTTTTAATCACTTAACTTTTCTAAGTTACGGGTTGAACAATATTAAAAGTAATAGTATAAAAAAATACTACTTACCCTTGGTTATTTTACCCATCACCACTTCACATTAAACAACAATACGTGAGATGTATTCACATAAGTAGCGCAAATGCAACAAATTTTATATATTTAATTCGACAATATTTTATTCTTATCCTCATAAATGTTTTGTCACATTATTGCTGACAAAATATAAGCTGCCATTATAGTAATCTAAGCATTATAGTAACCTCCTTTAATTTCAAGTTATATAGTATTTCCATTAAGCGAGGAAGTATTGTATAACATGCCAATGTTAAAAAACAAACTTTTCAAATTTATTTCACTTAAAATACCTTGAGGTCTGATTTGTACTTAAAATATTTGAAGATGTATTAGTGCTTTAAAAAATTTATTTCTATTTTTTCTTTTTACCTCTTTTATGAAAATATTTCTGTTGGCCTTTAAAAATAAAGAAATAAAAAAGAAATATTTAAACCATTCAAATATGTATAAATTATTTTCGCATTATTTATGACCTACACACACCATCTATATACTACGTTATATACTACTATACTACGTTCGTCATTTTATAACCCGAGAGCCACTAAACCGACTTACAAGCCAGTACATGCTTTAGACACGTGTACTTTCACTAATGCTTTTGTTCAACTGGGCAGTGCCACGCCCATATAAGATTTTTATTTTTATGTCTGTATCTTTAAAACGGTATTAATAAGAGTTTCTAAATTTGGCACAAATAATTTTGTGGTCAATACAAATCATCAGTAAGTGTGGCAACCCTCTACAAAGTAAATATTGATTTTTGTATATCTAGAGAACGGTAATAGTGAAAGTATCTATATTTGGTCCAAGTAATACTATGGTCAATATAAATCATTACTCAAAAAGTTGGCGGAATTGGATTAGTGGGAGTTGAAACTCCCACACAAAGTAAATATTAATTTTTGTATATCTTTAGAACGATAATAGTGGAAAGTTCTGAATTTGGTCTAATCGATTTGGTGGTCAATACAATCATTAATTCTAATGCATTCCTTTCAATTTTTCTTATGAGGAATACATTTTATAGGTACACAAGACAAAGACTTCCAGCATCGCAGGAAGGGTACCTCTAGTAACATATGTATATTGCGTTTGTTCTAATATTTGTTACACTTAAAAACAGAAACAATTTTAAACACATTGTCTTTAAAATCACTTTGTGATAATCACTCCAATAGCACTTTCTGCGAAACACTTCAGTAACACTTTCTTAATCGAATAGAAGAGCATTCAAACTGTCCATGTAAAACTAGTTATCTATTGTTGTTGTTGTTGTAGTCGCAATTTTGTAAAAATTATTAAAATTATTTTTTAATTAAAAAAAATTTTTAAATTAAATCTAAAGAAATATTATAGAAAGCTGATTAATTTACTTTCAAATTTCTTTTTTCCACTTTTTTAAGCTGACCCTTTATTTACTCATACTTATATATATGTAAGGGGTGTTTTTTATAGAGGAACAGAACTTTAAGTTGGAATAAAACAACGATGGATTATTCAATTGACATGAATTTTATTTATCCGAAAGATAATCTTGTGGCTTTACATTTTAAAGATGACTTCTGGCATATGACCGCCACGGCTAGCGCGGATGTAGTCCAATCTGGACGTCCAATTTTCGATGACTTTTTCCAACATTTGTGGCCGTATATCGGCAATAACACGGCGACTGTTGTCTTCCAAATGGTCAAGCGTTTGTAGCTTTACCGCATAGACCAATGACTTTACATAGCCCCACAGAAAGTAGTCTAGCGGTGTTAAATAACAAGATCTTGGAGGCCAATTCACAGGTCCAAAACGTGAAATTAGGCGGTCACCAAACGTGTCTTTCAATAAATCTATTGTGGCACGAGCTGTGTGACATGCCGTCTTGTGTAAACGACATCTCCTGGACATCATGGTTATTCAATTCAGGAATGAAAAAGTTAGTAATCATGGCTCTATATCGATCACCATTGACTGTAACGTTCTGGCCACCATCGTTTTTGAAAAAGTATGGACCAATGATTCCACCAGCCCATAAAGCCCACCAAACAGCCAGTTTTTCTGGATGTAACGGTGTTTCCACATACACTTGAGGATTACCTTCACTCCAAATGCGGCAGTTTTGTTTGTTTACGTAGCCATTCAACCAGAAGTGCGCTTCATCGCTAAACAAAATTCGCTTATGAAAATCGGGAACAACGGTAATCTCGTTTTGGGCCCACTCGACAAATCTACGCCGGGCATGAGTCTATTCGTGATGAATTGCCAAGCCAAACTGAGAATAAATCGGTCGCCATCTTGAAAAGTAATGCCAACTTAAAATTCTATACCACTATAAAAAACACGCGTATATAGTTCAAACTACTCGAAGGCATCTAAATATATGTTTCGACCATTTTTTAATTGTAGCTTATTCCTCCCGAGCTATGTATGTATGGCTTTTTCCATCTCTTTCTTTAAGCCCTAATTTTTTTATTTACTGCCTGCACCTTTATAGAAGGAAGTGGTAGCCTCGTTGAATCAAGTCATGCTCGACCACACATAACGGACCGGTAGCACATGAACTGGCCATCAAATTCAGAATAAGTGGTCTTGCAAACAAGCCAGAGGCTTCGTCTGAATGCACATTCCCTAAATTTAGTCGGAAACCGGCCCGGCTGCATACATACCTACATACAAACATAAATGCATATACTCATAATACTTTCATATAATTATTTAAAACTTATGCTATAAACACATAGCCGACGGCAGGCTACCAACTACAACCTACAAAAAATAAAATACACACGTTTATATGAATACGATTATTTTGGCAGCAACATAGCTACACAGCTACACGACTACTTTTGCTGCTGTAGCCAACTCAGGCTTATTTCTATCTTGTTTAGCTACAAAATTTACAAAATTTAAATATATAACATTAAAATGGCAAAAAGAATTGATAATAAAAAATTTTAAAGGCTAATGTATTTGTTTTGTGTTGTAATAATATTAATTATATATAAAAATACATATAAAAATGGATTGTGGTTTGTTCGGATGTTTAAAACTTGAAAATGAAAGAACCAAATTGGATACTTGGAAAAGCCAAAAATTTTCAACAGATAGCTCTGTATGTGGTCATTCCTTTATTATTGCCTCTGTTAAGGGTATTTTAATAAGATTTGGCATGTCGATTTAGTGCATATATTCTTAGTTGTGCAGTAAATATAAACGGGGTTGGACAAGTGAGCTTAATGTCTCTAATATAAAATAAATATTGATTTTTGTATATCTTAAGAAAGGTAAATGTAGAAGTTTATGCATTTGGTCAATACAAATTATCAGTCAATGAGTGGGCGCTTAATA
Source organism: Wohlfahrtia magnifica (assembly GCA_023159175.1). NCBI lineage: Eukaryota > Metazoa > Arthropoda > Insecta > Diptera > Sarcophagidae > Wohlfahrtia > Wohlfahrtia magnifica. The sequence continues at coordinate 1,325,271 of JAKWBJ010000187.1, read as the reverse complement.
ATTGGATACATGGGCATGGTACGTACGTATTGATTTTTTTATATCTTGAGATGAAGTTTCCAAATTCGGTCTAAATGACTTGGAAGTCAATATGAATCATCAGTTTAAACGTGGGAAGAATTGGATAAGTAGGCGTCCCATCTTTCATAAATAATTAAAAGTTGTTGTTAAGTTATTGTTATTAATTTTTCTATATTTTGAGAATGGTGATAGTAAAAGTTACTAAATTAGGTTTAAATAACGTCCTGAACAATACACAGAGGCTACAATAGCTAGAGGCTATCTTAAATGTTTGAACTTGAACTGAATGGTACTAAAATGAAGAAAAAGAGTTAAAAATTATAACTAAGGTAATAATTAAAGAAAATTACAGAGTTATTGGTAGCGAAGCACGCCGGGTTTTAGCTAGTAAAAATATAAAGAAAAATAATTTTAAATTTTTTTTATCAAAGCATATTTTTTTTTTTTTTTTTTTTTTGATCGTTTCCAATATATTTAAGTAGCTGACTACACGACGGCAATTGTGTCCGTGTAGCCGTGTAGCCTGCCGTCGTCTAAGTGCTTATAGCATTATAATTAGAGAACTGTTTTTAAATTAAAAAAAATGTAATTATAATTTTATATTTTTATAAAATTTTTGACATGTTGTCATTAAAAAGCTTGTTCCGTTAAAGACTTCAATCAAGAAAACAATTGAACATACCTTAAACTAATATCCGTACTCTGACTTTTACGTGTTTTGGAAAAAGTTTAAATTTTAAAACAACGTTATGTTATGCGTTTTCAAACCAATTCAATGAAATGTTTCCCATTTACCGCAATTGCAATCATGAATAATTTTCCCATGAAATGCTTTCTGATTATTCAGTGGGCAATGATAGCCTTGTCAGAATTCCCCTGATCGTTGATAGTACTTTTCCTCGAAATTTGTTTTCTTTTCCCATTGATTTGTTCACATCATTTTTGTAGGGGAGTTGCATTTATCATTTAAGTATTTATTTCTTTTATTAGATAATTAAGGTTTTTGCTAACTTATTTTAAGACTAGAAGTGTTAATAAAGTGCAAAACAAAATATGTAATTCACTATAAAATGCAGAGAAAAAGACTTATTTCCTGTAGTTTAAGAGACGTGTTGGCTGAATTTGAAAATTCGCTGACAAACAAAAATATATCGACAACAACGGAATCGACGACCTCATCCGAGACATCACATTCTTCGCCACTACCGAATATGGCGTTAAATCCATCCTCATCTTGCTCTTTATCGGTTCCACTTAGTTCTTTTTGTTGATTTTTAATCGTATTTGATAGAAATTCATCGATGGACATGTCATCGGCATAAATATACACTTTTAGTTTTAATTTTCTATTTTTTTTTTTTGCGTTTAAGCCATAAGTTTAAGCCATTTTTAAATTGTTCTGTTTGGCCGTTGTCACCAATTTCTTTCCGCTCATCTTGCTGAAGAAAAGTTTGTTTTGTTTCTTCTCTTCCAGCTTTTGTTTGTGCAATCTTTGCATGTTAATTGGTTTGTAGGAGCTCGTTTTAATTCTAATTATTTTTTATTCGATTTTTTTAATAATGATCATTTTTTATTTATTTTTATTATTTTTAAGGGAAACTGTTTATTTTAAAAGTTAATCATTAGGGTTTAATTTGCTTCTAATAGCCTATTTATAGGCTATCGTAAATAGTTTCTCACTCGTAATGTTTTCCCCTTTCCAACAATTGCAATAATGAATAATTTTCTCATAAAATATTTTCCCCTTTTCAGATTATTCAATGGGGAATGATAGCCCTGTAAAAATTGCCCTGATCGTGAATAGCATTTACCCTCGAAATTTGTTCCTTTTCCCATAGATTCATTCACATCATTTTTGTTGTGGAGTTTCATTTATCATTTAAGTATTTATTCCTTTTTATTAGATAATTAAAGTTTTTATCAACTTGTTTTAAGACTGGAAGTGTTAACAAAGTGCAAAACAACAACTACCGAATAATGGCAACACATCCATCCTCATCTTGCTCTACATCGCTCCCACCCAGTTCTATGTTTTGTTGATTTTTAATTTTATTTGATAGAAATTGTTCAATGGGTATGTCATCGGGTATAATATAAACTTTTAGTTTTATCTTCCTATCTTTTTGGCGTTTAAGCCATTTTTAAAGTGTTACTGTTTGGCGAGAGTTACCAGTTTCTTTTCGTCCATCTTGCTTATGAAAAGTACACGGTTATAATGTTTCTTCTTTTCCAGCCTTTGTTTGTGCAATTCTTTGTATGACAATTGCTTTGCAGGAGCTTGTTATGCCTTTAATTTGTTTCCATTCAATTTTACCGTTTTGCGTAACATTTTACTTTTCAATAAAAATTCAGAAATTTTTTCTTTATTTATTTTTATTAACATTCAACGTAAAATGATAGCTTATGTATTAAAAGGGAACAGAAATTTCATGGGAGATTCACAATAGCAATTTTCTATTCGGGGGGAATGAAAATTTCATGGGAACAGAAATTTTCCATCTTATTCATGATAGGCGTGATATGTATAAGAAACTAAGCATTGGAAGGTATATTTTAGTATAGGGTAAAATATAGTCAAGCTTGATCGACTGTATATTTTTGCTATTTAATATTGTATTTTAAGGTTGTTTCTTTACAGCAACATCTTTTTTAAATTTGAAGCTGTTTTTGAAAAAACGCTTAATTTTTATTATTGAAAATAGACAACAATAAGCATCTTAAAGTAGCAGTGATGATGACTGTGATATAAATTTTAGAGAGAAAATTTGTGTTAAAATATTACAATGAATAATTTTTAATAAATAAATAAAAATTCACATCTTTAAATTGGTTTAAGTAAATATTAATTTTTTTAAGATTTCAAACTATTATTTAGAGTTTAGCAATCAATTAATGGTCAAATACTCAGGCATAGCCATGAAGTTTTATTATTTTTATATTTTAATAGAAATTAGCAAATGATACACAATAAAACGTAACATTGTATTTGCACATTGAATTTAAATATAAATAAAAAGAAAAAGAAAAAAATGCAAATAATTATTAAAGATGATATTGATGAAAAATATATTTTGATTTGAAAGGTCTTGGCAATTATAAGTTTTTCTCGATACCTTGATACCAACCAAAAATATTTGATGACAAGCACGAGCATCAGAGTTATATTCAGTAGCTACGAGTATTAACAGTGTTGCCCACATTTGTATTAATGACAAATAAAGCTTAGCAATAAGCATAAATTTTCTAAAAAATTAATGAGTTTTAATGGATTTTTTTTAGCAAATATAATCAGGTTTATTCTCTAGTAAATATATTTTATAAAATATCTTAAAATTCACTCTCATTAATACTACTTTCATTTAGAGAAATGATTTCCTAGAACACACCGGTTTCAAGTCATTAAAATCAAATTAAATCTATAACCCACATTGCTTCTCCATAAAATTTTTAGTTGAATTGAAGGCGAGTATTCGAATCTGGTTTCACTCCAATTATGTTTTATTCTAATTTGTTTAGGTAACACTCTAGCTATTCTATTTTTATACAAGAAATCGAAATTTGAACAAACAAAAATACTATTATATAATTTTTAATGTTTTTTTTTCCTTTAAACAAATACTTATGTATTTACATAAATACATAAATAATTAATTTGTTTTTTCTTAAAAGCAAAAAAAATGAATTTAAAATCTCATTAAATCTTGACTATTCCCTTTCTAATTCTAAGAATAAAAAAAAATTGTCAATTTAAAACTTTTAAAATCATTTAAATGTGCACATGTGTGTGTGCATATATACATAAATTTATTTATTCAAAAGAATTCATGAAACCTTGTCAAATAGGTATTAAATATTCAAATTTAGAAATTAAAAAAAATATACATACATGTATATACCCTGTAAAAAATGCCAATAGTGAAATATTAGTGATTTATTAAAGACATTGTCACAAGTACTACTGACCATGTGTACCCCAGTCAACATAATCATCTATGAACATTTAACATTAGCTTGTCATTGAAAATCCACCAGTAGATTTTAGCACTATTGACAAGGTAGTTCTTATGCAATCATATAGAGACATTTGAACCAAACATTCACTAGTCCATTTTAGTGACTGTATTGACGCATTAATTGTCTATGTCACCAAAAATACCCTAGAACTGTTGTCTCTACATGTTAACTAGATCAGTCGTCGCTAGAAAAAGTATATTGACATACAGATATTTGGTTCTAGGCTGACTACAGGGTATGTATATGAAACTGTTAACTTTAGATAAACAGCTTAAATAGTGTTAAATTATTTTCAGAATTTTTTACGATCAAAAATTTTAATTAAGGACTCCACCTTGCACACAATGTTGTGTAGGTCAAATTTCAGATACAATAGCACAGTTTCCTTTTACGAGGGGTACTAAAGGGTCCGCCAAATAAATTTTTTGAAAATGCTATAAAAAAAAACTACTGAATATTTTCTCAAATTTCTTTTTTTATTTGAAATTACAATCCTTCCGGTTAATAATGGAAAATAATTTCATTCAAATGGCTGCCTCGGCTGGCCATGCAGTAGCCTACACGATCGGTCCAATTTTTAAGCTTCACGAATATTGTCCTTTGAAGCGTCAATTGTCTCTGGCTTGTTGGCGGAACACTTATCTTTGACGGCACCCCACAAATAATAGTCCAACGGTGTCAAATCGTAGCTCCGAGGTGGCTAAACGACATCAGCTCTGCGGCTGATAATGCGATCTTCAAAAACAGGGCCCAAAACATCGAGTGTAGCTTCGGCTGTGTGGCACGTAGCGCCGTCCTGTTAAAACCTAATGTTGCTAATATCCTCCTCTTCAATTTTTGTACACAAAAATTCATTCAGCATGGCCCGATAACGATCGCCATTGACTGTAACGGCCACTTCTTGCTCATTTTCGAAGAAAAATGGCCCAATTATACCTCTGGGCCAAAATCCACACCAAACAGTGACTCGTCTTGGGTGTATAGGCTTTTCAATGTATGTGTGCGGGTTTTCTGTGCCCCAAATGCGACAATTTTGCTTGTTTACATACCCGCCAAGATCAAAATGAGCTTCATCTGAAAAGATGATTTTTTTTCTTCTGTAAGTCGATCGCAGGCCCAGATTCCCAGCGTTGTTCAAGCGTATACACAACCATATTCGTTCAGCGGAAGGATAAAACTAATTATCTGTCAAATCAGACATGAGCTAAGTGTTACCATTCACGAAATAAGCACTAGTTGAAAAAAAAAAGCGTTAGATGGCGGACCCTTTATTTATATTTCGGAAACTAGCAACACTAATCTCTATAGCTAAAATCTAGTAACAGTATAATAAAGTTTGACCGTTTTTAGTATTAACGTACTCACAACGTTTTCATGTAGAAGTGCTATTTGTTTTGTTTACAGCGAGTTAAAAAAATCAATTTTGCCAAAAACTGGAAATTTCACGAGAAGATTTTCGTTGGATTATTTTTCAAAGCTTTCGACTTGGATTATTTCAACAAGAATGTGTCGATGAACTCAGTTCTTTGTATCGAAAAGTGAATTCAATCGTGGTCGTAGTTCGTTCGTAGACGAATTCCGTGATGATCGTCCAAAATCGGTTGTTGAGCCACAAAACATTGATAAACTGATAATGCAAGATTGTCATGTGACAAATTATGAAAAAGAGGCATCCTTGCACATTCGTTCAACTTCAATACATATGATTTTGCATGAACACTTAGTTGTAAAAAATATTTGTTCTTGATGGATACCCTATAATTTATCAATCGCTCAAAAAACAAAAAAGATGCTCGCGGTCGATTGGTGTAAAGAAATTATTGAAAAGTTCGACCAAAGTGCTTCAAAAGACGTGTATAAAATCCTGACAGGAGACGAATCATGGATTCTTCTTGTTCCTGAAAATCAAAAGTAAGCTGGCTATCAACGACTTACAAACGCCGAAGGAGCAGTTGAAGCGTTCAAAAACCATGTTTTGTAGATGTCTCAAAAGGAATAGAAGAACTGCTTTGAGAAACGGTTTGAACGCCATTTTCATATTTATTATTATTTACTATTCGTGGAATAAAAATGGTATCCCTTGTACTAAACATTTTTAACACAACTGTGTTATAAAACTATAGTCGATTTTACACACCGTTTTACACGCCGTCAGATAAGCCATTATACACAGTTCTTAAGACGCCCGCCTACCAACAAAGACAATTTTCAACAGCGGTATCACCTCATAACATTGCTAGCGACTATTTATAAGTATTTACGCTATGAAAAACTTATCTAACTAATGCATCTGTAGTTCGGAGCCGGCGTCAAACTGTAAGTCCGTTTCAATGAGTCTAAAAATAAAATCGGGTGCAACTTATTGCTTAAGATAAGTTGCCCTTTGTTCCACTTGGTATGTTGCGGGAATTATGTATGTGCATATATGTCAATAATACCCTAACATGGAAAAGACAAATATATCTTAATCGCCGACTTACATGGTGTAAGTTCGCTGATAGGCAGAAGCTTAGGTTTACGTTTCGATTCATCTACTTTACAAGATAACTATAAAACCATTATCTTGCTATGCGATCCATTTATAGGGCTCAAATATACACAAAGATCTCAATGTGCCCCTATTAAAAACGAAAATATCTAAACATGCTGATTCCAATTTGACTAAACTGGAATCACATCCAAATACTTTAGATCATAATATCTTATGTAACAGAGCTCACGACGCACAATAAGATTATTTGTGCTTAAAGTTGGTATCAATTCGGGGAGCCTTTCTCAAGAACTAAATTCAGTGGATTTCGATCTATTTTAGTTATAAATGTATAAATAAATAGTTTTCTGCATACTTTAGTGGAAATTTTTATCTTTCTCCTCTTTTTTATTTTTTTTTTTTCTCAATACTGTTTAAATATTAATAATCTCAGCGCTTATTGTGAAAAATTATTACCTTTTTTTCTTTTATGAAAAAGTATATTGGAAATAATAGGATCGAAAGTCACTAGAAGTCTTAAAAATATATATTCATTAGAAAAAATTTTCCGGAAACTGTTACCATTATTACGTACATTCGCTTTATTAAATTGACATCAAGGTTTGTTATTCGTGCCAAAATGTCTGCATTTTGGAAGAAACGCCTTGAAGTGTTGCCAATTTCCAAACCTATTTGGCGCCAAAACTCACCTCGGATACGCGCTTTGTTAATCGAAACAATTCGCATTTCATCTTCAGAACTAGCGTGTCACTTCATTATTGGAAGTTTATACAATAAATGAAGAAGCAATTCGAAGAATCGAATCCATCCATGAAGTATTGAAAGGCCGGGTTTTTACTGACTTAAAATAATATTTTAGTTATTTATTAAAGGCCCCAATTGCCTATGTGGTTCATAAAAATACTCTGTTATAATTGACAGCAAGTACTTTTAATACATACTTACGTATTTCATGTATCTACAGGGTGTCCGCCATGAAGGTATACTACTTTCTTTATTTATAATTTTCGATTCTATGAAAGAGAATGGATCTTATAATGATAAATATATTATTTAATGTCGGCAATTATGTATGGAATACGATATCAGATAAATGCCCGCCTCTGTTAGCCCCACAAATGCGACCCCTTTTAAGTACATTTTTCATTACATTCTCATACATTTCACGCGGTATTTCATTAATTTCTTTACGAATATTTTGTTTTAATTGCGCCAGCGTTTCTGGTTTGTTTGCATAAATCTTGCTTTTCAGACATCCCCATAAAAAGAAGTCCAGAGCAGTCAAATCAGGCGACCGTGGAGGCCAATCAACATCACAATTCCTTGTAATAATTTATTATGGAAAGAGGTCTCGCAATAATTCCATTGTAATCCTGGCTGTATGCGATGTGGCACCGTCTTAAAAAAGTTAAAAAGTTTGCAATCATATCACGATATCGCTCACTATTGACAGTTACCGTTGCGCCGTTTTCAGTTTCAAAGAAGTAAGGTCCAATAATTCCTCCTGACTAAATTGCTCACCAGACTATCACTTTTAATGAATGCAAAGGTGACTGATGAATAATTTGAGGGTTTTCCATTGCCCAGAACCGACTATTCTTATTCACATAACCACATAACCATTCAAATGAAAATGTGCCTCGTCACTCATTATGATTTTTTCATGAAAATCGATGATTGATTTTGATCAAATGTTTTAACGATTAAAACACATTGGTTTGAATATTTTTCCATAATAAATTTGCCACGCCTCTACTTCACGACTACCAAATATGAACTATCACTTTGGCGGTAAAACAAAGTAGTATCCTTCCCGGCGGACACCCTGTACAAAAATAAATCAATTTATTTTTAAAAGGAGCAAATATGAGCAAGATTTTTTTTCACCAGTAGTTGATGGAATGTTTGTATTTTTAGGAAAACTAAAAAACTTCGCTAAACTTTGCTTAACTCACTACTCTAAGTCCATATATTTGCCAAAAATTACTGATTTTTAGCCTAAAATATGTGTACATTGACTAAATATAAAAATAAAAAAACAAAAATAGTCTCACTAACCTGAAGTTATGGTTCCATTATTACTTTTCACATTATCCTTAAAAACACTATAGAAATTTGATTTTGAAAAGTAAAAAAATCCGTGTTTTTACTTTTATTTAAAAAAACTCTTACTTTGGAAGAACGTAGCAGCATAACGGAAAATGATACCCAAAATATTTAAATGCTTAGCGATGTAGAAAGTTATCTACTTTAACTTGATATAAATTTTTGTACTGTTTTCTGAAATTTTTTTTAATTAATTCCCATTTTTGATATCAAATACCTCAATGTGCGTCGCGATACTACAAGTTTGATCCAAAGTCGAGAAGGAAAAATTATTATTATTTCAGATTACTGTTGTTCTTATAAGAAGCATAGGACATCAGCGATACTGTTTCATATGTGTCTATCCGACGCTTTAGCTTTCAGCTTGTTCCACGGTCGTCCTCTAAATTCAGTTGCCTGCGCCATGAATTGGACGCCCTTTTCTGCGGTTTCCTTGTGGGTTTCACGCAACGGAGTTTCTGTATTTATTGCCTTTGCAGAGGGTCTGTTCAATCCACCTACATTTTCTCTTTACAATCTCATTTGCAACAGGCATTTGTCCAGCTTCACGCTTTTGTTCGTGGACAAAATATTCTTTATATTCCACGGAGCTATCGATTTATGAAGACTTGTAGAACATTAAAGTAGTATCTGATGCGTTCCACGACTGGCAGCGATAGAAGGCACCTGACTTGACGTACATATGTATTGAAGCGATTTATCACGTCTTCTTTTAAGCTACCAGTTGGTACTATGATGCTACCGAGATGCAAAATGTTTCGACCTCTTCAATAATTTGTTGGCTCCCAACTAAAACAGAAACCATATATAATTTTTGGTGTAAAAAGAAGATCGATCTGGTCAGAAAGTCAATTAAAAAGTGGATGACATTTTACAACTAGTGTAGCAAGCAGACAGGAGGCACTAAATATTACATGCATATAAAAACACGACAGCTTGCAATCATTTAAAAAAGGTGCCACATGAATTAACGCAAAGAGACATTATAGTGTTGGCTGCAATTTATCTTTAAACCCGTTACCCATTGGCATATTTGTCCGACATTGTCACTGTAATATATTCATCGGTGAATCATCTTCAGAGCATAAGTATCAAGTCGAAATTTGGTCGTAAATGAAAAAATTTCATTAATTAACCCTCATGACAATGACACAAACAAAGGAACACCATACTAAAAAAATGAAATATAGCGACATTGTCTGCTATGAGTCGACTACATACTGAAATTTCACAACATTGTCTGTTATGAGTCGACTACATGCTGAACTATGCAATATTTTGTCTGCTACATCTCCCCGTTAACGAATAAAGCATTAATGGTTATCAATGATTTTGTCTTTTAGGACTGACTAATTCATAGTGTCTGCAACACAAAACCGATTTCTGTCAGCTATGAAAATTTGAACAGTTACTTTAAAAATTCATGCATGACATCAAAGAAAATTCATCTTCAGTCATTTTCATCGTTTCTCTTAATGATTCACTATGACTTTCGCCTACGGTTCAAGTGTCAAATTGTTTAAAAAGCTACCACCTTATAGCAACGAAATTATAACCATAAAGGTATCATAACCTCTATTACAGAAACTTTATCTAGAATAGTGTCTACACGTTTACTGATAGCAAGGTGGTCATAAGCTCTCTAAAAAGTGTACACAGCACGTCTAAAATTGTTAAGAAATGTCTGGTTTCTCTGGAGAAGATAGCGGGACATTGAACGATTACCCTTAAGTTGGTTTTTGGTCTTGAAAACACAAAAGGTAACTGCATGGTAGGTGGATATACGAAGGGAAGTATTACTTTGGATTTTTACGGTTCAATAGAAGACATCGGCATTTCCTTTAAGAAAAATAAACGCACAAATTTCAGCTCAAACTGAATAAACGATGGCTTAAAAGAAGCCTCTTGCTAATAGACCAAAAACACCTGACCAAACTTAAGATGAACAGTCAAACAACAAGTATTGAAACTGCCTGGAATTCATATAGGAAACCAACGAGCCATTGGGCTCTTGGCACATAGAGACCAATGATGCCTTATAACGATTTCTACAGAAGCTTCAATGATAAAAAGATAGCTTCTCTGTCATTGCACTGTGTTTAAGGAGGATTTAAGGCTAACACTGCATGTTCAAATAAAATTGAATGACCATAACAGACCCGCAGTGGGCGATGTAAATAAAATACTCGCCTCTATAATATCAACAGGATAGCTGAGATGGCCAGGGTATTTAGAACATTAGCATGACGGAAACATATTTTAACACAACGAGACTTCTTCATTGTAATCAAATGAGCAGGCCTAACCTAAATAGGTTAGGTGGCTAGTTAACCGAAAAAGTGATCAACTACAATTAACACCAATGTACCGTTTTGGAAAAAGAAAAAAATGAAAAACGGGGATTACCACCCCGAGCTATTTATAAAATGAAGAAGATCGGTGGAATACAGGTACCCCAAAGTAACTAAATCGTCTGACATGGACATTCACAGAGAAGGTGAAAGATTGTTTCCGCCTCAGAAGTGCTTCTGCAGCTTTTGTAGTGAAGGTTAAAAGTCATTTTCATCGCGAGCGTTCCGATCGTCCAATTACTATGAGTTTAGAAATAGAGTGACGACGGATTCTCAGAAGTTTCAGTGTCCTGCCATTGTCATACTGCAGTCCACCTAAACTAATCTACTATTATGCCGTATACTGAACTTGGGTTTTTCAAAAAGTTATTTGTAAAGAGATATCTGAGTTACACAAAAAACGGTTTTTTTATGATAAAAGCTGTACTTAAAGCCAAACATGTTTTTTCTTCAATAGATTTTTTCCTTCTACTCTTTCGAAACTAACTTACCCTTCATAACCAGCTAAATTACTGGCAAATGTCAATGTGAACATCAGTGCCACAGCGGCGAATATTTGAAAAGATATTTTTAATTTATTTATGGAAATCATTTTTGTACAGTTTTCTAAGTTAAATGCTAAACTTAGAATATTATTTATATGCAAATTATTATGTTAATTTTACTAATTTTATTATTTATAAATTTAATAAAAGTATTAATATTTTTTATGGCTTCATTAAAGCACATGTGTGGTTGTTTAGTAATCGTATTTAGCACCTTAACACACTGTTTTAAAGCATTGGATGATGCATTTTCAGCTCAAAAGCAAAAATTGAACACAATTTTTATTAAAAAAAAATTATTTCTTTTTGTATAATCTATTAAATCCACATTTTATTTCGTTTTTTTACTATTTACACTACTATTGTGCTATGAGGCTATTTTCTATATGAATGATTAAATAATTTATTTTTACTTTTTTTCTTCCTTATTTTCTTTTATTTTTTATTTCAGTTTTTTTTTTTTTTTTTGTATTCCAAAATAAATGTTGTTATTGGTGTTAACGTTATTAAATAGATAATTAATAAAATATAATTGTTATTTTATAGCAAAAGATCAAGTTAAGCGATTTCCGTCTGATACGCTTATGTTAACGCGACCGACTAATAATCATGCAAAAGTTTAACTTAGAAAGAAGACGTTACCAAAATATATTTTTATTTTCTATTCGTTAAAATAATTTAATTTTTTTATTTTTATTTTTTATTTTAAACTCAATCAAAGCGATTTGACTGTAAATTATATTCAAAAAATAATAATAAAATTAAAAAAAGAGTAGTTATAGGAACAATACCACAATTATACGTTAAAATAGCAACAAACTTATCTTATATTATGAATTATTAAACCTGGTGGTGGTGGTGGTAGTGATGCTGAGTGTCAAGGTTAAGAGAAGTAAACATCTTGTCCATCGCTATCTAACCATCCATCCATCCATATAGTATTTGTCTCATACAGTAAATCGATATATTTTGATATACGAGTGTTAAGATAAATTTACCTTTATTTGTATTCGTAAATGAATCGTGTTTTCGAGTAGTCTGTCTGTCTGTGTCCTATTGTTGTCTGTAAACTTGTCTCGTCGCTGTTTTATATTTTATATCATCACATTGACCGTTAAAGTCTGGCGGTTTTAAGCTTTGGTTGTCATTCAATCAATTTTTTTTTCTATACTCTATAGCCAGCGCTTAAAGGTACAATATTATTAATTTGAATAGGCTTAACGGAAATGTTGGTTGGCTATCAGACCTAATTAAAAAAAAAAAACAATCTTTACAACTGAAGAAAAAGAGTAAACCCTATAACACAACGTTAAGTGTCTTCACATAAGAGCATCGAAGCAAAACAATAGAAAACTAATGAACGGCATTTATGTTTTAAAGCTGATATCTGCTAAATAGGGTTGCCAGATTCAGCATTTACAAATTGTCATTAGATGACTCTAAAATTTAATATATCTGGTAATATTGATTGCATCAGGCAACACTGTAGCTTGTTTGATATATCAGAATGATTGTGGGCGATAAAAAGTGCATCATGTACGACAATAATATGCTAAAAAGTTAATGGATGAAGCAAGATTCATAGACGGTGTCAAAGTTAGAATTCACACCAAGAAAGGTAATGCGTGTGTCTGGTGGAAGTGTATGGAAATTGTCAACTATCAGCTCTACAACCTGGTCAGCTGTCAACAGTTAACGGGATTAAAGCAAACAATACAATTTAAAACGGTCAAAATTAATCAACGGAAAAAATGTTGTGTTCCATCATGATAATGCCAGACAACACACATTTTGGATAACCCGCCAGAAACTGAAAGAGCTTGCCTGGGAAGTTTTGACGCATCCACCATATAGCCTATATCTTGCACCTTCAGATCATAATTTTATCCGATCTCTGCAGAACTTTTTTAATGATGTAAATTTAAAGCAGAAGCCTCCAAAACGCAATTGGTTCTCTTTTAAGCTCAGATGTTTTACATTGATGGTTTATTGAAGATCGGTTTAAATATAGGTAAGCGTTCAAATTATGGTCAATTTGTAAACGAACTTTTGCGAACACCTACATATGTTAAAAGTTTAAGAATATTTTAGAGAAACTGAACTAGGAAATTCACTAAATAAAACATAAAAAAAATCTTGACTAATTATAATTTTTCTTGGTTCTGAACAAGGTGTAATAATTCTTGTAAACCGAAATCAAGGCCATCTGGCAACCCTAATGACTACCACAACTGACCAGCTCTTACCTAGAGCATATAGTCAATCCAACTTTTTACCACTTTTTTCAAAGTCAAATCGCGCTACATTGATGACCAAGAAACTGATCTATTTCATGAAATATCATTAACATCAAAATAATATACAAATACACATATGTATGTACATACATACATAATTTCCGCAACATTCCAAATGGAACAACATTCCATTTTTACACACATTGAAAGGGTCCTACAGTTTAACGTTGTTTCCGAACGGCAGATGTATTAGTTAGAAAAATTGATCAGATGGTCTGGCCTACAGCGGCACAAAATAAGGTTGCAATAACATGATTGTTTCGTGATATATATGGCACGTTGAGCATCCATCGATATCATACATAATTTACTGTAAAGTAGCTGCCTATTGGATGGCAATACGCACTAAATAGCCAATTTTTATGATTTTTTTATATTGATCTGCCAATTTAAATAGTTTTTTGTTCTTCAAACAGGCCATAGATTTAAAAAAAAATGCTGCTTTCCTAATGAACACCATCAGATCTAAAACTGAAATGGTGGATATGTCTCCCAATGAGACCCTATATTTACCTAAACATTTCCACCAAAAGCTATCAAAAACCAAACATTCACACAATATGTGCTCCGCTGTCTCTGATGCCTGTGAACACACAGGACTGACTGCCGTCATAGAATGGCAAAGTCCACTCTGAGCATTCCAGTATTTCAAGCATCTGGCAATATCCCAATCCTGGATTAGGTTGGGCTGGTAGTAAGGACCGGATCGATATAGGGCGGAACATTTTCTAGTCAATGTGTCCGCTGATTAATTACCATCTATCCCACAGTGTCAGGTACACAAAACAACTGGACTTTATTGCTAAGCGAAAGCCTTTGAGGACTATAATAAGGTTTTTCAAAAGTTCCGATCATCTATGCGGTACTTAACTTCGTTCCAGTTCAGACGCGCAAACAGCAGCTTTTTCACTGCTAGAAGATGCGTAGTATCTTCAGGCATCTGTTGATGAAATAGTGCAACCTTCCCATCCATATAGAAGAGTAGATCTTACGCTGGAATTGAATATTCTTAGTTCTGTTCTTCGCGATATGTTTGTTGAAGACCAAACTTGATTCAGCTGTGCGAATGTGTTTCTTGTTCTATTGATTCGGTGGGTTATATCAGCCGATATTCTACCTGATTTGTAGATTAGACTGCCCAGATAGCGAAACAAAGATAGTTCCTTGACTTTCTGGCCTTAGATAACGAATTTCCGCACTATGATGCAGTTGATTCGTAATGATTTGGTTTTGTTTATATGTATTCATTCTCAATCCAGCTTACTGCGCAGCTTGCCCGCATTTCGGAGAATATCTGACTTTACAGGCAAATATCATCTGCGTAGTCCAAATCCTCCAAATGACCTTTCAATTCTCCTGCTATATGTTATGATGCTATTTTAAAGACGCAGTTGAACAATAGAGATAATAGTACACATCATTTTTCGACTGCAATGCTGTTGCTCATCTGATTTTCATGTAGCATTGTTGTATAAAGCTCTGATTAGCCGGACTAGCATTATATACCGACGAGTGGTCAAGGGTATCAAAGGCCTTCTCAAAATCGATTAATACTAGGAATAGCGGTAAATTCCATTCCACTGACTCTTCTACGAAGATCATGAAACTGTTTACATGATCAACGCAGAATCTTTCGGGACTAAAGCTCGCTTGCTTACAACTTAAAATAAGTAGAATTGGTGCAGACAGCCTTTTGTTTATGATTTGAGCGATTGTTTAATTCACCATACCTAGTAAGGTGGTGCTCCTCCAGCTCTTTGAAATAGTCAGATCGCCTTTTTGGGAAAGTCAATTATCTCACCCTTTTTGAGCCTCACAGGAATGACACTATGATAGGATGTAATAATTGTGCACTGCTGTTACAATCTACCAGGAGATTTATTAAACCTCAAGTATCCTAGTGACTTTATTGTTACTTATTGTGTGTATAGGTATATTGTTATTTACATTGTAATGAATAATTTATCAAACAGATCACCCTGCCAAGGCTGTATTTATTTGAACAATGTTGCCAACACAACAATGAATCAGATATGTACTAAAACTTTACATTTGAATTAACGGCAACCGAATAGTATGTTGCGGAACTAATGGCAATGAACCATATAAGCCGTGACATTCTCCTTAGTCAGTCAGTCATAAGTTCGCAATCAAAAAATAAAGTTGTGTATTAAGTGTTGAGTAAATTTGTGCATTAAGTGGAAGTTAAATAAGAAAAAAGAAACTCAAACGTTTTAAAAAAGTTAAAACGTAGCAATATAATACAAAAACAGTCGACCAATTCCTAAATAAGTAATTCTATGTTTTTTAATAATAAATTTGAAATTTTTTGTGAAAATAATTGTTTTACGATTACCAAATCGTAAGATTGCCACGCATTTGTTTTCAAAGAGATAAATTAACGCTTTAATGTTGGTCGTCATGCGATTCTTGAAACTTGTTTTTGCGCCAAACACTGTGTCAACAACTACAAATTAATTAATATTGATTAATTTTATAATTTTATTTAGATTTTGTTTGAATTTCTAATTCATTCACTTTTTAATTTCTTCCATGTCAGACAGGTTTTTGAATGTTTCCGTCATTTCTTCTGAAATATTTACGTGTTCGTATTTAATTCTGCATAGAATTTTTTAATTGTATTTTTACCTTTTTGGGAAGAAACTGGATCTTTTTTTAATGGTTAGATAAGTAACAAAAAAATTAACGAATTTTAGAGTTAAAAACAACAAATTCGAATATCTTGTTGTGTCCGCTTGTCTGTCAAGTTTATTTCTAATAGATTTATCTCTCACTTGTGTAGTAGATACGATGACTTTAATTTCTTTACTTTTATTAAAGCTATGTGTGGTAGTTTATTCGAATCGCCTAATCGTTATAATCGGTTATAGGTATTCAAAAAAAAAAAAAAAAAAAAAAAAAAAAACGATAAGATATCGTGTTGGTGTTCAGCTTGAAAAATGAAACTGTAAATTCATTAGCGTGTAAAAGCTTGCCATTTCATACGGGCTTAATATTATTTTTTTCTAGTTTTGTGTAATAAATATTAACATTTTTTATTGTATAGTCTTCTTACTTAATGACATTAATCAATAGTATTCAAGCATCGTTAGCGATGAGGGTTAGTAAGTTCAACAACATCTGCTTAACGGCGTTGAGGTACCTTCACATACACTCAAATACCCCGTACAGCTGTTGAAGGTTATTGTGATTAGAAATTAAATCAATGTTTACTTTTATTTAAAAAGAAAAACACAATTTATAGAAAGAAAAATAGTCGAACCATAGCGATTTACACACATAAGAGGGCTAGAGGCATGATTTGGCGCTCAGGCCTGCCATCACCTATTGGCCGTGATGAAACCTACTCTACTTCACTGTGCTAAAGTGATGGACGATATGTAAGCATCACTGTTATTTTAGACTGATAGACAAGATTTGCGGGCAGGCAGCTGCCCTGTTCACCAGTGTATTCTATTCCACTCCAACCAAAGCCAAACAATGGTTTGATAAACATTATCCGAACTCTGCTTCATCGAGAGAAATGGTCGAAAAGTGGATTGCTGAATTTAAATGTGGTCGTATCAACACAAATGATGCAGAGCACAGTGGACGCCCAATTGCGATTGTTATATCAGAAAACATATAAAAAAATTCACAAATTGGTTATGAAAGATCGCAAATTAAAGGTGCACGAGCTAGTTGACATTGTAAAGGTATCAGATAGTTTAGTTTTTACCATTTTACACTAACATTTAGGTATGTGAAAGTTCTTTTCAAAGTAGGTGCCGCGTAAGCTTACTAATCGATGAAAATCGGACAAAATTAAATGAATAGGGCTTTGAATTGCTTATCCACCCACCGTTTTCTCCAGATTTAGCCCCAGCGACTTTTTCCTGTTTTCAAATCTTAAGAGAATGATTGCTGGAAAGAAATATAAGTCCAATGATGAAGTAAACGCTGAAATTGAAGCCTATTTTGACGAGAAAGAGAAACCGTGCTATGAAAGTGTTATCGAAAAGTTGGATAATCGCTCTACGCATTGTATCGACCTCAAAGGCAACTATGTTGAATAATAAAATCGAGTTTTGTCAAAAAAAAAAAAAATTTACTTACTTAGCCTAAGGACTTATTGAATGGCCTGCTGTACCATGGATTACAAGAGAATTCAAGAGGAAGTTACTCGCGAGAATGGTTTGTTAGAAATTATATATAAATACTGTTAAACTGTTCTGTGTTAATGATTAAATTTCTTAATGGCAGAGATTTATTAAAGAAGACTCACAAAGGCTAATATCATCATTTGAATACTTAAATACTTCTAAAAAATTAGCTGTTCTTTAAAATTGCTGTTTCTTTTCCTTCAAATGTATTTCCACTCAAAATCGACAACCCCTTTTCATAACATATTCTAATCAAATTAAATCGAACGAAATCAATAGCACTTTAAAGGGGAAATGTGTGGATAAGTGATTTGAATTCATAGCCTCCATTCTATTAAAAAAATGCTGCTTTTACACATTTGATTTGTTTGCGTTTAAAAGTAAACAAAATGTAGCATTTTTTTTAATTGTTAATAATTTGTTACCGGAAGTTATTTCCTTCTTCATGATTGCAATAATTCATTAAGAACATTATTTTAAATTTTATAATATTATTTTTTTCGGTGATTTGTTTAAATCAAGTTAAATCAAAAATCAATTTAAATCAAATATGAAATAAATCATCAAACACAAGTGTTTTTATATTAAAACAACAAAGAACTCAAATCAAGGCTATTCTTCATCAATTCAAAAATAAATTTGCTTCCATTCATCATCACAATGTACCTCCAATACACTTTTAAAGATTTGTTCCAGTTATGGTGTCAAGATGCTGAAATTTGTACTTAGAAGTGATTTAACTTATAATCATGACCAATATGCTATTAATTGCAAATTATCCACTTAAGTGAAGCCCTGGTTGTCAAAATTCTTACGTAAGAAGTCATTATATAATTAGTTTAGTTAAAATTAAATTCATCTTTTGAAAGTAAAAGCAAAAGAGTAAGATCATAGCCTATGATTTGAAACAGAAACTCGGAGAATCAATAACGAATTAATTATAATTTATTATTTATTTATTTAAATTAGAATACAATTACATATTATTTTATAACCTTTACGAACGGTGTAACTAATGCCGGCGTGATAAACAAAGTTTTTGGTGGGAATCGAACCTACGACTCACGAGTTAACAGGCTATTATAGCACACTAAGTACTAGACTATTGGAGTACCCAAAATTAAAATTAAATGCATTATTTTTTAATTAAAATTTACGTTATATCATAACTATTCCAAATTTCAGTCGAAACTTAAGAAAATTAAAGCCGAAGATGCCACGTGCGGTCTTAGAACAATGATGAGAATTGAGCTGAATGGGTAATTAGCATTATTAGTATCTGTATGAATTTTCATTGAAAACATACAAATCTTAATGTTTTGTATAATTTTTTTTAAGTATAATCAAAAAAAAAAATAAAATACTCCAGTTTAAAAAAAAAATTGAATATAACCGCTACGCATGTTCATTCGTCGCTGTTTCAGAGACGGCTAAAAGCAAGAGCTTAAGAATACATGTGAATTGAGAGTGTACAATTGTTATATAAAATGATCACCACTATCTTAGAATCAACATCCCCAAACTAAGGCTATGATAATAAACACCATAAACACACAACAATTCTCTTTGCAACAACAGCAAATATAAGAGGTCTAATTGATTTGCTATGTGGGCAGTATTATCACAATTAATAGGGGCACGAAAGAGGACGCTGTAAACCGCATAAAAACCCAGGCAAGCTTATGGGCAATTAAATCATGTCTGGAAATCCCCTCATATCTCTAAGCCTACTAAAATTAACATCTTCAATAACCGTGTAAAATCAGCTGCGCTTTATGGATGTGAGCCGTAGAATTCAAAACAATGCGACACGAGCGCTGTGTTTGTATTAATCACCCGCTGCCTTTGCCGAATACTAAAAATTTTCTGTCCGAACACCATCTCAAACGTACGTTTGTGGGCAAGGTGTGGTCAAATCCCTGTTGAATCCGCAATACGAAAGCGGAAGTCCCCAAACCGATACGTAAAACGAAGCAGCAAAGATCAGCAAAACCTGAAACGAGCTGAAGTTCATTACAGCAGACAAAGAAGAGTGAAAGGAATCGTTGTGATCCTTATATGAAATTTCTAAAACACACTGAAGCTCGCTCGAAAAATAAAGTGATTTTCTAACAGCACATCACCAACTCTTAAAAACGTTGAAAAATCATTAAATAATCATTACAAACTTTTTATACGAGGGCGGGTCAATAGGTCGGTGTTTTTTCAATTTCTGTACCTTAGTTAGCTGCTGTCAAAATTTGAACAAGCTGCGATATTTAGTTTAAGTTTGACAGCCATTGAAAACAGACTACTACGAAAAACAGTGAATTTTGTGTGCTTATTAAGAATTATTTTGTGGAAAAAACCATCACTCAAAACAAGGCTAAGCTCGATACATATGCATATCCTGTGGGAACTCCGTACCATCAAATTCAATGACTTTCGTTGTGGTCGTATAAGCACTAAAAAAATTCATGATATAGTACTGGCCGATCGAAGATTAAAAATATGAGAGATGCTACTCACATGGCTCAGTGATTTCAGTTTTGAATAATCACTTAAATATGAGAACGCTTTCCGCAAGATGACGCCGAGATTGATATGACGAGTTCTTCGCTGCTTTGTAACCGTGAACAAAACGTTCATTCACCACAACACATCAGAAACAAAACAGCAGTCATAACAGTGAGTTTCTCGGGGTAAATCGACACCAAAGAAGACCAAGGATTTGTCAGCCAATAAAGTAACGGCGACCGTTTATTAGGATACACGGTATAATCCACATTGACTTGACTACCTTCACAAAGTTAAAACAATTAATGGCGAATATTATGCCAACTTATAGGGTCGATGGAGATTTTAACTATTTTTTATTTGCATATCCGAAGTAAGAGATTTGTCTACAACGATGAAATAATCTCATGACTTCGTCAAATCTTATTTTTTGTAGGGATACAAAAATTAAAGAAACGTTAGACAAAGTGTGTAGAAGGAGACTATGTTGAAAAATAAAATGATTTTTGATTATAATACCAATGCTTATGCGCTTTAAACCATGACTGATTATCATACTTAGTCGTTCGATATGTCAAAAATTGTATGTGTTCTGAAAGCCTGATGGTGTGGACAAAAAGTACATACATATGTATCTAAGACAGATTTTTTGACAAGTGTGTCCGATTTAATAATTTTTTGCAAATTATCATAAAATAATCATTTCTGTGAGATAAGAGCTACTTTTTGTGAAGCATATGTTTTTGCATTTTTTTCTGTACGACAGTGTGACTTTCAATCACACATCTTGTTACGATTTTCTTCTGTAGGATAGGATCTATCCGATCTTTTTATTTGACATAATCGTACACTTTGTAGACCAGTCAGTCATGGCCTTTATAGAGCAACTTTATAATTTCATCATTGTAGCAATTCTGTAATTTATCAGCGAAAATCTTAGCTGACTTTCAGTGATTCTTCGGTTAGTCAAAATTTTCCATCAAAAGAGTTTTGCAGACACCGAAATAAATAATATTTAAAAGATGCTAAATCTCGGCGATACGATAGCTGCTTCAAAACTCTCAAGATAAGTGCTTCAGCGAATTTTTTGTGGGTCATCAAACATGTCTGTGGCCTGGTATAGTCATGATCATTCTAATTTGATTGCTTCGTTCAAGTGTTCGTGTTTCAAAAAGTTGTAGCAGCGCATAATAGACTGAGCAAGTCCCTGCTAGGTCTGATATTCCGTCTCTGCTGCACACTTTACAACATCTTCAACGTATTTTGGCACCACTTCGTACAACAAATGTCGTATGATCAACAAAATGTATAACTCTGAAGTTATAGATCATAAACGTCCGGAGCTGTGCAAAAAGAATTCTTCTTTCGTGGAAAAAACAAAGTCTTCTTCTTATATATAAAAATGGATGTGTATTTGTACGTCTGTTTGTTTATTAGCTTATTGGTTTGTTTGTGCCTTATGAACAGCTAAACGGCCGAACCGATTTTCTTTAAATTTTTCCAGTATCTCTGTATGTCTCGAAAGAACTATAGGCTATATAAATTTCAAAACTTCCTCTTCAAGATGCTAACAGCAAGATTCTCTAAATTTGAGCCAACTAGATTCATAGTCAATGCAAATCATAAGTCAAAAAGTGGGCGAACTTGAATAAGTGAGCGTGGTACCTCTCATACAAAGTGAATATTAATTTTAGCATATCTTGAAAACAGTTACAGCAAAAGCTTCTGAATTTGGTCTGAGTTTAATCGTAGGCAATACAAATCATCAGTCAAAAAGTAGGCGAAATTGGATAAGTGGGCGTGGTACCTCCCATACAAACTAAATATTGATTTCTTTATATCTTTAGAATGTTTAAAGCAAAAGCTTCTGAATTTGGTCTAAATAACTTCGTAGTCAATACAACTTATCAGGCAGAAAGTGGACAAAATTGGAGAAGTGCGTGTGGTATCTCCCATACAAACTGAGTATTGATTCTAGCATATCTTGATAACGGCAATAGTAGAAGTTTCCAAATTAGGTTCAGACAACGTCGTGAATAATACACATTATCAGTCAGTAACTTGGCGAGATTGGATAAAAGTGGATGGCACCTTCTATTCATACTAAATATTGAATTTTGTATATGTCGAGAACGACAATATTAAAGCTTCGTTATCTATTCAAATCAGTCAAACAGCGGAAATTGCAGAAGGCACACTGTCTATAAACGTATACTATCTATATGAAAATGAATGTGTGTGAAGACTGTATACAGTTAATATAGAAAAACCTACAGTGTCTTTCTGAAAGGAACAAACAATTGGTTTTTGGCCGGAAGGGAACAAAATGGAGAAAATGGTAAGAAGTGTAATTAAAATAACATATACGGGGTATAATTCTGGCGTTCGTGATCGAAATGAAATTCGAATCGAAAAATAATTCGATATCGAACAATTATCTAATGATGTTGTTCGATAGGAAACGAATAGAATTAAAGCTTAAGTGTTGTAAAAAGTTAAAAAAATTTGTTTTAGAACACTGGATAATATATATATTCAAAAAATTATGAAATTGATCGTATACAGAAAATAAATAGTGCTTGAACAGAAGCATTCATTTTTTTGCTAAGTCTGTTTGCTTTGCCATAAATTTCCTAAGTATTTCCTTTTGCGCTCAGTTATTTTATGTACTTTGGACAAAAAATGTCTAAATATATTAAATTTTCCTAAATAAATTTTCAACAACCTTTTTTAATTAATTTTCTTGTGAAAAAAGTTTAATTCCTCTTTGTTTACGTGTAAAAACTCTAAAGTTTACGTTCGAATTATTGTTCGATATGGAAAGCCATAATTAGCGATTTCGATTCGTTTTATTCGTGATCGAATAAACAAAAACTCGTTCACTCAATAAGTCCATAGGATGACACACAGATGGCGTTACTAGAATTTTGTCCATAGATTTTTATTTAGTACTAACCTTCAAACGGTACGTAAATTTGACAGCAATCTGACTATTGATTCGTGAGTTATAGCATTTTGTGTGAAGCAACTTTTGTTATTGAAAAATATGAGGAAAAAAGTAAATTTCGAGTTTTGATAAAGCATTGCATTTTGATTAAAAAAATATAGTAGATAGCAAACAATGGCTTGATAAATATTATCCGAACTCTACTCCATCGACAAGTGGTTTCTTGAATTTAAGCGTGGTCTTATCAGCACAAATGATGCTGAGCGCAGTGGACGTCCGAATGAGGCTCTTATTCCAATAAATACCAAATAAATCAACAAATTGGATATGAACGATCGCAAACTGAAAGTGCACGAGCTAGCTGACATTGTAAAGATATCAGCAATGCGATTCAGTTACGATTATGTGATTCACTACTTACACTGTAGCGATAGTCGACAACTCTGTTTTTCGACTGGTAACTCTGTCAAAAAGCGAAAAACAAAGAAAAATTGAAAAAATCAAATTAAGTTTGAGGTATAGAAGCATGTTTTAGCAGTTGTGCACAAAAAGTGTTGAATAAAATTTGTATTTATTAATTTTATTTATATCTGCAATTTGTTTTATTCATTACGGTTACTAATGCTTCCAAAAAAAGCAGTGCTAAAGCCGAAGAACAAAATCAACTTTACGACAAATTTTACGATTTTTCGATTAAATACACAACACCAAACCTATATCGAATATCGTAAATAAAAGTTACAGAATAGTAAAACTGACAATTCTGTCATTTACTGTTCAAAGCAATACGATTATCGTAAAAAAAAGTTACTGAATCGGGCTACAGATGGTAGTATTTTTACCAGTTTACATTAACATATGGGTTTGAGAAAGCTCTGTTCAAAGTAGATGCCGCGTGAACTCACAAATCACGTCAAAAATCGATGAAAACGATGGATAAAATTGAATTAATTGGGCATCGAATTGCTTACCCACCCACCATATTCTCCAGATTTACCCTCCAGCGACTTCTTCCTGTTTTTAGATCTGAAGAGAATGCTTGCTGGAAAGAAATTTAAGTCAAGTGACGAAGTAATCACTGAAACTGGGGCATATTTTGATAAGAAAGAGAAATCAATAAATCAAAGCAGTGCAATATTACAAAATAAAATATAACAAAGATAAGCAATAAAAGTACACAAAAGTGAACATGAAAAACCAATAACAGAACATATATGTAATACATACGTATACCAAAAGTCACCACTCTTGACGGAACATTAGTTAATAATAAAAAAATTGAAAAATAAAAAGAAAAATATAATTTTTACAAGAACAACATAAAATTATACACCAACAAAAACTCAACGAAACAATTTCTCAAAAGAGAATTGTGGAATATAGACAAAAATGACCAACACTCCTAACGGAACATACAATAACAATAATAAAATAACTAAATAAAACACGAAAATACAACATAATCAACAAGAACGAAAACAACAAAATATTAAGAAGTAAACAAATTATTGAAATGGAACAAACTACAAAACACTAACATAAAAAAATAAACACACACTTGACAATAACCAATTCAATATACGGGCAAGATTAAACATCAGCAAAATGAAGGACTGTTTGATCCATAGGGGATAATTTAATTATGTGCCCTACCACAAGGCTCTGTTCTTTTTCCTACTCTCTTTCTAATATTTCTTAACGACTTTCTTCTTCTCACTTCTATCCTATCCACTCTTTTGCGGATGACAGCAACATTTGTCAGTCATATTATTTTGATCGCAGACCGAGCCTTTTGGAGGTTGGGGCAAGAAGGATGAATATGAACGACACACTCACAAGTGAAGGTCTCCGAGTGGGGTCACGCGAACAGGGTCGATTTTAATGCACTTAAGACTCAATGTTATTTTTTAACATACAGACGTGGTGGTGTGCCAATGTGGATATTGAGGAATCAGATGCTCTTGATGTTCTGGGCAGGAGAATTCACTGTGGCGTTCGTTGGAATGATCACATATTTCAAGTGTCGAAAGAAGCATTCAAGTGCCTTGGTTTTTTAAGACGGTGCAAAAAATACTTCACTCCATCTGACCTCCTTAATATTTACAAGACATATATCCAACCCAAAATGGAATACAATTCTCATATATGGGCCGGTGCTCCAAAGTCTATTTTGGAGCTTCTCGACCGAGTACAGTAGAGGGCGAAGATGCTCATCAATGACGGTAGGGTAGCCAACTTTATCGATACATTGAAGCACCGTCGCAATGTGGCGTGTTTTTCTATGGTTACTATAACGGAATGTGTTCTAAAAAATTAGGGAATTAATTCCTAAAAATCATATATTTTTACGTAGTACTCGTATTTCTCGTAGAGCGCATCCCTTTGTAGTTGATTTTCCAGTAAATCACACAACGCATTATAGGGAGAATTCATTATTTGGTCGCACTGTTCGGTTGTGGAATAATCTTCCAGCGAAAGTATTTCCTTCTACTTACGACATGAGTAAATTTAAATCTAACGTCCATGAACACTACTCCCTCTGTCCTCCTTCGAATAACCTATTTTCCTAGTACCAGCACAATGCACTGCATGTGTGGGGGCCATCCCCTGGGTGCTGGTCTTATAGAAAAAAACGAAAAATCGTACAATAAAGTAGTATCGGAAAGTTGAAAAATCGCTATGCTCGTTGTATCGCCCTCGAAGTCAACTATGTCGAATAATAAAATCGAGTTTTGTCAAAATTGTGTTTTTCACTTAACCTACTGACTTATTGAGTGACCTGTTATAAGCTAATAATTAAAAAGGGGGTAGCCAAGCACACAGGGCATAAGCTAGTTTTTCAATAAAATAAAATCAAGTCACTTGTTTTTCATAAAATCGAAAAATAAAATAAAAAAATATTTATTAAAATGCTTTTAATAATTCAAAAACATTGGGTAATGATGATGACTTCTTTTATGTTTCCATTTTTTTTCTCTCTTTCGATTATTGTTAGAATTTTGATTTAAAAGTCCTACTGTGGAACGCTTTTTAATAATTTTTTCATAATCTTTTATATCATTTTTAGCAAAATTATTTACTGGAATCTCTTTTACTG
This sequence comes from Wohlfahrtia magnifica, assembly GCA_023159175.1. Lineage (NCBI taxonomy): Eukaryota > Metazoa > Arthropoda > Insecta > Diptera > Sarcophagidae > Wohlfahrtia > Wohlfahrtia magnifica. Next base: position 1,298,743 of record JAKWBJ010000187.1, on the reverse strand, counting down.
CTTGCTTCGTGTCACCGACTCGCATATTAGACGACGTTTCATTTTTTCCCTGCGATATTAGAATAGCACGTGTACTATTTCCCAATAAACGGTTCAATTCTAAAAGGTTTTCCAAAGTATACTTAAGCAGTTGATCAGTACTTAGAGCAGCAGCAGTCTTAGTGGTTATTGCATCACACGACATATCCTTTGTGCCATCATTTTGTAGTACTCGTTCTTTGGATGTTAAATGCGATATAGTGGTAGTCTTTATATCATTTTCGTAAATATTGGATATATTTTTCAGGGGTTCTAAGGGAGCTAAACAAAAAAAATTTTATTAATGATTTTTTTTTTTTTTTTTTTGCTTGACCCGTATAGTATACGGTGATTGACAACAATATTGCAATTGAGCGCAATTGAAATGATAAACCTATACCACACATTACATTTATTGCTGTACTTACTCTTGGAAGCTTCGCAGAATTCTTTAGTATCGCCTTTTAAAGTACTTAAACATCTGCAACGAACTATAATCATCTTGGATAGTAATACATAAGCTAATATCAAGATAAATGTTTGTTTTATGTAAAACATTACGAAAATATGTATATATAATGCGTCTATATTTGTATATGATTTTCAAATAATTGAAATTATATTTGACATAAAAACTTTTTTTTTAGTTTGCTATTGTATCGATTGCTTGCTGTTATATCGACTTAAAAGCAATTATCCGCCCCTTAATTCAAGACTTTCAAAAGTTACGGGTGAATATTTTTTACTTAACTTTACGGTATTAATTCTTATTAACCGTACGATCTTGTGGAAACAGCTCCTAAAATTGTACTTTAAAGTCCTTTTCCCGTTCTTCTTTATAGTCTTATATCCTTCGGCTCTAAGTGGAGCATAGAATTTCAACAAAACTTCGTCATTTACTTCAGTCTTTCCAATTCCACTTAATCTTTTTGATCTCCAGATGTATCGGGATTTTTTTTACAATTTGGTCAACTAATCTTGAGGATCTTTCTCAGACACTTGTTGATAAAAGTTTAGAGTTTTGTACGTAGTGTGTTTGCCATCAGCCACGTTTCGCACCCGTGCAGCAAAACCGATTTTATATTTGAATTTCGCACCGGTTGATATTGAAGATGATCTCCCTATTTTCCAGAGTTATGAAAAGGCACCTAGTGCCTTAGATTACACTATCAAGATAGCTGAAGTAGTCGACATTCTCTATTATGGCGTCACCGGCTTTGAAATTATCTTCAGGGTCGAGCGAATTTATTTTCAGACCTTTCGTTTACATGGACTTGATCGTTAAACCAACTATACGCGATTCGGTAATTATGTCATCTTTTTTCTCTGCATATCGCTGTGTCTTGATGATAACAGACATATGTCATCGGAAGTTCTATCGGATTCCATGGTTTTCACCATTGTCGACAGCTCGCGTTAAGACTTCATCCAGAACTATCAGGAACATTAAGGGCAACATTTACCATTGTAAAGAACCCCGCAGCTAAAACCGTCGTATTGTGCTTTTATATGTCCTTCAGCTTAGGCGCTATTTCTATCCGCCGTAATGCATCCCAGATACAGCCTCTATCTATAGTATCGAATGCTATACTGTTGTAGATTACAGTTGTACTACGAGTTGTAAGGCTATCTTCCACTCGACTGACTGCTCAATGATGATTCTCAATGTGTTTATGTGGTCAAAACAAGAACGGTTTGGACGAAACCCGGCTTGCTGTCTTCGTGTGGTCGAGTCCAGTTTATCGTTTATACGGTTAAGCAGAATCCTAGTGAGTGTCTTTGCTCGAATTGGCAACAACATAATACCTCTGTAATTTTTGCATTGGCTTCGATCAACCTTTTTCGGAATTGTGACCGAAATTCCTCCAACCATTCTCTGGGCCATTCCTCAGTCTTCAATATTTTCACGAACATCGAGAATAATAGATCAGCGGTGGTTCTGGGGCAGGCCTTTAGCATCTCGGCCGATATATTGACATTTCCCGGGAATTTTTTATTCATAATTGCCCCTATAGTTCTCGTAATTTCATCTATTTGCGGCCATCCGAACGTTCGTTGTGATCAAAAGTTACCGGGGTTGTAAATTGGGGTTATTTAAAGTTTTTTTCCGGTCTTGGTTTTTCTATAAGATCTTTTTGGTGTTATTTTTGACGTTAGAAATAGGAACTTTCCTAACCGTAATACAACATTTTTTCAATTTCTTCTATATTTTAGCCAGTTGTTGAGATGCTAATATTTCCAGATGGAAATTTGTCATTGGCATATACCTCGGCCTTTTAAAAAATTGTTTCTGATCTTTTCAGCATCCGGAAATTTGTGGGCAAATCAAACACTTTTAACAATAAACAAACAAAATATGTTATACTCTTGGTTCTGGAATAATTTGCTCCGGAAGAGTACACTCATACCTCTTTGTACGGCCAAGACTAGTTTGGAAAATCTAGGCCGAAACTCAAAATGTCGTAAAATGAGTTGCTGTTGCTTACCTTACACTTGTTCTTAAGAAACAGTGAATCCACGATTTTTTAGCCGTACAACGAGGTAATTCGACTCATAAAGCGAAGGGGTTCCATAATTCAGACAGGCCGTTATAATGAAATGACGTAAAAAGAAAGGTTGTATAAAGAGGTATGAGGGTATATCAACAAAAGTGTGATACCATATACAGCTGCATTAAGCGAAAATTATTAACGAGCTAATTTTTCTTCATGAATATCAAACATTGTGCTTTTAATCCGCGTTTGATTTTAGAGCTACATTGTATGGCTATATTATCCTCTCTGACCACAGGGGCTAGGTACAATGTAAGCGTTTGCTGTAGTATTAGTAGAATTGTGTACAATTAAACAATTCCACAATTACCACATGTACTCCCTGAAGGTCCTGCAGCTCCCATTGATCATTGTAACAGTATTAAGTATTATTATTCTCAATCTGTATTCAGCACCTTTCACGCAACCAGTTATAATTATTATTCAGCAAGTTTCATTAAGAACACAGGCTGTTTACATAGAATCTCCATGACTGTTGGTCTATTGCAATATTTCTGAGTTGACTAAACAATTTTCTGGTCTCATTGAATATTTTGTACCTCTACATGCTGTTTTTGGATATATTCGAATCTTGATAAATTCACTCTAGTGTTTAGTGACATATATCAGTGTATGGCTTTCCAAATGTATGTCCCAACCAGCTATAATTCTGCTTATTTTTCTGAAAGTTTATGTTGTCTTCGCTAGCGATTTGTAGAAGTACGTTTTTTGTAATGCTGTTGGTCAGTCATATTTTCAAAGCGTTTCTTAAAAATCGATCTGTGAAAGTTTCAACTTTGTGTTTAATGGTTTCTTTGACTCTGCAAGTTTCAAAGCCGTAGTGAATGACACTTTTTACGCATGCGCTATATATGTGAGTTTTGGTTTTGGGAGGAAATGTACTTTAACTCCATATATAAAGTAGCTTGTAGTACGCTGTTTTGGCCTTGTTTATACGTAAGTCTACATCATCCATGGCGTTTTCATCCGGTTTAATAATGCTCCGCAGGTAATAACAACATAAATATTGGGCAGTGATCAGATTTAAAAATGTGCCTTTGGCTTTATCTATATTGATTCGCCGGCCATATTTATTTGCCGTGGTGGATATAAGCAGTCTATCTTTTTAGGCATCTCATCCTTCGGGTCGTCAGCATAGTTGAAATCTGCAAGTTGTTCATTTAGCTTCCACTTTACTCCCTTGCTACCTGCAGCTGCCGCCATTATTTCGTCTAGCGTTATAATGGATACAGTGGGTAAGTTGAGACTTCCGTGCTTCACACTATTATGTTAAATTATTCGCTCAATTATTATTTTCCTTGCTTTGTTCCTGCTTTTAATAGCTTGAATTGTTTTGTATCGATCGATGGCATCGGTTTATCTGTTCGATGAAAAAGCCGTTGGGTCGGTAGACGGCTTGTTCTTTTTGTAGCTTTCGATGCAGATTCTACATACGGCTGGTGTCAGAACAATTCCTCTCCAGTTGCTGCAAAGTTAAAGGCCTTCTTTCTGAGGAATTTTTATAATGAGGTTTTTATCCAATCAGCTTCCCATATTCTTGTAAAGAGTGCTGCAAGCTATAGGCAGTTTTCGGGATATCGAGCTTGTATTCTTCGACTGAAAGCCTATCAATACGCCATGTTGCTTTTGAGCTGGTAAACAGTAGCTAAGATTTCGTCTTGCCTAGGTGGTTCGTAGCGAATGGAGTTTATTTTTTAATGTGTCGAGTTTTATCGATCTAGTATATTACAAGAAACATAACCAAGAATTCGAGGGTATGCACCTATGATGATAGGTGTATACTAGCACACAGTAATATTCCAGTGAACTGTGTGGCAGATGAACTGATCAGAATGGTTACGATGACATATGTTCTTTCGACATAGGAAAGTGTTGTATGCCTATCTCCACTTGTCATTTGTATCTTAAGTGCTGGGCCAGTAATATGTTCTTCAGAGGGTGATACAGATTTCTTCTCATAGGCAGTGCGAGAGAGATGTGGCCGGTTATTAATCGGATTAAGGATAGTCAACTATTGAACCTGCCAAAACAGCAGATTTCTGCTATGGTGGGTATGCTCTCTGGTCATTTTCTAATTAGTACAGGGAACCAAGAATGCGGTTATTGATGTGAGAAGGGCACCCCGGATTGGTGTTGGAAGTACCGATGGGTTGTATAGGTCCCTTCTATATCGAGAACAGCTTCGATTTGGTGGGCACACATAGTCCTGATTTTCTCTAGGCAGGGTTATTCTATAGTAGGAGGCATCACAATGGGCCTTTTCGGTCTAAGTGGGCTGGACCTAGGACAGATTGCGGGCTCATTACCTAACATATGGTAACCTAGTGTATTACACTTTTGTGCTCCCTATAGTTGTAGTTCACCACTTTCAGTCAGTTAGCACACCTGAAAAAACTACGAAATTATTCAAAGCTGTTAGCAACACTGCAGAGATTTCGGTATACGCAACCATTTAGATTTGAGACATTCCTTTTCCTCGCTTTAATAGCTTCTGCATAAATCTCTGAAAACCTAAAGATGGTAACGGTATTCCGCTGCTGTTCTCTACTTTCCAAGGAAACTTACGCGAAAGTTAAGGAAATATTCATATCCCTTTACTCCTTTAAGTCGAGCAAAATTAATCCACCTTCTGCAGAAATTGTCTTTACTGTAAAAGCGAGGCGTTGGCTTACTCTTGTACTTAATAAATACATACTTGGTATCTGAAATGTTAAATTTTGTGTATCAAACCATAAGTTTGGCGCATTGGCTACTCACTTATGCGACTTAGAAGTGGTGATTTTGACAAAGGCAAAGACCGCCCAGATCAGCCAGATATGTTCGAAGATGATGAATAGGAGGCATAACAAAATATCAAGAAGAACTTGCAAAGACATTGGGAGTCAATTAAGCAGCAAGTTCAAAACGTTTGCATGCATAACTGAGAAAATTTCACAATAAACATACAAAATTTTCAAATAATTCCGCATTTTTAAGTTAAACACCCAATAGATAGAAACTCAAAAGTTTGGTTCATATGCTTATTACCATCCTTACAGACAGACAATTATAATGTATTTTTTATGGAAAAGATTTTAATTATTTATAAAGCGATTAAAAGTTTTCCTTTTTTTGTATTATTATTTCACAATTATATTGGCTGGTAAAAGACAATGTAAAGCCCAGAGGTAAAATACATGCCATTCTTACACACATATTGTTGTCTACAAAAGAGAAACACGCATACTTAAGAAATTATTTTATGAAAGACGAGGTCCTGGAAAACCATAACAGCGTTCATGTTAAGCGGAAATGTTTGCGTGAGTTGTTATTATGAATTTCGATCATATTTTTGTGTCGTTTTTAGCGCATCCACCAAAACTAAAATTATACAAACAAACAAAAATGACAACGACCATAGCCATACACAACATAAATCGAAGTGGGGCATTGGCCCCAAACTATGTGCAGGCACTAGTATACATATGTATATATTTATCAATCTGTCGTCTGTGACAATTTAGTAGTTTTAAGCGAATAATAAAATTCAGTTTAAACTCTACCTTCATACCCGTTATTATTAATAACTGAAACATCAATAGGCGGAAATGCCTACAAACAAATAATTATTAACAACAAACGGATAAAAATGAAAAGTCATTGTTAATAAAAAAAATTCTGTGAAATACGATTTCAAATTATTTGTTAAAAACGAAAAAAATTTAAAATTGTAAAAAAATTTTAATTGTGCATAAAAACTAATAAAATTCTGCAAAAGGACAAGCACGTGCTAAATTCTATAAAAGTTATGTCTAAAATACGAAATTTTACCGCTCGTTCTGAGGAACCTATTGAAATTGTAACTAATAAACGACCATTAGAAAGAGAATTTGATCTTGCTTCTATAGTACCGGAAATAAAAAATTACAAAAATATACTTTCAGAGACAGATAAGCGCAATGTTTCTCCAAGTACGAGTAGAACACTTAATAATAATGATGATCAACAGCAAAAAGAACAAACAAAAATACGTTTACGTTCCGAAAGTTCAATAATGCGATTGTCATCAGCATCAAAACAAAAATTGAAAAAGAAAAAATCAACGCTTTTTATAAAACTTTCAACAACTATAAATCGGCCCGATATTTTATATACCTATCTGTCATATAATGATATTCTGGAATATTTGAATTATATTAAATCACGTTTCCCAACCTTTACCCGCATACATACAATCGGTAATAGTTTTGAACGACGACCAATAAAATGTATTGAAGTTAATTTGCAGGACAAAAGTATTAATTCGCCAGCCTTGGAAATGAAACAGCTGGAAGATGATAATGATGCCAAGAAAAAGCAACGGAATATTGTTTTTATTGAGGGCGGTACCCATGCACGTGAATGGATTTCGATAACGGTCGCATTAAATTGTATTTATCAGCTAACGGAGCGAAATGTTAGGCACCGGGACTTATTAAGAAAATTAATTTTCTATATTGTACCGGTGGTTAATCCCGATGGTTATGAATACACAAGAGATGTTGTAAGTAAACCAAATACAATAATTATTTGAACCAGGCCAGACCATCTGAAAAACGAAACATTTTTCTGTAGATGTATATCCTAGTTAGTAACTGGTTATAAGAATTTTTTCTTTTCTTCCCCGTTAATCCTCTTGGAAGCATATGGTTTCCACAAAGCATTGGTTTTTTCCTTATCTGCTTCTGTACGGGTTCTTCATTAGTCATATTCAACACTTCTGTGTTACTTATGGTGTTAGACTAGAATATTCTGCTTATGATTCTAAGGCACTTGTTGACGATTATCTGGAACTTTAGCGTCATGTTGTTCGATAAGTGCCAAGTTTCACTGCCACACAGCAGTGAGCTGTTTCGTCTGGATACATGTGAGCTTCTCCATACTTATTGCAGTCGTCCGAATGCCGATCTCGTTTTATAGATCCTGTTGTCTACATCTGGTTCTGCACCTCCGATTGCAGTCATTATACTTCCTAGATAGCGGAAGCTATCTACATACTCGACTGGTTGACCTTGTAGCATGATGTTTTCAGTGCTAATATTGTTTATTCTCATGGCCTTGGTTTCTCGACCTTCCAGTGAATAGCTGAGATGATAGTGGGCATCCGTGTTTAACTTCAGCACTGGTGTGGAATGGTTGACTGATGTTCCCTGAAGCCTACTTTACTATTACTACTATTTAAAACTTCTCTAATTTATTTGCCGTTCAGAGCCGGCGTTAAACTGTACGTAGGCTTCTTTCAATGAGTTCTAAAACTAAATCGGGTACAGCTCATTGACTCAGAGAAGACCCCGTGTTCCGCCATGCAATAGTATGGGGATTATTATTGTATATAGGTAGTACACACATATTTCTGTGTCGATATGGAAGAGTAGTAGCTTAAGTCTACTTATGGTATTCTTCCATATGGCCCAATCCTAAGCCAACAGTTTCTTCTTGCATAGTTAAGGTGCAGTATTCTACTTAATCGATCAAAAATGTCATCACCACGTGGTACATCTTTGCCGTAGCCTCTAAAAGATTAACTGAACTGTATCTCTTTCATCTTTTGTTAAGAACAGATGGTGTTACCAAATTTCACGCCTTTCCCTAAATCTATATCCTCCGCTGTTTATCTACTGGTTGTATTAACTTGGCTCACCCAGATATGACTCTTGTTCACTTAATACTCTTATATATGGTTTTTATAAAGTATTATTCCAATGGTTTGATGAGTGTTTAGATATGTTTGAGTTCGCCTAGATCGGTAATATTGAGAAATAAAAAATCGCTGTAGTTCAGGAGTTTGCGAAATCGAGGTCTAGTATTGATTATGCGCTTTACTCGAGAGCGGGTGCTAGTTATGGTAGTATTAATCACTATTGCTATACGGCGTACTTGGATAGGGTCAGGTCAAACTTTGCTAGAAACCCGAAGTTCTTTTATGACTTCGTTCGTGTTAAGCTCAAATCATCTCCGTTTCCTACTAAAATGTTTTGCACGATAGGATGCTCTTATGATTGTCTTAATATTTCGAAAATGTTTGCCAACTTCTTTCAGTCTTTGTATAGGCAATTGTATTCGGCTTAGGATTCGGAGGCATTTTTTCGTATTCTGTGGGAAGCAGGTTCATTTCTAATTATAATGCATTCGGTATAGATTCTGTTGATTCTTTGTCTGGGCTGAAATCTATACACTTGACAGGGCCTGATGAGATTTCTGTTTGTTTTTAAGTGGTCTTTTGACGTTTATCTTTAACAAGTTATTTTATTCCTATTTTGATGGGGTCGGATAGTAGATTGAACATATCAAATTATAGGGGTGTAATTGAACTTATTGCTATTCCTAAGGTAATGGAGAAGCTTGTGACTGACTATCTCCCTTTTCAGACGAAATCTACAGTGGCCCCGTTCCAGCATGGTTTTTTAAAAGTTGCCGACAGCAACTAACCATTTTGAATTTAATACGAAAGGTTTTAGGGACTTTGTTGCTGGTGCTCGAACTGATAGTATATAATATTTTGTTTATAAATTTGCACTGATTGGTATTTTCGTGTTTTCGAATAGGAAACTGTTATTTTTATTGATCATAATGGCCCTTATCGTGAAAAAAATTTCATGTGAAATCTATTGCATTTTCTCCAAATTCTGATCGGGAATTTCAAATTGTTTTTGCCTTTGTGTTCTATTTTATAGAATTTTTCACCCATTTTTTTTGTTCCCCTTTTATTCACCATAAGGGTAATTATGACGACTAGTAAGGCTCGGGCTGTTCTAGATTTTGTAGTTAGTCCAAGGAATTCACTGTGCAATATACATATGTGTGCCAATTATACATTATTTGGAATCTTTATTTTCGGTGACAATTAAGTCCCTGCAGAAGCCGTTTTTATTTTTCTGTTTACGTAGCTAAGGTAGGAGCTGTGATTAATGAATTTCCTTCATATGGGGCTAGGTTGGGCCTAATAAAACCTCCTACATTTCAGCGAATAGTGGTGTGGGTAAGTGGTAGCGACCTTTCGAAAGAAATGAAAACGAATTGTAACAGCACAACAACAAATGTTGGCTTACTTTCATTTTAATGTTTCAAACTTATAAAAGATTCAAATTTTTTCCGGCATTTTAGGATGTTTGTAGAAGGCAAGTATTTCGTATTTAGTAAAAACCCTTCCCTATAAAATCGCTTCTCTTACAGTTATAGACAGTTGATAGTTATTTTTTTTTCTCTTTAAGAATTTATTTAAACATAAAATAGTGGTTCTTATCACGTAATGGCGATTATTTTCTAATTTGTTTCAACTATTTCAGAATCCAAATTGGCGTAAAAATCGTCGTCCTCAAACCAGTGGAGACAATGTAGGTACGGACTGTAATCGTAACTTTGATTTTCACTGGAGTGAATCTTTTTTGAAATCCAAGCGTAATACATATCAAGGCGAAAAACCATTTTCTGAGCCAGAAACAGTAGCGTTAGCCGCAATCTTAAATAGCCTGGCACCGAACCTATTGTTCTATTTGTCATTGCACTCATATGCACAAAGTATCATGTACCCCTGGGGCTATACCAAGTAAGTGCTTAATACATTTTGTTTTTGCTCTTTTGTTATGCATATTTTTATACAAAATTTTAATGTTAAACTTGTGTTTTCCATTGTGTTTTGTATTGCGGTTTTTTCTATTGTTTATATCTGTCTCCTGCTGCTGATATATGTAGTAAGCAACCAAAAAATGCAAAACTAATGGAAAGTGTAGCTATTGCTGGTCGTAATGCCATTAAGACATTAACTGGACGTTATTATCGTGTTGGTAGCATAGCAAATCTAACAAAACGTAACATTGCTGGTTCGGTAATAGATTATGCTCATGGTGCTGTTAATATACCCTTAACCTTGGTCATGGAATTGCCTTCAAAGGAATATGGTTTTCAACCACCCCCAGATAAAATTCATCCACTTGGCATGGAAAGTTGGCATGGCATAAAGGAAATGTGTAAAAAAGCTTACTCTCTAAAACTACAAATCGAACAGATGCAGAGAAAGGAAGAATGTGAAGAACATGTTAACGACAATTTAGATGATAAAATTGAAACAGATTCAACAGCATATAAAAAACCGCCTTTAAAATCAAATAAATCAAATAAAAGTAAAAAGTTGAATTCCACAAAACAACGAATGGCCAAAGGTATAATAAAATCCATGTTAGATGTACAATGATAAAGAAAAAAATTCAAAAATAATGTGCTTGATGAAAGGAGTTTTACATTTAAATTTTAATATTTAAATAATAATAATATAAATATGATAAATTACATAAGTTGTAGTTGGGATTTGGTTAATTATAAATCTGTTTGTTATATGAAATATTTTGCAACTTTGTAAATTATAGTTTCTTTTTTAAAGTAAGTTTACAAGCAATCTATTAAATAAGTATTCACATATTGTACAAAATACAAACTTAAGTCAATTGCTTCCGTTGCGATGCATATACATATATTTCTTGTATAAGATTAATGAAATGATGAATAAAAATTATTCTTTTTATCCGGTGAAAAATCTTAATATTTCTTTGAATTCAATGAGATAAATTAAATTGTTTTCTTGTTTTCAGAACGTACAACTAAATAATTATTTATTAAAGTAAAATTTTACAGTAAAATTAATTTATATTTATGTATAAAAATGATCATAAATATTGTTATTTAAACAACACTATCTTCGGCTATCTGTACTCGCGGTGCGGCATACTTTAAACGGAGTTTATCATAAATCTTGCGATCCTGAAAAAGATAAAATATAAACAATTTTATTATGAATATTTTATTTTTTCTTGGTCTTTGAATAGAAATAACTACTAAATTCAAATTGTCAAATTGTAAGTTTTTAGTTGTTTTAACATTTTAAACTTACAAAAAGTTTTGGCAAGCCCCCGTAAACAATATTACGCTCAAGGAAAGCTTTCAAAATCAATGGTTTTCGACAATTGATTCGTTAAAGCATATTTGCATAAAATGTTTTCCGAAAACTTACCTGCACACTAACTGATGGTCTCAGCATTCCTATAGCTTTTGTAAAATGATCTCTATTCACGCATAATTCATGCAACTTTGTGTCGTTACTATTTATAGACTCTTTAAGAGCTAACATAGACGCCTGACGAACAAGACCAGCTAAATCGGCACCGGTATATCCATCGGTTAACAAAGCCAATTCATCAAAACTAACATCTTTGGCTAAAGCTGGTTTAGTGCCATTCTAAAAGTAAAAAAACAACTTATTTAACTATTGTCACGCAACTAATTTAATGTTTGCGCAGACATACCTTTGTACTAGCTTTTAAAATTTCAACACGATCTTGTTTTTCTGGTAGGCCCACATACAATATGGTATCCAAGCGACCGGGACGTAAAATAGCTGGATCTATTATATCAGGACGATTAGTAGCGGCTAGTATATAAACACCTTGGCGATCTTCAACACCATCCATTTCGGTGAGCAATTGATTTACAACACGTGTGCCAGAACCACCTTCATTGCCTTCAGAGCGTTTGGGGCACAATGAATCAAATTCATCAAAGAATATAACACAGGGTGATGAATTGCGTGCTCTTTGGAAACATGCTCTTACGGCACGTTCACTTTCGCCAACATACTAATGATGTTAAGAAAACAATAACCATTATAAACTTAATAAATAATATTTACGTTAATATAATACCATGTTCATCAATTCAGGTCCTTTGACGGAAATAAAATTAATACCAGCCTCATTAGCTATAGCCTTAGCCAGTAGAGTTTTACCGCAACCAGGTGGTCCGCATAATAATACACCTGACGGTGCTGTTAAGCCCAAACGCGCCAATTTTTCGGGGAATTTAACAGGAGCCAAAACAGCCAATTTCAATTCTTCTCTTATGTCTTGCAAAGAACCAACATCGTCCCAAGTAACGTCTGGTACTGTAATAAATCCTTCACGTTTAGCCGAGGGTTGCACCACCTTAACAGCATCGCAAAAATCTTCTAATGTTATGCAAAATTCTGATACAAAAGTTATATCTTCTGGTGGATTATCTAACCAGTTAAGTAACTCAAATAAAGTTGGTTCTGGTAGTTTAACATTTTCAGCAATTAGCTTTTTGTTTGCGTCACAACTCTTATCGGCCTTGTCAACAGGGCTGCAAACAGCACTAGTTGTTTTTTCGGTCTCGTTCATTTCTATATCAACCGATTTATCTGTTTTATCAGATGTTGACTGCGGTATTGCCGTATCAACGCCTGCAGATTTGGCAGCATCATCTGTGGTTGTATCAACAGACATTGGTTCTGCTGCATCAGTTGCGTTATCCTTACTTTTATCGCTAGCTGATGAGATATTTATTTCAGTATTAGTATCCTCTTTAGTTTTTTCTACTTCAGATTCAGTTTCTTTGTTCTTCTCTCTATCGGCTTTACTCTCGGTTTCTTCATTGTCATCGTCCAAGTCAACAATAGTTATATTACGCTGAGCCTTAAGCTGAAAAGCACGCATCTGTTCAGAACATCTACAAATCAAAAGTTTTACAGTCATCATTGAATACAATATATACATATTTAGTTGCTATAACTTACTTCCTTTTTACTGCAATAGTGGCTGCTCTTGACACCAGTGCCAATAAATCAGCTCCTACATAGCCGGGAGTCAATTCAGCAATTTTATCAAAGTCACATTTTGGCTCAACCGACAGACCTTCGCAAATGATTGTTAAAATATCTTTACGGTCTTTGCGTGATGGTATGCCAATGGCTATTTCATGATCAAAACGACCGACACGTCTTAAAGCTGGATCAAGTACATCTGGCCGTGTAGTTGCGCCTATAACCAATACCGATTGTCCTCCCTCGCTTAATTTCAAATTATCCAAACTGCTTATCAGCTGAGACACAATACGGCGTTCCATATCTTTCTGAGCCATTGAACGATTTGAAGATATAGCATCTATTTCATCAATAAATAGAACACATGGTGCACATGCAGCGGCTTGATCAAAAACATCACGTATACGTTCTTCAGATTCTCCAGAAACTCCAGCAATTAATTCTGTTGCGGGTATTTCAATAAGAGGTAGATTTAATTGCTTTGAAAAAATAGGAAAAAAAAACAATGAATTCTGTTTCTATTACATGTGTACAGCATAAAACTTACTCCTGCTATGGCATGAGCCAATAAAGTTTTACCGCAACCCGGAGGACCATGCAATAAAATACCACGCGGCGGCATCAAACCCAATACAAAATATATGTCCGGTGATTTTATATGCATTAAGAGTTCACACAACTCTTTCAGAGTTTTTTCCATGCCACCAATATCTTGGAAAGATTCTCGTGATTTGCGTAATTGTACTTCTTTTTTATATTTACGAGAACGTTGGCTACCACCACTACTACCCTGGTTAAACGGACGATCAGCGTCATTACTGTTCTCTCGATGATTATCCAGCTGCTGCATGCGTTGTTGCTGATTATGCCTTTGCATCTGTTGCAGTAAGTAAGAAGCATTACCGTTGTCGTGTTTGTCTAGTTGGGTGAATTGATTTGACATAGGATATTTGGTATATGACGTATGTTTACCACTTTCATCCAACTTACGTTTTTTCGATGGTTGTCCTCCTCCCCCAGCAGCGGTACCCAGCAAGTTATCATGGCGCTTTTGACCCGCTATCTGTTGCTGCATTGGCGGTAACGAATTCGAATCTGTAGTGGTAGATGCTGCCGACGATGACCCTTTCATGGATGGTTTCTCTGGATTCGGGGGTAATTTTGTTACTGTGATAGCTGAGTTCTTTACGAGGGGCATATTAGCGACCGCTGTAACAAAAAAAGTATAAAACGTATTATATTTAGAGTTAATTTGTAAGTGTCATAGATTAACTTTACATTTTGTCAATGATTTGCCATTTGATTTTGTTGGATTACCTTCATCGCCACTCTCGTCACTGCTTATATCAATAGCTTCGCCCGATTGTTGTTTTGCAGAGTTGCTTGAAGAAGTTACAGCGCCAGTTTTAGCTTTTGGACCATTATATAAACTTTGCATCATATTACTCATTAGGTTATTCGATGATGAATCCTGTAAATAAAAACCATGTTAAAGATATCCGCAAAAAACAAAACCGAATTAAATCTCTAAAAAATTTTTTGTTTTTGCAATGCAGAAAGTGTATAAAAACCGACTACAGAAATGATCCTGTGAAGTATAGTCTTAAGTAAAAAAAAAATGTTTTTATTATTTATATGTCAATCACTTTTGAATAACATGAAATTTAATTTTTTAACGTAATCAAATTTACCATTGAAAACTAAAAGCAAAGAATATCGTGTAATATCGGGTAATTTTTTAGCAACAATCTTTTTGGCAACAATTTTTTTGGCAGCTTAGCTGTTTTCGTGTAATATGTTACTGTCAAACATATTCAGTTTGATCTATAATTTAAACATGAATCGACTTACAAACGAACATCGCTTGCTGATTATTGACTATTATTATCAAACTTCGTGATGGGTTAAGAACTTTTTATCGGAAAATTGTGTTCAGCGACGTAACTCATTCCTGGTTGAATGGATACGTGAACAAGAAAAAATGCCGTATTTGGTGTGTAGCAGCCAGAAGCATTGCAGTAACTGCCAATGTGTCCAGAAAAATGAACTGTTTGGTGTGGATTATGGGCCGGTGGCACATTTGACTGTACTTTTACAAAGACGACGAAGGCAGGAACGTTACTGTGAATGTCGAGCGTTACCGTGCGATAATTTCTAATTCTTTTTTGCCAAAATGGAAAAGCTGAACTTGGTTGACATGAAGTTTCAACAAGACGGTACCATATGCCACATAGTACGTGAAACAATGACCCATTTTCACGTTTGGGGTCGGTAAATTGGCCTCCTAGATCGTGTGATTTAACGCCTTGAGACTATTTTTTGTGGGGTTATGTTAAGGCTAATGTCTATGGGGATAAGTCCGCTTGAAACACTGGACACTGGTCTGTAGACGACCTTAGGTACTTAGGCAAATAAAATACCTATATTGCATAATTGGAAGAAAAAAAATTTTTTTTAACTGGAAAATGAACTACATGTAAAAACCAAACATAATAGCTCTGTACACAATCTTTGGCATTTAGATGCTAATTTTATACCATTGCAAATATTTGCCGCTTTTTCTGTTTCAGTGTTGTAACTTCTCAAATGCTAAACACACAGCTAATTGAAAAAAAAAAATAGAAAATTATTTACTTTTAATTTTAAATAAAAAAAGTAAAATATGTCTTAGAGGAGCTTAAAAGGATGTTTAACGAACTTTATAATAGACGAAGCTGCGGAAGAGACAATATCTAAAGAAAGTATGAAATATCGTGAGCACGATCACTTAAGATATACCTTTATAACTATACGATTGCTACTTACATCCATAACTTCTAAATCGGATGCATCAGAATCATCGCCACTAGCATTTTGATCACTTAGTCCATAGCTTTGGGAAACCACGTGATAAGCTAAAAGGAAAAACACAAAAAAAAATCAAATTAAAACGAAAAACGTTCTAAGTATTTAATGAACAGCTGCTTACCTTTTTCAACAAGCAAACGGAACGGTGCCACTTTGCGTCTTGAATATTCCGGATAACGATCTTGTAAATGTTTGGTCATAACGCCCACATCCAAGTAGGTTTTATCAATATTTTCTTCCAAATACTAACACAGCATTCAAGTGGACAAAGTCAACCGCAATTCACAATTGAACGAAAATTATTGCAATTATAGAAAAAAGAAGAAAGTTTGTATATGTATATACATGAGATATTATCATCAAACAAAACTTAACCTCGTTTTTAATGCAGAACAGCAGTAATAGCGTTTAAAAGCTGCTGCTACACCACCGGGGAGCGACTGCATTTTTTCACAACCCATAACTTGAATATCACAAATATTGCAGCGTTCCCCTTATACTTGTTCACCTACCTGTTTAACTCGATTTATAATTAGTGGATCATATAAAATTGGTTTATTTTTTTTCATATTTAAACGGATTTATAGCACAGAATCTCACAAGATTATTAAAAGTTAATTATTTTCAATACAAATAATCTCTTAACTTGAGGAATGCTTCAACAAACGCGTCTGTTTGTAATATTGCCGGATTTACTAAAAAAATTGCACACCAACTTTTTTTTAATAAATGGGTAATACATCATAACGATTGTAAATGAAATAATAATAACTACTGAAGTAAAGTAATGAATATTATTGTAGTTACCAAAAGCTGTTTTTTGGACTAATTTTGAACAAAGGTATATTAAGTAAGAAGGGAAAACATTTAAAAAAGACCACTTACTATCCGGCGGTTTTTCTCACAAATGTTAGCAGATAAATCATCTGGTAACTTATTATGTTACTACTATTTGTTCATACAAAACTGCAATTTCAAGTACTTAAAGTACTATGCAAATTGGAGTATATTTCAAATATTAATACTTTAACGAATTCTATTAACCTTTTAATGTCAAAAATATGAAAGAGGCTCTTATACGTACAAAACATGAAAAATCTCAGTTGCATCACATAACTACTAATTAACAAAAGCTTAATGAGTTGTAAACCATTTTGAAAAAGTAATAAAGAACCAGCCACATTTAAAACCAGCCAGTAAAAGACTTATGTAAAGCACTTATTCTGTTATCATACGAGACGAGTGCATATGTATGTATATCTTTTCGATATTTATGCCAATTAAATCATATATGCAAATATTGGTGTGAAATAACACTAATCAGTTTCACCAAGAACTTTATAGTGTAGATTATATATACACGTTTTTCTAAAGCTTTAAATCTTGTACTATTTCCGTTCACACATATGATGTAAGCACCATATAAACGCTTTACGAAGTATTATTGCATAGTCCGTGAAAAGATATTTTTTATGAGCTTATTATGAGCTTTTAAAAAAACTTTTAGATAGCCTTGTACAATCGGCTATTTAGAACGTCCGCAGAGGTGATCCTAGGGAAGTTGCTGATATTATTAAAACGCTCTACACAAATCCCGTTCATTGTTGTTCTTGACCTTGTGCCACAACTAGCCTTATTTACACTGAATGGAACAAACTGGAGACAACACAAGCCAGGTACACCTCAATTACTCTGACATTTCTCTTATACTGCAAATTGTATTCTGTACGGGCAAAGACATACAGGATTAACTTGCAACGAACTGAAGCAAATTGAAAATTGATTGCGTCTACGTTCCGAAAACCTGATGACTGCTTGAAGAATATAGTCATAGAAGGAAAGCCTGATGACAAGCCTGTTCATGGAAAATGTAAGTAAACAATAAAGCTGTTTCACATAGAACTTTCCTGATAGAAAAGAGAATGAGATCATTCCATATGGATCGTTTAAGGTTTAAATATAACCATATGATGTGCCTAACCTAATAATGGTGCTTATATTATCTACTTTGATTTTAAACTTCAAAAAGTATGCGGTTGGGTTTTTTTTATCAGATAAATAAAATAAGGACAATATTTTATTCACAATTTACCAGAACATATAGCACATCTCAAGGCGAATTCAATAAGGTGGCCATAATTTACTACGTAAGCAACAGCTGATACATTCGCGTATGTCAAAAAACACAAACATTCTGTATTTTGTTGACAACAAATATTTTTGATGCTACAGGTTCTTGCTTACTACAGCGTTGCATTATATTGACACACCGAAATTTTGTTTTACAGTATTGTATTCATTTTCATTTTAACCACCTTATTAAGTTCGCCTTGACACATCTATAGTAAAAAATTTAGTTTTTAAACTATGTCCAGCCAAAATACTACTTTTTTAAAACAACTGTGAATGCCTTGTTGTTGTAAAAAGTACAGAAAAACTGCTGTTTGTAAATAAAAAATTTCGAAAAGAATTTTAGTAATTTTACATTCTAGTACAAGATAATTTTACAATATTTATTTGTACAACTTGACTTAAACAATGGGCGGTACTCGTTGTCATTTTCGCCAATGTCATGTTAGTAGTGCTAAATTTCCACGAATGCATTTCTTTCGGTTTCCACTTAAGGAACCGGAACGTTTTAAAAAATGGATGCAATACTCACAAATGGAGCGAATGGTCGATTACACAGAAACGCGGAAAAGAAACACCGCCATCTGTGCTAGACATTTTCGTGATGAATGCTTTATGAATTACAAAATGGATAAGTTAGTACCAAGCGCTATACCCACTCTAATGAGGCTTTCAAAGACCCAGGCTCTTGATTTTGAGTTGGACATTGAAAAAGGTGTTTTGGTTACAATAGAGGAAACCAAATTCAAGCATTTAATACTGCCTGAAAATTTCGAAAGTCCTCTCCATTTAGAAAACGATAGCAATTTAATGGAAATGTTAAACAAAGTCCAGAAGCAAGAGAAAACCTCTACAGCGATTAAAGGATATATTGAATATATAGATATCGGCGACGAGGAGGGTGAGCAATTTATGTTAGAAAAGCCTATAATATCGCCTTCAAATTCAGTCGAGATATTAGAAACGGTACAATTTTTGGGCCCAACACTTAAAAGGTCTAGAGAAAATGTTAAAGATGAAATAGAAACAAATCTTGTTGACAACGCAAGTGTGAAGAAATTTAAGATTCTTAATTCAGCACAAAATCCGATGGTTAAAGAAAACAGAAACGAAACGACCATAATATTAACATCTCGTCCTGATCAAAATGACACTTCCAATCATATTATTATCAGTGATGATATTGATTTTATAGACACTGATAATATGCCACAGCCAAATGCAAATGTTTTTACTGCTGCTGTTGACAAAAATGAAGTAAATGAAGAAAATATAGAATTTATACAAATACATAAAGATGATACTGAATCGCTTCATGATTTAACTTCACTCGATTCGGATTCGACTGTAGTTCAATTAAAAACCGACGCACAGTACTTTAAAGAATCAATAAAACAACAAATTTTGACAGAACAAGATGAAACTTTTGGACTTCAAAAGCAATCAGAAGAAATCGAACGTCTCCAGCTGAAAATAATTTCTTTAGAAAAAGAAAACTTTGCACTTAAAGAAATTTGCAAAGAAACTAATGAATTACGCAAAAATGTATTAACCTTAACAGCGGAAAATAATCGCATGAAAAAAATCCTTAAAGAACACAAGGCTCTTAGAGAAAAAATTGCCGAATATGGTGAGGAAAATCGGAAACTGAAAGAGGAGAATGATGGATTGACACTACTACAGGCAGAATTGCTTTCAAGACAACAAGAAACTAAAGAATTAAAAAAAATTGTTGAGAATATTAAAACATCTGAGAGTAGCTTGAAAGAAGAATGTGCGTCTAATGAAAATAAACTAAAAAAAGATATAACTTTGCTACGAAAACATGTTGAAATTAAAGAAAAACATTTATCAAATGCTAATTCTCAATTACTTAAAATTCAAGCTGATTTCAATACTATAAGAAATGAAAACGAAAATCTTATTAAGCGCCAAAATGAATTGGAACAATTATTGTTAACTACGAATAGTCAGAGAAATGTTACAAGTGAAGAAAATGGTTATAAAACACTAAAAACGAATTTTGAAAATCTTCAAATGAAACATTCCGATTTGGAGCAGAAGTATTGGAAACTTCAAGCGTTGCAAAATCAAGAAGCCACCGTCTCGACTTCCCTTGAAAATAGTAACGAAAAAACGAAAACTACACTTGCACTCACTACTACTGCGGCATCTCTAACAAAAGCACAACTTTTCAACGGTATTAAACGCTATCTAAGTTCAGCTATGGTATCATTACTGCGCATGGAAATGTTTGGCAGCTCGGAAAGAGAATGGAAATCGGATGAACGTCAAGTAGCTGTCGATGTATTGCGTTTAGGCGAACAAGTTTATAAATATTTGACTGATGAATGGCGTTTCCGTTTACCAGCCTTACGTGATGTACGCAACTGGTTAAATCAAGAGATACAAATGGACAATGAAGAGGATCTTTAAGAATTACATTTTTTTATATCTTTTAAGATAAATAGTAAATTTTATTCTCTATTCATGTTTGCTTTAAAGTATAACAATAAAAACTTAATATAAAATTTTATTTATCATCGTCATCTTCATCATAATAAAAAAAATCCGTCCTTAAGGATGGGTCTTCCAAGTCACATACAATAGAAGTGGGCTAACAATTTATATACAAAAATTAGTTGATTTTTTTCAAAAAACAAAAAGCAGTAGTTTAACTTGCCGTTAGTTGTTCCACACAAAACTCCGCACTAGAAGCATCACATATTTTACCCCACGGACATGTACCCACAACATCAGATGGTACTGTAGCACCAAAACAAAAAGCAAATGTTGTTCGCGATGTACATGCAAAAACTTGATTTGAATTACATTTTCTACAACTAGAGGTATCACCACAACTGGCTGGTAAAGTACTACGTTGAAAGCATATATTCGGTAAATTTGTGCACACTAAACCATCAGGACAAGTAAATAGTTGTTCGGTATCGTAAACACCTCCAAAACACAAATGATAAGAAGTTAAGTTGACGCAGGCTGCATTATTCTCCTGGCAAACATTACAAACTGCATTTGCTAATTTGTATGTTAAGCAAATAATGGGTACAAGCAATAGCTGCGATAAATAAGTTTTATTCGTTATTATTGGTTCTATAATAAGCTGTTTTTTAATGCTGAGTGGTATTCTTCACTTACTATATCACGTAAAAAAATTTTCATATTTTGTTTTTGTACTCTTGTGTATGTATTATGCGAGCCGTTTGGTAATCACATCAATTGTTTTAGAGTAAATGCTGATGACTAAATACTATTTTTGAAAATTTCTTTTTGTTTTTATAATTTAAGTCCATTAATCAATCTAAGATAGTCATAATATCTATTATACTAGCATAGTAGGGTGGTATTGATCTTTTACACCCATATTCATAAAAATATAACATATATTAGAAATATATTTTAAGAAAATGTATAAAAAATTAAAATAAAATATGTACGTTTTAAACTAATTTTTAGTTATTTTTGGCAATTTTAGCTTGGTTCACAAAAATGTAGCAAAAATAGCAAGAATGCTATGCACGGATGGCAGGAAAACCTGCAATGCTAAAGAAGTCTATAACTGCTTTGCAATAACTACTATAGTAGTCGCTGTGATGGAAAAGAGAAACAGCTTGTGTGTCCCACGGTTTGTAATTTCGAATGACTTGAAACTTAGAATTTTGGAAACCTTATTACTTGCTGAATATTTTGTAAATACTAGAATTGTAAAATTATATGATGTCAGTCCTTCAATTTCTCTCTATTTTACGACGACATAATATAAAAACACTTAAGAAATCTCGATTGTAAAAGAAGGTATAATTACTACCCTAATGTAAAGTTTAAATTTCTTTGCCATTATGTTTATCTTACGTTATAGTGTTAATTGGAGTTGTTAATTAAATTCATCGTTTAGAACGACGGTTTTTTCATTATCAAATTTCCTTTGGCGGTTATCTACAAAAAACAAAAGAGAAAAGCATAGTCATAGCCATGGTTAAAATGCTATGGCGTTAACGATCTCGTTAAATATTAATAAGCAGAGTCAAATATTTCGCTCAAGTACTTTCTACAATGAATTTGTTAATCAGAAATCTCATTTTTTATTTTGAATTATGATTTCAATGTGACCAGATTTCAACAAATAAAAGGTAGTCAACATAAAAACTTCTAAAATGTGGTATGCCAAAATAGTTTGGTAGCTAAAATAGTTTGAATTTAATAATTTAAATTTATTAATAATGGTTTAATTTTAATAATTACAATAAATTTTCATTGAGTGCAACGACAATAAGTCTGGTTTTATAAAGCTTCAGAAAGCATACGACATTGCGATGCTATGGCTATTGTTTTCTTACTACTCTATTCACTTATGTCTGCCTAAAGCTATTCTTATTTAGCTTCAAGTTGTCCTTTGGAGAAGCCGCTTCATTATTTATTTGTCTTCAATAATAGCTTTGTACTCTATTCTATGACTGCTTTCGATATGTCGTCATCGGGTTTTTGTAGTGTGTCCAAAATCTATTCCAATTTTAATTGGAATTTGATGAGTTTTTTGCTATTGAAAATTATTTGGTATTGTGGCTTTCAAAATGCTCCATAGATAGGGGATGCTTGCATTCCACAACCTACAACCATAAAAAATGTAGATTTTACACACGAACTAAAGATATTTACTTTCGTATTATAAGATATTTTATGATCGCCATATATGACACAGGCCACCAAAGATTGGTTTTTAGCTCCGCGAATGCCATAAGTATGCTCTCAAGTTGGTATTTAAAATTACAAAACTTCCCGATTTTTAGGTTTACTGTATTTATAACGCTGAATTGCATAATTTTTTCCTGGGCGATGTTGATTTGCAGGACAGATTTTGCTTGCCCGGTATGTCGTAATGCCAGGACGCAGTCAACGCCTACGTAAAACTCTTTATAATACATTCTATGACTATTAAAAAATAATGAATACTATCAGTCGCAAACCAAGTATATACTTTCTCTGGAATTTGGTTTAGTATTTTTAGTTTTTATAAGAATTTTGTTGTTAAGACTGATAGTATATAAGACGAAAATTTCCATTAAACTACACATTAAGTAAATGGATTTTTTAATTATAAATAACACAGCGTTATTGATTCATTTAAATAATATATTATTTAATTTTTTTTCTTCACTAAACCGGTTTCTTTTATTTTCTTTTTTCTATATGCCATAAAATGCATACAATTTACAAATGCATACAATTTACAATTTACTCGTACATTAAAAATTATAGATACAAATAAAAAACTCTACAAATTTATTGACTAAATATCAATTAACCAAAAATACACACCATAATTACCATAATTAATTAAATTTAAAATAGAAAAAAAATGCCTTAAAATTTAAATTTTCTAAATAAATGGAAATGATTTTTCTTTTCGAGAAAAATGCTTCAATATTATGAAAAAATGTCCGTATAATGTTGGAAAAAATATTTAAAGTATAAAAGGGAAAATGGCACGTCTTTGTTTAGGATAATCCTTGAATTCTTTGCGGTAATTACGATGTTTGCCCAAAGCCCAAACAGTCATTTGATAGGCACCAGCAACAGCAAATAAGAAAGCTGATAAACAGGATGTCATAATAGAAAATGATACCCAGGCACCAATTTCGTAAGTATAATTGGGACAGGATACCAAACTTAAAGGATAAACAATAAAATAAGTTTATAAAATAAAATAGAATCAATAAAAAACACTTACTGGAATAAATTAGTCAAAGGATTACCATCTGGAATGGGGATTTTGCGTACTTTAGTACCAGGTGGTCGCAAATTACGCAAGGCAATGTGTACAGAAAAATTGCCCAATTCGCAAAACTAGAAAAAAATATGAACAAAATAATTAGATTGATAAAATTGTAATTTATATAATTTTAAACAAAATTAATTTCAAATGGATAATAATATGTGTAACATATATGGTATAAGTTAACAAATATCTTTATTTACTACAAGAGAAACTCATAAAAGACTCTAACCACTTAATTCAAACAGAAAAATTTCTTCTCTACTCTTTTTAAATGTCTAAAACCCAAATTAAACCAAATGCTTTGCGATAACAATTTTGCCCAAGGATAATTTTTAAGCCTCCCATAAGTAATCAACGCCAATCTTTTCCAATGTAGTGTATCATAAAACCTTTTACCCTGCGTAGGGAATCCTTTACCACTATTTACAACAATCATTAAATATTGTAAATACACGCATATTAAATACTTAGCTATACACCTTTATTCGTTAACGTGAATATCTCATATAGAGCTAAAGTTGGTATAAAAATAAAAACAGCTATAGTCAGTGGGTTGTATTCTTATTTAACTCAATATCAAAACCGGTATGGAGAGTATTGGCTAAATGGATGGATCCCTTGAAACATAGAAAATATTCCATCTCCGAAAATCGATGTACGTTTGTTATGAATTTAATAGTTTCGTTATCTCCAGCTGTCTACAACGTTTTTTTCTTTTGGGCTTAAATCAAACTTTTAACTATGGGAAAAGCAAAATTCACATGATCAGTACCCGAACCTAATAAAAAAAACCTTTTGCAAAAGCTATATTACTGATCTCCAAATTATCAAAACTTAGTATTGAGAATTGTATTGAGCTATAAAGCCGCCTTTTTCAATGTCAACATAATTGACGATTCTAAAAGGCAGTAGTCAATTTTGTCGGGTAGTTTGTCAGCTTTAGTTTAAGTTATCAACTTACCACAAATCCAGCTAATGCAGCCCAAACTTGCCACATGCATGGTGATGTAAATAATGGATGATTAACATGATAAGAAACATAGGCAGTGAAGCCCCAATAATAAGCACAATTCTTGAATAGATTTCTCAAAGGCATAGTAGCATGAGAAAAACGATGAACAAATATTGTTTCCAACAATCGCTTAACATAGTGAACCGTATAGCAAGCAGCGGCAATACTGTAAAAAATAAAAATGTATGAAATAAAAATAACAATCTAATTTCATCGATCATATTATAGATAATTAATGCAAAAACTAACGAATAGAAACGAAAAATACAAATTAAAAAAATATATATGCAAGAGCTTAGATGGTATTAAATTATGAAGAACGTTAATGGAATTTGAAAAGGTCAATTTAGGTTAAATTGTAGTTGTTATTGTTTTAGCTACTTTCGCAATAAACCAATAGCACATAATATATAATATTCATTATTTGAATGGTTTTAAAAATAGAAAGTTATGTATTAATAAACTCATCTTTTTTTTGTGTTAACTATTTATCAATAGGATTGATTAAAAACTCACTGTGTGGTTAAAGATGTTTGAAGCGTAGCCGATTTGCCATAAACCAATTCTGGTCGGGTATAGAAAAGCAAATAAACAATTAAAGGACCAGCATATTCTGCTAAGAAGACAGTTTTCCAACCAATTTGTGGTCCCAAATCCTTAACATAAATACGATCACCGGCACGCAAGTTCAGCGACTGTAGAGTATCAGTATCTCTAACAGCTTTACCTTTGGGCTCCAAGCGCAACGACTGTCTATTGAAATGCGGTGTAGATTTTATTTTTTGATGTATTAACTCCCTTAAATCACCGAAGCTAGTGGTTGCCTGTGCGGTTATTTTGCCGTAGGGTTTTGTTGTTTTACAATTGACGATTTCAATCTAAAAATATATGTTTTTTAATGAATATTTTAAGGTTTAATAGTTGTTTTGTTATAATTACCTCCATTTTTATATTTAATACTATGGAATAGTAAGTACTGGTCAAGAAATTTCTATTACACTATTAAAAGCTAAGGGTCAATTCTCCACGAAATCTGCCTGCTCTTCAAGAAGCTTGTAAAATGACAGGGAGAAATACCAAAGTTCATTTGGGAGAAAGTTTTTGCTGCAGTAAACGTTGAAGGAACAAAATAGAAAAGTAGCACAATAACAGGGTAACACATATATGATTTTTTATAGGGGTATTCACAACTGTTTTCAAAACCTAAGACATTAAAAAGAAAATTATCACATGGCTATATGATACCCCACATTAGTATGTCCTTCTTTAAGTAATATATGTTAAGTATCAATTTCTGAGAACGTTTTGTTTTAATTTCATGAATAAAAGCGATTAATTGCTATAGATATATATAATTAAACTTAGTGACCATTATAATATATTTGATTTTTGGACAGGCAGCACCAAGGCGAATTCAATAAGGTGGCCCTAATTTACTACGTAAGCAACAGCTGATACATTCGCGTTGTCAAAAAACATAAACATTCTGTATTTTGTTGACAACAATTATTTTTGATGCTAGTGCTTTTTGCTTACTACCACAATGTATATTGTGTATTGTGCTTACTATACTGTTGCATTATATTGACACACCGAAATTTTGTTTTACAGTGTTGTATTCATTTTCAATTTAAGACCACCTTACTAAATTCGCCTTGGGCAGCACAGACCATCTTTCAGGATTCAATCATCATTCATTCTCTGCTGTACACAGTGTTGAAGTTTCGATTATTTCTAACCAAAATTGGTTATTTTTTTCTTCGATGTGTAGATGTGGATTTTTTTGTCATTTTTGGTTACTTTTTCTCGAAGTAAAAAATAGATATACTGATTTGATTTAACTTTTATTACTCAGGTTCTTATTGAGTGTATAATTGAAAAAACGGGACATATGGCTAACTTTTGGCTTTTGTTGTGACTATGCTTTGACCTCTCCCATAGCATTTCGTGCATAAGACTGCTAATTTGATGCCAGGAACGAATCAAATGGTAGTCGGACCTGCAAGGTATGTAAGTTTTAACTTATCATGCAACATCTGGGGGAGCTTTCTCCTAGTATAATATTACGGCTTCAAGTTTTTGCTTAAAGCTTGAAGTTTGATTTATTTACCTTTAGTGATTGAAACTGCAACAACTTTTTTATGACTTTCTAGCAACATTTCGGACTCAATAATATTGCTTTTTGACTAAACCCGCTGCTTGAAAATGTTTTGTTTTAGTGGGTTTATATATTCTAAAAAAAAACTTCATGGAGTAATGCCTTTAATTCATCATCTCCAAATATTTTTGGCTGATCTGGGCGAGAATATCTGGTAGTAGAATATAAATTTGCAGGACAATTTAAAAAATTTTTTACTCGTTAGTCGTTAGCCCTATAGGCCTAGAAATTTTTTTTGAATTAAAGTTATTTTTAAAATTCGGTTTAAGAACAAAATTTGATCAGTAGTCTTTTATTTTGAATCTAATTACTTACATATATACGTTTCATAATACCTATTGTCTGTAAGTCTTTGTCTCTTTATTATAAAATTTTGTTAAATATTTCACTTCAACGCTACAACTTGGTTAGATTATTTTACAGAGTATTAATATATCTGTTAGTAAGGGCTATTGAGCCTTAATTATGCACAAATTTATTTTAAAGCCTCTTCATAACCAAACATATGAAATAGTTGTATTTTCTGTTGTGCGAGCTTGTTAACATATGGTTTAAAAGTTCTGCACAAATAGGACTAGTACCAAGTTCTTTGATCGGTCTATATTCAGCCAATACCGCTATAAAATCCACACATAAAATTATATCTTCGCGTTTTTTGTTTTAAAATTGCGACTTAAAATTTTAATTAGTTTTAATTACTTTTTTAATGAAATTTGGTTTAAGGAAATTTAGGTTATGGCAACACTGGCTGTACACTCGCACTTCATTGCACTCGCGTTTTAATATGGTGCTCCACCATCTGAGCTTACCTTATCCTTTAGGGCTATCTAAAGCGCAGCTGCATTGTTAGCATTGGTTTCATCGCAATTCCACACAGAGTCTAAAATAGTTTATGCATGCACAACCACCAAGTATCGCTCATAAAACCAGAAATAAGTTTCTGATCACACCTCGGAGACTTTTTCTTCGTATTCTGACATTATA
Source organism: Wohlfahrtia magnifica (assembly GCA_023159175.1). Taxonomy (NCBI): domain Eukaryota; kingdom Metazoa; phylum Arthropoda; class Insecta; order Diptera; family Sarcophagidae; genus Wohlfahrtia; species Wohlfahrtia magnifica. The sequence continues at coordinate 1,270,621 of JAKWBJ010000187.1, read as the reverse complement.
CTGAACGAATATGGTTGTGTATACTCTTTTTTCGCTTCGCTAAGTGGGCCTGCGATCGATTTACAAAAGATGCCGATTTGCCAAAAAAATCATCTTTTCAGATGAAGCTCATTTTGATCTTGGCGGGTATGTAAACAAGCAAAATTGTCGCATTTGGGGCACATAAAACCCGCACGTATACATTGAAAAGTCGATACACCCAAGATGAGTCACTGTTTGGTGCGGATTTTGGTCCAGAGGCATAATTCGAAAATGAACAAGGAGTGGCGTTACAGTCAATGGCGATCGTTATCGGGCCATGTTGAACGAAATTTTGTTCACAAAAATTGAAGAGGAGGATATTAGCTACATTTGGTTTCAATAGGGCGGGGCTACGTACCCCATAGCCAAAGCTACACTCGATGTTTTGCGCCCTGTTAAAAAAAAAGTTATTTGGCGGATCCTATATATTTTCAAGGTCGTTTGATTTAAAAAACGCTACAGTTGCAAGATTGTTAATTCTGACAGAATACATCTTGCACCATCAATTATTTTAAAATTTGTGGTCATATACAGTAAATATTGTCAATTTTTATTACTCAATATAAAAATAGCCTTTTTAAATTTTTTTAAAGTAATAAATATAATTTTTAAAATATGTGTATATCTATCGTATATCACTTGAAGAAATTAAATATAAAAAAGCGTTTTTTAATATTCTTCGCAAGTATGGCAGCAATGTTCTGAACAAAAAGAATGTCAAAGAGCGATTTTTTATTTTTGTTATTTTTGTGCTTTTCTATAAATTCCGCGGTGAGTTATAGTTTTTGTGTAGACCATCTGTAGACTTGCCGTGATTGAATTTTTTTTAATTGTTGTGAAAGAATTAGAAAGAAACAATTTAAAAATTAATAAGTGTTGAAAATAAATGTTTAAGTTTTAAGGAAACACATTGAAAATGGTTAATAACCTGGAAGAAAGGTAAGCAATAAAAAAAATTTTTAAGAATCTTAAAGAGATGAAATAAATTTGAAGTTCAAAGACCAGCAGGCAGACTATCAACATTAAACAACATCACGCATCTTTTTGATTCTGAGGGATAGAGTAATGGATGCATTTATTCTTTTGTTATAGTTGTTGTTTTTTTTTAATTTTGTTATGCAATGCTCATTTTTGGAGTTTGTCAACGGCAATTCTTTGTTATCGGAAAACGGAGAATCATAATTTTTTTATTTTTATTTAAATATACGAAGGTTTGTTTATTTTGCATACCCTTTGTATTTTTCTAGTTTCAAAAACTATTTTTTTTATTTCCCGATCTCTTTCACGCCTTTTTTAAGTTAACATTTGCTTTGCGGGAGTTGTTTTGGGTATTCATTTGTTATTGTTTGCTTGCATTATTGTTACTTTCTATTACGCATCACATTCTCAATACAAGTCATCATCATTTATTAGTATTAAAAAAAGAAAAAGTTAACTTACAATATAGAAGAATATATAGAATAAATCCTGACCTTGAACTCATTTTGAGCTTCATTTCTCTCAATTCAATTTATTTCACATTCCTATTTCAGCTCTAAAAAAGTACCAACATTTCATATAATCCGCGAGGTCTACGATAGTACCAATGCTCATCAACGTTTCGAAGCCGAATTGGATAAGGCCTTGGAAGCTAAAGTTGATTATATCATAATAGAACCACCACGTTTAGGAGATGAAACTGGTCGTTGGATAACAGTGGGCAATTGTTTACATAAAACAGCTGTTGTCTCCGGTTTGGCATCGTTATTGTCAAGCCTTTTATGGCATAATCGTCCTGTTATTGCTGGTCCAATGTGTGCCGTATCATTATTTTGTACTGGATTATATACAGTATCATGGAATTATGATCCCTGCTGTCAATACCAGGTATTAGTAAATTTGCAAAGTTTAAACATTTACCTTATTAATACTCATGCCCTATCCGTTTATAAACCACTAATTTAAATTGGAAATGAACTACATTTGACAAAGCTAATAAAACTTAAATGTGATAATTATTTTAAATTTTCGACAATCAAAGATATAACTATTAAGGTAAATTAGCGATTTAATTAAATAAGTATCGGAATCTTATCAAATTTGATAATTATAGCAGCTTGAAATTTTATTCAATGTTAATTTCACTCGATTTCGGTTTACAGAACATACCTAAATATTTTATAATATACAAGATATGACATACAATATACAGTGAGCGTTAAAAAAAAAAAAACTGTACAATCATATTCTCTAGAATTAAGTCTTTATGTCAGCCTTTTAAAATATTGTGAATTTAAACATTTTATATTTTTTAAGAGTGCATTTAAGGCTTTACAAAATCCATAAAAAACAACATTCTTACAACAGCTTAAGTCATACACAAAAAAAAAAAAATAAATAAATAAATAGCTATACTTTTTATGCGTCAAAAAAAAAAAAAAAAAATGGGAAGCGATACTATTTTTTAGAGATGCTGTCAAGTACAAGAATCTGTTTTTAAAATTTTCAAAATACCTCCGAAATGCAGAGTTATGGTAAAAAATCGTTTATAACCTATAACTTAGCTAAATATTAACCGATTTTAAGATGTTTAGAAGATATGGAAAAAGGAATAGACCTTTTAAATGGTATATACCTTACTTAAGCAAACGCATTTTTCATCCAATTTCTAATTGTTCAAGTTTAGAAATGCTTTTAAATGTTATTTTATGTTGTAGTCCGTATTTATGAATTCACTAGACAAGTACGTTTAGTTATGAATACAATAACACTTGGTTTTTTAAGATCCGTAGGAAATTGACTGAGTTAATGCCATTAATTCGTAAAGCACCAAATGTTAGATCTTTCATATAGCTCTTTATGTTACTTTGAAACTACAAAAAAAAAAAAAAAAATAACCTATTCTAATAATTGCATGATTGTTTAACGAGCTCTACTTTTTTTGACGCGTAAAATATATTGTACTTTTTATTTTTGTTTCATAACTTTAGTTGTTATAACAATTTTTTGTAAAAATTTGCTAAAAATCGCTTAATTTGCTTTATGAAATAGGTGTTTATACATACACATATTCGTTAAGTTATGAAATCAACTATAAGTTTGTCCTAAAAAACTACTACTACTACGGTTAGAAGTGCCATTGGTAACGGATGGGGTCTTCACCCGGCGATGATGAAGTGGATCTATGAGTCCATAATCATACCTGTCCTCACCTATGACTGTACCTTATAGTGGAGAGCCTTGGAAAATGCCAGTCGGTGGAGGCTTCTAAATAAGGTGCATAGGTGTGTCGCTATGGACATATCTGTTGCCTTTAGAAGTACTCCTCAGGCAGCGCTGCACATTATCCTGGGCTTGACCTCCCTTGAGCTTGCAGAGAAGAGAGGGGCTGCTAGAAGCTTAAGGATTTTTGAAGGAGGCCAGGCCAAGGCTCTGAGTTATGGACATTGCCATTTTGGGGTGACTTGACTGGGGTGCGCATTCGGTTACCTGTGCTGGTTCTACGGACTATAGGGTCAGGGAATGCGACTTTAGCATGTGCTCTGTGGCAGTTTTCCGGATTGAGATTTTTGGACTTTTGAATGACCACGCCATCTTTACAGATGAATCGAAGACCGAGGAGGGCACTGGTGCGGAGGTCTTCCTTGTCCTTTAAACTCCCGGATGAGTGCATCGTTTTTCAGGTCGAGATTTTCGCTGTCCTCAGAGCAGCTGAGCGTTTTCGCGACTTGGCTGTTGTGGGGATGGTATGGTCTTTTACTTGAACAGTCAGGCGGCTATTAGGGCGCTGACTGGTCGCCATGTCAGATCAAGGCTGGTTGCATTGTGCAGGTGTACCCCCACGTCGCTCCTGGATGTGTGCAGTGTGGATGCGTCTGTGAAACCACCGCTTGGGTTCTTTGGTGGCTTGATTGATAGCTTGGCCCGTCGTAGAGTGGAGGAGCAGTGGAGAATGTAGGGTATCCAGGCTGTTGCGGCCGCAACGTGACCGCTCTAGGACGGAGTGGGTCCTCAATCTGAGCAGGGAATCTCTTAAGATTCTGATAGGCTTTGCGACTGGGTACCGCCCTCTGAGGGCGAGAACTGGTATTTGGGAAGCAGGCCCCCTATTTTCCTACCAAGTTTGCGGCGATACAGGGGAGCCTGACACTTGTCAGGTCTCAGCTGGCTCCTTAGGTGATGCCTGGTCCTTTTTGGGCATCCGTGTTTCTTTCTGTACACTCTTTCTGGCCCATTTTCTTCTTCTATTTATTTCTTTCTTACTTTTAAATACAGCACTATAATTAGCTAATGTCTAATGATTTTTCGACACTACGTTAAAAGAAGATTCTGTACTAAAAAAAATATTTTGAAACTACATTTATACGTTCGCGGACCTGAATGCTTTATCATTCATTTTCGTAATGATGTAAAAGATATTTCATAAAATCGTTTCAATCAAGTAGTTAGGGAAAATATTTATTAAATACATTATTGCAATATATTTTTCTTGTTATAAAAAATAAATTATAATTTGTTACTAATATTCAAAATATTTTTTTTTTAAATACAGGTGGAGAATAATGAAGAAGTTCTTAATAAACTGCCTCTAGCTGATGTTTCTTCGCCTGTGATTTTGGGCTATCAACCCAATACAAAAACCAAATATTTACAACGCAGTGTTACACTTCTATCTGCTGCATTTTGTGCTTGGCAAATTTGGAGATCATACAAGTAGTTGCAATAAAAAAATGCAATATATTTAAATAGAAATCAACTCTGCAAATTTGTTTAAAGCAGCTTTCTTTAATATTTAAATGACAAAAAACAAGGAGTGTATTTTAAAGTTAATGCTAAAGGAAAAATAGTATGAAAAGCAAATGAAAAAAGAAACCAAAATATCTCAATTCTATTTTATACTATTTGTTTTTATTTTATAATTTATTTTAAAGTAAATCAAGCCAGTGTATTTTGTTTTAAGCAAAATACCAACTCATTAATAGTTTTTTTTTAACTAAATATTAAATTAAACGAAATGCATTTTTCTTTTTTAGTAATTGTAAACTAGGATGAAATTTGTTAAATTATTTGTTTTGCTTGTGGTTGTTTATTCGCTGTTCACATTTAGCACACGTGAAAATAAGAATTATATCGTCCTTCCATTGTTTCGAAAATATTTAGTCCCTTAAAAAACAAATAACGTACATACATACTTGCAATAGAATTTGCAATTTAGGTAATTTTTAATTTAATGAAAATTGAAATTTGTATTGTAAAAAGTTTTTACTTTTCGGTTTTTAAAATTTATTTTATTTGTAGTTCATAATTTTAAAAATAAACTTATAGTAAAATATGATTGATCTTTTATCTACCTTAATAAACAGACAATATTTCTAAAATTTCGTTTCGCAAAAATAGAGTACGTATATATTTACATGCAAATTATGTAAATTTCATTTGCAAAATATACTTTCTGTATATGTACGTAGAATCAAAAACTTTGAAATATTGTGTGTTTTGATTATTATTTTGTAAATGAAAGAATAATATCTAATTTAAAAGAAACAAAGGTTTTTATTTTAACGTTTTAGATGAAACATAAATTGTTAAAGAATACATAAACAAAAACAACAAAAGTAAATCCACAAAAAACAATTTTTTCTGTAGACAAATAAACTAAAATTTCAACAATCAAAATATTATAATTTGCATAAGAATTAACTGAACATTATTATTAAAAAATATTTCATATCGATAAGGAAGATAATAAAATTACGATATGTTAAATTTCGAAAACAAACGCTTTAAATACATACTTAATGAAAGTAAAATTTACAATTAATTACGCATTTGAGCATGAGATAATGTGTGTATAAGTAATAAAGTCTGATAAAAAGTTTACATACTAGTTCAAGGATTGTACAGCTTATATTTATATTTATGTTTTTTGTTTTTTATGTTTTTTTACACTAGCTGCCTTGACAGACTTTGTTCTGTCAAAAGTAATAACCCTGTCGCAGAGTGTTTACTTTATTTGTTGCTTTAATGCTTCAATAATAAACAACGATTGCTTACAAAAATAAGTTTTCTATTTCGTACGCTGTAAAATTCAAGTAATGATATGATGATTTTTTCTCGCAATTCTTACGTTTTTTCTCCCTCCTTACCATATATATACCTTAACCAAATTATGAAAAAATTAGCCGAATTCTATGTGGAAATTCAATTTTTCCAAGATGTTCAAAAACCAATTTTTACTATGTTTGGAAGGTAGCAAGCCCATTTATCCAATTCCGCCTACTCTTTGGTTGATTATGTATATTAGCAACAAAGTTATTTAGACGAAGTTTAGAGACTTCCACTATTACCGCTTTTATTTTATGCAAAAAACAATATTTACTATGTATGGGAGGTGCCATTCCCACTATTCTAAATCTACCTATTTTTCAATAATGGTGTGTATTGACCATGAAGTCAGACAAAATTCAATAACTTCCGGTCTTACCGTTTTCAAGATATATTAAAATCAATATATACTATGTGTGGAAGGAGCCCCCTCACTAATCAAATGCAGCCTACTTTTTGCTTGATTATGTATATTAGCAACAAAGTTATTTTGACAAAGTTTTGAGATATCCAATTTACCCTTCTTTCTTTAACCATTTTTTGACTGATGATTTGTATTGACCATAAAGTTATAAGGACCATATTTGGAAACTCTGACTATTACCATTTTAAGATATAGACAAACACGTATTTAATAATATATAAAGAAAATATGAAAAGGATTTTTCGATTCATTTTTAATTTTATAGGCAAATAAGAGAGAATTGAATGTGGTAAGTAGGAGGATTGAAGTATAATGAAAAAAGCTGCTTATGTGTTTAGTTACAGGTTGTGGAAAGTGAACAGCTTTTATATAAGGGTCAGTTAAATATGAAGGTTAAGTGTTAGTAATTTTGAAGACTTAGCATTACCATTTTCAGACTAAAATGTAGTGGATTAATCATTTTTTCAATATTTCAAATTCAATTTATTACATAACTTAATATAAGGTAAAAACAGAGGTAGGTAGGAGGTACGAAAGGAGTTACCAAAAGTACCATACCAAAGACTACAGACGCTCATTGTGGAAGACCTTTCCTGAAAATGAAAATGGAAGGAAGTAAGGAGAAAAAGGAAAAGGAAGGAAAGAGGGCAGAGAAGGAAGTACGTTAGACAGCATTTAAGGACAAACTTAAATTACAAAAAGAAACGGACACCCAAGCAGGTTACTGGGCAACACCTAGTGAGCCAACCCAGACCTGACAAAAAGCCCTCCATGTCACATATCCTAGTAAACGTTACCTCGCCCAAGCCATTGAAAAAGCCAAGGTCAAGCAATCTGAGCCTTCGCCCCTTGTGTCGGGCAATGGCAGACATGTTTCACAGTTTATTTCCCCCGTATCGCCGCGTAACCACAAGAAAACCGGGGTATCTGCTTCCCATATCCCCGTCCTTGCCCTCAGAGCGCAATGTCCAGTCACGAAACCAATCGGAATCCTGAGAGGTTCCCTCCTCAGGTTGAGAGGGTTCCGGGTCTCCAAAGGAGCATGGAGACCTTACAATCTCTGCTCTTCCACGACTCATCCAATCTGTGATGAACCCAGCTATCCACTAAACGCCCAAAGAAGCCAAGCGGTGGTCTTACAGACGCATCTGCCATTTCGATGCTCTCAGCCGCGCCCGCTCTCGCCAACTCATCTGCAGTCTTATTACCCCGTACGCCAAAGTGTCCTGGAATCAAGCACAGCCTAACGCTGCACACATCCAGAAGCAACGTCAAGGTACTTCTGCACAATGCAACTAGCTTAGAGCTGACATGGCGTCCAGTCTGTGCTTTGATAGTCGCCGGACTGTCTATGTAGAAGACCACGGTATCTCCCTCAACAGACAATTCTCGAAAACGCTCTACCGACCTAAGGACAGCAAAGACATCGGCGTGAAAACCCCTTTACCCGTCCGGGAGTGTATAGGACAGTTTAATGCCATTGTCCACCAGGTAGACCCCCGCGCTAGCGCCTTCAACGATCTTGGAGCCATTCATAAAGATAGCATGGCCATTCAGCAGTCTATCAGCTCCCTGCCAAGACTCTGTTTGGAAAAACTGCCGAAGGGACCTTGCTGAAATCGCTTTCCCTGACTCTATGGTCCGTAGAACCCACACGGGTCACCGAATACAAGTCCAAGTCCTCCGACTGGCATTCCACAGAGCTCTCCACAATACGATTCAGCCATAAGTAAGGACAGGTGAAATTGTGGAGTCATAAACCTACTTCACCATAACTGGGCGAAGACCCTATCTCTTACCAATAGCACTTCTAACCGCATAGTAAGCGTTGAAGCCCTTATTTATCCTATGAAGTGTGTTTTCGGTCCAAGTTTCCTGTCCAAGAAAACTTCTAAAAACTTGACCCCATCAGGTAGCCTCAACCTAACACCATTCAACTCAGGCAGTTCGAACTTCTCCAATTTGTATCTCCTGGAGAAGAAACTAGCTCAGTCTTGAAAGGATTTATGCTGACGGACGCCCAGGTAGAAAGCCTGCCAAGCGCCGATTCTTCACCGACGGTAGGTGTCATCTGGGTGTACGTGGGTCTTCCAATGGCACGAGTGAATACGATGCATGGAAGGTGTGTTGCTAGGATGCTCATAACCTTCACACCTTGGTGGGGAGTCGGAGATAACCTAAACTCCTGCCGTGATATGGGTCACAGCACCGGGTTGAGGAGATGTAACACCACACCGAACTCCCGCTCTGCTTGCGCTTTAGGTCTAAACCACAGCTACAACGAAGATAACACAAGGGGGCCTACCCAGCAATCTGGTAGAGATCGGAATCCCTGGGGCTCCCGATACCCGTGGCACCAAAATACCTCTGGTCAGGCTTAGCGACACGTGAGTGTAAATACTAATATGTGTTTCGGCCCCACAACGGCCACGGACTGGTTACCGGTAATTCACCGACGGTAGGGAGGAACCTTCCCGTCACCAGAATCACCAGATCGTCCGCATAACAAACTACCTTCGTATTTTCCTCACCAAATCGTCTAAGGATGTCATTCACAACCAGGATCCAAAATAAGAGCGAAAATACCCCTCCTTGAGGAGAGTACCACTAGAGACCATTCTCTCAAGACGTACCTCACCAAGCTCCTAGCGAACAATCCTGCCTTAAGCACAGATTAAGCTATTATCGATAATACTAAATTGTAAAATTTCAACTGAAATTTCAACTTAACTGAGTCGAGTTGTAAACTGCAATAGGGGCATATATTTTCCTCGTGGTTCGTCCGTTATATATTATACATTATAGTTTGAAACTTTTGGAAACTCATCAGCATTTGACTTCCTTACAAAACAATCAAGAGAGCCATTGGATATAAATTTAATGCTACTTTGTCACTTGGCACAGAAGAAATAACACCAACAAAGCTACAAGTATTTGTTTTACAAGCAAACATGCAATTTTTTTGACCGCAACTGTAGTTAAACGTTTCTTATATAAATTACTAGCTATTACCCTGCGAGCTTCGCTATCCCTATCTTAATTATTATTTTAACTATTATTTTTGTTATAATTTTTTACCATTTTTCCCATTCTAGCCCATTCTGGCTTAAATTCAAACATTTAAGACAGGCTATAATTGACAGCCAGAATGACATTGTAGAATCTGCTTTTTAGCTGTATACAGTCTGCTAATAAACACACGTTAATTTTTATATAGTATATGTATATGTATATATGTAGATAGCTTTTACCCGGTGTGTTGTGGGCAATACCCGCTTATCTAATATTTCCCGCTTTTTGGCTGATGCGGATATATAACGAAGCTTTAATTGTTGTTTTTCACATATAAAAATTTCCATATTAGTATGAAGGGAAAGCACCACGCTGCTATTTGAACCAAATTTAGAAACTTCTACAATTACCGTTCTCAATATATACAAAAATTAATCTTTAGCTGGTATGGGATTTACCATGCCTAGTTATCCGATTCTGTCCAATTTTTGACTGATGATTTGTATTGACTATGAAGTCATTTAGATCAAATTTAGAAACTTTATCTTTAACCGTTCTTACGATATACAAAAATGAATATTTAGTTTATAAGTTTCCGCCTACTTTTTGACTGATGATTTGTATTTACTATGAAGCTCTTTGGACCAAATTTAGAGACTCTTACCTTTGTAAATATATAAACAAATAAATATTTACTATGTATCGGCGTGGCACCGACCAGTTGGATTTTTCTAAATTGATATAGCCTATAGTTCCTTCCAGATATATGGGGAGATACTGTAAAATTATCAAGAAAATCGGTTCAGTCGTTTAGATCTAGAGTCTTCAAACAAATATACATATATATTAATATACAAGCACACATTCAATTTTATATATAAGATGTAGACCAGCCATTAATTTTAAAATTTTTAATCAAATTTTAGACAATTTTGACTCCTCTGCGCGATTAAAAAGCTAAAATATGCGCTTATTTTCTGATCAAAAAGGATACCTTTGTCGGAAGAAAGTTGTCCCTAGCCGCTACTCTTTTGATGAATCATTTATAGTAGTATTTAGTACTAACATTTTAAACATCATTGCGATTGCTATACAATTTGTTAGAGGGAATCATTTTCGAGACCTTTATTAATCGTGTAAGTGATTAATCAGTTTTTAGTCACCAAAATGACTCGAAAAAGACTCAGCAAGGTGATTTGTCGAAAAACAATCTTCAAATTGTTAGCTGGGGGGAGATAGGCAGTGCGTTGATATATTTTGCATATATGTATACCTAGGTATGTACATATAAAGGTATGTAAAATAAAGAAATTCTATAACTGTTAGTGTATTGGTAGAAGACAGTATAAAATAGATACAGTAGAACCTCTTCAAATGTTAAGGAATGAAAAAAACCAAATAATTTCAAAATTTTTTTAACAAAACAATACAAATGCATCCCATTCGTTCTTCACCGCCTTTAGAATTTTTAATGTTGTGATGACCTCTAATGGCTCAAGCGTTGTGTTATTAGCATTACCCATTGACTTAATGTATTCATAAAGAAAATAATTAACCGGCATTTAATTACACGATCTTAGAAGTTAAAAAAACAGGGCCTTTTAATAAAATAACATTATCACGAATATGGCGTTTTAATAATATAATTTTAAAGATATTTAATTATTCAAACATTTGCTTTCAAGTTCACAAATTTTTAAAAAACTTTCGGTGTTATATTGACAGTCAAATCAATCAAAAATTACTGGAAGCAGAAGTCCAAGTGAATGACTTGGAGGGCAAGAAACAGGTCATTTTATGAAATAACATCATCACCAAAATGACTTAGAACTAAAAGCTTAGAACTAAAAGGTGGCTTAGAACTAAAAGGTCCAAAGTGAAAATTTCAATTTTGGAAACAATTCAAGCTAGGAAAATTGTAAAACTCTTATGTAGCTGTTCTGGGTTAAATTAGACATTGACTGTTCAGCAAATTAGAAGAGGCTAAGAAAAAAACCTAATGCAATGATTAACTCAAAACAGTTTTAGTTCCTAGCCACAGAAATAATAGTAATAAATGAGAGTGCAATACTATATTGTTTATGGTGATTAGCTAAAACTCACTGAAAAAGAAACGTTAAAATAAATTCCAATTTTAAGAAATGCATACAGTAGTCATCCTTCTATTGAAAAAATTAGTTGAGCGACATTGAGCTTTTAAATTTTCTCATTTAATGTGCAACAATTAAGTGGATTATACTGTATTTGTAATCGTCTCTTAGTTACAATTTCTCTCTCACTGCTGCTTACAAAACATACATATGTACATACTATACATCTTATCTGCAAAACTGTAGCGAAAAATATAATATAATCGTTTCTTCAGAAGGCTTGGTTGCCCATTTGCCTGCCTAATTAATGTTTTTGTTTTTACGCTTAAATCAATATGAACAAACCCGACAATGAGTAGATTTATGTACATGATCGTCCAGAATACTGTTTAAATATTTACCTAAAGCGTACTTCTGCTTTCTTTGTCTGTTTGTTCTACAATATTGTGTTACAGAGAAAAATATTAAAGAAAAACATAAAGTAATTAAAATTAGAAAAAGAAATAGTATATCTTACATACCATCATACAATAGATTTACAGAAAAACCAAAAAATTAAAAAGCCTGCCTGCTGGCTGCATTTGTGTAGTGAATTATTGTTGTAAAATATTATCTTCAAATCTTACTCTATCCACTACTCGAAATTATTACAAAAACTGAACTGAAGCTGAAACAAATTCTCAACTAAAGATTATAAATAACAGAGACCTAAATTATTAGTAACAGCATTCAGTTGCTTTCGCACGTTTTCCCCGTACGGATTACGTATTTCCACAATATACACATTTCGTATAAAAAAAAAAATTGAAATTCAAATCCAAAATTTGAGTTTCGTAAAAATAAAATTTAGAAATAATTTGTTTAAAAAATATGATCAATTCTGGCTGGTTTTTAAAACTGAAACGCAACTTGTATGTTCGCGTAGTAGTTACAACACATTGAACTATTTGCTTTAAATTAAGGGACTTGCCGCTTTAGTCCCTTAAAGAAATAAAGAAAAGAAAAACGGGATATTTAATGATCAACCAAGTTCAAGGAGGAAGTGTTATTAATGAAATAAATGTGTAACATATGCATGTAACAGTCAGTGTTCATCGCATATCAACAAGATATATAAAAAGTAAATTCAATATTTAAAGAGTTATCATAATGAAAGGTGAGTAATACATTATATCAGTGGCTTGGAACTAAAAGGGTTAATGTCAAAATATTCACTTTTGAGAAAATTGTAATTTTTTTATATATGAATTCATTATTAACATTGGCTAGCTGTTTTGAGTTATGTGAGACATTGGATGTTTTAACAAATAAAAGAAAGCAAGAAAAGAAACCTGGCTTGTGTCTAACACCATCACCCAAAAGCTACAGGTATTCACGAACAAGTGCCTTAGAATCATATGCAAGATATTCTGGCCTAACACCATAAGCAACAATGATCTATGGAATTTAACAAACGAAGAGCCCGTACTGAAGCAGATAAGGCAAAGAAAGTGGAGATGGATCGGCCATACCTTAAGGAAAAATCATGGTAGTATTACAAGGATGGTACTTTAGTGGAATCTTCAAGGAACCACCTGGCGACGCACAATTACCCAAGAACTAATGCAAAACAATCTTAAATGGGAAGAGGCAAAGACAACAGCAAGAGGAGTAAAGAAGAAAAAAAACATCAAAATATTACCATCAATATATTTTAGTTCCAAGCCACAGATAAGTATGTAATAATAATAATACTTATTTTTTTAATAAAATAAAAAAAAATTAAAAATAAAAAACCATTTCCGTATGGTTTGTCTGCTATTAAAAATGTGTTGGTATACATATGTTCATATTTACTACGTACTGTGAGCGTAAAAAGAATTAAGTGTTTATTTCAGTCTTTTAAAATGCGATGAACTTAAACATTTTATATTTTTTAAGAGTGAATTTACAAAATCTATAAAAAACAGCAACAAAATTTTTAAAACAACTCAAGTTATACACCAATAACGAAATTTACTCTATATTATACGCGTCAAAATGAAATGTATATACAAGAAAAAACTATTTAAAAAAAAAAAATAATAAAATAGAGATACCCGGGAAGCGATACCATTTTTTAAAGGTGCTGTCGAGTGATAAAATTATCATATTTTTTCGTAACAGCTTCCAAATGAGTTACGGGTAAAAAACCGGTTCTTCAAACACTTATAAGCTAATAACACTTATAAGCTAATAACACTTATAAGCTAATAAGCCAAATGTTAACTTATTTAAAAAATCTTTAATCTCATTCTAACTTAGGTACATATATACTCGCTGCTGTCGCGTGAGGGGCGGCTGATGGGTCTGATTTTTTTTTATTAGCTGATATCTGATCTAGGTACCAAAACGAGCCCACTTCATCTATTAGTTCGCCACCCTGCCAATAGCAACTCGTTATTTGCTGTATTTGAGTACTAAATTCTGGTCTTCTTAATGTTAATTCTTAAACGTACACAAATTACTGTTCCTTGATTTAGGTTCAGCTTTGCTTGCATATTAACAAATGTGTGGGAATGAAGGCATAGCCATCATCTTTTAGTTTAGAAGACCACATGCCATTACTCTCCCCTGCACAGTCGCCGTTTTCATTACTTGACTTAGGACACAGTTAGATAGAAATGGAAACAGCACACACTCTTACCGTACTCTCGGCTTGATGGTTATTTTTTCGCTCAGTAATTCTCCATGGAGTACATAACACATAGCGCCACTTATAATATTATCTTGCCAGGTACTTTTCTACAGGAAAGACTCTCCTTATGGCGTCATGATGGCTGGTATCCCGAATGCTTTCTCGAAGTCAATAAATGTTAAGTATAGTGGCGTACTACATTATTGTTGTTGGTCTCGGTCAACTTTAAAAATGATATACAAGCAGTTTGTAACACTAAAGATTTTTACATCTTCTTCCACTTGTTCCTATTGCCGGAGTTTCGAAATTCCCTGTCTGCGTTTTCAGAGGTCATGCTGAAGCCAGAATAATGACTGGCTGTTGCGCTCTACAATATTTCTCTCGGGATAAAGCTAATGAAGCTCACGCAGATGGGCCCATATATTTTTCGAAAGATCTTTCTTTCATATACAACCAATCAATGAAAAGGCGGCATGTATCGATTTGCTGTTTACGAAACTTTTCTAATATTTTGTACGGTGTGAAGATTTGTTCGGAAGACAGGTAGAAGAATCTAGTTTTGGGCTTTTAATTTTTTGCACAATGTACTAGTGATGAATAGTAGGGCAAATGGTTTTGTCGCTTTTTTGTAAACCACGTATACTACACTGAGGTTCTTAAAATCTTCTAGATTGCATTAAACCTTCTAGATTGTATCAACAGCATTTAGTATGTGTAATATCATCAGAAGTGGAGCGTTGTTTTCGCAAGGAGTAGTTGTAGATGCATTCGACCACAACGTAATCTGTTTGATTGATCGTAGTTCGGGTGACAGCTATATATCGTGATGTGGATATTATGATGTTCAGAAGAAGTCTCGTGTCAGAGATTTCATAATGGAGGCTGAATTATCAAATGGACGGTTGAAAAAATTTCGAATTTATAAACATTTTAATAATAATAATTTTAAAAGACAGAGCTTTAGTGTTAAGCAGTGAAGATTTAAATAAATGTTTTCCATGTACATACTCGTATATATGTAAATATAAAAAGTAATTTATCTAAATACCATATACGAGTATATAGACCTAAAGCAAAGATAAGTTCTTTAAAAGCAAGATAAGACAAATTGTTTTACATTCAAACATCAGCATCATACCTGACCAGATCGGACAGCGGCAGCCTTCATATCACTTTTCGTAATACTCATCCGTTTCAAACTTAATTAAATACACAAGTGTTTGCGAGAGAAAGTAAAATTAATACTTGAAATTGCACAATAAATTATATTTATTCTACCATAATGCCATTTTTATTAGGCAATAATGGCATTGACCTTTTTCTATGGAACTTAAGAATATCAACAGCTTCCAATGAACACATATTTGCAAATTATTACCAATTAATTGAAGTTTTAGTGGGAAAATTGTTAAAATTTATATTTGCTCTCAACTTATTTCAAACTTTTCGTTTATCATCTTTCAAAGGTATACAACAACGTCGCACGTATTATGGATCACTGGATGATACTGTTATAACGATCGAAGCCGATGAGAGTACACCTCTATTGGTGGAACGTATTAAAATTGATGACTCTAATAATAATCTAAAAGGCAACCATAATAAATGTCACAATGACAAGGAAATCAATAGCAAAAAATCAACACTTAAATGTGGTGTATCATCCGGGTCATTTAGTGCCAGCAGTAATCAAAGTAATGCCAGCGACTACAGCCAATTGAGTACAAAAACCTTTAAAAGTCACTTTACTGAAATGAGAGTATTGGCATTTGCATTACTTTTAGCAACTGCTCTCAGTATTGCCATTTATTTACTTGCAATTGATTGTAAGTTAAACAATACAATTCGTAGCCGAGATACATATCATAAATTGAATTTTAATTGAAAAGTCATTTTAGAAAAGTAAAAATTGTAATGATATATATGTAGTTATGTAGATAAAATTGTATTTAGCTTTTTAACTTTTTTATATTGATTTTTATTTTAAAAATGTATCTTAAGTTTTTTATCTCTGACAATTTATTTCATTGCTAAAGTTTGACGAAACATGTATAACCCTTTTAAATCAACTTTAAAATATAAAGTAATTAAAAATCGTTTGACTTTAAATGCTAGAGCTACGTTATAGTAGAGTATATCGTTATATGAAATTCAAAGTATCCTAAGTTGCATTTCAAAAATTTTACAGTAGAAGCAAAAAACTTTTTAAAATGGAAAATAAGCCATTTACATATGTATGTCTGTTAAGCTTAGAATATTGTTGATAAGAACGTTTTTTTAGTTGCAGAAGTGTAAAAATTCATGGGAACATGTAAGCTTACATCATAATCAATCAAAAAGTCGATTTGAATTTTTTGCATCTTAGGGCTTTTTGAATTTCATATGACGATATGTAATAATGAATGCACAACTTGTCGGATTTGGTTGAAAGTTTATCTTTTATTGACAAGAAATCCATTAACAATATGCCCACATTCGTATACCAATACCAGACTATTTGACACCATCTTATCAGTTAGAATTCACAATCATAATGCTCTCTTATTGTATACATATATCCACTTTTATTGCGTTCGGCGTAGCTGTTGTTATATTTCGGCATTTTTTAACCGTGGGCTAAAAGTCATCATGGGGCTTAAAAACTTGATAATTTTTTCGTTTATATATATTTTTTAATTTTTTTACAGTAAGGAAAATAATGTCACTTAAACGAACCCCTGTTTCAGCTTCGCAATCATGGGTTTGTTTAAAAGATTTTCCATAACATCTTTCGAAACTTCTAGCTGTAACGCTTGAATTTCTGCAACAATGTTGGCTTTGAATTCAAGGATTGTCTCGGGTTTGTTCACATACACTCGGTCCTTCAGTTAACCCCAAAGAAAAAAGTCGGGTGCTAACAAATCTGGCGAACGCCATTTAATTTTCGAACTTCTCGAAATTATTTCATTGGCTCCAACCTGCTGAAAACACATCTCAGGTCTGTTTTCAAGAGCAGGACGTATAAAGTGTTTTATCGCAAGCCGGTTCTGTTCTCCATTTACGGTTGCAGCACTTCTATCTTCATTTTTGACAAAGTAAGGCTAAATGAAATTTTTAGATATAATGCCGAGCCATACTATACACCTAAATAGGGTGCAATGGGCGTTGATGAGTGACTCTTGGATTCAGAAGCCTAGAACATACACTTCTGCTTATTAACAAAACCATTCAAATGAAAATGAGCTTCCTCACTCATAATCAGATTTTCAATACAATTAATTTCATTCCTGGCCAACTGTTGAAATTTAATTCCAAAATTTGGACGTTGCAGATTATCTGCGTGTTTTAATTCTTCCATCTTCTATGGGAATAACAGTAAATGATTTTTTAAATACGCCACGGTGACATACGAGCTATTCCTAGCAGAATGCCTTCTGATAGATGTTTCTGGTGTTTCGTTAACACTTTGCCCTACACGTTCAATATTTTTCGCAGAGCGAAGTAAACGGTTCGAGGCATATAAGAAATATGTCTCGGTGCCATATTGGTGGTGACGATAAGTTATGCAACGAATCATTGCTTCAGAGGTTGACGTTAAAACTTCGATGTTTTACTCCTTGCGTTTAAATTAATCAATTGATCGTTGTTTTCAATAATAGAATTCTATTATTCTGGTTATTTGTTCAGTTGTGTATCTCTCCATTATTTATTTTCCGGGTGTTATTTATATAATCTGAAGAAAAATATATAAGCGAAAAAGTTATTTAATTTGTAAACAGCACGGTGACTTTTGATTAAAGACAAATTTTGCTTGTTGTCAAAATACGATAATAGCTTTGTCCAACACAACACAGCCTATAACTATATTTTTGACAAAATTTCGAAACTCTAAGCAGTAAATTTGTTCAGTTGTTTAGTAATATAAAGGGTGTCTTTATAAGAGCGGCCTGAACTTGAATTTGTAATAAAACAACAAAAACTTAATACATTAAATAAATTTTTATATTGTTTGGCATTTATGTTTTAAAAACGATATCTAATAAATGGTCGTCATTCTCAAGACTAACTGTTACATTGCATTTGTTGTGTCTACAGTTTTTGACTACTTTTTCAAGCACTTATTTTATAAATAATAATTAAGATCCATTTATTGAACTAACATTATCACCACACTCTTCCCTAACCTTCTTTATGGTGAAATTTGCCAAATATTTGGCGAAAAAAGCGTGACCGTAGCTTTAGTCAAAATAGTTTATTTAATAAAAGTCCACATTTTTGTTTGCCAATTTTTATTCAATACTCTATTGAACTTATAGACACGTTTAAATAGTTTAAGACCATAAAGAATGCTTATGATATGTTTTCTGTAAAGTTGTACATACATATTTTACCTATTATGTGATCTATTAGAGTTAAGATCTTTATAGAAAAGCTATACAAGTAGTAATAGCGTCATGTTAGTATTTTAAATTGAAAATATTTGTTTGAATAATAATCTAAAAAATTTAAAAAATTGTTTAGCACGTTTACCATCTATAACATTCTCCTTGGACTTGGTTAGTCATGATATCTGGAGTCGCAAGCTTATACCAAATTCATATCATCTACAACATAATCATGTAGATCATATAATACTCACGCAAACTGGTAACCGAAACTGTGATACAAGTGGCGAGTGCTTAGAAGTCTTACATGAAATGCAGGTAAAATATTGTTATTGAAATTATACAGAATTTATACAGAAAATTAGTAATCGTCTAATTAAAACAGAATAAGGATTTAAATGAGCCAGAAGAATTGCCATATAATTTTTTAATTGGTGGTGATGGTCACGCTTATGAAGTAAGAGGTTGGGAATATCCGAGTAGTATAAAAGGTGTGCCACAAGAACGTTCTTTAGTGATCGGCATAATTGGTGAGTATTTAGTAAAAACTAATGTATTATTTCTTATTTTATATTTTTTATCTTTATTTTAGGTAATTTTGATTATAGTGTACCCAAAAAGCATTTGTTACGTACCGCACAATCTCTTATACGAGAATCATCAAAGCGTCATATGATTAATCAAAAATATTATATATACGGATTGCGTATTAAGGACAATGACCTAAAAGAGGGACAATTATTTTTCAATGAAATTATGAAATGGCCACGATTCAAAGGTTTACTTTCTAAATTCTAATATTTGTAGGAAGATAGAAGATATACCAACCAAAACTAAAGTACATAAATTACTCCCATTTACTTTTTTATCAGTTAAGAAAAAAAAAATATATTATACATATTTATACGATATATTTATAAAATAAAAAAATAGATTCAGAATAAAATTAAGAAAACATGTATGTTAAACATACACATACACACATACATAAATAAAAATTTTGTTTTCACACATGTTTTTTGTTGTAAGTGAACAAACTAGCTCATTAGAAGAGCTAAACGACCCAACTCTAATTTCCAGATGACAATCTATATACAAATGCTCGAAAGATTTCGAACAGAAGTTTAAGTAACGTTTCAATTTGTAGTTCATTTTATTAATAAAATGAATAAAATATTCAAAGTAGAAAAAAAGTTAAAATCTTATTTTCATTTGAGAATTCCAACAACAAATTCGTAACATGTTTATTTATTTTTTTTTTTGACACATCCCGTTACTGTACATACCTCTTAAGGACTTCGAGACGTTATAGCTTTTAAAATAGACCCACACATTACAACGCCAACAACAAAAAAGGACATTTACTTGATTGCTTTGCTGTAAAAAAAGTATTTTCAAAAATCGGATTTTATTGAAATTTCTTGGTATTTGGGCCTTTTATGCAAAAAGTTTGGGTTGTTTATGAATGTTATCGTATGAAAAAGACATTATATAGTAGTTAGGAATAAAAAATTCGACAAACGTGCAAAAAGTAGACTGAGAAGACTGTTGACGAAAAATTAAATGTAATGGAAGAGAAAATCAACAGTCTCCGGTACCAAGAGCCGGAACCAGTGCGTGTCATACCAGAAGCTTCTAGCAGATTTAAAATCCCCTTGTTTTGACGGCAGTACGCCTTTGGCGGTATTCAAATTTTAATTCGATACTATAGCCAGGCGAAACATATGGGGCGATGAAGAGAAGGCACTGGAATTAATTTTGGCTTTAAGAGGTGCTGCAGCGGAAATTCTAGGAACCATGCCAGCCAGCTGCAGACACAACTACAGAGAATTAATGGTGACGCTACAGCCGAAATTTGGCGATGAGCATAAACGAGAGCTGTATCGTGTGGAATTAGGGTGCCGAACGCAAAAGGCTAATGAATCATTACAAGCTTTTGCAATGGAAATCGAGAGATTGGTACAGCTAACCTATCCAGGGGAAAATCACCCACTTCGTCAACGGCTTACGAGACACTGATGTTAACTACCATCAAACAACAAAAGAGTCCCTGTTAAACTAAAACGTGCTAGCACTGATGGGCAAGAGCTAGCTCCCACAAGCGAGGGCCACATAATCTCCATATCAGTGATGCAGAACAATACCAGCAACCTTACAGCGTGCGGGTACATTAATGATAGACAATACAACTTCACTATAGACACCCGTACGCCATGGTCTATAATCAGACACGATATAGTGAAGGGAAAATGTGAGGTGCTCAATAATATCAGACTACGAACAGCTACTGGAGAGTCTGCCACCGTCTACGAAAAAGTTGAGGTGAAGGTTATTATAGCGAACATTACTGTAAGCCATAATTTTATTGTTGCCGATATTGTAGACGAAGTTATCATTGGTGCCGATTTTATGATTATCCATCAATTTGAATATGGAGCAACAGATAAGGAATTGGCGTAATGTAGATATACCTCTTGACGTGGTTTACCAGCATCAAGCGCACGCTAGGAGATTAGTTGCTGTCAAACGATAAAAATTACCACCTTAGACTGAATCATTGATATGGGCGCGTAAGGAGGGAGATTGTGAGGACAACCGCTTATGGGTGGTAGAACCAGCAGAAATTAAGTTGGTCTTGTTATCAGCAAAGGCCTTCGTCAAATCTAATAAACAAGAAATAGTTACAGTGAAAGTGCTCAATCTATCAGGTCACGAAAAATTCATTTGTAAAAACCCCGAGGTAGGCCAATATGCTCCTGTAGAGACGGTAATAAACAGCGAACAATTGCCGGAACCTGCCAATATGCCAGCCAAGGACCAACAGGTTTTTGAAGAAAATGTAGAGAAATAGGTAGCAGGTCTAGCAGCTTCAGAAAGAAATAATGCCAAAAAGCTGTTAAAGAAGTACGCCCGCGTATTCGCCACGAAAAATAAAAGTCAAGTTGGAACAGCTATAGTCAAACATGAAAATAATACTGGCGAAGCGAGACCGATAAAACAGGCACCTAGAAGTATACCTCTGGCAAAACGTAATGAGGTTAAAGAGCTGGTCAATGAAATGGAGAAGAGCGGTGTAATTGAACCATCATCGAGTTCTTGGAGCTCACCTATAATTTTAGCTACTAGCTACCAAGAATTGACTATACGCTCGACATGTTAGCTGGAACGAAAGGTAAAATATTTGGGGCATCTAGTTACAGCAGATGGCATTTCAACGGATGAAGATAAAGTACGAGCAGTAAAGGCCTCGCCCCAAAAATCTCCATGAATTAAGTAACTTTTTGGGACTCTGCACGTATTATAGACTCTGTGCCTAATTTTGCGAACGTGGCAGCAAGCTTACATGAGCTCACAAATAAATCTAAGGCCTATCATTGGGGGAGAGTCACAAGAAAAGGCGTTCCATGCTCTAAAAGACCTATTGTGTGCTGCACCGGTCTTGGCGTATCCAGTCCCTGGTGAAAAATTCATCCATGATAGTGATGCCAGTGGATAGGGTATTGGTTGTGTACTTTCACAGGTGGTCGATGGGACGGAAAAAGCCGCAGGCTACTATAGCCGCACGCTGTCAAAGTCTGAACGGAATTATTGTGTAACTCAACGTGAGCTACTGGCAGTGCTGGGATGCATAAAACATTACCATAAGTACCTATATGGTCAACATTTTCTGCTGCTGCAATTTAAAAACCCTGAAAGACACCTGGCACGTTGGGTTGAGCGCCTCCAGGCTTATGAACACCAAAGTGGCATAAAGCATGAAAATGCTGATGTTCTCTCACGTCGGCTTTGTAATTTGGAATGCAAACATTGTGTGAAAGCTGAGCAGAAGGAATCTATCATCTATCATCGATATCTGGCTATGGCAAATAGATGCAAACGAAGACTGGTCAGGAGCACAAAGGAGTGACTCATTATTGGCAAAGATTATAGCAGCAAAAGAAGAGGACAGACGGCCCACCCACAATGAAATATCAGCAGAAGTTCCTTTTACAAAAGCGTATTTGGCACCATGGGACAGTTTGAAATTGATTGATGAATGTTTATATCGCCATTGGGAAAGTGCAGATGGTAAAACTACATCCAACTTAATATGGGTGCCCTCCTCCACGATGAAAGAAGTCTTAAATGAGCTCCATAATAGAGCCAGCGGAGGCCACTTTGGGGTGACAAAGACTCTGTAGAAACTAAAACAACGTTTTTATTGAGTTGGGTGTCAGCTCAAGGTCCAGTAAGAAGAAGCCGAGGTCAGCTGCAACAATATAACAAGGGTGCACCCTTCGAACGGAAAGCGAGGGACGTAGCTGGCCCTTTTCCTGTCAGTAATTCTGGAAATCGTTGTGTTCTCGCCGTGATGGATTATATCAGCAAATGGCCGGAAGTGTATGCCATACCCCATCAAGAGCGAACACAATTTTAAATGCTTTTATGAACGACTGGTTTGCCGATATGGGGTTCCAATAGAACTACATTCCGACCAGGGTAGAAATTTCGAGTCTGATATATTCAAAGAAATGTGTGAGATATACGGTATTAAGAAGACTCGAACGACGCCGCTTCATCCACAGTCTGATGGAATATGGTAGAACGATTTAATCGAAACCTGGAGGAATACTTCCGAAAAGTAGTAAGCAAGCATCAGAAAGATTGGGACGAACACCTACCGAGGTTCCTACTGGCGTACCGATCAGCTATCCATGACTCAACATCTAAATCCTCAGCCAAGATTATTTTGGACTGAGCTTAAACTACTTGGCGACTTTGAGTTTGGTGTTAAGCTCACCACAAAGAGAAATGCCACATATCCTGAAAAACAGGAAAGCCTCAATGAACTTTACGAATTAAGATGGTCAGCGATAGATATGATCGTGCAGCAAATAAGAATGGCTTCTATGAGGGTAACTGGTTCTGCTGTACACAGCGTAAGAAAGGATTATCTCCCAAGCTGCAAACTAACCGGGATGGACCTTACATAGTAGTCAAAAGGTTAAATGATGTGGTATACAGAATACCGAAGAACAATAGCCCGCGATCAAAAATGAAAGTGGTACATTTAGAACGACTTGCAAGCTATGGGAAGAAGGATAATGAACCTATTTGGGATGAACAGGCTTAAGCGGGCGGCGGTGTTACGAAAATAAAAATACAACACTGCATTGTGGGATTTTGGTATACGTTAATTTGCCATCACTGCCACATCGACCAACTTTGCGTTACATTTGAATTAGCGGATAAGGAAATAGAAGATGGTCGATATTTCCTGAATCTGTCAAACTGTATGCAATTAGGTATATAAAGGCCTGCATTACCTACATGTCAGTTAGTTATCGTTTGGCTATCGTAAGATAAAGACGTGTTAAAGCGGAAACAAAAGTGTTGTATAAACAAATATTAAGTGTTGTATTAAGACAAACAGTTTAAAAGTTATTGTGTAGTAAAAATAAATAAAACTGTAACAGAAATAAAGCGGTGTTTGTTTTATTTTAACGCAATTTAAACGAACTCAAACGTTCTAGGCATAAAGCGCAAAGCGATGGAGAAATGAATAACTGATAAAACATGGGTAAAAATCCGCAGTGAGGCACACCTAAACCAGAAGATGCACATGCATGTCGATTAACACTAGTGTGAAAAGAATGTGCGGGCGCGACAAGCGCAGATGGTTTAAGTCTATTGTTGAGGAAGCTGAAAAACCAGCTACAGTGGAGAACTTAAAATTTTTATTTAATTGCGCACGTCGCGTGGCAGGCGGTATATCAAATAAAAGTATGCCTGTCAAGAATCTTGATGAGAAGCTGTTAACCGAACAGAACAGCTGCGGCGATGGAAGGAGCACTTCACAGAATTCCTTCAGACACCTATCGCTACAAAGGCCAATGCCATTGGCTGCTACAGGAATAGACGGTATTGCACCGGAAACGCCTAAGGCTGATCCAGAAATGAGTGCACGAATTCTCCACCCTCTATTTAGAAACATCTAGAAGAGCAAACCTTTCCAAAAGAAGGTGCGACAACGGATTGTAACAACTGCTGCTACGTGTGACACTAAAGGCTCTATTCCGAATTATTTTGAACCGAACAGCGAGTAAAATCGATGCCAATTTCAGAAACTAACAGCAGGATTCCGGTCGAAACATTCTTGTGTGGACGGTATTGTGTGCCTCCAAATAATACAGATCAATGAGTTCCAACAAACCTGTATATCTGGTATTCGTTGTTTTCGAACAAGTTTTCAAGAGCATCTGGAATGTACTTGTGGGGAAAAGGGATCTCAGACAAATTGATTCGTTTCATACAGGTCAAGTATGCAGCATTCTAGTGTAGAGTGTTGCATGGAGGGATGTTTTTTTACCGTATCGGTGTTGTTTCAAGTATCCAAAAAGTGTATTCATATAACGAGTGGTGATCGACTAGGTGCAATTACGTAGTATTGAATATCTTAACTACCTGACTTATGCTGATGATATTGCGTTGATATTTACGAAGCGAAGTCACATGAAGAAAAAATTGAACAGCCTGGAAATAAGTACTAAAAAATACAAAATTGAGCATCAATGCCAATAAAACAAAAGCCAGAAGATAAAAGTGAATTTTGCAAGTCTTCGAAAATTATTGCGGTGCCGGCAACGATCATCTACAACCAATATACGAATATTTGTGCAAATGTGAAGTTTTTACTTCTTTACAACTGCGTTTTAAATTTTTTTAAACAAAATTTTTTTTAAATAATTATTTGAAAAAAACTGGTTGTATCATAGGAGATACACCAGACACTACTCTCATACAAAAATTATTTATACATGAAATTCTTTAAAAAGAAATATAATGTGGAAAATTAATGGTATTTGTTTTAAAACTGAAACTAACCCTGCTTTTTTTTAGACATGAAAGTACTTTCGTTAAAGTTACTATACATTTACACTCTTTTACTAACACATTCAATTTCTAATAACTTTCAGCTTAACTTTCAACGATTTTTTCTTGCTGAAAGTAAATAAAACTGGGATACCGGTAAAATAGATTTATTCAGCGTTAAAAAATGCTTGACAATTTTCAATCCATTTGTAACTGCTTAACTAAACTTAAAAAAAAAATTATGCAGCAAAAGTTAAAAGAAAAAGTCAAAAGTTAAAATATTTGCGTTGCTTCAATTTTTAGCTGAAAATTAAAAAAAAGCTATGTTGCTGAATGCTTACTGAACATTCGAATAAATAATAAGCAAAAGAAAAAGCAAAAGCAAAATAGTAAATAACTTGCTTAGTCAGAAAAGCAAACATTTTAAATTGCCTTTGCTGTAAGCGATAAGTTATGTGTTCGTATGCCATGTCATCAATAACGCAAAAAAATTTAAAATTACGAATTCGGAATTGAAATAAGTGAAAAACAATATAACCAACTCTTCCTCCATGCAACAACAAAGAACACACATATAGTAATATTAAACAAGTTATTGATAACTTACTTTTTTTTGCTATCTATCAAATGCTTGCTGAATAGAGCTGCAAAACCACCGATCGTACTATCGATAGTTTTGTTTTTGGCTGAGCATCGATAGTTTTTTTTTTACTATCGATATTATCGCCAAATTCTAAGAGTATATACGGAGGTCACTAAATGTAGTCAAAGTTACATTTGCAAAAATTTGTTCGACGCAGGTTGTTGTTTTATAGTTACATGGGGACATAGTTTAACAGTTTCTTAAATTTATATTTATTAAACTTAAATAAAGACGCATTGTAACTAACTATGTTCGTACATACGATTTTGCATTTAACCCAAGCAAATTACTACCTTAATCAAAAAGTTCACGGAATAACCCTCTTGTCGCCGGAATAACCTACGCTGGCTACGTAGCTATGACGCTAAGATTTAGCGGGTGTATCAACAACAGATGTACTAACTTAGCAAAAAAAAAAAACTCAAATCGGAATGATGGGACCGCCAACGAGGGTTATTCCGGAAACCTTTTGATCAAGGTAGTAATCTTCATATATCGATAGTTTTTTGCAAACTATCGAAACTATCGAGTGGGCCGACTATCGATAGTTTTGCAGCTCTATGACTGAAGGCATTCAGCAACACAGTTATATAATTATAAGCTAAAAACTGAAGCAAAGCAAAAATCTTAATGCTATTGCTATTTTAAAGCAAGCAATTTTAACCCTGGATTTATTCAAATTTACAGGAAAGTGATAAAAAATAATCCGAAATTTAAATTTTTGTGTAGATACATGAAAAGAATCATAGTAATTTTTCTCAAAATATGCAAAAAAAGGTTATTGATGTCCTTTGTAACAGAAATTTCATTAAACAAAGTTAAAATGATTCTGTTTCGCCCTATGATTGAGCATATAGTATGTAGTTATTCGTGGTAAATCTAATTAAAAAAAAAAAAAAACTATAAAAATTTACGACTCAGTTTCTTGAAAATTTTCATGAAACACTTTCAAGAATAGGTTTGTTCAGTAACCAAAAATTGTTCCAAATTTGTAACTGGAAAAAGTTTTCATTAAAAAAAAAAAATGCAACGAAAGAGCATCAGAAGAGAGTAATAAATTGAGACACAAAATAATTCATGGTGGTCTTATTTTACCAAAACAACAACAGCTGATACAAAACTGCCTATACTCTAAAGTCCAAAAGTTGTTTTTTTCTTTTCGTTTGACGTTTATTGCAATTTGAATGTGATACATTATATTAAATTTTATTGGCAGATCATTATTTTTCTTAACCACGGCACTGCATTTTTGTGATAGCAGAGTAAAGCGTTGATACAGTGTTGTATTCAAAATTTAAATGAGTCCATCTCTTTATTGCATCATGAAAGAATTCTTGCTGGTAAAATTTTTTCTTGCAAGAATTATTCAAACAGCTGTTTTGTGTTTATGTTTACAAATCAAGTTTTCTAAAAAAAAAAAAATGTAAATTAAAAAATTTTGCGAAATTTAAGAAATTTTTTCGGCAAGTAAAGTTATCGAAACACCTAATGTTTTTTCTACACAAATTTTTATTTATAATACGTATACAAACATTTCACAAAACTATTTGCATGTGTAGGGGCAGTGTAAAATACTGGAAACTAAAAAAAGTGAAAGCAAAGTAAAACTTATAATTCACATAAGGATGAGCTGTAAACTTTCAGATCGTAGATATATGTATAAATCGTAATTAAGTTTTGTTTTATTTTTTTTTTCTTAATATGAGGTAAATATATAGTTCATGAAAAATTGGCCTTAAAATGCAATTGTGTGGGAATCAAACCTAGTGAACTTCGTAGCCAAGACCTCAAGGGCTCAGCAGCAGTTTTCTGTTTTGATCGAGATATATATATCGTAGAAGACTTTAATTTTCATTTTTCCAATGTGAGGTAAATATATAGTTCATCAAAAAGCGGACCTAATATGCAATTATGGGGGAATTTGCAAAATTTATTTTTTGTTATGTTCTAAATGTCGATCCTTTATTTTCAAAGACAAATCAAATATACACATGT
Source organism: Wohlfahrtia magnifica (assembly GCA_023159175.1). Taxonomy (NCBI): domain Eukaryota; kingdom Metazoa; phylum Arthropoda; class Insecta; order Diptera; family Sarcophagidae; genus Wohlfahrtia; species Wohlfahrtia magnifica. The sequence continues at coordinate 1,242,480 of JAKWBJ010000187.1, read as the reverse complement.
AGTCAACAAAAGTAAGTGTAACGAAAATTTAATTTTGCTGTCAGTCTACTTAGCGTATCTTAAAAGATAAAACCGAATATACTATACAGAGAAGAACCTATTATCGGGAACTCATTAAAACAGAATAATATCAATCAAGAACCAATTATGCCGTTATCAGATCAGGCATATTTATTATATATATTTTTTAATTTTTATTTATTATTTTTGAAGTTCTAGTTAACGGTAGTTTAAAAATATTTTTTTTAATTAGAGTCTCTTATATAATAAATCTTATAAAGCATTCTTTAAGCTATTTCAATAGAAACTATACGAGTAGCTCTATGGCATTTTATGTTTGGTAGTATCTTTAAAGATGCGAGGGGCGTTTAGGAGTTAATACATTTATTACGACACTATGTGGCACTTAAGCAGCGCGAAAGCAATTAATAATATAAATAACTCATGTCAGTACTTGGACAAGGATTATTATTATTTATTTATTATTTACTATTATTTTTGATGTTGCGTGAAATTCATGTGTTGCGCTAAAGAAAGCAATTACAGTACAAGTTCTTTAAAATGTCCTCAACGTTTGGTCTGACAGGATACCAAGATTTTCATCCAAATACAATAGAAGAAAAATGCCAATTAATTCGATATATTATTTTAGTAATAATTAATGTTCTAATGTCCTTACAACAAAGCCATATTCTATTTTTTTCTATTTTTATTATTTAATTTTAATTAATTTTTTTAATTTTATTTTATTCACTAAACTTGTAAATTGCTATTATTAGATCTTTTAAAGATCCCAAGGAGATCATAAGACCATAAGGTATTCTTCCCATTTACGTCCTATCTAAAGCCAATGATCTAGCATTATTCTCTTTCAATCTGTTTTCTTAAAGAATTAGCTTGACTTCCGATTTTTTGCTTTTTTGTGAGTTCCATTCAATGGTCAATTTTGCTAAGTCATAGTTTGGTTTCCTCAGTGTGCCTAATCCATTTTAATTTCCTTTTTACAATTTCCTTCATAACAAGAACATGTGTGTGATCTTGTTTCCGGCCAGAATATTTTCAAAATACGACGTAGGCAGCGGCTTATAGATGCCTGAATGGAATTGACATCAATCAGAGACACATATCATAACTCGCAACCATGCAACCATAGATTTCACACGCGAGTTAAGAATGAAAATTTTCATTTTTGGATAGATACTCGTATGTGGAGATCACTCTAAGATTGGCTGGCTAGGTACAGTTTGTTCCGAATATCAGCAATGGAGCCGCCAGACGTCGTGAGGATACTGCCGAGATAATAAACAGACGGAGCATCTCCTAAATTTCTATTTCCAATTCGTTGTGTTTTTAAAATTAATTCGTTTTTGGTTTTGGTTTTGTTTATTCTCAAGCACACTCTGTATGCATCTGCCTGTATAGAATCCAGCCTTCCTTGTATTTCGTAATGTTTGTGGCCTAAGAGACAGATGTCGTCTGTGCAACCTTGGTCTTCCAACTTTGAGTTGTCTTCAGGTTATATACCACGTTGCTACACACAATCAAGAACAACGCAATCAGTAGTGGAGAAAGAACATAACCTTTTTTAACACTAACTCTGATAGGTATGATTTGCCAAAAAATTAAGAAAAAGTTTTTAAGTTGTTGGTTTGTGCTAAATCTTTCATTAAAAAAAAAATTTTTTTTTATAAAAAGTTTGTAAAAATTAAAGTTTGAATACAAATTTTTTTTTAAATTTTAGTGTATTTTTCCATTTTTAAATATTTTTAACGCATTTATACAGCGCGTTTTGATTACAAATGTTACATAAATTAAAATTTCGCGCCTTTTGAGTAGGAGGTCTGTGCGTTTTGAACGTAAAAAGTTGGCAGCACTGACGATGAGGTATAAATACTAACATTTACTTATGTTGTTGTTATTGTTTATTTATGTCTGTAAGATTAGCTTTTTTAATATATGTTCAGATTTGCATTAATCCAAAAAACCTGACTTAACTTTATTGGCAGCAAACAAACATGCACATAAACAACTGTGCCCTAATGCTGACTGTGCGGTAGTAGTTGATGATGATGACGATGATGATGATGATGATAATGACGATGGTGGCGGTGCAGTACTCCAAGCATACAAGTATGGCTTTAAATGTTCAGAAGAAATTATAAAAATCAAAGTGAAATATATTTAAGACCATTCAGCATCAAGCTACCGTACGGTTAAGTTTAAACATCTGACATTATCAATAAAGACTTACTGAGTGTTGAAAAAGATAAAAAACTTTTTAAATAAAAAAGTAAAGTATAAAAAGAAAAAAAAACACAAAATTAAAGAAAAATAAATATATTTGATAAAGAAAAGAAAAAAACATTAAAACAATTGAATTTTTGCTGTAAATCGACATTTTTGTGTTTAAAACAAAATTGCTATAAGGTAGGTTAACAATAAAAAAAAGTCAAAGAGAAAAAAAATAATAAAAAAATTTAAAACTTTTACATATTCAAAGTGTTGAATGGATAGTAATTTTGAACAATCAATTATTTATTGGTTTAACTATGTATTTCAAATGTCGGAATGTAAAAATTAATGTTTATTAAATTCATAAATGAAATATGTATGTAATGAATGATTATAATCTCATTATCAAGTTTATTATGATTGAATGTTTACGAATTTTTGAAAAAAAGAAGAAAATCGAAAATTTTTTTTAAATCTTGTGTCTGCAAAAACTTCACGATTTTTCTGATAATATTATTATAAAAAAAAAAAATCTAAGAAAATCGTGATTTATTTCAAAAATTGTGAATTTTTATGAAATGCTATTGTATAACGTAGCAAAATATTAAAAAAATACCATATTGCGAAATTTTCGTCAATTTTAGTCATCGGCCCACAAAGCTGACTTTGGAGATTAGGACGCATAGAAGCTAATTTTCACTCTTAATTGCTGTCATTAAAGTTTACTACTCAGGAGCTTTAAGATTTCAATAAAATTCGGTGGTAAAATTCATATATAAGCTAGCCTGCTGCATTATGTTAAAATGCTGTAAACTACAAAATCATTACCAAATATAACCCAGCGAAAAAGGTTACGAAAAACTTATTTAGGCCAAACTTTATTTAAATAAGTCTTCACCTAGAAAGCCTACACAAGAAATATTGATTTTTTGTATAGCAGCTTTGATTAATTAAAAACGATTTCGATTGAATTTGAAACAATTTTTATATATATTAGCTTATCCAAGATATTACTAACATTTTTCCGATTTTTGGGTTAGTGTTTACAAATATGTGTATTTCTTCCCAATTCAAGAGATTTGTTAATTATCATTAGGAGTCGTTAATACAAATAAAAGTTTTTGGTACAAGTTTTGAGATATATGTTAGTTATTGTCTAAGACCAATTTAATGAAAAAAATTATGAGGTTTGTTTTTGGGTCACATGTAGGTTTCCGTATACAAACGGTCAGATGGAAGAGCAAAAATAGAAACTGAAAACTGTGGTATTATAAAAGACAAACATTTTACTAGTGTCTTGCGATATGGGTAGCAGTTTTAATTTATCCTCTTTGGTCCTGGATGTCTAGCTAGCTGGACATTTTTTAAACATATTTTTTTAAAGTTGTACGAATTTTTATCAATGTATAACCATTTATGTAGAAGGTTGAAAATGCTGAGAGTTTCTCACCAGTTACTTCAAAATTAGGCTTCTACGTGCCAGCTCGTAAAAAGTGCTTTTACTCGTACTTTACAGTCATGTTTATTGCTAACTTTTTCGTCTGATTATATCGACTTGTGTTATGAAGCTTCATCTAAAGGTAAACAGCTTGATATAAAAAGTGGCTCATAAGTAATGAAATTGTATCCGGTCCAAGCGATATCATGTTTGTACGGCAGCTGCCATACATATCATCGTAATCCTGTACTTGACAAGAAAAAGTTTTTCTACTTTTTCTAAACTGAATGCCGCCAGTTCATAAAAATAAGGTCATGTGAGTTTTTCTTAACTGGAACACTTCCGGTACTGAAGAGGCTTTGCACCTAATTCTCATGAATTACATGAATTTGATTTAACACGTATTAAAAAGAAATAAATTATCTTTTTACTTGAATTCTTTTGTTCTAATACGATTTTTAATATTTTATGAATTTTTTTTGAATTTCATAGAGCAAATAGAGCGAGATTTTCGATGTTCAAGGAAAAGTTTCAGTGACTCGGTAGATTTGGCACGTGTAAGCTCCAAATATTTTCTTAAGTGAACCGTAGGGTTTTTTTATTTAAAGAAGTTTGTGGTTTATTTACAAGAAAAATCAACATAATTTACGTATTGGGAGCAAAAATTAATTCGGTACTTTTTTAGCTCAAAAAAGATAATGAATAAAAATTGTATTGTATGAAAATAAAAATGTATGAAATCACTGCTTACATCTTGTCCCAACCTTTGGGCAAATTTCCGAATCCCATTTCAAAAAAATTTCTAGTCTTTCGAGACGATTCAACTTTGAAGCCGATTTTATATTTCTTGAAAAGAAGTGATTCGGTGACACGCTAAAAGATATTGTGTTCATCGAAACAGTCAATAGTCAGAGGGAACAATATTCGGAGAATATGGCGGGAACGGCATTTGATCGCTTCTGAAAGCGTTGTCATGCAAAAAAATAACATAATCATGTTTGTCTTCGTATTCCGTACCTTTTCACACAACACATTCTTCAAACGTAGTAATTGTAGTCTTTAGCATCCAATTGCATTACAAATACTAATGTCTAATTGAAAAAAATTAAAAATCAGTTATAGAACCCAGTTATAGCCGGTGGGTTGGGCTTTATTAAAAAAACCCGGGTTTTTGTCAACCCTGTAGCTAACCCTGTAGTTGGATAAGTCAATTGCCATCTCGTAAAACATCGCGATGTTAAATTCTTTACCCAAAGATATGTATGGTGAATATTGTAGCTCTAGCGATTATACACATACCTAGCCACAGTGCGCATTATCACTGGGTTGCTATAATAAATAATTCTTGTCATTGAAAAATACATGATAAAATTAATATATGAAATAGTAGATACAATTATTAAAAAAAACCATTAAGCTGCGAAAACTGCATAATTTTAAATGATATTTTAGGTTTTGCCATAATTATTATTAAAAAGGTTTATTTAAAATTATACAGTTACATATTAAAATCATTGGGTATATCGAATATCTAGATAAATTTAAAAACAATAAAAACGTTTATAAACTTATTTATTATAATGAACTTGGTTAGTATGTCTGCCTCTATGAGGCTGCATGTAATTCGCAATCTATTAAAATTTATAAAAGAAATTTACTTGAATCTATGAATCTTTGTATATACATATCTCTATAATACAATAATATTGTTTTTGTTTTAAATATTTTTGATGTGTGAGCTAGTCTGATTGTACTAACATAACTGAACCAAGGCTTTAGGGCAAATTCCCCAAAAGCATACATATGTATATACCAACATAAATGTGTATTTATGTTACAAACATGCATAGATGGTTAAATATGTATGTAATGTGTCTGTATACTTTTACAAGCCAAGATACAAAACAACAATTAAAAGAGTTTTATGAAAAATAAAACTCTTTCTTTTGAGTTTAAAATTGTTAAGTCATTTAAGCAATTGCTACATTTAAAAAAAATTCATTCAAACGTAATAAAAATAAAGTTTATACTCGTATGTACATATGTAATATATGTTTTACAGTGTCTTCAAAAATTTAACACTGCCTTGAACTTATTTCCCAACTACTTAAGGGCCATAACATTATCATAGTATTTACAAGTATACGAAACCATGTTTTTAACCTCCAAAAATAAACATTACAATGAATTTTTATTTAAAACAATATTTATATTGTTGTATGTAATTATGTCCAAAAACTAAAAATCATATTTTAATTTTATTAATTAATTTTTGCAGTCATTTACCATTGTGCCGAATTTTTTAACATGGATTCATAATTAAGCTATTCAAGATGAAATTTTCTCCATTGCAATGAAAAATCGGACTATAATTCACTTTATCGTAAACCAATTAAACTAGGTAAACTCTATCTTGATTCATTATCTTAATTTTCGGTTTGGGCTCTTTAGCTCCTTTAATGAATTAGGTCATTCACTTATAGTACAAATGTGTGTGTGTGGGATTTACACATTGTTTATGGTGTGTGTGTGTTTTACACAAAAGTTTTTTGTTGTAAGTAAACGAATTAGTTCATTTAAAGAGCTAAAGCACTCAACTCTGCTTAAGACCTTAAATGCTTAGCTAATACAAGATAAAAATAGGCCTCGGTTTCAGCAATAATCTATTCTTTTGTGCGAAATTCCTTACCGTGGCGAATTATTTTTAGGTCTGCGAACTGCCAGTAGTCGCTGGGAGACAAATCTGGCGAATACGGTGGATTTGGGAGCAATTCGATGTTGAATAGAGCTTTCTCATGGTCGAATCCTCATGCAATTAAAGCCAACACGTTCTTTTGATAACTTTTTAACTCACGCAACTTCACTTTTTGATCGTTCAAAACGATTTTGTGGATTTTTTTGACATTTTCTGGTGTTACCGCCTCATTTGGATGTTCACTGCGTTCTGCATCATCGGTGTCTCTACGACCACGATTGAAGTTAGCAAACCAACGTTATATTGTTGTTTCTAATGGAGCGGAGTACTTACTCATAACACTTTTTAAGCCGTTGCTTAGCTTAAACGTTATTTTTTCCCATGAAGAAGCACTGTAGAATTAAAACACGAAATTTTTTTGATCTATTGTTCTGAAAATAACAAAACTAGCGTCACTCTTAGCACAATAACTCACAAGCTAAGTAATAGAATATCATGAAATTTTAACAGATGTCTTTTGAACAACTAAAAATTAGGTGAATGTAATAAAACTAGCTCCATCTATGTGTTAGGCCTGGAACTTTTAGCCCATGTGTTATGACAGAGAAGATGTTCAGGTAATTTCGCTTCATCATAGTAGCTTCTGCAAAAATCATTATATTGAATTATTAATCTTTAGACAATAGCGTAATGCCAGACTTTAAAAGTTCTTTATATGTCCTCTGGAAACATTTAATTCTGGCCGTGATGCTATCATTACCATTGTTTATTCTTTTTTAGCGAAACTCTAATATATCTATGTATGTAGTTATCTCAATGTCACCAGCAACCCACTTAAGAGTACTCGTTGAATATCTCGCCATTTAGAAACTTTTGACGATATGGAGATCTAATTTCTACTTTGATATCAGTAAATATGTAAATACTTCAGTATATATGTATTTATATCGGAAATCTGGAAACTTGTAAGATTGTGTGATAGCTGCTCCGTGAAAACTTCACAGCCAATATAATTGTTTTTGACCAGTCACTTTATATAGCATTTTCATTTATCGGATGAAAGTAGTGCTTCCCTATCGTATAGCTAGAATTACAATTGCTGTTAGTGCTGCTGCTTGTCTTGCCAAAATATCTAGCTAGAGGTGGTCCTCAGTGACGTACATAGTAATCTAGAAGGTATCACATAGTCGGATTTAACCGACAATAACTTTCTTATTTGTTCTAATTAATATAATATTTATGTCTTTTTTTCATGTTAATGTTTTGTTTTTCGTTGACAAATGTTTTTAAAGTTTTTTACTCGTATTTTCAAATATTTTGCATTAAAGGGCGTTGTTTTTTTTTTTTTAAATTTTTTGCTCAACACTGTCTGCTCAAAACAAAGAGACATAGTCTTGGTGATTGTAAATGTTTTTAATGACACAAATGAACAATGAAACGTAAAACGATTATATATGTACATATTTATATACTAGTATACATATACATGTGTTTATAGATACATATGTATATATTCGTCAATAACTTAGCAATAGTAAAAGACCGACAGACGTCTATATATTTTAGGCATCGCACAACTAAATGATCATTATGCTATTACGAAGTGGCAAACTATTAAAAAAATGCCAGCATTTGCTGTGTACGAATAATTTTCGTACTCATTCAAGCTATGGTTAAATTAGCAACACAAAAGTATTTATGTATCTATCCACTTGCAACATACTCGAATTCATACCAGAAATAGTTTTATAACTATTTCTCTGTGACGTATTGCTTGATTTTAATTTCATCACTCAAGTGGAATGAAATTAAAACAATTCTTGACAAAATGTTTGCAATAATTTTTATGTGAGACCATTTTTTATCAGAACGTGTTATATAGTCATTTTCTTTTAAATTTTATTTTATTTAAAACTATTTACAAGTATCGGGTGTTTTTTTTACAGTAACATAAATTTAAATCATAATAAAATAAAGAAATATATGTTTAATATCAATGAAATGGGATATATCCAATCCAAGACCCATTATCTGCATTTTGATTGTTCATTTGTTACCCAGTTTGGCCAGAAATGGTGAAGTACTTATTTGTCCTAAACACCTCTTGTTGAAGGTCTGCATTTTTCGTTTTTGCTGTAATCGTTTAAAAAGAATCATTTTTAAAAATTCCTTTTTTAAAATCTAATTATGTTGTTCTATACAGCAGTGTTCGACTAAGAGAAGTCCATAATTTATTTTAGCAAAAAGTAGTGTTTCGTTGTAAATATCGTTAAACAAAAACTAATGAATGTTTTCAAGCAACTCAGTAGCATATTTGTGAAAGATTTTTTCGCTGATAACATTTTAGTGCTGTTTTTAGTGAAATACAGAACCTTCTTATGAATTAATAAAAATTATTTCGATTGCATATGTAATTTAATGGATATGAGCGATTTAAAATGGCCTTATAAAATTAGCGAAGTTAGCTCCGGTTAGCTCCGCCTTCCTACTGGTACCAATTAAAGTGTGCGAATCTATTCTTTTCATTTAGGCAAAAAAATCACCGACTATCACCGATAGCTGAACAAACTTATAAACTTTCTTAAAAGATTTTTGCTTGGATAGGAAAAATTGTATGCGAAAAAATTGATTTGGAATGTATGGTTGGTGGACGATGGACGTGGCCGATTTCAATGAAACTTCGCATTCATCTTTAGTTTATTCTGGAAAGCATATGTACCCAACTGAAGACTTTTGCGTTGATTGGAAAAATTGGGCGGTGAGTGATGGGCGCGGAGAATTTTGATGAAATTTTATTTTTTTAATTTAAACAATAGAATGTTCAGTGCTAACTTTCAACCACCACTAGCAACACTCATTATATTTTTTGCACAAAAATGTATGAAGCCATACCACTCTGTGACATAATACTGACATTGAAATTTTATAATTTTGTTGTACGCAAGACAGTGTTGGAGCCAGCGTTAAATAATGCTTGACTATTTTCAATGCATTTGTAATTGCTCAACTAAACTTAAAGAAAATACCATAGCAAAAGTTGTGTTGCTGAATGCTTACAGAAAACTTTAATGGATAATAAGCAAAAGCAAAAAAGTTAGATCGTAATAACTTGCTTAAGCTTACTATGTATATGCTCTCTGTTTCAGCAGTCAGCAAAGTAACCACTTTATCAAGACTTGCTTTTGTTGTAAGTAATAAGTTGTTGTTTACTTTATGTTTACACAACACCATCATGTACTATGTAAGAGGTACAACGCCTAAAGTCGAAATAGGTATCGTACACCACCGCGAATTCTATGAAGATAGCGATCTCAGTACTCATCAGGTGTAACAAAGCTTTAGTTGATCCGTAATTGTTCCGAGCTTATAGAAACACATGCGTGGAGTCCAGAACTTTATGTGATTGAAAGTTTTTTCGAGGAATTGGCTACAGGAGTTTATCAAAAAAAGGTCAACACCCTTATTCAGCTTAACGTGACATTGTTAGCAATATTGAACTCCATCAAAATCAATTCTAAGACGCTTACTGACTATGCAAGATTACAAAGGATATGCAAGTTATTACCGATTTTTCGTTTATTGCATTTTAGTGAATCAAACTTTGCCTTGTCCGATTATGTGTTGAGTTTAAAAATTTAAGTTATTTTTGTTTTTGTATTGGAACTTACTCGTACAGTTATTATTGGATCAAATACTTTTTTTCTTATTATTCATAAAGATAAGTATCCAAAGTACAAATAAGACCCAGAAAAATCTATATATTTATTGCATTTATTACATTTAGAGGACTTATGAAAGAAAAAAGTGTCCGATTATGCGTTGGAGCCACTGTAAATGTAAATATCCACATAACTACATACATATATAAATATGTATTATGAGTACATACATATATACTTTATGTACTATATACAAAAAAAAAATGTAAGTTAGATAAATATTACCTAATTTGTTTTTCTTGTAAAGACTGGTTAGTAAGGCACATATGTAGTATGAGGATATGTATGTATGTATGTATGTATGTATGTATGTATGTTTCAGTTTAATATGCTTAAAACAAAAATAAAAAAGATCTAAGCATTTTTATTAATTTATGTACTTCTACCGTACGGTACGTTAGGGGTGCTACTGCATCATGGCAAGCAAGCTTTCGAAATGCTGCCTCTATTGATTACCCATGATTCAGAAATATTTTTGTTTGACCATAAGTTTTTTTTTTTTTTCTTAAATAAGTCGTCGTTGATTTAAAAGTTAAATTGTGTTGTTAGACACAGACTTGATATTAGAAATGTAAGAAAAACTTGTTTTGTGTTAAATAAAATGTAATTTTCCTTACGGTTTTAGGCTTGATGATCATAAACAAATTTAATATTTTTATACCATACACCTAGGCTTGCCATATTCAACATTCCAAAATTCCTAACATTTACATATAGTAAAAGGTTTTGATTTTGAAAAAAAAAAATTCTTGACAGTAAAAAATATATGTGTTGGAAAAACTTCGCTTACAAATCGTCGGTATGTGGCTCCAAAACGTAATATTTCTGATAATATGAATTGCAACATTATAACTTGCGTGATAGATCCGAATGATTACGGGCGATGAGAAGTGAATCATGTAGGACAATAATGTGTCAAAAATGTCATAGACGAAACAAAGTGAAACTTTGCAAATGGTTACAAAACCACAATTGACACCAAAAAGGGTAATGCTGTGTATATGGTGTGATTGGAAGGAAACTGTTCGTTTGACCTGGTCAGGTCTCTACTGTCAGCAATTAACGAGATTAAAACAAGCAATTTAACTAAAACGGTCAAAATTGATCAACAGAAACGTTGTTGTGTTCTATCATGACCACGCTAGACCAAACACATCTTTGATGAAACTGAGAGTACCTGGCTGGGAAGTTTCGATGCATCTATCATACTCGTATACCCCGGACCTTGAACTCTCAAATTATTATTTGCTTCGATCATTGCAGAACTTTCTTAATGGTGTAAACTAAAATTCCGTAGAGACCCGCAAAACACAATTGGATCAGTTTTTCGCCTTACCCCAAAAATGACAAAGATTTATTGAAAAAAAAAATTTATTAAAACGGCACCTGTTTTTTTATTAAGATTTTTTCAAATATAAGAAAAAGGTGTCTTTGATCAAATTTATAAATCTATTTTAGAATTTAATTATACATTTTTTAGATAAATTAAACTAGGAGAGAAATACGCTCAACACGCTTTATGCTTTAATTTACCTAAAAGTTTAATAGTCTTTTACAAAACTTTGTATAAGAAAAATTTAAAAAAAATAAACCATATTGTTTCTTGTTTCTTGACATACTGTAAAAATTCTTGCAAATCAAGCGAAACCAAGTACATCTGACAAGCCCACGTACACCACAGTCGATGTGTTTATATCAGGGTTGGCAAGCCACTTGGTAAACCATATAAGCCCACACGGTCTTTATTGGGTATTATATCTGTGTCGATATGGAAGAGTAGCTTAATTCGACTTAAGCTATTGTTACTTAGCGACACAGATTTATATGAGCCGTTTATTTTGAAAGTGGAGTAAGTCTATTTTTTTTTTGCTTTCGAGTTATTTAAAGGTTTGCATTTTATTAAATTTAAAAAAGTATTGGTAAGTATTAATAGATATGTAACATATGTACATATCTGTATGTATATTTGTAATATTTTGTGGTCCTAGAGAATGTAAGTTTAAAATCCAAAATTGTTTACAGTGCTGATTAAAAGAGTAAGATCTTTTTTATATCTAAATGGACTTGCCTCACTTTTCAAATTAATAAATTATTTTTATTGTTCATTTAGTTTTTAACATTTTTTTCAGTTTCAAAATATTATTCAAACCTTTAAATTTATTCAATCGTTTAAAACCAAACCAAAAAATTCAGTGTTACATACTCAAATTATTGAAATTATACATATTCAGATGAAACGTAGTTGTAATTAAATTAATTTTACTCAGTATCTAACTGCCTTAAAAATTCAGAATGAACTGAAATCTATAATTATAATGTCTTAGTATTTTTCAAATACAAAATGATATAGATTTTGTTTTTCATGCATTGATATTCCTAGCTCTGGTAATAAATCGATAATTTTGAGTTCAGCATTTCGATTTTTGAAAGTATTGCATAGTGTGCATCACTTCGTCGTTATTTTTCTTTATTTATATAACCGCTCTCTCCATAGGTTGAGTTAAAAACAATCGTCGAGTTGTATTTCAGGGACTGAAAATTTATTATGTTTTCGAGAATTTCGGAGTACCGTATAAAAATTCTGGGTAATAATAAGGCACTTGTTTTACCATTTCCAACACTCCAAAATCGTGATTGTTTGGTAAAAATAAAAATGTCGAATCAATGATGTTCATTTCACTATCAATGGACTGAACAATTACCGTCCTTTAAAATACCTTGACTAAATTTATGCTTCTATTTTGATCAGTCCACATGTCACTATAAGCTATAATGAGCTTTTGGGTTTTAACAGTCTGTACGTGTTTCAAGCAGCAAGATTCATCTTTTTGTCCTATTCGGTATGCTCTAGTTTCATCCCAATTATGCATACCATTTTCAGTCACCATGTTAAGCGTCCACATTGCTTCATCATACCATACTGAAGCAAAAATTTACCATAATATCTATTTTTTTAAATATTCCCATTTTTCATGCGTTATATAACTGTGTAACTTAAACTTAATAATTTTACTGTTTTATATTTTTAAAGTTTCAATAAAATATCTGATGTCTACTTAAAACTATAAAATACATAGATATTATTTCAATAAAGGAATTTGAGTATACTTAAGGCACAGTAAAACGCAAAACTCAGTATCCAAAAATCGCTTAAGTTAGAAAAAGTTCTCTGTTGCTCTGTGTTTCACAACATTTTTTTGTCTAATAAGGCTGTCATCAATATGTTAAGTTATAGTTTTGTTGTAAAAAACAATTAAGATAAAATTACACAAAATTGAGAATATCTTAAAATTTAATTTATTCGACTTAAGCTATTCTTCCATATCTACACAGATATATCTGTAACTTAAGTCGACTTAAGCTAATCTTACATATGACAACAAACAGAACAATGGCCGCTCGCTGCTTTAATTTCATTTGCTATACCTAAAAAGGTGCCGTGTAGACAATACAACCAGAGAGCGAAGTAATCCGAAGTCTCGTGCGAACGTAGCATTTAATTAATAAAACGATTGTTTGTACTTAAAATTTGAACATATATACATACATAATATTGGGGATAACTTCTGAAAAAATCATATCCGATTAATGGTTTTCTTTACGCAAAACAAATATGAACGGAAAATAATAATGCTATGCTTACTAAAAAGAAGCTTAAAAACAAATCAGATTGAGTCATGTTGTCCTCCAATGCCTCAAGAGTTATTGGGATGTTTGACTTAGCGTACACCCAAAGCAAAATATTTAAGAAATACGTTTTCATACGTTCTCAAGAAACAGGTCCCATTTGAGTCTTAGCACTAAAAGAGATTTTCCAGTCAAAAATGCTCTATAGGTTTGACGAACTGAACACTGAGTTCTGTAATAAATATTCGCAATCGGAAAGTTTACTGGATTTACCATACAAACTACAAATTATATTGTAGAATTTTACATCTACTCGTACATAGTAGTTGATGTGAAAGATTAAGATTAAGCTTTAAACAAACACTCTTTAATTAAAAGCAAGCATTGAACTGTGAACGTAAAGCTTTACAAACATGAACGCAAATCCATAATACATACATACATACATATATAACATTCTAATTTTTCGAACTTAAGATATTCCAATTAGTACATTGATATTTTAAAATAGAAAAAACAATTTTTCAACTATTTAACAAATTTATATTAGACAGTAACCATTCCATTATTCATCTTGTTTTTGTTTTTTTTTTAAATTTTTGCGATTTAAGCAAATCGTCGTAACGTACATACGTAATTTTTGTGTTACTCGTAGTTGTAATTGCCAATTTTATATGTGGTTTTTAGAATTGCATTTCTGTATAGTTTTCGCTAAACGGAATTTAGTAAATAAACTTGTTTCTTAACCGAGATTTGTTATTTTGCGTTGTTTAAACAGACAACGAACTGTTTTGTTTATATCTAGAAATAAAAAATATCGAAAATTCTTTCATTTCTGGTTTTGTGTAATATTTCTTTATACGCGTACGCTTTCGTCATCATTATAAAAAATAAAATAAAAATTATAAAATTTACATACTCGTTAATTGCGTAATTAGACAGACTATTGATTTGAGTAATATTTTTTGAAAAATAAATAACAAAATCCGATTTATATACATACTCGTACATATATATTCCTAAAACCGCAATGAAAGTATCAACGTATAGTTTTAATGGAAGACTTATAAAATATGATCGACTTGATGTACATAGAATCTATGTTATGTCAAAGATGCTTAATAAAGGCATCATACAAATGATTTTGATTTTTATTTTATGCAAGTACACTAGTCTTTACTTTATGTTCGCAGTCTTACCTATACGAGTACTGTTATTATTAAATCCTTCAAAAAAATTTCCTGCAGCTTTATCTGTCTAAAACTAATGCTTTTATCTGATTCTAAATGGTTTTATGGGTTTCAACTTCTTCTTACACTTATGTTCTCCAAATAAGGGATATTCTTCCAATTCTTAAGCTTTCTTCTGAAACCTATTTTATGGCTACCTTTGTGCTGCTATCATTCAACTTTTGCAGGGTACAATTTTCTTTTTAATTTAAACTTGATGTACTTTTAGGACATATGCAATGTTTGAATAGCGCATTTTTCCAGAATCTTTAGAAATCGATTGATAAATGCCTGAATGAAATTGGCACCCATAACTGTTGCGTTACACGACCCGCAGCCATACAAAAGTGTAGTGTCGACTAGGTTCAATCTATTTCAGGCATCAGGAGTGGATCTACCTAACAGCCTAAGCATGTTCCCAAGATGGCAAAAGGACAAAACTTTCTACATTGTAAAATGAAAAAATTTCCCAAAACATATTTCCCTGCAGAAAATGCCAATAGGAAATATCAGTGCTTTACAAGTAGGGTTGACAAAAAACCGGATTTTTAAAAAGACACCCAACTCACTGGCTTTTATTGGATTTATGGATGGTTTTTTTTTTGTTTTTTTGGTTTTTTTGGTTTTATAACTACCTCCTAAATTCGTTCAATTCAGTAGTACTACTGCCCAGATGTACACCAGCCATATTATTCATCTATTGACATTTAACATTAGCTTGTCATGCCAGATCACTATTCCATTTTTCTGGCCCTATCGACACGTTCGTTGACGACACCAGCAGATCTGAAACTATAATGGTGTATATGTCACCCAGTGAGACCCTATGTTCACCTAAACCTATCAATAGCCCCACATTCACACAATATGTGTTCCGCTGTCTCTTATGATCATGAGCACAGTCTACAAGAATCCACATCTGTGACCGTCATCCCCTTCTTCTATAGTGGCCCATAAGAAACTTAAGAGCGGGCCCAAACTGTGGACTGATCGCTGTCCTAGAGTGGCGAAGTCCCCTTTGATCATTTCAGTGTTTTAAGCATCTACCAATTTCCCAATCTTTGATTAGATTGAGAATGGTAATAAGTGGTGTTGCACAGCAAGGTTCTGTTGTTTCTTACTCACTCATAGAAGGAAAGTTGTTGACATTTTATCTAGAGCAGTCGTCGCTAGAAAAAGAGTATTGATATAGAGACATTTGGCTACATCTAATTGAATCTTTACAGATATAAAAGATAGAAGCGTTAGATGTGAGTACATAAAATATGGAATGAGAAATACCAAATAATGGCCAAAAGGATGTCCTAAAACAGCACCTCAAATGCCATTATATGTCCATACATCTCGAGCTTCTACAATAAGAAGTTTAGAGTAAAAGTACTTGTTTTGTTTATTTCTTAAATTATCGTTACTTGTGATTGTCTGAGTCAACATATTCTACGTATTACGCAACCTACAAACTAATATAATTGCTTTTGTAGTTACTTCTTTCAATCTATACCGAGCTTTCTCAGAGATCACAATAAACGAGTGATTATATATTTCTTAAAAAACTCTTTCTTCTTACTTCTAGTCTGCCCTTTTACAGATCACAGCAACATTTGTCATTCATAGTAATTTGATCATAGGCCGAGTCGGGAGCGAAAAGGCGAAATATGAATGGTACACTCACTTGATACTTACTAAGTGTGGTTGTGTAAACAAGATCGATTTTAGTATGGGTAAGACCTCGCTATGGTGTGGTAGGAAAGACACCCGCCTACTAACCAAGAAGTCCTCGGTTCAATCCCATGCCAGACCATCTGACAAATTTCAACAGCGGTATCAACACATAACATTGCTACCGATTGGTTATGAGTATTATGCTATGAAAAACTTGTATAAATGATGCATTTAACGTTTGTAGGCCCCTTTCAATTAGTCTAAAAATAGAATCGGGTACAGCTCCTTGATTAAGAGAAGTCCCTCTTGTTGTATGGATGTTGAGGGAATAGTCTATTTGATGGTAGAGTGTATTTCGTAAGTTCTTGACAGAATATACAGACACATACAGAAAATGGCAAAACTGCTCATCCAACTCTATTGATTCATGAAAGCATCATCGCAATGTAGCATGTGTATGTTACACGAATTTAAAGAGTTAGTTCTCTATAAAAGCATAATCATATGAAGTACTCATATTGCCTTTGGAGCACATATCTACTGTCTTGATTGGCTTTGTATAGTTGACGTGTTGTTTATCAAAATTTTGTTAATTCCTATATTCAAATTAAATGTAATTAAGAAATTAGTAAATTATTTAGATATAAATTATAAATTTAAACAAAGAGCCGTTTTTTTCAATTTTTAATAAATTAAGATACATTTTTATAAGTAATTTGCACATTTTTTTTAAGTTCATGATCTCAAAGGGGACCAAGCAAAAAAGAATTACTGTGAATGACCTTCTTGTTAACTACGAGATTAAAATAAAAAAAAAAATTTATTCATTCATTTATGACTATTTTTTTTTTAGTTGAAAATGAGAAAATATAGAGTTTTACTAATTATATTGATAAATATTCAATAGAAAACAGATTCATAAAATTGGTAGGAATGCTACAAAATATTACTTTGAATAACTGCATAAAAGATGCTTAAATCGATCCAGACATTTTTAATATACATACATATATACATATGTACATACATATTTTTAATTATTATTATGCAAGTCTAGGTTAATAACCACGATTTGTATTGGCCCCATTTTTGTGGCAATCTTTTAAATGAAAAATCGCCCCAATATGCTGTATGAAAGTTGGCCCCAACTAAGTTAAAAATTACCACAAAAAAACACAGTTTTCGAAAAAGAAAAAGAACTCAAAATTAAAGTAATTTTCTCAAAAATGAATTATTACTCCAATTAATACAAAAAGGCCTTAAATTTATATAGGGTGCGCCAAATATTTTTTTTTTTTTTTTTGAAAATGCTATAAAAAAAAAACTACTGAAGATTTTCTCAAATTTCTTTTTTTATTTGAAAGTACAATCCTTCCGGATAATAACGGAAAATAATTTCATTCAAATGGCTGCCTCGGCTGGTCATGCAGTAGCCTACACGATCGGTCTAATTTTTAAGCACATTATCGATTGTGTGCAGCTGTATTTCACCAATGACTTCACGAATATTGTCCTTTAAAGCGTCAATTGTCTCTGGCTTGTTGGCGTAACAATTATCTTTGACGGCACCCCACAAATAATAGACCAACGGTGTCAAATCGCAGCTCCGAGGTGGGCAAACGACATCAGCTCTGCGGCTGATAATGCGATCTTCAAAAACAGGGCGCAAAACATCGAGTGTAGCTTCGGCTATGTGGCACGTAGCGCCGTCCTGTTGAAACCAAATGTTACTAATATCCTCCTCTTCAATTTTTGTGAACAAAAATTCGTTCAACATGACCCGATAACGATCGCCATTGACTGTAACGGCCACTCCTTGCTCATTTTCCAAGAAAAATGGCCCAATTATGCCTCTGGACCAAATCCGCACCAAACAGTGACTCGTCTTGGGTGTATCGGCTTTTCAATGTACGCATGCGGGTTTTCTGTGCCCCAAATGCGACAATTTTGCTTGTTTACATACTCGCCAAGATCAAAATGAGCTTCATCTGAAAAGATGATTTTTTTTTTGGCCATATTCGTTCAGCGGAAGGAAAAAACTAATTATCTGCCAAATCAGACATGAGCTAAGTGTTACCATTTACGAAATAAGCACTAGTTGAAAAAAAAACGTTAGATGGCGGACTCTTTATTATAAAGTTTTTATTTATTGAAAAAATTAAATATATTAATTAAACACTTTTAAGGTACCTTGTACTTTTAATCTGCAATAAGGTCAATTAAACCTGTCCATGTTATTTGCAATACTGGCTGCTTGGAGTTTAAGCACGCACTCATTGCAAACTTTTAAATCTTTACAGGGAAAGTAAACAATATCAGGAACCTTGTCTGCACATACGACACAGTCGCTGCGTCCAGGATCTGAATTAGGTATTTCGTCTTCTTCCGATTTTTGTCTTGCTGAATCATATCTGCTATTATAAATCATCCTTTTTTATAAATCATCCTTTGATCAGTTACATATAACAGATTACTGCTAATTTTTTTCCTGGAATAAGTTCAAAATTTATTTTCACTTTTAATTTATAAACTTTTTTCTTTAATTTGTTTAAAAATTGACACTTTGGTGCTCTTATCCCTCCAAATTTTTTATTTTGTAATGACTAAATTGTGTTTTCATAATGAATGAATACGAAAACAAAATTTGAATTTTATTTACAAAAAACTAGTAGCGGAACAACGAATTCGCTTAGATTTTACGTAGTTTTAAATGAAAAATGACCCCAAAATAATTTAAAATTCTTTTGCAATGTTATCAAAATTTGAGGCAATTTTTCATAATGCAAAATAACCCTAATGCAAGAAATTACTCAAAAAAAAAAAGAAAAATTACCCCAAAATTTCGTTTTGTTGTGCTGCGTTAAAAAATGTGGGGTCATTTTTCACTTTTACGTTGGGGCCATTTTTCAGGTAGCCGTTTGTATTTATTTAATTTCAAATAGATCATTTTAAGCGAATATTAAACACTCATCAAAAACAAAACTGATGCTCTTATTAATTTTTTATTAAAGTTTTAAATTTGTCTATTTTTATTTTTTACTGCTGTAGGTTAAGGCAAAACAAAGAAGTGTAATCAAGTAGTTTTAATTTTAGTATTAAACTAGAGTAACCACTCCCGTGTTGCTGGGTGCCTGCCTGTACTTGCTTTTTGACTGATGTGGATAGATAACATAGTTTTATATGCTACCGTTCTCCATACATACAAAATTTCATGTTTTCTTAAAACTGATGGTTTGAATTGACCGCCAAGTTATTTAGTAACTTCAACTCTAAACATTCTCAAGATATACAAATATCAATATCGACTTTGTATGGAGGTACCATGCGCACTTATCCAAATTCGCCCACTTTTTAACTGATGATTTTTATTATCTCAGAAGTCATTTAGAACAAATTTAGAATTTAGAAATTTAGAACCGTTGTCAAGATATACAAAAATCAATATTACCGAATGTCATTGTACACATAAGATATTACGATACATGGTTTGGTAACTTTTCAAGTGACAATAAAAAACCATAATATGGAAACTGGAGAGCATTTTTTTGATACTAAATTGTATGGGAATATATAGGAAAATCTAAATTTCATATCTCCGTAACCACTTGGCCGATTTCGTGTAAGCTTCACATAAACCATCTGCAGACTATTGTGAATGTACGCTAAAATTTCTGTTGAAATTGGTCGACCCATTTCCACAGTTAGTGGTGATATCAAAGTGTACACTTCTTTTTAAATATATGGATGATTAAAAAAAAACTATTGTTTTTGGTTTATTGTTTATATTGTCTCTATGTGATGCAATCTTCCCATTCAAAAAAAAAAAAAAAAAAAATTTATTTTCTTATAAACAAAACAAACATGGATTTTGTGTAGAGTCAAATAACTTTAGTGACCATTCGGTGAGCACAAATTTACTATTAAAACAGTCTTTGTTCTAGTTATAGGTACCCTCTTTAAAAGATTGTTATGAAGAACTTGTTTTTTAGGCCCAACGTAACATTAATCATCGTTAATGTAAGGCGTCTAAGATAATTTGCCTATAAGTGTAGCTCAATTGTCTTAAGTTTTGTTTGAAAACTAAATAATCACAAAAATAGTGTTTTGCTCTAATTTTAAAAGTCTACGAATAATGAAATTTCTCCAAAGCTTAACCGTTTAAAGTATGAATTTCTTTTAACTATTGTTTATTTATATATTTCTTAAGTTACAATACGATATATTTATTCTAAATATTGCTTGTGGAATGACTAACAACATGGTTTCGGTGTACTCCAACAGACCTCGCATTATTAAACTGGCACAATACCCACTAATCTACTGTGGTACCTTTTTTTAAAGTAATAAGTGGCAAAAGTTTAAAACAAAAGGGAAGAAAGAAGCGTTTGTTGTAGATTTGTTTTTAACATTTCTGGCATTAACCATTTGCGGTCGAAATCAGTTTATACATGGTTTATACATGCTGGTCGGATTTCATTTCGGTTGAAGAAGGTTATGTGTACTTTTTTTAAACATTAGATATATGTAAGGCAATAATATGTTTGAATTTTCTGTAAAACGGTATACTACTTTCGGTAAATTTCTTTTCACCATTTTATTATATGTAGTATTATTTTAAAGTATGTATGTTAAGAAGCAAAAATGCCTAATTAGACTTAAACACAATTTATAAAATATTATTTCGAACTTTACGCATCTCCAAAGCTTGTCGACTTAATATTATATCAGATCAATATGGTTATTTGCTGTGGTGGCTGATAGTAGACATACGACCACAAAGGCTAAATATTATTTAAGAAAAAATTAGACCTTGAATAGTTTTGGTGGGTTTTCTTAAAAAAATAAAATAATTTTTGAATTTTTTCGAAGTACCTGCTGTCAAATTTCACCTTTTCACTCTTGTATGCTTTTCTTGAATATGTGGTCACATTTTCAAATACCATACACTTACATATATGTATACGAAATTGTATTCTTTTGTTACAGGTGTAAGAATGTGCACTTATATGGGTAGAAGTAAAGATTCAATTAGACGTGACTTAACATAACGCAATATCGTAACCATAATCGAACACATTGCTGCCCATAAAGTTGGTTTATTGTGTTGCAATTATAGCGTTACGTTGAGTCACGTCTTAATTTCTGATTTTGCACCACTTATTGTTACTGGTGATTATTTTTTTGTTTTACTTAAGAACAACACCAAAAGCATGGGATTTATCTCACTTTGAATTTTTCCTGTTTTCTAAACAGTGAACAGTTAAGAAGTTTGAGACTGTTAATCTGCTTGGAGAATTGATATATGCGCCACCAGTCTTTTAAGTCCAAAAAAAGCTTCTCCTGGTCAAATTTAAACAAAGAAGGAGATATAACATAAAAAGCTCATAAGCTATGACATTGAAATTGCTTCTCCTTCTCACATATCATACAGTGGTCGAATACTTATACACTTTGAAGTGTGTATATTAGCTAACAAACTTAATGAACTGAACGCTTAAAAACAGTAAATTATGAGAATTATTTGCAAAAAATGATAGATAGGAACGAATATTAAATAGTTTAAATCAAATCAAGTGAATGATATATATACAAGTGAACTAGTTCAATTTTAAAAAAAGTTCATCACTTGCAAGTATAACGAAAAAAAAAAAATCAATGAACTTGTTCATTTTAATAAGCTACACTTAAATGAGCATTTACTTTAGACATCTATTAAGCTCAAATATACTTTTAAGCTTCATTTAAATTATATTCAATGGGCCTTTCATTAAACGTTTCTTAGTTTTTAAATAAAATAAAGTGTGTATAAGACACAGTATGTCGACTTTTGATCACATGTTTTTAAAACAAAAGAACACAATGAACTGTTACGTAGCTAGGGATGCAAGATAATTCATAAGAACATCGATATTGAAAACCACATGTGGTTGTTTTTAAACCACATGACTTTAGTGTTTATATCATCTGCTTAAGGCTAAAAGTTGGTAGTAGTTGGTAATCACCGACTTATAGCGCACACCATTGATGGTGATGACCTGGCCAACATCGTTCTCAAAGAAATATGTCCAAAAACCTCATAAAACAGTCACTTTTTTAGGATATATTGGACTTTCATGCATTTCATGTAGTTGGATATCGTCTCATATTCGACAACTTTGTTTTTATCATTTGTACGTGCTGTTGAACGCTATATCCGTCTACGTCAAAACAAGCTAATACGACAGACGTACAGAGCTTCAACAATATGGCCGCTAACAATTATCAAAGTTCGAAAGTAACATGGTTAAAGTGTATTATTTTTATATATCACTGTACTTATTTTATGTACCAGCACTGTAGTACACAAAAGGTTAAAATATTCGACATACATACCATACATACAAACTATGTAAGCAATTCTGTGTCTGTCTTTTTGTTGTATTTTACTTTTTTGCGGGCTAACCTGATCTAGTATTTAATATGATAATGATGATGATGGTGTGATAATGGAATACATACATATGTATATAATATTAAGCGATTGTTGATTGATTTTTTGTTGTTGATAGTGCTCGGTTTTTGTTGTAGTTGTTGTTTCTATTGTTTACCTATTATTAGGTGAACAGATACGAACAGACATATTTGGTATACGTATATACTATGCGCAAATAAATTCAATGCAAATAAAAACAAAGCATAAAAAAGTCAAAGTCTTTATTTAGCCTTAAAAAAGAAGAGTTGAACTTGAACTAATTTAAAATTGCCGTGCTATGATGAACTACCGGCCAGTGACCAAATGAATGTTTTAAGCATTTAAGTATTTGATGAATTCATCAGTTACTTGTAGATACGTTTGCTAATTAAAAGTGCGTGTCTTGTAATAAAATTTAAACTATACGGGTATGATGCTTTAAAGTCCATTAGTAGCCGGTTTTAGTTAAGAAGCAATGAAAAACAAAAGTCAATAATAAATAATAATTAATGTTCATGGGATTGCCGGTAGTGTGAATTTTTTTAATTTTTGGTTTAAACAAAATGTAAAAACAATTTTACCACCGACAGCTTCTTTTGTTTATAAATTATTTTGCAAATATTTTTCTTTTTCTCAAAAATGCGGTTTCATAACAAATTTTATAGACTGATTTCTTTAAAATTTCAAGGATATTTATGTATCTTATTTTTCTTAAATATGATTGCAAAAGTAAAAGATTTTTTTATTATAAACTTGATCAGTTCAGTTCTTTTACTTGTATGTTTTACTTCTCCTAGTGCTTTATAGAACACCAACAACTTACGATTTACTAGGAAAAAAATTACGCCTGTTATTTCCTTCATCATGGCATTAATGTCTCCGCTAGGCATTAATATGTTCTAAGACTTAGGCATACTTAGGTTAGGTTAGGTTAGGTTTGAAAAGCAGTGCAACCTCACAACACCCAGAGACCTCAAAGGTCTATTGGGAAAAATAGAAAGAAAAAAGAAAAAGTAGAGATGAAAAGGAAAGAACGATAAAAAAGAGAAAGAACTCTCAAAAATATTCGGACGTCACCTAGTAAGTCAGCCTATACCCGATATAAAACCCTCAGATCCCAGCTGACGTAACCTCACCCAAACCACTTGAGAAAACCTGGGCTAGAAATCTCAGCCTGCGTCTCTAGAGAGCCGGGCAATGACAGAGAATATGTTGCACATTCTCATACTCTGCTCCTCATAAGCTCTTCCATTCTACGAAAGATCCAATTATTATTATCCACTAAGCTCACAAAGATCCTATGCGTGGGTCTGATAGCCGCATCCAACAGTTCAATACACATATTCGCGCCTACTCTCTCCAGCTCATCATCAGTCTCATTTCCCAGTACGGCACTGTGTCCAGGAACCCAGCATAGCTAGATGCTGCACACATACAGAAGCGTCGTGAGGGTTCTTCTGAACAATGAACCAATTTTGAGCTGACCCAGCGCAGGCTACAGTGCCTCACCATGGTAGAATGCCTATAGTCCAGAACCTTAGCAAGGCCTCCTTCCAACATCCTCAATAAACTCCTAGCCAGCATCCCCTTAACCGCGATACACCTTTACACCCTGTCTAGAAGCCTCCTCCGACTGGCATTCCCTAGGGTTCTCCACCATACGATACAGCCATAAGTAAGGACAGGTATGACACTGGAGTCATACACCCACTTAACTATCCTCGGGCCAAGACTCCGTCTTTTACTTATAGCACCTCTAACCGCATAGTAGGCGTTGAATCTCTTACTCATCCTCAAAAGGGTATTTTCCTTGCAATTTAATTTCCTATCCAAGAAAACTCTTAAATACTTGACATTTGTAGTAATGAGTGGTTCTTAAACATTTCGGTTTTTAAAACTGAAAAAAATAAGAAAATTTACGAAAGTAAATGAAATATTTCCTTGAGGCGATAAATGACATTTACTTTTTAAAGAATTGTGCATGTAAATGTTGCCCGCAGCTACGTAGTAGGTGGTCCATCCGTGACATACTTTTTTCAGCATTTCAGACAGTACTTCACAATGGCAGCTGTAATGTTGTCTTCCAGGACTGGTACTGGGGCTGGCTTGTCCCTGTACACGTCTAATAGGATCAAATCACGTGATCTTGGTGGCCAGGGACTGGTTCAGAAAGTGATATTAATTACTCGCCAAACTCGCCTTTTAATAGGTTTAAGGTATTGCGTACCTTGTCTTAGCACCGTCTTGTGGAAGCCACTTGTTAACCAAGTCCAATTTATTTCCAGCTCTTAAACCGCCTCTGGCTGCTCTTCATGCCAAATTCGGCAATTCTGTTTATTGACGTACCCATTGCGCCAAAAATTAGCTTCGTCGCTGAAGATAATTTGGCGAAGATAATAATTTCTTACATAGCACGATTTTGATTTGCAAGCGTGGTTTGTTTTTTAGTCTATTCATGGTGAAATGGCAAACCTTATTGAGCATCTTTGGTATTCCCCACGTCACGAATCTTTTTTACCAAAGCAATCACCCTTTATTTTTCCACTTTTTTCGATAGTTATATTTAATTGTTGTACTTCTTTCTTTTCTTTTCATTTCAGATTCTCTGATCGGGTAGCGTTGCTAAACTTTTATAAATATCCAATCAACCAACCCGTCGCGCATTCACATACACTATGAAGGAAATAGTAGATCAAAATGAAGCTGTTCTTTCCGAGGCTTTACTGAGAAGAGCTAAACTTGAACTACGAGAAGATAAATATACACGAGACCAATGTTTAGAACAATTCCGCAACTGGTTGTTAAAAAATGAAGACATAGTCAACGTACGTCTGGACGATCATTTTCTCTTACGTTTTCTTAGAGCTAGGAAATTCAGTGTTCCCATGGCTGAACAGACCTTACTAAAGTATTTAAATATAAAACGTACATTTCCACAATACTCTACCCAGTTGGATTTATTTGATGAGAAAATCAATGATATTGTGAATAGTGGATATATATTTGCCAGTCCTAAACGTGATAAAAATGGTCGCCGCGTGGTGATAGTTAATATCAAAGATTTTAATGCTATGAAATATTCAAGTATGGACCAAGCCAAAACCCATTTTCTAGCCTACGAATATTTAATGGAAGATCCTCAGACCCAAATTATGGGCTTAACACATGTGTTTGACTTTTCAGGTATTACCTCGGCACTCGTCACAATCTGGAATCCTACAGAATTTATCCGTCTTTTTAGGTGGACTGAACAGTCGTTACCCTTAAGACACAAGGAAATCCATTTGGTAAATGTTCCGCCTACCCTTAAATGGTTTATTGACTTAATCAAGAGTCTTCTCAGTTCCAAGATACGAAATCGTCTTACAGTCTACACCAACGATAAAGATTTAACAAAAGCTGTTGATCTAGAATGCCTGCCTTTAGAATTGGGTGGTAAAATGCCAATTAACGAAATGGTGGAATTGTGGAAACAAGAACTAAAAGAAAAACGTGATATTATTGTTAAATTGGATGAAATCCAACTGTTAAGTGATCGTGGTATTCAGCGCAAGAGTTCGCGTAACTCTGAAAAGAGTAATAATCAGCCTACATTTGTTTCGCAAATCGAATCAATAGAAGGAAGTTTTCGAAAATTGGATTTTGATTGATTTCTCTTTTCTATTTTTATTTTAATTAAAATAATTTTAACAATTATTAGTTAGATTTAAGTCATGAGTTAATAAAACAAAATATGTGTTTTTGTGTAGTTTTAAAAATAATTGTTATTTTAATATTTTTATTTCTTATATAATTCTGCTTGAACATGTAAAGGTTATTTGATTTATAATTATTTAAGTGAAATAAATTTAAAAAAAAATAATTAACTTTTATCTTTATTTGCGTTATGAACGATATTCATTCAGAAGCACGAATGATAAAATAATTGTTTAAACATAAAAGGATAACGCGTATGCACACATATCGAACCATAACCGCCAAAAAGACGTAAGCGACAAAAAAAATTTTTACAGAATTTTTCTTTTTAACATTTTTTTGTTCTAGTATAGTACATAAGGCTTTGTTTTTATTTTTGCTGTAAAATCATAAAAGTACATTTTAGAGCAATAAAATTTTGTGACCTATCGATTTTATCAAAAAAACGAATATCGATTGTCATGGCGCTTATGTCTTTTGATGGTTATGGCTCGATTTCTTACTTATGTTAAAGTACATTCACTTGGTTCGCTTAGTGTAACGGCAGTCTTTTGTAATTCAGATTAATTAGTACAATTAAAGGGATTGCTCCAATTTGAGTATGGGTAGTATAAGGAAGGTTTTGACGTTGGGAACTCCAC
This sequence comes from Wohlfahrtia magnifica, assembly GCA_023159175.1. NCBI lineage: Eukaryota > Metazoa > Arthropoda > Insecta > Diptera > Sarcophagidae > Wohlfahrtia > Wohlfahrtia magnifica. The sequence goes on along the minus strand of JAKWBJ010000187.1, from coordinate 1,215,090 downwards.
AATCTAGGGCTTAACCCGGCGAATAACGATCTGGTCCTTTTTACCAGGCGGTACAAGATACCGCAGTTAAGACTACCAAAATTGAGTAGCATCACTCTAAAAATATCGAAGAAAGCCTAGTACCTGGGCTTATTTGTAGATTCGAAGCTCTCGTGGAGACATAATGCTGAGATTTCAATAAGGAAGACATTATGTGCCGTCTACATTTGTAGAGAAACCTTTGGGAGGAAATGGGTTCTTAACCCTATGTCTTGCATTGGATGTACATCGTCGTCATAAGTCCAATCCTTACCAATGGCTTTATTGTCTGGTGGAAGGTGGTGGATATTGGCTCACAATAAGCCATTCTAAGTAGGTTGCAGAGGCTGGCTTGTCCTGCCACCACCAATGTCATGAGTTCCGCTTATTAGATATCTTTATCAAATGTAGCTTTATAAAATCTAGGCTTAGGTTCAGTGAGTCGTGCACGTTTGCCATTAAACTAATCCTGACGACACAAAGATCGAAATATCTTCTTAGCTGTATTCGCTTACTGGCGCGACTGATGCGACATCATGTCAAACTGGCATATCACCCGAGTCATGCGGACATCCGAGAGAGTGGTATTGCTGATGAGGGCAGAAATAGATACACATGCCCGTCCAGTTGTACTGTCGAGCTTGATAGACAGATGAGCGCTGAGCATGATGGACCATCTCTGTTTATGGAGAGGATATTGGAACGGGATCGATCAGGGTTCTTATGGGCACAATAACCGGATGCTGTATGATAAGACGAGGAAGAGGAACCGGTACAACATCTTCTATGCAACTGCTCAGCTCTATCAGAGGTGTCTGGGTACACACCACTTCCCTGGAATGTAGGTGGTTAGAGCGCAAGATACAGCTCAAACGGTCTAGGTTTGAATCCCAGTAGAGAACATGACGAAAAAAAATGTAATTGCGGTTTCGAGTATTTAATAAAAATACTTGATCTTCCCTCCAGACAAATCCATCTAAAGTAGCCTCCCTGACCTTCCAGCTTACCTCTGGCGATGATGACAAACATCGTACGAAAACGCCATCTACTAGGAGAAAATTACGATGCTAAGTAAGGATCACCACAACCACCAATTAGAACCCGGTGACCAGTTCAGAATCGGTTGGAAACTGGCAGTAGCATTTATGTTACTAAGCCTGGCAGAGGTATTCTAGTGCCACGGGAATCAGGAGCCCCAGGGATCTCGGTTCCTGCCTGACTTAAGTAGCCCTCCTTGTAGGAACTTCGTGATGGGTGTGGTTTTATACCTAAGTCGTAGGCAGAGTGTGAGTTCGGTGTGGTGTTATATTCTTAAACGGGTGCCGTGACCCATAGATCGGCTGGAGTTTAGATGATCTCCAACACTTCCCCAAGGTGTGAAGGTTTGTGTTCAAACAACACTCCTTTGAATTTGGTACTCACTGGTGTTTTTTATCATAGGTGGGAATCGATACCGGACGCATTATTCACCCGTGCCTTGGGTACCGTGGGGTATGTCAGCGCGGGGAATACTCACGTAAAACCCTGACTTAACCACTACACACAATCATATCCTGAAAACTAAATTGATTACTGAAACTGAAACAAAGTAATAGATGCTTTGTGGAAAGCCGATATGCTCCACAGAAGAGCGATGGAGAGGAAAAATACTACACATGTTTTGTCTTCTAGTCTATAGTAATTGGGGAATAACGTGTGGAATAACGTCCAAAATATATCTTTAAGAGTTCCAAATTGGTCAGTAATACATAAGAATCTGTATGTTACATTAAAAATGCTTGCTTTTATTAATTAGGTCCAGTGATTTCTTTAATAAACTTAAATGTATGTTATGGAACGACTTTGTTTGAAGCAAAACTCCGGATAATACTTGTTATAGAAACAAAATTATGTGTTGCTCTTGCAAATAATATATAGGGTCCGCCAAATATTTTTTTTTTTTTTGAAAATGCTACTGAAACTACTGAAAACTACTGAATATTTTCCCAAATTTCTTTTTTTATTTGAAAGTACAATCCTTCCGGTTAATAATGGAAAATAATTTCATTCAAATGGCTGCCTCGGCTTGCCATGCAGTAGCCTACACGATCGGTCCAACTTCTAAGCACATTATCGATTGTGTGCAGCTGTATTTCACCAATGGCTTCACGAATATTGTCCTTTAAAGCGTCAATTGTCTCTGGCTAGTTAGTGTAAAACTTATTTTTGACGGTACCCCACAAATAATAGTCCAACGGTGTCAAATCGCAGCTCCGAGGTGGCCAAACGACATCAGCTCTGCGGTTCATAATGCGATATTCAAAAACAGGGCGCAAAACATCGAGTGTAGCTTCGGCTGTGTGGCACGTAGCGCCGTCCTGTTGAAACCAAATGTTACTAATATCCTCCTCTTCAATTTTCATGAACAAAATTTCGTTCAAAATGGCCCGATTACGATCGCCATTGACTGTAACGGCCACTCCTTGCTCATTTTCGAAGAAAAATGGCCCAATTATGCCTCTGAACCAAAACCCGCACCAAACAGTGACTCGTCTCGGGTGTATCTGCTTTTCAATGTACGCGTTCGGGTTTTCTGTGCCCCAAATGCGACTATTTTGCTTGTTTACATACCCGGCAAGATCAAAATGAGCTTCATCTGAAAAAGATGATTTTTTTTGGCAAAATCGGCATCTTCTGTAAGTCGATCGCAGGCCCACTTAGCGAAGCGTATACACAACCATGTTCGTTCAGCGGAAGGATAAAACCAATTATCTGTCAAATCAGACATGAGCTAAGTGTTACCATTCACGAAATAAGCACTAGTTGAAAAAAAACGTAGATGGCGGACCCTTCAGATTGAACTAATTCTGATACTTATTTTTTTATTTTATTAGTATTTAATTTCGTTATGTACTTATTATAGACAAAATTAAAAAATGAAAAATAAATAAAATATTGGTTATTTAATATGTATAACACTACTGAGTATTACACACTTATAGACGTACCATAAAGTTTTATGGTAAGAAAAGTAATAAAAAAATTAACCTGAGACTACAATAAATACATAATAATTGAAAAGTAATTTTATTAAATTTTCTCCTGCTCAATCATCTCGAGTAGTTCGATAGCTCCTTTTGCTTCCTTATCCTCCTCTTCTTCATCAACCTAGATTTAACAAAGATTTATTATTAGTATTCTCTTATTTCCTCAAAAAGATTTTTAACAATACCAACCTCAAAACCGAAATAATCTGAAGTTACAGGTTCTTTATTTGTAGTTGTTTTATCATTTAAATAAACAATTCTTTGAGAATTTTCTTGAGCTGTTTGTGCTTCATTTTCAACTGCATTATCGTCATCGTCATCTGGTAGCACTTCTATAACCATAAAGCCTTGATCATCGTTAGCTTCCAAAGATAATGATTCATCTACTTCGTTGCTTAATGTATTGAATTTTGAAAAATGTTTCTGTTGTGCTTCTACATTATTATTGCCAATGCCATCATTCTTGTTCATTTTTACTTCTACCGCCATTTTTCTACCATTTACATCTTGTTCTTCCTCTACTACGTGTTCTTGTGTTTCCTCGTTGTAATCTTCTGTTACAAATTCTTCGTACTCATAATGTATGTTATTATCTTCAGCATTATAAGTTTCTGCATAATCCTCCTCTTGATTAATACCTTCTTCACACTTCACTTGTAATTCTTTGTTAATAGGTTTATAGTCTGGTACTGTTATGATTGTGCCATCTTGCTTAACACGCCTCATTCGTCCCAATTTTAAAGTCTGTTTCACTTCATTTATACGTGAAGTTGGATCATGTACCTCCATGTGGCGTATCAAAAACCCATTGAATGCAAACTTTTTATTACAGTGTGGACATTTGTGATCTTTATTTCGTCGTTGTGGTGGCTCATAGTTGTCAGAATGATAAATTTTCATATGACGAGACCACAATTGTTTTTGTCGAAAACTACTTTGACACAGTTCGCATTCGAAAGGTTTTTTATCTAAATGTATTAAAACGTGTGATTCAATATGTCGCTGAGAAACCGCAGCATATGGGCAGAATTCACAACTGTTAAATGAAATATTATATTATTGATATTTATATTTAAATTTGTTCGGATTACTTACCGATAACATTTTTCTCCTTGATGCGTTTTGACGTGCATTTTATACGAATAGCGATCGGGTAATTCCTTGCCACAACGCTTACATGGTATAGGGTGATCAGAATTATGCAATGTTTTTATATGTAAACGTAAATCGGTTTTTCTTCCGCATGTTGTCGGACATAAATGACATTGAAATACTGGCTTTTCACTAACCGAATGAATTAGACGATGATGTTTTAAAGAGTTCAACTGTGTAAAACGAGCATGACAAATATCACATTCATATGGTTTCTCACCAGTATGAATACGCAAATGACGTTTTAATTTAAAAGTATCCGGTGAAGCATAAGTACAGTGTGGACATTGGTATGGACGTTCTCCAGTATGACAACGCATATGACGTCTTACTTTACTCAATTCCACACTGCTGTATTCGCATTCAGTACATTTGTGGGGTTTTATGTGCGTATGACGATATCGAACATGTCTTACTAACTCGCCAGAAGTTGTAAAGGCCTTATCGCAATCCTTGCAGGCATATGGCTTGTGACCTAAATGTGTATTTTTGTGATTCTTAAGCGAAGAACTCGTTTTAAATCCCCTTTCACACACAGAACATTTATAAGGACGTTCGTCTGAATGAGTTTTCATATGATTCGAGAGTAAAAACTTTTTATGTGTCTTAAAGGGGCACAATACACAATTAAAAGGTTCATCTGCGTTAGATTTTTTAATATTCTTTACCACAACCCCTTTGGTCTCATAATCGGCTACAACGCCAACTTGAGGATCATCGGCATCTTGTTCGATTTCATTGAATTCATATACTTCTACTTGATTTTCGGCTGGTATTGATGTAGTTGTAGCATTTAAATTCTGCTTTTGTTCAGACCCGATTTCCAATTTAATTTTTTTACTGGAAATAGTACATGCTGTGCGCAGTGCTAAAAAGGAATGTAATAAAACAGAGCAATGCAGAGTTTAATTATTTAATAAATAATTGGATTCTAAGACACATTAGAAAATACTTCTAGGCTTTATTCAAAATTATCACTCATACCGAGCGTTGTCTTTAAAATATAGAAATGCCGAGGTGTGGTATACCTTTTTTTTTAAACACTGTAATCAGTATCATAACAATCCACCCCAGATGGTTTCAGGTGACTAATTTAAAATGAGGGGAACCTACTAGTTCCTACACAATGCGCTACCACCAAATGGTAAAACGATTGCTACCTGGAATTTTTAGGGTTATAAGCTAGCAAATAGCAAAGTATAAGCCAACGAATAGTGAATAGCAAATTATTAATCCGTAAAATTACTACCAATACTAAATGTATCCTACTGGAAATATTCACTACAACTACACAATCATAGTACTAAAATGAGATCCGATTTCACGAATTTACGCTCTTATACCTACTAACGAGCAATGGTATGTAAACTATACCTGTAACCTTACGCTTCACGGTAGGTGCTACAACAGTTGCATCAACGTTTTCAACTTTCTCCACTTTAACCAACTTATCCGATGTTGTAAAATAATAATTTCCATCCCCATCCATAATCATGATGCCATTATTTTGATTATCGTTCTCACCAGCATTATCATACTGCGTTTTAACCTGTTCGCTGTCATCATCATCATCATCATAATATGCTTCATAGTATTCCAGATCTCTGTCTGAAGCCATTGGTTGCTAAAAATAAACAAGTATATAAATAAAATGTTTTAAATTTGAATTCAAATAAGAAGTAGAACCGACATCCAAGGTAGTGCTCACAGATGTCGTTTGACTTCCCCTTATACGAAGGAAAAGTAGTATATGCGACACCAGGCGGACAATGAATACACACCTTTTGTTTTTTTTACCCCACAAAAGATAATACAAGAGATTTTATCGATTTTGTACACTTTGCTGAACAAATCTTTTGGTATATATCTTCTGATTTTTATATTTTTCACAAAACCTTTGGTATTTTCAATTATTTTATTTAAAATCGTTTACTTTGTAATGAGTACAATTATTCTTTCAAATAATTCAATTATTTTAACACTACACAATTTTTCCGTCAGAGCAGTGTCATTCTATTTAAGAACACACACACACACACGCAAAATAAAATCAATTCGCTCGACGCAATAATGTTTAAAGATATAAATTCAAGATGGCGCATTTTAATTTGATATTTACAATTTTTATACTTTGAAATACAACTCTATTAATTGTGAAAATTAAGGATGCCAGATCAGGATGCATTTAAATATACAGAACAGCACGTTAATTTAAATTATCAGTTATAAAATGATATATTTGTGGCAGCTAGGCTTGTGTCGTTTATGAATAAATGTCTTCAACAGAATCATTCTTTCACTTGAAAAAATGATTCTGTATTCTGATTCTGTATTTTCTCTTTATTTCTTTCACTTTCATATTTCTACTTACTAACATGTTTCGTTTTGCTTTTATTTCGTACTTTTGAGCTAATTTGAATCAGCGTTGCCACATAAGAAATTCTTTCCTACCAAATATGTTCCATAAAAAAGTTCATTCAGTTATATATGTTAATACAAATAGTTTCTTATGAAACTAAACTCAAAATTTTGTATTATTAAATCTATTAAAAAATTTAAAAAGATTTCGTAGCAAATCAAACTACCAAACTGTTCCTTCAAGAAAAACATTATCCAATAGTTTACTTCCAGGTGTCTATATGAAAATTTTAGAGGAGGTTAAAAATATGTTCAGGTGCCACTGCCGTATGTCTAACTACAGGCGGTTAGACATCTAGAGCAAATTTTAGACAGCTCATTATATAAATATCGATACACAACTAGCGTCATACATATTTGCTTTCGGGGAATTTTAAGGTAGGCACGTGGCCGAAATCTTAAATAAATTTTTGAAAAAAGTTATATCTGTCTTTGAAATAACCAATAAAATATCTGCAATTGTAAGTGATAATGACCATAACATAGTTGTTGCACTCCGTCAAGATGAATGGCAGAAAATCGCTTGCTTTGCGCACAGTATTAATTTAACTGTTCAATCAAATGTTCAGATACAATTATTAAAGTAAAAATAATAGTTGAATATTTCCATAAAAGTTCTCAGGCGTCAAGTAAATTACTTACCGCACAAAAACAGATGAACGTCCCTGAGCTTAAGCTAAAGCAAGATGTTCCGACCAGGTGGAATTCAACATATTAAATGATACAAAGAATTTTTCAAATTAAAAATGCCGTTATTTCTACACTTTACTCTGTCAAAGGTTACAGTGTTATGCAATATTTTGGAAGGTTGCATTACCACATGCCAACACTCAAATGACAAAGTGCAAAATATGATAGCCAGTCGTCGAAGGGGTATATCCTCACGCCTAAGATTTAAAACGAAAAGTTTTGTATGCAGAAAGTACTATTTTAGACACACGCTTTGACCATAAAGGCTTTAAAGATGATGCCGCATATGAGTATGGCCTAAGAGCTTTAAGGAGTAAAATTTGTACGGTAAGACTTCCAAATACTGAAGATATAACGACAAGACCAACTAGCACTGTGGCAACAGAAATTGTGCCAATTATATGGAAGGCATATGACTTGGATTTTAATAAAACCATGCGACCAGACAGCTGTTTATCTGCTTTTACCCGTGATTTAGAAAAGCACCTAAGTGAGGAGTGTTTGGAGAGAACAGAGGACCCACTACTATGGTGGAAAGAAAGAAAGCACGTTTATCCAAGAATATATGCTCTGAAGCGTTTACGCATAATAGCAACATCTGTTCCGTGTGAAGGAATATTTTCGGCAACGGGTCAGATTATTAATGACAGATGTTTGTTTGTTTTTGTTTTGTTTAAAACCAGCACTCAGGGATTAACCCCTACTCATGCAGTGCATTGTGCTGGTACCAGGAAAATAGGTTATGGGAAAGAGAATAGAGGGAGTAGTGTTTATGGGCGTTCGATTTGAATTTGTTCATGTCGTAAGTGGCAGGGAAGATATTCGCAGGAAGATTGTTTTACAAACGTACAGTGCGACCAAAGAACGAATTCTCCCTATAACGCGTTGCGGGATTCACTGGACAATCAACTACAAAGGGATGTGCCCTACGAGAAATACGTGTACTACCCAAAAATATATGATTACCAGGAATTAGTTCCTTAATTTCATTAGAGCACATTCCGTTATAGTACCGATAGAACAATGAAACACACGCCACATTGCGACGATGCTCTAATGAATCGGTAGAGTTGGCTACCCTACCGTCATTAATAAGAATCTTCGCTCTCTCCTGTACACGGTCGAGAAGCTCCAAAATAGACTTTGAAGCACCGGCCCATACATGAGAGTTGTATTCCAATTTGGGTCGGTCATATTTCTTGTAAATATTAATGAGATCAGATGGAGTGAAGTAATTCTTACACCGTCTTAATAAGCCGTGACTCTTGAATGCCTCTTTCGACACTCGAAATTCTTACGCCCAGAACATCAAGAGCATCTGATCCCTGAATATCTACATTACCCATAGATACAGATGACAACACCACCACGTCTGTGTGTCAGAAAACAACATTGAGTCATGCGAACGTTAAAGTCGACCCTGTTTGCGCGACCCCGCTCAGAGATTTTCGCCAGGTCGCTTGTAAACGTGTCGTTCATATTCTGCCTTTTTGTCCCAATCTCCAAAAAACTCGGCCTACGATCAAAATAATATTAATGACAAATGTTGCTGTCATCTGCAAAAGAGTAAATAGGATTGGAAGTGAAAAAAATAAAGTTCTTAAGAAATATTAGAAATAGAGTTGGAGAAAGAACAGAGCCTTGCGGTACCCCTGAATTATCCTGAACTCGTTGGATGAGATTCTATCTATAACCACTCTTATAGTGCGATTTCTGAGAAAGCTCAATATGAATCGAGAGAAGTGACTACCGACACCAAAAGCAATAAGTTTGGATATGAGAAACCTGTGCTAAACTCTGTCAAACGCCTTGAAAATATCCAGGGCCACAACTTTACTCTAACCAAATCCATGAATGGCCTATTCCACCTTTCAGAGAGTGGCGCCAGCAGATCACCAGTAGAGCGACCGTTACGGAAACCGTATTGGCGACCGCTCAGCAAATTGTTGGATTCTAAATATTTCACAAGGTGATGAAGGAGACTTTTTTGATCCAAATAATAAAAATATGACGGAGTTGCAAAATATAATTACTCAAATGGAGGCACTTGAGCGTGAATTAAATTCTCTTCGTGAGTCTCATGGAAAAAAATTTTGTCAGATAAAATTGATAAACTGCTAATTCAATCGACAAATAATAACTTTCGCCGTTAGCGATTTAGATCTCGACGTCGTTCACAAAGAGATGGAAACCCAAATGAAATCCAGATATATTGGTATCATAAGAAATTTGGTTATGTTGCTCAGCATTGTAAACCGACTTATCCTCGCTACAATTCTAAGCCGAAATACTAGTCTGGCTGTCGTCAATCAACAAAATTGGCGTCAGCAGCAACAATAACCTAATGAGGGAGAATCGTTTGCATATATTTGATAAAACTACAATGTCTCCATTTTTAATTGATTCTGGATTAGTTGTATCTCTATCCTTAATCATGGCAAGATTCACAGCAATAACCATTAAGCCCCTCGCTGCAAATCATAGTGATATACAAACTTATGGTCATTGTGTTTTAAAGCTCGACCTAGGTCTCCGCCGCGAGCTGAAATTGTTATTTGTTATTGCTGATGTGTCATCACCCATACTGGGAATTGATTTTTCAATACACTTTAATATGCTTATTGATCAATCAGAAACGTATTACTGATAAAGCAACAAATTTGTGTACTTGTGGTGAAATTCGTAAAGCCGAAGATTTTAGTATTTCAACCATATCAACAACAACAAACACAGCTTTTTAAAATTTGATTAAAGAATTTATCGACTCAAACCACTAAACTCAACTTTAACCACTAAACGTGCTTCGGACTCAAACGTAATTCATCACATCAAAACTACTGGCAAAACTATCGCATATTGGCCGCGAAGACTTTCTGGCGATAAGTTTGCGGCCGCAAAAGCTGAAATCGATTTTTTGTTGGAGCAGGCCAGGTCCTATACATACGGTTGCTTAGAAGACCAGCGGGTGGCGTGCGTGTGGAGACTATCGGAACTTAATTCCCAAACTGTTCCGGATCGGTACCTTATAGCATGATTAATAACTTTTCAGAAAGATTGCATGGTAAGTCATTTTTTACTACTCTTGATCTTGATCAATGGCTGATGAAGACATTTAGAAAACAGCAGTATGAACTCCTTTTGGTCTGATGGAAACAGACTATGCCTTTTGGCTTATGAAACGCAACACAGACTTTTCAGAGATTCATGGACTCTGGGGTCTTAATTTTGTTTATTGCAACATCGATGATATCATTATAATTTCAGACTCGGTGGAAGATTACAAATTTCACTTACGTCAAGTTTTTGAACGTCTTCACCATCATAATTTAATTATCAATGTTAAAAAATGTAAATTCGTGCAGTCAGAAGTACTTTTTCTTGGTTATGTCACAAATAGTAGTGGTTGTAGGCCACCTACTGTTATCGAGAACTACAGCAAACCTGATACTAAATGTGAACTGCGCAGATTCCTTGGCGTTATTAGTTATTATCATCGATCCTTTCCTCATACAGTCCAGCTTCAAGAACTACTGCATAATTTTCTTAGTAATTCAAAGAAGAATGATAAAAGAAAAGTTCCATGGACACCCAAAGCCGATGAAGGATTCTTAGCTTGTAAACGCAGTCTCAGCGAGGCCACGATGCTAGTTCACCCAGCCACAAACTCAGATTTAGCTCTTACTACGGACGATTCCTATACAGCAATTGGTGCAATGCTTGAAAAAAAGACTGGTGATAAGTGGTTTTTTGCCAGGAAATTGTCAATAGCCGAAAGAAATTATACCACATATAACAGAGCGTTATATGCTAGAATTGTAAAAATCGCCAACACACATAAAAATAGATGTACTCTTGGCAACGTAGCTTTTGCAAATGTCAAGCTATAAGGCTAAGATTTAGCGGGAATATCAACAACAGATGCACCAACTTAAAGAAAAAAATAAATCGGAACAATGGGACCCCCACACGGTTTTTATTCCGAAAACTTTTTGATCAAGGTAGTATATCTTAAAAGTAAACAAAAAAACTAAGATGAATTCAAAGGAAAAAGGAACATAAAAACTGTTATCTCATAAATCTTAAAATATATGTATGAACATACATACATATGTTTCATTTCGAGGTAAGCCTTTTTCAATTTCAATAGTTGATAAAGCTTTCGTAGCATTCAACTTTTTACTGTGTGTTCTGAACAAAAGTACTTGGAACATTTCTTACAGCTGTAACTTGTTTTCCGGCTTTTTCAGTCCCACAATAAATGCAGCGACCAATAACTAACTTACCTATTACAAATGTTACATTTAATTATAATTTGGTCTCGCAGACAAATTGATCAGCCATCACTGATACGCCACTTTAGTTCAAACACACTTGTCGCCCAAAACAATGAGGCAGTTCCCCCTTTTTATTTTAATGTTATGAACAAAAAAGTGATGCGTCGGTCTTGCAGACAACGAAAATAGTCAGGAAGGTTAACAAAAAAAGGCTGTAGACAGATAATATAAATATAAAGTAGTTTCATTGACTATTAAAAACAATTAAAGGTGGCCCTAGCACGGTTGGGCTGTCAGCAGAAATAAAATAAATAATCATCATCTAATAAGGCAGTGCACGTAAAAACAGAAAATTGTATATAAAATTGCTATCGCTAACCGCAAAACATTATATGGAAATAATTAACCTGAACACATCTTCTTTTGTTGGAAATAAAAAAGATATTTTAATAAAATTTTAATAAAATATTCTTTTTTATAAAAATATGTAATACGTAGTATGTATTCTTTTTTATAAAAATATGCAATACATTGTAAAAAAAGCTGGTTTAAAAAGAAGTCTTACTTATATCTTGACGTTAATGGCTTTAGTAAAACTCTTTTATTTCATACTTACATATATATATTTCTGTGGCGACATGAAAGAGTAGCTTAAGTCGACATAAGCATAAATTTAGTTATTGCTTATCTGTATCAAAAAATCGTTGTACGCTCTCTGCTTAGCAACATTTTTTTAAAACTCAATATCTCAAATACTTAATTTTTCGACTTAAGCCATTCTTCCATATCGATACAGATTTATTTATAATCATTAGAAAATTTATATAAAAAAATTATCGTATAAATAATAATTACAATTAAAATTGCTTGAATAAAATAATTTAAACAATTTATTTCCTCCTGTTCTTGACGGGTGTAATAAGAGCAGTAATCGAAAGAGGCATCTTCGATACCCTGATATATATTTGAATTTTGAATTGCCATCACATAATTCAAGTAATTAAATTCATCTGGGTTTTCGAATATTGTGCAATCATCATCCGACATTATTTTGAAATAATAATAAAATATATCACAAAAGCTTATAAAGATTTTTTAATAAGAACTATCCTTTTTTTGTATTTAAAAACTTTAAATATAGTTGCTACTTTTATAACTTTAGCAAGTAACTTATTGCTATTTTTATTTTTTTTTTATGCGCTTAATCAATTTTAAAAATAACCACAAAACACAACTGTTGATTCAAATTTCTATATGATGTCTGACACTGTTGTGTGATGATTATAAGAAAATTAAAATAGTATTGTCTACTTTTAAATTTGAAAAAACGCTAAAAGTTGTCCATTCAGAGGCGGTGGAATTGTATTGTATTTGTACTAATGTTTCAAATAACTTGAAAAAACGGTTAAAGAAACGTCAAACAACTACGCAGGAAGCATGCTACTTTTGCTTAGAAATGCGAAGAAGGGACCATCCTTTTACTTTCTTTGCAATATGCTCAGAATCATTGTCTTGTTAAAATAATCACATTTGTTACCAAATTATTTGTTGAATATGTTTAAACAATCTATTTCATTCTTGGTATTTTGTATAAAAACCAAACTTCCGCCATACATTCCCACGCTATTACTAAAATTACTAAAATTTCCACCGTGTATAAATTTTTTTTCTTAAAGTTTTTCGTTTTTAAATAGGAAGTAGATTTGCAAAACTATCGATAGTCGGCCCACTCGATAGTTTGCAAAAAAACTATCGATGCTATCGATACTATCGGATTTTTTTAAGTACAACTAGTGGCAACAATATTATAATTTAAGTGATGGGAAAAGAATAATAATAAAAAATAGCAACACTTTATTGTTTTCCAATATGTCATAAAATTTTATGTATTGAAGTTTTTTGATGGAAGATTATTTCTTATATATAGCGAAAATCGGTCAGACCATGAAGTGCTTTAAAACTATAGTAATTAATAAGATCTAGTGAAAGAAAACTGCAGACTATGGGAAGAAAGCGTAGAGCAACTGTCAACTTTTAATTCGTACTTCAAAAAATTAATCTCATCAAGTCATCAAAAAGCCTCAAAAATGAACTTATTCTCCTGTTATGGAAGCTAGACTTATGATAAGAGTCCTCGAAATGTATCATTTATCAGCGAACGGAAGCAACACCTGCACCGTAATAGTTAGAGCAACATGCTATGATCTGACGAAATGAAGATTACTACCTTGATCAAAAAGTTCCCGGAATAACCCTCGTTGGCGGTCCCATCGTTCCGTTTTGATTTTTTTTTTTTTTTTTTTTTTTGTTAAGTTAGTACATCTGTTGTTGATATACCCGCTATATCTTAGCGTCATAGCTACGTAGCCAGCGTAGGTTATTCCGGCGATAAAGGCGTTATTCCGGGAACTCCGTATTTGCTCTTAGAATTTGGCAATAGTATCGATAGTAAAAAAAACTATCGATCATTAGCCAAAAACAAAACTATTGATACTATTGATAGTACCATCGATGGTTTTGCAGCTCTAATAGAAAGGCAAGCAATTAACAAATTTTAATAACATAGTGATTTTTCAACATTTCAACAACAATTTAACAATTCTATTTAGCCTACCATCCTACCAACACTACTAACGGGTAACACTGTTCATAATTCACAATAAGAATAACAAATATATGTGGTTTTTATTAAAAAATCCGTTGTTGTACAGGCAACACCACCTTGTCCAATGTGCCTTGATTTTAGTCATGGTGAAATTATATTTATAAATAATAGGTCTGTTTGAGTACTTTTCCAATAAAATCTAGTAAAAATTATTAAGTAATGTACAGAGAGTAAGACAAAATTTACACTCAAAAATAAAAATATCTAGGAAAGTACGTAAACCGAAATCGAAAAGTAAAAAAAACAATAAATCAATGTGCGATAAAAAGTAGACGCTTCTAATACACTTGGTTCGCGACCACATAATCTTTTAACGGGGACCTACACAAATAAGTAAATTAATAATGAAACTAAATTATTTGGATATTTATTTGCCTCTTCTATTGTAAATAAGTTTACAGCCAATCTTTTTTATTATTTAAAGAAAGTAATTTGAATTTATTTTAAAAGGCTTTTTATTTTTTATACACATGCTTTTCTATCAGCTGCTTTTTCATTTATCTCACAAATTTTTACTGTCGAAAATTTATCCAGTAAAAACCAGTAAGTTCTCTTCAAGGCGAATTCAAACCAGGTTACCTTGGTTTGCTACGTAAGCTACAGCTGATAAGTGACTATATATCAAAACGATTCACCATTACTATTTTTTTTACAACAAATATATGTGACACACAGTTAATTTGTTTACTATTTGCTTACACAGTGTTGCATTGTCTAGACACAACGTTAAAATCTGCTTACAGTGTTGAATTCGTTTTCAAAATGAGACCATCTTGTTAAATTCTCCTTGGTTCTCTTCATCGAAATGTCATTTTACTCTCTTTTTTCCTCTCTCCATGTAAACAAACACAATCCAGTAAAAACTTTCAAGAATTTGTACAAGTTTTTAAAAAATTTTGAGTACGCAAAGAATCGTTTCACATTAGGTAATTCAGATAAGTCTGTACTCAAAATTGGCAGTTCTATTCCTCATCACCCGACCTTACTCGTGCCATCAACAAACACAAGAATTGAACAATTTAGTTAGGTAATAAGTAACGGATCAAACAAACCCAATTTCACAATGGTTTTGACATTTTCTTTTCCACCCTCTTCAAGCAAGCGCTAAATTGTCGATCTGGCAGCGTTCCCTTATTAAACAGTTGACAACTGCATTTTATGCACATTTTGCGCACACCGGTCCATTTCCCGCGCACAAAATCCAAAAATCAGGTAAAAATAAAAAGAAATTTTGAAATAGAACATTTGTTTTTATAAACGGAGTAATTTAAAATATTTGTTGAACATCATTAAGAACTCAAATAGCAAGCAAAACAACAATCAGGAGAGAGAAAGCTGTAGTCAAAAATAACGTGACAAGAAAAATTTCCCCCCTCCCGGAAACAAAAATTTAACGCAAAAAGAAATACAAAAATTTGACAAAAGTTTATTTTTTTATTTTTCGGTAAGTAAATTATGATTAACAAAATGGTGCGATAACGTTTTGAGAATTATCAGAAATTTTCTTTTTTTCGTCGTATTCTTTTTTAGATTTGTTCAAGAAATTTTGATTGTAGAAAACAAATATGCCACGACTCGCCGTAAGACGGAAAGTTGAATCTGCCACAGACGTCGATAACAACAATAAAGGTGAAAATGAAGCGCCAAAATCAAAGATGCAGCGTTTAGCATATCAGTTGCCACTGCCTGAAAGACCACGTGTTATTGGTAAAGCGCTAGTATGTGGCCAAGGCGATATGGGACAATTGGGTTTGGGAGATGACGAATCGAAATTTGAGCGTAAGAGACCGGCCTTAATTGATACCATTAGTAATGTGGTGGATGTAAAAGCCGGCGGCATGCATAATTTGGTATTGACACATGATGGTCGCGTCTATTCATTTGGCTGCAACGATGAAGGAGCTCTCGGTCGCGATAGTAGCGAAGATGGTTCTGAGTTTGAACCGAGTCCTATAGATTTGCCCGGCAAAGTTTTAAAGATCTCAGCCGGTGACTCACATTCGGCATGCTTGCTGGAAGATGGTCGCGTATTTGCTTGGGGTTCGTTCCGCGATTCACACGGCAATATGGGTTTGACTTTGGAGGGTAACAAGCGTTTGCCCATCGACGTTTTGCCTGGCATTACATGCTGTGATATAGCTTCAGGCGCCGATCATTTAGTTATCTTAACCTGTCAAGGTAAAGTTTATACAGTGGGTTGCGGAGAACAAGGCCAGCTCGGCAGAGTGTCGCTAAGATCAGCTTCCGGTGAGGGACGTAGAGGTAAAACTGAATTATTACGTCCTGGCTTGGTGAATATTAAACGGGGCAAGCCTATTGAAGCTATTTGGGCTACAAACTACTGTACGTTCTTGCGGCAAGCGCAAACTGGTTACATCTGGGCATTTGGCTTAAATAATTATAAACAATTGGCGTATGCCAAAGACATGGCCACCATTATAAATCCGATTAATACCAAATTTGAAAATATTAAACAAATTGCCGGTGGTCAACATCATACTTTAATACTTAAGGAAGACGGCTCTGTTTATGTGATTGGTAGAAAGGATTACGGCCGTTTGGGCTTAGGCTCTGTGTCGGAAGATGTTACAAAATTACAACCTATAACAGCGTTAAAAGGCAAAAAGGTGGTTAGTGTTTCATGTGGCGAAGCTCAGTCGTTCGCCATAACCGATGATGGTAAACTTTACTCTTGGGGCATGGGTTCTAATCATCAGTTAGGCACTGGTTCTGAGGATGATGCTCTGGAGCCAGTGTTAATTACTAGTAAACAAACAGAAGGCAAACGGATTATAAGAGCTGCTAGTGGTGGCCAGCATAGTATATTTTTAGTAGAGGACGAAAATCAGCCTGCCTTTGAAGACGCTACCAATGAAAATGAGAAAGAAAAGCCTGCTGCTAAAGAAAAGAAAAAACTCACAAAAGAACCGCCTACGACATCATCTACAACAACAGCAGCAGTGACAGAGACAAACCCTATTACAAATGGCGAAAAAACTCTAGAAGAAGATATAAAATCCAATGTGACAGAGAGCACTAATAAAGAAGACGATCAAAAATCATCGACAGAAGCTGCTGCAGCACCGCCAGCCAAAAGAGGGCGCAAGAAGAAGTAAAAAAAATGTAAAAACAACAACTTAAAACAGTATCATCATTAGAGCAGGCAGCAAAAATATATTTGATGTATATTTTTTAATCTGCTTAATTTGAAACCACCACCACCATTTTTAAAATAATTCGTTAATTGTTTTTTACAATCTAGATCTATTAATTTACAAAAATAAATTTGATTATAAGATTGAATTATGCCTTGTTTACATAAAACAAAACTATTCTTTACTGACGTCGGTTTTCACTTGAAATTTACTACTTTGTTTCACTTTTTTTGATGGTTCAAAATAAAACCAGCATAGACTTTATATTTTAGTAAGTAATATGTATGTGTGTTAAGTTTTCAGTTCAGTTTTTCTTAAGGAATTATTTTTACTTAATTTTGTTATTGTATCAGTGAAAATTATTATTAATGTCTTTAGTTTATTTTCAGTGTTTTTTTATTTTATTTCAAAAATACTAAAAACTACGTAAAGTATTGAAATGCAAGTAACTAAACCGAACGATTTTATATTTAATTTTAAGTTTTTCCCTTTATTAATACACACGTTGCTTGTGTAGTTTTCTTCTTTTTTTGACTTAATAAACTTAATAAAGAATAAAATAAACTCGAATCTATATTTATTTGAAGTTATGCAATTAATCGTATATTAGAGAATTTGTAAAGATCAAGTGGATACGTCGATCGAGGAAAAGAGTTTAGCTGTAAACGATGATAAATCTATACCAAAACATTCGTAATTGCTTTCTCTATTACTTTTCATTGTGGTATTCGAAGTGACCATGCTTAATGAAGAGTAGAAGGGATTTAATTATAAACGTCTTGAAGACTCATGTCGTAACAAGACCTTAGACTATAGTTCCATATAAAATAAATATCGAAAAAACCCAAGTAATGCGTATATATCACAACATGTAAGACAAATTTTGCTTGTTTTATTTAATCTAGGACATAAATGTTTGAATACATGAACGAGCCCGCCAAATATGATAAAGGGTAAGAATTTACAAAATCTATAGCAATTATTCGGAAACAATATGTAAAGTATATTTGGCCTCATAAAATCTTAATAGCAAATCTTCTAAGACAAGGGCAGACAAAATTGATAGACATATGACAAGAATTAAATGGAAATCAAGAGACCTAACCATCACCTACCAAACAACAGAAAGCGACGACTAGTGATGACTAGAACGAGTTTTGTAAATCTGCCAGGAGGCATTCAGAGTGCCCAAGAACACTTGGCACGGATAACCTTTAAATGAGCTGAGATGAAAGTTTCAAACTAAATAAGAATATTGATGGGCAATATGGGTCATTTAAGCTCGGCTAAAATTGAAAATTAAACTAAAAATAAATTCGACTTTTGTTTTTAAAATATAAATACACACATACGCAAACATAAAAAGTTTTATTCTTTTATTTTGATGGTCAAGTTAACAAATTCAAATGAACAGAAAGGTTTATATATGTTTTAGCTAAATAATTTAAATATATTCACATGTTAGTTAACATAAGAGAATGTATATCAGCGCGCCTATTCTGAAAATTACACTCACAAAATAGTAAGTGATTTCCAGAGCAAGGCTGTTGTATACATTATTTCTCCTTATAATTAAAAATCTAGTAAACCATTTATTAGGATGATATTGTACTGAAACTAATTAATTTAATTATTTTGTAGTGTTTGTTTTATCAGACGACAATATTGTTGTTGTTTTTCCGTTTGCAATAAATATCATAGCATAAAAAATAAGAGCAAAAAAATTACATATTTACATTTTGAGTGCATTTTTAGAGAAGAGAAAACAGTCTTAAATAAAAACCTTAAAAATTTAATTATAATTACAAATTAAATAGCTAATCATATACACAATATTGATTCTATCTTGTTAATAATAAAATTCCAAATTCATTTTTCTCTTCTTTTTTTTCATTTGCCCCAAATTTTTTTTGTTATGTATTTTGTTTTATTATTTTCTGTTTTTTTTTTTTAATAGTTATTAGTTTGTGTCCCAGTTTAATGATGTTATTGTATATTCAGCTTCGGTTACATGTACCAGAGCACTAGTTGCTGCTATAGCCGATGGGGGGGATTCACGTGACATAGAACACAAGTAAAATGTTATACAAACAATGCCAATAAGCATTGTTAGCGTTAAAATACAACGGGCAAATTTACGTGCGAATGCGATGAGACCAAGCAAATAACCGCCTCCTAAAACACCACCACCATCATCTTTTTTACAGTGTCTATCAAAATTGATATTGCTGTCCATTAATACGCTGCCGCCGCCACCGCTTCCATTATCATCTTCCATTATACGTGTAGCTATGTAACCATCGGGACATTGACATCCTTTTATAAGTTTTTGCAAATTGGCAGTTTTAGAACTATGACATCTGGTTGTGGCAGCTGCAGCGGCATTAAGAAGACGTTGCTTGGTCAAATTGCATTTCGTAAGTAAATATTATAGATCTGCTTTTGATTTGGCACAAGCGCCAAATTCAACATTGCTTGCGCCATTGAAACATCCGTCATCGGAGCAAAGTTGAAGTTTAAGTAGGTAAATAACTGCCGCTGATAATATGAGAACAAACACTAAGGTGGCAAGTTGTAAAATTTGAGTATTTCTTAGTTGTTTTTCCAAACGTTGTGTATCATCGGATATCTGTAAGTATGAGAAATACGTTCAGTTGATGTTAAGAATTTTTTCTTTTTTAATATTTTAACTTCTTACTTTTGTTCTACTTGCTAATTTCTTGTCACCAGAACTAGCGCCGAAACCATTGCTTATTGCGGCCGCAACAGCAGCACTTTCACCACTATCCTTGTAAACACAACATAGCCTATGTTGTTCAATACTGTTTGTGTTACTATCTACTTTTTTCCAATAGTCAGCAATTTGATTTGATTGTATATCGACGGCTGGTAAACACATTATCAAAAATTTATCTTTACCGTTTTCCGAAAGATGATGCTCAGGCTTTAAAAATATATTAACCGATATTTTTTCTCCAGCATTTAAAATTCCAAGACGTGGACGTACACGGAATTTTTCTGGTGATGTTGTTTGTATCTAAAATTAATATGCATTTACAGATTACACTCTCCCATACAACATAAACATAGTATACATATGAACGTATATTGTACATAAGACTTACTTTGTATGTAACTGGATATATACTTGTATTTGACAGTTCCAGTGTACTTTCTTTTGTATCACTGCGTGGAAATTTTAAAAAATCTTGTGGTGATATTTGCAACATGTCGTCTTAAAAAAAAAGATTAAAAAAACAAAAAAAAAATTTTTTTATATTTTTATTTCTCAAATTGCCAAATAAAAAATGATTTCGAAACTAATAGCACAGGTAAATATGTTTATAAAACAAACTTGAGTTCCTAACAAATATGTATGTATGTGTATCTTCATATAATAAAATATTTTTAAGTAAAGAATTAAAAAGGACAAACCAAAACTCTTACAATAAATAGCGAGACATGTTGTCTTGGAGTTTGAGAGTCCAAAGCATAACGTAAGCTTAATCTTTTTTGTAACTGTACAGGTGCTCTGTTATTACAGTACGCAGTACTGAAGCATAACAAAAGGATAATAATTATCAGTAATACACACAGAAAAACCTTTTAATATTGCCTTTACACCAGTATGTGCAAGTAATAGACAAGATGTGCTCAAAGTCCTTTAGAGATGCCTTTTACAAATTCATGGCTTTATTTCTGAATAAAGTTAAACTAAGGATTAGCTAAACTTGCGTCTATTAACAATAAACTGCTCTGTATGCTTATGAGCAAAAAATTGGTTTAAACTGAATTAGTTCTAATTGTTCAACCTGTCTCTAACCGAATAAGAATTTATTACACTGGATTTATGAAGAATGCGAGTAATATGCTCTATATTATGTTTTTCTAAGAAAATTTTTTTTCTTTATTTCGTTAAAACACTACCCTGTGGTATTGATAGAATAATGAAACATTTAGAATGTCACATTACGACAGTGCCTCTAATGAATCAAGAGTTGACGGAGCTCAAAAAAAGAAATGAATTCATTATCAAGTGAAACTAAACTATGCTTATCTTACACTGACTTATTTATTTATCAAATTATTAGTAGATAGATATTTTTTTCCTAATGTATACAAATACAATTTATACAAATTTTAAATTTAATTATACTTACGGTCTTGTGGTGTAAAATGTTCTGGTATATCGTGCATTTGTATATTTTGTTCTGCAGTAGATGTCTGATGAAGACTGCTATTGGCGAAATGGACCTAAAAGAATTAAAAGAAAAGTCTATTATTTGTCTTTTCTTTTGTGATCCTTTCACAATAATGTACAAATTAAGACTAAATAAATAGAATAATGTTATAAATATCTACAAACATGTGTGAATTATTTTCGTTTTAAACCCCTCAGAAATGTTGCAAATCTTAAGAATTAAGAGCCACTTGAACTGCAAAAATAAAAGAGAATAAGTGTCTTGTCGAAAGGATAATGATTTTGTGGCACAAGGTTTTCTAAAATGTATTACAACGATATCGAAACGCTTTGAAATGGTCATTAAATGCTTCAGAGCTTTTTTTACAAATTTAGAAAAACGGACAAATAATCAATCAATAAACTGTAGAATTTAGAATCTACTGAATGATGACGGTGATGACCTTCCCAACAACGTAGTTTAGTGAGGTGTACTTTATCTACTTTAGACCAAACTACTAAACGGAAAGCACACACAGTGAAACACACATAAAATGAGAGACTCAGACTCATACCCTGTATTTTGTGATTGTGCCTGAATCCAGTGGGTGGGTTCTTTCGTTGTATATTTTCTTTGTTTTCGTTTATCTCTTTTTTTATAAAAACATTTTAATAAAAAAAAGTTTTATTTAATATTTGTACACTTTTTACTTTGGTCTATAAAATTTTGTAACTTTTCTTGTGGGTGAATTATAAAATTTTATTGAAGAGTGTAAAAAAAGTGTCCAATGACACCCCCACTTTTTTATCATATGTTGCAATTATTTTGTTTTCCTTTTTGTTAAAAATTTGACATTTCTTTTTGTGTTGCAAGGTGTCTGTTTAGTGTTGCCAATTTTTAGATATTGAAAAGTACTAAATTGACAGAAAAGTAAATTTTCTACAAAAAGTACTAAAATATAAATTTTATAGGGATATTCATATCCTACGACACAATAGGAAATAAAACAACATTGTGTTTGACATATTGTTTGTAACACTATTAACAGACAATTTTGATTAGTCTTTTATAATAGTTTACTTTCGAAACAATTCTATAAAATTTAGAAAATCACAGATTTTCAGGGCAAAACTTTAAAAAGTACCAAAACATTACTAAGGTCGTTAAGTCAACTGTATTGCTAATATAGTTTGTGTTGTATGAAAAAGTTTTTTAATAGAATTACCAACGTTTGATGTATAGCTAAAGTTATATAATGGATTTTGTATGTAAAATATATATTAATTCCCATAACATTCCATGAAGGAACATGCGGATTTCTCTCAGTCTAATGAGCTGCACCCGATTCTATTTTTAAACTCATTGAAAGTCATGTAAAATATACAATAAATGTAAATATACAATATACTGCTAGTGATAGAGTATAGCACAAAGTGTAGGGTAAACATTATAAATTTATATAAACATAAATATATGCGAAATTTGATTTCTTGAAGAATTTATATTTTGCTGTAAAATGAAACATTATCGTTGGAAAGACGTTATTCTAGTGCGTAGCTATCGCTGTTTTTAGATTTATCAAATTTTTATATTTAACGCGATTAAGGTTCTTTCCACAATGAACCAGTGTGGTCTCTGGGTGGGGTACTTTTCGGTACCGCCTTTCTTACCTACCTAACTATATTTAACGCGATTGTAAACAAAGCGGAAAAATTTCTTTTATGCAAAAAACAGTCTATACAGAAAGGGCCGAATATATTTAGGATGTATTTTATAAACTTTTTAAAGTATTTTATAAACTTTTAAAAGTATTTTAAAGTATCATTGTTTGTAATGTGACTTCCAGTAGGAACCTTAGAACTTTGAAGGTTGATAACTGAACACGTGTTGAACGTTTAGCGTATATGGCACTTTAAGACTTTCAACGCTTTAAAGACGGCATGTTACACAACACGCTTTAGAGACGACACTTGAATCATCTAATTGTTTAAGTTTCTTTTATTTATATTATTTTTTAAGTAAACATTTAGAGTTAGTCAGCTCTTTAACTGTCAACGCATCTAAAAATGGGAAGTTGCACACTTTGCTTGTAATTTGCTTTATGAAAATACACTACTCAATCTTTTTTGATAGAAGCCTGCAAAGCACAACGTTCATAACGCGAGGTATTTCTACCTTTACTGCCGTACCTACATCTATCGGAATTAAGTTAGTTTGTTTTGCCAAATCACAATAGATATTCATTCAATGAAATTATTGTGTCAAAATGGGTTTCCTGTTCGCGCAACTTTTATCGCTCCTATTGAAATTATTGCCACTGTAGGATTGTTACGAAAATCATCACCTTTAACGACGAGTTCATGAAGAGGTGATGGTAACTGGCCATCAAGAACGTGCTCTTAAAATTTTCTTATGAGGTTTTCTTAAGTTGCATGTCTAGCGAATAAGCCACACATGCTATTGGTCAAATTTAACCTGACTTGTGCTCCAAATTTAGACACCCAGCAAAGCCGCGACGGAGATTTTCACAATGTCGCGTTCCATACATCGATATGATCGGTGAATTACACACACTTTGCTTATTTAAATTAAAATAAAGGAAGCGCTTATTGAAAGGTTCTTTGTTCTGTGTCTGAATGCTTTTGGTTATAAAAGTTTTAATCGGTACCAAATAAATAAATATTTTTTTTATTATTAATTTTAAACCTTAAACAACTGAAAAGCTTCAAAAGCAATTACTAGTTGACTAATAGAAGTATTTGAAAACTCGAATGTTCCAAATAATATTAAGATTAAAAGTACTCAACATTAAATCCTTTGATCTAACCAAACACATATTTCTCAAATGCGTTTGAACTTTTTCAAGTTGTATTCTCTATATATTTCATCTTTTAAGAGGCCACTTGGAGCCAAATAAGTTGAACACAAATGACCTTAGCTGATATAAAATGAATGCTTTAGGTTTATATCTTCAAAGTCTGCCGCTCGATTGTTCTCATTATTACACTAATTAAGTAACATTATACTTAGTACAATAAATGGGAACAATATATCCAAAGTTTTGCCTGACGTTACATTTTTCCTGGAATGACCATGTCTCTACTTTAATGATTCCGTACAACATTTTATGGGTTAAGTGTTAAAAGTTTTGCTTTTAGTTTGAAATAAAGCTTTATCGTGCTTTTAACTATGCTTTTGAGAATATTTACGAATAAGGAAAATAAAATAATGAATGAAGAATATTAATCACATGTAGTATGTTTGTTTATATTTACATACATAAGTTTATATACATGTTTTATTAAAATGTATTAAAAAACATGTTGAGAATTATGATCACATACCCGTGGCATCTTATACGTGCAGAGAATATAGAAATGATTCAAAGAAGACTTCCGTGTATATTTGTATGACAATTTTAATCGATGCTTTCCAACACTGCTTTAGTAACACATTAAAACAAAATAAACACAACAACAAAAAAGCACTTTGAACTTGACACCACTTTCTTTTTGTCAAAAGATGAACAAAACAATAATCAGTTTAAATTTTTAGAATTATTAAGTATTTCTTATAACATTTATGTATATGTACATGTACGAGTATTTACATATTTATATTTAATTTTTTGCTAAGCACTTTTATTTTTAAAGTAGGTATGTATTTATGAAAAAATTTTTGATTATTTATTTCTTGTTTTATTTTTGATTTTTGTTAAAAGTTAAAGATGACGCTGCGGCTAACAAAAATAAACTGAACTCACACTGTTTTGTTTTTATTTTATAGAATTGCTATAACGCGTATGGTATGGAATGGTTTGTAGTAGACAAGAGCAGCAACAATAAAAGCAGACAAGTTAGTCGCCAGCAAAATATTTTTAATGGATTTCAGTGTAGAATAATTGTGTGTTTGTTTGTGTTGTATTCATTTGTCTAGTGCTTATGTGTGCATGTGTGTATAGAAACAGACGTTGGCTACTATTGAATAAAAGCTACATAAATGAACTCAACTTGTATTTCTAAATGACAAACCGAACCGAATATGTATTTGTTTGTCTTTATGTCTTTTTGTTTGTTTGTTTCATAGAATTTAGGTGTCAGACTCTACTCCAATGAACTTATTTTTAATATTTGTTTGCTGTTCATTGTTTCTATCAACTAATTTAAAAGCGCCAATAGAAATATACACCAACAATAAAAACAAACACATACAATAATAATCATAAAAACGAGAACAACAACAATTCAATAATAAAAACAAAATAAGATGTAGGTTAGAGTGCCCCTTACCTGAATGATTCAAAATTTTTTGCAAGTTTTCGGTTGTAACTCCCTCTCAAGTGTTCTTCACATCACAAAAATAAGCTTCGGAGAAAATTGTTCGGATCGCATAACGTGGAGGCGTGGCGCATTCGCCCTTAAATTATTATATGCCCAATATCAACAAAATCAATGCAAATGGTATTTATGTGCAAAACCTTCCAAATAAGTTTGTCTATTTTTAAGTGGAGTACAGTTAACCAATGGGTTTTAAAACAAAGTGCATAAAACTTGTCACACTACAATTATTTTCTAAATAATTCTGCAAAAATACCATTAATCCAAGAAATTTTAAAATTTTTACAAAAGATTAATTGGTTCAATTTAATGTACACAAATAAAAGGTTTTTATTAATATTTGAATCCAATCTTTGTTATTAACTTTTGTTTTAGATATCCATACATACGTATCAACTACAGAAAAATATTTTTTTGATACGTTTTCAAAAATAAGTTTGGAAAAAAATACTTATAAAATTTTTTTACAATTGATTAGATTTTTGTTTTATAGTTATTTATTCGTACATTTACCGTATTAATTGTTCAGGATAGATTTCGTCGAATGAGGGTATTTTTTTCTATAATCTGCAACTGTTCGCATTATTATTTGCTTTTATTCCTCGTCACGTGACAACACTTGATTAAATTCCTCCATCAGCTTTACCGCCCGTTGTGTCATTAACAGCTTTTAGGTTACTTACAATATCCAAGCCTGTACCGTAACCACTGTCCAAATGCCATTCTTCTGGATCTCTTTTTTAAAAAATCCGTTGAAATAAAAAATCTTTTAAAGAAATTTAAAGTCTTTTCTGTAACAAAATCTCCAATATTTTTACACATGAACTAGTTTATGTTAGGAGGGCGAATGTTAAACTTGTTGATGTCAGTTTTATTGGGCTTTTGTAAAGCAGCCACCAAAATTTTTCTTGATTTCTTAGATATTTGTTCATCGAAGAAGGCCAAACCTATAGCTTCTGGTGATAAGTACCACAAATGGTTGCAAAATTTCTGTAATAATTTTGTACTTATATTTTCATCCACCAGACCCATAAGCATATAAATTTTTTAATAAATTTAAATCTTGATTAAGGGTTTCAGCAGCAATTGGCGCTTTTATCCAAACTTTTAAATATATTTTCACTATAAAAATACATATGTTTCTAATAAAAATATTTTTAATATATAAATGGCCTTAAACATCCAACACGCATGGTGAAAGGCACTTGGCGTTCGGAAAGTAAGCTTTGAAACCGACTGTCCAAGGAAAACTAAAGGCAGCTGGAGAGGGTCATTGTAATCATCCCGGGTTTGTCTTTCTTATAGGGTACTGAAAGCAAACTCAACTATATCTTTCATATCGCTCAGTATATTTTTTACATGCTCATCTCCATTTCAGACTTAAAAGACTTTTTTTAATTTCTGTCCACTCTTCTCTAAATTTGTTAAATATTTGTACACTGGGGCCAGAAGATTTTTTCATGTTGTTATTAAAAACGCTCATCAGAAGAATTTCAAAGATATGATGACGGCAAGGCAAATGCAAAAGTTCTTTTTCTAAGATTTGCTCCAAATGAAAGCATGCACCCTGCTTACGTCCTAAATTGAATGCTGTGGTATCGCAGCATAGAGCCTGCACCTTTTCTTCTTTTCATTCCATTCTTTCAGCACATTGGAAATAGCTGTGGCCTGTTCCTTTCCCGTGCTGGTAGAATTGCTGAAATCCCAAGTAACTGATAATTTCCATTGAATGAGATTACTACTGGTAAATTTTTACTACGGTCGACTTTTTCTCCACCCAATAATGATGGTAAAATTTTACCATCCCAATTAACAGTTAATGTTGATATTTTCTTGTTTTTAAATACATCACGAATTTCTTGACTTTTTTGATACGCGAATCTTTTTACGACATCGGCGGATAGACGTTGTGTTTACCACTAAATCGGTAACGTCGTGTTTCAAAGATTGAGCGGTTGCTATAAGAACTCGCACTGCATTACGATCGCTTATTTTACATTTGTCTAAAACTGACACTAGTTTCGGTGTTATAAAGTAACATTCACCTCGTTTTTTTACAGCTGGCTCATCTTTCGATTCTTGCGTTCCATCTGAATCATTAACGTCGAATTCTTCCTTATCACTTGATTCAAAATCCAAAATTTCGTACTCATCTATAAAAAAAGTTGATGGTTAGTTTTCAGCACATTTTAAGTCCACTCGAAAGCCAGAACATGGCTGATAATTACACTTTTACATACATACTAGGGAGATAGATTATTCGACTTTTTAAAAAACCGGTTTTCGAATAATTTGAAAAATTTCAATTTTTTAAAAACCGGTTTTCGGTTATAAATGTAGCATATAACCGGTTAACCGGTTCTGTTATTAAAATACAAATCTCAATTCTAGTTGCATTAGCAAATAAAATTGATAAATTTTTGTCCCATGCTGCAGTTTCTAGCAAGTAAGAATGCTAGAGCAACGATTGGCTTTTTTAGGGCCTTAGCGGACATTTCTTTCTCGACACCGCAACATCCTAATATTTCATCCAGTGATTTATTTTTTATAACGTATTTTGTAACAGTTCTACTTGCCAGCGCCTAGAGACTGCTTGAAATAGAATCAAGTTTTTCTTGCTGCACAATAACGTCAATCTCATAAACATATTTAAGGCGGTTAATTCCTTGTGTCAAAGAGCTTTTTCAGCTTAGTATTTAAGGACACTCAATATATCTAGACTTATGCTTTCAATCTATTTCCAAATATATTCACACTTCAGAGGACATGTGTTGAAACATAAATGATATTTGATAGTGTGTGCCACTGCGGTATGTTAGGTAAGACAACCGCCTCTGAAGGAGGAAGTTCTTAGTTCAATCATAAGCCACACTATCCGACAATTTTCAATAGCGGTATCACCTCACAATATTGATAGCGGCTGGTTATGAGTATTTACGCTTGAAAAACTTTACTTACTAAAGGGTCCGCCAAATAATTTTTTGTTGAAAATGCTATAAAAAAAAAAAACTACTGAAAATTTTCTCAAATTTCTTTTTTTATTTGAAAGTACAATCCTTCCGGTTAATAATGGAAAATAATTTCATTCAAATGGCTGCCTCGGCTGGCCATGCAGTAGCCTACACGATCGGTCCAATTTTTAAGCACATTATCGATTGTGTGCAGCTGTATTTCACCAATGGCATCACGAATATTGTCCTTTAAAGCGTCAATTGTCTCTGGCTTGTTGGCGTAATACTTGTCTTTGACGGCATACCACAAATAATAGTCCAACGGTGTCATATCGCAGCTCCGAGGTGGCCAAACGACATCAGCTCTGCGGCTGATAATGCGATCTTCAAAAACAGGGCGCTTCGACTGTGTGGCACGTAGCGCCGTCTTGTTGCAACCAAATGTTGCTAATATCCTCCTCTTCAATTTTTGTGAACAAAAATTCGTTCAACATGGCCCGATAACGATCGCCATTGATTGATACGGCCATTCCTTGCTCATTTTCGAAGAAAAATGGCCTAGTTATACCTCTGGACCAAAATCCGAACCAAACAGTGACTCGTCTTGGGTGTATCGGCTTTTCAACGTATGCGTGCGGGTTTTCTGTGCCTCAAATGCGTCAATTTTGCTTGTTTACATACCCGCCAAGATCAAAATGAGCGTCATCTGAAAAGATGATTTTTTTGGCAAAATCGGCATCTTCTGTAATTCGATCGCAGGCCCAGATTCCGAGCATTGTTCAAGCGTATACACAACCATATTCGTTCAGCGAAAGGATAAAACTAATTATCTGTCAAATCAGACATGAGCTAAGTGTTACCATTCACGAAATAAGCACTAGTTGAAAAAAAAAACGTTATATAGCGGACCCTTTATAACATCTGCCATTCGGAGCCGGCGTTTGTAGGTGTTTTTCAATGAGTCTAGTTGATTATCACTCTCCATATATAAAAAATTAATAATTATTTACAGAAAATGAGAAAAGTTATTGTTAAACGAAACATGTGAAAATTACACATATTTAAATTATCCGGTTATTCGTGTTAAAATAACCGGTTAAAACCGGTCTTTTTTAAAGTTTTGCTTTTTCTCTTTGCGAAGACGTTTTCTTTCTTATTTTTTGCTAAAACCCGGTCGCTGCCGATTCATCAAAAATAATTTGTCTTCTTCCATATTTACATTATCTAATGCATTAGCGTGAGCAACATCAAATAGATCGTCAAACTTTTCCGAGATTTCCTTGTCGCGGTTTTCTTTCAATAATATTCGGCGCTTGCAATTTTTCTGCAATAAACTTTTCACTTTTGAAACGCATTTGTCGAAATCTCTTGTTGGAATTCTCGCTTTATTCCACAAGATTTCTATTTCTCTTACCACAAGATGCACTTGCTGGCAAATCTAATTTTACTATGCGCATATTGTAGAATAATACTCGCAAAACTTGAGCATTGGAGGGTAATTTTGCACCGATAATCTCGCTCGCTTAAGAAGATATAACTTTTCTTGTCCTCTTGTATTTATTTTGCTTTAATTTAAACTTTTTTTGCTAGTTAGCCCAAACAACGGAGATAATTCAAATTTGTTCTTTAAACTTTAATTGTAATACAACTCCGAAAGTAATATTCACATTTAGCTTTAATTTTCACAATATATTTTGACTGTTAATATTAGTTTCCAGCACACTTTTAATTAATGTTGAAGAATAAAAAACTGTCATTCATATTGGGGAATTCCCAAGAAGAAAAATATTTTCGCAGGCCGGATTTGCCAGACCCCTTTGGGCCGCCTCTGATACATTTGATGTTAAACATAAATGAGAGTCAAAATTGTATGTAGAAACTACTCAAAGCTAAGGATCTGTACTAATTTCAAACAAAAGTTTTTTTCTTGAACTATGAAATCAAAATGTGCTGGTTTGTTTTCAGATACGAGTTTTAATATTAGCACACAACGAATAAATATATTCCAACCAGTTATGGGATTGTGGGTTATAAAGAAATATATTTTTTTTATACATTTGCAAATATATCGATTTATTATAATGCTAGTTTTATCCAAATAAGCTAACTCACACATCTTAATTAAAAGTACATATGTATATATGTATGTATGTACAATATTTCGCAGAATTAATATCAATTAATCTTTTTTTTTGAACTATGCGCGTTAGATTGTCAGTCCACCTTTGACCCATTTATTATTTTAGAGCTTTAAATGGTTATTTGTAGATTGCGTGTTTTTTGAATACTAAAAAGACAACAAAGGCTTCTTTGTGATTATAACAGATGTTCTTTACAAATGTTTGTCTCTCTATATTTGTCTGTTTGTAGTCAATTGATTAAAATGTCTGGTGGTTATATGTGTGTGCTTATATTGTTTTCACTTTTTTTCACTCTGACATTTCCAATTTGAACTTTTCATTATTTAAAGGTTGCTTTATGTACACCTGATACTCTCTTCTCTTCCAAAATTAAAATTGTAGTTATTATTAATACAAATAATGCAACTTAACCCTCTAATACCCAGGCCCTTCCCTAGACGGGCTTCACATAAACAGTTAAAAAACTTGCATTTTTGACAGTACTTGATTAAACAACTAATCAAAAGTGTAAATTTTGTGAAAAATATTTTAGTCTATCACAACGAGTACTCAAATGAAAAAAATTCATCAAAAAGTATGGCATTAGACTATTAAGGTAGACCCTGTTAGATTTAAGGGTTTTTCCCCGTTACTCCTCTTGGGAGCATATGGCTTCCACAAAGCATCTCCATCTAACACGGTTTACAACTGTTGACTTTGCCTCTTCCCATGTTAGATTGTTCTGTCTCAGTTCTTCGATAATTGTGCGTCTCCAGGTGTTTTTTGGTAGACCACGATTTCTTGAGGCTTGATGATTCCACTCGAGTGACTTTCCAGTGATACTTTCTGGACTTTTTTGGACGGTGTGACCGATCGATCCCCACTTTCTTTTCCTTATTTGTTTCAGTATGGGTTCCTCATTAGTCATGCTCCACAGTTTTGTGTTACTTATGGTGTTAGGCCAGAATATTCTGCATATGATTCTGAGGCACTTGTTAATGAATACCTGGAGTTTCTGTGTGATGTTATTCGATACAAGCCAGGTTTTACTGAAGTCCCGATTTAACACATGAGTGGAATATTCTGAGCTTAGTTTGTTTGGATATATGTGAGCTTCTCCATACTGACTTCAGTTGTCCAAATGCCGCCTCACCTTGTTGAACCTGTTATCTACGTCTGTTTCTGCGACACCGTTTGTAGTCATTGTACTTCCTAGATAGCAGAAGCTATCTACATTCTCGACTGGTTGACCCTGTAGCACGATGTTTTCCGTGCTCGTACTTTTTATTCTCATGGCCTTGGTTTTCTTGATTTTTATCTCAAGCCCAATACTACGAGCCAATCTTTCCAGGTTCTCCAGTTTCGACTGCATATTGGAAATCTTATGCTAGAGTAGACAAATGTCAACCGTATAGTGCAAGTCTTCGAGTTGGCGTGAGAGACTCCATGTGATTCCTCTTCTTTTCGAACAGACTTTACTCATTATGTCATCCAGCGCGGTGGTGAATAGCTGAGGTGATAGTAGGCATCCTTGTTTAACTCCAGCATAGGTGTGGAGTGGTTGGCTGATGTTTCCGTTGTGAAGAACTGAAAGTTCTGCATCCTCATACATCGTTGTAATTATTCGAATTATCTTTTGGGGTACTCCTTTGGTTCTTAGTGCTTTCCATATGGCCGTTCGCCTGATGGTATCAAACGCTTTCTTGAAATCGACGAATAGTAGATACAGGGAAGGTACACCATTCTATGGACTGTTCAATGATTATTCGTAAAGTGTTGGCCTGATCTACGCAGCTTCTATTGGATCTGAAGCTAGCTTGTTCGTCTCGCAGTATGTTGTGTATTCTGCTCTGAAGACTCTCCTGTATTATGACTGCAAGCATCTTATATATGGTGTTAAGTAGAGTAATTCCTCTCCAATTATTACAGTCTTTTAAGTCGCCACTTTTCGGTAACTTTACAATGATGCCCTTCTCCACGTAGGAGGCAGCCTCTCCTCCTCCCATACTGATGTGATGTGAGGCAGTAGAAGTTCAGCTGTGGTTCGGATGTCAACCCGTACAATTTCCGCTGGTAGTCAATCTTAACCTGCCACCTTATTATTTTTCAATTTACTAATCACCTCTTTAATCTCATTCAGATCGGGAGGGTTGCATGATATTCTTAAACTGTTTTCCTCATCTATGTTCTCAACGGTTTCTTCTGTCTCTTCTTGCAGCTTTCTTTACTTGTTTTGTCAGCTGATGTTATTGCTGCCTCAAGGTATTGTTGCTATTCAGCTGCAGTTTTAGTTCCCTTCTTTGGGAAACCAGGTTCCAAGTGTTATCTGATATCCAAACTCTTCTATTTGGTTGCACTACACCAAGTGTTTCCTCCGCGACTTGATTATATATTGCTTTGATATCTTCCCAGAAGTGACGTTGGTTTGTTGGTAGCCATTCACGGATTGCCAAGGTTAATGCGTGCCTGGTTGCATCATTTTAGAGATTTTGTAGGTAGAGCCGTTTTCGCCTAATGTGCCTGATGGTGTTTTTTGACATTTCAATTTAAACTTGATTTCACCAGTGATAAGCACGTGGTCACTACCGATGACAGCCCCTAAGAGCTTCTCCATCTTCTGCTCACGCATATGTGATCTATCTGATTGCGCGTATTGCTGCTCGTGGATGTCCAGGTATACTTGTGTATTTCCTTATGCGGGAAGACGGAGCCACCTATGGCTAGTTGAAATGTCTGGCACAGTTCCATTAGTCCCTCTCCATTCTTATTCTTGACTCTACGGCCTTGTGTTCCCATAGTGGACCGGATGTTGGAATTGTCGCTACCTATCTTCGCGTTAAAGTCACCCATAGGTATGATGATATCACCTCTTGGAATTTCCGTAAGCGTGGATGTTAGTTGTGTGTAGAATTCATCTTTATTATGTTCTTCAGCGTCTTCCGTTCGGGCATAGCACTGCACAATGGTAACATGTCGTCCAACTCTACCCTTGAAGTGAGCCATTATCACACGATCCGATACTGGTTTCCATGTTTGAAGGGAGTTCTTTATTCTCTTTGATATTATTAATCCAACTCCACTTTCGCCGCCATTTGTTCTTCCACTGTAGAGTACGGTATTACCATTTGCAGTCATAAGTTCGGCATTGCCATTCCACCTCATTTCAGGTCTTATGGACCTCAAGTCTTATTGATAACTTCGATTTCATACACCAACATTTGATCTTCAAGTTGTGCAAGCCTTGCGAAGAGTTCGTACATTCCATTGCGCAACGCGCGTTCTGTTTCGTGTGCCGAAGGTCGTTGACGTATTTTCCTGTCCATTATTATTTTGCCTTGTTTCAGTTTTGTTAATCATTTTTAGTTACAAGCTAAGCAGATGATTAGTCTACTGTAGCCCGTTCCCGAGTGCGATCTTCTTTTAAAATAATCAAACAATGTGTTGCTCAACGAAAGGAGATCGAAGGTGTTAAAAAATATGAACAAAATAACTTAAAGTATGCGTTAAAATGGAGTCAGGTATAATTATACAGTACACCGAGAGAGAGGAGATAGAGAGGAGTATTTGTAACACATTAAAAACTAAAACACCCACCTTTTATGATACAAATCGACCCAGAAATACCTTTTACGCCGAATTAGATACTTATGTCAGTCTGCTCATTTAAATCTTGTGATGAAAATGCAGTTTTCGGTTAAAAAAGTAATAATTTAAAGAAATTTTAAAAATTTCCGTAGTCATAAAAACAATTTTGGATTTGTTAGACCAAAAAACAATTTTGAGTATATTTTAACTTGGTAGTTTCTAGGCGTACATTCCACTAAAAAGCTGCTATAAATTCGTTTTTCTGCAGTATTAAAATTAGCCAACATAAATTTTTTTATTCCTATTCATTTTATTCCTGGTGGCTCTGTTAGTCCCTTACATTATTACACACCTTGTGTTTGACAAATCGAGATATAAGAACCTACTTATTGCTGGGTAGTCTAGTACCCGAGAAGGTAGAGAAGGACCCTAGTGGTTTGCCTCACGGCTTAATACTGGTAGTATAGGCACTGATAGCCGTAGGGATTTTGATTTATGCCCAGTGATCGGATCCGGCCATTCGGAAAGTACACATGGTGGTTGTAGGTTAAACTTAAATCGCAGAGAAAGTCTATTATTGACTCGGTGTGTTAGATAGTCCTCAACCAGCGAATATAATTTGGACTTTCGGACAGATAAATATGGATTTTAAGAAAAAACTTCCTTATTTATTGAAAAAAAGGTATTGTTCTGTTAAGACAATTTTCAGTTGTTGTACATACATATTGTTACGTTTGAACCTTTTTAAAACGTTTGATTTCGTTTAAATTGCATTAAAATAAAATAAACTTTTATTGTTGTCTTATATATATATAAGACACACTATAACTTTTATACACTTTATCTTACTACAGTAAATAGAGCTTCGCTTATGCAACAATTTTATTTCCCCTTAAACACGTCTTTATAAATAAAATAACTAACTGTCGTAGAGGTAAGGTTTATAAGGTAAGCTTTATACACCTAATTGCCTACTGTTTGAAAGGTTTCTGAATTGTCTCATATCTTCTATTTTTATATTCGTTAAGTCAAATGTAACGTAAAGATGGTTGGCTTGGCAGTGCTGCCAAATACGCAAATAAGCACGGCATTAACAGGGTGTCACATAACTACCAAATAGACCAAAATTTAGGCATTTCTATTTTCGTAACACTGCCTCTCACTATAGCCTGTTCGTCACGAATAGGCTCATTATCTTTTTTCCCAAAGCTTGTCGTCGCTCTAGATGTACCACTTTCATTTTTGATCTTGAGCTATTGTTCTTCCGTATTCTGTATACAACATCGTTTAACCTTTTGACTACTTTATAAGCTCCATCCCAGTTAGTTTGAAGCTTGGGAGACAATCTTTTCTTTTGCTGAGGATTGTAGAGTAGAACCTAACTAACAAATATACCAAAACTTAGGCACTTTTATTTTCGTAACAATATATATATATATACAAACTGCTACCACATTTAGTACTCGTATAGATTCAACATATGCCCCTTATGACTACTTTCTGCTTCTAAATTTTGCAGGAATGGCTAGGCGTTAAGAGATTTTGGTGAAATGAACAGGTTATTCATGAAACAAACGCCTATTTCGAAGGTCTGGGTAATATTACGAGTACTATATGGAAAATAAACAAAATTAAAAGAATATTCGTCTAAATGTTAAGGGGTAAAAGAAGATTATATTGAGGTGAACAAGTATTTATTTAACAGAAAATCAACAAAACATCAATCATCATCTTAATTCCATACGAACTGGAGTTTACATCTATAACAACTCAGATTTTATCAATGTGTCAACTTTCCCTTTCGTTGAGTTATAAAAGGATTTTATTTCGGGTAACATTAGGCTTGTGATGCATTGTGCCTATGACATAAGTGTATTTATCTTTCGGACTAATAATGAGTCGATCTTTGATTTTTTTCATGGTTTCAATATTTTTTTCCAAAAGTTTTCGGCCAAGATCGTGTGAAGAAAAAAGATGTACATGGTAACATTATGCTCTATTAGACAATCGAATAAATCAATAACAACTCGTTCTTCTTGATTCCACTCTATCTTCCCGGAAGCAGGTTTGATCA
Organism: Wohlfahrtia magnifica; assembly: GCA_023159175.1. Taxonomy (NCBI): domain Eukaryota; kingdom Metazoa; phylum Arthropoda; class Insecta; order Diptera; family Sarcophagidae; genus Wohlfahrtia; species Wohlfahrtia magnifica. The sequence goes on along the minus strand of JAKWBJ010000187.1, from coordinate 1,178,444 downwards.
AGTATGGTGAAACCATACATAGCATTTACTTGAATTAACAAACAGCCAAAATTTCAGACCTTATCTCTAAGGCTTCGACGGAATGCATTGACGAAATTTACGACGACCGTGAAATCCCAGAGTAGTTCACCCGACAAAGTAAGAAATAATCTGAAATCAAAAAGTTTTGCAATACAAAGCGCGATCTACGGTAAAAAGAATTAAGTGAGCATTTGGTTTGAGTAAGCCGTCCACTCCGTCCTTAATTGCAAATCGAACGCCTCTTATGTTAGGGCCTTCGGCGCATTGTATTAAAAGCAATTGAAAAATAAAGTAAGCCTAGCTACCTAGGATTTAAGCGAAATTTTGCTTCAGATATGTTTTTAACTCTATATCCTTTGTTGTTGCAATTGATTTTTGGCAAATAGTAAAATTTTATACATTTTTAAGTATCAAGCTTTCATGAAAAAATTTACTGTGATAGTCTTTGCTTAAAGTGTCGGGTTATCTATTTAGTGTTTTTAAAACCGCCGGGCTGGTAAGGCTGTTAGCTATTATTTATCTGTCATCTCAAAGTGAAAGATTTGCCATTTACGAATATGTTTCAGAGCTGGTATATATTCTGATTGGGTGTTTGATAATTAAGCTTTTTAATGCTGTTTTTTCAAACAAAATTTTCTTTAACGATGATGCTCATTTCTTACTCGCTAGTTACGTTAACAAGCAAAATTGTCACCAATGGTATTCGGAGAACCTAGAAGTAAATGCGAAAAAGCTATTGCATCCGGAAAAGTGACTGTTTGCTGTGCATTATGGTCTGAATGTGTCATTTGGCAGTATTTTTCAAAAATGAAGCGATAAGGATCATTATGGTCAATTCAGAGCACTATGGGCGTAGAAAACCGACTTCTTTTTGCACTACCACTGAAGATTATGAACTGATCTATATGTGGTTTTAGCGAGACGGTGTCACCAGCCACACGTCAATATCGATTTTGGCTTTATTGCATAATAAATATCTCAGTCACGTAATTTCCTGATTTGGCGACATCAATTGACCACAAAGATCATGCAATTTGACGGCATTAGACTTTTTTTGTGGGACTACGTCAAAGACTATGTCTACGCGTATAATCCCCTAACGTTTGAGCATTTAAAAATTAAGATTTGTCAAGTTAACGCCGAGATACCGCTCGAAATGTGAAAAAAAGTGGTCGAGAACTACCCCAAAAGGATGGTCTGCTGCAATCCGTCCAGAGGCAGTCATTTAAATAACATTGTGTTTCGTACATAATGGCAAAGCGCAAGCATTATAATAAAATAAATCATCATCGAGTATATTATATGTATATGTATGCGTTCTATTTAACTTTACTTTTGAAACCGAAAAATGGTTAATTCTATACAATGATTGTAGCGATTAAATCGACTCATAACTACTGCTTGATTTAATTTTGTAAATGTTTTAATTAAAAAAAATATATACTTTGTTATAGGGCGTCAGAGACAAATATCACTGTTTATTCGTTGTTATGTTTGCAAACAAAAGTGTCAATCAATAACGTAAAGTATTAAAGGTAGATACTAATAAAATTATCTATTGTAGTCAAAATAAAAGGTAGAATTACTTTCATTCATACACAAATATTAATTTGAACTCGTCCCTTACCACGTCATGGTGGTGGGATTTTTTTATATTCAACTAAAAAAAATAATTAAAAAGTTGGAAGCGGATTTTACATCGTTATGTTATGTTTACTAAGCCAAAATTCTTAATTTTAAAATTTAACTAAACAATAAAGGGAGTGCTTTTTGGCTTTTTCCATCTTTTATTCGGGATAACTACTATACCTAACAGGTCATTCAATAAGGCCGTAGGATAAGCAAGGAAAAAACAAAATTTTGACAAAATTCGATTTTTTTATTCAACATAGTTGCCTTAGAGGGTGATACAACGAGTGTAGCGATTTTCTAACTTTTCGATAACACTTTAACAGTACGAATTCTCTTTTTCGTGAAAATAGGCCTCAGTTTCAGCGATTTTCAGCATCAATGGACTTAAATTTCCTTCTAGAAGGCATTCTCTTGAAATCTGGAAACAGGAAAAAGAAGTTGGGGGCCAAATCAAGCGAATACGATGGATGTGGGAGTAATTCGAAGTTCAATTCATGTAGTTTTGCCATTGTTTTGAACCATCAACACGTTCTTGTTTTTGGTCAACAGTAAGCAAACGCGGCATCCACTTCGTACAGAGCCTTCGAATACCAAAATATTCGTGTAAAATGGTAAAAACACTACTATCTGATATCTTTTCAATGTCAACTAGCTCGTGCAACTTCAATTTGCGATCGTTCATAACCAATTTGTGATGTTGTCTGAAATAACAGACTACGTGCTGCATCATTTGCGCTGGTACGACCACGTTTAAATACAGGAATTTTATTTTCTACTATTTGTCTCGATGAAGCAGAGTTCGGATAATGTTGATCAAACCATTGTTTGGTTTTCACTGTATTTTTCATCAAAAAGCAATGCTTTATCAAAACTCAAAACTCACTTTTTTCTTTTTTTTCCAATACAAAAGTTGCTTCACACAAAATGCTATAACTCACGAATCAATAGTCGGATTTCTGTCAAATTTATACACGTATAGTTTGAAGGTTGGTACTAAATAAAAATCAGATGGAAAAAATTTCTACGGAATTATTTAATGACATGTTACGCAAAATTTTAAACAGTCAGGAATGTACTGTGAATGCTATTTATGAACTTGTTGAGCGACATGTTGTTCACTGATGTAGTTAATTTTGTATTATGTAAATGGATAGGACAACAAGCAACATTGCTGAATATATAATGAAACAAATTCAAGGCAATTAAATTAGAGAACGCTATCTGCCACTTACCTTTTTATCGTTACCATATTTATTCAGATCATCATTTGAGCTCAGTGTAGGACTATTAGGCAATTTACCATTTGGCTGAGAAGTTATTTTCTTTTCGGGTACAAATGAAAACTGATAATCATCATTGCCACCCCAAGAGGTCAGGCAATTATCTTTATCGATAAATTGATTTATATCTTTCTTTTTGATGGACTTTAATATTTCCACTGCTTTTTCGGGCAATAAGGATTTGACGATTTTAAAAGCAGCTATAGAATACAAAAGATAATATTTTTTGTTATTAAAAAATTTGTAATATTATTGAAACACAAAAATCCACTTACTTACCACTTAATACCCAAACCATTTCATATACTAAAATATAATTTAACGCATTCGGATAATAGCTTTTAAATGTTTCGATAACCATTTTTATAAAATCCAAATCCATATTCGATAAACCAGTACCTTCCATATCAAAAAATAGGGTACATTTATCCATATGTGTCTCACGATGTATTCGTTCGATCCAATACACTAATATTTTCAATACTTCGTCCATATCTTTGGTACCTTTAACGTGTAATTTTGTTTTAAATATAAGTAAAGGTTTTCCATCGATATCTTTGTTGTGTGTAAATATAAGACCATTGCTTAAATAGTCCATTCTGAGTTTAGATTCATCTAAATCATTGGCACCATACTGTTGACGCCATATACAGGTGCTCCATAATTTTTCGAATGATGCATTCATATCGAGATCGTACATTTCCAAGAAACGTGTACACCAGATGTCATCGTTACGAATACGATCCAAATCGACTGGATGGAATGGAACTGTAATTGTGAAATTAAGATTAAATTACATTTTAATTGAATTAATTCTTTATCTGCCTTTAGTTATAACAATCGGCTCAGTATCTATTTTCGAGTCGAATAAATCCTTCTGTCCGTTTACTATTTAAACTACGAGAGCAAAGTGATACTGCAAAAAAATTTAAAGAAAGTTTCTATTAAATGTTCTTTAATAATTTACTTTATCCAACATGGAGTTTTTTGTCGAATTTTCATCTTTAGTCAGTAATTTTTTGTATAAGTTACAAACGTTTTCTTTTCTTATGTATCATTTTTTGCTCTTTGTTTTTTAATGATTTTTTTGATGGAAACTAACATCGGGGCGTGTGATAGTGGCTCGCTTCAAGAGCAGAGTAGGACACGTTACAATTATGCAGTGCTATTCCCCAATGGAAGACGGTGAAGAAATTAAGATAGACGAATTCTACGCAGTACTACAGCTAACACTTACTGAGATTCGAATAGGTGATATTCATACTCATGCGTGATCTTAACGCGGAGATCGGTAGCGACAATACCAACATCCGCACCACCATGGTAACGCATGGTTATGGAGCCAGGAACAATAACGGGGAGTGATTAATAGAATTTTGCTCTTTATCGGATGTCAGAAATTGTAGAGAAGCTGACATTAGCAGTGACGACGAGTTTATCACATGCGAAATCAAGATCAAAATGAAATGTCAATGAAGAATAATCAGGCACATAAGGGGAAGACGACTGTACCAACAGCAACTCCAGAATAGTATAACCACACACGAATTTAACATGGCAATTCGTGAATGGTTACCAACAAACCAATATCACTCGTGGGAAGGTATCACAGCCATATATAACCAAGTCGTGGAGGAAACAATGGCCGTAGTGGAACTGAAGCAGAAGAAGCAGCTGCACAGAATAACTCCTATGGCCTCAAATCAGATCATGCCTTCAAAGTTACTGAAAAGTGACGACTTGAAAGACTGGAGATGAATTACTCTGCTTAGCATAATATATAAGATACACGCGGTCATAATATAAGGAAAGCTTCAAGGCAAACTTGACAACATATTTTTAGATAAACAATCAGGCTTCAGACCGAATATAAACTGCGTAGATCAGGCCAACACTCTACGGCCACTCTAATCATAGAACAGTGTATAGAATGGCGTACCTTACTGTATTTACTGTTTGTCGATTTCAAGAAAGCGCAGTAAGAGCAAAAGGGTACCCCGAAAAATAACTAAAATAATTAGAGCGATGTACGAGGATGCAGAACTTCAAGTTCTTTACAACAGAAACATCAGTAAATCTAATGCTGAAGTTAAACGAGGATGCTCTCTATCACCTCAGCTATTCAACATCGTGCTGGATGACATAATGAGCAAAGTCTATTCAAAGAGAAGACGAATAGCTTGGAGTTTCTCGCCAACTCGAAGATATGGACTATGCAGATGACATTTGTCTACTTTCGCATATATCTAGATGAGCTCATGCGTTAAATCAGTTCTGCTGTATGGCAGTGAAATCTGGCTTATATCGAATAACATCACCCAAAAGCTCCTGGTATTCATCAAAAGATGTCTCAGAGTCACATGCATAATATTCTAGCCGAACACCATAAATAACACAGAACTACGGCACATGACTAATGAGGAACCCATACAGAAGCAGATAAGGAGTAGAAAATGGGGGTGGATAGGTCACACTATTCAAAATGCCCCATTAGTATTACCAGAATGTTACTCGAATGGAATCTTTAAGACTTAAGAAATCGTGGTCGGCAAAGAAGCACTTGGAGACGCAGAATTAACCAAGAACTAAGACAGAACAATCTAACCTGGGGTTCAAGACATGGACTCAGTTTTGTTCACCACTGTATGTCCAACATACGACTTATGAGGAACCCATACTATTTTTATGAAGATGAAATCATAAAATTATCAAAAGTCCTTTAATGTTTGCAAACATATTTCCAATGCTTTTTATTGCAATTCCCTAGTTTACAGTCAACTTTTTTGATAATTTAATATCAAAGTTCATAGAAATTGTTTTGCTAGTTGGCTTAGCAGTATATTAAAGTATTATCTGAATAAAACATTCACATTGACCATTATCTTAAAAGCATTATAAAATTGAATTAGAACTTATCAGTAAATAGTTACGATTTTGTGTGTAGTATCTTTTTAAATTAAAAGAGTTTGTGCAGTTTTTATTACTATTTTATATAATTTTAAATTAGATTAGAAAAGTAATAGATTTCACTTTAAAGGTTTAATGTTTTATATGAAGGGGGTTCAGATTATTTTAATTAGATTAATATAAAGGGTGTTTCCTTTAGTATGTATATCCGATATTTGCCACTAGTATATGTTAAACTGTAATTTTTCAGTAATTTTTGACAAATCTCCATGAACGATAATAATACTCTTTAGGAATGCTTCCAAACTGTGTAAATTTTTTTTTTTTAATCAATACTCTGTTGGACGAATTTATACGGCAAATCTTGGAAAGAGTGCTGGCGTTATTTTTCCAGATATCGAAAAGTCTATTAATTAAATTTAGCATGACGGTTTGCTTTTAAACCTGATAGATTTAGTTTTCTAACATATCTGCACAAAATGAGGTAGAGTTTTTTGGATCAATGCTCTTTTGCTGTATCTATCGATAACATGCTATTTAATCTTTTGTTGTATCGATAACATGCTATCTAGTGATCGGCAAATACCAGCGGGTCAGTATTTTTTTCAACTCTTTGCTTAATTTACTTATCGGATATTACCGTTCCCAATAATTACGAAATGACTTTTTAGTGCTTTCATTTGCTGTGGTAGGTTGTCGAATATGATAGCCAAAAGATGACTCAGAACTAATACTAATAAATACTTTGACAGGTGGAAAATAAAGGTTAATGATAGCAAGACGCATGCTATATTTCTATATAATAGGTCCCTAAAACGTATTTCTCAAGACATGTTTACTCTGATTCCACTAAGAGCTAATAAAATAATAGATGTATTTTTTTAAAAGAAATTACCAAGAAGCACTTGAAATTTATATGTGAGAAGGCAGTGAGGTGTGGTTGTGCCATTTATCCATTACTCTACAGCAAATTTTTTGCATAATTTGAGTTGGCAACACTGCTGTATTTGATAACCCATTTAACGGCTGATTGTTGCTTTTTGTTTAGTTTGGTTTGAAATTTCATTATGGATAGACTTACACCAGAGCAAGGCTTACAAATTGTTGAATTTTTTTTTTTTTTATCAAAATAACACGGTGCTACAAAAAAAAAAAAAAAAAAATACCTGGCAAGCGATATTACTTTTCTGATAGACGCTGTCGAGTAGAACAAGGAATTGTTTTTGAAATTTTCAAAACACTTTCAAGATCGCGAGTTAGGGACAAAAAGCTGGCACTTATAAGCTAGTAACTTTGCTGAATATTACGCGATTTTAAATTTCTTTTAGTATTTGGAAAGAAGAGAAACAGGCCTTGATAATTGATGTATATGTCGTTTAAGTAGCTTCGAAGAATCTAGGTGTATTTCTCAATCAAACGTATTTTTTATTCAATATTTTACACATTTTTGTTCAGATGCGTTTTTGAGCAATATTTTATATAAGAACCGTACTATTTATGAATTAATTAAGAAAATATATTAAGTTATCAATAAAAGGTGACTTACGGTTTATAAATCCGTTGGAAATTGACGGAATTATTAAGCTTTTTCGTAATGCAACTCATGAAACAATCATAAAATTTTCAGCAAACTGGTGTTTTTTATCACTTTGAAACTGTATTTAAAAAAAAAAAAGTTTAAAATTTTGTATGATCTTTTCCAGTGTCTAAATTGCTTGCCTTAGATTAATAGTAGCACTAAAATTGTAGCTTCGCTTCAGTTTTTAGCTTCAAAATAAATAACTGTGTGGCTGAATGGTTACTAAAAAAAAAACAAAAGCAAAAAAGGAAAATAGTAAATAATTTGCTTAGTATTACTATGTGTATGTTCTTTGCTTAAGCAGTCAGCAAAGCAACTATTTTATGAAGAATTGCTTTTGCTGTAAGTAATAAGTTATTTATTTTATGCTTGCTTTTGCTTAACTGTTTACTATTTATTCATTGACTACGTTGCTGTTGCTTGAATTTCATAATCGTTTGTCGTTTTATGAAGGAAAATGGTCAGATTATTTTTCACTTATTTCAATTCTGACTCTTTGATTTCTAAATTTTGGTGACAGAATCGCAAAATACACCCAGATTGATGTAAACGAAATGTTATTGCTTACAGCAAAAGCAATTTTTTAAAAAATAGTTGCTTTGCTGACTAAGCAAGTTATCTACAATTTTACTTTTTTGCTTTTGCTTATTTTTTTTAAAAGTCTTTAGTAAGCATTCAGCAGTACTGTTGTTTAATTTGAAGCTACAAACTGAAGCGAATCAAAAAATTTTATCTTTTTGCTTTTACTTTTTATTTTTGTTGCGTAGTTTTCTTTAAGTTCAGTTAAGCAATTACAAATGCATTGAAAATATTCAATAATTTTTTAACGCTGATTTTTTTATGAGTTGCTCTACTAAAAAATTTTATAACTCAGTCAATTTCCAACGGATTTTTTAATTGTGTCTCATTTTATTCAAAATAAAATCAGTATCTTATCCCATGTGTTTCAACTTTGTTTTTTTTTATCGCAGCATGTAATGGTTCTGTGTGTCAAACTTTTTTTGTTTCGTTTTGTTCTCCGATGAAGCTAATTTTTGGGCTTTTGTCGAAACACCATCACATCCACAGAAAATTACTGTTTGGTGCGCTTTATGGGCTGTCGTATTCATAAGTCCATATGCCTTCAGAATGTTACTGTCAATGGTGAACAGTATAGGGACATGATTATAAATTTTTTCGAACTTTAATTAGCTGTCATTAATCTTGCTGACATGGAGTTCTAACAGAACGGAACCACATGCCGCACAGCGCGCTGCAATTGATTTACTCAAAGAAACTTTTGATGAAAGAGTAACTTTACGTAACGGTTCAATTAATTGTGTGACTTAAGCCCATTGGATTATTTTCTTTGCAGTCATGCCAAGTTACTTGTCTACGTCGATAAACCCGAGACAATTGAACATATAGAAATCAATGTTCGAAGAGTTATTGCAAAAAGTTTGTTAAAATTGGTGTTCCAGATTGCGCCTTGTACGCGCTGCCGTGGAGGCCAATGGCCGAAATCATATTTAAACGATAATGTCATAAATACTTCCATTCAACAAAGGCCGTTTCATTGATATTAAATATATATTTCTTTGTTTTATTATGATTTAAATTTGTGTAAGTGTAAAAAAGAACACCACATACAAAATGTATTCGGCGTGCCAAGCGTGCTTCTTCAAAACTTCTAAAACATATAGAAAGAAACTGCAGGTAATGCAGAATAAAAATTTGAAGATAATAGTGGAGAACTTCTACATATGTATGATATAATTAGAAATTTTCTAAATAAACACTGTCTCTTTTTAATTTACTAAAAGAGTCAATTAAGTGGGTATTTTAAAAATCTCTTTTTATATTTCAAGTTTGTACAATGTGCTTTAAACAGCTGTTTCTTAATTCTGTTATTTGAATAGTTTTATTTATTTAATTATTAAGATTTAGGTTGTTGAAAATCTTACGAGGGCGGATTGACATTGCAGCTACCTAGCGCTAGAGTGCAGCACAAACACAGAAACTTTTTCTTTCTTAGAATCTGTCAAACGTCAGCTGTTAAAATTTTAAGCCAAATTCATTGATTAGTTTATTTGTTGTAGTCGTTTGAATTTCGTGTAGTGATTAACACTATTATTTGAAAGGCAAAACGGCGAAAGAGACAAAAGAAAAGCTTGATAAACATTACGGCGATTCTGCTCGGTCAGATTATATGGTAAAATATTGGATTGCTGAATTTAAACGGGGCCGAACAAGCACTGCAACAATACCATCAACAGGAAGGCCAAAAGAGGTGGTTACTGAAGAAAACATCAAGAAAATCCTCGATATCGTTACGAATGATCGCCGGGTCAAAATCCGTGAGATTGCTGAACGTGTGTTCAACATTTTGCATGAAAAAGCTATCTGCAAGATGGGTGCCGCATTTGCTCAGTGTGAACAAAAACGAGTTCGACAGATCACTTCACAGCGGTGTTTGAACACGATAAAACATAATCCTGCTGATTTTTGGTGTAGATTAATAACTATTGATGAAACGTGGGTCCACCACCACACACTTAAAACCAAAAATCAATCAAAGCAATGGGTGGAAGCTGGTGGAAGTTCCCAGAAGAAGGCGAAGACAGCGAAATCGGCTGTCAAGGGTATGGCCACTGTATTTTGGGATGCACACGGAATATTGCTCATCGATTATCTTGAAAAGGGATCCACAATAAAACGAGAGTATTATCGTGCATTATTGGATCAATTGGTTGATGCAAACAAGGAAAAACGACCACATTTAAACAAGAAAAAACTGCTCTTTCTTCAAGACAACGCACCGCTTCATACAGCATTAGATACGATTCCAAACTTGAAAAAATGGCTCGCATGAAAAAGATTCATCTCAAACGAAGAAGTGATTACCGAAACTAATGCATATTTTAAGGAGTTCCCAAAATCGTATTATTTAGATGGTATAAAAAAGTTGGAAAATCGTCTTACTAAGTGTATTGAGCTAAAAGGAAAAAAAAAATTTTTTTGTTAGGTAGCTCCATTATCAATCCGCCCTCGTATAAGAATGTAATAAATTATATTAGAAAAGATTTCAGTAAAGGTATTCTAATTATAGGACAAATCTAAGAGGTTAGCCCTTGGGTAGTGCAGGATATACATAAATTCAATGAAACTGAACATCGGATAAGCTATTTAAAAATAACGTCTCAATAATGTTAATACCTTAAAAGGTAATTAAATTTAATAGTTATTTATAATAAATAGTTATATTTTATTTTTAATTGTTTATTTACAAAAGTTGAAAATCCACAGTTTGAAGTTTTATCTTTTTGTTTATGCATTACCGACATTTATTTAAGCTTTTAAATGCATTTTTATGAATTACTTTTCGTATTGATACTCAAATTAGTTAAATAAATACATTTAATGGATTATAATAGATAAAAAAGTTGTATTGAATGAATACGTTTTACTGATATCTTATATATAAAAATTAATTTGTGTTTGTATATTCGTTTGTTTGTTTGTGCCTTATGGCTGGACCGATTTTCTTGAAATTATGACAGTATTTCGCAGTGGGTCTGAACGGAACTGTAGGCTATGTATATAAATTTCAAAAATTCCAACTGGGCGGTGCCACTCCCATACAAAATAAGTATTTATTTTTTTATATCTTCAAAACGGTAGCAGAAAAATTCTCTAAATTTGCTCCAAATAGATTCAAAACCAATACAAATCAGCAGTCAAAAAGTCGATTGAATTGAACAAGTAGGCGTGGTAACTTCCATACAAAGTAAATATGGATTTTAATATATCTTGAAAATAGTTATAGCTAAAGTTCAGATTTTGGTCTAAGTGACTTCACAGCCAATAAAAATCATCAATCAAAACTACTTCCCATACAAAATAAATATCGATTTTAGTATATCTTGAAAACAGTTAAAGCTCAAGTTTTAAATTTGATCTGATGGACATTACGGTCAATGCAAAACATCAGTCAAAAGTTGAGAGGAATTGGATAAGTGGACGTGGTACCTTCCATATAAACTAAATATTGATTTTTTTATATCTTGAGAACGGTTAAAGATAAAGTTTACAATTTTGGTCTAAGTGAGGTTCAAACAAATTCGTGAACAATATACATTATCGGCCAGTAACTGGGTGAAATTGATAAATGAGTGTACGCCTTCCATTCGTACTAAAAATTGAATTTTGTTATGTGGAGAACGGCAACAATTAGAGCAGCATTATATTCCCATTAGGCAAAAAACTGAAGACTGTATACAGCTAAACGACAGATTCTACTGTGTATTTCTGGAAGGAACTATAGGCTATCACAAATGTTTGGATATGGACCGGAACGGGACAAAAGTGGAAAAATGATAAGAAATGTAACTAAAATAACGTTTAGAGTAATAAATAAGATCGCTGTAGCGAAGCACGCCGGGTTTTAGCTAGTATTGTATAAAAGAATATTTTTTCCATTGAACTTGAACTTATAACAATGAATAGATTTGCAATACTACCTTGATTAAAAAGTTTCCGTATTAATCCCCGTGTGGCGGTACCATCGTAAAGATAGAGGTACTCCGCTACGTAGCTTTTGCAAATGTCAAGCCATGACGCTAAGATATAGCTGGAATATCAACAACAGGTGTACCAACTTAAAAAAAAAAATCATATCGGAACGATGGGACCGCCACACGTGTGTTATTCCGGAAATTTTTTGAATAAGGTAGTATATATTCACAAAAACGTATTTAGTTTTTAATATACAGTTTTCAAGCTTAGCCATTAAATAATCACAAAGGTTTAAGACCATCAAAAGGAGGTTCATAAAAACGATAAATAATAATTTTCTACTGGAACTGAAGTATAACTGTGATCTTTTTGTTTAAGAATAGATTTCTATATTGGATTTATAAGAATATAGGGGAATAGAATTTCTAATTCAAGATTAAGTTCTTAAGTATTCTTAGATGGAATCTCATCCGAGAAAAATGAGATCCCATATTAGAATTCTAATATTTTTAACGATTTCTTTACTATATCCGAGTGCATTCGTTTAAACTGGGTTAATTTTAATGAGCACAAGATTCGATATAGTTTTGGGTGATACATTCATTTTTTGTTGAACGATTCCCGACCACACTCACTCGACCGCGGAGGGCTCGTCTCCATGGCGTAGGGCCACGAGCTGTAGCGGATATAAGCTGCGTTTCGACGCAAGAAATTTAATTCCTACTAAAAAATTTCTAAAATTCTACCAAAATCAATCGCAGCCTATTAAAAATTCTATTATTAAATTTAAAGGTGTATTTTTTATTTAAAATCAAAAATTTATTTAGATACCCAGCTTTTACACGTGAAAGTACTTTCCTGAAAGTTGCTTTACATTCATATACTACATACTTTTTCGTGGGTATTGAGTTTTTATGCTGAAAAATTTTGGAGTAAAGCTTCGTTGAGTGCTGAAAGTATGTTTATTATATTTGAGTGTGACGAAAGATCAAGGTTTGGCGGAGAACCAAAGAGTTACGACATAAAAACATAATACCAGCAATAGAGTATAGGTAGTTTCGTTACGATTTGTCAATGCATATCGGCGGCTGAGGTAAGCAATTAAGTTTTTATTAAAACACCAATGGATCTTTTCATATAATAATAATAATTCGAGCCAATCCATTAAAAAAATGGGTCTTTGAAAAGCTGGTACTTGTGTAAAGACAGGGTAAAGAGTCTCTCAAAAGCTAGTACTTGTGTGAAGACAGGGTAAAGAGTCTCTGGGCAAAAGAACGTAAAGTTATTACAAATTTTGTATTTTGTTTCAATTTTTTTTTTTAAAGTGTTGGCATTAGTAAAATGTTTATTCATATCAAAACTACATTTCTTTTCAAATTATGTGTGGAGTTATTGAGGGCAAAAATCTACCAAAAATGTAAAAAATTGCAACAAACCAACAAAACTACCAAATTCTTTTTAGACAACGAAAAACTACCAATTTTAGTCCAATCGGACCGAAATCGGCAATGCTGAATATAAGCAAATAATTTATTAACTGTAGAACTTAATTACAAGCTGAACATAAGACCAATAGACTACGAGAAAAACATAAATTTAATCATCATGCACATTTCATACAATTTTTGTTGATGCTCAATTCACACGTATTCTTCCAGTCTTGCTTTTAGTCCTCAATGAAACAGCGACGAGTGAAAATGTGTATGGAGTGTATGCATATTTTTAAAATTTTTTTTTTAAATTGTTATTATTTATTTATTTTTCCCGATAATATTTAAATTTGGAACACGTACGACAATAATGTGCGAAAAAGATCATGAACAAAGCAAGGTGAAGCTTTACAGGCGGTGACAGAGCCAGGATTGACACCAAGAAAGCTAATGCTGTGTGTCTGGTTGGATTGAAAAGGAATTGTTCATTATTAGCTTCTACAACCTGTTGCAACAATTGATCCCTATTTCTACTGTCAATAATTAACGGAATTGAAGCAAACAATTCAATTAAAACGGCCATAATTCATCAACAGAAAATTTGTTGTGTTCCATCATGCCAACGCCAAAACACACACATCTTTGAGGACCCGGAAAAAACTGAAAGAGCTTTGCTGGGAAATTTTAATGTATCCACCATATAGCCCGGATCGCGTCCCTTAAGATTATCAATTGTTTCGATCACTGCGTAACTCTTTTAATGGTGTAAAGCTACTATTTTATAGAAACATTTTCTTTTATGTTGGCGTTTCTTAAAAAATTATTTAAAAACAAATAATAGTACCAAAAATTAGTTAAATTAGTTAATTTAAAAAAATAATAAATAAATATTTCTATAAAAGAGTAGTCACATTTTTTGCGTCAAATACTTGACAGATCTGACCGTAGCTCATGTATAAGAAGTTGTTGTAATGTGTTGACCCTAAATTGGAAGAATTTGTTATTTACCTTATTCGTTTGCAGAGCAATCTTCTTGAATTTTCATAAAAATATTTACACAAAAATTGAGTATTCATGAATTTGTTCTTTGAAGGCAATCTTAATGACCCAAAATTGAAACAAAATCTATCCCAGATAATTTTACTGCACAAGTGTATTACAAGAACTCACATGAACTCACAATGTTTAATTAATTCCAAAGTCCACAAGATTCAATTACGTGTGTATGCTTTTGCCACTATCAGTTCTTACCTGAAGGTGGACTCTTTTCGTATTTTTCATTAAATATATTACGCAGCTCCTCCACCTGCTGCTTTGAGGGTGTCAGCGTTTTAACAGGCATATTTGTATTATTTCACTTGTTGTTGTTGTTATTATTAATAATGTTAATCAGTTTTTTTTACAGTTACGGCAAAAATTACCGTTATAATTTATTTAAACACTTTCTCTGTAATCAGCACTCAAACACGACAATCGACCGTGAACTAAATCGTTTCATAAAGAAAAATCGAATAGTTATCCAAATTCACCTAAACTCCGACCATAATTATAATTTAAACTACAATTGTCATAATTGTATTTAGACAAACAACTTGAAATTATTAAAGTTACACTCTTTTAGTTTTACAATATTTTTTTTTTTTTGTATTCTCACAGTATAAATTGATCGACCCGAAGTGAACCTAATGAATTGAAAAGTAAAAATAATTTAAAATTGTAGCCGTAAATGATACGAAAAAAACCAACAATTTTTAACATTTAATAACAATAACAAAAAAAAAAAAAAAAAAAAAAAACAATATTGTGCCCATACCTGCCAGATTTGACGATTTATCGTCATTTTGATGATTTTTTAACAATATTTTGGCAAAATGACGATTGACGTTTTTTGCCTCTAAAATTACGATTTTTGTTACATGGACAATTGGTAGCTTTAAAAGTATGAATAATTCTTTATAGTTGAGACAATCAATTTAATAAAACATAGAGGAATGTGTTCATGCGTTTTTTAAACGAAGAACTACCTTTTTTGGTATGATTTATACAATTACCGTGACTTAATACCAAAAATTTCAACTAAACAAAAAAGCTAACAGTTATTTATATCGCACACCAAATCATAAACAGTCACAACTCAAAATTTTCAAATGTTCAGAAGAGGCAAAAACTGTTTTTGATTTTGACTAATCGATCAAAGGTTGGTTTGTTAAGTTGCAATTATGGCGTTACAATGAGTCAAGTCTAACTGAACCGTTAGTTGATTATGTTATAGCGACACAAGTAAGAAGAAGAGACATGTAAACGAAAATTTTGTGTACGTTAGAGATTTGATCACTGAATTGATTTATGCAAAAACGGCGATTTTTATAAATTTTGAGTTATGACTGTTCATGATTTGGTGTGAAAAAGAATTGAACTGAAAAACAAAATTATTAAAGAAAGCAATTATTAAAATAATCAAAGAATAGTTTTAAAATTTTTATAAAGCAAGTACTAAAATCAAAGAAATTTGTTTTGAATATAATATAATTTGGAGTCAATACAGTGGTTGATATTACTATTTAATAAAATTCTAAAAGTGGAGTTAATCGATTTAGCAAATGAGGTATTCATTTGTAAGTAGTTTTGAGCACACATTAAAAGTGTTTAATTTTTTTATGTACTATATGCATTGGTACTGAAAACAAAACATGAAAACACTAAAAACCTGCTTGTTCGTTTGGTATTATTTCTTTGACGTTTTTTTTTTTGACGATTTTTCGAACCTTATATGACGATGTTTGTATAATTTATCGGAAAAATGACGATTTTCTGCTAATTTCATCTGGCAGCCCTGATTGTGCCATAATCTAAGAGAGAGAGAGAGAGAGAGAGAAAGAAAAAATATATAGCGGGCCCAGCGATAAGATCCCCTCTTCAATATGAAAAGTTCTCAATTTTTGTTCTCAAGAGTAGGCAAAATGAGTAAAATTTCTATTGATTTGCTGTTGTTGTTTTTTGTTTTTAATGTAAAACTAAGGCTTTGACTATAACTTTTGTCAAAAAAGTGGATCATATGTCGTTGTTGTCTTCATAGTTCATTGTACGTGGGGTTGTTGTTATGCATATTGTTCATGTTTGGAATTCTAATGAGTGGTGTCCCACATTTTATCGTAAGCATAAGAGTCGATTCAAATTTGCGCGAGTATTTAAAAACGCGGGAGCAATAATTGTGGCGTCGTCGAGAAGGGCAGAAAGCGTTTATTCACAGTGCATTTGAGTTGATAAAATATTATATTGATTTTAATTCTCTTGCCTAGAAATATTGTTGATTAAACCAGTCAAATCAATACAATTACACAGTGTCATGTATTTACACTTAAGCCAGCGGTTCTCAAATACGAGCTTGTGAACAAGACATAAATTAGGATGAATTATTTATTGAAAACTCTTATGTTTTCTGATAAGAAAACTGATTAAGCGTAATAAGTTTATAAAAATTAAATTTTTATTGTTTTGCAATCACAATCGTAATCTTAAATCTTTTGCAATTGCATGTTTTATCTTATGCAACCAATCAAGTCGGATGTAAGATATTTATCCGTTTCATGAATTTTTATGCATTTTGGCATCGATTTGTGAGTGCAAATTTTTGCATATTTTGCTCATATTAATTTTTTTCCATATTTCAGTTTTAAGAGCATGTTTTCGTAATTTTTTTCATATTTAAAGAGCATTTTAAGCCTTTTTAGCGCATATTTGAATTTTTTGTGCTTTAAAATATTTTTATAGCGAAAACAAATTATTGTTTTAAATTCTGACCAAGTGTGAATTAATTTGTGTTTGTGCCATTTAGACCACAATTAAGCTTATTAACACTTAACAAGCGAGTATGTTCTGTAAGCCGAATACGAGTGAAATAAATAAAATATACCATATTCTATTCAACACTATTCCACATTGTGACAAAGAAGCTTCAAGCCGAAATTCTTAATTAGACAAAACCAATAACTTCACACTTGCACACATTTTTACCGATTTGTTAAAGATATTGGACTTAAGTTTAAACTTGTTTTTGTTTTTTGTACTCATTAATCCGTATACTTATAATAAAATTTGCCAGAGTCATAAAGGCGTTTGACCCTAAGCTAACGCATGCATTGCTCTTGTACTACATAGCTTATGCGAACGTATTGGATATCAATACGGAAAATGTAATCAAAGCAATTGCAAATGTGAAGAAAGTGTTCTTTAAAGCTCCAAAAAGAGTCTCCAGGGGTTCCATTGCTGCCTGATTCAGTTAAATAGTGTGTAAACGGATGAACTAAAAAAATCTAAAAATGAATTGTGGTTTGTTCGGGTGCTTAAAACTTGAAAACGACTGGACCAAATTGGATACTTTCTTCTGCGATTTTATTCTTAATTGGTATGCGAAGGTTTATGATGATGATGTTGGTGGTCATCCCTTTATCTCTACTTCTGTTAAAGTATTTAAACAAGATTTGGCATGTCGATTCAGTGTACATATTATAAGTCGTGCAGCAAATACAAACAGGATTGGATAAGTGGGTACCCCTAATACAAAATATATATTTAAAAAAGTCAAAGTTTCTGAATTTGGTAAAAATGACTTCGCAGTTAATACAGACAATAAGTGGATGCATAATAATCGGAGGATTATATATCTTAAGAGGAAATTTCTAAATTTGGTTTAAATTACTTGGCAGTCAATACGAATCATTAGTTTAAAAGTGGGCGGAATAGTATAAGTGGGCGTGGCATCTTTCTTACACAGCAAAAGGACGTTTAATTTTATTGAGACTTTAAATCAATAAATAATTACTCTGAGAAAGTAAACAAACAATTGTTGTCCCTGAACGTCTGTCCACTTCTGCACATACAGATTCCCGGACAAAGTCGGATGGCTTAAGCTAACATAAATATAAAAAGTAAACTGATTTGTATTACTGTAAACTTCAGTTTCATTGAAAATTTACTAAAAAAAATTGCAAAACTGCCCATTATATTAGTTGAGCAGACGGTTAACAATATGGGCAAGATGGCAGATTCTAATACATATTGATACTAAGCCAAAGAAGATTATTCAAAAACAAAGTATATAATGTAGTAAAATGTATAACTATGCAAATATCTAACAAATAATCTTAGTGCACCTTCTTCAAATCTGTTTCAAAATATGATTTTAAGGAATTGTTATCCTTGAAATATGTTCTCATTGACATTTTCAATGTATAAAAGTTTGCCTAGATGTATTAGACAATGCCTTACATTTGAAAATTTAAATCAATGTCTTGTTGTTTATTATTCAGATCTCCTTAGAACTTGAAGTACAGTTTTTGATTTTTATTCTGTTGTATTGTTATTTGTATTTTTAAAACCTATATTAAGTTCTTAAATTAAAATTTTTTTTTATTAGCAAAGAAGAAATTTTTATTCATTTCACACCCTGAAAAGTATGATGTTAAGGTTCTTGCACCTCTCGGTAACTCAGGTCATTGTACTATTCCTGCCTCTTTTTCGTTCTCCGCCCTTCATGAGGTCTCATCTACAGCTACGAGACGCTCTGTTTATGTCTACGAAAAAGCACTTTGGCTGAGCTTAATGATTTCTTTGGGCAATTTAATTGGAAACTTTGTTTCCTCGACTCAAATGTCGATGCTATGGCAGAGATCTTCGTTAGAATAATAAAGTTTGGGATGGATATGTTTATTCTATACAAACAGATTTCGATTAAGTCAAGAAATAAATCTTGGTTCAATCAGACGTGCAGATTAGCAGTCAGATGTAGAGAGGAAGCATTCAGGAATTGGCGCAACAATAAATGTTCGCTACGCAAACAGGCGAGATATTCGTGTGTAGCAGTACTTGGGCTGGATCTGTACGAATAGCGCTAGTTCAATCCCAGTTCTTTTAAGGAATGACCAAACATTCACGAACCCGGTTGATAAAGCAAACCTTTTGGCTGAACTATTTGTAATTAATTCTAGCTTGCCGGAGAGCCTTCAACCACTGCACGCAATCGAAAATGTATCAACAACTATGCCTAGTATATTCTTTCGAGTCCGTGCCGTAAAAAGGGTTCTTGCAAATCTCAACGTAAACAAGTCTTCTGGGCCGGGCAGCATACCAGCACTGGTCTCGAAGCAGTGTTCTTCAACGCTTGCGTGTCCATTAGCCAATCTTTTCAGTGCGTCATATCGCGTCGGTATTTTTTCATCCTGCTGGAAGGTTGCTAATGTAACGCCAATCCATAAAAAGGCTGAGGCTACCAACCCTGAAAACTACCGCCCAATTGCGGTCTGTTCCGCACTCTCCAAGGTTATGAGAGTATGGTTAATCACCACCTTGTGAAATATATGGAGTCCAACAGTTTGCTAAGTGATCGTCAATACGGATTCCGCAAGGACCGTTCCTCTGGCGACCTGCTGTCGGTACCTTCTGAGAGGTGGAACATATCTATTCATGGTTTTGGTGAGAGCAAAGTTGTGGCGTTTGATAGAGTTTGGCATGAGGCACTAGTATCGAAACCTACTGCCTTTGGTGTTTTTAATTACTTCTCTTGATTTATATCGAGCTTTCTCAGAGATCGTTCTATAAGAGTGGTTATAGATGGGTTCTCATCCGACGAGTTCAGATTAAGTTCAGGGGTACTGCAAGGCTCTGTTCTTTCTCCAACTCTATTCAAAATATTTCTTAATGACTTTCTTCTTCTCACTTCCAATCCTATATACTCGTTCGTAGACGATAGCAACATTTCTCACTCGTATTCTTTTGATCGTAGGCCGAGTCTTCTGGAGATTGGGCAAAAATCTCCGAATAGGGTCGTGCGAATCGGATCGATTTTAATGCGTGTAAGACCCAATGTTATTTTCTAACACACAGACGTGATGGTGTGGTGTCGTCCGTAACTATGGGTAATGTGGATATTGAGGAGTCAGATGCTATTGATGTTCTGCTTCTGTTTTTTAAGACGGTGCAAGAAATACTTCACTCCATCTGACCTTCTCAATATTTACAGGACCTATATCCGAACCAAGAAGGAATACAATTCTCATGTATGTGCCGGTGCTTCAAAATCTATTTTGGAGCTTCTCGACCGCGTACAGGAGCGGGCGAAGGTGCTTATTAATGACGGTAGGGTAGCCAACTCTATTGATTCGTTAGAGCATCGTCGCAATACGGCGTGTGTTTCATTCGGAATGTGTTCTGAAGAAATAAGGGATTTAATTTCTGATAATCACATATTCGTTTTTCCCGTAGAGCTCATCCCTCTGAAGTTGGTTGTCCGACGAATCGCACAAGGCATTACAGGGAAAATTCGTTTTTCAGTCGCACAGTTCGTTTGTGGTCTTCCAGTGAAAGTTTTTCTTGCCACTTACAATATGGGTAAATTCAAATTAACGTACATAAACACTACTCCAACTATCATCCTCTCCACAACCTATTTTCCTAGTACCAGCACAATGCACTGCATAAGTGGCTGTCATCCCCTGAGCGCTGATCTAAAGTTAAAAAAATAGCATATTTTTAAATTTGTGGATCATATTTTAGGTTTTTTACTGCATATATTATGCTCATAACACACTTTTTATGAGCATATTACCCATTTCCCTGCTGATGAGTACCTTATATTTGATAGAAAGTTAGGGAAAATGTTTTTGTCTCATTTTGTAAACCAGATATAGCTGAAGTTTTTATTGTCAATCTTTAAATAAATACTTTCTATGTACATATGTATTTTATGTGCGCATACATACATATATAAAAAGTATTTTAACTAAATTCTATATAAACCTAAGGAAAATATAAGTTCTTTAGCTGCAAAATAATTGTTTTACATTCAAACATCAGCATCATGCCTGACCAAATCAGACAGCGGCAGCCTTCATCTCACTTTTCGTGATACCCCCACTTTGCAAACTTAATTAAATACACAAGTGTTTGCGAGAGAAAGAAAATTAATACTTTAAATTGCACAATAAATTATACTTATTCTACTATAATCCCATTTTTATTAGGCAATAATGGCATTGACCTTTTTCTATGGAACTTAAGAGTATCAACAGCATACAATGAACCAATTATTTGAAGTTTTAGTGGGGAAATTTATAAAATGTATACATGTTTTTAGTTATTAATCAGTACTTTAGGTTAATTCTTATTAGGGTTTGATACCCACTGGGTAACCGGGTGGGTTTAAGTACCCGGGTTTTTTTGGGCATTATATTCG
This sequence comes from Wohlfahrtia magnifica, assembly GCA_023159175.1. Classification (NCBI taxonomy): domain Eukaryota; kingdom Metazoa; phylum Arthropoda; class Insecta; order Diptera; family Sarcophagidae; genus Wohlfahrtia; species Wohlfahrtia magnifica. Next base: position 1,156,871 of record JAKWBJ010000187.1, on the reverse strand, counting down.
GTTTTCGTAGTTTATTTACAACAAAAATAAGTATAACTTATGTATCGGCAGTTTATCAAAATACAAATTTTACACATCACTGCATACATCTTTTCCCCACCTTTGAATCAAATTCTTAGTCCGGTCTAAGAAAAACTTCACTTCATTTGAGGCGATCCAAATTTGAAGCCGATTTTATATGTCTTCAAAAGAAGTTATTCGATCGATGGCATACATGCCAATAGATGTTGTATCCTTCGAAACAGCCAATAGCTAAAAGGAGCAAAGTTTGGAGAATACAACAGGTGTGGCGAAATAATCTATTTGATAGTTTCTAACATTTCTTTAGTCATTTGTCTTATAATGCACGGTTCAAACGAAATAATTGCAATCTGTTTCGATCACCAAATTTTATCAGCTCATCGTACACAATGCCGCCTTGATCTCACCAAGAGCGCCCAATTGCATTATAAATACTAAAGCAACGTAATTGTACTCACAAACAAAATATTTTGGCGATTTGAATGAAATTTGGAAGCAGTTATAAAACCCAACCCTGATTCTTATACTTATTCTTTTATTACCTCTAAAGCATTGGCAATAAGTGAAAAACTATCAATCGGCTAAAAAAAATGTTGTCCTAGATCACTACTCTGGTATGGTAAGTAAGCCACCCGCATAATAGGTCCTTGGCTCAATCCCAGGCCAGACCATCTGACAATTTTCAACAGCGGATCATCTCATAAAATTGCTAGCGACTGGTTATGAGAATTTACGCATTAAAAAACTTCTCTGACTAATGCATCTGCCATTCAGAGCCGGCGTTAAGCTGTAGGTCTCATACAGCTTACTGATTGATTGAAGTCCCATTTGTTCCACTTGGGATTTTTCGGGAATTATGAATGTGATATCAGCAAGAGGTAAGCACCTTAATTGACCCAGATATGTTCTTGACCAATTTTTATGTAAAAATTATTATCTGTTGTCAGGTTAAACAGATTAAGTCCGAATATTTGTATTGTTAAATTATAATACAAATAAAATATGTACAGTTATGTATATAGCACACTGAACTAAAAAGTTTAGGAACCTCTGAACTATAACAGCATTTATAATATAAATATAACTGAGTAATACATTGTTGAAGTATTTGTTGACTGATTATTAGCTGTTTACTTAAAATTGAGAATCACTCGTATTTTATTTAATTATTATTTTTTATTTAATTAGCAACAGATCTTTTGTAAGTGTTTTTCGCGTTATATGAAAATATTAAACCATTCTGAGCTGACAGACCATAATCTTAGTATGTAATGTAATTCTTTTCTGTAATTTTTGGTATTTAATAAGTCAAATGAATTTAATGTATAATAAACAAATATCTTAAAATAATGGCAACTAAAAAGTTAAAAATTTATTTGATTTTTAAAACACAGTAAGGTTTTAATGAAATCGGTTTATATGTACATATGTAATAAATTCCATTGATATGTAATAAATACAATTTAAGACGCTCATAATTAACGTCGTCAAACGTATAATGAACTACCTACGGCTATAAAAAAATTAGTTCTGCATACAATTTATTATAACAGAGCTTCTTTATGAATATATATCGGGTGGGCCATCTATCAGTTTAAATTTTAAACAGCGGTTGTTTCGAAACTGGACGAAATGAATCGAATGAATGAACGTTGGGATTTATTGAAAATTTATTAAAAAAAGACAATAGGTTGGAAATTGCACGTAAATGTCGTACAAAATTTGGTCGCAGAGAAGGACCTAGAGTGCCCGGTATACGCAAGTTTATTACTAAAGTTCATGAAACTGGTTTCATTGTTGATGCGCCAATACGTAAGCATGCTCGTACAAGTGCGTACACCCAAAAATGTCGAAGCTGTGGCTGAGAGTATGCGTGATAATGCATCAACATCAACTCGTCGTAGTTCTTAAGAATTAAACACTTCATGCACCAGTTTGCGTCGAATTTTGCGAAAAGATCTCGGTATGACGCCTTACAAAGTTCAAATGGTTAAAGAGTTGAAGCCGCATGACCATGCGCTTAGTTTTCGCTTTGTTAGTTGGGCCAACGAGAAACTGCACGATGATGTCGATTTTGCCAAAAAAAAAAAACTTTTCGGATGAAGCGCATTTTCATCATGGTGGGTACGTTAATAAGCTAAATTGCCATATTTGGGGCTCAGAAACCCAAACGTGGTCATACAGAAGCCAATACACTCATTACGAGCGACTGTTTGATGCCTCTTGTAGAGCGGAGACATCAATGGCCCATATTTCTTTAAAAATGAGGACGGCACAACCACTACGGTCAATAGAGACACCTATCGCACCATGCTAACCGATTTTTTTGTGCCCGCTCTTCATAGTATTGATGTGAACGATGTTTGGTTTCAACAGAAATGGTGCAATTTGCGAGACATCTCATGTCACAATCGACTTACAGCGTCAAGCGGGGGGCGCCGTTAAAGACAAGAGTTATGCCGACAAACCAGAGACAATTGAGCATTTGAAGGCCAACGTTCGTGATGCCATTGCCGAGATGCAACCCCATACACTCGAAAATTGGTCCCATTGAATGGGGTACTGTGAGGCCAGTCGCGGCAGCCATAGGAATGAAATAATATTTCATTTTTAACCGGAACAATTGTACTTCACAACAAAAAAATAAATTTGGCAAAATTTCAAACCGTTTTTGTTTTTAAATTAAAATTATTAAATGGCCCACCCAATACATACTATATAGTATTGGACTAGCAAGTACTCTGCTAGTGTAAGAAACTGCTGGTCTACTTAATTCCTATTGTTCACACTGGTCACCCTAATTTTAAGTATAAATCTGTTTAGTTTGTAAATAATATGTTTCTTAAGTACAACCATGATTATTTATATTAATTAAGAGGAGAAGAAAGAAATTGTTATTGTAATTATCACCCCGAACCCGAAGGTACGTTTTATTCTTATTACCTAAATAAATTGTAATATTATTAGAAAACACTAACTCTTTTGTTTTTTATTTCTTTAAATCTCGAGTAAATATTTTATTTTCGAAATTTATCCTTTCACCCACACGCATATAAAGATAACAAGTGAAGTGATAGGAAACTGAATCTCCGTTTCTGTATCAACAAAATTTTTTTGAGAGTATTTTTTTGACCACAAGAGTAACAAGTTTTATAAAACAAGAAGATTGAATGAAATATACGAGTACGTATGTATGTTTGCTTAAGAAATACACAAATGCTCCTCAAAGGTATTTTAATAAAAAATACATATGCACAGTAGCGAGCAAAACTGAGCACATATATAGAAGTTTAACAGAAGAGTTCCTGTAGAGAAATACGTATAAATAAATACGCAATCAAATAAAATAAAACTTTAATAAATTATTCATTGTTAAGTTCTTTAAAATAAAAACAACATTAAGAAAAAGTATCAAATTCGAATACTAGAATCCTTTTCTTTACATATTCAGAAATTATGCTTATTGATGTATCCATTAAACCACAATTACACAATATTTTATTTATTTGGATGAAGACGTTTTTTATGTAATGGTGATCCTACTAGTGATGTTTGGTAACGAATCTACAAGAATCAAGAGCAATATGCCTTATTATTGAGTTTTTTTTTAAATTGTGCTGTTTTAACAGGGGACTTAGTTAGACTACTTACTTATTCGAATTACCGTGTGCACACGGCATTTTTCGTTCATTTTTAGTTAGTTGTGACAGTTCTTCCTCTTGTTAGTTACTTATGCACAATAGAAGGAAAAAAATAAGGATAAAATAAAAAATATTGTTTTAAGGAGTCTATATATACACTATGCGACAAAATAAAGTATAACTTTTTAATGAATATGATAATTTTGCTAAGAATTAAAAACTACTTAAGATATTTCGAAATTTCGAAATATTAAATAGTAACGCATCTAGAAAAATTAAAATCGATTTTGATATATACAACATAGACAAAATTAATTTTTATGGATTTTTTATAAATTAAAGAATATTTCGCACGCGACAATTTATCATTTATCCTTTTGACAAGCTTATGAGCATTAGTTTTAATGTTTTGATTAAAAGTACGTCAATTGAAATATAATTAACTTTTTCCGATGAGTTTCTAAGTTGTGACCTTAATTTCGTTCAGTATACTGTAAATCATAGTTATAATCATAGAGTATTTGTATAAACATAGAGAATTTGTCTAAATAACTTGCTTGTTAATACAAATCATCAGTTAAAAAGTGGGCAGAATTGGTAAGGTTAGCTTGATACTTTTCATACATAGTAAATATTATTTTTTGTAAATCTTGAGAACGGTTGAAGTGAAAGTTTCTAAAATTGGTCTAAATAACTTCGTAGGTAATAAAAAATCATTTGTCAAAAAGTGTGGGAGACCAGATAAGTGCTCATGGTAGAAGTTAGTTAGTTAGTTACGATAGGTAGCCAGACACGTCCAGCCCACCTGGGTCCAATATTGATCCCACTGTGATATCTATCGGTAATCCAGAAAATGGACAACCTATATGTCCTCGTCCCGGTGCGATCCGAACCGAACCAACCAGACGCATGTACAAAAGAAGAGATTCTGCCAATATTCACACCGGCCAGATCCGACAAGCCATCCAGAAACGGACTACCATGGAAAGCAGTCCTTATATCCGAAAGACTCGGGCACTGTTTTAGGAAGTGCTCAACAGTCTCCTCTTCCTCCTCATCCTGACAACCCTTACAATAGTCATTGAACGGAAGACCCAATTTCCTAGCGTGCCCACCAGCCACCCAGTGCCCAGTAATCACGGCCCGCGGCACCCCTTTAATAGACTCCGAGCGAGCCTGATCATATAAGGGTCAGATTTGCCTCGATACAGAGCACGTAGGTTCATCATCCCACCGTAGCTGTGCCCTACCCAACATGTACCGCATGACCATAAGTCTGCAAGAGGAGAGTGGCATCCCAACTGAGTGGTTATCTCCTCATTTCTGAGGAGAGAGCTAGCCCTCGCAAGTCCGTCCGCCACACAGGTCCCCCGGGTGTCCGAGTGACTCCTGAACCAGATAATCTCCAGGTCTGAATGTCTCGCCATCTCGTTAAGAAATGCCCGGCATTCACACACCAGCCGCGATGTCGAGTAGACACCGGAGAGCGCCTTGATCGCAAACTGACTGTCCGTACAGATCCGGATATCACTGTCATATATCCCGTAGTACACCAACCAGTCCGCTGCCCTCTTTATCGCCGAGACCTCCGTCTAAAGGCTCATGGTAGAAAGTAAATATTAATTTCTTTATATCTTCAGAACGGTAATAGTAGAAGTTTGGAAATCTGGTTTAAACAACTTCTTTAACAGTACACATTAACAGTCAATAACTGGACGAGATTAGATAAGTGGGAGTGGTACCTCTCATTCATACTAAATATGTAACGGTAAAAGTTAAAGCTTCGTTATCTATCCACATCAGCCAAAAAAGGGGAGAGATTGGAAAAAGCGGGTATTGTACAAAGCACACCGTGTAAAAGCTATTTATATATGTATTCTTATCTATCTATATATATAAAAGAGGACTATAAAGTGCGTTGTAATTGATGTTCTCAGAAATGCGTCAACCGATTTTATTTTCTGAAAAATAAAACGAAAGGTGAAGCCAATATCAAGGTTTTTATGTATATGCGGTTTTTGTAGGTCCATTGGTTCGCGAGTTATTGACGTTAGAGTAAACCACTTTGTAATAATATATAAAAATAAGTTGTCCTCTAGAACCACTGAACCGATCACCACTGCCACGTCCATATAAAATTTTTATTTATTTGTCTATGTCTTGAAAATGTTAGTAGTGAGAGTTTCTAAATTTGGCCCAAATAACTTTGTGGTCAATGTTAATCATCAATCAAAAAGTAGGCAGAATTTGATAAATGGGATTAGTAGTATTTGGTCTAAACTACTTGGTGGTCAATACACATCATCAGTTCAATATGGCCGAAATTTAATAAGTAAATATTGATTTTTGTATATCTAGATAACGATTAGAATGACAGTTTCTAAACTTGGTTTAAATGACTTGGTACTCAATACAAATCACTAGTTTTAGTGAATTCCTTTAAATTTGTCTTATGAGGAATACATTTTATAGGTATAGAACACAAATGCTTCCAGCAACGAGAAAAGGGATACCCTAATACAATATATATTAAAATAAGTTGACCTACGTTTGTAATTTTTTAACTACAGAACCACTACAAACCATGCGTTGGAAAAATCTACTTTCACTGATGATTAAAAAAAAGTAACATCAAAAAATGTCTACGAGAATACAATATATGCACGTACGTTTCTTGATGGAGTGCTTTTAATTTTTTTCTTATGAACAATACAGTTTATGGATAAACTACACAAAGGCTCCCAGCAATGCGCGAAAGGTTACTCTAGCAGAATGTATAAAACAGGCATTGTTTTTTTTATGACAAAAAAGCCAAGAAAATATTAATTATTTAGGGGGTAGTTGAAATTGAATTAATCACAATTTGGGCGGAGTCATATAATTCAGCTCATAATTGGAGGCTGAATTATAATTAACATGGGGTTACTAAATGGTGGGTAGGACAAATACAAGACAAGTTTCCTGAATAATTTTTTCTCTATTTATTTCTATTGGGAACATGGAGTATCTATAATATTATTCCATCATAGACTGACTTAATAATTTATATTATTGAATGACGTGTTGAGTTTCTTAATTTCCAACATCAAAGTTCGGCGCCGTGTATTCTTCGTCTTCTACCGTCAAGAGGACTCATTCTAAGGAACATATTTTGATACTTTTCGGGAATTTGCAAAGAGTATAGCCTATCCAATTCTATTACTTTTTTATAATTTGCATTTTAATGGGTGTTTTGTTTGATTTTCCCATAAATCGGCATTTCTAATTGTGTTTTAGCAAAGAATACGCTATAAAAATCGCAAACATTTATGTATTAATTTGCGTTTCGACTTTGCCTATGTATGTGAGCCCTATCTCGCTTCCATGAAGTAACGTTGTGTTTTCACGCAACAATATTAGATATTATGGTGTAAAAACTTTTCTTAATATTTTAATCGGATGCGATTAAGGAATATTTTAAATTCAACTTTAAATCTTCTAATTTCGCTGAACAAACAAATAAAAGCTCTAGAGAAAAATTTAAAAAATCTTTGCTGTTAGCCGAAATAGCTTTAAGCTTTATAGCACTTTTCTAATGAAATTTTCATAGTGTTTTCAGTTTTTCTTGCCAGCAGATGTTTCAGTCTGTTGGAGAATCTTTTTTGTTTTGGGAAATAAATTTTCGTTTGTAGTGAGTGAAAATAACGCGTTGGCTTCTAATTAATTTTATATGAAAAATAAATAATGTGTAAAATATAGTGCAAAATAGTAGAGAAAATTTAAAATGAAATTTGCTGAACATTTATCGGCTCATATAACTCCGGAATGGAGGAAACAATATATAAATTATGAGGTAAAAGTAAAAATTTAAAATTAAAAATAAAATTGTATTATAATTAAAGTGAAAATAATGTATAGATACTAAAAAATATTTATATTATGAATTTGTGTGTGTGTGTAAATAAAAATAATGTGACGTCATAGAATATTTTCCAAAAAAAAAAAACAAAAAAAGACATGTTGAAAAGCTTTCGAAAAGGGAAATTTTTAATGGTAATATTGCGCAGGTCCACATTTTGAGCACCGGTAAATTGTTTATTATTTTGAAAACAAAGTGTAAGTAAACAACTATTGGCACGTGTTAAGTTTGTTTACAAACAAAATCCAACAGGTGTGTGTTTATGTAGTGGGTGGTTTGAATTTTATTGAAGTGAAGAAAGGGAGAAAGGTATCATCGTGAGTGAGATGTGAGAACATCACTTTTATTTATACAAATGTTATGTTTTAATTAAATATACAAACAACTAAGTTACCGCATTGTGGAAGCAAATAATTGTTACTTAATTCCTAGCTCAGTTAAGTGGATTTGTTATCACTACTGATTGTAATCTTTTTGATATAACAAATTTGTATACCCTATATACGAGTATACATTTGGCCAAAAAATAAAAACGTTTTTTTTAACTTATTAGAAAATGTAATGAATCACAACCATGCACAATACCACCTTGATCAAAAAGTTCCCGGAATAACCCACGTGTGGCGGTCCCATCTTTCCGTTTTGTTTTGTTTTTTGTTAAGTTAGTACATCTGTTGTTGATATTCGCGTTAAATCTTGGCGCTATAGCTTGACATTTGCAAGAGCTACGTAGCCAAGAGTACAACTATCTCTACGTGTGTGTATTTGCGTAAAAACGGATTTAATGTTGCGCGAACGTTAGAAATGCTGGAAAAGTGTTTCGGCAACGATTCTCTTAAGAAAACGGTCGTTTACCAGTGGCACTAGAGGTTTAAAAGTGGTCGTGAGTCAATCGAAGATGATGAACGCAGTGGCAGACCATCGACATCGAAAACCGAAGAAAACATTGATAAAGTAAAAGAAATGTTGGTCAATAACCGCAAATTAAGTGTCAGACAGATAACGGAGGACTTGAACATTGCCTATGGATCCATCCAAGACATTTTGGTTAATGATTTGGATTTCCATCGTGTAGCAGTGGAGTTGGTGCCAAAAGACCTCAATTTCATGCAACCGTATTGAGGTCGCAAAAGACATAATGTGCGAGGCTAAATCCGAACCCACATTCATCAAAAGGATTATTACTGGAGACGAGATGTTTTCGTTAATGGCGTTCGCTAAATGAGCCGAGTTTTCAGTCAAAAAAAGCTAATGCTCAAGGTTTTCATGGATTACAACGGAGAAGTGCATGATGAATTTTTGACAGAAGGCAAGACAGTAAACAAAGAATATTATTTGCTTGAAGCAATTCACCAAAAGAGATCAGAATTGTGGGCAGAAAACTTGTGTTTTGCACCATGGTAACGCACCGTCGCACAGTACCATCAATATTCGAATTTTTTTTGACGAAAAATGCAACAAATACCACCCAACAGCCATCGAATTCATTTGATTTGGCTCCCCGTGACTTTTTTCTGTTCAATCGAGTTATAAAACTATTACGGGGAACGCGTTTCAGCATCCAAGAGGAAATAATGGAAAAATCGCAGGAAGCACTGATGAACATATCGAAAACCGAATATAAAAAATGCCTCGAGGAATGGATCAAGCGCTGGCATAAGTGTGTTGCAGTCGATGGAGATTACTTTGAATGGGACAATATAGATTCAGATGAATAAACTTGTATTTTTAATTTTCTGAATAAATTCCGGGAACTTTTTGATCAAGGTGGTATTCCCAAATAAATAGTGTGGCATTATTTTCTTAAACAGAAAAAAGGTGAATCCTGCCGATAAAAACTCGTCTCAGAAAAATAGTCTGATCTTTTCTTTTAAGTGCGAATTTACCTTGACAAAATAATAGGTGAGTGAATTTTAATCTTATTAAAATCAAAAGTTATTTGATTTATTGTTGCAAAATTAAGAAAGTAAGTGAAATAGGATTACTTAAACATAAATTTACCATTATATCACACAATTGCATTATGAAGAAAGACGGCTTGTTCTTGAAATTTGCGAGTAAGGTAAAACCTATAAATTTATTGCGGAAGCTTTTAATCGGTCTAAGAATTTAGTAACTAACGCTTTAAAATAAAAAAATAATATTGAAATAATATTGAAACACGGTGCGAAGAAGGTTGCAGAATGCAAGCTGACTGGGTAGGTTAGCTCTCAAAGTCCCTCAGCTTAGAACACATAATTTAAAGAAGGGAAAATTTTTTCCTGGCTCACAAAGATAGTTGTGGATCAAAGAGAGAAAAAAAGTGGCGAAATATCCTTTGTAGCGATGAAACCAAAATCAATTTATTTGGGTCGGTCAAAAGGTAGAGAATTTAATAATAGATACACAACAAAAAATCAAACATGGAGAAGGCAATGTCATGGTATAGGGTTGTTTTTCCTGGTATGGAGAAGGTCCAATTCATTGAATAGAGAAGACAATGGACCCTTTGCCGAAGAAAGTATGCCTCTAATATAGATAACGATCTAAAACACTCATCAAATTTGGTAAACAGGGCATGGTTTCGTCTACAATAGATAAACGTTATTGAATGGCCTAGTCTGTCCCATGACTTGAACCCAATTGACAATATCTGGGGAGAAATAAAGGGCCGAGTTTTCAAGGTTTTTTGGATACTGAAATTATGCAATTATGGGTAAATATTCAAAATGTGTGGAACAATATTCCGGTAAAGACCTGCCGTAATTTAATTTCTTTTATGTCTCGAAGAATAAAAGCTGTCCTCAAAAACAGTGGCAATTATACGTAAAGCTGTACTTTTCTTCATTTCACTTTTTATATTTTTCCGTTATTTTCCATCCCTTTCAACTTTTAGAATCGCAAAATAAATAAATCTATTAAAAAATAATGGATATTAACATGTAGTATATATTAAACTCGTAATATATATACATACATATATAAAAACTATTTGCTATTTAGTTTACACCTATTTTCCTGGCCATATATGTATATATTATAAATTTCTTTGTAAGTTTATTTGTTTGTTTGTTATTCATTTATGCGTAAGCGGCTGAACCGATTTTGATGAAATTGAAATGCGGACATATCCAGCTAACGAAAGTGTTGCGGGGTATACCTTTTTTCAAAATAGAACCTGGGAGACGTAAAAATCGAAGAGAAATGGAAAAAATTAGGTCATATGAGAAATAGTTTTGCTTATGACTCAATTACGCATAAGCGACTGAACCGATTTTGATGAAATTTGGAACTCAGATAATAGATCTAGTTAATGAAAGTGTTGCGGGGTATGATTTTTTTTCAATATTGAACCTCGGAGACGTAAAAATTGGAGGGAAATGGACATAATGGGTCATATGAGAAATAATATTGCTTTTGACTCAATCACGCGTAGACGACTGAACCGATTTTGATGAAATTTGGAATATAGAGTGATGAAAGAAATAATAGGGACATATTCATTTATGCCAAATAACTAGAACAACGTGAAATGGTCTGAAGAAATGAAGAATAATTTATTTGGTTCGAATGGAAAATTGTATGCACGTCTTTCAATTACAATGCATTCTTTATTTGATTTTTGTAATAATAAATAAAAATTTAAGAAATTTTGATTTGAAATTTTTATTTCTTCCACCACTGTAGATAGATATAGTTATAATGCATGTTTTTTTTTCAAAATTGGACCTGGTGGAAGTTTAAACAGGAGAAAACGGAGCAAATTAATTCATATGAGTTTGGCATAATTAGGATCTAAGAATCCTAATTAAAATATTTTTAACTAATGAAAGTAAAAATTTTTCAAAATTGGACCCAGGGGAGGTTAAATTTGGAGAAAGCGGGTAAAATAAAATTATAAATAATTAATTTCTAAAATTGCGATATTAATGAAATTTAGAACACAGATAGATCTAAGTTGCGAGTGTTTTATACTATCCCTTTGTTAATTTGCACCTGACATAGGGGAAAACAGGCCAAATTAAGTCATTTGAGAAATGATTTTGCTTATTCAGTTTGTTTATGAGTCAAACACGATTTTGTTGAAATTTGGAGCGCATATGTATATATTTATATAGACCTAGCTAACGAACGTGCATATGGTGCTATTTTAAAAATTGGATCTCGGGGACGTTAAAATCGGATAAAAACGAATAGAATTAGAAATCACAAGAATGTTTCTTCTTAAAGCACAGTTTTATATATTGGTGAAAAATACATTTTCAAAAATTGTTCATTTCTAATACACACGTAGTTATTACGGTATATCTTACCATAACCATAAAGGATAGAGTCTTCAAACTTTCCAGTGGTACCTTCATAGAAAATAATACTTGTTATCGTACATCTCAATACATATGTATATCAGCTGGAGACGTTAAAAGTAGTCTTCGCATTTTCTTTATAGAAATGGACAGTTGAAAAAAAAAAACGGATGGGATCGGAAGAAAGGGAATTTATCTTCCATTTATGATATAAATATACATATACGGACTTGCGGGCAAAACCGGTTGGGTAAAGCTAGTGAATACATAAAGAGAAATGTATGTGCATCAACGATTTACTTTAAAAACAAATATTTTATTTTTTATTTACAGGAAATGAAAGCCATGCTGTATGCTGCCGTTGAACAGGCTCCTTCAGCCGAATTGGTAGATCCTGAAGTCTTAACACGCTACTTTGCCAAATTTGATGAGCAATTCTTTCATTATTGTGACAAAGAATTGGCCAAAATAAATACTTTCTATTCGGAGAAAATGGCTGAAGCCACTAGAAAATATGGCAATCTACGCAGTGAACTTGCAGAGACTTTGGAAATGGGTCATGTTAAGAAACAACCCGCGTGGAAATCGAAAACACCTTTGGGCAGAAAGAATGTACCAGCACGTAAACTGCAAGATCTCAAATTGGCATTTAGTGAATTTTATTTGGGTTTAATTCTATTACAAAACTATCAAAATTTAAATTTTACCGGCTTTCGCAAGATCTTAAAGAAACATGATAAGCTTTTGAATGTTGACTTTGGAGCCACTTGGCGTAAGGAACATGTAGAGATGGCCCATTTTTATACAAATAAAGATATTGATCGTCTAATACAGGAAACGGAGACTGCCTTTACACATGACATTGAGGGTGGTGATCGTCAAAAGGCTATGAAACGTCTGAGAGTACCTCCTTTGGGTGAGCAACAGAGTCCATGGACTACGTTTAAAGTTGGCCTATTTTCGGGAGCATTTGTTGTTTTACTAGTAACTGTTATATTATCGGCCTTATTTTATGGTTTTGGTGAAGATTGGCGTGTTGGCATACGAATGTTTCGAGGACCTTTCCTCGTTATAGAATGTCTATTCCTATGGGGTGTCAATGTGTATGGTTGGCGTTCTTCGGGTGTTAATCATGTCTTGATCTTTGAACTGGATCCACGTAATCATTTATCGGAACAAAATATTATGGAAATTGCTTCAGTATTTGGTGTACTTTGGGCAATAGCAGTACTTTTTTATATCTATTGCGATCCTCTGAGTATACCACAATATTCGGCACCCATATTTCTATTCACTCTGATGATAGCATTTCTTTTAAATCCTACGAAAACTTTTTATCATGAGGCAAGATATTGGTCCATTAAAGTGTTAAGCCGTGTGTTTATGGCACCATTTTGCTTCGTTAATTTCGCTGATTTCTGGCTGGCTGATCAATTGAATAGTATTGTACCTGCATTTCTGGATATACCATTCGTAATATGTTTCTTTGGACGAAATCCCTCCTGGCACAAAATGGGTTCAGGTAAGATATACTCGTAATTGATAATTGTAATGAATTTCAATTTGTATAATTCATTCGTTGCTTAAAATCCGTTAATGTCAAATTTGAGTTTTATGATAATTTCCAAATCTATCAGATAAAGGTTTGATTTATTTAATTATTCTTTACAATTGATATTCAATTTTGTAACTTAATGAAACTATCTAAACTATCTTTATTATTGCTTCTAAAAATAGCAACAAAAAAAAATATCGTCAATAAATAAAAGAAAAAGAAATAATTTTTCATTTCATTGTATTTCGTTTTCAGATGGTGGACGTTATTGTATAGAGGACATATCAATTGTGCGTCCAATAGTCGCCATTTTGCCAGCCTATTTTCGTTTTGCTCAATGTATACGGCGTTTCCGTGATACAAAAGAGTCATTTCCCCATTTAGTGAATGCTGCTAAATATGCCACATCATTTTTCGTTGTAATTTTCTCGTACAAATATCAGACCACGAATCGTAAGTTTTGAAACAAACAAACAAACAATCACATTACCGTTAACTAACAAAAGTGATTTCCTTAAATCATAAACAAATAAGAATGCGAATACACATGCTCGTCTTCTGATAAGGATGAGTAATGAAAAGGATGTTTATAAAAGTTTTACACAAAATGTATAGTGTTGGCACTATAACGATAGTATTAAAAGTCATTACACTGTGTACTATTTTTACACGTTAATAATTCGAAATTAAAGAAAGAAATGTAGCAAAGTAATTTTTATGTTAGGATGTCTTCTATGAAATTTTATCAATTATGCTCCTATAAGACTGTAAATATAGTTTGACGTTTTAAAGAAAAATTAATTAACATGTCATCAGATTTAATGAATTTCCATTACTTAAGGATAGTTAAACTTTCTTTTGATTATTCTTACATTTACCCAAATTTTAGAGAAGGCAATTGATTGCTTATAATGCATATTTAGTGGAATATAATATTGTAAAGGGTCCGCCAAATAATTTTTTTTTTTAAATGCTATAAAAAAAACTACTGAATATTTTCTCAAATTTCTTTTTTTATTCGAAAGTACAATCCTTCCGGTTAATAATGGGTAATAATTTCATTCAAATGGCTGCCTCGGCTGGCCATGCAGTAGCCTACACGATCGGTACAATTTTTAAGCACATTATCGATTGTGTGCAGCTGTATTTCACCAATGGCTTCACGAATATTGTCCTTTAAAGCGTCAATTGTCTCTGGCTTGTTGGCATAACACTTATCTTTGACGGCACCCCACAAATAATAGTCAAACGGTGTCAAATCGCAGCTCCGAGGTGGCCAAACGACATCGGCTCTGCGGCTGATAATGCGATCTTCAAAAACAGGGCGCAAAACATCGAGTTCAGCTTCGGCTGTGTGGCACGTAGCGCCGCCCTGTTGAAACCAAATGTTGCTAATATCCTTCTATTCAATTTTTGTGAACAAAAACTCGTTCAACATGGCCCGATAACGATCGCCATTGACTGTAACGGCCACTCCTTGCTCATTTTCGAATTATGCCTCTGGACCGAAATCCGCACCAAACAGTGATTCGTCTTGGGTGTATCGGCTTTTCAATTTATGCGTGCGGGTTTTCTGTGCCCCAAATGCGACAATTTTGCTTGTTTACGTACCCGCCAAGATCAAAATGAGCTTCATCTGAAAATATGATTTTTGATTCTGCAACATTACCATGATTTTCAAAGTAATGTCGCAATATTTGCCAGAGTTGTTCAAGCGTATATACAACCATATTCGTTCAGCGGAAGGATAAAACTAATTATCTATCAAATCAGACATGAGCTAAGTGTTACCATTCACGAATAAGTACTAGTTGAAAAAAAACGTTAGTTGGCGGACCCTTTATAAACGGCTTTATTAGAAAAAAATAATTTTGTTCGTTAAATTGTTTATAAAATAGATTTTAGCACAAAGCTTGTAAGTCAAATTATTAAAGCTTTATTTGATTTAGAACAATAGTTGGTACTTTTTTTTATAGTATAGTTATTGCCAAATGAACATTGGTAGATACAAAAATAAATGAATTTGCTTTGTGAATATTTTCGGATATTAAGAAATGCTATGAACTTATAACGAATAAGCCTTTTTTTGATGCACTGATTTATATAAATTAAGCTATCCTACCTGGGTGTAGTTTTTCTGACTTCATGGTGATGTATGAAATTTTTTGTGTACAATATTGCTTGATGTATTCCAGGGCGTTGTAAATCATGTAACTGGATCATTTAGGTAGTTTAGAATTTATTTTATTTTTATTTAATTTATTGCTGTTTTTCAATCAAATTTAACTTAATATTTTGGTGTATCCCAACATAAAACGAAATAAAACATTAGTTACTTACCCTTTTGCTTCAAAAAACACCAAGCAATTACCTAAAAACCAGATATTTCTAATAAATTCGTGGCCAGCGTCAGAAGTACGTCTTCTCAATAATTTTTAATAAAAATAGCAACAAAATGTAAAAACAAACAATAATTAAACTTTTTCTAAACATAACAGGAATCATTAAAAAAATAAACAATTTCTAATTTAATATTGCAGATTTCTAAAAATTATCATAACTATCATAACTATTATCGTTACATGTCGTGTTTTAAATTCGTGTCCACCACTGTACATATATATTATATATTAATTCCCATAAAATTCCATGAAGGAACATGGGAACTTCTCTCAGTCAATGAACTGCACCAGATTATATTTTTAAACCCATTGAAAGGGACCTACAGCTTAACGCCGACTCCAAACGGCAAATACATTTAGAGAAGTTTTCAATAGTATTTATACTCATAAACAGTTACTAGCTAATATTATGAGGTGATACCGCTGTCGAAAAACTTTTTTCTTTTCTAAGATGTTCTGGCTTGGTATTGAACCGATTAGACTTATTGAAGGGGACCTAAAGCTTAACACCGAATGGCAAATGCATTCGAGATATTTTCAATAGTAGTAATACTCATAACGAGTTACTAGCTAAAGTTATGAGGAGATATCGCTATAGAATTTGTTTTCGTTTTTAGATGGTTTACTTAGGGAATGAACCAAGGACCTCGGCACAGAATATTATTTATACATATATACATATTGTGTGTATAAAAAAATTAATGTATGTCGCAATGTATATTTGTTTAAAATCTATAGACAGCTAATCGGCTGAACTAATATTCTTGAAATTTTTACAATATCTCTCCGCATGTCTAAAAGAAACTATAGGCTATACACAATTCAAAAATTCAAATTGGGCGGTGCCCACCACAAAGTAAATATTTATTTGTCTATACATATCTTCAAAATGGTAACAGTAAGAGTATCAAGTTGGGGTCCACATAGCTTTGTAGTCAATAAAAATTATGAGACAAAAAGATAAAAAAAAATAAATAAATAAAAAAAGATAAATTCGGATAAATGAGCGCGGTAACTCCTATACAAAGCAAATATTCATTTTTGTCTATCTTGAGTATGGTTAAGCTTAACTTTCTAAATTAATTCTGAATGATGTCATAGCCAATGCAAATCATCAGTCAAAAAATGGGTTGAATTGACCTCCCATACAAACTAAATATTAATTTTTTATGAATTTCGTCTAAAAGACTTCGTAGTCAATAAGTGGGAGTGGCATCATCCATACAGTCCTCTGTGGAGCATATTGGCTTTCCACAAAGCATCCATTGGTTTGTTTCAGTTTCATTCATCAAGTTGATTTTTCAAACTAAGTAGATGATTAACTCCCACTGTAGCTCCCTTTCATATGATTGTGTAGCGTTGAAGATTCTAATTGGTGGTAGTGATCTTTTTACTTTAGCGTTTTAATTTTCCCCCATTAGGTGGCGTTTTTTCTAGATCATTCGTCTGATGTTTGTCATCATCACCAGAGGTAAGCTGTAAGGTCAGGGTGTTTTCTTCTTCTTAATTTTTTAGACGGAGTTGTCTGGAGGGCAGTTCAAGCCTCTTTGTTAAACATTCGAAACCTCAATTAAATTTTTTCGTCATGTCCTCTGCTGTGGCTCAAGCCTGAGTCACTTGTGTTATTATGCGTGGGCTTTAATCACTACACCACGCCACCATAATAGTAAACATTAATTTTTGTGTCCTATATCTTGAGAACTGTAATAGCAGAAGTTTCTAAGCTTGGTTCGAAGAAAGTCAATACACAGCATCAAACAATAAATTGGAGATACTTAATAAGTTAAGTTCATATTAAAAATTAAATTTTTTATAAGTGAAGAACAAAATTTAAAGCTTGGTTATCGATTCAAATTAGCGAAAGAGCGAGAAATATTTTATTGCAGTGTTTTCGTGGAAGTATGTGACTATAGGCTCTTAAATGTTTGGATTTGAACTGGAAGAGGATTAAATGGGGTAAAGAATGATAATTAAGATAATAATTAAGAGAGTGGTAACGAAGCACGTCGGGTTTTCTCTAGTATTTAATATAATTAAATATGACACGATATTATTATCCTCTTGTCTATTTGTAATAAGGCAGCATTGGAACTTGTGTGCACTCGGAGATTGCAGTCAATGTCTGCTGCTGCGCTCTATTGACAGTGTTCTAGGAAAAAGAAACGATAATTAAAAAACTTTTAAAACAGAGTAAAAGATAACACGAAACCTATACCCTTGCAGATGTCTTACGCTTATTTCACCAACGTTTAGTTTTTCAAGTATTATGTGACGATTGCCACATGCTTTCCACATTGATAAAATAAACACGATTTATGCCATCCTTGGCAATTTAACATTATTCTTTCAGAATCTGAACCTAATTTTCGCATTCGAAGCGTTATGGCATCCTATAAATTTTATGCTCTTGCAACATACAATCTCACTGATCAAACTTTTTTAATAGACGCGTAGAATGTGACAAACGTATAGAACGTGTCGTGTAGACTTTTAGCTTTAAAGATATCTAACTGTTATTGATAGTATGTACTAAACTAGATTTCTCGAAGGATTATTATTACAATAGAACTATTCAGCATGAAAGAAATATACAAACGTGCTACATAACCTCTTTCAGCAAGTTCTTCTTCTTAATTCTGAACTTTACTTTAGTCGCTTTATTAATTTTTAGTCTATTGCTGGCAAAATTCAATAAACCCACCAGCTAACATTGTATTGAATAAAAATTTACGCAGCCATGTCACAGACACATCTATAAAATAAACTTTTTATTACAACGGTTAAAACCAAATCAATTAACCTTAATATTATATTCCCATTACGAGGTGGTTTAGAGTGTTGTTGTTATGTTTTATCTCACGTATGTATGTATAATAATGTCTGATATTGATATACAATATGACAACACAAGGATATGCACATCATCATATTTAAAAGACTTAT
Source organism: Wohlfahrtia magnifica (assembly GCA_023159175.1). NCBI lineage: Eukaryota > Metazoa > Arthropoda > Insecta > Diptera > Sarcophagidae > Wohlfahrtia > Wohlfahrtia magnifica. Next base: position 1,138,128 of record JAKWBJ010000187.1, on the reverse strand, counting down.
GTATATGTATGTATGCATGTGTGAATAATATACTCATATGTAAAACTTAATTAAAATACTTCTATTGCATTTGCTCTCTTATACCGTGTATTATATTGTATTATCCTCTTAATACAACTATAAAGACATGATACTAAAAGATACTCGTATCTAAACTTAAGTGCAAAATAACATTTTCATTTAAAAGTTCTCTAATAATGCTTTAGTCGTCAGTAATGAATGAAATAAGATTTAAACTTAACCTTTTATGAAAATTCTATTTATTTTTGTCTGACCTATTATTGTGTCCACATATATTAAACAAACTTGTGCCGGTAATGAAATAAGGAAGAAGATCTTCTGAAATATAAAACTCTTTAATTAAATCTTTTGATTTAAAAAAATTTAAAAAAGAAAAAATAATAATATTGCCCTTAAACATGTCGTATGAGAGGTGTAGTCGGCCAAATTCGACTTTATGAGACCCTAATTCACAATATATTTTAAGAAACGCTTATAGCGTAGACAGACGACATACAGCCTTAATCTACATTAGCAGACTTAATGCAAATGAATTTGTGAATTATCCCCATCTTACTTTGATGTAAATGCACAAAACCAAACTGCATTTAAACTACATTTGGCTTATTCGATATGGTAATACTGTGAATAATCAACTAAATTGTTTACTAATGTGAATGTTTAATTGAAAAAATTAAAATTGAAAAAAGTAATATCAGTTTTTTCTTAAAATAGGTAGTGAATTTTTCACCAACAGCACAGCCGCTTATCATACTTTCTATCTTCTGTCCATTTGATCCAGGCATAAATGCCAAAAAAATTGTTGACAAATAAACAGCTGTTTACTTAATGCAAAAACTGTCGTGGATCAGGGTAAACTTTGAATTTGCATCAGTTAGCCTTTAATGCACATAAACGCATTCGCCTCGGTAATGATTTTAATTCGGGTAAGTGAGGGTGGTTCCAAAGAACTGTTTTCATTAACACAAACATCTATGATAATGTGTGGTAAAGGTTAGGTTATGTGGGTCGCTCGCGATTTGCGAGTTCACTCAATAGCCCTTTGGCCCATTGTGCTGTCTTTTATAGAACAAACCCGTAAAAGAGGCCAAGAGAGAGTGACACATTACAAAGACAGTCCGGATCCTGAAATTGGCATGCATCTAGGTGCTTTAGTCTAAGTTCCCATAGAGCGGGGCAGTCACAGAGAAGGTACTGTACCGATTCCTCTTCCTCCTCATTTGACAGCCCCCGGTAATTATGCTCGCAAGAAACCCAATCGATGCCCTTTCAAACATAAGAAGAGACTTAGTTCACCACTTTGAAAGAGAAGGTCCACTTGTGCTTTATTATGCTCAGTGCTTGACAGCGCCCCTAGAAGCATGGTGTAGGGTATAAGAATACCGAAAATATTGTAAAGATATGACAAATAGAAAAACTTTTTCGAAATATAAGAAGCAAATTAACTTCTTACATACATACTTATATTGAACATTAAATGAGCAGTAAAAGGACATTAGATGAGCAGTAAAAGGACAATTTCTTTCACCTTAAGAAAAATTAAATTAAAACTAAAATTTTTGATTATTTTGCGCAAAATCAACTCTTCATTGTACGTAAAATAATCACTAGAGTTGGATTGTTTAAGCACAATCAAACGAAAAAAAGGCCACATGACTTACGTAATACTCTAAAGTCACACAACACACTACAGAAAGCATACTTTCTTTAGCCACAACGAAAGTTTTCCCTGTGACTTATAATATAAATGGATTCGAATTAAATGCCTATAATCAATACTCCCTTATTCCTCCTTCCTATAATAATTTTTTAATAGCAGCACAAGGCATTGTATGAGTAGGGATCATCCCTTAAGTACTGGACTTAATAAATATATATATTTTTCTCGACTTACGGCAATTATACTAAGTGATGCAGGGTATCACATATTATAATAATGCCTTCAGTTCAATTAGACGTGATTTAATTTAACGCCAAAGTTGCAACGCAACCATCCAGCCTTATGAGTGACAATGTTTTCGATTAGTGGTGAACCACCATAACGCCGCGACGTATCAAAATAATGTTGGTTGTTTCGACTATAGTTACGGTTATAGCGTTATGTTAGCGGAACTTTACTTTCTTACTAGTTTTTTATATACCTTTTTTGCGACTGGTAAAGATGAGGTAAATGCATCTATGATTAGGGGAGGATAAACAGAGGGAGTGCTGTTCATAAAAAGACACAGGAAAGAATGCTACTTGCATGAATATTGTGAGTTGAAAACGAATTCAACGAAACATATGTATGACTTTCGCACTTGAATGCTTCATTCGACACAAAATGTGCCAGTTCCAACAAATCCGATTATTATATTAATGCTTCGAACTTCAAAAACATCAAATTACCTAAGATCAAATTACCTGTTTACAGATAAAGATGAAATGTCAATAACACCTCGTTTATCGGTCAAGACACAACTTTGGCTCTTGCCTACATTAAAATTAGCCCTATTCGCACCACCACACTTGAAAATTTCTCCTTAGATTGATAACAATCTGTAACAACTCGTTTTGTGCAATTTTTGAGAAATCTTTACAAGGTGGCAGTTGACAATGCTTTTTTCACTCGTTTCAGGAATTGATGTTATATAAGCTACATTTCAAAATAAAAGAAAAATGCACCGGTATATACAGGAGGTATTGCGAAAAAATAAGTTTTTATTACAAAATTTAGTGAACAGTATGTTATGATGAAATAGAAAACTTTGCACGACACTTTAGGAAGACATAAAAAAATCATCATTGATTTTTTCGAACAATTGTCGCAATAATCGTGCAAAACAATTATGAAGGTCAATCGGAAATAATTTTTTTTTTTTTTTTTTTTGAATTTTAAGGTAATTTCGGAATATCGAATTCGGCGTCCTGGATTTTCGGCACATGCAAACCCCGAAATAAATTTGTTGAAACAAATTTGGAAATTTTTCTATAACTTTTCATGTCAACTATATATTCGCTATTTCGATTTTATAAACAGACTAACTCACATTTTAATTATTATCTTAACCATTATCTTATGTTAGTTATAGTTTTTATTTCTTTTTCTATTTGATTCCCATCAGGTTCAAGCCCAAACATTTAAGGCAGCATATAGTTCCTGCCAGAAACGCACCCTATACAATTTCAAACAAGCGCTCAATAATTTGTATATATATTTTTACCTTTTAAAAACGTTTATTTATGAGTTTGTAGATTGGAGTTAAAATAAAAGAAATATTGTGTTTGGTTTTTAATTAAAATCCTTTATTTAACACAGTTTTGTTTCCACTGCTTGTAATCTTTTCACGAGCAATAATAATTACTATTCTTAATTACTCTTTCTGTTTACAACTTTATAGACAACAAAAATTACTCGACATATCTTTCGACCAAAAGGTCTTCCAACCCGATTGTTCTTACAACTTACTTTCGATCACAATCTTTCCAACCAGAGGTTATCCACACTCAACTCTCTTTACTGAGTTTGTTTCAACTAAAGTGGACTTTACTTCACGACTCACTTTACGAGTTTACACCAATACACTCTCTTCACTCTGAGTTTACACATAAACTGTCTGCTATCCGCATCGATGTGCGTTAGACATATATGGCTGAGTAAACAATACTACGAAAGCTCCCGAACCTCTCGATATTTCAGGTAGATTCCATTTCTTTCCTTTACTTTCTTTTAAGTTCTTATGAAGCCATACGGAATTAAACATCTATATCTTTCAGTTCTTGTTGTTTTGTTGTTGTTTCGTATTTGTTTTCTTTTCTGCCTGTTTTGTTGTTGCCGTTTATTTTTATTTGCTACATTTCTGCTTATGTTGTTGTCGGCTTGGTCAACGTATAGTTGTTTTTGCAGCTTTTTTTTAAGCCATGTAATAGACGACAGTGGTTCACAAACCTGATTTTCGTAACAATATGTTTATAGATATGTAACATTTACCCGGTGTGTTTTGTACAATACTTGCTTATCTAATCTTTTCCGGTTTTGCATTATGTGGATGGTCAATTAAAATTCTTTACTTATAAAATATTCCGTATTTAGTATGAATGGAAGGCGCCACGCCCACTTATTTAAACTCATCCAGTTATTGACCGCTGATGTGTATTAATACTAAAGTTTGCAAGGTAAACAAAAATTAATGTTTACTATGTATGGGTGAAACCAAGCCCCTGTGTGGAGGTACCATGCCCACTTACCCGATTCCGCCACTTTTTGACTGATGATTTGTATGACTATAAGCAATTTGAACGAAATTTAAAGACTCTTACTGTTACCATTTTAAGGATATAGACATATAAATATTTATTTTGTATGGGCGTGGCACCGCGCAGTTTATAAAGTTTATAATTACATATAATTATATATAAGAAATGTATACGGTGGACAATTTAAAAGTTTAAATTTAAAAATGCAATAAAACAAAAATGGTTTCACATTTTGCCAAATTTATTTTCTTGTTGTGGAGTACAAATGTTATTTCATTTACATGGCTGCCACGACTGGCCTTACAGTACCCCATTAGATCGGACCAATTGTCGAGGACTTTTTCGAATGTATGTAGTCGTATCTCAGCAATGGCATCACGAATGTTGGTCTTCAAATGCTTAATTGTCTCTAGTTTGTCGGCATAACACATGTCTTTAACAGCGCTCCATAGAAAATAGTCCAACGGTTAATTAAACGGCCATCAAACGTTTGAAGCAATAAATCGATTGTGGCATGAGATGTGTGGCAGGTTGTACATGTTGAAACCAAACATCGTTCACATCCATACCATGAAGAGCGGGCACAAAAAAATCGGTTATCATGGTGAGATAGGTGTCTCCATATGAAATATGGTCCAAGGATGCTTCCGCTTCACAAGCCGCACCAAACAGTCATTCGTAATAGGTGCATTAGCTTCTGTAAGACCACGTTTTATACAAAACTGGAGTAATCATTCTCGCGTTGCTGGGAGCCTTTGTGTTGTACCTGCTTTTTGACTGATGTGGATAGATAATGAAAGCTTTAACTGTTACCGGTCTCTACACATGCGAAATTCTATATTTCCATTAATAATGGTTTGTATTGACTGCCAAGTTATTTATGCTAAATTTAGAAACTTCAACTTTAATCATCTTCAAGATATACAAAAATCATTTTTTAGTTTGTATGGGAGGTACCATTGCCAACTTATTCAATATCGCCCATATTTCCACTGATGATGTGTATTAACTACTAAGTTATTTAGACTAAATTCTGAACCTTTTACTGTAACCGTTCCAAAGATATACAAAAATCATTATTTACTTTGTATTAGAGGTGCTACTCCCACTTATCCAATTCGGCCCAATTTTTGACTGATAGTGTGTATTGACCACAAATTTATTTCGGCCAAATTTAGGGACCCTTACTATTACCGTTTTAAAGATATAGACATATAAAAAAAATTTATATGGGCGTGGTACCGCCCAGTTGAACAATAGTGAAGTCACACACCAAGTCAAAGCTTTTTACATATGTTTTTTATATACACAGTCTTAAAAATGTTTTCTAACTCACACAAAGTTTTATGCTGTAACAAATTTAAGTTTCAAGTAAAACTTATGCAATACCAATGGACCTATAAAAACCCCATATACATAAGAACCTTGGTATTGATGTCACCTTTCGTTCAAGGGCTTACAAAATAAAATCGGTTGGCAAATTTCAGAGAATATAAATTACAACAAATTTTATAGTTCTCTTTTATATATATAGATAAGATATAAGATGAAATATGAGATAAGATAAGATATAAGACAAAACGCGATTTTTAAATCCCAAGATTTTTGGAGTTAAAATTTCAAAATCTCGTAAATCCCGAGACCGGGAATTCCTGATTGGCATCCCTAAAAGCGTGCGACTAAATTGGCGTTTACCACATAGATAATGTTGGATTTCTTTCTCGCTTGTAGTCAAAGTCTAGCTGTTTGTTAATACAATTAGAGATGAAAATAAAAAGGGCCTTGTCGATTGTTCACGGACAGGATTTCGAAGTCAATAATATCTAAGATTTTATCTTTTACGTCGCCGTTAACGGACTTTCAAACCACATTTATATAATTTGTTGTCCGAGAGTTTTGTACCCATCGTCCGAAAAGTTTCATGGAAGAAATTTAGAAATATCTTTAAAGGAAGGTAGTTAACAGAATCAATAGTGTTAAATAAAATAATATCTTAAAGACGCTGTTTACAACGATTATAACAATTGGATATTATCATACATTACCAACATACAATATTTACAATGAATTTACATACTGTTACGAAAATAAGATTGGGAACCTCTGCGTTTATTACTTCGCTAAAATAAATAAACAAAAGTTGCAAGAACAAATATACATGATGTTTATAAATAGCCAGAATCGACAACAACAAACATTACTAGCAGAGATAAAGTAAATAAAAATAACACAGCAACAACAACAACAAACTAACAGCAAAGAAAACAAGTAAAAGAATAAACAAGCAACAACAAATACTAAGAGCCGAAAGAGGTAGATGTTCACATACGCATGGCTACAAAAGAACTAAAAAGAAATTAAAAGAAAGACATGGAATCTACCTGAAATATCAAGAGGTTCGAGAGCTTCGAGAGCTTTCGATGTGTTGTTTACTCAGCCATATAAAAAGCACATCGATGCGAACAGCAGTCAGTTTATGTGTCGTAAACTCAGCGAGTGCAGTTTTAAGTAAAGTTAACTCAGGGAACGAGTTTTGAAGTCAACGTAAAGAGTTTAGAGTGTTTTATCTCTGGTCGAAGAGCATTTAAGTTGTAATCGAACATAAGTTATAACTACGAGTAATTGTTGTTGTTTACAAACTTGTAAGCAGACAGAGTAATTAAGAATAGAAAATTGTTACTGCTTGTAAAAAGGTTACAAGCAGTGGTGCACAAAATTGTGTTGAATAAAAGATTTTTAATTAAAAACCAAACACAAGTTTTATTTTATTTTAACTACAATCTACGAACTCATAAAAACTAGAGCTGCAAAACTATCGATAGTCGGCCCACTCGATAAGTTGCGAAAAAATATCAATACTATCGGATTCTTTTAAGTGCTGCTAGTGGCAATAATATTAGAATTTAAGTGAAAGGGAAAGAATAAGACAAAACGCGATTTTTAAATCCCAAGATTTTTGGAGTTAAAATTTCAAAATCTCGTAAATCCCGAGACCGGGAATTCCTGATTGGCATCCCTAAAAGCGTGCGACTAAATTGGCGTTTACCACATAGATAATGTTGGATTTCTTTCTCGCTTGTAGTCAAAGTCTAGCTGTTTGTTAATACAATTAGAGATGAAAATAAAAAGGGCCTTGTCGATTGTTCACGGACAGGATTTCGAAGTCAATAATATCTAAGATTTTATCTTTTACGTCGCCGTTAACGGACTTTCAAACCACATTTATATAATTTGTTGTCCGAGAGTTTTGTACCCATCGTCCGAAAAGTTTCATGGAAGAAATTTAGAAATATCTTTAAAGGAAGGTAGTTAACAGAATCAATAGTGTTAAATAAAATAATATCTTAAAGACGCTGTTTACAACGATTATAACAATTGGATATTATCATACATTACCAACATACAATATTTACAATGAATTTACATACTGTTACGAAAATAAGATTGGGAACCTCTGCGTTTATTACTTCGCTAAAATAAATAAACAAAAGTTGCAAGAACAAATATACATGATGTTTATAAATAGCCAGAATCGACAACAACAAACATTACTAGCAGAGATAAAGTAAATAAAAATAACACAGCAACAACAACAACAAACTAACAGCAAAGAAAACAAGTAAAAGAATAAACAAGCAACAACAAATACTAAGAGCCGAAAGAGGTAGATGTTCACATACGCATGGCTACAAAAGAACTAAAAAGAAATTAAAAGAAAGACATGGAATCTACCTGAAATATCAAGAGGTTCGAGAGCTTCGAGAGCTTTCGATGTGTTGTTTACTCAGCCATATAAAAAGCACATCGATGCGAACAGCAGTCAGTTTATGTGTCGTAAACTCAGCGAGTGCAGTTTTAAGTAAAGTTAACTCAGGGAACGAGTTTTGAAGTCAACGTAAAGAGTTTAGAGTGTTTTATCTCTGGTCGAAGAGCATTTAAGTTGTAATCGAACATAAGTTATAACTACGAGTAATTGTTGTTGTTTACAAACTTGTAAGCAGACAGAGTAATTAAGAATAGAAAATTGTTACTGCTTGTAAAAAGGTTACAAGCAGTGGTGCACAAAATTGTGTTGAATAAAAGATTTTTAATTAAAAACCAAACACAAGTTTTATTTTATTTTAACTACAATCTACGAACTCATAAAAACTAGAGCTGCAAAACTATCGATAGTCGGCCCACTCGATAAGTTGCGAAAAAATATCAATACTATCGGATTCTTTTAAGTGCTGCTAGTGGCAATAATATTAGAATTTAAGTGAAAGGGAAAGAATAATAATAAATATACAGTGTTGAAACAAAAAATAGGGACACTTTATTTTTTTCCAGTATGTAATAAGATTTTATATATTGAAGTTTTTTGTTGGGAGATTAATCCTTATATATAGTGAAAATTATTCAAACCAGGAAGTGCTCCAGACTTAAGTAATCAATAAAAGCCAATGAAAGAAAACTGCAGAGACTATGGGAAGATTGTGTAGAACAATTGTCAACTTTTAATTCGTATATCAAAGATTAATCTCTTCAAGTCATCAAAAAGCCTCAAAAATTAACTTATTTTCCTGTTTCATGTCGCACAATAAGGAAAAAAAACTTACGGAAGGTAGACTCATGGTAAGTGTCCTCGAAATGTATAATTTCTCAGCAAACGGAAGCAGCACCTGCACCGTAATTGTTAGAACAATATGCTATGGTCTGACGAAATGAATATTACTAACTTGATCAAAAAGTTCTCGGAATAACCTCTGTGTGGAGGTTTCATCGCTCCGATTTTATTATTATTTTTATTATTTTATTCCGGGAACTTTTTGATCAAGGTAGTAATTTGTTTGGGTCAAATGCAAAATCATATGTACGAACATATATTAGCTATAATTCATACTGTTACGTTTCAACCTTTTTAGAACGTTTGAGTTCGTTTTAATTGCGTTGAAATAAAATAAACTCCAAGTTTGTTGTTGTTCTACACTTTCTCTTTTATACACTTTGTCTTAATACAGCAAGTTGATATTCGCTTATACAACACTTTTTACTTACGCCTAAACAGACTTTACTTTATGACAGCCAAATGATAACTAACTCACCAACCGCAATGCGCCATCTTTTATAGCATTCCATAATTAGTTTCATATGTTCTAGTACAAACTCAAATCTTCGAGTTATGTACGTTAATTCAAATGGTGTAAAAGTATAATACACAAAAAGGAATCGAACTGGCAACACCGTTACCCATGCAGATGGTAACACTCTTAATTAGTACAGGTAATTATGCCGATTATTAAGCTTTGAGACAAGCCAATAATGTGATGAATTTTCTCTTCAGCATTTTCATTTTCGTAACAATACTTTACTTGAGTTTAATAAATAGAAATTTAAGAAACTGTTAAACTGTGTCCCTATGTGACTACAAAAGTTTACAGACGACTAACAACCTGCATCGAACAAATTTTTGCAAATGTGACTTTGACTACATTTAGTCTCCGTATTTACTCTTAGAATTTGGCGATAGTATCGATAGTGAAAAAAAACTATCGATGGTTAGCCAAAAACAACTATCGATTGTTTCGTACTATCGATTGTTTCGCAGCTCTAATAAAAACACGTTTTTAAAAAGGTAAAAACGTAACAATATGTATGTATGTACATTTATTCATAACGTATGTACTCGTGTATTAAACGTAAAACAAATGAGAGAAACTGAAATATTTTTATTTTTTACATTCGGGGTATCCACAAAGTGTGCTATCGTGTCATATTGTCATAATGTTTAAATATCTTAAGATGGTCTAAAAATATTGTTGTTATTGTTTAAACAAAAAGTGTTTTAAAATAATACGAGGGAGGATTGATATTGAAGCTACCTAAGTAGGAAAAAACTTTTTTTTTCAAAACACATTCACTTTTCAACATAGTCTCCATTTAGCTCAATACACTTAGTAAGACGATTTCCCAACTTTTTTGTACCATCTGAATAATACGATTTTGGGAACTCCTCAAAATGCGCATTAGTTTCGGTAATCACTACTTCGTTTGAGATGAATCTTTTTCCTGCGAGCCACTTTTTCAAGTTTGGAAACAGGAAAAAGTCACTAGGGGCTAAATCTGGACTATAAAGTGGATGATCAACCAATTCGAAGTGGATTTTTCGTAGCTTTAGCATCGTATCTAATGCTGTGTGAACCGGTGCGTTGTCTTGAAGAAAGAGCACTTTTTTCTTGTTTAAATGTGGTCGTTTTTCCTTGATTGCATCAACCAATTGATCCAATAATGCACGATAATACTCTCCTGTGATTGTGGATTCCTTTTTAAGATAATTGATGAGCAATATTCTATGTGCATCCCAAACAACAGTGGCCATAACCTTGCCAGCCGATTTCGCTGTCTTCGCCTTCTTCGGGGAACTTCCAGCAGCTTCCACCCATTGCTTCGATTGATTTTTGGTTTCAGGTGTGTAGTGGTTTCATCAACAGTTATTAATCTACGCCAAAAATCAGCAGCATTATGCTTTATCATGTCCAAACATCGCTGTGAAGTGATCTGTCGAACTCGTTTTTGTTCAACACTGAGCATACGCGGCACCCATCTTGCCGATAGCTTTTTCATATGCAAATGTTCATGCAAAATGTTGAACACACGTTCATATGATATGTTTACTATTTCAGCAATCTCACGTATTTTGATCCGGCGATCATTCATAACCATATCGAGGATATTCTTGATATTTTCTTCAGTAACCTGGATTTCCTGTTGATGGTATTGTTGCAGTGCTTGTTAGGCCTCATTCAAATTCAGTAATCCAATATTTTACCATATAATCTGACAGAGCAGATTCGCCGTAATGTTTATCAAGCTTTTCTTTTGTCTCTTTCGCCGTTTTGCCTTTCAAATAATAGTGTTTAATCACTACACGAAATTCACTTTTTTCCATTTTCCAAGAAACATAAAAGTTGCTTACTTCAAACGACTACAACAAATAAGCTAATCGCTGAATTTGGCTAAAATTTTAACAGCTGACGTTAGACAGATCGTAATTTCTAAGAAAGAAAAAGTTTTTGTGTTTGTGCTGCCATCTAGCGCTAGGTAGCTTCAATGTAAATCCGCCCTTGTACAACTTTCTATGGCATGTTTTTTGAGCTGTCGTATTAAAAAAATAAAAAATAAAAAAAATAAAAAGATCATCTTTTAAAAAGAACAATATTTTTGCGTCATGACTGGACGTATCACTATTTGTTTTAGCCGCAGCTTCTATTCGCACACTGCTTGTTTTACTTATAGATTCAAAATAGCACCACCATATTAAAAAAGGGATGTTCACAACAGTCATATTTTATCATGCTATTATTATAGGTTATACGATTTTATGACACTGTGTGAATCCTCCAATTGAAAATACCTTTTTACTTATGTAAATGAAATAATTTTAATTGTAAAAATTCCAAGAAAACATAACGAATGAAAGGAAATCGTAGTCACATTATGTGGAACGCTATTAAGTAAGGGAAAATAAATGTAATCGATAATTTTCTTAGTTTATAGTCATTTTTAATAAGTTTTAGCTTTAATAAATTACCATATAGTGCTATAATTATGCTCATAACTTTAACTAAAATAGACTTGTTTGAATTCATTATAGTAACGCAGGAATATGCATCATCTAAGGACAATCCCTGGTTCTATTGTTGGATAATAGCCGCAATTGTATCGTCATGTTACGCATACACATGGGACATAAAGTTTGATTGGGGCTTATTTGATGCGAAAGCAGGCGATAATACCTTTTTAAGAGAGGAAATTGTCTACTCATCCACGGTAAGTACACTGTTTATGACATTTATTTAAGAGCAAAAATACACAAATATTTAATGCGATGATAACAACCAAAACACACAAGAGACTAAGAAAACTTAATTTTACAATTCGTCTAGATTTTATTAGCAATTATATATTCTGGTTTTTTATTATGCTAAATTATCGTATTAACACGATATAATGTTTGCTTTCAATAAAATATGTACAGAGGTGGTAGGAGAATAAGACACGTGACATACTAAATAATGAACATTTTATAGAATCCTTAAGTATTACGTGGTACGTATGTATGTGTATATTTGCATACATACATTGTACGTAATGGCGTGTAATAAAACGTTGATTTTTTCTGTCACGATTTAATACATATAAATGTTATGTTGCGCGAGAATTAAAATTTATGCACGGGATCCTTTTTATTTATTTATTTTAAATTTAAATATAATTCTCTCTCTCTCACTCTCTCTCTTTAGCGCAAATTCTCCACAGGATGTAGGCGTATCACAATTGTATGATACTAGCTGAAACCCGGCGTGCCTCACTACTCTTATACTTATAAGTTATTATCTTATTACCTTAATCCCCATATTAGTCCCTTCCGGTTCAAATTTAAACATTTAAGAAAGCCTATAGTTCCTTCAAGAAAGACTCTATAGAAACTGCTGCTTATCTGTATACAGCCTTCAAATTCCCGTTTATCCATTCTTTCCCGCTTTGTGGCTGATGTGGATAAATAACGAAGTTTAATTGTTGTTTTTCACATACATATAAAAAATTACTTATTTAGTATGAATTGGAGTTGCCACGCCCATTTATCCAATTTAGTGTGTATTATCTAAGAAGTTGTTTAAGGCAAATTAAGAATCTTCTACCATTAGCGCTCTCAAGGTATACAAAAATCAATATTTACTTTGTATGGGAGGTACCATGCCTACTTGTCCAATTCCGCTCACTTTTTGACCGGACTATGATTGACTATCAAGACATTTAGACCAAATTCAGAAACTATAGCTTTAATCATTCTCAAAATAGAAAAAAATCAATATTTACTTTGACCGATGATTTTTTCGATCAAGAAGAAAATTCGTTCAATTTTGGAGATTCCTACTGTTACCATTTTGAATATATAGACAATTAAATATTCACTGTGTACGGGCGTGGTACCGCCCAGTTGAAATTTTGGAAATTTATATATGTAGCTTATAGCTATTTCCAGACATACAAAGAGGTACTGTAAAAATTGTAAGAAAATCGGTTCAGCCTATAAGGCACAAGCAACATACATACATACAAACACACAATCATTTTTATGTCTGTGGCTTTGTGCTAAATGGTAAAATATGTACTATTGAGAAAATTGTAATTAAAGTTTTATTTTATGTATGAGTTCATAGTAACGTTAGCTAGCAAAGTCATTATAAAGCTGTTCTCGGTTGAATTAGATATTGGCTGTTAACAAAATAAAAGAAAATAATTCTAATTCAACGACTAACTCGACACAGCAAAAAATTTTGACATTGCCCTTTTAGCAGCAAGCCATAGATATTTACAGTCACTCAAAAAACCGTCTCAATGCTTATCTAGTGTTAACAAATATAGGTACAACAATAAAGCTAAAGACCCAATCATTATGATTTTTGATCTAAGTGCTTATTGGATTTTTATTTACAACTACAATTAAATATCTTTGTTGTAATATGTACTGTTATGAGTGACTGTATATAAGATTCCACTTACATATATATACTAAAATATAATGTTTATAAGATATTATGTATAATATGTGCAAACTGTTTCCTGTTCTTCGCAAGACGGATCAGTTCACCTATTGATCGAATGTTAGTCCAAGCTCTAATATTTCATAAACAGGGCATCTGCTTTCGTCCAATTCTACGCCTACCCTTTATTTCTCCTTTTAGTATAAGAAAAAGCAATTCATACTGTTCTCCTCTAATGAATTGGCCAAAATATGAAGTTTTACGGACTTCGACAGTATGAAATAGTTGTTCAGTCTCAATATTTTATAATTAATTACAAAATCCGAATTAAAGTAAGCCACGCACATAGATATTTATAGAAAGACACACATTTCACTGAATTATTGTTCATAGTAAGTTGTACCATTTAGACCATTCATGCTGCTGTATTTCTGAATTTTGTTTTACCTTTTTAAAAACGCGTTTTTATGAGTTCGTAGATTTTTACAGGCAATAACAATTTTTAATCTTAATTACTCTGTCTGTTTACAAATTTGTAAACAACAACAATTACTCGGCAGATCTTTCTTCCTAAAGATCCTCCAACCCGATCGTAGTTATAACTTAGGTTCGATCACAATCTTTGCAACCAGAGGTTATCCACACTTAACTCTCTTTACTGAGTTAGCTCTAACAAAACTGGTTTTTACTTCACTACCAGCTTCAAGAGTTTACTCCTTATAAACTTTCTTCACACCAATAGCACATTCGCTAAGTTAACTTTACTTAAACTGCACTCGCTGAGTTTACGACACATAAACTGATTGTTGTTCGCATCGATGTGCCTTTTATATGGCTGAGTAAACAACACATCGAAAGCTCTCGAACCTCCCGATATTTCAAGTAGATTCCATTTCTTTCTTTTAATTTCTTTTTAGTTCTTATGTAGCCATGCGTATGTGAACATCTACCTCTTTCAGCTCTTAGTATTTGTTGTTGTTTGTTTATTGTCTGTTACTTGTTTTCTTTGCTGCTTAATTATTGTTGTTGCCGTGTTATTTTTATTTACTTTATCTCCGCTATGGTTGTTGTTGTTGTAAATTTTGTTATTTGTAAACAGCACGTATAGTTGTTCTAGCAGATTTTGTTTATTTATTTTAGCGACGTAATACACGCTGTGGTGCCCAACGTTATTTTCGTAACAATATGTTGTTAATGAACTTGCCGTTAACTTGTATAGCCTTTTGTACCTCATACAACGCTTAAACGAATATGGCTTCTGCGTACAAATTGAAAAGTAATGGTGAAAGGATACAGTCTTTTTGCACTCCTCTTTTGATACCAATAATGTTTCTAACATGAGCGTCCTTCTGATCTATATCCAAACTCTGCAGTACTTCCATCAATTTATCAAGCTTAACTTAATCGAGTCCTTCTCATAGTTTACGAATCATAGAAAAACGTCTTTATGCACATCAATAAAATTCTGTACAAGATTTAGGATGCAAAATAGTCCTTCAGAAGTAACAGTTCCTGATTTAAAACCATATTGGGTTCTGTCCATATGTAATTCGCATCTGTTGTAAATGCGATTTTGAACTATGCTCAGAAAAGCTTTGAGGGCGTGGCTCATGAGGATTATAAGTCGATAGTCGTTACAAGACTTGCGGTCATTCTTATTTGGGACTGTTATAAAAGTAGTTTGTGACCACGTGGAAGGGATGTGCCAGTGTTGTAGATTTGATTAAATATTCTTACAAGGACATTGAAATTATAATCATCTATTCATTTAATTATTTCTGCAGGACCAGGAATTTTTTGTTTTAAATTTTCTAACCACTTAGACTATCCCCGAAGGTTATGGCACAAGCTCTTCTTTCACTAGCACTAAAAGAGTTTGAAAGTAGTTATCATTAATTTTTGCTCGTTTTTGTCTTTTAGGATTCGATCGTTATTGACACTTACAATGTGCTTCCGTTTGGTTCCGCAAAGTTCCTTTAGTTTTTCTATGAAGGATGAAGTCATCGTGTTACCTTTGCCCTGTTCGTTTTCTTCACATTGTTTGCTAGACGGTATTTGGACTTTATCAATCTGTTAACAAATGGGTATTATGTAGGGTTTTTATTTTTGTATTTCTGTCTTTCAACCATTAATCTAATAGGTCATCCAAGACAGCTTAGGTTTATGTTTTATTACGCCAAGCGTCAATTCGATATTTCTGTTTGTACTATTGTTGTTTGTTTGTACATTATATCAATGTTCATAATTGCATGATCGACGCCCCTAAGTGATTATTAACGTCAGACGATAATCGATTTTTAATTTCGGAATTTTGTAATTTATTGAGATTTAATTTACAACTGGTTTTCTGGCATTCAGACTTTGCAAGATTAAGTTTAATTCTTGGTGCCAATAATGTATGGTCACTTAGAACATCTGCACCAGGATATGTGGTGACTTTACGATTTCAAGGTGAAAACTGCTTGTTGATTAAAATAAAGTCTATTTGTAATAATATTGTTTTCATTATTCTGTGGAGATTTTTCAAGTATACAGGCTTCTTGGAGGAAGGCAAAACCATGTGCTCATTATCTTTAGGTTTTGTTTTTGACAAAACTAGACAAGCAGATCGCCTCGTTTATTTCTGAAACCTAGTCCATAGGAACCAATCGTTTCACCGACAAATACTCTATCTAATTTCGCATTAAAGTCTCCGATAATTAGATTTAAATCGTGTGGCTTGGTTAGTTTTAGCAATTCTTTAATTTCTTTATAGAAACTTTTATTTTCAATAACATACCTACTTCATTTCAAAAGACATATGAAACAGTGATGCTGTCTGCTGACAACTCACACTTAATTGTCTTTTATTATTTTTATTACATTTCTGCCTTACCGTAAAGTTCTGATTTACTTCCTAATTTCTTAAGAGTTGAGTGAGTTAAAGGTTTTTTATTTGTATTCTGTTGAAAGTATCAGACAGGCTAAATCGGCCATAATATCCTTTTCCTTTCATACTTAAAAATATTCGACGAATATTTATACATCTTTAAGTGGAATTTCAGCTTTAATTGAAATTCTTTATAATTTCAGTTATAGTGGACAAAATTAAAACTTAATCATAAGCTCAATTTGAAATTTTCTCAGAAATAAAGTAAGAGTGGAAAATAAAAAAATATATTTTTTTTATCTTATTCATCTGACGTTAATTAGTTGATGTATTTGTTTATTTTAATTTATTTATTACAATGAATAATGAAGAGATAAAAATCATTTTTGAAATGAAAAGGATTTTGAATTTTAAAATTCATTTTTATATCGCACATCGAAACCAAAAAGTTAATTTAAGGGTGGGCAAATTTGAGGTTAGGAAGTAAAATGGCTTAAAAACAAAATTTTTTTTTGGAGAAATTCAGTTTTATTCCTACCAATATAAAAAAGAAATATGGAAATTAATAATGGAATATGATGTCGGGCAAATGTCCATATAACCATATTTTGCAGCAAAGCTTCGCTTACCTCGTCAATGAGCCGAATTTCATCTTTTAGAGTGTCCGTTGTTTGTGGTTTGTTCACGTAAATTCGGTCTTTCAAATGGCGCCAGAGAAAATACGCCAGCGGAAGTCACAAGAACGAAGCAGCCAATTGTAATCACCAAAACGAGAAATTACGCGACTGGGAAATTTCTCATGCAATAATTGAATTGTTTGGCTGGCTGTGTGGCTTGTGGCGCCGTCCTGCTGAAACCAAAGTCACTGATGTCAACATTAGCTAATTGTGGCCATAAAAAATTGATTATCATGGTTTGATATCAGAATTCACGGTGACGGCGTTTCCTTGCTTATTTTCAAAGAAATACAGGCCGCCTAACCACAAACCGCACCATACGGTCACTTTCTTTGGATGTAATGGTTTTTCGAGGAATTTTTGTGGATTTTGTGAGCCCCATATGCGATAATTTTGCTTGTTTACATAATCGCCTTATTGAAAATGAGCGTCATCACTAAAATGATTTTGTTGAAAAATGCGTTGTTTTAGTTCAGTTTTTCAAACAGTAAATTTTGACAATTAAAATTCATTGTTCAAGAGTGTAGCGTTCCATAGTTAAAATTTCCCAACTTTTTACTAAATAAGTGTCAAATGTTGACAGCTCAATTCTTGACATTTCATCATTTGAGAGCCAATTTACTTCCTAACTACAAATTTGTCCACCTTGTATTTTATAAGTAACTAGCTAAAGCCCTGCCTGCTTCGCTACCCTCATCTTAATTATTATCTTAAATGTTATTTTGATATAGAAAAATAAATACTTACTTTGTATGGACGTGGAATTAATGATCATATTGATTTGTATATGATGTTTTTATAGACTTTAATTAATATTTGACTTAAGCCAATTTCATAATCGCGGACACATACACTAGTCAGAAAACGTCTGCGTACAAAACTATTATGTCCAAGATAATACAAAAAAATTACACAATAACAGCTCTTAAAATATAAAATTAAAATTTTTGTATTAAATCATGTTGCACAGTTTTAATAATTATTAAAATCCAGCAAATAAAATTAATTACAAAATTGTAAGATTGTGTTAAAAAAAAAAATATGCAGAAAAAGTCAACATACAAAAGTGTATGCATCCAAAAATTGTTTAGTGTTTAGTTGGACGGTCTGTTCTTTTGAGAATCACAGCCAATCTTTCTGCATGCAATAAACCAGTTTTGTGGTGACTTTCAGTGATATTTCCCACCATTCATTTGGCAAAACTTTTTTAATATAATTTTTGATATTATAACATGATGGAAAATTTTTTGTTCCAACAGATCCCATAAATAATCAATGCGATTGAGATCTGGAGACTGTGGTGTCATGCGCAAATGTTTTGGAACATTATATAGCATCTAAAGCTTTACAATATCGGCTGCGTTCTTAGAATCGTTATCTTATTCAAATAAAACATTGCTACCAAAAACCAATTTCGTTAAACTTTGCTCCCAGTCGACTTTAAGAATGTCTAGGTAAGCTCTCTTGGCCGCAGTGGACTCAATAACCAGCAAATTGTATACCCCGTTAGCCGGCACATACCCCTAACCATTACACCTCCACCACCAGGTATGACCTTGTCGCACATAATAGCTTTATGTAGTGCCGTGCCGGATTTTCTCCACACCAATTGACAACTTTTTATTGTAAAAATACAATATTTAGTCTCATTTAAAAATATAATCTTTTCCAAGATTTCTAATGGTTTATTTAACAGCTCTCTACTAAATAACATTCTTCTTTCACTCTTTTTAATGAAATAAAGGGTTTTTTACGTTCTACACGAACACGAAAACCGTTTCGGTTTAAGATATTTCTGAAATTATCATCACATATACTCCTGTTCAATTTTAAATTAATGCTTTCAGCCACTTTTGAGGCTTTTATTTTGGAATTCTGCTGCACAGGGTTGATGAGATGTATTTTTTCTCTTAAAATTAATTTTGCAGGATGCCGGAACGAGTTTTTGATACAAAGCTTTTAGTTACTTTCTAAAAGTTTTTTAGATAGAGAAAGGCATTTTCTCTACCTTTTCTGCAACTTCTTTTAAGGTTTTTTCTTGTTTTCTGAGAAAAATAATAAATTTTCTTTCGGTAGAACAAAAGTTTTTCTTTTTGAACCAATTGCAAAAAACAAATGTTAGTTCACAAATTGAAATTCATTTTCTTACAGCAAATACACAAATTTGACTAAAAATGCATCGAAATTAAAATTAAATTAAAAAATTAAAAAACAACAATTAATAGATTAATATTTTAAGTGTACGAAGAGTTTTTTTGAGCAAATAAATGCACTTTTTTTAATTATGATGCCTGGTAATGAAAATACTTTCTTTTCTAATACAAATTTTGGTTATAATATAATACAGGGATATAAGATATATTACGAGTACAATACCAGAAAGTTTAAGCTTTGTTGTCAATTCTTAGAAATACAGAGTTCTGAATGAAATAAAAACTTTTGTACGCAAACATATGTACATACTTAATTTAGGCATACAAATTTAATTTTTGCCTGTCTTTGAATTTATATAGAGAAATATTAAAGTATTTAGAAGAATATAAATATTGTACCATGTTCTATCAAAACCGTGGTGTATTAGTCGTAAATATAGTAGTGTGTAATATAGAAACTAGGGAGATCGGACCGTTATTATTCGACCGGTTTAAGCCGGTTTTTTGGTTTTGTCGAATACGGATTTTTCAAAATCTTTTTTCGAATACCGAATAAACCGGTTAATTTATCGTCGTTTAACTATTTGTATAAATTTAGTTATTATTTTCGTATATATGACAAGCTTGAACGTCTCACAAAGAACGTGAAAGCCAAGGTAGATCGAAAAAGATATGCACACTTGAGCAACAATAACTTTTTCTCATCTTCTGTAAATAAATATTGATTTCGATATATGAAGAACGATCAACTAGACTCATTAGAAGCGACTTCTTGGTAGGAAGGTGGGTGTCGTACCTAACATACCACAGTGACACACACTATTAAATACGTGGTGCATGAATTTACATTTAGAGCTGTTCGAAACCTAAGCAACTTTTCTTGTTGAATTGCCTCAAGGACTCGTATATTACTAATAGATTTATTCAAAGTAAAACATTTAATTCTTGTTATCTTAGGCATCTAAATTATAACTATAATAAAAACCTTTAATTTCATTCTCTACCAAGTTGTACGAACACAAAAACGAAATTAGCTCCTTAAGTAGCTGTTCGAAACTTAAGCAACTTTCAGTAATTTGTATAATAAGCTTTGTTTCTTGTGACCTCCGCACACCGTTTTGGCATAGTTTTTATGAGATTTGTTAGAATTATTGTTAGTATTGATTGCCACTTTAATTTTAAACCCTTCGTCAGCATCTGCTTATTTTTAAAACAACGTGGTACAGCTCTGTGCTTCAAGAATTAAGAACAATTTTATTTAAATAAAAGAACCGGTTAACCGGTTATTATTAAACGAAAACTGGTTTTTAGAAAGTTGCTACTTTCGAATTATTCGAAAACCGGTTTTTTAAAAAAGTCGAATTATCGATCTCCCTAATAGAAACGGTATTAGAACAAGTATCGTTTTTTACTATATGATGGTCAACTGGACATGGTTGGTATGTATAGAGACATTTTTGCACAAGTAAACAAATTTCAGTTGGTGATCAGGGTTGTTAGATCTTTTTTTCATTTAATTTAAGAAATCGCCAAATCTCCTTTTTTAGACTTAGACTTAGACTTATTGATATTAAAAAAAAATGTTTAAAAATAAACTTAAAAAAATTGTTATATTTCGCCAAAAGTGAAAAAAATTCCCCATAATAAAGCGTGTTTTTTATAGTTGGCATTATTTTTCAAGATGGCGACCAATTTAACAGCTGTCAAGTGATTTATTCTCAGTTTGGTTTGACAATTCATCATGAATAGACCCACACCTGAACAACGCTTGCAAATAGTGCAATTTTTGTTTTTCAGAAGTGAATTTTTTTTTTATTTTCAATTTTTTCAATTTTCATAAGCGAATTTTGTTTAGCGATGAAGCGCACTTCTGGTTGAATGGCTACGTCAACAAACAAAACTGCCGCATTTGGAGTGAAGGTAATCCTCAAGTGTATGTGGAAACACCGTTACATCCAGAAAAACTGACTGTTTGGTGCGCTTTATGGGCTGGTGGAATCACTGGTCCGTACTTTTTCAAAAACGATGGTGGCCAGAACGTTACAGTCAATGGTGATCGGTATAGAGCCATGATTAATAACTTTTTCATTCCTGAATTGAATAACCATGATGTCCAGGAGAAGTGGTTTCAACAAGACGGCGCAACATGTCACACAGTTCGTGCCACAATAGATTTATTAAAAGGCACGTTTGGTGACCGCCTAATTTCACGTTTTAGACCTGTGAAATGGCCTCCAAGATCTTGTGATTTAACACCACTAGACTACTTTCTGTGGGGCTATGTAAAGTCATTGGTCTATGCGGTAAAGCCACAAACGCTTGACCGTTTGGAAGACAACATTCGCCGTGTTATTGCCGATATACGGCCACAAATGTTGGAAAAAGTCATCGAAAATTGGACGTCCAGATTGGACTATATCCGCGCCAGCCGTGGCGATCATATGCCAGAAATCATATTTAAAATGTAATGCCACAAGATTATCTTTCGGATAAATAAAATCGAATAATCCATCGTTGTTTTATTGCAACTTAAAGTTTTATACCTCTATAAAAAACACCCGTTATATATTTTGTTAATTTTATTAATCAAAAATATTAGGAAATACAATGTACAATGTTTACTAAATGTGGTTTATAGTTATAGTATACTGAAAGCTAGAAAACTATAAAAAATTGTTTTTAGGACTGATATGAAATACATTTTGATATGAGTATGTAGTCTCATTATTGTTAAATATCTAAAACGCTGTACACTTTATCTTCGATATATATCTCATTGTGTTGTATGGAAATTAAATTACACTATGCGACAAAAGAGAACGAAGTCGAACTACCTGGAAAGTTATACTATTTTTCTAATAAACGCTATCGTATACAACAAGAGTCTTTTTTTGAAATTTTCGAAACACTTTAAAAATCTTTTAACCGGTTTTTCGTACCTTCTACAAATAACTTGGCTGATTATTATCCGATAGATTTGGAAAGAAGAGTAGTAGACTTTTTGAATACTGTTATACTCCATAGCCTTGAAGAATATGTGTGAATTTCTTGAGAAAACACATTAATTTTTTCCATATTTTTCAGGTTTAGACTTTTTCCAAACCTTTTATAAGCTTATTTCTGTGCCAGTTGTTGAAATTTGCTTGACATAAATAAACTGAAACGTAAAAATCTATTAGGTTCAGTTTCATATATGAAAAACCATAAATTCCTCTTTGCCGAGAACGCAACTGGAGGTTAGCTGCCATCTATAATCGACACATTAAAATAGACCATGTTCATAAATTTCATTCATAAAAATACAAAAATAACAACTTTAATTTTTCGCATTTTTTTTTTTTATCAAAAATAACAAAACCGCCAACTAATTCAATAATCGCCAAAAAGTCCCCATGTCGCCAAACCGAATATTAGGATGACAAATAACTTTTAAAATCACCACGTTTGCGAGAAATCGCGAGATCTGACAACCCTGTTGGTGATTGCAAACATGTACATATGTACATATGTAATCCAGTGTCTAATCAAAATAAGAAGAGATCTGTTCTTTTTTAAATATATATTTTTTTAACAATAGCTAAATCACTCATGTTCAAGAACTAGGTCTCCAATGTGTTAATATTAAAATTTGTAATTTATACTTGCTTGTTGCCAATTTTGTTAAGATAAAAATAAATAAGCAATTGCTTAATAAACATTAAACAAATATTCCAACACTCGTATAAGTTGTTTTGTTTTATTATTCTTAATAAATCTTCATCTGTATCCCCCCAAGGATATTATATTGTAACGTTTTAGCCTTTTTAAAACGTTTGGGTTCGCTAAATTGCGTTTAAAATAAAATAAATACCGTTTTCATTTTTCTTGTTTTACTGTTATCTTTTATTTACTACACGATAACTTTTATACAGTTTACAACAACTTAATATTCACTATACAGCACTTTCATTTCCGCTTTAACACGTCTTTATCTTACGACAGCCAAATGATAACTAACTGACGTGTAGGTAAAACAGCCCTTTATATACCTAACTGTCTGTCATTTTAAAAGGTTCAGGATATATCGACCATTTTCTATTTCCATATCCGCTAATTCAAATGTAACGTAAAGATATTCGATGTGGCAGTGCTGCCAACTTGATATATACCAAAATACCACAATGCAGAGTTGTATTTTTTGTTCGTAACAATATTTTCTAAGCCACCAACAAAATTTGGCCAAAATTAAAACTTTTTAATAATTTATCTTTTTAAGTTAAATGTCATGTAATATACATTTCTTGCTAATATACAAGTTATTAAAAAAAATTTAAATGACTTAAAGACACCCGAAAAATTACTGCTGATTTGTTGGAGAAAAATTTAATAAAAACAATTAAAAATTATTAAGAATTTTTTAATTATTCTTTTCTACTTGAAATAGAATATAAATTTTTTTACAGCTGGAAAAGTACTAAAAATCGTCAAATTTAATTAGGCTTAGATACTGTTTTAAAAGATTAAAGTTTTATTAGATCCACTCGAAATTACAGACCAACATAATCCAGTTGCTATCGTTTTTAAGAAATCTTCGAAGAAACTGTTATTATTCCGCAAGATATACGAGGGACATTTAGACAAAATTCTTCAAAATTCTTCTAACAATAAAAGCAACAAATCATTTGTTCACACACACACACATCATCATCAGCAAGAATAATGTTTAATATATTCTCGGTAATTTTGTCGTCAATATAAATTGAAAGCCTATATAATAGGTCTGTTTCTTTACCCTACATTGTGATACCGCCGGATTTCAGTCTTACCGAAAAGCGTTCCAGTACACAAAAATTGGGTGAATGGAAGCGATTTTGAGACAGTAAAAGCTTCTTCTTCCTGCACGAAATAACCCGTAGTTTTTTTTTTTTTTGAGATAGTTTGTGCAGGTAAACAACAGTCAGCTGTTTAAAAAATAAACAGAAATAAAGTAGAAAACAAATTTTTTTTACAAAATAAACAAAAAATTGTAAAGTTGAATTAAAAAAGGTTTAGAAACTTGTTATGAACAATTAAAAGTAAATTCTGGTTCATTATTTATTTAAAAACTGTTCTTTTTTGTTTAATTATTATGTACCTATAAGTCAAATTTGTGGTGTTTGTGTTTTATGTATGTACATTTGCAAGTTGTGTTCACAAAAGAGTTTCTAAAGTCTTTAAATAATATTTATAAACCAATATTGTTTTATTTTAATTAAGCGAAATAATGTAAATATTGAATTAATGTATATTGCGCCAGTTTTTATGTCAACTGAATTGTAAAAATATTGACGTTTTTTGGTGGTAAAAGTTGTGATGTTTTTGTCTCATATTGAGACAAATTGTTGTCTACTCTCATTTTACCGAACTTTACCCAAAAAGTAAAGAAACAGGTCTAAAAACGTGAATTGTCAGTAACAAATTCAGAAATTCCTTTAACAGTCAAATCTAAATACAGAAGTACATAACACGCGATAATTCGTCGGCAACTATCGTGCGCTTAAAAATTTACGAGAATGAAAAATCGCAAGTTACACAACTTAATTCTTTTATTGTCAGCTGATAACTGTCAAAAATAGATAACGCGTTAAAAAGTACAAGGTTAACCAACTTTCCGCCGCCTTTCATTCTTTTCTGTCACAAAATTCAGTATATTATCTCCACTGCACGAATTAATCGATTTACGCTTGAGCAACGTTGGGATTTATTGGAAATTTATTTCCAAAACGAAGACAACTGATTTTAAAAATCATCCATTCGGATGAAGCTCATTTTCATCTTGATGGGTACGTTAATAAGTAACATTGCCGTATTTGAGGCTCAGAAAACCCAAATGTGGTCTTACATAAGCCAATGCACCCATTACGATTGGCTGTTTAGTGCGGCTTGTGGAGCGGAGGCATTATTGGCCCAAATTTATTTGAAAATGAGGACGGGGCAACCATTACGGCTCTACATGGTATTGATGTGAACGATGTTTGGTTTTAACAGAATAGTACAACTTGCCACACATCTCATGTAACCATCGATTTATCGCGTCAAACGTTTGGTGGCTATTTAATTAGCCGAAATGGTGATGCCAGTTGGCCGCCAAGAAACTGCGACTTGACACCGTTGGATTATTTTCTGTGTGGCGACGTTAAAGACAAGCGTTATGCCGACAAACCAGAAACAATTGAGCATTTGAATATCAACAAAATGTTCTCGAAAATTGGTACGACAGAATGGGGTACTGTGAGGCCAGCCGCGGCAGCCATATGAATGAAATAATATTTCATTTCTAAACGAAACAATTGTATTTCACAACAAAAAAATAAATTTGGCAAAATTTAAAACCGGTTTTGTTTTATTGGATTTTTAAACGGATGAACCGATTTTCCTAAAATATTTCTAGTATCTGTCTGAATGCCTGGAAGGAACTATAGGCTATATAAAATTTAAAAATCCAATTGGGTGATGCCACGCCCATACAAAGTAAATATTCTTCTACATCTTCAAAACGGCAACAAAAGTATATATAAAGTAAATATTGATTTTAGAATATCTTGAGAACGGTTAAAGCTAAGTGTTTAGTATTTGATCCAAATAGCTTTATGGTCCATACAAATCACCAGCCAAAAAGTGGCCGCAAGTGGACAAGTAGGCGTGATGCGTCCCATACAAAGTAAATATTGATTTCTATATATCTTAAGAACGGTAATAGTAGAAGTTTTTCTAAATTAGGTTCAAACAAAGTCATGAACAACTGACATCATCAGTTAGTAACTTGGTAAATTGTATAAGTGGATGTGACGTTTTCCATTCATACTAAATATTGAATTTTGTATATGTAGAGAACGGCAACAATTAAACCACATTAGCCAAAAAGCGAACATTGCAGAAAGCACACTTAATAGAAGCTATCTATAGATATAAGCTTTATTCCTCTCTTTTCAAAATCTTTTAAGATTTTCAAAATCGGTTAACATTTGGCTAAGTTATTAACTTATAAGTGCATGAAGGTTCAAGAAACCGTTTTTTTTTTAAGCTGTTACGAAATTTCCAAAATATGATTTTTGTTGTGCTCGATAGCATCTTTAAAAAAATATTATCACTTCCTAAGTAATTCTATTTCATTCTATTTTGTGGCATAGTTTTTTTCTTGTACACTTTTTTTGACGCGTAAAAAATAGAGTAAATTAAGTTTTTCTTACATAACTTTAGTCGTTGTAAGAATTTAAATACACTCCTAAAAAATATAAAATGATTAAATTCAACGTATTTTAAAAGGCTGAAATAAAGACTTAATTCCAGAGAATAGGCCTGTATATATAGGGCTCTTTCTTTTGTCGCTCACAGTATGTATCTTATATATAAAAACGAATGTTTTTGTGTTTGTTTGAAGACTGCATTCAGCTAAACGACAGATTGTACAGTGTCTTTCTG
The DNA here is from genome assembly GCA_023159175.1 of Wohlfahrtia magnifica. Lineage (NCBI taxonomy): Eukaryota > Metazoa > Arthropoda > Insecta > Diptera > Sarcophagidae > Wohlfahrtia > Wohlfahrtia magnifica. Next base: position 1,111,205 of record JAKWBJ010000187.1, on the reverse strand, counting down.
GAATGAACTATAGGCTATCTCAAATGTGGATTGGAAAAATGGATTCGAACCGGAAGTGTACAAAAGGTGTAAAAAGTAAAAAATTTAATTAAAATAACATTTAAGAAAATAATTAACATGGACGTAGCGATGCACGCCAGCTTTTTACTAGTATGTAATAAAAGCTTTTAAAATAATTTAGTGGTTTTTTGTCGACGGTATATTTTCAGAGTTGGTGATTTTTAGCGGTTTTTTATATGGCATCTGGCGGTGTTTCATGACAAGTTTTTGCAAAGTTGATCATATCATTATAAAATATGTATGTAATTATTACTGGGTGTTCATCTCAAGAATAGCAGAATTATGATAGTACACAGAGCTTATTGTCATGGTTACCCCGCTCGTAACAATTACACCCAGAGAAAAAACAACAGAAGTTCAACAAAAACAACCTTACATCAGCAAGAAACAACTATGAAAACTAGCCAAGGTGGAAAATCGTAAATTTGACAACGTTCAACGTAATAGCAATTTAGATTTAAAATTAAAGAGAAAATGACTTTAATTTAAAATTGCTAGTACTTGTTTTTATATTGGCCAATCTAAAATCCAAAATTGGAATTCTTAATTCAAAAACCTGCAATGTTAAATTAAAACTGTTCTGCATTATTTCAGTGTATAAACATTTTTACATGAAAGTTAAAAATATTCAAATCAATATAGTACAACTTTCTTTAGAGGTGTAGAATCTTTGGATCGAGCACTTTAAACGTTGGATTATCAATTCAACTGTAGTAGTGAAGTTCCAAACCTTTTACTTGATTGTTTTTAATTCCAAATACAATAAGTTTTTTTTAAAAGCTTTATTCGAAATAAATAATTTACAAGACCAATTTTGGTATATATATCCTACCAAAATTGTATATACACAGAGTGACATAAAATATACCAAAATCCCACATTACAGTTTGGTTTATTTTGGAACATCCTGTCAATTTGGCAGCATTGCCAAATCGATTATCTTTACATTACATTTGAATTAATGGATATGAAAAAAGAAGATGGTCGATATTTCCGGAACCTTCCAATCTGTAGGCAATTAGGTATATAAATGTGCTGCTTTACCTATAAGTTAGTTAGTTATCGCTTGGCTGTCAGCAAATAAGTGTAAGTGTGGAAATAAAAGTGTTGCATAACCGAATATTAAGTGTTGTATTTAAAAGCGGAAATAAAAGTATTGTATAAACGAATATTAAGTGTTGTATTAAGACAAACAGTATAAAAGTTGTAGTGGAATAAATAAAAACTGTATAACAACAAAATAAAGCGGTGTTTATTTAAATTTAAACAATTTAAACGAACTCAAACGCTTTAAAAAGTTTAAAACGTAACAATATATATATATATATATATATATACGAGTATATATATGTAACATAAATTTAATCAAACAGTCCTGAAAGAGGAATTTAATTGAAAAAAATTAGATATGGTAGTTTATCAATATAAAATTTCAATTTTTTTATTGGATTATTAAGATTTCAGTATCACTGAAACTAATTTTTTTTTACAAAAATACAAAACTTTTATTTGACAGCTTTCAATTTTTATATATTTTGACTCCTGGTTTGTAATTTTATATTGTTTTACATACTTCCAATATTGTTCACTGTTGAATTAACGATGAAAAAATTGTACAATTTTGAATTCAACAACGATCCACTTCGATTTTGAAATGTGATTTTTCTCTCTGTGTAGAAAATGAATTAACAATGTTTTACAATTTAAAATAAATAATTAATTATCGCTGTTAGTACTGAAACATTTTCTATTGCTAATAAAACTGTAGCAATATTTTGTTCTACATTAAAAATAAATATGCATACATATGTACCTATGTATGTATATCTATATTTAATTGAATATCTTTTGACATAAATTTGTTTTTGTCCATTTTCTTTTGTAATTAACTTTTTGTATGTCGAAATACGAATAAATTATAAAAAATTTATTTTTTTTTGCCTCATAAGTTATGAGTTAGTTTATGAATAAGGCTTTAATATTTTACGCTTTAATTTAATTTAAATACAATTTTTTTTTTCGTATTTCAATTTTCCATTTTATTTATTTTCTTTTTCTCTTCTGTACAGGAATATTTTTATTTTAGTATTTAAGTTCCTTTTCCTTTTATATTCTTTTTTTTCGCATTTCATAAAGAGAATTTAAGAGTTTTTTATTCGGCGACTGAATTTTTTTCCGTGTTTTTTTCTTTTTCATTGTCAGTGGTTTTATTATTTTGGCATAATAGAGGATTTAATATTGCGTTTCGGTTGGACAGTATCGATGAGTTTAATTGAAGCCGGTTATATGGAAGGAGATGTCATGGTAACCATATTGAGTCCTTTGGAGGTGTTTCGACGCTTCATATGGAATTATTTTCGTTTGGAAAACGAGCACATCAATAATTGTGGCAAATTTCGAGCTGTTCGTGATATTTCTGTGGCACCTATGGATTGTTCGGATCAGGTAATTTATTGTTATTAATTCATATCGTTTCGCAAAGTTTTATACACGCGTATAGTATATTTGAAAAATAAAATAAAGACACATTCAAGACAAATATTTCATTCATATGTTGCCTGGCAATAATGTGACATTTAAACCAATTAATAGTTTATTTGCAAGCTTTAATAGAAATCTGCGTAAAAAAAAATAGCTGCAGGCTAGTTTGAGAATACAAAATCACTGTTGCTTTAATTTACCTTTACCTTAACGTCTGTACAGCATCCAGATTTGTTTCATTCAGTTTGTTATATGGCAGTTAGTTAGTTATCGCTTGCAATTTTCTTTTTACTCTATAGCGAAATATTTAAATTATTTTTTCTTTTTTTTAATTATGTGCTTTTAATTGAATTTAACAATAAAGGCTTCATGCTGATATTCGATTATAGCAATATATCGTTGCTCTCATGTAGAAAGGCCATAACTCGTACTTTTTTGAAATTTTTTTTTTAATGAAAAAAGGCATTTAATGTTCTAAGTAAAGAGAATTGTAGATAAATCGATGTGTTTCCAATACTGTAATTTTCAACAGTGTTCGCGAATCTAGAAAAAGTCGTTGACACCCGTAGAATAATATTAAGGGCCCAGAGAAAAAATTTGATGAAGAGACTAGACCTAAAGGCCTTCAGATTGAGTGATTCAAAGCAGTATCTGGCAATGTCAGGGCGAAATGTGAAAAACTCCCATCACAACACGCCAAAATGTTTTTTTTTCTGGTGAAAGTGCAGCATTAAACATAAAGCTGTAATTGTTGTTCAAAAAAGAATAATAATAATGCCCATGGCATTAATCACATTAATTACCCTAAATAGAAGCGCATGATTACCGACAAATATTACTTTTAGTACTAAAATATACAACCATTATCTTACTAACTACTAATAAAAGAACCCCACTTATTAATACTAATTGGTACAACCACGGCAGATTTAAGAAGGTGGTGTTCAACTGACTGTATGTAATGCAGGGATTCTTTATTGTTACACCTAATCCCGATTTTGGATGAATTTTGGCAGGGTATTGTTTAGAACGTAAGTAAAATGAACAAACAGGCTCAGGTGTATTTTATTATAAATGTCAATCGTTTTTTATTTAACATCTAATCCTGTATTTACGCCATTTTTTGCACGATATCGTGGGGAATTCATCTAGAGTGCAAGAAGAGGATTAGGTGTATTTTATTTAAAATATAATTTATATTAATTTTTTCAACATTCAACATTAACAAAAAAAGCAACAAATATATGTTGTTTTTGTTAAAAAGGCTGTTGATGTACAGGCAGCACTACCTTGTTCAATGTGCCTTGGGTACAACTATCTATATGTAGATACACATACTTGGCGACAGCGACAGAAAGTTCTTCTTTTTATTTATCCCAAGAGCTTGGCATTACACAGTTTTAAATACGATTTGCTGCAGAATAAGCGAAATAAAAAATTTGCTTTAAAATCAAAAACCAAGTACGCTTGCACAAGTATGTAGATAACAAATCGGTATCATTATTATGATTGTGCCCTTAGACGCTTCAAAGATGTGCCGATATAAAAACCACACCTAAAATAGAAAATAATGTATACCTGGCAATACCGTATAACGGTAGAACTTCTAAAATTACTCCACCTTTTTCGGTAGAGCTTTTAAACTCCAATTGTAAAGGGTAGTCCAACTATAATGCACGATGTTAATTTTTCCAGTCTGTTACATTGCGGAAAAGTACACCTTTTCATTTTCACAAATATTTAATGCAATAGCATCAGAGATAACGGTTTAACAAGCAGTTGTACAAAAAATCCTAATTTATTTGAAGAATTCGTTCTTGCAAAATCACAAAAGCGTATGATAAGGAGATTGTAATCTAAACACCCACTGTGTGTTTGATTTTAGACCCAAACGTAATATACTTTTGCTTACTTAAGCTACTGTCAAAAACTCAACGAATAGTCTGTCAAATCCTTAACAAACTTTTTGGTGGCTATAATGTAATTTTTGAATAGTTGTGTTAGTGAGAACATGAAAATTGCTATCTGAGAGTTGAGTTGATGGATAATTACCAGTATTAGTATCTGGATGAATTTACTTTTTATTAAAAATTTTAATATTTTGTGTAAAAATTTCATTATCATTTGAAAAATAACACAGTTTAAATAAAAATTAAAAAAATCTGCATACACCCGATTCGCATGTTCAATCGTCGCTGTTTCAGTGACGAATAAAAGCAAGAGCATCCATTACACAATGTTTACTTTTGTTATAATACACATACGTCTGTTTATGTAGGTAAAGTGCGATTGGGTTCGTTCAAAACCTAAGCAAATGAAAATAAACGAAACTTGACGAAAAGTTTGTTAAGTACATTATGGTTATACACATTTGAAGCTAGCCTACGCATATTATGGTTGGGCGTTTTTAATAAAAGCTGTATTTGAAAAATGTTGAATTTTGATTAGTGTTGCCAACAACGGCTTTATGGTTTGCACACAACCGGCAACATAGAAATATTAAAAAAGTGATAGAATTATTTATTTGTGGCTATAAATGTATGCCTGCCATTTACTTTTTAAGGACCGATATCTCTCAAATGGTAGCTGTAGCGTTGTCTGACAAGGCTGCAATTGTGGCTGGCCTGTTCCTGTACATGAGAGACTTCACGTTCCCACAAAAACTGGGTTTAATGATGACGCTGACACACGGCACCAATTTTGATAATAAAGCTCAATGATTTGCCAGCGTTTTCCATTTGCTAGTCTACTGATGGTCAAATCGCAAAAAACTCGAACTGAAAAACCAAATAGTGAAAAACCGCCCTTTATCGAGCTAACCAAGTCTTGATCGATAGCAAAATCCTGAGGAGGAAATGGAAGGAATGTTCATAACATAACATCACTTTTAGAGCCATTGTTCAGAACTCACTAATAAGTAAAAGAAGGGAAACACCGGCTCATACGTGGAGAAAACAGCTTGAGGCTGAAGCTTAAAAAAATACAATAAGCGGGAATGAAATCAAAAATACTGGATTAAGAAGTAACGCTTAAAAAGTGTCCTAAACAGATCACAGTGGGATCAATATTGGACCCAAGTAAGCTGGACCGGTGTCTGGCTAGCCGTCGTAACTATCCCAACTGTCGTACATATTGGACAAAATATAGCGATTAAAGAAAAACGGTAGAACAAAAAGTGAAATTACACACAAATTACACAGTTGCTACATACAAAATCAAAAATTGCACACAACGTGTGTAATTACACACAAGGTGGCAACACTGATTTTGATAATTACAATATCTATTGTGTTTTTACCAGAGTACGAAGAGTGCCAGAATTGAATTCGTTTATAAAGAACGATTCTTTTTGACAGCGGAATTTTAAGAGAATTTAAAAGAAGAAGAAGAATTAAAAACAGAAGAATTTGAAAATAAAATTCTTAATGTAAACCGAACTGAAAAGCATCAAAACGAGTTGAAAACGAACAATAATTTTTAGTAAATGTTGTTTGTGTGATATAAAACATGCCTACAATATAAGTGTGTGTGATACTTATTGGTCGCCGCCCACAAAATATACACACATACATATATACCAATGCACTGGTATTACGCATCTAATCTTACACAAGCAACATGCACTGAAATTAATTGCTCGTTTTAAATTTGTGCTTACGAGTTTTGTTGTTTAAATCGTGAACATGAAGTTTAAATTTAAATTTTTAAGTTCGTACTTACGAGTCGAGCAAATCATATTTTGAGCAAAAAATATGATTCATGCTCACGAATAAAAAAATAAAACTTACGTGCACGAGTTGTAATACGAACGAACCATAGAAAATTCTGCTAATGAACGGAGTTTTTACCAGTGTTGCCAGAATCAAAATTCAATTCTACCCAGATAGGGCTTCAACACTACACATGAGACATTTTGCGTTTGTAACGATTTTTACCAGTTTTTGGTAAAATAACGAGAGTAGCATTCATCATATAGCCAGGACCTTGCCCCTCCAGATTACACGCTACATCTTAGTGATGTAAAGTTAAATTCCGAAGAGGCCTGTATCAATTTTTCGCTCAGAAAACCTAGAAGTTCTACACTGATGGAATAATGGCTTTTCCACATAAATGGTAAAGGATTATCGATCAAAACGGCACATATTTAGTTTAATAAAGCCCATTTGTAATATAAGAAAAAGGTATTAAGTATCTCACAATTGACTATGTCAATTTGGTGGGATCTTCGAAAACTCCAACCTAAAGAAATTTCTCAAGATTGTTTCAAAACTCGATTGATTTTAAAGAAAGCTATTAGATGATGATAGAATTATGTGCAGGTCCACTTAAAAATATAGCTGAAATTCTTTGAGCTTTCTCTGCCGTAAAGAACTACGATAAAGATACTTGAGCACCAATATTTCGCAATAAATCTTTCAAATAACTTGGAGTTTATCAAGTACATTAAGAGGCCGCTAAGTGTGCTAAGTGACAGGAGCATATGTACTAGCCGAAGATAATGTTTGGTGTATTTGATCCGAATGTAACAAGATTTTGATGGTATACCTTTCACAGTTATAGAATTTTTTTAATAGATTTTACATTTCCTTCGATCCTTAGTTATCGTAAACGGTGGCAGCAAACTACATTAAGTTAAAACTCTTGATATACAATGTTTTACAATGACATAATATAGAAAATTACACAAAATATTTATGGTTTAAAAATAATTCAAGAAAAAAATTTTAGCCCCATTTTTGGATAATTGCACAGAAATTGGCAACACTGGTTTTTACGTACTATGGTTTTTACCTTCTGCAAAATTGAAATTATTTGAGTTATGGCTTTTCTACATGACAGCAACGATATTTCCTTTCCTCCTTCAATTTGAAACCTTTTGACAATTGCTTTTAAATGTATGAGAAATCCCATAGACTGGTTTACGCAACAAATGCTTGACATTTGTGCAACACACGTGTATGTGAATCTTTTCGCATAAAACCACTTCATTTTAATAAATAAAATTAAATTATGTTGTTTAAAAAAAATTTTTTTGTCCTGTTTTTTTATTTTTTTATTTCCATGCCAAAACATAGACCACTATATTGCGGATGATGGATGAGGAGGATGGTGTGGTTAATAGACGTGGCAAGACTAAAATTCCCAAGAAGAAAAGCGAACATCGTATAATATTACAGGCTGAATCTGTGGAGGATTTATGTTCATAAAAAAATGATTAGAAGAAAACAAACAATAGAAGAAGAAAACCAAAGAGTAGCCAAAAAAAAAGAAAATGATTATAGAAAACAAAATCTAAATTAAGCTAGAAATCTTATCATGATAATAATAGAGAACCTTTCTTGTTAAATTTCTCTTCCGTGAAAAGTAACACTTCTCAAGTTTCTTTGAACTCCTTCCTTCTTGGTAAACCCTTTTAAAGTTTTCTTTAATTGTTAAGCTTTAAATAGACTTGAGCTAATTGGGAAAATGGACAAATTACGAGAAAGCATATCTATTATAATGATCTTAATAATGTTATAATAAATAATAAGATGGTTCAGATTGAAAATTAAAATCCTTGCAGTACAAAATAAAATGTTTGTATAGCTCAGATATCAACGAGTGTAATAGTAAATATATATGTATATTGTATTTGTACGTTTTTGTTATATATTTATGTAAACCGTTTTAAAAAGTTTAAATAAAGTTATAAATTGAGTGAACATTATTGTATGGCTATATATTTATTTATTAATCCATCAATATCTAATTATTCCTCTCTAAAGTTTATCGACATCTAAACGGTTGAACCGATTTTCTACAAGGAACTGGACGGTGTCATGCCCGTACAATGTAAATATTTATTTGTCTATATCTTCAAAATGGTAATATTAAGGGTCTCCAAATTTCGCCCAAAAACAAATTTGGTACAAATCATCAGTCAAAAAATTGGCGGAAGCGGATAAGTGGGCATGGTACTTCCAATACAAAGTAAATATTGATTTTTGAACATCTTGAGAACGGATAAAGTGATAGTATTTCGTGATAGAATTTCGTTTCAATACAAATCATTAGTTAAAAAATGGGCGAAATTGGATAAGTGGGCGTGGAATCACCCATTCATAGTAAACATAAAATTTTGTATATTTTAAGAATGGTAACAGTATAAATATCTGAATTTTGTTCAAACAACTTTTTAAACAATACACATCACCAATCAATAACTGTGCGAGCTTGGAGTGGGCGTGGCAAATAAGGATTTTTTGTATATGTGAAAAAGGTAACAATTAAAGATTTTCTATTTATCCACATCAGTCAAAAAGTGGGAGAGATAGGATAACCGGGTGTTGCACAAAGCACACCGGCTATTTCTATGTGCATATAATATTCATAAAAATTAATGTGTGTTTGTCAGGGGTGCCACATGATTTTGATTAAAAATCGGCATATTTAAAATAAAAATCAGCTTTTCAAGCTGAAAATATCGGCAAAAAATCGACAAATTAAAGTTTGTCATTTTTAACACGATTATGATATGTTTATTACAAAAAAAAAAAAAAAAACATAAAATAATATAAAAATAAAAAAATGTTAGTACAATGGTCACATTTGCTTGTTTCAATATTCGAGAAGAAAATGTTAAGTAAAGTGCAAGAAAATTGGGTATCACAAATAATAGCGAATTATAACCAGCTAACGATCTCAAACAGACGTCAGGTATCACCAAGCTTTCGTTAACTCGTAACTGTTCCAAACTTTAAGAAATATCTGCGCGGAATCAGAACCTTATGTAAATCAACATTTTTGGGATGAATTGGCTAGGGAGTCCATCAAAAAAAAGCGACATCCTTGTTCAGCTTAAAGCAGTGTTGGCACAAACTTGGGTTTAAAAATGTATTGATTTTTTATTACTGCTTTTAAATTTCGTACAATTACACAATATTTTTTTATTTGTTAGTACAATTACTATGTTTTATTATTTACAATGCAATTTTTAACTCTTGGTAGGACCAAGGGGTCGTTATGTACTACGAGCTGCTATAATCATGGTACACACTGCAATACTTCGTTTGGCCGGAATAAATGGACAAACATAATAAAGTTATTATCTTGTGTAAAAACACTCGACTTCACGTCGCAAAAGTTAAAAAGTTTAGAAACTATCAAGTGCGGTACCGCTCCCGCCCTTTCTCTGTACTTTGCTTCGTCTTATTACTTGCTGTTTTGAAATTTGTCTTCAAAACTGGGTAGCAACAAAAGACGAAGAACGGTCATATACAAAAAAATTTAATAAAGCTTGTTTAACATTTGTTAAGCAAAATTCCTAAATGTTGTATGCAAAAACGATTATTAACTTAAAATTCCTTGGTTAAACCTACTTTAACTTTACAAATTTTAAAGTAGGAAACTACTTACTTTAAAAGTACTTTAAAGCAGGGTTTGCAATCCATTGGGTAACCCAATAAGACCCGGGTGGGTTTAATTGGGTATTATATTAAAAAAAAAAACCCAGGTGGGTTTTCTACTTAATAGTTTTTGCAGTTTATTTACGACAAAAATGGGTATAGCTTACGTGTTGGAAGTACAAGTTAATTCGGTCCGTTTTTTTTTTTTTTTTTTGGTTTAAAAAAAATAATGAAAAAGCATATTAATCAAAATATCAATACATTTCTTACATCTTTTCCCACCTCTGAGCCAATTTCAAAAAATGTATTCTTTATTTTTAAAAAAAACTTCTTTTCTTTTGAGGCGATCCAATTTTCTTAAAAAAAAAAAAAAAAATGATTCGATGATATGCCAAAAGATATTGTAGCCATCGAAATAGCCAATAATCGCAAGAAGCGGTATTCAGATAATACGGCAGGTGCGGTATGTGATCGTTTCGAAAAAAATTTTTTTTGGCAACTTTTGTGGTGTGAGTGTAACCGTTTAGCTGGCTGCTCCAAGTCTCAGCTCCTCATAGTACACAATGTCGCCTTGACACCACAAAGAGTTAATAACTGCATTACAAATACTAAAACAACGTAATTGTACTAACAAACAAAATTTGAACAAAATTTGAAAGCAATTATAAAACCAAAAAAAAAACCCATCAAAGAAGCCAATAAAACCCAGTGGACTGGATTTTTTTTTAAACCTGGGTTTTTGCCAACCCTACTTTAAAGTGACATTTATGTTATGAATATTTGATATCAAAATAAAATGTTTTGGCGTCAAGAAACATGTTTTGGAAACATAAAATCTTACGCAATAGAAAAAGTCAGTGAGATGGTGATCTAAGCCAGACCGCTAAAAGAAATGGCTGTTGCAACAGAAATTTTAGGTAAATTAGTGATCACCCTAAGCTCTATTTCCAATCCAAAGGAGAATTTTTTGACAATAGTAAAAAAACACTTGGAAAAATGTTGAAGCTATGTCAACGAATGTATTATGAATGGGATTAGATGTCTTTTACGTTTTTGGGTAATATTGTAGAGAGTACGTCTAAAAAGTCTTTACAAACGCCAAAAAATGTGTTCTAAGTAAAGTGTTAAAATATATAAGATCCTTTCTATTCAAACAAAAAGTGCAAAACCAAGTGCATGTAGATTCTTTTAATATCATTGCCTTTCTCCCATTCCAGTGTTTGAAGATCTTTTGTTAATGTTTTTTTGAAATGACTAAATATGAATAAATGTGTGAAGTTTTGTTTTACTTGATTGAGTATTTAATTTTTATAGAAACTTTTCTGTTCAACTTCAAAACATCCATGTATATAAATGTATGTATATAATGCATGTATATAATGTATGTATATAAATTTTTACACTTCCTTTATCATCCTCGGCACCATTTTCGAACTTATTTTCGAAATTTTTGCAATAAATATGTATAGAATTTACCAAAATACAAAAAGGTAATGGAAACCGAAACAGATTTATTAAAAAAATCTGATTTTATATTAAATTAATAAAAATAAATATTTTTGGTTCGACTACTCGTATGTGTGGCATTCGTTTTTTTTTTATCGCTGACACAAAAAAATCATAGTATTGCCAGGACGAAAACATAAAATTTAATAAAGCAATTATTAGCTAAAGGAGGCCTTTGGATACGTTTTTTTTAACAAATTTTTGTTAAGCCAAAAGTGTATGGTAACTAACGTACACTACAAGTCTACTTTTAGAATTTTTTTGCATATGGCCGAAAAAAAAGACGAGATTCGAAAATTATTTGTGATGTGGGGAAGAGTTATTAGCAATGATGGACAATATTTTGACTTTCTTGTTAATTCATTTTTTTTAAATAAATGCATTTTGTGAGCAAACAAAACGTGCCAAATTTATTTGTATTAATACATATAGTACATACATAAATTATATATATTTTTTGTAAATACACCGTGAAAACCTTTCAATTATTTTTTGCTTAAATTTTAATGATTATACAAAAAGAGAAAAAAAAAACCTAAAGTGCCGCCCGGGTTTTTTTAAATATAATACCAAATACCGGGTTACCCAGTGGGTTACCAAATCTTGTCTAAAGTGACTTTATTAGAAATATTGATCTTCATTCATTCGCCGGAAGTATAACAAAATTTGTCAAAATGTATTCTAAAAAAAAGCTTTCTGTCTATTCCAGATTACAGAGGACATAAAAATTGTTACTGATTGTATTCATACGAAGTATTCATACTCTACTTTGTCGAATTATGCGTTGAGTCCAAAATATTTTGTTATTTTTGTTTTTCCAAAAAACGGCAAATATGGCAGGTCTGGTGTTTGTATGTATGCTTCTTTTAAGTCCGTGTTTAGGTAAAAAGCAGAATTAATATTCTAAAATTTTTACAGCGAGTTAACTTAGATGATCGGACATGGACCGGAAAAGAATGATAACTTAGAAAATAGTTAAGATAATAATAATTAAGATAGTGGTAGCATAAGCACGTCGGGTTTTTACTAGAATTATATTGCTACGAAAATCAAATTTGAGAATCACTGTCGTTTGTTACATTGCTAAAAATAAACAAAGGATACAAAAAGAACTACACTCAGGGAAAGAAGCGATAGAAAAATACAGAAATTGATATTATTTGGTAGCGAAAATGAATTAAGTCTGTTTGTGCTTGCTTTGTTAACGGTTGGTATTAATATTTAATGAACAACTCGGTATCTTTTCACTACCAACCGTTCCTATTTTGATAAAGCACGGTTCTTATTTTGATTACGTAAACGTCTTACCTTGTTACCGGTTTTTCGTATTTTGATAACGGACCGTTCTTATTACGATAACACAGAGTTGTTATTTTGTTGCCAATCGTTTTAGTATTGATAACTCATGTTTCTTATATTGATGCCTATTGTTCTTATTTTGTGAGTCTTGTTATCATTTTACCCACAAATAAATAACCCATTTATTCGCAACTACAAGTTAAAAACGAATAAATTAGTATTTACATTATATTATTATTTATTAAATTAAAAATAAATTTACATACAATATGTACTTTATTGAATTACATAGTAGTTACTAATTTATTAAACAAATTGCCTTATAACCATTAATATTCACCAACCTTAAAACTAAGCTTTCTTGCGAGTTAATAGTTGTTATCTTTTTATTGAGTTTTCCTGTTTGATTCTTAAGTCTTGGTAGACGTGATAAAATCGCATTTAGTAATATTGTATCGGGTTGGTCAGCTATCGGTTTAAATTTGAACCAGCGGTTATTTCGAATCTGGCAATACTTATGTCATTCTATTCTGTCACAAAATTCAGTTTACTATCTTCATTTACCGAAATGAATCGACTTACGCTTGAGAAACGTTGGGATTTATTGGAAATTTATTTCCAAAATAGAGACAATTGGTCGGAAGTTGCGAAAAATCAAAAAAAAAAAAATATTCAGAAGTCATCTTTTCGGATGAAGTTCATTTTCATGTTTGTGGTTACGGAATAAGCCAAATTGCCGTATTTGGGGCTCAGAAAACGTAAACGTGGTTCTACGGTAGCCAATGCACCCATTATGAGTGACTGTTTGGTGCGGCTTGTGGAGCGGAGGCATCATTGGCCTATATTTCTTTGAAAATGAGGACGACGCAACCATTACGGTCAATGGAGACACCTATCGCACCGTGATAACCGATTTTTGTGCCCGCACTTCATGCTATTGATGTGAACGATGCTTGGTTTCAACAGGATGGTGCAACTTGTCATACATCTCATGTCACAATCAATTTATTGCGTCAAACGTTTGATGGCCGTTTAATTAGCCGAAATGATGATGTCAGTTGGCCGACAAGAAGCTACGATTTGACACCGTTGGACTATTTTCTGTGGAGCGCCGTTAAAGACAAGTGCTATGCCGACAAACCAGAGACAATTGAGCATTTGAAGCCCTACATTCGTGATGCCATTGCCGAGATACACTCGAAAAAGTTATCGAAAATTGATCCGATCGAATGGAGTACTGTGAGGCCAGGCGGCAGTCAAATGAATCGAAAAAATAAATTTAACAAAATTTCAAACCGTTTCTGTTTTGTTGCATTTTTAAATTTATACTTTTAAGTGGCCCACCCGATATATACGTTACGTTACGTATATATCGTTTTAACCTTTTTAAAACGTTCGAGTTCTTTAATTGCGTCAAAATAAAATAAACATCACTTTGTTGTTTTACAGTTTTTATTATCTCACTTTTTACAGTATACAATTATTACTATACAGTCTCCAACTTAATATTCGTTTATACAACACTTTTATTTGCGCCTAAACACGAGCTTATTTTATGACTGCAAAGCGATAACTAACTTCACTAATGCATAAGGCGCCGCCTTATGTTCTTGTTCTTCCTACAACATTCGATTTCCGTTAATGTCAAATTGAACACACAAAGATGGTTGAGTTGGCAATGCTGCCAAATATACAAATAAGTACAGCATTGTCAGAGTGTCACGTTAACAACCTTCGCACAACCCAGTGTTACCAAAATCCCACAATACAGTTTTAAAAGCTGAGATGGTGTATCTCCTTTTTTTAGGTATTGTTTATTTTCGTAACAATATGAAATCTTGCAAATGTATAAAAAACCTAAAGGAATTTACAATACATATACAAGTTAACGCGGATTAAAATAAGACGCGGTTGCTGTTGTGCTGAAGTAACTCTAATTCTTTAATGATTAACCTTTAGTTTTATACAAAATTTTTACTTATTCAATAATTTTACAATTTTATTTCATCTAGTTTATTACAATGTTAAACAGTAGTAATTTAAATTTTATTGTTCTAATTTACAATATTTTAATTAATCAGCTAAAATGTAGTTAGAGTTTGTTGTGCTAATTTTATAATTTTTATTTAATTTATAAATTTAATTATTAAGCTAAAAATTACAATTTAAGTTTCTTAATCTATTATATTGTGTGTGGTGTTATGTTTGTTAATGATGTGTACTCACAGAATATGATAATTTACATAGTATATGGATACGAATTAACTAATATTTTATTTAATATTTACCTGCACTTTTCGACTGTGTGATTTCTAAAAGCAAATGCTTACAGTATTCATTATGAAAATTGTTGTCGTAAAAGTTACGAATTGTTTGGGTGCATTTGTTTGGGTGCATTGTGTCGGAGTCAATATTTGTCTAAAAAAGGTAAGATATATTAGGCATAAACAGGTATATATCGGGTCCGCCATCTAACGTTTTTTTTCAACTAGTGCTTATTTCGTGAATGGTAACACTTAGCTCATGTCTGACACTTTGACATATAATCAGTTTTATCCTTCCGCTGAACGAATATGTTTGTGTATACGCTTTTTTCGCTTTGCTAAGTGGGCCTGCGATCGACTTACAGAAGATGCTGATTTTGCCAAAAAAATCATCTTTTCAGATGAAGCTCATTTAGATCTTGACGGGTATGTAAACAAGCAAAATTGTCGCATTTGGGGCACAGAAAACCCGCACGCATACATTGAAAAGCCGACACACCCAAGACGAGTTGCTGTTTGGTGCGGGTTTTGGTCTAGAGGTATAATTCGAAAATGAGCAAGGAGTGGCCGTTACAGTCAATGGCGATCGTTATCGGGCCATGTTGAACGAATTTTTGTTCACAAAAATTGAAGAGGAGGATATTAGCAACATTTGTTTTCAACAGGACGGCGCTACGTGCCACACAGCCGAAGCTACACTCGAAGTTTTGCGCCCTGTTTTCGAAAAAAATAATAATTATTTGGCGGACCCTATACATACACATGTATAAATATAAGTTCAATAAAAAATACTTACCAATTCCAGTGTTTTGGAATTAAAGAATTTTGTTCAAACTGGAAGCAATTCAAAACTTGTAAGTTTTTTGTTTTGTGTATTTTTGAAGTAATTGAAATGCCTTTTTCCACGTAATTCTTTGCAGGCTGCACAATTTTGTTGAGTAAGGTTTTCAAGTCAAAAAGAAATTAATGCATCAAGTTATGCTGCGTCAAAAATTTGGGCAGAACGAAATTACTATAGCTGGGCTAAGTAACCCATATAAAAATATGCCTGCAGGCCGTGCCGGAAAAAGATTTAAATTGGTCCTACAGCCGTCGTTTTATTTGAATTCATGTAGTTTAAAGTAGCGTTAGTATAGCGACATGTATATATGTATGTCTGAATGTAAAAAAATAATAATTAAATTGTCGGTATTCACATTTTGAAAACTTCCAAAGTTGGTGGAATAAATTTTATAAATATTTTTTTTTTTTTTTTTGATGAAGTTTGTACTTTCGTCAAAAATTAAATAATTAAAAAAATGTAAATGCAGTTCAACTAAGAAAAGTGTAAGCTAATAAACCACATAAAACTTTTGCCTAGATTCTCATTTTTAAAAATATACTTTTTTCCAAAAATTTATTCGGGCTGCCCCAACGTGCAATGGCTAAAAGTTAAAAATAGACTTTGTTGAACGAAAAAAATGAAATTTCAAAGACAAAAACAATACCAAGAATATTGTTTAATTAGTTGATGGTCATGCTGCAGCAGGAGGTAGCTTTTTACAAGTACCTCTTAAATTGCAACTACTCATTTAAAGTCATTTTGTGAAACCCCTTTTCAACATATATTTTTTTGGCACTCGTTGCAAATTTCATTTGAATTACACATTTAGTTCTTTTTATATTGCACATTTTCTTTGTGAAACGTTAGTTTTAATGGTTACTTTTAAGGATGGAGCTTTTAAAAGTTTTATCTTTACTTTACATTTTTCTTTGAGACGTATAAAGATGAACACTCAGCCCACACTAAATGTAGTAAAATTCCCACTTATCAGATTATCGGTGGTAATGCAGTCACAGGTGCCACACTGCTATATACTAAATTACATACCTTCAGAGGCGATACAATTAAACATAATTGTTAAATATTTGACAGCAACATAGTTCCGGTTTTTTTTCACACTAAATACGAGGGCAGTACGAAATGTTCCTAGTCTGACACAGCAATGGCGATATAAACAACAAAAAGCTTTGTAAAGGATGCCAAAAATTGAGGTATCATTTTAATTTTAATTTAAAAAAAACTTTTTTTCAGATACTAGAAATGTTTTTATTTCAGTTTATTACAAATGGGTTCTGGTTAAAAATGAAAAATTATGTCAGTGAAATTTTTTACCAAAATTATCAATCATGTTTTTCAATAGACTGTTGTCAATGGTTGATATCTGCTCGATAATGTTGGTTTTAAGCTCTGGAACTGTTGTGGGATTATTGCTGTACACTTTCGATTTCAAAAAACCACACAAAAAAGTCTAAAGGTGTCAAATCGCACGATCTTGGTGGCCAATTTACTCCTCTTCTACGATAAATAATGCGATTTTCGAACTTTTCTTTCAAAAGATCCATTGTTGCTCTTGCAGTGTGACAAGTGACACCATCCTATTGAAACCACATATTTTTTACATCTAAATAAACAATTTTCCGCCTGTAGCAATTTCCATTGACCGTAATTGCATTTACATTTTCGTTTTCAAATATGTATGATCCAATGATTCCTCCGGACCACAAACCACATCAAATCGTAACTGTTTGTGGGTGTAATGGTTGGTCTAAGATAATTCTCAGATTTTCTTCACCCTAAATGCGAAATTCCGATTTGCTGACGTAACGATTGAGCGGGAAATAGCCTTCGCCAGTGAAGATTATTTTGTTAAAAAATTATCATTTTTTTCTTGTTTTTCGACGGCCCAAGATACGAATTGCCGACGTTATGCGTGGTCAGCTGGTTTTAATTCTTGAATCAGCTGAATCTCATAAGCCTTTAAATGGAGATCACGATGCAATATGTTGCATAATGTGGATCGTTTGATGTTGAATTTCTGCGAACGATAACGAATGGATGTGTTTGAATATTCTTCAACACTTCTGACCACAGCTTCTATAGCCTCGGTTAAACGAGCACTACGTTGATAAATTCTGTATCATGAACGGATCGAAATTTCCTAATTACATCTTGAAAACTTTTTCCATTAAAAAAAAATGTTTTAATAATAGAAACATGTTGTTCCTTCGTGTAACGTTCCATATTATCTAACCGGAATGTATTTAGAATCTGAAAATAAAAGTTTAGAATATAAATTACAAGTAGAAAGAAATGGCAGCAAAATTAAAATGATACCTCAATTTTGGACACCCGTCATATGAAGACATGTTAAAACTCATTTAGATCTGACAACTCATTCGTACAGTAAAAGGTGTTTCAATGATTTTTTTTAATGGAAAAATTAAAACTTCGTGGTCTAATGAAATATTTAGATAAGATATGGTGAATGTGTGAGATGAAAGTGCTCCTTCATATGCAAGAATAAAAAAATGGGTTGCTGGATTTAAACGTGGTGGTACAAGCATTGAAGGTGTACCACGAAGTGGACGTCCAAAAACTGCAACAATGCCAGAAATCATAGCTAAAGTGCATGATACGGTATTAGACGATCGACGAATCTAAACACTTGAAATAGAGAATGCCATAGACACCCCAAATGATCGAGTGCATTTTATTTCTCAAGAATTGCAGATAAAAAAGCTTTCTGCAAGATGGGTGCCGCGTTTGTTAAAAGTTGACCAAAAATGCATTCGAATGAAAATTTCTTAAGTTTGTTTGAAGCGATTTAAGCGAAATTAAATGAATTTGAAGCGTCGCTTCATAACTGTTGCTGAAACATAGATCCATCACTATAAACGAGAACAAAAGAAAAATCCAAACAATGGATTAAGGCTGGTGGAAGTACACCAAAGAAGGCAAAAAAATCAACCGGCTGGTAAGGTCATGGCAACAGTTTTCTTGGATTATAACGGTGTTTTATTGATCGACTATCTTCAAAAAGACAAAAAAATATATATTCGGAATATTATTGTAACCTCTTGGATCAATTTAATTTAATGTCTTAACAAAGGCAAAATTCATCATCTCATTTTCCTGATTTAGCTCCATCTGACTTCTACCTGTTCCCAAATCTAAAAAAAATTATTTTAATCAAGAGATAGAATTGCTAGAAACACGTTGCACTAAGTGTATTAAAGTTTCAGAAGATTAGATTGAAAAATAAAATAATTTTGAAAATCTAGTCCTTGTTTTCCCATGTTAGGCTAGGAACATTTCGAACTGCCTTCGTATGCACTAAATTGTATATTAAGACGTTTAAGAATTCGAAGCATGACATTTATAAAATTACGCTTAGTTCGCGCTATATTCATAAACATCAACACATCAAATGTTGCTTTATCTCTGTAACATACTTAGACATAACATCACAAGCTAATAAACTAACTTCTTGAAAATATCGCAAATGTTCACTCTTATATGTAAAGATTTTAAGATTTAAAAAGCAATTTGCTTTGTAATATTTCAAACAGGTAAAGATAATTAAAACGTCAATCAAGTCTATGATTTGCACAAACCTTTTCGACCATCGTTGTTTCTGTACATCGTTTACAAGTGTAATAAACCGTAAATGATTTCTGAGTGTGAAAACATTGCTAACCTTTGGTGTTAATGAATTTTCTGTTATAATTGAAGTCTGCGTTTATACGAGGAAACAGTTTGATGGAAAACATTTAGTTTGGTAGCAAATTACGGGTGGGGAAGAGAGAATTGTTTATGTCTTCGGTACTCGGCGATAAGCTTTATGGTCATATTTACATTGTTGATATTTATTAGCTTTACAATAGTAATGGAATGTTGCCGACAAAATGTTCGCCTGTGTGAACGCGAATGGAAAAACTAAAAGAGAATTCAAAATGTTCCCCTAAAATTGTTTCCTCGTATAAATGAGGACTAAGTCTAAATTGAATTTAAAAGAAAATATAAAAGGCTGTTTTGTTAAAGTCACAATAGATGCATGAATTCCATTTCAAATGAAATCCAAAATTTTTTCTCGAATTTGAGAATGTGTATCAAAAAAAACGTTGTAGACATTTGGATTCGCAAAAACAACGTTTTCATGAATAATTAATTTTTCTTTTCAATAGGAAAACTACAGTAGGCCAAATTATTTTATTATATTTCTTAAAATATTTAGAGGAAATCTCAGCTATGGAAAGTTGAAAACAACAAAAACAAATAAATAAAAATTTGATGCCGTTAAGTTTGTTGTCTCCTCAGCTGCATTCGCTCACTGTCCCATCTCGAACGATATCATGTCGAACTGATACGGGCTCCGAGTCATGCGGAGATCCGGGGGAATGAAAATGCTGATGAGTGCACTACTATATCCTCTCTATCTCTCGTACAGGGGAACGCGCATGCCCCTCTATTTACGTCGTCGATTTTGTTGGATAAATGGGCACTGAGCAATATGGAACACAGGTAGACCAATATCACCACTTGTAGAATATTCAGAATGCTTTCGCCTTCTCTATCTATAGGCATTGTATGATAGGCTGCATGGTTACTGTAGGAGCTGGCAGGTTGAAGAGGAAGAGGAATCGGTGCAACACCTTCTCTGCGACTGCCCTGTAGTTATGTCGTTTCCATGACCTGGATTGTCTTAGATCACTTTCGAAGTTAATTAACTTCGTGAGGGGTATCGGTTGGCTCAAATAAGGAAACGATATTTTTGGGTCCTTAGGTGGGTATCTTTTTTCTGGAACTCTCCTATGTCGGGCGTTTCGGCCTCTTCAATGGGTCTGTTCTTGTTGGAGGTGTCACAAAGGGCCTCCGAGTGAACTCGCGAAATGCGACTTAACCTACCTAAGTTTGTTTCACAGCACAGCTCATACAAAGTTTTACATCTCGTATCATTTTCTCGTGAGCCCCTTAGCCGATGGTTGATCTTGTCCACATTGCTTATTGTATGATTATTCTGTCGTTAAAAGAAGATCAGCTTTTTGGCTTTAAAGAAGATTTACTGCGACCGACCCATTTAACCCAACCTAACCTACCTAAGTTTGTGTCACAGCACAGCTCATACAAAGTTCTACATCTCGTATCATCTTCTCATGAGCCTCTTAGTCTATGGTTGATCTTGTCCACATTGCTTATTGTGTGATGATTCTGTCGTTAAAAGAAGATCAGCTTTTTGGTTTCAAAGAAGATATTCCTATAATTTACTTCACTGCAGCTACTGCAGAGAGAGCTGCAAGAGTCAATAGTTGAATGGTCAGTTATAAGTTTCCTTATATGCATGCGAGCAGAAACTTGAAAGGCATCACTTTCCTTAACATAATAGACAAGGAGATTGCGAATGTGCTGAAAAAACGACTGGCAGATGCTCTTGCCAACGATATTCGCAATGAATAAGCTGGTTTTCGTCCTAGCAAAACTGGAATTGATCACATTAAAAGTAAACATGGAGCAAACAGTGGAGTAGCGAAAAAGCGTTTTATACCCTAAGCCACTCTGCAATATGTACTCCACTTCACTGTAGGAGCATATCACATATCATATCACACATTGTATCCCTCTACTGCAACAGAATTTGCCTCATTGAGAAAGAAGATATAGTACATCGCCTGAAAAGTGCCGGGCTTAACAAAAAACACACTTTTTTTGTTCAAATCATCAACGTAATCTCCATCAAGAACAATGCAATCATTCCAGCGCCGCTCTAACATTTCAATACCACTTTTGTAGAACGATTTATCTTTTGCCTTAAAACAGTCCAAAGTTTCAGCGATAACCCCTTCATTTGTGCGAAATTTCTTACCGGCGAGCAATTTTTTGAGGCCTACGAACAGCCACTAGTCACTAGGTGCCAAATCTGGCAAATACGGTGGATGTCGGAGCAGCTCGTAGTTCAATTTATGTAGTTTTGCCATTGTTTTAGTTTTAGGTCACGTTTTTGTTTTCGGTTCACAGTGCGCAAACGCGACACCCACTTTGAACAGAGCTTTCGCATAGCCAAATGCTCAAGAAATATAAAATCAACACCTTCTTTTCATATCTTTACGATGTCTGCTAACTCACACAACTTCACTTTTCGATCATTCAAAACGATTTTGGTGATTTTTTTAATGTTTTCTGGTGTTACCACCTCATTTGGATGTCCACTGCGTTCAGCATCATCGGTGTCTCTACGATCATGTATGAAGTCAGCAAACCAACGTCTTATTGTTGTTTCTGATTGAGCAGAGTCCGCAATACACTTTTCAAGCCATTGCTTTGCTTGAACGGTATTTTTTCCATCAAAAAGCTGTATAGAATTAAAACACGAAACTTTGTTTGATCCATTGTTCTGAAAATAACAAAAGCAGCGTCACTCTTAGCACAATAACTCGCAAACTAATTAGGAGACTATCGTGAAATTTTAACAGCTGTCTTTTGAAGGTTAGCACTAATTGAAAAAGAGGTGAATGTAATAAAACTAGTGCCATCTATGTGTTAGGCTAGGGATTTTTTAGGCAATGTGTTAATGAGTGGTTCCATAAGCGTGAATGTTGGACTTCGTCTAGGATACCCACTTTCGCCTATATTTTAAGCGTGGTCATTGACAGTATCATAGCGAAAATAACATGAAGGGCTAGGGGCATAATATGGACTAGGCGGATGACATATGTTCGCTGTCGCATAATTACGATGATACGCAGTCAGAACAGAAGGATGTGGAAGCGGAAGCGGCATTATGTTGTTTTATGATAAACATAGCCAAGGCCAAAGCCATGAGAATTAACACGGCAGATACCGACAATATCAGACTACAACAGCAGCAGCTTGAAAACATACAGATTTTTTTTCATTTGGGGAACATTATTACATCGAACGGAGGCTCCAGATAAGACTTTGAGAAGTGTAGATCTCTCAGCACATCTAGCGGCGCATCACTCATTTTACGCACTTGCGTAAAGTCAGTTACTCTTGCGAATCGTGTAATGCAGCTCGTTATGACTTCCATGCTTATGTCAACCGTTGCCTGAGACGAACGTAGGGAATTTTCTGTCCAATAACCATCACAAACCGGTCAGACGGAAATGGAGGTGGATCATTCATGCTTTGCATAGAACACAGTCCGAAACTACCAATTATGCAATTGACTGGGATCCCTTAAGCCGTCCGAATAAGACGCCAACAGCTCGAAATAGAAGCAGCGAAGATAAACTAATAATGGAACGACCTGAAACCACTGGGAGCGGATAGAGGAGAATGGAACACAATTGTTGGGTACTTATGCTCCTTATCGGAGCGAGTGTTGTTTATATATGTATATTATTTAATGCATTTTAGGAAGTTGCAACACTAGTCTTGTGCTCTGACCAACCATATTAGTCCAGATCTTTCGGTTTCGTAACAAGTAGGTTGTTTTACCCGTCGTTGACCGCCTTTTCCTTGCATTCCGTAATAATGCAAAATATTACCGCCTTGTGCAAGTTCATTCGTTGTACATATAGTATATGTGTCTTTGCACGGTATGGCTTAAAGTTGTTTAATGACTGGTCTTTAAGATGCTACAAATGCTACTGTTGGCTATGTATACCCTCATCCAGAGTATTTGCTACGTTTAGTATGACCTCATTGCCTGACTTTATGCTGGTAAACGGAAACTTTTCTTTTTTTCCATGCGCTTCTCCTCTATCGGAACTAAATCATACTCACCTACCATTACTATTGCCTTAACACACATTTCTCTGCAACTTCTACACTAAAACAACATTTTTCTTTATAAACCGTTTCTGTGATTTTTTTTTTCAAGTAAAAAATGGAAATTTTTGCTTTGTTTTACTTTTTAGAGGTGGAGAGGTTGGCTTTAAAGATGACATGCTGCCTAGAATTTATTTAAAAAATAATAAAGGAAGAGTTCTACTCTTAAAACATATTTTTTTATTCACATACATTTTTATTTTATTTTTTATTTTTTTGATTTATATTACAGTGTTGAATAAAATAATATTTATAAATTAAAGATTAAAATTTGTATTATAAAAATTATATAAAATATTATTGCCTTCCGGTTGAAATCCAAACACTTAAGATTGCCTATAGATCCTTCCAGAAAAGCACTGTAGAATTTGCTGTTTAGCTGCATACAATCTTCAGGTAAACACCCATTAATGTTTATATTGTAAAGGGTGTTTTTATAGATGTATAGAACTTTGAAATGGATTAAGCAAAAATGAATTTTTTACTTGACATGAAATTTACTTTATTCGAAAGATGATCTGGCACAAAAATAGTCTAGCGGCGTTAAATCGCACGATCTTGGATGCCAATTCACGGATTCGAAACGTGAAACTGTGCGGTTACCAAACATTTCCTTCAATAAATCAATTGTGGTACGACCTGTGTGACACGATGGGCCGTCTTGTTAAACCCACAGCTCCTGAACATCATGCTTCTTCAATTTATGAACAAAAACGTCGGTAGTCATGGATCTATAGCGGTCACCATTAACTGTAACGTTCTGACCAACATCGTTTTTAAAGAAGTACAGACCAATGAATACACCAGCCCATAAACACACCAAACAGTTTCTTTTTCTGGATGTAAAGGTGTCTCAACATACATGCGAGGATTATCATCACTCCAAATACGGCAGCTTTGTATATTGACATATCCATTTAAACAAAAGTGAGCGCCATCGCTAAACAAAATTCGCTTATGAAAACCGGAATTAACGGCAATCTTCCAAATAGACCCAATATTTGGAAGTGTTGTTCTGGCGTCAGTCTATTCATAATGAAGTGCCAAACCAAACTGAACATAAATAACTTGATAGCTGACTAAATGGCTGCTAGTTAAAAAGTGTTGACAATTAAAATGTTATACCCCTAAGCTATCTATGTGTGAAAAGCTAGCGATGTGCTTTGTTTAATAACAGTTTATTCAACCTTTCCAGCTTTTTATCTGATGTGAATAGATAAAGAAGCTTTAATTGTTGTTCTCCATATTTAAAAATTCCATATTTAGTAAAAATGGCAGGTGCTACGCCCACTTAATCCATCACGCCCATTTTTTGACAAATTACTTTCATTGAATACGAACTCATTGAAACCAAGTTCGGAAACTTCTACTTTAACCGTTCTTTTGTTTATATGTGAGGTACCACGCCCACTTGTCCTAACCCGCCATCTTTTTGACTGAGGATTCGTGTTGACTGTAAAGTCACTTTGACCGAATTCAGAAACTTTCACTTCAATCGTTCTCAAGATAAAAAAATCAATATTTACTTTGTATGGGAGGTACCATGCTCACTTATCCAACTCCGCCAGCTTTTTGAATGATCATTTGTGTTGACTATGAAGTTATTCAGACTAAATTCAGAAACTTTAGCTTTAACCGTTTTTAAGATAAACAAAAAACAATATTTAGTTTGTATGAGAGAATTAATTTTGGCTCTTAAAGATACAACAGTGCAAGCCTTAGAAACGATACCAGCCGGCAGCAGAAACACCTACAACGATCTAATGATGGCACTACATTGTAAATTTCGTGAGTCATTTGCAGTGGAAGTTCAGAAAAGAGTACCAGAAGTAAAGCAAACTGCTGAGTATAGTTTCCTAGTGAAATCAGAGATTATTTTGGAGATGTCGTTAAAGTGCAATTCGACGATGAACAGCAAAATGATACCCACCGTTGACAATTTAAAGGCGGCAGTGCTGAAGCTGAAGTAGATGAAGCTAAGTATCAATCAGGATCGGATGTGTCATGGGGTAAGGCTCTAAGTGTGGATCTCCTTTTCGAGAGCTGTTAGATGCGTATAGATGCCAACGAAGATTGGGTAGCACCACGAAAGACTAACTCAACACCGGCGAAGAGTTTTGCAGTTGAAGGAGAAACCAAATATGCCAAAATGCAAAGTCGAAATAAACTACATGTATTTATGCGCAAGCGAATAGAAATGGTTGTCAAGAGGATGAAGGCTGGATATGAACGAGAAGCAGATATTGACGGTTTGCGTAAGATTCAATTTTTATTATTATTATTCATCTTAGAGCGAGAGAAAAGGTTAGCTGTTAAATTGCCTGCTTATCCGATTCCGCCCACTTTTTGACTGATGATTTGTATTGACTAAATTAAGAGACTTTTACCGTTAGCGCTTTGAAGATATGGACAAATTAATATTTAATGTATCCAGCCTATAGTTCGTTCCAAGCATACATAGAGATACTGTAAAAATTTCAAGAAAATCGATTCAACTGTGTAGCTGCCTATAAGGTACAAACACACAAGTGCTTAAAGTAACCGTGCTCGTACTACAAACAAATGGAAGTGATTCTGCTCTTTGATTGGATGCTCCCGTTTGAGAATTACGCAAGGTGGCCCCAAATAACGGGCGGAGGCTACCGGTTAGACCTTGATGCATCCTGCTACACCCTGTGTTGAAAGTGCTATGGAGAGAATAAGCTTAATAACTAATTTTTTCGAATTCGAATAAAATTTGCTTAAACTTCATCACTACACAAGATATGGTATACTGGTAAAAAAATTGTATCAATTTTTAATTGTTCATGAGAACAGTCCCTTAACATAAAAATCAACCGATAGTCTTTAGGCTTTAATTATTGAACCAAGATCTCTACCCAAATGGATAAGTCCCATATCGCTTAGAACTGCTGTGAATTGAGTTATAGCATCGATTGTTTCTTTGGCTTGTTAATAAGTAATTCAACATTTTTCATTTTTCCTTTTATAATCAGTGGAAATCCTGGCCCGTGTATAAGGTAAATTAACAAATGTGAAACCTATTATTATTAAAGCGTATATGCTCTGTACTTTATTGTCATAAACTGCCATAAAAATAGTTTGAAAAAAGTGTATGCCGCTATTATGGTTCACAACTTGACTCAGTTGAATTAAATTTTACAATTTGTTATTATCGATAACAACTTAACTTGTTAAAGACCCCAAAAACCACAACTCATCTTTAGAAGTTGTAAAATTTTAACTGAAATTGTGATTCAACTGAGTCGAGTTGTAAATTTAAATGGGGGGCAGTGATAAAATTGTGCTTGATTCTCTATTTAATTTAATTTTTTTTTACTACAATTTTGCTACTCACTGTAGCCACCACTAGTGCATAAATTATAAACAGACATGCTTTTTCATATCGTAATTTATGTGCGTATGGTTTATGTCCTTTATGATTAATTTTACAATTTAATTTAGAAAACATAGAAAATTTTAAATTTAACATCGAAATATACAATTAAAATTTATACAAAAACCACAAATCGATTTGTGGTGTAAAAATTTTTCAATGAAAGGTGTTGTTAATAACTCGTATGTATATTTAAATCACTTCTAAAAAGTTCAATGATTTTTATCATCCGCCTAACTAAACGTTAGGTTAGTTTGAAAGTTTGAAATATAAATTCTGCTTGAAAGTTTTTTATTTTTATTGGACGACTTTTAAACGACTCTTTTATTTCTTCCTTCAAAAGTAACGTAATTTGGACATATTTTGAAAGATTTTTGCTAAAGAATTTACAAGATTTTAAAGTCTTTCTAAAAACTAAACTCAAGTGTTCATAGAATTGAAAAAAGTTTCAAAGAAGTTTAAATGAACGTAAAAATATTTAAGAACACTTTTTCAACAATAAGAGCTGTGGTCACATAAAAATTGACTTGATTTTAGTTGGCACAACATGGGATTCAATGTAATAAAAGCATTTAAAAAACCCGACTATTTTTCAAAAGACTCTTCAGAATGATTAGATATAAGAAAAGCTTTTGGTAGCACAAGGGCAAATAGAATACACTCAAACCTTGCCTTATGCGAATTCAAATTTATGCGATTTTAAAATATTGTTTTTTTCTTTTTCTTAAGGGAACCTCTTGATTAAACGAAGTGTGGAGTATTAGAATTTATGAAGCATTGATCAAAGGCATTTTCTGATCCATATATCACGAAGCAGTTATATACGTTTTTTGGTTTGACCGATTCTTGATTACGGATCTTTTATATGAAAACCTTAGTTTTTCTAACATTATTATTGATCTGTGCAGAAACAAATTCTTCTATTTTGTTTGAGAGGACTTGTATGGAACTCATATGTACTTCCTTCATATGAAAGCAGATTCGTTCAAATTAAGCTTCCTACTTTAAGAAGTCGGAGAATAATACAAAGTGTTTCATTTTTAGTAAATTTAATACGTGGTGATGTTGATTGCGTTCAGATGTAAATAGGCTATTAGGAAATAATTTTGAGTTGGCAACACTGCTGATAGTTGCTTTTTATTTAGTTTGGTTTGACATTTTATTATGGATAGACTTACACCTGATCAAAGCTTGCAAATTGTTAAATGTTTAATCAAAATAATGGTTCTGTTCGTCAAACTCATCGTGCACTTCGTTCGTTTTACGACGTACATAGCCCTCCTTCAGAGCCGCTAATTTGAATAACCATGGTTAATATTTGGACCACGTTGACTCTTACTGATACTATGCATCACGTGAGGCGCCGAACATTGCGCACTGAAGAAACTGTTGCCACTGCACAGGGAAGCATTACAAAAGATCCAAATCAATCAATTCGATGCCGTTCTCACCAACTGAAGTTGTGTTCATCCATTTTATAGAAGATTTTACGAAAGAATCTTGACTGAAAAGCTTTAAGGATCAACTTATGCCAATACGGCGAATGGGGCGAGGCACAAATTGATATTGATATTGAATTTCCATTCAAAATTTTGTTCTCAGATGAATCCAATTTTTGTTTGAATGCGCATGTGAATGGTGAACGGTTTAGGAATATAATTAGCAATTTTTTTTTTGTATTTCAATTAGCTGGCATTAATCTTGCTGACATGTGGTTCCAACTGGACGTAGCCACATGCTACACTGCGCTCGCTTCAATTGATTTACTCAAAGAAACTTCTAACGAAGGAGTAGCGTGTACCGTTTTGTTTAGTTTAACCAACTTTTTTTGTTCTCAGATGAATCCAATTTTTGTTTGAATGCGCATGTGAATGGTGAACGGTTTAGGAACATAATTAGCAATTTTTTTTTGTATTTCAATTAGCTGGCATTAATCTTGCTGACATGTGGTTCCAACTGGACGTAGCCACATGCTACACTGCGCTCGCTTCAATTGATTTACTCAAAGAAACTTCTAATGAAGGAGTAATTTCACGTAATGATACAATTAATTGGCCACCAAGATCGTGTGATTTAACCTCATTGGATTATTTTATTTGGGGTTATGTAAAGTCACTTCTCTACGTCGATAAACCAGAGACAATTAAATACCTGGAAATCTACATATACTGAAAAAAGTTTGTGAAAGTTTGTGTTCCAGATTGCGTCTTGTACGCGCCAGCCGTGGGGGCCACATGGTCGAAATCATAACTAAACATTAGTCATAAATTTTTCTATCCAGCAAAGCCCGTTTCATTGATATTATAAAAATATATTTCTTTATTTTATTATGATTCAAACTTGTGCAATTGTAAAAAAACACCCGATATTTAAATTGATAAATTTCATTTTGTAAACCTTTTGTATTTTACTTAAACTGTATATTACTTTGGTCTGTACGGAATTGATTTTCCATAGATCAAATAAATAAAAATTTTGTTTAAGTCCATACCTTCAATAAACTAATGTAATATTTTATAAGAGTGCACGATGCCCGATGTTAATTGTGAGTCACACATAAGCGTCAAGTTTTTTGCCCAACTTAATTTGACATTTCCTTGTTTCAGTGTTTGACAAATTCAACCATGGGAAAATACGAAATTGAGCACTGCGTTAAGATTGTTGAAGCCTTTTACGAAAGTGGGCGTTCAACTCAAATTTAATTTTTTGGTCAGCATAATAATGTGTCCACAATCTGCAAAACTGTGCACAAATTTCAGCAAACCGGATCTGTAGGAGGTCTGGAAACAACTTACTTGCCCAGTTCGTTCTGCAGAAAACATTGCTGTTGTTCGCGATGATGTGGCAGAAGAGCCGTCAACAACGTCAACGTCGTGTCCAACAATAGCGAAATGATAACGGACTTATTGCGGCCAGAAATTGAGGATATGGACCTGGACGATATGTGGTTCCAACAGGATGGTGGCACTTGCCGCACAGCCAAGCACTCGAAGCATGACATTTGCAGAATTATGCTTAGTACGCGAGGTACTCACATAAAATCAATTCTACTCAACATGAACACTTTAAATGTTGCTTTAACATACAGAGGCACTAGTCTCTCTTATAATTTCTTTTCAGTGCAATAACAACCAGCGGACAATAAGGTCAAAAGTTATAAAAAATCAATTCTACATCATAAGCTTATAAACTAACTTCATGCGCATATCGTAATAGTTCACGCTTATAAATACGTTATGAATATTCCAAAGTTTTAAAGATTTCAAAAACAATTTTCTTTTGAAATTTTCAAGCAGTTAAAATTAATTAAAATGTCAATCAAATTTATACTTCGGTTGGTACACATACTATTTCGATATTTAAATTAATTGAAATTTAGTGTCCCCATAGGCGGAAATTTTTATTGTACCACATGTGAAACCCAGTTTTATGAGAGTGCTGATGCCCAGAATTTTCATATAATTGGGCATATTTAACCCTTCTGCATCCCTTGGGTAATTTATATGTTTTGTGGTTTTTTTATTTAGTATAATAAATAAAATAAAAACTAAAATAAATAAACCATTCCTGAGCAATGATTAAAAAAATACCTACACACATATGTATGTACATACATATGTATGTATATGTATTTTTATATATATTGTTACGAAAATAAAAATACAACACTGCATTGTGGGATTTTGGCATATTTTGTGTCACCCTGTCAATTTGGCAGCACTGCAACATCGACCATTTACGGTATATTTGTATTAACGGATATGGAAATAGAAGATGGTCGATATTTCCTGAACCTTCCAAAATGTAGGCAATTAGGTATATAAAAGGCTGCTTTACCTACAGGTCAGTTAGTTATCGTTTAGCTGTCAATAAACAAAGTTGTATTAAAGCGGAAATAAAAGTGTTGTATAAACGAATATTAAGTGTTGAGTGAAAAATTTTGCGTCTGAAAACCAGAATTGGGTCAACTTGACCCAAAGGGTGCAGAAGGGTTCATCACTTCTAAACGTTGTTAGCAAGCTTTATTTTTGTTTTTCTTCACAAGATGCAGAATTACACAAGGAACCTTGAGAGTTAACCGCCATTCGAGTCATTTAGCTACAGATATATAGTATACTAGCAGACCCGGGCAAACGTTGTTTTGGCTTCGAATTTTATTTTCACTGTAAGTCTGGTTTGCATGCAGCCATGTTGTCATGGCTGATTGATATTTAAAAGAAGAATGAAAGGTGCACTAAGTCGACATAGCAATTATTGTTCAAATGGAATTATATATTATTGATAGCTGGGCCCGATCCGCGTTGCTGGCCCCAAATGTTTCTTTTATGTTGAACTGTTTCTTGTGAATAATTTTGGTATAAAACTAACATTCGATTCCTGGTTAGTTCGTTGACTTCTGCGCGCTCCTCTTGTGTCTGCTGTGAGCGCAGCAGTCTCATATAATTTGTGTGTCATGTACGGCGACCAATATTTGCACGTGAGCGTGGCATTTTGTACTGCAATATACGTTTCTTATGATATTTTTTTTTTTGTTATTGTTGGGGTAGAAGGGCTGCCCTTTATTGTCTTACCTGTTGCTTATTTACTTTTTTCAATAGCTTTCAATAATACAATTAATTTACTTTCACTAACACCTTGGGTTAATTTATTAAAATGTATGTAATATTTAATTTAAATAAATTAATCTTCAATTTATTAAGTTCTTTTTTTCGTTTGACACCCACGAACTTTTCACGAAAAGAGGTTATGGAGGATCGCCACACGCCGATCAAGCAGCTAACGCCTTCAGCAAAACATAAAATAGGCTTATTGCGCAAATAGAGTTTAAAAAAGAGTGATAGATTTTTTTAATATATTTTTTTCACAAAAAGAAGCCAGGTTTCAGTCGGTATCGGGATAATTAACGCCACTGCACGCTGATTAACGAACCAACGCCTTCAACAGAACACAGCATACTGCTGTAGTTATTGAGTTACGGTGCAAAAACATAAAATACCTAATATTGCGCCATCTGTCGGACGAACTTCAAACTACACAGAAACACTTCTCACGCCCCATAGAACATGTATATTAAGTTTGGTCAAAATCGGTTCGTGCGTTCTGGAGTTATAGCGTCAGGAAGGAAAACCCGACTTATTTTTATATAGTAGATATGGATATATTGAGCAATTTATTACACACGATTAAACGCATATTTTTTCTACTATTTTCGGGCAATGTTTTACCATATTGAGCTGAAGTCAGCGATTGGTTTTCTATTCCGCCAAAATACTTTCAATAATTTATTCATTTTCAACAAACAAATTTAATTTAACCGGCATTCCGCATTTCTCAGTATAATGTCGAATTTCATTCATGGAAGTTCTAGGTATCAGCGCAACTTTTTTTTGAAATACTTCGAATTTCTTTGAAATTTCAAATACGTACACATATTTGGGTTTGAATTGCAAAGTAATTAGCAATGGTATGACGAAACTTTTAAAGATTTTTGAATAAATTAAATATTTCATCAATTTATTTTTACCGTTTTGTTTAGTTTAACCAACGCTAAAAGGACTTCTAAGTATATATAGGTGTGATCTTTACAATGCCAATACAACCATTTATTAAATTATTGTGTAAAGAAAATATATTTTCAATTAAGTAACACATCCGTTTCCTGTAACCTTAACCAAATTCAGTTTAGTTGTAGTAATACATCGTTTTAGACACACACGCAAGCACACCGCATTCACGGACGTTAACCGACAAGGGGCATACAACCAATAAATAAAACTAAACATTTTTGGCACGTATAACAAACAGTAGAGGGAAAGAATGAAAAAAAGTGTACAGGTAAAGTCCATGTTACGTGGTTAACAAATACATATTCATAAAGGGTGGGCAAATTTGAGGTTAGGAAGTAAATTGGCTTAAAAACATAATTTTTTGACAAATTCAGTTTTATTCATACCAATATAAAATAGAAATATGGGAATTTATAACGGAATATGATGTTGGACAAATGTTCACCTCTAGCACGTCGGCAGATGTCCGCTCTTTTCACATAATTTTGAGCCATATTTTGCAACAAAGCTTCGGAGTGTCAGTTGTTTGTGGTTTGTTCACATAAGCGCGGTCTTTCAAATGGCCCAGGGAAAATAATCCAGCGACGTTAAATCACAAGAACGAGGCGGCTAATTGACATCGCCA
Organism: Wohlfahrtia magnifica; assembly: GCA_023159175.1. Lineage (NCBI taxonomy): Eukaryota > Metazoa > Arthropoda > Insecta > Diptera > Sarcophagidae > Wohlfahrtia > Wohlfahrtia magnifica. Next base: position 1,078,010 of record JAKWBJ010000187.1, on the reverse strand, counting down.
TATTGACTGGCTGTGTGGCCAAGGGTCACTGGTGTCAACACTAGGCAATTGTGGCCACAAAAAATTGGTTACATGGTTTGGTAGTGCAGAGAATTCACGGTGGCGGCGTTTCCTTGCTCGTTTTAGAAAAAATACGGGTCGATAATGCCGCCTAACCACAAACCGCACCATACAGTCACTTTCTTTGGATGCAATGGTTTTTCGAGGACTGTTGGTGTATTTTGTGAGCCTCATCATATTTTGAAAATGGGCCTCATCACTAAAGATGGTTTTGTTGAAAAAAGCGTTATTTTCTCTCAGTTTTTCAAATTTTCACAATTAAAATTCTTTGTTAAAGAGTGTAGCCAACTTACTTCCTAACCTAAAACTTACCCTCCCTGTACATCAACAGCAGTAGATGTGGCAATGTACCACAATTTGTTATCACTTGACGACTTTAAACTACTTACCTATATACCTATGTTCATAACCATTAGTGGTGTAAGCACTGTAATATAGCACACTGAGGACTGATAATGTTTTCCTATTCATATGGCGCTAAAAAGTGCTAAATTATTATATTAAACATTTTTCTATTCTTACAAAGCTTAGAAAAAATAAATTAATTTTTTTTATGGTGTGTTGAGTGGCCTTGAGAAATCTGTGTACATATATAAGACCCTACCAACTGTTTGAAAAATTGGGATTGCATAAGTAGTGACTTTAACAGTTTTTAACATAATTCAGAAAAGATCTTGAACTGTCTATGATAGTTCGCCTTAGTTATTTATATGCATATGTATTTGTTCGAAAAAAGTTTATAATGCTTGTAGAATGAAGTGCACTTGTTTGGAATCCATCCCACTTACTTAGATATGCATGTACATATACAATATACATATGTTAGTATATAAATCATTTTAATGTCCTGACAATATGTGTGTAACTTTTTCATTCCATACGGTGTACAAGGTAACCAGACAAATAGTCTGGGAAAACAAAGTACGTAATCAACTTGTTGCAACGAAAAAAATAAAAATATAAATGTTGCACATAAAGCTTAATTTCTTCATATGTAAAAAATATTTTGTAGTTACGTTTTAATAAATAAATCGCTATTTTCACTGCTCTCCTGAGGTATGTATATTTTCCAATATCTGTTCGAGAAGCTCAGTTTAGACGATTAAAAGATCTAAAAATATTATCAGAAAAATGTACAGAGAACGTCTTACAACGTGTCAGAGAAAGTACTAGCATATCATTGTTAGATGACACAATTTTTAATATCTGACAACGACATTATTCTCAGAAAAAACATATTGTTACGAAGATAAAAATACAATACATCAGCGCTTTAAAACTGTATTGTGGGATTTTGATATATTTTGTGTCACCCTGTCAATTTAGCAGCACTGCCAAATCGACCATCTTTACGTTACATTTGGATTAACGGATATTCAAATAGAAGATAATCGATATTTCCGGAACCTTCCAAACTGTAGGCTACTTTACCTACATGTCAGTTAGTTATCGTTTTGCTGTCGTAAGGTAAAGACGTGTTTAAACTGAAAAAATGTGTTGTATACGTGAATATTAACTTGTAAACTGTATAAGAGTTATTGTGTAGTAAATGAAATCATAACTGTAACAATAACAAAGTGTTTTAATTTTATTTTAACGCAATTTAAACGAACTCCAACGTTTTAAAATTGCCACACTTTCTGACAAATGTGGAATCGTGTGAACTGACGATATACATTTTGGTTTCAATTTCGTATTGCCTGGTCGTTGTCTGATCTGTACAGAGCATTAAAGTCGCCTATAAGAATTACGGCACATATTTTGCCTGATAGATGTCCAAAAACATTATTAAGCTGGTAATAAGACTGCTTTCTTCTCAGCTCACTGTTCTCAGTTGAGGAATATTACAGCAACACTGAAAGATTGTACTTTTTATTTCTTAATCGAGCTGCAATGATTTCATCTGAGATTGATTTGCAAGATACCAGAACATTCTTCATACGTTTCCTGATCATAGCCAATAGGCTTTTCAATAAAAATGAAAATGTTACTCTTACTGCTATGAAATTCACTATACAATCTAGTCTCTCTCACCCCAAATATATGCAGTTCAAGGCGTATATATGTAAAGTCCTTACATTCCATTCATCAAATTAGTTCAGTTCCGTTTCGTTTAATTTTATACACTTTTGTCAATACTCGAACCATTTTAACTCGTTGGACATCGAAACAAATGCATTGTCGTCTCTTCGCTGCCGGTGGATATAACAACTTGTCAGGTGTTTGAATGGTAAAATCTTTATATCCCTTGTTTTTTTTCTTATTACGTTAATCGTAATAAAACAAAGAAAAAATGGGTGCGCCATCTAACGTTTTTTTTCAGCTAGTGCCTATTCCGTGAATGGTAACACTTAGCTCTGATTTGACAGATAATTAGTTTTATCCTTCCGCTGAACTAATATGGTTGTGTATACGCTTTTTTCGCTTCGCTAAGTGACCCTGCGATCGACTTACAGAAGATGCCGATTTTGCCAAAAAAAAATCATCTTTTCAGATGAAGCTCATTTTGATCTTGGAGGGTATGTAAACAAGCAAAATTGTTGCATTTGGGACACAGAAAACCCGCACGCATACATTGAAAAGCTGATACACCCAAGGCGAATCACTCTTTGGTGCGGATTTTGGTCCAGAGGCATAATTCGCAAATGAGCAAGGAGTAGCCGTTACAGTCAATGGCGATCGTTATCGGGCCATGTTGAACGAATTTTTGTTCACAAAAATTGAAGAGGAGGATATTAGCGGATGCGGTACTACGTGCCACACAGACAAGGCTACACTCGATATTTTGCGGCCTGTAAAAAAAAATTATTTGGCGGACCCTATTATTTACAATATCAATTAAACAGGCTTTATTGAACAGAAATTTTTTTGACATTAATGTTTAAATATGATTTTGACCATGTGACCGCCACAAGACGCAATCTGAAACATCAATTTCAATTGTTAAATTGTGTTTGGTTTTGAGTAAAACAATTCTAGTGCACCCTGTGTGGCATATGGCTCCGTCCTGTTGGAACCACATGCCAACAAGATAATACCAGCTAGTTAAGGTACGAACAAATTTCTGATCAGGTCCTTATCACTGACAGTAATATTCTGATCATCATCATTTTTCGACATAATCTTGTGGATTATTTTCCCTCCAAATGTGACAATTCTGCTTATTTACGTACCCATTCAACCAAAAATGGGCTTCATAGAAAAAAATTTTTTTATGAAAATTCAATATCAAGCTTCATTCAGCTCATTCGCCAAATTAGTGGTGGTGTAAGTCTATCTATAATGAAATGTCAAACCAAACTAAACAAAAAGTAACTATCACCTGTTAAAGCGGTTGTTAAATAAAGCAGTATTGCCAACTCAAAGTTATGAGCATCCTCTGCTTGTTTTATGCTGCTTATTTGTGGCCGTTCATTTTTACCTACTTGAGAGCCGCCTTCTGCTTGTTAAAAAAAAAGAAAAAATAATTTAAATTTAACTTTTAGCACAAAAAACACATTTTACATTTAATTATGATGTGTGTGATGTGATGTTGTGTGATCCATGTGTCATTTACACGTAAATTTTTTGTGTTGATTTTGGCTAAAGAAAAAAAAAGCCTTTTACGGTCAAGTTGCTTTAAAATTACATTTCTAATGAGGCATGTTTTCTGTTTTTAATAATGTTGTTACTCTAGTATTTAAAGAGCCACAAAAAAACCACAAAAACCAAAATTGCGAAGAACTTTAAACATGAAATGTTCATATTAGAAGAACTCTAATTTACATTTTTTTCATGATTTCCATTAAAACCAAGTCATCTATTTTACATTACATTGAAAACATGTACTTTTAATGTGGGAAATCATTAATATTGTATTTTTTTTTTTTTAATTTGTTTCAACGCTACCATCTTGGTGACGGACGTAAAATAGAGGATTTGAGAGCGTTTGAGACATTTCAGGAAATTTCCAAACTGTAGGCAGTTAGGTATATAAGAAAGCTGCTTTGCCTACGTCGATATGGTTATCGTTTTGTAGTCATAAAGTAAATTCGTGTTTAAGCGTAAATAAAGGTGTTGTGTAAGCAAATATTAAGTGCAAGATAAATAAGTTGCTGTATTAAGATAAAGTGCATAAAGTAAAACAACAACAACATGGTATTTCTTTTATTTTGACGCAATTAAAAAGAACTCAAATGTTTTAAAAAGGTTAAAAGTTTGAAACAAAAAATTCTATCGTTTTTCGATTTGTGAGTAAAAAGTGTTTCTGTAACTCAACTTGAAGAGAGTTAGGGTGTTTTACGTTTTTATTGGAATATTTCAATAAAAAGCTGTAAAAATGAAAAAAATTGTGTGATAACACTGTAGAAATGAATGTCAGCCTTGCAAATGGCAACAATTTATAAATACGTAGTGCAATAAATGCAACCATTTATGTAACATAATACAAATATATATTTATAAATTTTTCAATTTAATGTTAAAAAAACAATATCAACTTTTAAAAGATTTATAAATAATTTTTATTATAAGTTTACTTATAAAATTTGTTACTTCAGAAATATTTTAATAACAAATGTGTTATAAACATAAATAAAATCGCATAATTTTATTTACAATCATAAATTAAATTATTTTAAAACGTTTTTCTTTTTTTAAAACTTTTCGCAAAATAATGTTAGAAAAACAGTCTTACTTGCATATTTCCAATATCTTATGTCAAAAAACTTGAATGACAGTAAGTTCTCACAAAGAAAAATTACGGAAACACTTTGAAGTGAGAAATGATTTTTTATTTCAATTTACATCGTTTTTGTTTTAATTTCCTCATTTTATGTGAAAAGTTTCTCGATGCGAAAGTTACAGAAACGCGGCACTGACTGCCATCAGTTTCGAATGTTCTATAACTTTCTCTTCATGTCCGAAAATTTTCAAAATATAAGATCGTAGTACCCAATGATGATTGAATTGATAACACACTGAACGGTGCAATTAGTAACACTATTAACACACAAATAATTATGGCATTACTAGGGTGACACATTGACAGCCTTGACACAAACCAATAGACTAAAATCCCACAATAAAGTGTTAAATGTACTGCTGTTGGTGTATCTTCTCTTTAGGCATTTTTATTTTTATAACAGTATATATGCCCACAAATATTTTATGGGATTAAAGCCAGTGTAGAGGATAAGGCAGCGCTTTTTTATATTACATTATATTATATATTCTCTTACTATCAACGTAGAATGCTTTAAGTCATTACCAAGAAACAAAGTGGCCAAAGAGTGCTAAATTGCCTTTTAGTATCTTTTAATAATTCTTCTTATTCATTATCTCTTCTATAAAAACAACATTTCCGACTTTATTCGACCCCATTAGTTTTCACTAATGATACCAAGTTTAATATATATATACTTGGATCTAAAGGATGTCAAAATTAAATATAAACGAGATGCTTTACAAGCAACATTGTCAATAATACTACTGACCAAGTGTACCCCAGTCAATGTAATGATCTATTGAAATTGAATATTAGCTTGTCATTAAAAATAAACCAGTAGGCTTTAGCATATTTTTGATGAAGCTTTAGCTGATCTACAGAGAGAAATAAGAGTAAACGGCATTAACACCAACATCAGATGTGCAAATGATACCATTCTGTTATCAGATAGCATTGACACTTTAGAAGAATTGACGAATTCAATTAGCCTAACGTGAAAAAAAATTAAAAACGTGGTAAAAAAAGCCGAAAAAACATACAACCCAACATTTAATTAACTAATTAACGAATACTAATTGAATATGCCTCCCAATTTAAACATCTCAACTAAGTGGAAATTTGGACTCTTTCAAAATAAAAATAAAAATCAAACGCCGTATAGAAATCGCAAGAGCAGCATTTTTTAAATATAGGAATATACACACAAATCGCGGGTTCAATATTACGCTTAGACTACGTTTCATATGATTAAAAGTTTGAATTTATATTTATTTTTTTATTATTTATAGTTATCAGTCAGAATTTTGTCGTCAAGATTAATAAGTTTGCTAAGTAGGATTGTTTTAATATATAATCATTGAAAATAAGGCGTGGCAGAGCACTGCCGGAAACTGAAAATGGAAAATTATATATTACAAGGCTATGGTATGGTATGGCTCTATCTGTTGCTAAAATATTGAAAGAAGTCGAAAGGTAACAACATCATTTTTGTCTTATAAGTCCACATATTGAAAAAACATGAAGGGTCATACATATAGTATGTTGTCTAATACTGACAAGGGATATTATTTAAGAGAAACTTCTAAGCCGCAAGATTCCAAGCAAAAAGAACACCAAAAAACAAGAGTAAACGCAGGCTTAATTATCAAAAGGTGGGTTATTTTATAACTGATCATAGTACCTACTAATACATATCGCAAAGAAGAAGGCACAACTTTTTCTGCACTCACATAACCAAAATTACTGACTGACATCTTATGATTTTCTCAAATAAAAAAATTTCAATTTATAAGGCCTTCATGGGCATAGCTATTAGTTTTATGATCTACCAAATGCTTTCATTGTCGCGAAGGTGGTTTTATGGTGGAGTGGAATTTTACATTACGACATTTATAACATTCACAAAAGACCACATATGATAATAGTCATACCGCGGCTATAATATTAGAGATATAAGACGATTTTTTAAAACTACATAGGGTGTGATATTCAAGTGGCGAGTAGTGTATGTGCTTATTGTATGTTAGTATTCTTTTATTCAGTTCCATTCGTGTTTTATTATTATTATCGTTTTTATTTTTTTATTTACATAGTTATTTATTTATTTTATTTTGAGTTTTTTTAGATAAAAGTGTTAAATGTACTATATATGAACATTTATGCTTTAATTGATTGCATAAACTAGTAATCAATGAAATAAATATTTTTTTAAACATACATGAAAAAATAAATATTGAAAAAATATCTCTATAGCGAACTTGAACGATATTGTCACTATAATATTTTCATCGATGAATCATTGTCAGATGTAGCGATTTCTCGCCAAACGTGGCGATTTTAAAATTGATTTGGCTACTAATTATCGGTTTGGCGACATGGCGACTTTTTGGCGATTTTTAAATTAGTTGGCTATTTTTGATAATACGAAATTACGAAAATTTAAAATTATTACTTTGGACAACAGGCGGCGAAATAAGTTTATAAATGGTAAGAAAAAGCTATAAGCTTGAAGAATGTCGAAAAAAATGAGTGTGTTTGCTTGAGAAATTCGCAAATATGCATACCTCAAAGATATTAAGTATAACATTATTCAAAAGGTCTTCCTTTCTTCTTTCCAAATATTCTGAAAAGATTAAAATCGGATAGCATAAGTTATTAGATTATAAGTGTACATTGTACAGTTTTTGTTTTTACTAATATATATTTTTTGTTAATAAAATTAAGAAAACATATATTATGGCGAAATTTAGGGATTCGAAAAAAGTTATTTTTTTATTTATTTTCAAAAAAATTTTTTCATTATTTAAAAAAAATTTATAAATTTTATGGTCAGAATGTAAAAAAGGAATATTTGGCGACTTTTGCGATTTTTAAAATTGATTTTGGCGAAAAAGCTTAGAAAGGATCTGAAAACCGTGGTCGCAATATCAGTATCAAGTCAAAACTCGTATGAAATTATCATTAATGAAAAATTTCACTGATGAATCCTAGTGATAATGACACAAACCAAGGGAGTTAGGTATGACAACGTTATTAAGTGTCACCATACTAAAGGATGCTGAAATTTAGCGACATTGTCTGTTGTAAGTCGACTTCATTCTGAATTATCGATGCAGGATTTTATCTGCTACACATCCCTATTAACGAATAAAGCGCAATGATTTTTAATGATATTGTCTGTTAGGGCTCACTAATAAACGAACGCCTGCATGACAAAATCCAATTCTTTCGTCTATAACAATTTGGACATTAAAGAAAATTCATCGCATTGCCATTGTCAGCGTTTGTCACGATGATTCACTATTCTGTTCGCCACAGAGATTGCATATGTATTTTTTTATAAAAAGTAATTAAAACATTTTTTGTTCTGTTACAAAAAATATTTTTATTTTGGTAACAAAAAGAAAATAACGTTTTTATTTAAATGATTGAGTTATAAATAGTATTTAAATACTCGTATTTAAAAAATATGCAAAAAAAAACTTTAAATTTATTTATAAAATACACAAAAACCTTTAACAATTTAATATACCCGTTTAATTCAAAAAATAAGAATGCTAGTGTTGTTCAGATAGTATTTTACGGTACGCTACTACGGGCCATAAGTTGCATAATTAGTTTTTTATCGAAAGATGGTCACTATAACGCAGTCACCCTACAAGTGCCTAGATTACACAATCTATTTTCAGCCTTTTAAGAAAGATTCTGAAGATATTACTTTTAATAGAATACAGCGGAATTGAATATGAAATCGCTTGGAAGATATTTAAATCGGATACCTTTTTAATTAACTTGTCTGGCCGCTTATTATCATAGTAGGGGCCTGAACTAAAGTAACGTCAGACAGACATCCCAGCCTTGGCAGCACATTATAGAAATCTACAGGTAGCCATTACAATAAAAAGGATAATCTATATTTAAAAAGAAAACTGTATGACATCTGTTTTGCATCAATAATTATATTATAAAAACTTTTATCGAAAAGTATTTGTTTTTAAAACTTTTTAGTTTTTAAAATCTTTGCTTAATTATAATAAGTCCACCTAAAAATTAATATTTTAAAATACGTATGTACATAAAAGGTCCGCCATCTAACGTTTTTTTTTTTTTTTTTTGAACTAGTGCTTATTTCGTGAATGGTAACAATTAACCCATGTCTGATTTCACAGATAATTAGTTTTATCCTTCCGCTGAACGAATATGGTTGTGTATACGCTTCAACTTCGCTTCGCTAAGTGGGCCTGAGATCGACTTACAGAAGATGCCGATTTTGCCAAAAAAAATCGTTTTTTCAGATGAAGTTCATTTTGATTTTGGCGGGTATGTAAACAAGCAAAATTGTCGCATTGCCCAAGACGAGTCACTGTTTGGTGCAGAGGCATAATTGGGCCATTTTTCTTCGAAAATGAGCAAGGAGTGGCCGTTACAGTCAATGGCGATCGTTATCGGGCCATGATGAACGAATTTTTGTTCACAAAAATTGAAGAGGAGGATTTTAGCAACATTTGGTTTCAACAGGACAGCGCTACATGCCACACAGCCGAAGCTACATTCGATGCTTTGTGCCCTGTTTTTAAAGATCGCATTATTAGCCGCAGAGCTGATGTCATTTGACCACCTCGGAGCTGCGATTTGACACCGTTGGACTATTATTTGTGGGGTGCCGTCAAAGATAAGTGTTACGCCAACAAGCCAGAGACAATTGACGCTTTAAAGGACAATATTCGTGAAGCCATTGGTGAAATACAGCTGCACACAATCGATGATGTGCTTAAAAACTGAACTGATCGTGTAGGCTACTGCATGGCCAGCCGAGACAGCCATTTGAATGAAATTATTTTCCATTATTAACCGGAAGGATTGTACTTTCAAATAAAAAAGATATTTGAGGAAATATTCAGTAGTTTTTTTATAGCATTTTCAAAAAAAAAAAATATTTGGCGGACCCTTTATTTAAAGTAAATTGTACGGTTAATTACACTAGGGAACAATTTGTAACATAATATCTGTTGAGTTAATTTTTCAGATGTTATAGAGTCAAATAGGCATGTTGATTTCAAAAATGTAGTTCGTTTTTGTTGTATATATTTGGTATTACAATTCTTTAAGTTATATGGCAACCTTTAAACGGTATGTCAAATAAACTAAATGCAATTGGTTTACATATAATAATAATAAAGTCACTTGTCTTTTGAATACCATTAAGAATACACGTGTTTTAATAGTTTTCTTCTATCACGTCGAGGTTTTTTCTCTACACCGTATGTGAATGTAACCACTCTCTTGCTAGAATATTTTTTTCCTAAAATATCCGGCACAAATTTGCCCTTACTTTTGACTTTTATATGGAACAGCGATGCTTGTTCATGTTGTTCAGATTACAAAGCTTTTTGACTGTTTATCTATGCTCCTCGTGAATATTACAACCAGGGTTGCTAAAAGAAAAAAATCCTACCAAAAATTTTCCTGAAATTTTCCAAAATCGCTTACATTTATTACATACTTTTTCAATTTAAATATCATACATTATTTATTGATACGAGGGCAGATTGACATTGAAGCTACCTAGCGCTAGACGGCAGCACAAACACAAAAACTTTTTCTTTCTTAGAAATTACGATCAAACGTCAGATGTTAAAATTTTAGCCAAATTTATCGATTAGTTTATTTGTTGTAGTCGTTTGAAGTAAGCAGGTTTGTGTTTCTTGGAAAATGGAAAAAAGTGAATTTCGTGTAGTGATTAAATAATATTATTTGAAAGGCAAAACGACGAGAGAGACAAAAGAAAAGCTTGATAAACATTATGGCGAATCTGCTCCGTCAGATTATATGGTAAAATATTGGATTGCTGAATTTAAACGGGGCCGAACAAGCACTGCAACAATACCATCAACAGGAAGGCCAAAAGAGGTGGTTACTGCAAAAAAAAATATAAAGAAAATCCTCGATATCGTTATGATCATTCATAACCCGGGTCAAAATACGTGAGATTGCTGAAATGGTAAACATATCATATGAACGTGTGTTCAACATATTGCATGAACATTTGCATATAAAAAAGCTATCGGCAAGATGGGTGCCGCGTTTGCTCAGTGTTGAACAAAAACGAGTTCGACAGATCACCTCACAGCAGTGTTTGGACATGATAAAGCATAATCCTGCTGATTGGCGTAGATTAATAACTGTGAATGAAACGTGGGTCCACCACTACACACCTGAAACCAAAACTCAATCGAAGCAATGAGTGGAAGCTGGTGGAAGTGCTCCGAAGAAGGCGAAGACAGCGAAATCGGCTGGCAAGGTTATGGCCACTGTATTTTGGAATGCACACGGAATATTGCTCATCGATTATCTTGAAATGGGATCCTCAATCACAGGAGAGTATTATCGTGCATTATTGGGTCAATCGGTTGATGCAATCAAGGAAAAACGACCACATTTAAACAAGAAAAAAGTGCTCTTTCTTCAAGACAACGCACCGGTTCACAGAGCATTAGATACGATAGTCCAGATTTAGCCCCTAGTGACTTTTTCCTGTTTCAAAACTTGAAAAAATGGCTCGCAAGAAAAAATTCATCTCAAACGAAGAAGTGATTACCGAAACTAATGCGTATTTTGGGGAGTTCTCAAAATCGTATTATTCAGATGGCCTTTTATACCATCTGGAAAATCGTCTTACTAAGTGTATTGAGCTAAAAGGAGACTATGTTGAGAAATGAATGGTTTTTGAAAAAAAAAATGTTTTTTTCCTACTTAGGTAGCTTCAATATCAAACCGCCCTCGTATTGCTTTTATAATTCCTAAAATAATTTAATTTTGTGCCAGAAAATTATGATTTGCGGAAAGTATTAATTTTTTGTTTTCATTTGAAGAAAAGTGCTGCAGAGTCGCATATGGTGATCATGCTCTATTAGAAGCAACATAAAAAAAATATTGGATGACCATCAACTTCGCCTGCAAAACCAGATCGATTCGGCAGGAAGATAATGCTGAGTGTCTGGTGGGATCAAAAAGGTGTGGCGTACCAGTAGCTCCTAAAACCTGGTGAAACCGTTGACACAGATCGCTACCGACAACAAATGATCAATTTGAACCATGCATTGATCGTAAAACGACCAGAATGAGCCACAAGACACGGCAAGGTAATTTTGAAACATGATAATGCACCTGCACACAAAGCAAAACTAGATACAATCAAAGCATTAGGCTGGGAGCTGCTAGCCCACCCCCCGTATTCACCAGACTTGGCTCCTTCCGACTACTATTTGTTTTCATCGCATTGGCTGAGCAGCACTTCGACTTCTACAAGGAAGTTGAAAATTGGGTGACTAACTGGTTTGCTTCAAAAGACGAACAATTTAGTTGGTGTGGAAGCCACAAGTTGCCTGAAAGATGGGAAAAATGTGTAGCAATGACCAATACTTTGAATAAAATGTGTTTTACGTTCCCATTAAAATAAGTGTTTTATTTTCACATAAATATAACGCTCATTTCATACAGGTACACTTGGTATGTATACCGTTAAGTTGTATCAATGTTATCATTAACTTTTTTTTTGAAAAAGTGATTTTTGTCACTTTCAGAATTAATAGCTCATATAAATAAATTCCTAATAAATTTTTATGTAGTAGCCAATATAAATACCTCACAGCCTTGTTTTCCTGTAAAAAATTATTACAACATATGTATAAATTCAATTAATTCTGGGTAAAGCTTCAAAATTAACAAACTTTTAAACTTGTGTAAATACGAGGGCAGTTTTATAATTCCGTGATTATTTATATTTCTAGCGCAGCAACTTCCATAGCAACACTATTTCCATTAACTGTTTCAACATTACCTAAACTCCTGTCGACATTTTATTTAACCACTTCTATTACTCTTTTTACAGCTATTAAAGTGGATCACCTCGTTAATTTGAATGAAAGTTAAAAGAAATTAGTTCCGAGTGCTGTTGAAACATTTCTTTTATGTGAAATGCGTTATAAATTTTAATGTTTTTTTTTGACTGATAATTTGAGAATCTTATTTTAAAGATATAGACAAATAAATATTTACTTTGTATGGAATTTTTTTAATTCATATAGTAGTCTATAGTTCCTTCTAGACATACAGAGAAATACTGTAAAAATTTCAAGAAAATCGGTTCAGTCGTTTAGCTGTCTATAAGTCACAAACAAACAAATATATGGTACATGCATATTTACAAACACACATTCATTTTTATATATGCATAAGAAGTTTTTTTTCACAAATTTTATTAAAACAATTGCCTTTAATAGTTATGCAAATCTCTCGTGAAATTTAAAAAAATTTATTAAACTTAACAATTCTTTACCAAATCCTTAAAATTACAAACATAGCCCTCAATATCAAAATATTGGCCACGTGGACAATATAAAGCTATAGCGTTACCGTTCAAACAAACATAGTATTTATTACAATTACCGGGCTCTCTTATAAATGTACCGCTTTTCAATGCTTTACAATCGTTAGGACTGTAGTTGAGCATTGTTGGTTGAGTTTGCGTGTTTTCCGCCATATATTTTCGTCCTTTAGTAAATGGTCCTTTCATTCGAGAGTTTTCCTTTTCCTCTAGGCAATCAACTAGTTCGGGATAGTTACACATTTTCAATTTGTCATCAAAATAGAATTTTCCAGGGCATACTTGGGGATACGCCCGTTTATTGTAGCAGGTATAGTAGTTTCGACAACTTTTTGGATTTTTAACGAAATAACCATTTGGTTTATTGTTACACAGCGATTCACTTTCTTTGGCAACTGATGTAGATTTTGTTTGGGAAATGCATGCAGTTGTAGTTGACGTTGTGGAACATGTTGTTGATGATGAAGACGTTGTTGACGTTATAATATATGTAGTTGTTGTAGTTGTAGTACATGTAGTTGTAGTTGTAGTAATGCATGTTGTTGTCGATGTAGTTGTCGTACATGTTGTTGCGGATGTAGTAATGCATGTTGTTGTCGATGTAGTTGTAGTACATGTTGTTGTAGATGTAGTACAGGCCGTTGTTGTTGTAGTACATGTCGTTGTTGTTGTAGTCGTAGTACATGTTGTTGTTGTAGTACATGTCGTTGTTGTTGTAGTCGTAGTACATGTTATTGTAGTTGTGGTACATCTTGTTGCAGTTGTAGTACACGTCGTTGTTGTTGTAGTTGTAGTAAATGTCGTTGTTTTTGTAGTCGTAGTACATGTCGTTGTCGATGTAGTTGTAGTACATGTTGATGTAGTTGTAGTACATATTCTTGTGGTTGTAGTAATGCAAACAGTAGTAGTTGTGGGTTCGGCAGTGATTGTGGGTTCAATAGTAGTTGTGGGTTCAACGGTGGTTGTGGGTTCGAGAGTAGTTGTGGCTCCGATAGTGGTTGTGGATTCCACAGTAGTTGTAGGTTCGACAGTAGTTGTGGGTTTAACAGTGGTTGTGTGTTCGACAGTAGTTGTGGGTTCTATAGTAGTAATGGGTTCTACAGTAGTTGTGGGTTCGACAGTAGTTGTGATTTCGATAGTGGTAGTGGGTTCGGCAGTAGTTGTGGGTTCGACAGTGGTAATGGGTTCGACAGTGGTTGTGGGTTCGACAGTAGTTGTGGGTTCTATAGTAGTAGTGGGTTCTACAGTAGTTGTGGGTTCGACAGTAGTTGTGATTTCGATAGTGGTAGTGGGTTCGACGGTGGTTGTTGGTTCGACAGTAGTTGTGGGTTGGACAGTAGTTGTAGGTCCGATAGTAGTTGTGGGTTTAACAGTGGTTGTGGGTTCGACAGTAGTTGTGGGTTCTATAGTAGTAGTGGGTTCTACAGTAGTTGTGGGTTCGACAGTAGTTGTGATTTCGACTGTGGTATTGGGTTCGGCAGTAGTTGTGGGTTCGACAGTGGTTGTGGGTTCGCCAGTGGTAGTGGGTTCGACAGTAGTTGTGGGTTCGACAGTGGTTGTGGGTCCGATAGTAGTTGTGGGTTTGACAGTAGTTGTAAGTTCGACAATAGTAGTGGTTGTTGATTCCATAGCAGTAGTAGAAGGCTCTAAGGTCGTTGTTGGTAACTGTGTAGTAGACCCTTCAGTTGTGGTTTCTGCAGTTTTAACCGTGGTAGTTTTCATTGTCATTTCAGGTGTATGTGCTGTAGTCGTTTCAATGGGTGCTACTGTTGTACTTGAAGGTGATGTAGATTCTTCAGTTGTGGCTTCAGTACCAGTAGCTGTTGTAGTTTCCGTTGTTTCTTCGGTTGTAGTTGTACTTAATGGCTGTATGGTTGATTCGGCAGTTGTTGGTTCCGTTGTAGCTTCGGTAGTAGCTGCTGTTGTTGTATCAGGAGGCTCAACAGTTGTACTTAATGTTTGTGTGGTAGATGTTGTTTCAGTTCCCACTATGTTAGTGGTTGTTTCAGTTCTTGCAGTCGACTCACTTGTTGTATAAGTTCCTGTGGTACTTTCAGTTGTCGCATCGGGGGATATTGTGGTTGTTAGAGTTGAAGCAATTGTTGTAGTTGAGGCCTCAGTAACTTCAAAAGGAGGAATCGATTCAGTTACAGTTGTAGTAGGCTCAGCTTCAATTGTAGTGGATTCATTTATAGTTGTTGGATGCGTAGTGGATTCAGTAACAGCTTCAGATGTAGTTATTGTTGTAGGAATGTCGGTCGTTGTTGTGAGGATAGTAGTCTCAGTTATTTCAACGGTTGGTGTAGTATTAGTTTCAGTTGGTAGCTGTGTTGTCGTTAAAATTTCCACTGTTGAAGCTAAAGTTGAATCTGGCCAGTTTTCAGTATTTGATTCTGACGTTGTTTCTGTTGCTGTTTCCGTAGTATATACGGTTGTTGTTTGTTCAGTTGTAAAGTCAATGATTGACTCAGTTGTCCGTTCTGTCGTTGCTGTCGCTCCCACAGTGGTTTCTTCAACTAAAACATTTTCTCGGAATTGAATAGTTGACTTATATTCACCAACATTTAAAGTAGCCGACTTTCCCAATAACAATTTTTCATTTATGTTTGAAGATTTGGTTTCAGTAGATATATCGGAATATTTCCCGGGATCAGTTGTTTCTCTTTTGGAATCTGCCAACGTTTGCATTATATCTTGGTTGAGTCCTTCACCTACAGCTTTAGCAATCTTCTTTGGAATAGCCAACTTTTGTTGTGTTACATTATGAGGTAAAAATAACAATTTATACGGTATAATAGGTATAAATCCAGTTAGTTGCACCTCATTGTAACTGGACCCTACCAGACAAGGACACGTTGGATAACTCTCTTTTATACATTTCTGTTCAGTTTCCTTGAAATGATAACCCGATTGACAATCCAAACTGAATTGACCTAAATTTCCCAGGCAGACATAAAAAGTATGGCGATTTTCTGGATTCTGTATTTTATAGCCAAACTTTTTACTTTTACAGATTTGAGAGATGGTAAGAGCATTACCAAGTGCTGCAGCGATCAATAACACAATACTAATTCGTATAACTAAAATATTCAAAATAATATTTTAAAAGATTTCGATATTTTAAGAATATGTGTACTTACTTAACAGCATATTTGACAATAAGAAGAGTTATTCCATTTGCCGCTAAATATTCAAATTGTTTGTATTAAAAGCACTTTAAATGCACAAATACTTTGTTAAAGAAGGTCTATTTATAGGAAAAATTTAAAATAAATTTAATTTAAATAATGAAAATAAGTTGCACAGTAACTGTTTATAAGTTTAAGTGGTTTAACATGATAGAGCACTAATTATAATGAAATTTTGTTTTTGTAATTACTGTAGAAAATATAAGAGGCATTTAAAATCTTTTCTAAGTCATCTAAAAATTTTTCGCACAAGCTTTGGTGTTTCTATACTTTTCTTTCTCTAACTTCCTATATATCATCGATGTAGTGTTTATGTTTACCTTTAGATTCTTAATGGCTTGTCTATACATTGCATATGATTTTCTTATGTCTTGTCTATGTCATCTACAATATGTCTTCTCTATGGATTGTTCATACCATGTCTAAGCCTTTTCTGTGTTAAATCTTATCAACAAGATAAAAATAAGTTATTTGTGGTAACTTATCAATTTAATATCATAACTTGTTAAAGACTTATGGATAACTTCGTAAATAATTAAGCGTCTGGAGTTCTAGTAATCTTTCGGCCATTATAGCTTACCTCCCGAAATTTTGAAAACAGACATTATCCTTACAACCTTTCTATTATACCCCTTATTGGTATACAAGTTTCTGATTGAATCCAAAAATTTCTAATGATTATAACAAAACTTAAAACATTATTTAACACAATCATAGCTCATATTCTGCACAATCGCATTTTGAAGTTTATCGAATCGCATCTACGACGGGACCAAGTGAGCTTTAGCCCAAGTAAGTATTGTATGAACCATTTCAAAAACTTGAGAGTAATTGTTAAACAATGGTGCTCACCATTTTATTTAATGTTCGTACATTTCGAATGTGCTTTTCGCATATTAGACCATGGATTATGAAAAATTCTTACATACAGAGGACAAAGATCAAGGAAATATTTAGAGATCGTACTAAATTTTACGAATGTTGTACAGCACTGGCGCCTTAAAACCGGCGCAATGGCAATAAATAATAATATATGCAGAGAAGTTTCCGAGAAGATAATCAAACTCATAATGGAGCTCTAGAATAGCACATAATGCATCAAGAGTAATTTTTTGTCTTCACTACTTAATAACACAGCACTCGATGTAGTTGTTAACTACTCTATGAATCGGCAACATGGTATTATGTGGCATCTTTATGATAAGTTTGCTAGTTAACCGAAAACGTGATCAACTACTATTAACACCAAAGTGCCAGTTTGAATCCAAATCAAGATTTGGGTGATAAGCCATCCAAAAGCAAAAAGAGAGGGTTACAAATCGAAGGAGTCCAAGTTTCCGTACTGCGTCAAGCGATTGACCTTAACCGTCTGTCCACCAGACCTGAACTCTTACAGAGAAAGGTGAAGATAGTCTCGGTCTCAGAAGACTATGCAGATGGCGCCTGTCTATTAACCCATCGCTTTTCTATCCCAGATTCAAGACCTTGTTACACGTGCAGCAGAAGTGGCTTAAAAATTAACAGGTCGCGACCAACTCATTATTAATGTTGAAAACTTTTACTGCCTGGAATTGATAATATTAAAAAATGAAGGCAACAAGAAAAATATATAGAATAGATTTTGTAGGGCAAAGTTCTTAACAGCAATGTGTACTCGTATATGGTTTAGAAACTTGAAATATATCGAGCCTAAACGGGCATACATAGAAAATTCAGACCAGCCACAATACCAAAACCAATATTTGTGGAGTTGAACTAATCAAAATCCTTTGAATATGAGTACACGCTAGCGTAAATTTGTATGTCCTAGCCATAAGAAACCCAGACATTCCACCCACTATAATCCACAAGCTTATAAGGTATCATTTATTACATAGTACTTATGCCTTATCCATCCATGTCCTATACATACATATATTACACTGGTCTACAGTAAACAGCGCCTTTAAATAAAACTATGTGGAATATAATGATTTTGATGCGCTGAATTCAAATCCGTTTTCATTTTTTTTCCATCGGGCTCAAATGTTTTTTTATGGGCGTGGCAAATTTTTCTCTCACACAAAAATTGAAGAGCAAAAACACCTTCGGAAACAAGAATAATTGATGTCTTCTCTGTGTTTTATCGAAAGTTTATCTGAACTATCTATCAAAATAGCATATGTAAACAAACGAAAAATAAACAAATACTCTATTAAAATTTAAAAAAAAGTAAACACAAAATGAAAAAAAATAATATGTTTTAACAAAATTTTTAAAATTAAGAAGAACT
The DNA here is from genome assembly GCA_023159175.1 of Wohlfahrtia magnifica. Classification (NCBI taxonomy): domain Eukaryota; kingdom Metazoa; phylum Arthropoda; class Insecta; order Diptera; family Sarcophagidae; genus Wohlfahrtia; species Wohlfahrtia magnifica. Next base: position 1,059,399 of record JAKWBJ010000187.1, on the reverse strand, counting down.
TCTTCGATTTTTCTATTTCTAATTGAGTTGTAAATGAATTTGGAGGCCCATAAAAATCTGTGTATTCAACATTTGCAGCTTTTAAAGAAACTTCACTGTCTTAATCAGGTTATGGTCTTTCGCAGTGTTATCTAATTAAAACACGTATGTATGTATGTATATGGCGTGTAAACGCTACGATTAGCAATTGTGATTAAGGGAGCGAAACAAGTAATTTGTTTTATCGTGGAAACATACTATTAGGTTTCATGTTTTGAAACCAATACATTTGCTGTGTTGGAGGCACAGAGTAAGCGTAACACATTCCTGTTAATTGATGATGGTATTGTGATTGCCTCGTGCCATGCAGTTAAATCAAATTTTTCCTTTATGTGAAACAATAATTCACATCGCATGTAGCGGGATTCTGGGAAATCCGAAATTTTTTCCCCGCTTTCTCGAGAATGGAAAAAGTGCGCGAAATGAAAAACCATAGTATGTATGGATATCATATAACATGTTAATTGTTAATTTTTTAATACTATTATTTTATTTGTAAAAGTAATAGCAGCCTGCACCCTGATGTTTGTGAAACATAGTGAGTTTCCTTTAGTCGTAAATCTCGCAACTTTGTACATTTTTTTTCAAAGTTGATATTTTATCGTAACAGATTTTTTGGCTCTTCATTTACGCAAATTTAAGTTTTGCATAGCGATTTATTTATTTGTCTTGCATGTACATGCTTAAATTCAAAAACTATCTCGCATAGTATAAACTTATCATTTATTACATGGAGTATAATGATTTTGATGCGCTGAATTCAAATGCGTTTTCAGTTTTTTCCATCGGTCTCAAATTTATTTTATGGGCGTGTCAAATTTTTCGCCCAAAATATGGTAGTTATGTCAATATATTTCAGCATAACTTGAAAACTACTTGACCGATTTTATTGCAGGTATCACCAAACGTTTAGGAACAGAATTTCCTATAAATCACCTGAACAACATTTTTTGTAATTTCAACAGTTTCGGAGTTATTCAGAACTTAGCTGCGAAATAAAAATTTTCGTGCTAAATTAGAGCAATTTTTTTTCAAAAGATCATAATAAATTTTTCAGAACGAAAAATTTCAGATGTTAAGCACTTAAATTAAAACTATAAGTCATGAAAGTCGGTGGGCTATTGCTGATTTCAAAATTAAATGCAGGTACGTAGCTTTGACCAAAATTAGCGAAAATGTGTTTTCTTGCAAAATTAGAGGAATTTTTTTCTTTTATTACCAAAAAGTTATACAAAAATTAATAAAATATAATTTTTACATTTATGCAGATATGTAACCTATAAAGGGAGATACGTAACTTTGACAAAAAATTTGCAATACATTATTAGGCAACACAATCATAATGAAAGGAAACACTATATACGCATATATGTATGTATGTTTTTCTTTGATGAATCAATTAATAGTTGCCATTTGTAATTATCATCATTTCATCACAATATACTAAATCGCCATCTTTGCTAAAATAGGCCAGAAAATCTTCTTGTCTATATCGAAAATAGGAAATATTCGTATCCTTATCTAACAAATTCCATTGCTGTAATATTGACGCAAGAAGTTTTGATTCTAATTTTGGGAGTTCTAAGTATCACACATGATTATTCAGGTCAGACTGATCAATAAAATGAGGTTTTCTCGATAGACCTCTATATGCAGATGAAGTAGTACATACAGACGCATAACTGGTTTCACTCCGAACAGAAAAACATCTTCTTCATTAACCATTTCGTGACGTTTAGGAGGCATTGGTGTAACGGTAATGCGGAAATAATAATCATGTTTGTGATTTTTAAGTTCACTCCATATCATTGGTTTCATAATGACATGGTCTTTCTATCGTTGTCAAGACAACCTCTTACAGCTCCTGCACAGGTATTACAACATATTTTTGGCAGCCAATATTTGTTTCTTTCATCGGAAGGAAATCCAAAGTAATGTTTTTAAGCATTCTTAATTTGGGAAGTTATTGTATGCCGTTGTGATTTTAAAGTTAATTCCCCACAGATGTAATCTGGAGAATTTTTGCAAGTTCAAGCCCTTGAAATAGTGTTATCTATGTAGAAATTTTGTAAAACACTTACCATAATAAAAAATATATAAAACGGAAATAGTTTTAGAGTACTTTTCAATATTAACCTTGGCTTTTGATTAAATCAATCGAATAGGATTTGTCTTTTTGGTTTCGCAAACAAGTGTTGAATGATGAAAAAAAATGTGTTATCTTTCTTGAAATTGCATTTTGTACTGTATTTTTTACAACAATAATAAAAAATCTTATTCTTAGAATCTTTTTTACCTACCATAGCCATAAAAAATGAACCCTTTACTTTTGTCAAAGTTAGGCACCTGCCTTTATGCGTTATTTTACTTTCAACCATACACCTGGCTTTCATTATAATGTAAAATTTATATTCGAAAAATTTGTTTATAACTTTTTGGGAATAAAAGAAAAAAATCCACTAATTTTGCAAGAAAAAAATTCCACTAATTTTGCTAGAAAAAATTTTCCGTTAATTTTGCAAGAAAACATTTGTTCGCTAATTTTGGTTAAAGTTAGGTACCTGTATTTAATTTTGATTAAACTCAGCAATAGCCAACCGATTTTTATGATTTATAGCTTATTTTATTCTCAATATTTCAAGCTTTAATTTAAGTGCTTAACATCTAAAATTTTCGTTCTGAATAATTTTTTATGACTTTTTGAAAAAAAACCGCCCTAATTTTGCGCAAAAATTAATTTTTTCGCAGCTAAGTTGCGAACAACTACGAAACTGTTGAAATTACAAAAAAAGGTTGTTGGAGTGATTTATAGGAAATTCTGTTCCTAAAGGTTTGGTGGTATTTGCAATAAATCTGTCAAGTCGTTTTCAAGTTATGATGAAATATATTGACATATATACCATATTTTGGGCGAAAAATTTGTTACGCCCATAAAAAAATTTGACCCCGATGGAAAAAAACTGAAAACTGATTTGAATTCAGTGCATCAAAATTATTATTTATCATATAGTTTTATTTAAAGGCGAGACAATTTTTTGTTTTTTGTAGACCTGTGTTATCTTAGTAATATTTCAATGAATTAAGCCTTTATTGCCCAAGACCCTTTATCATAGAAAAACCATTACTTTTTTATAGAATCTTAGCTTGTGACATAATTAAGGCTTCAAAAAAGACGTTTCATATTTTTGCCAAGCTGGGAGGAATGTAAATAAACGTGGTACTCAGAATTATCGAGGGCCAATAGGTCTTGATTTTATTTAACTTTTTTTAAAACAAAATGTCTTTTATTACCGTTTGTTTATGTAAAGTCCACACTTTTTCAATTCTCAACAATATATAAATTTAAGCGAAAACACACTACAAAAGCTTAGATTATATCTGTATAATAAGTAAAGTCGGGCAATAAAGAGTTAAGTAATAATTAATGTTTTTATTGATTTCCCATAAACTATAATTGTGCAAATACTGAGTGAACGTAAAAACATTAAGCCACTTATTAAGCGACACGCAATATCATGATCCTATTGAGAATCGAGTTTGGTAAGCAGTTGATCTCACGATTGAGCAATCTCTCATTGGCCGCCAAGATCATGCGATTTGACCCAACTAGACTATTTTTTGTGTCATTGGTGAGATACCAATCGAAATTCTGGAAAAAGTATACCAAAACTAAAACTCACGGATGGACCACCGCGGTGTAGCCGCATTCGCCCCGAATAGCAAATTTTCTTTGTTTTTTTTCAATTTTAAAAATCAAAACGGTTAAAAAGTTACCCGTTATATGTATTGTGTACAAAATCTCATTTGAAATATCTAACTCTGGCTTGTATGTACGCTTTAAATCGCACTGACATCATCTTTAGGAAAATTCATTATATACCAGCACAAACTAATCTTAAGAGCATCAACGTTAGTTTAACTTTTGTTCTATTCTTTCTCTCTTTTTCTAATTTTCTTAACGACTTTCTTCTTCTCACTTCTAGTTCTACGAGTATGTACTCTTTTGCGGATGTCAGCAACATTTGTCACTCATATTCTTTTGATCATAGGCCGAGCCTCTTGGAGATTGTGGCGAGAAGGATGAATATGAACGGCACACTCACAAGTGACCTGGTGAAAGTCTCCGAGTGGGGTTATACGGAAATGGTTGATTTTAATGCACGCAAGACTCAATGTTGTTTTTTAACACACAGACGTGGTGGTGTATTGTCTTCTGTGTCTATGGATAATGTGGATATTGGGGAATCAGATTCTCTTGATGTTCTGGACATTTGAATTCACTGTGACGTTCGTTAAAATAATTACATACTTCAATAATTCATACTTCAAGTATTCAAGTGCCCTGCGTTTTTAAGACGGTGCAAGAAATACTTCACTCCATCTGATCTCCTTAATATTTACAAGACCTATATCCGACCAAAAATGGAATACAACTCTTATGTACGGACCGGTGCTTCAAAGTCTATTTTGTAGTTGATTGTTCAGTGAAACGCACAACGCATTATAAGAAGAATTCGTTCTTTGGTCGCACTGTTCGGTACCAAACTCGATACAAAACTACCAAATTTCAAAAACCATAAAAATATACATATTTTGATATGAATAACAATTATTACCAATATTTTTACGTGTTGATACACTCTTGGCGACAATATAAGGTATACGTCCGCATTTTCTTCAATTCAGTTTTTATTTCAGTATTTTAAAATACAATGTGAGGCTACAAAATTCTTAAAAACAGCAAAAAATGTTTTACTACAACAAAATTTACGCAATAAAAATGAAAGGTGCACCATATATAACGCGTTAAAAAGTGTATAAAAAACAATTCTTAAACGAGAGAATGCTTTAGTATCAGGTTCCTTTTCCCTGTGCTTAAGCAACAGTTTCTACTCGATTGGGGTTAAATTCGTATAAAAGAAGGAGACTAACGTTGGTTAGAAGTGCGAAAGAGGAACCATCCGTGCAATAAGATTAAAATTATTGTCTTGTTAAAGAAATTCAGATCTTTGCTCGCATCTATTTCATTCATTGTACTTTGTATGAAAAGCAGACTTCCACCAAACATTCTCACGCGATTTCCAAAACATCACCAGGCTTCACCGTGAATATACAATATTGTTCTAAAAATTCTTCGTTTATGGTTCTTCATATTATTATGATTTTTTTCTGACCAAACACGTGAAATTTCATTTCTTCGCTTAATAAGACATTGTTCCAGAAAGAAACACCTTTGGTTTTATACTTTTTCCATAATCAAGAAGTCACTTCTACATTACTCTTGGGATTTTTTTATGTGAAATTTAAACTATTTGCATATAGTACTGGCTTTAACACTAGAACCCGATGTAGCTAAAATAACATGAGAATTTTCTAATTAACCAAAATTGTTTGTGTTTTTCTTATTCATATTTTTTAAAGTCTTTTCAAAGTTTTAACATCAAATTTGATTGAAAGTTTACGAATATCATTTGAAGTTAGTTTATCCATTGTATTTGCTTTACAAAAAATTCTTTAATTTAAGCCAATAATAATAATAATAATTAATATTAATCAGTAATAATACAAAGCTAATACGAGTAATAAAATACAACAAAAGTTTTGATAAAGTATATAAAAACGTCAAATTAATGCAGTACACTATTTAACGCTAGATGGCAGCACAAACACAAAAACTTTCTTTCTTAGAAATTACCATCTGTCAAACGTCAGCTGTTAAAATTTTAGCCAAATTCATCGATTAGTTTATTTGTTGTAGTCGTTTGAAGTGAGCAACTTTTGTGTTTCTTGGAATATGGAAAAAAGTGAATTTTCGTGTAGTGATTAAACACTATTATTTGAAAGGCAAAACGGCGAAAGAGACAAAAGAAAAGCTTGATAAACATTGCGGCGAATCTGCTCCGTCAGATAATATGGTAAAATATTGGATTGCTGAATTTAAACGGGGCCGAACAAGCACTACAACAATACCATCAACAGGAAGGCCAAAATAGGTGGTTACTGAAGAAAATATCAAGAAAATCCTCGATATCGTTATGAATGATCGCCGGGTCAAAATACGTGAGATTGCTGAAATGGTAAACATATCATATGAACGTGTGTTCAACATTTTGCATGAACAAAAAAAGCTATCGGCAAGATAGGTGCCGCGTTTGCTCAGTGTTGAACAAAAACGAGTTCGACAGATCACTTCACAGCGGTGTTTGGATATGATAAAGCATAATCCTGCTGATTTTTGGTGTAGATTAATAACTGTTGATGAAACGTGGGTCCACCACTTCACACCTGAAACCAAAAATCAATCAAAGCAATGGGTGGAAGCTGGTGGAAGTGCTCCAAAGAAAGCGAAGACAGCGAAATCGGCTGTCAAGGTTATGGCCACTGTATTTTGGGATGCACACGGAATATTGCTCATCGATTATCTTGAAAAGAGATCCACAATCACAGGAGAGTATTATCGTGCATTATTGGATCAATTGGTTGATGCAATCAAGGAAAAACGACCACATTTAAACAAGAAAAAAGTGCTCTTTCTTCAAGACAACGCACCGGTTCACAGAGCATTAGATACGATGCTAAAACTACGAGAAATCCAATTCGAATTGGTTGATCATCCACCATATAGTCCATATTTTTTCTTGTCTCCAAACTTGAAAAAATGGCTCGCAGGAAAAGGATACATATCAAACGAAGAAGTGATTACCGAAACTAATGCGTATTTTGAGGAGTTCCCAAAATCGTATTATACAGATGGTATAAAAGAGTTGGAAAATCGTCTAACTAAGTGTATTGAGCTAAAAGGAGACTATGTTGAGAAATGAATGGTTTTTGAAAAAAAAAATGTTTTTTTCCTACTTAGGTAGCTTCAATATCAATCCACCCTCGTAGCATAACTATAGTTATGGCAAGAATTGTTTTGTAATTTTTTAATTTTGTAAAGCCTTAGATAGTTTCAAGGAAATATTAAAATCTTCAAATATATCTTATTTTGATAATAATTTCCATAACATTCCATGAAGGAACACGGGACTTCTCTCAGTCAATGAGCTGCACACGATTATATTTTTAGAGTCATTAAAAGGGACTTGCAGCTTAACGCCGGAACCGAACGGCAAATGGAATAGAGAAGTCGAAAATTGTTTCTTTTTCAGATGGTCTGGCCTTGGATTGAACCGTTACTTACCACACCACTGCGCCAAAATTAAAACTAAATTGTAGAAAATTGAGGTGTACACTTTATTCTGGCGCTCACAGTAAATTTATTCTTGTTGTTTTGATGTTACTGTAAAGTTTGGTATAACAATAGCTTGTAACTAATTGTGCAGACTCTTCTGTTTGTCTGCTTTTCGTTTATAGAAAACAAATAGGATTGCGAGCAATTAATAAACTTTAATAACATAGTGATTTTTCAATTTTTAAACTTCTGCTGAAATCTACGAAAATTCTATTTAGCCTACCATCTTACCAAACGAAAAATTGTCTACCAATTTTGGTAGAATTCTACCAATAGTGGCAACATTGATTGTGGAACAATCTTCAATCGAAAGTCTTCCCTGCCACTTACGACATGAGTAAATTTAAATCTAACGTCCACAAACACTACTACCTCTATTCTCCTTCTCACAACCTATTTTCCCAGTACCAGCACAAAGCATTGCAAGAGTAGGGGAAATTCCCTAGGTGCTGGTTTTATGTAACAAAAAAAGAAACAAAAAAAAATCTAGTATGTCTTCTAAAAAGGTTCATAATTTGTAATCCAGAAGGTTCAGATCACTGCTGTCAGACCAAATTAAAGCTACAAAATGATTTCAAAGCAAGGTTTACGTCGTCTTAGCCTTATGAGCTGGCGCGGAAGACTGCTAGAAAGTCTGCGTTTGGCTTAGAAACAAAGAATTGTTTAGTGGCTTCACTACAGCTTCCTAAACAATTTATTGATAAACTTTGCCCAGTATTGTGAGCCTTGATTATCTTTTTGCGTGATACTCATCTTACGGATCATGATTTTCTCTTTTCGGAGAGGAATTCGCGAGAGTTCGAATTCGAGAGTTTTTTAATTCAACGGTTTTGATAATTTGACCTCTAGAAGAGATTTTCAAATTTCATCAATAAACTTTTACTTCAATTGGGTTAAGAAAAATTATTTTATATTTGTTTAAGTAATACTATGTGTACCGCTGTGTTATGGTAGGTGAGACACCCGCCTATCACCTCATAACGTTAGCTAGTGACTAGCTTTGAGTATTACTACTATTGAAAAAACTTATCTAAATACATGTGCCGTTCGAAGCCGGCGTTAAACTGTAGGTCCCTTTCAATGAGTCTAAAAATAGAATCGGGTGCAGCTCATTGACTGAGAGAAGTCCCCATGTTCCTTTAATGGAATGTTATGGGAATTATATATATATATACATAAGTAATACTATATATTTCAAGAACTCTTTTGAATGAAAAACAGACATAGATAGCGTATCGCTTAGTCGAAGTCGAGTATCGTTCGCTTATCAGGTATTTCGACATGCCAAATAACATGTCATTTCTCTGCACAAACTGTAACATATTGTTTTACATGAATTTGAACAAGTGAATGTCATTTAGAAAATTTTTTAAATTAAACTTTAAAAAACATGTATACATAAATTATATATAATAACGAAATAGTATTTAATTTTAAATTGATAAACGGACTACTCTTTTCACTAAAATATCTACATACATATGTACTAACATGCTCTTGTGTGTTTTACTCTATATAAGATGGTAAAAATAGTTTTCATACTCAATCGTACGTAATTTATATTAATATGGTATGGCATATGGTATTCCTACTATGGTTGTTAGTTTCTTCAAAAAAAGCATTAACTTTGTGTTTATAGATTTAAAAGAACGGGTGATTTTTTTAACCATTTAGGTTGTGGAAATTTGCAAAAATGAATGAAATACTACATATTAATTTGGTTTTATAAATGAATTCACTTTTTAAAGATTATTTCATATAAGTGTTGCCTACGACGACGCCGTAGATGGTACATTCGTCAGCTAAAATTTTAACGTATTTTTTCCACTTTTTCGGCTGTTATCTCACTAAAATCAGCTGTAATGTCTTCCATGGCTGAAATTGTGGCTGCGCATAATAGACTTCACATATCCCTACAAAAAATAATCTAGTGGGGTCAAATCGCATGATCTTGGCAGCCAAATTGCTCATCGAATTCAGCTCTCAAAAGGTTCAAGGTATCGCGTGCCATGTGGCATATAGCACCGTCTTTTTGAAACCATATGTTATCTAAGTCCAATGCAGGGTACCTTGCTCCGTTGACTGTTACGTTGCGATTTTCAACGTTCTTGAAGAAGTACGGTAAAATGAATCCGCCGAACCACAAACGTCACCGAACAGTGCATCTTTCAGACTACATTGGCAGCTCTTGGACTGCCTCTGGTCGCTCTTCACACCAAATTCGACAATTCTGTTTGCTAATGTACCTATTAAGCCAAAATTGAGCTTGAAGATAATTTTTCGATAGAAAAATAGATTTTCACATTTCTCGCACAGCACGATCTATGATAATAACATACAATGCTTAGCAAACGTCCCTTTGTCAAGCATTGTTAGGCATTGCCACATGTCACTTAACTTTTTTACACAAAAACCAAATAGCAGAAAAATTACTCATTAGTTTTTTTTCTCCGTTAACCCACTTGAGAAGCATGGCCCCAGAAAGCGTATTTGTCTTGCTTCAGTTTGTTTTTAGTTAGATTTTCTAGCAAAACACATGATTGGTATCAAGTCCTAGGATGATGGGGCTGCCATCTGTCGTTGCCTAGAAACAAGGCCCACCATGTATTTGGTAATTGTGATGAGGAACATTGCTTATGACCCTCTATAGGATTCTCGTAATAGATGTTATATTTTCTTCAGGTGGCTGCCTGGGTAGATTATTTGAGAGCGATTAAAGTCTTCTTAACTTTTCAAAATTCGTAAACCATAATGAACATTTTACCTCCTTTTCCGGATTCGAACCTGGAATGCTTGATGTACTTAGAAAGCATATAAGCCACTTTTAAAAAAATAATATTTCAAACTTTGAAAAAACTTTGAAATTAAAATTACACTGTGCGACAAAAAATACTGACAAGTGATACTATTTTTCTGATAATCTTTTATTGAAATTTTCGAAACATCTCCAAAATCTCGAGTTACGGCTAAAAACCGGTTTTTCTGACTTTTAAGCACTTATAAGCTAATAACTTTGCTGAATATCACCCGATTTTAAAGTTTCTTTTCTTTTTCGGATTTGAAAAGAAGAAAAATGAACCTTCTAAACGATATATATGTCGTCTAAGTATCCTTGAAGAATCTGGGTGTATTTATCAAGCAAACATATTTTCCATCCAATTTTTTCCACTTTTTTCAAGTTTGGATGCGTTTTTGCGCACTATTTAATATAAGATCCATACTATTTATTAACTAATTAAGGATTTATTAATTATATTATCCTAAAAGTAAAATGGGTTTTAAAATCCATTGGAAATTGGTGAAGAAATACACCCAGATTCTTCAAGGATACCTAAACGACATACGAGGGCAAATTGACATTGAAGCTACCTAGCGCTAGATGGCAGCACAAACACAAAAACTTTTTCTTTCTTAGAAATAACGATCTGTCAAACGTCAGCTGTTAAAATTTTAGCCAAATTCATCGATTAGTTTATTTGTTGTAGTCGTTTGAAGAAAGCAACTTTTGTGTTTCTTGGAAAATGGAAAAAAGTGAATTTTCGTGTAATGATTAAACACTATTATTTGAAAGGCAAAACGGCGAAAGAGACAAAAGAAAAGCTTGATAAACATTGCGGCGAATCTGCTCCGTCAGATAATATGGTAAAATATTGGATTGCTGAATTTAAACGGGGCCGAACAAGCACTACAACAATACCATCAACAGGAAGGCCAAAATAGGTGGTTACTGAAGAAAATATCAAGAAAATCCTCGATATCCTTATGAATGATCGTCGGGTCAAAATACGTGAAATGGTAAACATATCATATGAACGTGTGTTCAACATTTTGCATGAACATTTGCATATGAAAAAGCTATCGGCAAGATAGGTGCCGCGTTTGCTCAGTGTTAAACAAAAAAGGAGTTCGACAGATCACTTTACAGCGGTGTTTGGACATCGTAAACCATAATCCTGATGATTTTTGGCGTAGATTAATAACTGTTGATGAAACATGGGTCCACCACTACACACCTGAAACCAAAAATCAATCGAAGCAATGGGCGGAAGCTGGTGGAAGTGCTCCGAAGAAGGCGAAGACAGCGAAATCGGCTGGCAAGGTTATAGCCACTGTATTTTGGGATGCACACGAAATAATGCTCATCGAAAATATTTTTTCCTACTTAGGTAGCTTCAATATCAATCCCCCCTCATATATATCATTTAAAAGGCTAATTTCTCTTCTTCCTAAATCCAAAAAAAAAAAACTTAAAATCGGGTAATATTCAGCTCAGTTATTAGCTTATAAGTGCATGAAGAACTGAAAAGCCGACTTTTTACCTATTACTCGAGATTGCGGAGTTCCAAAAACAGACTCTTGTTCTACTCGACAGCGCCTATCAGAAAAGTAGTATCATTTCGCAGGTATTTCAAATTCTTTCTTTTTTGTCGCACTGTGTTTTTAATCAATAATTGATTTTTAAGAAAGTTTTACGCTGCTTTAAAATCAGAAATTGACAACAAAAAAATACTCTTACCTCACATGATGGTGTAGGGTTAAAAAATAAAATAATTTTGATACATTCAAAGAAAACCTTGAAATGACAATCATCAATCGACAATTGATTTTTAAGAAAAAATATTAAAAGTTCAAAATTAAAAAAAGTTGTGAGTATTTCTTAGGAAAACTTTATTTCTCTCTTCTGATAAGTTATGGGGTTACAGTCGATAAAGACCACAAGTGCAAAAACTTTTGTACATGCAGAAATTGTCTCAAATTTTAACCACATTTAACAAGAAACTGTAGTTCAAATTGTTTGCACTACTAATGTATCTCTATACATATTTCAATATTTTTGTTTGAAAGTAGTCAGTTAATTGAAAGAATGAATTAAATATTTTTCTTTGATTTTTTTTAACATAAGCAAAGTAAATAAATTTTTTTGGTTTGACTCGATTTAGTATTTTACGCACATGGCTGCAGTGACTAGACATCACTAGATATCACTACAAAAATTATGAGACTTTGCAAAACATAACAAGCTCTTTGGAATCATTCTAAACAAAGATGACAACTTATAGTGTTAGTTAGTCAATGTCTTAACAATAACAGGCAAAATTTACAGAACAAAGCACATCATATAGTAGTCATATAAGCCGCCTACGATATTGAACATTGCGAAACTGCTACGATTGCATATGTCGAAAAGAAGAAAGCAATGATTGTTGCCTTTTAAGAAGCTAAAAATTTAAAAGTGTTATCTCGCACTATCAAAATGTTGCCATTTTTCTTGTCGGAAACAAACATTATTTTCCATATAAGAATGCTTAAAATTACATTAATCCAAAATTATAAGTAATAAATCTGAAGTCAAGTACCATTTTGATCGGTTCATGCTTATCGATATATTTTTAAGAATTAAGGTTTACAGAACAAGGGCAAAAGTCAAGTTTTCTCAGTAAATGAAGGGCAAATTATTTTTCGGTATACTTTGCATATAAATTTGCTGCATATGATGCACTACTACACCACTTAGATTTACAGCAGCTGCATACACCTCGTTTTCTAACAGATGACATTTTTGGTATACCGCTCACTGATGCTGCACAATGAAACCAATGTAGCATTTTAATTGAAAGCAAATATTGATGTGTATAAAGGAACTTTTTTGAAAATAGCCATATTGAAAGAAAAACCACTTAAGATATATCCAAAATTCATTTCTAATATAAAATAGTAATGTATCTGAAAAATAAAATTTAAATTTAAAAATGTAATAAAACAAAAAACGGTTTGAAATTTTGCCAAATTAATTTTTTTTTTTTTTTGTGAAGTACAATTCTTCTGGCTAGATTTGATATATTATTTCACTCATACGGCTGCTGCGGCTGGCCTCACAGTGTCTCATTCGATCGGACCAATTTTTAAGAACTTTTTCGAGTGTATGGGGTCGTATCTCGGCAATGGCATTACGAACGTTGGCCTTTCAAATGCTCCATTGTCTTTAGTTTGTCGGTATAACAATTGTCCAACGGTGTCAAAACGCCAACTGACACCACCCTTTCGGCTAATTAAACGGCCACCAAACGTTTGACGTAATAAGTCGACTGTGGCATGAGATGTGTGGAAAGTTATACCATCCTGTTGAAATCAAACATCGTTCACATCAATATCATGAAGAGCGGGCACCAAAAAATCAGTTATCATGGTGCGATAGGTGTCCCCATTGACCGTAATGGTTGCGCCGTCCTCATTTTCAAAGAACTATGGACCAATGATGCCTCCTCTCCACAAACCACACCAAACAGTAATTTGTAATGGGTGAATTGGCTTCTGCAAGACCACGTTTGGGTTTTCTGAGTCCCAATTACGGCAATTTTGCTTATTTACGTACCCACCAAGATGAAAATGAGCTTCATCCGAAAATATGATTTTTTGGCAAAATCGACATATCGTGCAGTTTATCTTTGGCCCATATAGCGAAGGGAAAACGAAGCGGATGGTCATGCGGCTTCAACTCTTGAACCAACTGAAATTTGTAAAGCGTCATACCGAGATCTTTTCACAAAATTCAACCTACCTGGTGCGTGAAATGTTCAATTTTTGAGGACGATGACGAGTTGTTGTTGACGGATTCTCACGCACACTCTCAGCCATAGCATCGATATTTTCGTGTGTATGCACTGTACGAGCACTCTTATGTCTTGGCGCATCAACAATGAAACCAGTTTCACGAACTTTAGCAATAAACATGCGTATACCGGACACTGTTGATTACAAAGTACAAGTGATATGATAAACTAGATCAGGTAAATTACAGAAATAGAACTCAATGCAACTTTGTAAACTGGGTGAATGGCAAATATATTTTATTTCCAAAATTTAAAAAAAAAAACAGATTTAATATGGACCACAATGGTACTTTACCTAACATTCAAGTGTTAACATTCAAGTGTTAACATTCTTTAAGTTTGTGGGCAACATTTTTTTTCCTGAAGGGCAAAACAATTAACAAATTTTACACTTCATTAGACCAAGCTTTTTGAAAAAAAAGCATGATACACTTTACAGGATTAAATATGTTTTAAAAGGACCATAAAAAGAGCAAAAACTATCACGTTCTTTTCCAGAAAATAAAACGCCATAATTGAACATGTAAACATTGGTAGCTGCTATTTCGGTATAAAGGGTGTCCAAAATTGAAGTATCATTTTAATTTTGCTGCCATTTTTTTTACTTGTAATTTTTATTTTCAGATTCTAAATACATTCGGGTTAGTTAATATGGAACGTTACACGAAGGAACAAAGTGTTGTTATTATTACTACATTTTTTGAAAATGACAACAGTTTTCAATATGTAATTGGTAAATTTAGAACAAAATTCGGTATAGAAAATGCTCCAACAAATCGCACCATCAAGCTGATGATTGAGAAATTTGAAGACACTGGATCCGTTCATGATAACAGAATTTATCAACGTAGTAGTCGTTCAACCGATCTGTGAGCAGAAGTGTTGAAGAAGACATCTATTCGTCATCGTTCGCAGCAATTACACATCATTGGAATCACACTATTCAGCATTTTGCATCGTGATATCCATTTAAAGCCTTATAAGATTCAGCTGGCTCAAGAATTAAAACCAGCTGACCACGCATTACGTCGGCAATTTGTTTCTTGGGCCAGCGAAAAACAAGAAGAAATTGAGAATTTTTATAAACAAAAATAATCTCACTGACGTAGCCCATTTCAAGCTGAAGGGCTGCGTCAACAAGAAGAATTGCCACATTTGGTTTGAAAAGTTATCTTAGAGCAACTATTACATCCACAAAAAGTTACGGTTTAGTGTGGCTTGTAATGAATAATCGGACCATATTTTTTGAAAACGAAAATGGAAATGCGATTACGGTCAATGGAAATATGTTGCTTCAACAGAATGTTGCCACTTGTCCCACAGCAAGAGAAACAATGGATCTTTTGAAAGAAAAGTTCGAATATTGAATTAATTATCGTAGAGGAGGAGTAAATTGGCCACCGTGATCATGCGATTTGATTTATTGCAAATGGTGAGTGATAATTTTGGTAAAAGAGTGGGAGCTACCAAGCCAGTAGAGGGAGTTACCTGACTGACATAATTTTTTCATTTTTAATCGGAACCTATTTTTAATAAACTGATATACGAGTGAAAAATATATTTAATATCTGAAAAAAAAGTATTTTTTTATTAAAATTAAAATTAAAATGATACTTCAATTTTGGACACCCCTTAGTAAGGGATTTTTTATCTTTGGTGATAAGAGCCGAAATAAAACACTGGTTAAAAGATACTATTTCAGACTAAATAACCAGTTTAAAATAAATCTCTCTAGACGAACTAAAACATATTATTTGTTGCAGAAATACGGGCTGTTCTGGAGTCTTAAAAGAAATATAATATTTTATGGAAAAAATATAGGGATTTGGCGTTGAGTATGTGAAAGTCATTGAATGAATCTTAAGCTTTAAGCCGATTGTATTGAAATTAGACGCATCAAAGTACAATTACTATGTTGTCTTCAGCGAAAAGAAGAGATTTCAAGCAATTACTCAAAGAGAAGACTCAGAAAAGGTAACTTAAAAATTCGGTAGAAAGCTTAAGTTGAAGTTAATCCATTAAATTTGATGTGAGAAACTGCGATAACAGCGTATTCGTACAAAGTGTTTCGAATTTGATTCTAATGCTGATTAAAGACTAATAAATTGTTACGAGTACATAGTCACTTAAGGCCATGACTGTCAACCAGATTTAGTCGTTCGATATGTCTTAACTTGTATGTGTGTTCAGCAAGTGAGATGGTGTAGACAAAAAGTGCATGCGTGTGACAGATTTTTGGACAAGTGTGTTCGATTTTGATAATCTTTCTTTGTATTGTTTCGAAGTGGTTAACACAACGTTTGGTATTACATATAAAGTTAGACGAATATAAATTTATTTGAAATTAATTTTTCAATTAGAGTATGAATTTTTATACTAAAATGAATTATTTTAAAGCTCTGATTGATGGTGCTAAAAGAGTGGATGAGTAGTGATAATGGAATGTAAGTTAATAATATACATACGTAAGTTATTAATACTATTAAAGGTAAATTGTAACTAATTTGTGTTGACATAACACTTGGCATGTTTCATATGGACGCACGTACGTCGCTCAATATCCCAACCATAATAGAATGGACACTGTTGTATGGTTTCATAGCCTTTAATGCAATAAATAAAATAATTGCAGTTGTGTGGATGCGGATAGAACGTGGTAACATGTGGCAAACATTTATTGACATATGTGGTTGGTTGATTTGTAATCTACAATTATATGCAAGAGTATCATAAATGTATTTGAAATAGATACACAATAACAATTTAGCAGACATTAAATGATTACCTTGCAATTGGAATTTTCTGGAAAATCACATTTTCCTGTTAAACTATTAAAATGTAAATGATCCATACAGTGCATTTCCAAGGCGTGACCATGATAGCAAACATAATAATCCGAACATGATGTGCTACTGGCTGTCAAAATAATACGATTGGGATCATCGATTGAGGGACATGTATCCATGACAACTGGTAGCTGATCGATAACTTCTACAGGGGTATTAACTGTTGTGATAGGCTCTGGTGTAGTAGTGGTTGTTACAACTGGAGCAGCAGTAGTTACTTCTTCTGGTTCTTCGGGTTCATCGGGCTCTTCATCTCCACTACCTTCCTCATCCAAAGGACAAAAGACATTTTCTTTGGCATCACAAGAGCCAGCTTCTACATCGAAATATTCTCCCTCATCACATTCAAACAATTCAGAATCATCGCCATTACAATAGATGTATGAAGCACAAGTGTCTGCACTAATTACATATGATTCAGGGTCTACACCATCACATTCATCAAATGTTTCCGCTTTTATGAACACTATTCCATTGTTTAGAAGCACAAAAACAAATAAGGTAGCATATCTCAAGGAACTCATAATTTTAAAGGCCTTTTCTTTCACTTTTTTTAGTGTAACCGTTTATTGTTAACTTAACAACTATTATTTAATAAATAAGTTTATTTTTTCGAATTTTTCTTGATTTTATAGACTTTTTTCGATTCAATCAAGGAATTCATTTTAAGCGATAAGAAAATATGATTTTATCTGTTATTGGAAAACGGAAGTTGCTTCCAAAAAAAAAAACGCATAAAATATATAATTTTTATGTGTGTTGATAAGATAGATAAAATATTTACAAACTTTGGGTCCAACCTTTGAGATAATGAATGCTATTTCTGAATCATACATATCATTATTGAACATTCACTTTCGAATTTTTGTTTATCTCAAGGTCTTGTCATATTTTAATCAAAACAGGTTTAATGTAGGGCATAAGTTAGTACGTCTGATAATGATTGATATGTTATGACATATTTATTGTTAGAAAACCTCAAACGTTGTATAACAAGTGCAGATCTAAATATCGATATAGCATTCCCAAGTTGGAGTAAACTAACAAACAAAATAGCGCCTTTCTACGGATGACTTGGCATAAAAAAATTTTTACTTGAAATAAGTCAACTATTAAGTAAGCAGCCGGCCAACCCTTATACTTTCAAGCCACTGAAGAGGCCGGAACCTTTCCCTGGAGCAAGAATGGGGGTCTGGAGAGGACTGCTTAGAGAAAGGGAGACGAACGAGAGGTGTATACCCAACTATGGAAGGAAAAGATTTCAGACTTGTATCAGACGATCTAAGAATAATCAGAGAATTATGAATTATTGTTGGAAGAGCTATTTTTTCTACCCGTTACTACTCTTGGGAGCACATGGCTTCCACAAAGCAACTTCATCAAACACGGCTTACCGCTGTTGACTTAGACTCCTCTCATGTTAGATTGTTCAATCTCAGTTCTTGGATAATTGTGAGTCTCTAAGTGGTTTCACTCGAGTGACATTCTGGTGATACTGTCTGGGCTTTTTCGGATGGTGTGACCGATCCATCCAAAAATTTCTTTTCCTTACCTGTTT
The DNA here is from genome assembly GCA_023159175.1 of Wohlfahrtia magnifica. Taxonomy (NCBI): domain Eukaryota; kingdom Metazoa; phylum Arthropoda; class Insecta; order Diptera; family Sarcophagidae; genus Wohlfahrtia; species Wohlfahrtia magnifica. The sequence continues at coordinate 1,041,111 of JAKWBJ010000187.1, read as the reverse complement.
CAGCATAGATTCCTCATTAGTCATGCTCCACAGTTCGTGTTAGGCCAGAATATTCTGCATATGATTCTGAGGCACTTGTTAATGAATACCTGGAGTTTATGTGTGATGTTATTCGATACAAGCCAGGTTTCACTGCAGTACTGATTTAACACATGAATTTAATGTTCTGAGCTTAGTCCACCTGGATATATGTGAGCTTATTCATATTGACTTCAGTCGTCCAAATGCCGCTCTCGCTTTATTGAGCCTGTTGTCTACGTCTGTTTCTGTGCCGCGCGTTGTAGTCATTGTACTTCCTAGATAGCAGAAGCTCACGCGACTGGTTGACCATAAAGCATAATGCTTTCCGTGCTCGTATTGTTTATTCTCATGGCCTTCGTTTTCTTGATATTTATCTCAAGTTCAACATTACGTGCCAATCTTTTAAGGTGCTCCAGTTTCGACTGCGTATTGGAAATATTATGCGAGAGTAGACAAATGTCATCTGCGTAGTCCAAGTCTTCGAGTTGGCGTGAGAGACTCCATGTGATCCCTGCCGTGATAGTGGGCATCCTTGTTTAACCCCAGCATTGGTGTGGAATGATTGGCTGATGTAAAGAACTGAAAGTTCTGCATCCTCATACATCGAGTTATTTTTTAGGGTACTCCTTTTGTTCTTAGTGCTTTGGAAGGGCTACACAATAGACCAAATTGTCGCAGGGTGATTTTTTTGTTATTTATTTTCTCGTAAAAAAAGATTTGTGACATGTGGCAATGCCAAAAATGATAAGTAAGGTTTGCCATTTTACCATGAATAGACTAAGAAATGAAAAACGCTTGCAAGTCATTGAATTTTATTATAAAAATTCATGTTGTATGAGAGAGAAAATTTTGTAAATTAGGTCCACTTTATGGTCGTTTCCATTGGCCGCCAAGATCAAGCGATTTGACCCTACTAGACTACTTTTTGTTTGGATACGTGAAGTCTTTTGTGTACTGAGACAATAATCTTTAAAAATTAAATTTATCGTCTTAAATAAATATTTTATTCACTTTTAAAAATTTTTTGTGTTTTATTAATTCTCAAGACCCAAACAGTTAAAAAGTCACCCGTTAAAAAACCTCCTGACAATAGTAATAATGAGAACAATCGGTATTTATAACACTGGTCTACAGCAAAAAACGCCTTTAAATAAAACTATATGGTATATAAAGATTTTGATGCGCTGAATTCGGACTCATATTTTTTTTTTTTTTTTTTTTGATGGGCGTGGCAAATTTTTCGCCCGAAATATGGTTATTATGTCAATATATATCGTCATAACTTGAAAACGACTTGACCGATTTTAATGTAATTCCAACCACAGGTTTAGGAACAAAACTTCCTATAAATCACCTAAACACCATTTTTTTGTATTTTCAACAGTTTCGCAGTTATTTACAACTTAGTTGCGGAAAAAAATGTTGTCGTGCAAAATTTGAGGATTTGTTTTTTTGAGGATTTTTTTCTTTTATGCATTTAAATTAAAGCCAGATATGTAACCTATAAAGGGAGGTACCTAACTTCGACATTATTAGGCAACACAAACATAATGGAAGGAAATGTCTGGTAGGAAACAATACATACGCATATACCATAGGTATGTTTTCCATAAAAAAAAAATATCTTCAATCCAGTTTTTTTCTTCTTCTTCTTCTTCTACTTTGCATATTTTCAGTTGGAGTTTCTCGTCGGATCGACCAACAAAAATCTGCAAGTATTTTTTCTGACCATTTTCAATTGTATCGCCTTTTTATATGCAACATGTCAGAATGAAATCTTACACCATGTTCATCAGATACTGCACCAAGATTTTCAGGAAAGAAACCCAAGTGCATGAATTTTAAGCGACATTTTGCATTTGAGAGCTTTATAGGCAGAAAGAAGTTCTTGAACGATTTCCTTGTAGTTTTCGGCATTTTTATTTTCCAAAATATTGTGACACACATTTACAAAAGCCATCAGTGCTCTTTTTTCTATTTCATTCAATTTCATATTAAAAGTTGCGTCTTTCATAAGCTTTCTTATTTGTGGACCCTACAAAGATTCTTTCTTTTAGTTTTGCATTGCTGATTCGAGGGAATTTGGTTAGAAGGTATTGAAATTCTTCAGAATCCTTATTCAGTGCTTTCACAAAGTTTTTCATTAGACCCAGTCTTACGTGGAGAGGTGGTAGTAATATTTTTTCTTTTCGAACTAAGGGTTCTTCAGACACGCTCTTTTTTCCAGGAATTCAGCACGTTCTTTGTGGCTAATTTTTTACTTCGTAGTGCTTATCTCTTGCACGATTATCCCATTCGCATTAGAAACAACAAAACTTGATATATCCTAGTTGTAGCTACAACTTTCAAATCAGCACAAATGTTTACTGTGAACTGTGAATATTTAATTTTATTGATTAATAACTTCATATTAGTTTTCTCTCACGTTTGTTGCATGCGCTAATGGAACCGATGGATATTTATTGCCATTGTGAATTAAAACTGCTTTAAAGCAAATCTTTGATGAATCAATAAAGATTTAAAGCTTATTTTATTCTCAACATTTTAAGCTTTAATTTAAGTTCTTAACATCAAAAATTTTCATTCTTGAAACATTTTTTATGACTTTTTGGAAAAAAAAATTGCTCTAATTTTGCACAAAAAAAATTTTATTTTTCACAGCTAACTCCGAAACTGTTGAAAATAAAAATGGTGTTCTGGTGATTTATAGGAAATTTTGTTCCTAAATATATGATTGTAATTGTATTAAATCGGTCAAGTCATTTCCAAGTTATGATAAAATATATTGACATAACTACCATATTTTGGACAAAAAATTTGAGCCCGGACTTGAATTCAGCGCATCAAAATCATTATATTTCATACAGTTTTATTTGAAGGCGAGGAAATTTGTTGTTTTTTGTAGACCAGAGTAATTATGGTTTGATAGCTGAGAATGTCAAACTGTGTTGACATATCTGTTAAATAAGGTTTGGCGAGTCATCGTGAATCGTTTAACTACAGAGCAACGTTTCCAAATTGTGGAAATTTACTTTAAACAAAAAAAAATGATCTGATGATGATGCTCATTTCTAGTTAAATCGCCACGTCAAAAAGCAAAATTACAATATTTGGAACAGCAGTTACGGTGAATGGCCAGCGCTATCAAGTTATGCTGACTGAATCTATTTTGTTTCTAAAAATTAATCAGCTAAACATCAACGACATTTGGTTTCAACAAGACGGCGGAACTTGTTGTACAGTGCCATTAACAATCGCTGTATTGCAAAATCAATTTGGTAATAACTTTCTTTGCAAAAATGGTTCTGTTCACTGGCCTTCCCGTTCGTGCGACTTAATGTTTGTTGGTTAGTCTTTATAGGGCTATGTCAAGCCATTGGTTTATGCCGACGAGCCAGCGACTCTTGAAGGATTGGCATACGGCCAAGTTGTTGCAAATTCAATTTGGTAACAACTTTCTTTGCATAAATGGTTCTGTTCACTGGCCTTCCCGTCCGTGCGACTTAATTTTTGTAGGTTAGTCTTTATAGCGCTATGTCAAGCCACTGTCAAGGATTGGCATACAGCCAAGTAAAGTAGTCACAAATTGTATTTGTCATTCCAACAATATTTCTGTGTTCTATTATCACTTCTAAACCCTGTTTGGGTTTGAGGTTTCCTAACTTCGGGCATGTAAATGTTATATACTCTGCAGTTTTGCTTTCGTTTGCAGATAGCTCTGAAAATTATAGCGATCGTTACAAGCAACTTCTATCGGTTGTTTTATTACAGTTACACAAGTTAAAATCATGATAAAATAAAAAGAAATTATTTTTAATATCAATGCAAGGGGCTTTGTTGGATAGAAAATTTAATGATTTTAATGTTTAACTATGATTTGGGCCCTGTGGCCGCTACGGCTGGCGCGTTTAAAGCGCAATCTGAAACACCAAATAACCATACATAGGAAAATGTTACGACAAAATGTTGATGTCTTTGCCAGATTCAGTGTAAGAAACTTTATTTTGATTTAAAAAAAAATGCATACTTTTATTCGTATGTACATATATGTATATGTACCTTAATTTTTTGTTTAAGATTTGTGAACACATTCAACCTTAATAAAACTGCATTTATGTTAAATACGTCCTAAAGAAAATCGGCCAAATATTCGAAAATCTGAAATTACCTCAACAATAAAACTTGCAACTGCTTTACGTTTTTTTTTTTTTTTTTTTTTTTTGATCAGCATTGGTAGTGACTTTAATTTATCGTTGGCTCAACCCTGCTGGCATCAACGAAAGCTCCATCTCCCACAACAGCCTCCTCAATTTCTTCACCGAATCCTACAACATTTCCTATTGTATTTAGTTGATTTTCAAATATTGAACAAAATAAATTGCAAATTATCTTTGTTATATTTCATCAGAGAATAAAACTCAATATTATTGTAAAAAAAAATTAATTGAATTTCTTAATTTCGTTTACATTTGAGTGAAAAAAATCATAAAAACTTATATATTTTATTTAAACTTTTTCAACAAAGCGACAACAATTAAAATTCTACTTGTCTACGGATGGACAAAATAAAGTACAAATGTGAACGGATGTAATAATATAATTTGACGCCTATTGAATATTAAATTATAAGGACAGATGATTACCCTCCAAAATACCATATTTGTTATTTTTGACACAAATGATATGTGATAGTTATATGGCAATATGCTAATTTCGTTTTACCTACAACCGTCTCCGTCAAAAACTAGAGAAAAACCCATTAGCATATTCTGGACTTAGTTCCATTTCTGAAGCCAAAGTTCTAAGCTGCCGTTATGTTGTAATTTTTATTTTTAACTTGTATCACTCTAGTCATTTCAATTTCGTAACTTAAAGTGACAACGTTTCTATTTTTGTTTCAAAATAGAGAATATCAACCTAGCATCGATAAATGTATACAAAGACAACGATGATGCCATATTGCCGTTTTTATTCCGTTTTAAAACAACAGGAACAGGGTCAATTGTCTGATATTCCGTGAAATTTCAGAATTCTCAGTTAAAAGACTGTGATATTACAAATTTTTTAACTTAACTTTTTTTGAAAAATGTACCCTTTGGGCTTACTATTATACGGTGCTCATATGTAGTTACTACTTACTTGTTTTCTTCTATTCTCCTACTGTAGCTCTGTTTACTGTCTCTCTTGGATCCACTTAATTCTTATAGCCTGCCTATCAGCCTATCTTTCTTAAGGTCGTGCCTTTCATCATACTGTGTAGGTGTACTACACTCAGTAGATACCGTCTTCTGTTTAATGACCTTTTATAGATCTCATCCATACAATTATTATTTATTTAATTGGGTCGGATGGGCCTATATGGCCATGGCACTGCGACCTAGAAAGATTTATTGTGCCAACACCCAAAAAATTGGCACATACATGTAAACTCTTTTATTAGAGTGAGTGGTTAATTTTCACCAATTGTCATATTGTGATTTGGCATGTGTCGCTCATACGGTCTTCGGACATAATTTTCATTTCTAGTACCAACTAAACTGTATACCTACCTTTCCTCCATGATTTTTGTGGAGCCAACAAACAACCTGCCAACACCGTTTAGCCTATAGCTCATAGAAAAAGTGGTTTTAGTTTATATTTTTTAACATGATTTTAATTAATTTTTATTCAATAATATTTAATGTAATTAAATGTTAACTTATTTGCATAACATCGTAGATTATTAAATTTTATTTACAAGAATTTAAAACAATTCAATTAACAATTCCGTATTATACAATAAGTAAGCAATACCGATAAACAATTGAACGCTAGCTAAAGTTGAGTTTCTGATGGGTCCTCCTCTTCGGGTATGGCCGATATTGTTGAACAGTGGTTGGACATGAGAAGGAAATGTGTAGAGCGATTTACTTGTTTGGTGGTTTTCTTATGAAATATGGGATTTGGCATTTTAACAGGGACATTATCACATAAATTATTGCTTGCAGGCTCAATTATTACCGTAAGCTGCTATAAAATTGAAAGAATAAAAAAATATTTTATTTCTTAATAAACATCATGATGATGTTCTTAATTAGAACTTCTAATTATTAAATGAACAAAACATAGTATGCTTACTAACGTTTATTTCTTGCTTTGTACGCTTTGCAATCTCTTTGTACTCCTGATACTGTGATATCACACAGAGTAAACAATAGGTCTGTAGCGTATAAAAGCAACAAAAAAGAGAAAAATGTATACAATAAAAGTGATAAATAAATAGAATTTAAAACAATTTATCTAAATATAATGGACACAATAAATCAGTTTTAATAAAGAGAAAAAAGAAATTTTTATTTTCTTTTTATTTACATTTACTTACATTTAAACAAACAATAAATAAATCAATGGTAAATATAAATCCAACAATGGGATCAAAATTGGCTCTTTTGCTGAATATAAAATAAATTGCATAGAATAGTTCTACACAGACATCACCAATCATAAGTAAAATCCATGGCAACAAATATTCACGTTTATCCTAAGAAAAGTAAAAAAAAAAATAAAACAAAAATTCAAATAAAGAGAAGAGAGAAGATTAGAAGAGATTAAGTATGTTTATTAAAAAAATAATAATAAATGATTGAATGAAATTGAAAAAAATGAAATGTAAACAATTGGGGCAGTTACAATCGTCAAGTTTCACTAAATTGTATCGAGTGTTTTTTTTTTTTTTTTTTTTTTGAGGTTCGTGACAATGAGTTGGCAAAACTGCCTTGTTTGACAACAGATTTAACAGCTGATAGTTGCTTTTTGCTTAGTCTGGTTTGACATTTTATTATGGTCTTAGACCGAGCAACGCTGGCAATTTGTTGCAAACTTTTTTATCAAAATAATGATTCTATTACCCTTATGTAAGACGCTGAACAGTGCGCATTGAAGAAGCTGTTGCCGCTGAACAGAAAAGCATTCCACTTTATGGAAGCTTTTACGAAAAATCATGGTCATGGACTGGAAAGTCCCGGGCCTAAGTGGTATTTGGGAACATTTATTAGCCGCAAATACATACTCTTGATGATGTAAATGATCAAATGTCCTTTCTACAGAGTAATGTAAATTATTTATTTGATAGATGTGTGCCTTTTAAGGACAAAACGAGTCAGTGCAGACCAAGAACTCTGGTTTTCTGCGAAAATTAGGACCGTGATAAGGGAACGCAACTTGGCTCATGCCAGATGGAGGAGATTTAGAACTCCTGAGCTTCGGGAAATATTTCATGAGTATGGTTTCATTTTTAGTTCTTTTGGATCATAGTAAGGCTTTTGACACAGTTGATCACTCAGTTTTGGTGATAAAATTTGAGAAACTTTTTTCTTTTTCGCCTACATCCTGTAAACTTATGCATTACTATCTGACTGGACGACTTCAAACAGTTGTATTGAATGGTAACTATTCAACAGCACGGATTGTAAATAGGGGTGTACCACAGGGTTCAATTCTCGGGCCTTTATTATTTTGTCTGCACATCAATGACAAATGTAAGCTGACGATGTGCAGATTTACAAAATTTGCATGGTGAATGATGTCCATCTCTGCGTGGACAATATAAACATCGATCTGGCTAATACTAACAAGTGAGCTCCGAACAATGGACTATGCGTCAATCCTTCCAAATCTAAGTGCATTTTTATTAACAATAGGAACATAACTCTGAATACTGACATTACGATGAGAATAGATGATAAAATTATTGAATTTGTTAATTACTGCAAAAACTATTTATTTTCAACAATCAGCTTACATGGTCTAACCATATATCGACTGTAGCTGATCGGGTATATGGTATGCTAAGAAACCTTTAGTCCGTTAAGCACTCAACACCTTTTTAAATACGCACTCTACTCGCTAAGACCGACCTCATACCTGTCCTCATGTATGGGGGCGAGATATACGCAAACTGCTCCGGCAGCGATTTTAATAAACTCAAGGTTGCCTACAGTAATGGGGCCAGATATGTATATAACGGGTCCGCCATCTAACGTTTTTTTTCAACTAGTGCTTATTTCGTGAATGGTAACACTTAGCTCATGTCTGATTTGACAGATAATTAGTTTTATCCTTCCGCTGAACGAATATGGTTGTGTACACGCTTGAAGAATGCTAGGAAATATTGCGACATTACTTTGAAAATCATGGTAATGTTGCAAAATGTGTGCGATGTGTTCAGATGAAGCTCATTTTGATCTTGGCGGGTATGTAAACAAGCAAAATTGTCGCATTTGGGGCACAGAAAACCCGCACGCATACATTGAAAAGCGGATACACCCAAGAATTTTTGTTCACAAAAATTGAAGAGGAGGATATTAGCAACATTTGGTTTCAACAGTACGGCGGCACGTGCCACACAGCCGAAGCTACACTCGATGTTTTGCGCCCTGTTTTTGAAGATCGCATTATCAGCCGCAGAGCTGATGCCGTTTGGCCACCTCGGAGCTGCGATTTGACACCGTTGAACTATTATTTGTGGGGTGCCGTCAAAGATAAGTGTTTCGCCAACAAGCCAGAGACAATTGACGCTTTAAAGAACAATAAGCCATTGGTGAAATACAGCTGCTACTACATGGCCAACCGAGGCAGCAATTTGAAAGAAATTATTTTCCATTATTAACCGGAAGGATTGTGCTTTCAAATAAAAAACGAAATTTGAGAAAATATTCAGTAGTTTTTTTTATAGCATTTAAAAAAAAATATTATTTGGCGGACCCTTTACTTATATGGCGTAGGACGATGTGAATCAATTTCCAGATTTTCATATTTAATTAATGGCATGAGCTTTACTAATCTTCTAACATTTATGACTTATCTTCCTACATAAAATGTTAATTACTAAGCAACCAGTTTATCTTTTCAAGGTTTTAAGATTAGGCACGTCCATAAGGGGAAGAACATTAATTCAACAGAAATATCGAAGAACCTCCTCACCGCGTCAGTTTTTCATCCACAGCATTTCTCTTCGAAACCAACTACCGAATCAAATTCAAGCAATTGACAACGCAACCAGGTTTAGGAATGAACTTTTGATGCATTTTGGCTGATAAACTGATTAGGTAGTTTTGTATACGTATGTAACTCTTAAATCTACATTATACTTTTGATTTTGGTAAGTTTAATTAGGAAACGAATTCCATTTTTATTTTTTATTTTTAATTTTATTAAATAGTCTATGATAGAAATATCGATCTTGTAGTGCTATACTCATTACATATATAAATAAATGAAATAAACATTGAAATGTTAGAACGGCACTCGAATGATTGCATTGCTAATTGGAAATTTCGTTGATAACTAAGGCTAATTTGTTAGACCTGGGATTTTTCAGCTCATGTGCATGATAGCACATTTTATGACATACTTAATAGTCTTTCATAGCTACTAATTCGAAAAACAATGGATCGTTTTTGGATCCAGTTTATCTTTAAAGGTAATATGCATCCCATGAGATGTCGAATGTCTTTACAGCGCACAGGTAAAGGGAAACACTAAAGATTAAAATCAATCAATTCGTCGCCGTTTTCAGCAACTGGGATTGTGTCTTTCCACATTATGGAAGAGTTTACGAAAAGATCTTGGCTTAAAAGCTTTCAAGACTTAACTTGTGCAGGAATTATAGCCAAGCGACCATCGTAGGCGCCGCACATTCTGCTAATGGACTGGAGCACAAATTGGTATTGATATTGAATTTCTATTAAAGAGTATGTTCTCCGATGAAACCTACTTTTGATTGAATTGGTACATAAATAAGCAGAATTGTCGCTTTTGGAGTGAGGATAACTCACAAGCTTTTGTTGAAGCATCATTACATCCATAGAAAATTATTGTTTGGTGCACTTTATGGGCTGGCGGAATCATTAGTCCATATGTCTTCAAAATTATGATGATCAAAATGTTACTGTCAATGATAAATGATAAATGAAATAAACATTGAAATGTTAGAACGGCACTCGAATGATTGCATTGCCCATTGGAAATTTCGTTGATAACTAAGGCTAATTTGTTAGACCTGGGATTTTTTAGCTCATGTGCATGATAGCACATTTTATGACATACTTAATAGTCCTTCATAGCTACTAATTTGAAAAACAATGGATCGTTTTTGGATCCAGTTTATCTTTAAAGGTAATGTGCATCCTATGAGATGTCGAACTGTGCGCTGTAAAGGGAAACACTAAAGATTCAAATCAATCAATTCGTCGCCGTTTCCAGCAACTGGGATTGTGTCCTTCCACATTATGAAAGAATTTACGAAAAGATCTTGGCTTAAAAGCTTTCAAGACTTAACTTGTGCAGGAATTATAGCCAAGCGACCATCGTAGGCGCCGCAAAATCTGCTAATGGACTGGAGCACAAATTGATATTAATATTGAATTTCTATTAAAGATTTTGTTCTCCGATGAAGCCTATTTTGATTGAATTGGTACATAAATAAGCAGAATTATCGCTTTTGGGGTGAGGATAGTTCACAAGCTTTTGTTGAAGCACCGTTACATCCATAAAAAATAACAGTTTGGTGCACTTTATGGGCTGGCGGAACCATTAGTCCATATGTCTTCAAAATTGTGATGATCAAAATCTTACTGTCAATGATGAACGGTGTAGGGACATGATTAGAAATTTTTTCGACCTCAATTAACTGGCATTAATCTAGCTGACATGTGGTTCCAACAGGACGGAGCCACATGCCATACAGCGCACGCTATAATTAATTTACTCAAAGAAACTTTTGATGAAAGAGTAATTTCACGTAATGGTCCAATTAATTGGCCACCAAGATCATGTGATTTAACCCCATTAGATTATTTTGTATGGGGTTATGTAAAGTCACTTGTCTACGTTAATCAACCAGAGAGAACTGAGCTCCTGTAAGTCCAGCTGCATATGCTGTGAATAGTTTGTGAATATTGTAATATTGGTGTTGCAGGTGGTTTCTTGTACGCGCCAGTTGTGGCGGCCATATTTCAACATTAATGTCATATAATTTTCTATCCAACAAAGTCCGTTTCATTGATATTAAACAAATCTTTCTTTGTTTTGTTATGATTTAAACTTGTGTAACTGAAAAAAAAACACCCGAAATACCACAACATCATGACCATTAATTTGATATAAACCCACAACGAACGAAAAATTTTATTCGGTTTGGAAGGAACTTTCATGACAGTTATGTTTTCAAAAAGACACATATCTGTTTAATGGACAGAGGCCACGATTAGCTGCTACATAGCTCTTCCTGTGAGTGCAGTTTTTCAAAAAAAAAAAACACACTTTGTTTCATTTCATTAATAATATGATTTATTTACACATATTAACCTACAATTTTTCAGGAATTGTTGTGTAGTTAGCATAACACATGGCTCTAGTAATTTGCGACCAGTGCGGAAAATTAAGACATTCAATCCGTAATTGCTGTTTTGTTTTTATGAATAAATTGGTCATTAGAGTGAACTAACGTTAAACATTACAATAAATTACGCATATTAATCCAACAAAACGAAAATTTTTTTGTTGTTTTGCAACTTCATTTTTCTCGAACGTCAATAAGGTTGCAAACAAATAAAAAAGCAAATAATAAAGCTGGCTCAACCTAGTCTCATACAAAGGAAATCTGTCACCATAATTTCACCCTAAGCTATGCAAACAGAACAATAAAAACTGTTACTCAATTGAGTCAATATGACGCTGATGATAAGAATTTCAAACAATCGAGTCATGTTCCAAGATCGGCCTAATAAGTAAAATGTATAACTGTCTCGTAATATAAGGATCAGTGAATTCTCTGAACCGTCTCTTTACAAAACCAAGAACAGACCGAGCCTTACACTTACCTTACACTTAAATGTAAATTTTCTTCTGATGACCTTTCACACTTTAGGTGAGTTTATAAGCCCATATTAATTGTCTATTATAAGCAAACTATCCTTTTAGGTTTTCCTAAATTTTTAATCCTTTATCCTGCACATTTTTGTTTACATACATAACTATGAATGAAAAAACGAAATGAAATCGAAGCCAATGCTGTTGTATTAAATTCAACACATTCACTTTACAACTACGGTTTATTAGCTCAATGGGGTTAAGGGTGAATACACGCAATGATAGTTTGTCCGCTTGTTTGAGTTGGGTAGAGTATATTTCACATTTGACTATAGCAGCTGACATCAATACAACAGGCATTGAAATCTAAGCAATGCGTGAAATTATAAGTCTTTTATTGCTAAATAAATACTCAGGCATTTTACTACTTTTTATTTTTTGATATGTTTGTTGTTTTTTTTTTCTGGAAACACAAAATGTAAAAAGACATCCAGATCTATGTTTATACTATGTGTGTATGTATATGAAAAGTTGTCCTATGTTTGACATTTAATAATTCGATAACAACTCAACTGATTTACAAACCAATACATGCGCCGGAAAGCTAAAGACAGGTGCTGCCAAACCCGTACAAGTTTTTATTTGCCTATATCTTAAAAAAGGTAACAGTAAGTATCTAGAGTTGGTCCGAATAGATTCATTGTCTATATAATTCATCAACCATAAAGTAGGCGGAATCAGATAAATGGGTATAGTACTTTCCCTCCAAAGAAAATATTGATTTTTTTATATCTTGAGAGCGGTTAAAGTAACAGTTCATGAATTTGGTCTAAATGACTTCTTAATTAATTGAAACCAACGGTTAATCAGATAAGCGGTACCTTCCATACAAAGTAAATAAGAGTATTAGTAACTATGCCAAGTATATTCTTTCGAGCCCGTGCTGCTAAAAGATTTCTTGCAAATCTCAACGTTTACAAGCCTTCTGGGTCGAATGGCATACAAGCCCTAGTCCTGAAGCATTGCTCTTTGACGCTTGTTCGTCCATTAGCCAACCTTTTCAGTGCGTTATATCAGATATTTTTCAATCCTGTTATAAGGTTGATAATTTAACGCCAATCCCTAAAAAGACTGAAAACTACTGCCGATTTTGGAGAGTATGATTAATCAGCACCTTGTGAGGTATTTAGAGTCCAACGATTTTCTAAACGATCTTCAGTACGGCTTCCGCAAGGCAACCTGTTGCTGAAACAAATCCATTCATGGTTTTGGTGAAAGAAAAGTTGTGGCTCTGGATATTTCCAAGGCGTTTGGCATGAGGCGCTCGTGTCGAAACTTACTGCTTTTGTTGTCAGTAATCACTTCTGTCGATTTATATCGAGCTATCTCAGAGATCGCTCTATAGGGGTGGTTATAGATGGGATCTCATCTGACAAGTTCATAATAAATTCAGGGGCACTTTATTTCTAATATTTTTCTACGGCTTTCTTCATCTCACTTTCAATCTTTCACAGATGACAGCTACATTTGTCATTCATATTGTTTTCATCGTAGGCCGAGCGCCTTGTAGATTGTGGCTAAAAGACGGAATATGCAAAGTCTCTAAATTAGATCGTTCGAACAGAGTTGATTTTAATGTTTGAAAAACCCAATGTTGTTTTCTAACACACAGATGTGGTGGTGTGATGTCATTTGTGACCAGGAGTATGAGAATTCATTGTAATTTTTGTTGGAACGATCTCATATTTCGAGTGTCGAAAGAATAATTCAAGTGAGTTGGATTTTTAAGACGGTGTAAAAAATACTTGACTCCATCTGATCTCCTTAATATTTACAAGACCTATATCCGACCTAAGATGCAACACAACTCTGATGTACGGGCCGGTGCTTTCAAGTCTATTTTGTGGCTCCTTGGCCGCGTACAGGAGAATCGCACAATGCTTTATAGAGAGAATTCGTTTTTTGACCGCACCGTTCGATTGTGAAAAAGTCTTCCCGCGAGTTTGTCCTGCCACATAGGTACATTCAAATCAAACATCCATAAACACTACTCCCCGTATCCTTTTTCCCACAATATATTTTCCTTGTACCTGCACAATGCGCTGCACAAGTAGGGATCACCTCAGAGTGTTGAATTCGAACGAAAAAAAAATATATTGAAATTGGTTAGAGTGAAAGTTTTTGAATTTGCTCTAAATGAGTTCGTAGTTAATTTAAATTATCAATCAAGTGGGCGAATTTTCTAAACATAGTGACTAGTAATTTTTGTATATATATCGGGTCCGCCAAATAACGTTTTTTTTTCAACTAGTGCTTATTTCGTGAATGGTAACACTTGGCTCATGTCTGATTTGACAGATAATTAGTTTTATCCTTCCGCTGAACGAATATGGTTGTGTATACGCTTGAACAACGCTGGGAAATATTGCGACATTACTTTGAAAATCATGGTAATGTTGCAGAATGTGTGCGATGTGTTCAGATGAAGCTCATTTTGATCTTGGCGGGTATGTAAACAAGTAAAATTGTAGCATTTGGGGCACAGAAAACCCGCACGCATACATTGAAAAGCCGACACACCCAAGACGAGTCACTGTTTATTGCGGATTTTGGTCCAGACGCATAATTCGAAAATGAGCAAGGAGTGGCCGTTACAGTCAGTGGCGATCGTTATCGGGCCATATTGAACGAATTTTTGTTCACAAAAATTAAAGAGGAGGATATTAGCAACATTTGGTTTCAACATGACGGCGCTACGTGCCACACAGCCGAAGCTACACTCGATGTTTTGTGCCCTGTTTTTGAAGATCACATTATCAGCCGCAGAGCTGATGTCGTTTGGCCACCACGGAGCTGCGATTTGACACCGTTGAACTATTATTTGTGGGGTGCCGTCAAAGATAAGTGTTACGCCAACAAGCCAGAGACAATTGACGCTTTAAAGGACAATATTCGTGAAGCCATTGGTGAAATACAGCTGCACACAATCGATAATGTGCTTAAAAATTAGACCGATCGTGTAGGCTACTGCATGGCCAGCCGAGGCAGCCATTTGAATGAAATTATTTTCCATTATTAACCGGAAGGAGTGTACTTTCAAATAGAAAAAGAAATTTGAGAAAATATCCAGTAGTTTTTTTTATAGCATTTAAATAAAAATTATTTGGCGGACCCTTTATAAAAGTTTGTATAATAGTTTTGTTTAAATTAGTTTATGGACAAAACACATCATCAGTCAACAACTGGGCGAGATTGAATAAGTAAGCGTGATAAACTGGCAGTGCACAAAGCACAGGCTTAAGGCTAGTTTTTTTCTCCGGTGAAGAAGATCATTGCTAATTGGTGGTGATCTTTACTTTAGCATTGTCATTTTTTTCCCAGTAGGTGGCGTAGTATGCGCGAAGGGTCAGGGGTCTTTTTTCTTTATTTTTTTTAGATTGAGTTGTCTGGATTGAAGTTGAAGCCTTTTTATTATTATTAAACTTTCGAAACCATAATTAAATTTTTTCTTCGTATTGTTCTCTGCTGGGTCGTTTGTGTTGTCATGCGTGCGCTTTAACCACTACACTACACCACCCCCTAAGACTATTTATAATACCATATATACTATTTATATACCATATATTGTTATCTTAGGTATATGTAAATGGTTTGATAAATTTTTATTAGTTTATAGAACCAAATGTAAGGAACATAGACAAAAACTAATAATGCCGATGACCCATAGCAGAGCATCAGTTTCATTAATGCCCCCAATATTGATTACTGGGTGTATTTACAAAATTTTAACAATAAGTGAAGAAATTCACAGGCTACATTATATATATGTATGAAAGCATCTGCACAACCATTTTAAATTAGAGAAAAAAATTTATTTCTTGAAAATTATTTATGAGAAAACAAATCGTTATTAATGAACTTTAAAGCTCATAGATTGATAATATTAATGATGTTTTTGTATATTTTATGTACTTCTTTTTAATTGACTTAAATGTATTTGAAGTTTCAGAAATTTTATGCTTTAATACTCTACACACGGCACTGTACGGTATGTAGGTGGTTAGATTATGTCTTATGAGTGCAGTAATTTGTTAAAATTATAGAATAACACTTGCTTCTAACTAACTATACCGATCAACTCTATGTATGGTAAGTATCCGTATGTATGGTAAGATTCCGCACACTTGATTGATAATTTAAATCAACTACGAAATCACTTAGGCAAAATTTATAAGCCGCGACTCTAAAAAATATTTTTTTTTACAGCAATGAAATCAGGTAAAGTTTTCTTTTGTTGTTAGCGTTGTAATATGTGGGTCTTTTTTAAAACTTATGACGTCTCGAAGTCCCTAAGGATACAGTATTGGGATGTGTACAAAAAAAGTCAACTTGTTAAGAATTTGTTGTTGGAATTCTCAAAGGGAAATAAGATTTTAACTTTGTTTCTACTTTGAAAAGACTTTTTTACAAACTGTATGTACATACGAAAATTTTTTAGTTTTTTTAACTGAAACCTAGCACTCAGAGAATGGATGACCCCTGCTCATGCAGTATATTTTGCAAGTGCTAGGAAAATAGGTAGGAAGGAGGATAGAGGGAGCAGTGTTTGTGGATGTTTGATTTAAGTTTATCCATATCATAAGTGATAGAAAAACTTTTGCAACAAGATCGTTCCACAAAAAATCAACTACAAAGGGATATGCTCTCCGAGTAAAACAAGTACTGCTTGAAAATATGTGATTATGAGAAATAAACTTCTATACTTCGTTAGAACACATTCCGTCATATACAGTACCGTTAGAACAATACAACATATGCCACATTTCGATTCTAACGAATCGATAGAGTTGGCTACCCTACCGCCTTTTTTTAGCACCTTCGCCCTCTCCTGTACGCAGTCGAAAAAACTCTAAAATAGACTTTAAAGCATCGGCCGATACGTGAGAGTTGTATCCCATTCGGGTTTGATATCGGTCAGATGAAGTAAAGTATTTCTTGCACCGTCGTAAAAAGGCGAGGCACTTAAATGCTTCTTTCGACACTGGGAAAATATGATCGCTCCAACGGATATCACATGAATTCTCATTTCTAAAACATCTAGAGCATCTGACCCCTCAATATCTACATAACCTACAATTACAGACGACAGCACACCACCACGTCTGTGTATCAGAAAACAACATTGGGTCTTACGCGCACTAAAATTGACCCTATTGGCACCACGCTACTCGGAGATTATCGCCAAGTGGCTTGTGAGAACCTTTTCTTTAGCAGAAGAACTTATTCAACGAAACCGACACAAACACACATTCAATTTTATATACAAGACTAGCTGAAACCCGGCGTGCCCCACTAACCCTGTAGAATTTGCTATTTTGCTGTATGCAGTCTTAAAGTTCCCCTTTATCCAATCTTTCCTGCTTTAAAGTCGATGTGGATTGATAACGAAACTTTGATTGTTCTTTTCCACATATAAAAAGTTTCTTATTTAGTATAAATGGGAGCTGCCACGCACGACTATCGTAATGCACAATGTAAGTTCCAAAAAAACACCAATATTTATTGTATTCTTGTGCGGCAATTGAAGAAGACAATAATCACTGATTTTTATTTTTTAATTGATTTTTTTCTGAAAAAACGCGTTTATACGGTATTTATAATTATTATCCCTTAAAATATGCATTTTTTAATTATTTATATGTAAATTAAATCACAAACTTCCACTATTTCATTTTTCATTATTTTTACTTATTTTATGAAGCGGACTCCTGATAATCAAAGCCGATGCAATTGTTATTTTTTAGAGAATAAATCATCTTTACTTTAGAGAATTAAATATAATTTGTAATTATATTCCAATTTAAATAAATACATATTTTAGTGATTTCTTTTTTTGATTTATTGAAATATTTTCTCATATGCACCATCAATGACCCACACACTACATTTCTTCTTTTTTAGTATTTCGTTTTATTTAGTTGTTCACTAAATGACCTTAATATACATATGTAAATAAAGAGGACGCTATTTTCATTTTTTTTTTAAGAGCGAACGAACCATTTTGAACACAAAAAATTTAATTTACCACAACAGCTGATTTACAGAGTTGCCGTAAACTAGAACGATCGTGTGACAGCGTTTCGCGCCATCTTGTGACAATAAATTTTGTATAAAATAAGACAATCGTGTGAATACAGAATTTTTAATTGGGACAATTTTATTATCGTGTGTAAATTTGTATCAGATTGGTGTATTGATTCAATCGTCAAATGCCAGCTTGAGATTGAAATTCGAACGCGCCTTCGAAAAAACCCTTTATTTCCATTAAACAGACCAAACGTAATTACCATTCAATTGTAACTTTTTATGCATGAAGGTATGTTTTAAAAATAAAATTAATATATGTTAATATATATAACATTATACAAAATTTTAAACGCACTTACTCTTTTCAAACCATACAACATAATTATCGATGATGCTACAAGACCCACAGAGCAAATTAATACGATTATATTAAATATAACATGCGCTATAAAATTAAAAACATATGTAAGTAAAGTTGAAAATTAATAACTTTTTAGTAAAATGTGGAAAACAAAACAAAAACAAAAAAATATTTATATAATATTTCCTCATTTACCTTCTGATATATCGCCCTTTTCAATGATAGTCTCACCTTTGGGCTTATGACGTCTGCCAACCAAATAATCCCATTCATCTATAACGTAAATCAATAAAACTAAGCTGGAGAAGGCAAAATATATCTAAAAAATAAATGAGGAAAAATTTCATTTATATATTAGTTGCATATTAACAATATGATGTTGCATTACATATTTTTAAATTTATTTATTGTTATTATTAGAAATTTATTTCAGACCTCAAAACACCCACCTATTATGGTGTAATGATTTACGAAATTATCTCGCAAGATTATAAATTTTAAGAGAAAATACTTTTATTTGTAATAATAATGGTTTTAAGAGAATAATTTTAAAAACATTAGACTAAGAAGTAAGTAACATAGATATATTAAAGCAATTTTATGCAATTTATCACAAAAGGAAATTATAGTCGGTCATGCAAGACTTTGAGACCCAAGGTTAGCTATAGACCGATTTTTACAAAAGCTGCCATAGTGGTAAGAGAGCTCATAAAGAACTCATCTGGACGAATAAGACATAATCAGTTTGCTAAGCTAAGAAATTATTAATTTCTTTTAATTTTGAGATGAAATATTCTATGGCGTTTAGAATCTATTGTAAACCATTTTTTTACTTAAGGGATAAGCCCTACTAATACAATGATTTGTGCCGGTACTAGGAAAATAGTTTGTGGGAAGGAGGATAGAGAGAGTAGTGTTTATGGACGTTCGATTTAAATTTACTCATGTCGTAAGTGGCAGGGAAGACTTTCGTCTGAAGATTGTTCCACAAACGAACAGTGCTACTAAAAACGAATTCTCTGCGATTCACTGGACAATCAACTATACAGTGTTTTTTTAGAGATTCATAACTTTAAGGTGACAACACTGCTTTATTTGATAACCGATTTAACAGCTGATAGTTGTTTTTTCTTTTGTTTGTTTTGGCATTTTATTATGGACTGACCTACATCAAAGCAACGCTTGCAAGTTGTTGAAATTTTTTATCAAAATAATTTTTTTGTTCGTCAAACTTTTTTGTTTTATTTTGTTATGTGATGAAGCCAATTTTTGGTTAAACGGGTAGGTAAATAAGCCTGGAACACCTGAAAACCAACATTCGAAGAATTATTGGCGAAATACGGCCGCATACGCTGCGAAAATAGTTGTTCCAGATGTCGCCTTGTAAGCGCCAGTCGTAGCGGCCACATGGCCGAAATCATATTAAATCATTAATGACAGAAAATTTGCTATCCAACAAAGCCCGTTTCATTGATATTATATATATACTTCTCTGTTTTACTATAATTTAAACTTGTGTAACTGTAAAAAAAACCGATATAATTTGCCTAATTTTTATATAGAATTTTTTATCAAATATTTGAAAGTGGCAACTTTGAAGAGGTGGTTTATTACAACTTGCTGTCAGCTAAAGGTAGGATGTTAACAGGCAGATAAATTGTTTTTCATTATTATAAGTATACATCATAGTTGAACAGACATGCTCTCTTGAGCCTTATCTGGCTGAGAATTATCTACAACGTATATGTATACAACCGAACGAAAATGAGTAGATAATAACAAGGTAATAAATAAATAGCAAATGCTTATTTGTGGAATAGATGTGAATGGAAATGAATGTATGACATCAACTTCTCTTTCTGGGCACCCTTATATTTTAAATTATGTATTAATAAATTTATATATACAGTACTGTTCGAAACCTAAGCAACTTTTCCCCAGTAACCACTCATGGTCGTATATGTTCTCTTTAAATAGATTAATGAAAAATTTCCCTGTTATTTATTATTATACATATAGTCTACATACTAGTAATAACAACAAAAAATAAATTTTATGTCTTTGGAAGAAATTACAAAACAAAAACAAAATTAACTTAAAAATTCGCTGTTCGAAACCTAAGCAACTTTTACGTTGTTGTATTTGTTGCAAAATATTAACTAAAACAACATTGCTATTGAAAAAAAATAATGTTGGTTGATTTTATGCATTTAAGTAGTACCAATTATTTAGAAGTGCAACCATGACGAGAACACATTATGGATCAGCTTTTAAGCTAAAGATTATTGAACTTTTTAATAATGGTAAGTCCCAAATTTCTATAGCAAACCAATTGAATATTAATAAATCAATAGTTTCCCGACTTATAAAAAAGAATAAAGCTACTGGGAAAGTATAAGAAGCCAATAGCGGTGGGCGACCTCGAAAACTTCTGCGGGAACAGACCAGAAAATTTTTCGTCTAGTTAAAAAAAATCCATTTATTTCGTCGAAAGACATAGTGAATGAGCTTGAACTTCAGATTAGTTTTTCCACAGTAAGAAAACGTTTATTGGAACAAAACTTAAGGAGCTTCATGCCATCTAAGAATCCTATGCTGACTAAGAAGCATTTAAAAAAGAGGTTTGTTTAATTGATTGCAACGTAGTCTCTGATTTTCTCAGCTTTTTGGTTATTTTAGGTGGGATTTTGCTAGAGCACATATGGATTGGACTATATCCAAATGGAAAACTGTTTTTTTTTAGTGATGAATCTAAATTTAACTTACTAAATTCAGATGGAGTTTGCACGTGAGAAGACCAAAAGAAAAGCGGCTACATCCTCGATACTCAAAAGCCACAATAAAGCATGGGGGTGGCAATGTGATGGTTTGGACTTGTTTTTCGGCCAGATGTGTTGGTCACTTTGTGGAAATTCAAACAAAAATGGACCGTTTTGTTTACAGAGACATTTTAGCAACTCACATGTTTAACTATGCTGAGTGGGAAATGCCACTTCGATGGGTATTTCAACATGACAATGACCCAAAACACTCATCGAAGTTAGTCAAGGATTGGTTAGCAGCTAATGGGGTTCAAGTTTTGGATTGGCCGCCTCAATTGTCAGACTTGAATCCCATAGAGAACCTCTTTGGAATTTCAAAACGGAGAGTTGGAACTCGACGCTTTAAAAATAAACAGGAGTTGATGAACTGTCTAAAATCAGAGTGGGAAGCTATACCAACATCTATTCCATCAAATCTTATTGAATCTATGCCCAAAAGACAAAGAAACAAAGGATATCATACCAAATATTAAAAGTTGCTTAGGTTTTGAACAGCGAATTTTTAAGTTAATTTTCTTTTTATTTTATTATAACTTCCAATGAAATGGAATTAATGGTACATCTCTAAGAGAAAAACCTTCTTTACTATTCACTTATTTCAACGTAGAATTTTTTTGAAAAGGTGACCATACATAACATTTTATAGTTTGGATGAATTGAGCAAATATTAAGGTGACCTTATCACTTTGAAGCACACCTTATGATCGAAAACATTTGTTTTTAAATACATAGAAATGAAAAGATTGTTTCCAATAGAATTCAATTCAACAAAAATTTTTGATTGCTCGTTTTTCATTATGATGAATATATTGTTACGTTTTTACCGTTTTAAAAATGTCAATGAGTTCGTAGATTGCAGTTAAAATAAAATAAATCTCTTGTTGGGTTTTTTAATTAATAATTCTTTATTAAAAGAGTTTTGTGTTCCACTGTTTGTAAACCTTTTACAAACAAAAACAAATTCTATACTTTGTTGCACTCCCCGTTTACAACAGCGACGCTCATCCATATTGTTCAGATTACGAAGTTTTTGGTCTGCTTTTTTATTCTCTTCGTGAATATTACAACCAGGGCTACTAAAAGAAAAAAATTCGTACAAAAAATTTTCTTGAAATGTACCAAACTCAACTATACCGTTAACCGTTATTTCATAGTCTTTCAAATTATATATCACACTGTATTTTTGGATATTTCTTTTTTAATTCTTTAAAAAATATTTTCGTTTTATTTTCTTGTCAAAAGTTTAAGAATTGTAATAAATAAACAATGCTGTAAAAGCTTGTATAAAAAAATTTCTATCCTTTGTTTATATTATTTCAAATGGCAACCATATGTACAACAAAAAATATGTGTGCGCGCCATAATTTTAATTCAGTCGCTTGCTTATTGCCAAAGAAGAAGAACTGTATAGCATGTTTTTGTGTTTTTTAATTTCAAGTGTTTTAGAAGAGAGCTAATGTATTGCTTATTACACTGAGAAGGTGGATAATAAGCTACATAAATTTATGCATGTTTATTTATGAATATATATTTCTTTACAAGACTTTGAAAGAAATTATTTAATAAGTATGTGGTATGTTGAGTAGGAAAAATTTTTTTTTTATTTTCTATCAATACATTTAATGAAGCTGAATGCCTTGTATGTTGTCAAGTAATAAAAAATATGTTTGCATCATGGCTTAAGCGACATTATTATGGATAACATTCTGAATTGCATTGTGTTTCTGGGAATGATAGAAACGAATTAGTAAAAATACTTAAAGAAATCTTTAAAAAAACTTAAAAATCCTTATGTTCAAAGTAGACATGCGAATAGTTCTTTAGATTGCACCACTGATAATCAAATGAAAGCTACATATGTATATTATTAGTTTAGTTGTAGCAAAAAAATGTCACCCTTTTGAAGATGTAAATTTTTTTAAGAACAATGCTTATCCATAATGCATTTATTTGGAGAAGTAGGGACAAAAATTATAAATGAATGCCTTTATCTCGTGAAACAGTAGCTCGCCGGATTAATGATATAGGGCTATTTATGCAATGGGGAAGTACAGAACGTATAAAAAATACTAAATACTTGTCCGTGTGTTTTGATGAAAGTGTAGACATAACCGATACTAGTCAAATGATGATTATTTGCTTAAGAATGGTTGATAATTTTTTAACTCATTTGAGGAGATATTAGGGACTGGAGCTTTTATGGAAGTGTCACTGGCGCAGCTAAAAATGTTTTAGCTCTAATAGAAAAAGAAAAGCTATCTGCTATTTGCACTGATGTGGCTGCACGCACGTTTCGTTTGCTTATATACCAGCAAGCGCTGTTTTCAAAAAGTATAGGTCTTAAAGAATCGATGAAAACAGCCGTTAGAGTAATTAATCGCCAAGGACGAGGCCACAACGCACTTTCTCACAGAGAGCTAATAGCGTTTTTAAAAGAAATAGATGCAGATTATGGTGACGTGTTAATGTTTACGGAGGTTAGATGGCTAAGTCGAGGAAAATGTTTAGAGCGTCTTTTCAATCTTACATCAAAGTTAGAACTTTTTTTCTAAACACAGGATTATAGCAAAGATGCAGAAATGCCCTAGTTTTCTCCACGACTTAGCCTTTCTTGCTGACATAACCCATCACATCAATAGCTTAAACCTTGTATTACAAGGCAAGGATAAAAATATGTCAATTCAATTCAAATTCAATTCAATTTTCCAAAAATTCAGATAATTTTTACACAATTTCCAAATGTAGAAAAATTAGAAAAATAAAAGAAGAAATAAATTTGCTTTTGGAAAACTTACAAGGTAGATTTAAAGATTTCTTGAGCTTGCAATGGATTATAAACATCTTTAATAATCCTTTAACGTGTTCGTTAGAAAATCTACCACATAATATAGAAGAGGAACTGACACTGATGAGACAAGACTTATTCATTTCAACGGAAATTATTGTCAACTTTTGGAAAAATGTTTGCCACAAAAAATACCCGATTGTTAGGGATTTAATATTAAACCCTTCTTCAATGTTTGGCACCACACATATATCTGCGAGTCTGCATTTTCATCAATGTCGCAGACAAAAAACAAATTCAGAAACAAACCAACAGATAGCCATATTGACACATTGCTAAAAATCAAATGCTATCCGAAGGAAATTGATATTGGTAAGTTGATGGATGTTATCAAACACAAGAAAAATAAATAACTTCACCTACTGTTCTTTAAATGAATCTAATTTTTGTAAAAATATTATCGTATTTTAAAATTTTACACTCTTATGCTATTCTTTTTTATATTAACATCTTTATCAAAAGGAGAGATACAATTACATTTTTGTTTTGCGAAAAAACATACAGCTTTGGAAGTACCAGTGCAATATATCCTTTCATATAGAATAGAAAATCAATAAAGCATTTATTTGACAGCACTTTATTAAACAGCCAATCAAATATGTATATCGGGATTTGTTTGTGCAAAATATTTTAATTTATGACAGTAAGTACTCACTTTAAAAAAATCCCGATCCGGATTTGTCCACACTTTCATATAAACACACGGAAAAGTATCTATCTTTTTTAATCCGCCCTTTGTTACCCACTGCATATACATACATATTTTTGGTTTGGCAGATTTACACATTATTTTTAAAATTATTTTTTATTTGCAAAAAAACAAGTCTTTTAAGAAACAATAAATCGAAAAACTTAATTTTTCTTTCAGTGTGGTTCTCTCATTTTAAGTGTGGCTTTCTTTTTGAGCGTAACAACAACAACTACTCGACAGATCTTTCTAGCTAAGAACTTCCAACCCGATCGTTGTTACAACTTAGGTTCGAGCACAACCTCTTCAACCTGAGTTCCAACCAATAACACGTTCGCTGAGTTTACAAAACATAAACTGATTGTTCGATGTGCTTTTATATGGCTGGATAAACAACACTTCTAAAGCCGTCGAACCTCTCGATATTTCAGCATGAAAATTACTTATTACTTACGAGTATGTTACTTATTACTTGTGTAATTTCACATTGATATCTCAGGTAGATTATATGTCTTCTATTTTCTTTTTAGTTTTTATGAAACCATACGAATGTAGACGTCTACTTCGTTTGGTTCTGGTTGTTTGTTGCTGTTTATAATTGTATGTTACTTGTATATTCTTCTGCATGTTTTTGTTATTGCCGCTTATTTTTATTTGTAAATATTTATATTTCTGTTGTTGTTGTTAATTTAATTATCTGTACACAGGCACGTAGTTATTTTTGTACCTTTTGTTTATTTATTTTTTAGCAATGTAATAAACGACAGGAATGCTCAAACTGATATTCGTTGTCACGCTACAACTTCAGGTTTTCGTATTTTGCACTTCAGCTTCTACTACAGCGTCTACTACAACTATTTATTCTGTTCACACTACTTGACATACCCGTTTTTAACTTTTAACAGCATGTAGCACTACTCGTTACGTTGTACTACAGCTGCTATTCTATCCCCTACTTAAAAGTAACCGGTATTTGCTCCGGCAACGCCATATTATTACAAATGTTAAATTTATTTTACAAGAAGCTTGTAATAATGAAAAGAATTTAAAGGTGACTTTAGCGTTCACTTTAGTTAAAGTTACCTTTTACTAACTCGAACTGTAAAGGCAAATTGTAATAATGGCTCTTAATTTTATTATTATTAATAATTCTTTTATTGTATTAATATTATAAAATACACAGAAATGGACTGGCATCTTGGCCTTCATCCCGAGCACACGAAAATAAAAGTTATGTGCTAGAATGAACGCGGCTGATTGTGCCAGCCGCTGAGTACACTAGTTTTCTTTTAATAGACCATAACGTTGTTTCTCTCTTTTCTTGAAATTGCTCTTAATAACTATTTTTATGACACATATTCCATTTGACAGATTTTATTTATTTCCAGTAATAGATTAAAACGATGTATGTTTTACGTTGTACATATAATGACTTTAATTGCGTAACCACAAAAATAATTGCCAATTTTTTACATGACATATTTGATGATGCATGATGTTGCTGTTGATTTTGATGTTGATGTTGTTCTTGGAAGTGAAATAATACTTGTTGAATCTGTAAAAATACCATTTTCAGTAATTCATTTGAACATGTAGTGGTAGTGAAATACTGTATTGATTGATGAAATAAAAATTACAGTAATACAGAAAATATAAGGCGCTTTTATAATCATTTAAGTACAAACATATTGAAACATTATAATTGATATTTTAAATTTTGTTTTACACTGTATTATCATTTTATTGACTTTATTTTTGTACAGAGCGTCTTAATTTTGATATTTATTTATGTATGTACATGACAATGTAACATTTTATATTTATTTTCCATTATCTTTTCCAAAAAATGTAATAAAAATTCAGTCGTATAGGTTAAAAGATACAAGCAATTCAATGGGGGAGCACAAGACATTTCTTTACTTTAAATGCTAATTTCAATTCAATATTTTTTTAATATCCAAGTAAAATTATTTTCCACGTCCATACATAATTTAAATTATCCTATTACAAGTAATTTGGATATTATTTGCTTTAAGCGTTATGTAATTAAAAGAAAAATTAAGTTTATAAATTAAGTTCATAAATTGCTATTTAATTAGCGTACTAACTTGTGTTTATTAATGCAGTTGTTATAAGTTAAACAGTTATATTAGTAAAGACTGTAATAACTGTTTAATTAAGCATAAATTATGTATTAAGTTTAAGCATAATTTCTATAAATGTGTCTAATATTGGAGGGAACAATTGTTTCTTGCTTTTTAATGTGTATTTTTTTCAAAATATTAAATTAATTTGAAGTTTCACTTTGTTCCTTATTAAATTTTAACTTTTATAGGCAATTTTTAGATTTCTTCTCGGCAACTTATTAGTGTATTACTTATTGATTAGAGTATCCAATTATTCAAGTTTTACTTTTGTTCGAGTAAGAAATAGTTGATTTTAAACTTCTAAAATTGTTCTATTAATCAAGTAAGGTTTTCAAATTGTTCGAATAATTCGAATAACTCGAACAATTAAAAAATTATGCAAAAAATTTAATTTAATGAAAAAAAACAAACATGGGAATGGCCCTACTCATGTAGTACATTGTGCTGGTACTAGAAAAATAGGTTAGGGGAAGAGGATCGAACCCAGTATGGACATTTGATTTAAATTTATTTATGTCGTAAGAGGCAGGATAAACTGTCGAGGGAAGTTCGTTGCACAGACGAACGGTGCGGCAAGAAAACGAATTCGCTCTATAATACGTTGTGCGATACATTGGACAATCAACTACAAAGGGGTACGCTCTACGATAAAAACGAGTACTACGTCAGAATATGTAATTATTAGGAATTAATTCCCTTATTTCGTCAGAGTACATTCTGTTATAGTACCGATAGAGCAATGAAACACACACAACATTGCGACAATGCTCTAACGAATCGATAGAGTTGATTACTCTACCGTCATTAATAAGTACCTGCGCCCTCTTCTGTGCGCGGTAGAGAAGCTCCAATTTAGACTTTGAAGCAACGCCCATACATAAGAGTTGTATTCTATTTTGGGTCGGTTATAAGTCTTGTAAATATTAAGGAGATTAGATGGAATAAAGTATTTCTTGCACTGTCTTAATGCTTGAAGGCTACTTTCGACACATGAAATATGTGATCGTTTCAACGAACGTCACATTGGATTTTCATGCCCAGAACATCAAGAGCAATATCTCCATTATCCATAGACACAGACAACACACAACCACGTCTAAGTGTTAAAAAACAACATTGGGTTCTGCTTGCATTAAAGTCGAGACTGTTCGCACGACCCCACTCGCCAGATCGCTTGTGGGTCGTTCATATTTATCCTTTTCGATCAGCAGAATATGAATGACAAATGTTGCTGTTAAAATTGCGTTAAAATAAAAGAAACTCCACGTTTGTTGTTTTTACGGTCTTTATTAATTCCACTATAACTTTTATACACTTTGTCTTAATTCGCTTTAACAGACTTTGCTTTATGACTGGAGTTGCAAAACAATCGATAGTATCGATAGTTTTGTTTTTGGCTGACCATCGATAGTTTTTTTTCACTATCGATACTATCGTCAAATTCAAATACGGAAGTCACATTTGCACAAATTCGTTCGACGCAGGTTGTTAGCCGTCTGTAAACTTTTATAGTTACATAGGGACACAGTTTTTTTTTCGTCACTCATCTAGGGAGCATATTGGCTTTCCACAAGGTAAATATTGCTTTGTTACAGTTTCTTTAAATCAATTTGATATTTTTAAGCTAAGTAGATGATTAATCCGCTGTAGCTTCCTCAATATGATTTTTTTGTGTGTGTAGTGGTCAAGATCCTTGATAATTGGTGGTGATCTTTACTTTAGCATTGTAAGTTTTTCCCAGTAGGTGGCGTGTTTTCCTGATCATTCGTCTGATGTTTGTCATCATCGCCAGAGGTATGCGGGAAGGTCAGGTGGTCTTTTTTCTTTATTTCTTAGTTGAGTTGTCTTGAGGGAAGTTGAAGCCTTGTTTTTTTTATTATTATTAAACATTCGAAACCACAATTAATAGTACTACTTAAAAAAATCCGAAAGTATCGATAGTTTTTTTTGCAAACTATGGAAACTATCGAGTGGGTCGACACTCAATAGTTTTGCAGCTCTATTTATGACAGCCAAATGATAACTAACTCACCAACCGCAACGCGACTATTAGTTTCGAATGTTCTAGTACGGACACCAATCTTCGATCTATCTACGTTAATTCGAATGGTGTAAAATTATAAACACAAAAAGAAATCGACCTGGCAACACCGTTCGACATGTGGATGGTAACAGGTAATTATGGCAATTATTAAGCGTTCACACAAGCGAATAAAATTTATAGCTAAAATCTCATAATAAGTCCCTGATGTGGTGAATTTATTTATTTATCGAATTAAAATTAACAAAAACTTATAAAAATCGTTACAAACAAATACAAATGTATTTGTGTAATATATAAAATTTTAGATCATTTTGTGGCCTTGTTTGTGTATAATTGAATTTTAATTCTGGCAACACTGATACTATCTCAATATTTTCTTATTCTTGGAGAGAGAAACTGGAGGCTGGTTAAAATTATATTTCATAAATCAAGGTTAAAGAAATCTTTATGAATTAAATGCCAGCATTTATACTACTGGTAAAAATACCTGCAACAGCTGTGACGGATACATCGAAAACATTTCTTTATAAATTTATTGTGATAATATTTTTGAAATATACTTAGCAATGCAAAAATAGTTAAATAGACTAATATGTACATACGAATATGTTGTTAAGAGTTAGTAATACTCTACATGATGGAATTTTTGCTTAGATTACTTATTTGTAACACTTTTGCACTAAGCACATACACGACAGCAGACTGCACGACTTAATGGCAGCGTTCAAAATATACACACTTATATCATATATCGCATGTTTGAGACCTCTATTATTAGTTAACACAATTAACGATTTTAATTGCTTTTACTGTTAAATAAAGAACAAACTATTTTTAAGATTTTATTAATTTAACATTTCGTAATGTGTTGACATCACTAAACTGCTTATTGCAGCTTAAATAAAATATAAATTAGTCGAAGCTTGGCAACAGTCAAAAAGATGGTTGCCTAGACTTGTAGATGTACTATTGTTTAAATAAAGGTGAAGTTACATACCACGCGTTGTGCGTTTAGCGCGTTTGGTACTTTGAGACTCTCAACACTTTAAGGACGGCAAGTTACACAACGCGCTTTAGAGGCGGCACTTGAATCAGCTAATTGCTTAATTTTTTTCGGCTTACATTATTTTATTTGTAAAAATTGAGAGTGAAATATACAGGGTGTCCGCCGGGAAGGTATATTACTTTGTTTGTTTATAATTTTTGATTATATGAAAGAGAATGGATTTTATTTTGATAAATGTTTTATTTAATGTCGGCAATTATGTATGGAATACAATATCAGATAAATGCCCGCCTCTGTTAGCCTCACAAATGCGAACCATTTTGAGCACATTTTTCATTACATTCTTACACATTTCACGCGGTATTTCATTAATTTCATCACGAATGTTTTGTTTGTTATTTGTGGAAAGAGGTATCGCAGTAATTTCATTGTAATCCTGGCTGTATGCGATGTGGCACCGTCTTGTTGAAACCACATCTTAGTCAAGCTCAAAGCATGCAGTTGTGGAGTTAAAAAGTTTTCAATCATATCACGATATATTTAGCTCCCCATTGACAGTTACCGTTACGCCGTTTTCAGTTTCAAAGAAGTAAGGTCCAATGATTCCTCCTGACCAAATTGCACACCAGACTGTCACTTTTAATGGATGCAAAGGTGACTGATTAACTATTCTGTTTATTCATATAACCATTCAAATGAAAATGTGCCTCGTCACTCATTATGATTTTTTCATGAAAATCGATGATTGATTTTGATAAAATGTTTTAACGTTTAAAACACGTTGGTTTACTGAATATTTTTCCATAATAAATTTGCCACGTCTCTACTTCACGACTGCCAAATATTAACTGTCAGGACTAATGTATTGTATTGTAGCACTACAAGATGTAATTTTTCGAATTATTCGAAAACCGGTTTTTGAAAAAATCGAATAATCGATCTCCCTAAATCACCTCAAAAAAAATATTATATTTAGACGTACTTACATACATAGAGGGAGTTTTTTAGCCTACTTACTTTGTGTCAAATTATAAACTGCAATGTGATTTCACGTTTCTCTCCAGTGAGTTTTGTCAAATTACCCTGAGCAATATTACGCCTCAGGGACGCTTTTAAATTGTGGAAATTTATGTTACCAATCTATGCTTTGTACGACGAACTTAAAGACCACTTACATCAATAAGACAAAGATATGTTTGTGCAGAGATAACAGATGATAATTAGGAGTCTCAGCAGCTTAGACTTTGGGTGTTCAGCAATTGAAAAATTTTGCATAAATATTTTCGTTTACAGTACTTTTTTAAAAATTCACTTACTATATGTATTCTTATCGAAATGCTCGTATAAAATTTGCCAAAGATCACATAAAGTGGACTACGCAGCAATGAAATACGGTTGTATTTTCGATTGAATCCAAATACAACTTCAGGGGCATGGATGGAAGAGCATTTGTTAAGCAGCCAAAAGGAATAAGACTAGACCAAAAATATATGAATGAGACAGTCAAGTTTGGTAGCGGCAACATTATGGATGCTATAAAGGATACACTGACTGATGTTGGATACAGATCAATTTCAAATGACGTTATGAACCCATAAGCAGAGAAGAATATGCAGCCATTATGGAGATTTCAGCACGTCAACGACGCCTAACATACCTCTAGAGTTGTAACTGAGTCCATGCAATTCAGTGAGGTACATGTTTTGAAAAAGCCTGCCCAATTTCCAGATCTGAATTCCATAGAAAATCTATGGAAACTTGCAGATCACAAAATATCCGGTGCGATTATGAATAAATGGCGAAACATACAAAAGGAAACCACTGTCAAATTGATTGAGTCAATGCATCACTGGTGTAAAACAGTCACCAATAAAAAGGGATATCTTAGAACGCATAAATAAATTTTTGAAAAAGTTTACATTGTTTGTCAAGCACTGTATATCCTCTATTTACAGCTAAATTAAACAGCATAAGAAAAAAAACTCAAAGTGAAAATAGGGCATCGACATAAGTTTCAAGGATATTTGATCTGATTACAGTTTTAGTACAGCAAATCCAGGTGAATTTTTGGCGGCCTCCTATTCGTTGCTTCTGCGGGTTCTAATTCAAAACGGTTCCAGAGATATCATTACGTGGTCTACGTATTTTCGCTTCGACTGGAATATTTGTTCTTTCTCCTCAAAAGTTTGCCATGCGAAATTCGGTTTGGCCAGAAATTGGCATAGATAATGGTTAATAAAAACTTGCATTTTGCTAGTGTCGTCTGTGTCAAGGTCTAGCGGTGTAGCCATACAATATACCAGATTTAACGTTTCATATGAAAATTCTTGATTTTACTTCACACGAAATATTTTTTCATCTCCAAATTTTATTAAATATAAGAAAAGCACCTCTGGACTTGTTGATACGTTTAAGGATATCTGCTTTTGATCCGTCGACCTTCGTTATCTTAGTGTCAAAGTAACAAAAGCTGTCAATATTTTCAATGCAAGCCCATTTATTGTAAGCAGAGTTACATATATATTTATGGTGCTTATTTCCATAAGCCTGGTCGTCCTGGTATTTATCTCCAGACCGACCCCAGCAGTGGTTTTGTATTTCTTTTTTCGATTGAATTCAAATTAATTAAAGAATCAGGTAATTTAATGGTGAATTATCTCAAAATAACCTTAGAACAACAAAAACAATCTCAAATCAAAAAAAAAAAAAAATACAAAAAGCACTGTTAGGGTTTGGGGCTGTATCTCGAGTGCTGCCGCAGGCAAGTTGGCAAAATGCATTTTATTTTTAGTCAAATAGTCACATTTGCTTATCTCAATATTTAAAAATAAAAAATCAAAAGTTAGGTCTACGAAATTGGGTATCTAAAAATCGTGTATTCTAGACAAAAATGTCACAAAGCTTTAGTTGATCCGTAATTGCTGTGAACTTGTAGAGGAGTCCAGAACCTTATGTAATTGAACATCTTTGGAAGGAATCGGCTAAGGGAGTTCATCAAAATATGGTTAACACCCTTGTTCAGCTCAATGTGACGTTATTGGAATTAGTGGACTCCATAGAGTATATCAAAATCAATTTAAAGATGCTTACCGACTGAGCCAAATTATAAAGGATATGGAAATTACTATCTTGATCACAAAGTTTCTTTTTTTTTTTTTTTTTTTGTTAGGTTGCTAAGTCTTAGCGTCATAACTTGACATTTGCAAAAACTACGTAGCCAATAGTACATCTATCTCTATGTGTTTTGGCGTTTTTCTTGAAATGTTTACAGTATCTCTCTGTACGTCTGAAAGGCCTTATGTATATAAATTTAAAAAAATCCCACGTGAGCGGTTCCACGCCCATACAAAGTAATCATTTATTCGACTATATCTTCAAAATGGTAACATTAGGAGTCCCTAAATTTAGTTCAAATAGCTTCATAGTCAATACACATCATCAGTCAAAAATGGCAGAATTGGACAAGTGGGCGTGCTACCTCTCATACAAAGTAAGTACATATTGATTTTTGTATATGTTCAGAATGGTTGGAGTTTAAGGCTCTAAGTTTGGTCTAAATAGCTTAGTAGTTAATACAAATCATCAGCTAAAACATGGACGGAATTGGACGAGTGGGCATGGTATATCCCATACAAAGTAAATATTGAGTTTTTATATCTTAAAAACGGCTAGAGTGGAAGTTTCTTAATTTAATCTACTTCGTAGTTAGTACAAGTCATGAGTATAGGGTGAATGTACCAATAGCCAGCAATTTAGGACTTTTGTTTATTTCAAGCTACTGCCCGTGCTCATGTGAATGTGCTAAAGAATTGATGACTAGTAACTTCAATTCATTAGTTTGTTTTGTTTCAGATTATTAAGTTAAATTAAACACTTTTTTTTATTGACATTGAGAAATTTACTGTTTTTGTGAAAAAAAATCAAGAACTCTGCAATGGCCTCTTCAGACACAGAGTCATAACACGTAAAAGTAATATCACGCAAAAGTTCATGAATCGAATCATTGAAATAGACTTGCATTTGAGGCTTTAAAATGTCATACCGGATACTTGTAGAAAAATCCAAACGCCTTTTGGAGAAGTACGATGATAATTTGGTCAGAAAAAATTTGTATACGGATGCAAAATGCTGTCCGAACCAAAGAAGCATAATAAATGAATTACAAGATGTAAACACAGTAGTCTAGAGAAGTATCTGAGCTCACCCTACGCGTCGAAAAGTTAATCCAGCTTACTATGAGGTCGCCGATTTGCATTTCTGTGTACAAGGGATCAAAACATCAGCCAAAGTTTACCAGAAATCTGTTTTTAAAGCCATTATTAAGCCACTTAATCATTCCCTTTTGCAAAACCAACTGTAGATTTTACAACAGGAATTTGAGACTGCCCATAAGACGAAAATGTGTCAAACGCCGCTCCCAAAAATGGTCCAAGTGTGGTAGCCCTGATCTGAACCCTCTGTATTACAAATTGACCCTTTTAGTGGTCATGTTTTGTTACAAAATAAAGCCCAACAGTAATTTTCTTAAGATTTGGTTGGCTCGTGATGAGGCGTGATCTTAATATGGCTGTCGTGCGTACAATTATTGATTATTGGCTAGCGTTGCTTAAGACGACAATGAATAAGATATTATTTTTTATTATTTCTAGAAATCTTAATCAAATAACAAACAAAAGAAAAATATAAAATGAAGTTCAACGAGATTAAAAGATAATTTTAAAAAATCTAAAATTATATGAAAACAAAATCCGTATATGTATAGTATACCATACATACTTTATTTTTTCATTTCTTTATCAGGCATTACTTATGTAAATAGTAAATGAATAACCACCACAACTGGAGAATTATGTTTAAAGCAATTATTTTACAGTATAAATTTACAGCCCATCTAACTTTCTAAATCATTTAAAATCAAGTAAAATCCAAATGATAAATGAGAATTTACAATTAAATAATTAAAAAAAAAACATTTCTTAAGCTGCAGATTTTACAGAATTTTTAACATGGTAAGCGAGGTTCGGTTTTTTTATATGAATATTGTTACGTTTTAACCTTTTTAAAACATTTGAGTTTTTTTTAATTGTGCCAAAATAAAATAAACAACACGTTGTTGTTGTTTTATTTCCTCGCTTTATACAGTTTATCTTAATACAGCAACTTACTCGTATTACACTTTTATTTACGCCTAAACACGACTTTACTTAATGACTGCAAAACGATAACTACTCAACTAATGCATAAGGCGCTGCCTTATATATAGTATACGATTGACATTACTTCCGAATGTTCTTGTTCTTCCTACAACATTCGATTTCCGTTAATTTAAAATTTTACACACAACGATGATCGAATTGGTAATGCTGCCAAATACATAAATAGGTACAGCATTGCCAGAGTGACGCATTAACAACCTTGACACAACCCAGTATTACCAAAATTCCACAATACAGTTTTGAAGGCTGATGTGGTGTACTCTTTTTCTTTAGAATATAAGACTGCATTCGGCACACTATTAGGAGATAAGTTGCTTAAAACCATGTCTGCGTATGAGATACTAGCAAGACTACTACAGGATGACAGCTTATCGTGCATTTTCTTTGACATCTTGATAGATTTTATAGAATTTTTTGAAACGCAAATTCCACTTCCTCCTAGCTTGTACGGATTCAGCATACGGACATTGTCGTAAGGATAGAAAGAGGTGTAACAGGATTTTTTTCAAGAATTGAGATGGAATCTGCTAAAATATGTCTGGCGGTAAATAAGAATAAAACGAAGGTAGTGCTGGTAACTGCCAGACAGACATCGCGACAGAAAAAATCGGGATAGTGTCGGGCAGCAGTTTGGATGAATTTGTTTACTTCGAATCCGCTATAAACTAAAAGAATATGTCAGTAAAAAAATAGAAAAAGAATGGTGCCATCCCAAAAATACTACTTTGGACTCGGTAAGCAATGTAAAAACAGAACGCTCTCTCCCTCTCTCTTTCTCTCTCTTCTGAAAGACGAATATAACACTGTACAATCCGCTAATAATATCAGTGCCTTTATATGGCGCCGAAACGTAGGTATTTATTTACGAAATTGAACGAAACAGTGTTGGATATATTCGAGAGAAAGATCCTTCGAAAAATCTATGGGGCCATGCATAATCAGAGAATATAGACGACGAACCAACCATAAGCTGTATCCCAAAATAAATGTATTAAGACGCATACAAATACACCGATTGCATTGTCTAAGTCATGTATGTAGATCGATTTGAAAACAAATGGTTCAAGTAGAAAAGAGTTAGATGACAAAAACCATGCAAATCTTTAGTATTACACGCTTTCGGAAATCTTTTATTAGACAAGCCAAGATGGACAAGTTGTAGAGCCACATTAATTTTTTTTGCATTTGAGTCCAGCACCAAGAAAAACTTTCGCTGGAAGATTGTTCCACAAACGGACCTCTAAACTAAACTAAATCTCTCTATAATGCGTTGTGCTATTCATTGGACGATCAACTATAAAGGAATGCACACTACGAGAAAAATAAGTATTACGTGAAAATATGTATGATTATGAGGTATCAATTATTTTATCTCGTTAGAACACATTGCGATGATACTCTAACAAATCTATAGAGTTGACAACCCTACCGTCATTAATAAGCATCTTCGCTCGCTCCTGTACCCGGTCGAGAAGCCCTCCGTACATGAGAGTTGTATTCCATTTTGGGTCGGGTATACAGTGGTGGTCAAAACATTTGCAACCGATCTTCAGACACGAATTCTTCCTTTTAATCCTCGAAAACTCGTCATACCACAATATTGTTCTCCATTGTTGTGGAGTCCAATTCGCATATGCGCGTACAAAATTAAGACGAATTTCCCTGCTCCTTTCGGATAAAAGGAGGTTTTTTCCATCCTTATAGCTTCTGAGACCATAATTCCTGGTTCTTCTATTAATGGGAGTTTCAGTTTTTGCTTCTCCTGGTATTACCTTATGATACTTCACAAAAAGGTTTTTTATTTTTCTGTCTTCGTGTACTGTTGTTACACGAGGTCTTACCACATCATAGACGTATGGATATTGCCATTATCGACTTTTCGAAAAATTTTTGATTTTGGAATAGAATACTTTAGTGACATATCTTTGTGTGAAACTCCGCTACGATATCATGCAAAATTCTAATTTTTAATTCAGAATTTTATTTGCTGCCGGCGATTTCTCCAAAAATTAAAAAAAAAATTTTAGCTGAGTAACTAATGTGAAATTTTTGAATATACTCGTATTACAAATGCCAGACACTCGCATTATGAAAAGGAAATATAATTAAAGGTTTGTAAGTAAAAAAAAGTTCATATAGACTAAAAGAGGTGAGAGTTGCAAATGTTTTGAACATCAATTGTTAGACTCTCTTGCTCAAAGACTACTTTTTTATTGTTGTCTTTAATCAGTAGATGTTTTCTTCCTGCTATTACATGAAGGCAATCAACAAAGTTATTGAAATACACAAAAATCATTGATTGAAGAGCTAGAATACTGCTTTAGTTGCAAATGTTTTGACCACCCCTGTAGGTCTTGTAAATATTGGAAAGGTCAGATTTCTTACACCGTCTTAATAAACCGAGGCACTTGAATGTTTCTTTCGACACTCGAAACATGTGATCGTTCCAACGGCCGTCACAATGAATCCTCATGCTTAAAACATCAGGAGTATCTGACTCCTCAATATTTACATTACGCATGGTCATAAATAATATCACACCACCACGTCTGTGTGTCAGAAAGCAACTTTGGAATCTGGAAGCATTAAAATCGATCCCGTTCCACAGCGCCACTCGGAGATTTTCAACAGGTCTCATGTGAGTGTGTCGTTCTTATTCCCTCTTTTCGCCACCATCTCCAAAAGGCTCGACCTACGATCAAAAGAATATGAATGACAAATATTGCTTTCATTTGCGATAGATTAGATAAGATTGGAAGTAAGATGTAGAAAGTTGTTAAGATATATAAGAAATAAAGTGGAAGAAAGAACAAAGCCTGGTATACCGCTGAATTTATCCTGAACTCGTTGGACGAAATCCCATCTATAATCACTCTTATAGAGCGATCTCTGAGCGATCTCGATGTTAGGTTAGGTTAGGTAAGGTGGTGTACCCCCCAAAAGGGAAAGAGTCCCACTTAGACCAGATATTTGGCCCATTGTAATGTCACAAGTACAAATGCCAACAGTCTCCTCCTCCTCTTCGGAACCATAACTCCTGCAAAAACATTAGAGGGAATGCCAAGTCTATCGACATGATCCGTGAGGACCGCAATTGTGCGATGGATGGCCACCCGACTTAGGAAGAGAAGACATTTAGTCCTTCTTTCATCGAGGTTGGTCCAGCAGAGCCTGGCGATACTGCACGTGCCCTCATGCCGCCAACGATGTTGAGCGTCGACATACACTAACCGGAGAATAACCAGCTTAACCGAAGCAATCGGGACACCAATGATAGCCCCTTGCTCGAAAGTATTGATCTCAGTACCCACCCTGGCCAATTCTTCACCAATGCAATTTCCGACGATATCCCTGTGTACCGGAACCCTTATAAGAGTTACAATCGAATGAACCGAGATTTCCATAAGAAACCTGCGGTATTCGTGGACTATGATAGACGTCGAGGCGACGTTCGCGAGAGACCTAATCGCAACCCGACTGTCCGAAAAGATCAGAAGATTCTCAGGAAAAATCCCGCCGTCAAACAAGCATTGCACAGCCCTAATTATGGCCATGACCTCCGCCTGAAAACACTACAATGGTCAGGCAACCTATAAGACAGCCTTGTGTCTGAATTCTTCACGAATATACCACATCCCACTCTGCACTGCATCTGAGAGTCATCGATATAGACCTCAAGGGCATTCTGAGGGAACTCCCGTCTGTCAGACCAGAATTCCTTTGTGGGTATATCAAAGTCAAATCTCCTATCGAGAAAGTTATGAGGGAAAATGTAATCGATCAGAAGATGTCTGTTATCCCCAATAACAGCAGCGTGTCCAAAATCCAGACTGGGCCAGGAGTTAACCGCATTTAGCCTTACCGCCACCAGCTTAGCCCTTTGCTTCAAAAGAAGATCGGTGGGGAGCCAGTTAAGTCTATCGCACCTGTCTTTCACTTTACAGTGACATTGATACTCACACTATTCTACCACGGCCTTATAAACTCAGTAGGTGATGGCAGGTTTTAGTCCCCATATCCTGTTCTCCCTCCAGGTGAGCTTGGGTCAAAATAACCCCTAAATACTTTACCTTTGTGGACAGAGAGAGTTGAATTCCACCAAGTCTCGGCATATTAAATAAGGGTATTTTGTATAGGCTGGTAAAGAGCATCATTTCCGTTTTATGGGGTTTGACGCTAAAACCGCAAGACAAGTACCATTCCATAACAAGTTTGAGGACCTGAACACCTCGATGAGAGGGTATTCGGATCGATACCCGACTCTAAAATAGCCAAGTCATCCGCATAACCAAAAACGCTAAAACCACATTGCTGCAGATTCCTCAACAACATTCCCCCATGAATGGACCTGTTCCACTTTTCCGAAAGCAACGCTACCAAGTCACCAGTAGAGCGGCCCTCGCGAAAACCATAAAACCATACTGGCGATCACTTAGGTAATCGTTGGACTCTAAGTACCTCATAAGGTGGTGATTAATTATACTTTTCATAACTTTAGAAAGAGGAGAGAGAGATAAACTGCTATTGGGCAGCAGTTTTCAGTGTTGCTAGCCTGACCATTTTTAGGAATTGGCGTTACATTAGAAATGTTTCAGCAATATGGAAAAATACCGACAAAATATGACGCACTCAAAAGGTAAGCTAATGGTCGCGCAAGCGTCGAAGAACAATTTTCAATACAAAAACATAAGTAAGTAAATTTTTTAAGCTCAACGCATAATCTAACAAAGCAATGAATGAACACTTAAAAAAAGTAATCGACCAAACAGTAATAATTTGCATTTTAGGGTGGTCTTTAGATGTATGATATTGTGTGGTATTGTGTAAAAAATGCGTTGTGTAAACAGTTCTGGGCGTCGGATAAAGGGAAGGCGTGTCGCAGCACCTCTCACGGTTACCCCTCTTGGTGAAATAATCAAAAATATAAATTTTGTTTTATTTGCTTTAATTTTAATGAATTTATGGCAATTGGCACGTTTTGTTACAAGCAATTTAATTATAAAAACTTATGTGGAATTAGATTTAAAATATTGCGGCAGCAAGTGTTTATACGTATATCCTGATAATAGTTTAGATGCATTGATACACATACATATTTTAAAGCCAATAAGTTTTATGTAAAGCTTTTTTAAACCTATTTTGAATACTCTAATTTTCCTTCAAGGTGCTTGTGGTTTTTTAGAGCAAGCGTTCGGAAAATATATGATATTTACCATGCCGTCATCGCATCTATGAAATTATTTTATGAAGTGTTAACAAACAGGGCTAAAATAAACATCTTTCTGAAGAATGATATAATACACCCCTATCATTAATAACATGGGAAATTTATATTCCCATGAAATTTGTATTCCCTTTTTACAAACTATCATTTTAAGTTTAATGTTAACAAAAATTAATAAAGAAAAAAATGTGTGAATTTTTATTGAAAAGTAAAACGTGTACACAAAAATTATAATTAAATGGAAAAATTGAATAAAAGGAAATTAACATTAAAGCAGATTCCTGCAAAACAATTACCATGCAAAGAATTGCACAAACAAAAGCTGGAAGGGAGAAACAAAACAAACTTTTCTTCAGCAAGATGGGCGGGAAGAAACTGGTGACTATGACCAAACAGTAACAATTTAAAAATGGCTTAAACACCAAAAAAAAAAAAACTAAAAAGGTAATCCCGATGACATACCCATCTGTCAAATAAAATTAAAAAACAGCAAAACAAAGAACTAAGTGGAACCGATGAAGAGCACGGTGAGGATGGATTTAATGCAATATTCGGTAGTGGTGAAGAATCTGATGGCGCAGAGGGGGATGTCGATGCCGTTGTTGTCGATATTTTTTTCTGTGAGCGAAGTTTAAAATTCAGCCAAACGTCTCTTAAACTACAGGAAATAAATATTTTACTCTGCATTTTATAGTGAATTATATTGTCTTGCACTTTATTAACAATTCTAGTCCTAAAATAAGTTAATAAAAACTTTAATTATCCAATAAAAGAAATAAATACTTAAATGATAAAACCTAAGATAAAACCTAATCACCTGATGTGAACAAATCAATGGAATAAGGGAACAAATTTCGAGGGAAAATACTATTCACGATCAGGGAAATTCTTACAAGGCTATCATTCCCCACTGAATAATCAGAAAGAGGAAAACATTTCATGGAAAAATTATTCATGATAGGGGTGATAATATTTCTGTGAAACTGCAAAACAAAAAGTTGTACTTTCAATGAAATGTTATTGAAATAAGCAAAGATGGCTCTATAAAA
The DNA here is from genome assembly GCA_023159175.1 of Wohlfahrtia magnifica. Taxonomy (NCBI): domain Eukaryota; kingdom Metazoa; phylum Arthropoda; class Insecta; order Diptera; family Sarcophagidae; genus Wohlfahrtia; species Wohlfahrtia magnifica. Next base: position 999,751 of record JAKWBJ010000187.1, on the reverse strand, counting down.
TATAAGGTAACAATAAAAATTTATTAACAATTTTCTTCGCAAAATTAGTTGCCAAACACTGCAGAGTATATAGACTTTTCCGTGTCCTGCAAAATTAATTTCTTATTTTTTATGGGTAAGGGATATTCCATACAAAAAATGGTATATTTCGTTTTTATTTTTTGCGTAGATCCCAGTTATAAAGTTTTTGAATTCGAGAACCCTATAGTTCTGTGTAAGGTCCAGTTTCAAGGTGGTATGTAGACTTTTCTCTGCCCCTGCACATATATGAAAAAATATAATTTTATTAAATATCAAAATTTTATTTTTAAAGTATTCAAGCCAAATTTCAAGAGCGATGCGTCACTTTTCAACCTCGCCTAATCGTGGTGAACATTAGAACTGAAATTAGTGGAAGTTTTTTATTATATTATTTTTTTTATTCGAAGTGTCCTTATTTTCTTTTTCTCAGACTGAATTTGTTTTTAAAGTTTAATTAAATTAAAATATTGAAATACAAGCAATAATTTAATAAAAATGCAATTAAACTTATTTCTGTAGTTTATTAACTAAAAATAAGCACAATTATTTATCAGCAATTTTCTCATTTTACGTATATACTTTCTTATCAAATCTCAATGTGTCACATTTGTTTCATTTTTCACATCACTATGTAGAAATATTGGGTTCCCAGACAGACTAGTAGGTAGTGTGCTAGTCTGTCAGCCCGCGAGCCGTGGGTTTGTTCGATTGATTCGTGGGTTCGATTCCTACCAAAGACTCTGGTAACCACGCCGAACACATGGTCTCAGTTAACCTGTGTACAATAGTTATAATTTGTAGCTGTGTTATAATTTAAATAAATATGGGCCTTTCCACCGAAACATTAGCACTAATGAGAACATTCGAGTCAAAGAATTTGGAGATATAAACAAAAATTGAGCTGCCGATACGTTACATTTCGCACATACATACCTACTATATATATGAATATAGAAATGCATATAACCATATAACCCAATCATCTATAAAAAGAAATATTAAACCATTCGTTGCAAACTTTTTGCAACCATCATAGCAGTTACAAAAATTCACTTTAAAAACAACTTATAAATAATCTTACCATTTTACCTTTCCTTTTTAATTGCTTACAAGTCAATGCCAATTAATGTAAAAATAAAAACATACTTAAGTATTAAATGGCAAACATTTTTATCATGAGGTTTTTACTTACCAACGTATAAATTGCACAGGCGAAACTGCCATTCCAGACATTTTTAAAAAAGCAGCAGGATTTCATAATGACCATTTTCACAAAAATTAGTTTCGCATTCCAATAATAATTATTTGTTTTCTTCAATACTAATTACAGTTTTTAACATTTAAATAAACTAAATTCCATTACAATGTGTGTTATTAATATTGTAATGGAATTAAGTACGTATGTACATATGTAAAGGGTGGGCAAATTTGAGGCTAGGAAGTAAATTGGCTTCTTTTAGCAAATTCAGTTTTATTCATACCAATATAAAATAGAAATATGGGAATAAATAATGGAATATGATGTCGGACAAATTTCCACCTCTAGCACGTCGGCTGACGTCCGCTCTTTTTACAAAATTTTGAACCACAATTTGCAACAAATGTTCGCTTATCTCGTCAATGCAGCGAATTTCATCTTTCAGAGTATCAGTTGCTTGTGGTTGTTCACGTAAACCCGGTATTTCAAATGGACCGGGAAATTTCTCATGCAATAACTGAATTGCTTGGCTGGCCGTGTGGCTTGTGACGCCGTCCTGCTGAAATCAAAGATCACTGACGTCAACATTTGTCAATTGTGGCCACAAAAAATTGGTTATCATGATTTGGTAGCGCAGAAAATTCACGGTGACGGCATTTCCTTTTTTATTTTCAAAAAAATAAGTGCCGATGATGCCGCCTAATCACAAACCGCGTCATACGGTCACTTTCTTTGGTTTGATAATTTTTTTTCGAGAACTGTTTGTGGATTTTGTGAATCTCATATGCGACAATTTTGTTTGTTTACATAACCGCCTAATTGAAAATGGACATTAATTTTTACACTTAAAATTGTTCAAGAGTGTAGCGTTCCATAGTTAAAATTTCTCAATTTTTCATCGTTTGACAGCCAATTTACTTCCTAACCTCAAATTTGTCCACCCTGTACATATGTATGAGCATACGTAAAAATATTTATCATAACATATTTTATGTAAATGCAAGTGCATGTATGAATGTACGCATATTAGGGTGCGCCTTATACGTATTAACCAATTTTTTTTTATTTTATTTTATTTTTTTGTAAAGTTTGGATCGCAAATGTTCTCTGTAGCAAAAAACTATACATTGTGGCATATTATAAGTAGATTGCATCTAGAGAATGCATACCGCATCCGCCCTTAATTTTTTGTAAAGCCTCCAGAAATGTTCTCTGTAACAAAAAAATACATTATGGAAAATTATAAACAGATTTCATCAAGGGAAGACGTGGCGCATCCGCCTACAAAATTAAAATATTTTAAATTCATATGAAACAAGAACAGTAAGTAAGTTGAGAGACTTGTCGGATGCAACACGCCTTCTTCTGATACAATCTGGCTAAAATTTTCTACAACACATTTTTTGGTTACGGAGAACATATCTGAGGCAGTTACAGTGCAATTTCGTATTTTTTTTTTTAATATGGCGCCCCCTAATGTACACAAATTTACACATTTTTTTTTGTCTTATTTTTTAATACTTCTGATATTCTTATTCTTAATTCTGATATTTTTACTCTTTTGTTTGAACAAAAAAAAAATACATTTTGCATTATGTTTCTTCTCACACTGTAATCCAGCAGCTCAACATAACGTGACGAAAACTCTCTACATGTGTATCATTGATTCTTTAATTTTTTTCTCTTCACTTTTTAATTCAATTTTTTATAATATTTTTGACTTCTTTATAAATCCACTTTCGCCCGGTCAAAACACGTTTTTCCAAATAAAAATCTTTGCCTCTTTAATTTTGCTTTGTTACTATCAAAGATCCTTAAAGTAATGCGGTTGCCAATAAACTGACTATCTCTTGATACTTTAAAGTGCTTATTAAAGTGTGTTGTAATTGTCCTGAATATCATTAAGTTTGCGGCAAAATGTTTGAGGGAAAAGCTTAGAGAATTTTAAGCGCATGCGATGCAGTAAAGCTTTTTTGTAGAAGCGGCATTTTTGACCTAAATTTCGAGTTTTATTTGCAAAAACAAAAATTTTGTTTAAAAACATGCCGGTTTTTATTTGTAATACAATATGAGTGTTTATTTGTTTTTTTTTCTTGATTTAGAGTCAGAAATTATGGTGCCATATTAGCTTTAAGAGTTAAAGAGTTTATAGAATAATATAAAATAGAAATATAATATAAAATAGAAAAAGTCTTTTAAGACATTTATATGTCGATTATGGATGGCAATCGAACTTTAGTTGCGTTGCCAGTTGCCGAAAGTAGCACTATGTATGGCTAATTGCAACTAAAGACCTCTTAATTTCAATTGCTATTGAGGCAACTACAAATTTCTAGTTGCCGTTCGGCAACGCAGCTGAAGTTGCCATCCGCAATCGACCCATTAGTAATTACGGAAGAAAAGCAAACAATAAAAATTTGACAAAAAAAATCGGGTTGAAACGGATAGGGGCTAGAAATCAATAAAATCAACTGATATTTTTTTACCAGGACTTTCAATGAATAAACAAAAATCTAACTGCGATTTGTATTATATGTACATGGAGTACCTATAGAGCAAATGGCAATTATAAAGTGTGATCTTGTATACCATAATCAAAAGGGAAACGTAGTTTTTGTTTAATATGTTGTTTTTGATCTTGAACCATTAATATACATCGTTCAATTGGTCTTCACTTCAATGCTGCCACATACGCATTATTATCTTGAAGTTTTCAAAGACTATCTTCTTATCTTATATATAAAAATGAATGTATGTTTGTATGTATGTATGTATGTTTGTTTGTTTGTTTGTTTGTTTGTTTAAAGTCTATAGACAAATTTCAGATTTTATTGAAATTTGTACATTATCCCTTTGTATGTTTGGAAGGAACTATATGGTCTATACAAATCCCAAAAATTTAACTGTGTGGTGCCACGCCTATACAGAGGAAATATTTATTTGTCTATATTGTCAAAATGGTAACAATAAGGTACAAAAGTGGGCGGAATCGGATAAGTAGACATGGTACCTCCCATATAAAGTAAACATTGATTTCTGTTTATTTTGAAAAGGGTTAAAGTGGGAGTTTCTGTTCTGGTTTTCTAAATAAATTCATAGTCAATATAAATTCATTACCAGCTAAAAACTAGATTGAATTGGTTAAGTGGGCATGGTCCTTCCATACAAACTAAATATTTATTTTTCTAAATTTTGAGTATAGTTAAAGCTAAAGCCTTTGAATTAGGCCTGCATGACTTTATAGATAATGGTTTTTGTATATCTTAAGAACGGTTAAAGTGTAAGTTTCTGAATTTGGTCTAAATGACTTCGTAGTCAATACAAATCATCAGTCAGAAATGGGGGGAATTTGGAGAAATGGGCGTGGCAGCTTCCATTTATACTTCATAAAAAACAACAATTAAAACTTCACTATCTATCCACATCAACCACGAAGTGGAAAAGATTGGATAAACGGGTTGTAAACAAAGAACACCGGCTAAAAGCTATCTATATACATACATATACTATAACTAAATAATAACAGACCAACACATTTCTCTGTACGCCTTTTACGTCCGTTCTACTGTACAGAGTTTGAAAAAATATATATATGAACTTAAAGCTTTTTTGTGCAGATGTGCACAATATCAATTTTATTTAAATTGGTCCAGTACTTTGGGAGTAAAACGACTGTAAAATTCTTACCAACCCATAGAAAGAAAAAAAACATTTTTTGTGTAGATACAAATAAAAAACAAAAGAAAATATGTGTGTATGTGTGTATAATATACATACAGTGGTGGTCAAAATATTTGCAATCGGTCTTTTGACACAAATTTTTCCTTTTGATCCCCAAAGGCTTTTTAGACCAATGTATTGTTTTCTATTGTTGTAGAGTAGTTTTTTTGTATCCTTGTAGCTATTGAGACCATATTCCTCCTGCTCTTCTGTTAATGGTTGATATACCAACATTAATGAGAGTTTAAGTTTTTGCTTCTCCAGGTATTACTTTATGATATTTCACAAAAAAATTTTTGATTTTTCTGCCTTCGTGTGCTCTTGTTTCACGAGGTTTTACTCCCATATGTACCATATGGATGATGCCATTATTGACTTTTTGACAAATTGTTGGTTTTGGAATAGAATACTGTACTGACATTTCTTTGTATGAAATTTTTCTACGATAATCATCTAAACTAATGTGGAATTTTTTAATAAACTACAACTTGCATTATGAAAAAGAAATGTAATTAAAGGCATTCCTAAAGGTTTTCAAGTAAAAAGTTGTTCATATAGAGTAAAAGAGGTAGGAGTTGCAAATGTTTTGAACAGCAATAGTTGGACTTTTTTGTTGTTGTCTTAAAACAGAAGATGCTTTCTTCCTGCTATTACAAAATAGCAATCAACAAAATTATAAATATACCAAAAATCAGAGATTTATTTTAAATTCTTTTATGTGAAATAAATATTAGATACTAAATGTTAGAATGCGGCTGATTATGTCAGCCGCTATGTACACTAGTACAAATTAATGTGTGTTTATTTGAAGACTGTATGCAGTTAAAAATCAGATTCTACAGTGTATTTCTGGAAGGAAGTATAGCATAACTCAACTCTTTGGATTTGATTCGGAAGGAATAAAATGGGGAAAAGGGGTAAAACCCTATAACTATGATAGTACTTAAGATAATAATTAATAAAGGGGTAGCAAAACACGCCAGGTTTCAGCTAGTTTTACATAAATGGATACTTTCTTTCTGTAATGCACGAGTGGTTGTGAGCTTGTTTATGCAGATCTTTGAATTTAAATAAGCCTATAAAGAAGAACTATATTAATGACCCAATATTAAGCACCAATAACAGTCAGTAATACAAGTATTAATACTCGTGTTTGTGTACCCTAAATCCATATTTAAAATCACACTATTATCGTTCCGTATTTATTACTAGCTCCCTTCGAAATCAATTATAGCAAGAGCAAGTTGATGTGCATGATTTGTCAACGTTATGAACTTTGTTTCGTTAGGAACACTATTGAGTGTAGTCACCATGCAATTCATTTTTTAAATAAACTACTACTACTATTGAAATTTTGTTACTATAATGCTTAAATTACATACATAAATTTAAATAGAACTTCCAATAGCTCTTAGTTTTTTTTTTATATAAGACCAGCACCCAGGGGATGGCCCCTACTGCATTGTGCTGGTACTACGAAAATAGGTTATTGGAAAGAGAACAGAAGGAGTAGTGTTTATGGACGTTAGATTTAAATTTACTCATGTCGTAAGTGGCAGAAAATACTTTCGCTGGAAGATTATTACACAACCGAACAATGCGACCAAAGAACGATTTCTCCCTATAATGCGTTGTGCGATTTACTACAAAGGGATGCGCTCTACGAGAAACAGGAGTACTACGTAAAAATACGTGATTTTTAAGAATTAATTCTTTAATTTCGTTATAGTACCGATAGAACAATGTGCTCTAATGAATCGATAGAGTTGGGTCGGATATAAATATTAAGGAGATCAGATGGAGTGAAGTATTTCTTACATCGTCTTAAAAAACCAAGGCACTTGAATGCTTCTTTCGACACTTGAAATATGTGATCATTCCAACGCACGTCACAGTTAATTTTCATGCCCAGAACATCAAGAGCATCTGATTCCTCAATATTCACATTACCCATTGACACAGATGACAGCACACCACCACGTCTGTGTCTTAAAAACAACATTGAGTCTTGTGTGCATTAAAATCGACCCTGTTCGCACGACCCCACTCGCAGACCTTCACCAAGTCACTTGTGAGTTTATAGTTCATATTCATCCTTCTTGCCCCAAACCTCCAAAAGACTCGGTCTACGATCAAAAGAATATGAGTGACAAATGTTGCTGTCATCCGCAAAAGAGTAGATAGGATTCGAAGTGAGAAGAAGAAAGTCGTTAAGAAATATTACAAAAAGAGTAGGAAAAAGAACAGAGCCCTGCGGTACCCCTGAGTTTTCTCTGAACTCGTCGGATGAGACCCATCTATAACCACTCTTATAGAGCGATCTTTGAGAAAACTCGATATAAATCGAGAGATGTGACTACCGACACCAAAAGCATTAAGTTTCGAAATGAGAGCTTCATGCCAAACTCTATCAAACGCCTTTGAGATATCCAGAGCCACAACCTTACTCTCGACAAAACCATGAATGGACTTGTTCCACTTCTGCGAGAGCAACGCCAGCAGATTACCAGTAGAACGGCCCTTTCGGAAACCGTACTGACGATCGCTGAGTATATCGTTGGACTCCAGATATCCCACAAGGTGGCGATTAATCATACTCTCCATAACCTTGGAGAGTGCGGAACAAACTGCTATTGGACGGTAGTTTTCAGGGTTACTAGCCTCACCCTTTTTGGAGATTGGCGCTTTAGCAACTTCCCAACAGGATGGAAAAATACCGGCACGATATGATGCACTGAAAAAGTGAGCTAAAGGACGCACAAGCGTCAAAGAGCACTGCTTTAGGACCAGTACTGGTATGCTATCCGGCCCAGAAGACTTGTTAACGTTGAGATTTGCAAGAACCCATTTTACAGCACGGGCTCGAAAGAATATACTAGGCATAGTTACTGATACTCTTTCAAGTTCGGGCAGTGGTTGAACGCTCTCCGGCAAGTGAGAATTACTTCCAAACATTTTGGGCAAAAGGTTTGCCTTTTCAACCTTTTAACGAATGACCAAAAGTTTTTACTTCCCCGCGGAAAAGTAAGAACATTAGCACGGAGGTGCTGCTCGTATAAAGCCTCTTCGCGTCTAAGTACTGCGGCACATGAAGATCTCGCCTGTTTGCTAATCAAATCAGTATGGGCACATTTATTATTGCGCCAATTCCTGAACGCTTCCTCTCTGGATCTGACTGCCAATTTACACGTCAGATTAAACCAAGATTTGTTTCTAGGTTTAATCGAAAGCTTTTTGTATGGGATGAAAATATCTATCCCTAGCCTTATTTTATTCACTACCATTTCTGCCATGGCATCGACGTTTGAGTCAAGGAAACAAAGTTTCCAATTAAAATGCCCAAAAAAAATCGTTGAGCTCAGCCCAACGAACATCCACGTAGTTAAAAATAGAGCGTTCCGTAGCCATGGGTGGAACCCCGCGAAGGATGGTGGTTCAAATTTCCGAGAGGTGCAAGATCCTCAACTACATACTTTTCAGTGTGTGTAGTGAGGAAAAGGTCGAAAGTATTGTTCCGGTGCCCATCTACACCACGACTAAACAAAAATCAGACAACCCCCCTTTGGATAGGCTATATCAAAGTAGTAGTAGAAGAAAAGTAGTAAATAAATATTATTTTCCATTTTCCTATGGAATTAATTTTATAACTTAATGTGCACCTTAATAATAAAAGACCAAGTCGAAAGCTTGGATCTCTATCTTTTAAAATTATCAAGATATAACGTAACAACAATTTGTATTGTAGAAATGGACTATAAACCCAAAAATTCTACTTTTATCTCTTAATTGCTCGCTAAAAGTGCACCATTTGAATACGTACCTTTTGGGGAATGATGAATGTTAACAAACAAAAAACTTTGCTTTAAAAATGTAAAATAAAATTTTAAAAGAAAAGTAACTAGTTTTGCCCGTTATCTCCTGATTTTAACCTCTCTCAGGCCTAATTTTGAAAAAAAACACCTTATTGATCTTTCATTAGCTAATTTTGTGTTCAACAAAACAGTCAAGTAGTTTCGCATGACGGACTTACTCGTATATATAACACATTAAATACACAAAAAAATTATTTCAGTTTTCATCACATGTATTTGAGGTGCCAATTTAATAAATTATCAATATAAAATGTAGGAAAAAAATTTTGATTGATATTCCTAAAATATGCCATACAAATATTTTATAAATTTTAACCTGAAAATTCGAAATTCCCTTTCCCGAAATTCCTTCTCCATGTCTGTTTGGAATAGGATAATTGTATAACTGGGAAAAATGAATTCCTAGGGTATTTATTATTAAAATGTGAAGATGGATAAAAGAACGGACCATTCGACTCAAAATATGATTCTGACTCGGTTTGTATAATTCAAGCTGCATAATGCTTGACTTTAATTTGTTGCGAACTACTCGTATATATTTATCAAAAATTTCAACAACTAACTGCATCCATATGAACACATGGATGTAAAAGTTAACTAATATGTCCTTTCAGTTCATCTTTCTATGCTATACTGAAGAAATATTGTTTTTTAATTGAATAAGAGAGAAATAAATTATCATTTTCCTTTAAATGTACTTTTCGTTAGTTGTTTCAGTCATAACGAATTGTCGCCTTAAATATTAATTTTATTTTTATAAATTTTTGTTCAAAGCAAAAGAAGGACATACATACGAGTACTTTCATTCGTAATGCATTAAGAAGCTTTAATTTTCATTAAGAATTTCTAGTGTAAATATGAAATATTAAAGAGACACACATGAACACAAGTACATATTTATATTCTTACATTTATTACACATGTATTCTTTTAACCACAAATGACAACAACAATAGCAGGCAGTATCCTTCACATGGTACCAACCAAAATAAAATATAGTGCAACTTAAATCGCATGATGATTAATGACTGCGTTTCAGTACAAAAAATGACATTTACATTCACTTCTTGCTTATAAGCCATTAGACATGTCAATGGCTTTAACAAAATGGGTTTTTCTTTTTAAACGCATTTGAAATACAATACATTTATTCGGAGTTTCAAATTTAAAAAATCATATAGATAATTGTTCTCGGTATTACAATGGATGGTTGATATTGGGTATACAAGTTAATAATAACATGTTATAATAACAACATGAATTGAATACATTATTCAAAGTATTGTCCATCATTAGCCACTACTTTTTCCTATCTTTCTGGTAGCATATGAATTCTGCGCCAATAGAACTGTTCCGCTTTTGAGGTAAAGAATGAATCAAGCCAATTTCTGATACCCTGTTCTAAAGTGAAGCGTATTCCAGTAAGGGCGTTGTATATCGATCGAAACAAATGTTAAGCAGATGAGCCAAAACTTCCCATCCACTGTTTTCCAAATAGTTTTTGAACGGTCTTGCGACATGTGGCCGAGCGTTGTCATGATAGAAGATTATGGCCTCGTATCTGGTAGAATATTCTGGTCGTTTTTCGTTGATTGCTCTTTTCAAACGATTCAATTGTGTTCGTTATAGCTTTCCTGTGATCGTCAACAGCTCATAATACAAAACACCCTTCTGGCCAACTGAATACAGAGCATTACCTTGGCGCCATGGACATATGACTTTTTGCGCTTGTGGTTATCGTAGCGTATCCATTTTTGATCACCAGTAACAATACGATGCAAAAATGACAATCGTCTGAACGTCTCTCGACTTCAGTTCAAATGGGACTCAATTTCCTTGCTTTTGAATGAGTCCCAATGCTTTTAAACGTAGGAAAATGACTCCCAATGATAATGCAAGTTCTTCTTGCATTTGACAACAATCTTCGTCGAGTAATGCTTCCAATTCCTCCTCTGCAAACTTTTTCGGTTGACCAGGCCTCCCTTGTCTTCTGTGTCGAAATCACCACTTTTAAAACGCGCAAACCATCGTTCACTAATTGTTTCAGTTGGAGCCTGTTGACCGTAAGCTTCTACCAACAATCGATAACTTTCAGCAGTTGTTTTCTTCAAATGAAAAACGGTTATCTGCCAGCCAAACATCTTTTTAGGCACAAAACTCGACATTATTATACCGATTGAAAAAAATGTGTGTTAACACTTTGGCGTCTATCGAATAAAACTGAATTATACTGACAGATGTTTACCCACCAAAATACCATATTTGATGATATTTGATATACATATATGATAGTTATGCCATATGTTGTCCAAATGGACATTAGTAACTTGTATACCAATACATATTTACATATTCTGCTGATATTTTCAATACGGTGTAAAGGGTGGGCAAATTAGAGGTTAGGAAAAATTGGCTTAAAAACACATTTTTTTTAATTCAGTTTTATTCATACCAATATAGAAATATGGGAATTAATAATGGAATATGATGTTGGGCATGTCGGTAGACGTGCGCTCTTTTCACAAAATTGTATATACCTATTATATTTAATGGATAGCAGATATTTAAGATTTTAGAACTTAATTTGGAAAAGATGCTCATAGATCTTTTTTTAAATATTGACATATAAATTTTACTACATCATGTCCTTCGTTTTTTAATACTATATGTTTTAGTTTACTTTTGATATTAGGTCTGTTCAATATGTTTTCTTGCAGAAACTTGCAACGAGAGGGTAAAAAAAGTTTTTCTTACAATATCTTAAATTTCGCAAAATTTGTTTAATTTTCAATTTTTTTTAGAAAACTTGATATGTAAACATAAACACAAAACAGCTGTTTGAATAATTCTTGCAAATACAAATTTTACCATCAAGAACTTGCGGGATTTTTTTTGTGTCTCAATTCATTATTCTCTTCTGACGCTCTCTCGTTGCAAATTTTTTGAATTAATGAACGCTTTTTGAGTAACAATTGTTACAAATTCGTAACAATTTTTAGTTACTGAACAAACCTATTAATTACAATTATTAATTTTGTCAATATTCTGAACCGTCTCTGTTAATATGGCATACTACTCTACTACTCTTAAGCCATTAGTTTACAGTTTTTTTAATAAAAATAAATTTACTTTTTTATTTATATTTTTTAGTTAGAACTTTTAAGATCTTTCCATAATTGGCCGCAAGTCAAGTTCTCCAACGTGTTATAACTTATTCGGGCGGCATTTCTCAACTCTATTTGGAGCGTTAAAGGACACTTTCTTCTTAAATTTACGTCTAATATTTTTAACAAATTGTCCAAAGGTTGTTCAATTGTGAAGTGATTAATTTTTACAAAACAACTGTGTTAATTACGAGTTTTTGGGTTGATGCTTCTTAATCAGAATGTAGATTTTTTCCAGTGCCATCAATTGTTTCATCTACTGAAATCCATAAAAATTGGTCTTTTACGCATTTTCGTATACCATCTAAGTTTTTTGGTAAATTAATATTATTACTCTTATTGCACTTTATAGTTTGTAAATTCCTCCAGAACTGTTAACCGGTAAAAAACTTAATTGAGAACTAGGTGGCGCTATAAACTTGTATTTAAAAATGTCATAACTTGGTCAGAATTTAAAACAAAATTTTGATTCCGCTGTAAAAATATTTTAAAGCACAAAAAATCCAAATAAACGCTAAAAAGGTAAATACGAAGAAAATATCGAAAACATGCTCTTAAAACTGAAATATGCAAAAAAAATTTGTTATGAGTAAAATATGCAAAAGTATGCACTAACAAATTGCTGCCAAAATTCATAAAAATTCATGAAACTTCATGAAAACATGCAATTGCATATTTATGGTCTCCCTGATATAAAAAAATTTAAAAAAAAACCTTCATCATATCGATGACAACATACCATAAAAATCTTAAGATTTGTTGTTGTATTGATGAAATTTTGTTATTCAATAAATACCAATTATTCATACCCCTGATGTCAGTGCGTAATTGAATTGATTATTTTTTCTCATTTAATTGATGCCGTTTAAAGAAATTTCTCTTTAATGCCAATGTGTAATTGCATTGATGACAGCTTGTTATTAAATTGAAACTGATTAGTCCGTTTGATGCTACTTAGTAATCGCACTGATGACATTCTCGTATTAAATTGACTCCAATTGGTCATCCTTGTCGGTTTTTCTATCAGTGTAGTATGTATGTATGTATAGAGATAAGAATACATATGTATATAAATAGCTTTTACCCTGATCATTATGCAATATCCGCTTATTAAATCTCCCGCTTTTTGGCTGATCACTTATTTAATCTCGCCCGGTTATTGACTGATGATGTGTACTGTTCAAGAAGTTGATTAAACTAAATTTAAAAACTTTTACTATTACCGTTCTCAAGATATAAAATAATTAATATTTGTGTATGTACGCCTATTAATCCGGTTCCCATTTGACGTATGATTTGAAGTACTGCGAAGTCACTTAAACCAAATTCAGAAGGTTCCACTCTAACCGTTCTCAAGGTACACAAAAATCAATGTTTACTTTGTATAGGAGGTACCACGCCCACTTGTTCAATTTCGCTCACTCTTTGACTGTATTTAGACCAAATTCAGAAACTTCCACTTTAAGCGCTTTCAAGATACACAAAACACAATATTTAGTTTGTATGGGAGATACCATGCCCACTTGTCCGATTCTGCTCACTTTTGGACCAAATTTTGAGACTCTTGCTGTTACCATTTTGAAGATATAGACAAATTAATATTTACTTTGTATGGGCTTGGCATCGCCCAGTTAGAGTATTTAAAAACTATTTAGCCTATAGTTCCTTCCAGACAAACAGACAGATACTGTAAAAATTTGAAGAAAATCGGTTCAATCGCTTAGCTGTCTATAAGGCACGAACAAATAAATACACATACAAAAATTTTTTTATATCTCGTAATACTCCAAATCAACAACAATATAATAAAAATTAATCACAAGCAGTTATGAGGGAATGTTTTTTCAAGATTTTAGCCGGTAAAATCTTTACATTTGATAATTTTTGTGTGTTCGTATTTACACAAGGCTCTTCGTTTAGAACAAATGAGCCTTGATTTCGAAGTTAAAACCATAAACTATGATTCGCCACCAGTCAATTTTTCTTTTAACAAATTGGGATCAAAACACACTCACCTCATTCAACAGTTCTATGAAGGTTGATCTGCTTAAAATTAGGCGAATTCGAAACAAACTTCGCTACTACATGTTTTGTGAGTGAAACATCTAATGCCGATGTCATCAGAAACTTCTCTATATATCTGATAGGGATATTCAAATAAAAACTGATAGTAAGGTCGCAACTAGGTATATTGGGAGTATTTATATTACATCGAAGCTGGTCCATGAATGTTAGGCTTCTTTGAGTGTGATTGCCGGTATGTATACAACATCGAAACCGGTAAAGCAATTTGAGGTTTCTTTGGAATTAACGGCAACTGTTTCGACGTTATTCACAGATTCGGGTGAATGGTCATGGTACTAACGAAGGTATTATAATTGCAGACAGTTTGGCAAAGGATAGAATGCAGCTGGAGAATTCGCATATTGATGCATTTTGTAGCTTCACATTTTCTTTATGCGTTCACGCTAAACTCTTGTGATTAGCTTAATGCAGTTGGCGTGATGAATCTACTTGCAGATTGGAGAGAAAGATATTTGGCCCTTCGTAGAATGGCTTATCACTTGGCAATTTTTGCGTTCTCTCAGGCCTAGAATGCTTGATCTGGTGGTGATTGTGTAGAGGCACTGTGCTTCGGGACGCATTCACAATTAAAAGATCGTGATTTAAGCCGGAGCTGGGAGATTTCAGGGCTACTACTACGGATCGGAGCTCATCTTGAGCTACCTATAAAAAGAGTTCATTTTTATTCCTTTCGAAGCCACATTGAGTGTTGTCGGAGTTAATCTTAAATGATATTCTCTCTTGTTTTTCTTGTATATTTTCGTTTTTGAAGTCTTTGATTTACCGGACCCAAGTGGGTTGTATTTTTCACCTTCTCCAGCGACCTATAAGACTAAACTATGTTTATAGGACCGCTTGAGCCGCTCTATTCGTTTTAGAAATAATCGTTCCGCCTTAAAACATTTATTTCCTATTGACTTTATATATCTATAGGCCTATAATCATTAATTATTTGAATTGTTACCGAATTCTGTAGGAATAAGATTTATTTATTTGTTTTTTGTGATTTAAATTCTAAATTCTGCTACCAAAGCCGCGATACTAGAATTGCTAATATATTGTTCACCGTGTTACCACACATTATCGATCTGGCAACAATGTGTCATTTTAACGATTGATTCGTCCAGCTGTTTGGATTTTTTTACTTTCTAAAAAAAAAAATTGGTAATAATACTAACACTACACCAATCATAGTTAATCAGTTGCCGCGTATCGTCACTGTGTTATTATTACACGAATTATCTTGCCCATATGCATTATTAGTTACAGAGATTAAAAAAATTAATGAATTTGTATTATCTATCGATATTTAATCAAACAACAATTAAAAGAAGAACTCAATCGAAAATCAGAGCAAATAAACAAACATACATATACACGCAGTTACAACAACACCAATAAGAAAAAATCATAATGTTGAAAGAGGCATTTGTAAACATTTGTAACATTCCCACACACATAATAACATGGGGCGGCTGGATAGAAGAGACTTTGGATGACGTGAAAGAAGTGGCAATTTGCATAACCGGCAATCCAGGTTTGCCCGGTTTCTATACGGAATTCTGTGGCGAATTATACAATAGATTAGAGAAAAAAATGCCCGTATGGGTTATTGGTAATGAAGCTAAAATTGTATTGTAAATGTAATTGGAAATTTAACAATTTATTTTAGGACATTTGGGTCATGATGATCCTCCTGAGACAAGTTTGAGAGAAGTACCACAACTGAAGGGTAACGAAGAACTCTTTGATTTGGATGGTCAAATACGACATAAAATCGACTTCATTGAGAAATATGTGCCTGCAGGTGTAAAAATACATTTAATGGGTCATTCAATTGGTGCCTGGATGATTTTTCAGATTTTACAACATGAACGTGTGCGTGAACGTATTAAGAAGTGTTATCTTCTATTCCCAACTGTTGAACGTATGATTGAGTCATCAAATGGTTGGATTTTTACAAAAATTGCCCTGCCCTTGTATTCAGTATTTGGTTTCCTAATAATTTTCTTTAATCGCTTGCCCGAAATAGTGCGTATATTTTTGATACACATTTACTTTTGGTTTGCTGCCATACCCTCTTACTTTATTGGCACTGCTTTAAAATATTCGAAAGCCTCGGTATGTGAAAAAGTTGTTTTCCTCGCTGAAGACGAAATGGCACGTGTACGAGGTTTGCAAAAGGATATCATACGGGACAATATGGATTTGTTGAAATTTTATTATGGCACTACAGATGGTTGGGTGCCGGTAAAGTATTATACCCAATTGAAAGAACAATTTCCCGATATTGATGCTGAGCTGGATACTAAGAAGATTGATCATGCCTTTGTTCTGCGCTATTCTAAACCGATGGCTGCTATAGTCGGCGATATGATAATAGAAAATTCTGAGATTTTAGGTTTTAAGAAAACGCAATAATCACTCGAAAATTTTGATCTCGATTTTCATTTGTCTTTTCTTTTTGTATGAAAGAATATCAAAATTATGAATGCAATTTACATAGCATTTAAATAGTTAATTAATGTAAACAAATAAAGTGGAGTTAAGAATGGGTAAAAAATTGAATTTCCAAATGCTCTATATTGTATAAGGCTAAAGTAAGAAGGTAGGTTGTGAGAGACCCTGGAAAGAAAAATAATATGATAATAACTCTGATTCCACTATATTCCTTAAATTCACATTCTTCCTGCTTAGATTTTTTCATCTAGTTATGAGGTTGCACCAGTAGTGAACATCTAAAGAGATTTCATCAGGATATTTCTGTAATGGAACAACGATATCATAACAACAACTGATCTAAGACAAGCCAAAAAAAAACTATAGAAAGCTACAAAAATTACTCTTCATACTAAACAGAAACTTCTTTTTCAATCCTAATCTTGTTACTTAGGTTTTAAATAAACAACAATTCGTAAATTTATTTAAAATTCATAATTTTAGTTGAGATTTAATTAAATTAAAAACTGCATACACTTTTACGTATATTAATTTAATTACTTTCTGGTGTAGCAGAACGACTACGATCAGAGCCGGATTTTGAATTTGAACGTGATCTAGAACCAGATTTTGAACGTGATCTAGAACGGCTAGCCGAGCGAGAACGTGAACGACTGCCAGATTTTGATCTGGAACGACTGCCAGATTTTGATCTGGAGCGGCTGCCAGATTTTGATCTGGAGCGACTGCGAGATTTTGATCTGGAACGACTACGAGAGCGACTGCCTGATCTTGAACGTGTACCAGATCGTGAGCGAGAACGGGAACGTGATTTTGATCTTGAAACAGATCGAGATCTTGATCGTGAAACAGATCGAGATCTTGATCTTGATCCGGATTTTGATCTATCCGAATCACTGCCAGAAACAATACGTTTTCGGGCACGTTTAACACTGCCAGCACTTGCATCAGATGCACTACCGCTGCCACTACCACTACCAGATCTGCTAACACTGCGACTCATGCTACGTTTACGTTTGGCGGCACTGCTGCCGCCATCACTATCCGATTCACTAGTGGATATTGTAGCCTTAGATACAATCTTCATCCGCTGCTTGGCTGAAAGTTTTTCTTCCACCTTTTTGCTCATTTTTGTCTTCTTTTTCGGTTTCTTCTCGTTGTGACCACCATCGCTATCACTATCGTATGTAGCGGCCTTGCGTTTACGACCGCTACCCTCTTTCCTTTTACGTTCACCTTTAGCTCTCTTTTGTTTAGGTGGCCGCTCACCGCCTTCCATTGGAGCATCACTACCATCAGAGTCTGTGATAATATCATCCTTGCGTGGTCGTCCTCCACCTTGACATAAAAAATTAAAAATTATTTCATTTTAAATGCTCAACTGAGACGATTTCAATTAACACACATACCCTTCTTGCGTTCCTTTTCTTGTGGCACTTCCAAAGTTAATATTAAACTCTTAGTCTTCTCCACATACTCTTGACGTTTGGCCAACATTTGTTCACGTGAAGATTTTTCGATTTCTTCGCGTCGTTTACGCTCTTCTTCTTGACGCATTTTAAAGGCCAAACGTTCTTCCTCTTGCTTACGCTTAAGAGCCTTCTCTTCCTCATCAATGCGACGTGCTCTAGAAACATGATATTGCGCTTGTGACAATAAATCTTGACACTGGTTTGCCTCTAAGCCAGCCACTTCAATGTTAAAACGTGTTTTATCACCATGAACTGATAGATATTGAAAGTATCTGCAAAAATGAAAAGTAAATTATGAA
The DNA here is from genome assembly GCA_023159175.1 of Wohlfahrtia magnifica. NCBI lineage: Eukaryota > Metazoa > Arthropoda > Insecta > Diptera > Sarcophagidae > Wohlfahrtia > Wohlfahrtia magnifica. The sequence continues at coordinate 981,481 of JAKWBJ010000187.1, read as the reverse complement.
ATGATTATTTATAAACACGAAAGCTTCCCCTTACTTCTGAGCCAATTCCAATTCGTGTACAGCTTGCAATACAATTTCCAATGTGGACTTTTCATCTTTCAAAATGGCCATAGCCAAACGCTGTAAAACTACGGCGATATTAAATAATAAAACCTGCAAAATAATTTGAAATTCAAAAATATATCTATTGTAATAATTATCCTTTACACACGGTATCTTGTGGAGCTACTCTTCTAGCTTTTAGCAAAACCATTTTTGCTTCTTTAAGACGATTTGCACGTAAATATGCCCGGGCTAAGTATTGCATCACCTCAACATTATGATGTTTGTAGAATTTTTTCATACAATTCTCGTACATTTGTATGGCACTGATGTACTGCTTTTGCTCTACATAAACATGAGCAATATTTAACCACACATCACAAAAATCTGCTGTAGCTTCACGAACTTGAGCAAAAATGTCTCGAGCTTCGATAACACAACCTTTGTGTGCCAAAACCGCTCCTATACCATTGGTTGCCCAAATATTACGTGGATCATTGCGTAGGACTTGTTTGAAAATAGCTAAAGCTTTTTCCTGATGTTTCTTCTCTTTGTCTTTATCCCTAATGGGTTGATGTAGAGTTTGCAATGAAAAGTTGCCCAATGCAATTAGAGAATATGCGTCTTGAGATGTTGCAGGATTCTTTAAAATTGTTTCAAAATTTTTCTGGCCCAAGGCGAATTGCATTTTTGCTAAATGCAAATTACCCAAAAGGGATCTGTAAAAAAAGTAAATTTTAATTTAAAATAAAGAAACTTAAGAAAAGTAAATTAATTACTTACCTGGCATCTGGATTGTCATTATTTATATTCAGAGCATCTTTGAAGAAATCTGAAGCTACAAAAATTAAACCTTTGTCACGAGCCATACAACCCAAACGCAAATAACAATCAATATAGTTGGGATGCTTTTTCAATATATCCTTATATAATTTATCAGCCACATCAAAACTGCTCATGGCTTCGTTTAAACGCGCCAAATTATATGTCATTGTCACAGATATAGAATCATAATATTGCGTGTCATTGGGTGCTTCTGATTTTGCTCTTTCCAAAGCTTCCATTAAACGTTCTCTAGCAACTTTTAAATTACCCATTCGGTATTGTAAAGCAGCAACATTGTTTAGGATTTCGGCTGGTATTTCAACTTTTACCTTTTCAGTCAATATATTTGAAGCTGTGGCATAAGCACTAAGGGAAGCTTGTAAGTCATTCTGCTCAAGAATTTGTGCCAATTCAATCCAGGCTTCAACATCGTCAGGAAACTGTTCTGTAACTTTTTTCAAATGAGCCTTGGCCATGTCACGTTTCGTTTGAGAATTGGAACTGGCATAAAGGGAACCAAGAATTTTCATTGTTTCATAATTGCCAGGTTGGATTTTTAATACTTTTTCGAAACATTGAGCGGCCTAAAAATTACGAAAAAAAAAGTTAATTATTAAAAAAGAAATACATATGTTTTACACAAGTCATCTTATGTATATGAACCTACATTTTCAGTGTCCCCCCGATAGATGTACATTTGCCCCAGACCATAATGAGGCAAGACAAAGTTAGCCGGTGCAATTTGTGTCGATTGATAATAGTATTGGAAAGCCTGGTCATAATCACATTGAGCATGGAAACTTCTAGCCAATTGATAACAACTTTCCGCACGCATAGCCTCATTTTCGGTGTTGTGAAAGGCATGTAATGCTAAATGTTGTACTTTTTGATAATCCTTTTTAAAAAAGAAATGATTGGCCAAATGATTTAATACCATAGGACTTGTTGAGTCTATGGTATAGGCCTTCGACAACATTTGAACACCCATTTTATTAGATTCAGGTTCATGCAGATTTAACTTCAAAATTGCCAAACCTATAAGGGCACCCACGCAATTCGGATCCAATTCGAGGGCTCTTTGAAAAGCCAATTTAGCTTTTTCTTGGTTGTTCATTTTTAAGAAACAATGACCCATGCCCATGCGTACATTAGCCGGACAGTTGGGGTTTGTACGCAAAGCTTTCTTATAAAATGCTAAAGCGCCACGATAGTCTTTCTTATTAAAGGCTATGCAAGCTTTACCCAATAGCGAGGGTATGTTTGAAGGTGACTGATTGAGCACAAAGTTAAACTGGGCATCGGCTTGTTCCATTTTATCACCTTCTAGCAAGCAAAAATAGGCTCTACCCAACAAATGGTTCTGGTCGTACATGATGATTTTGTCAGCGGTGGTATAAAGATTTGTTGCCTTCATAAAAAGTTCCCTCTTCTTGTCTTTGGACTTTTCACGATTCGCCTCTTGTACATAGTGGGCAGCCAGCATATCAAAGCAACGCATTTGATCTTTTTCATAATCCCTGTAGTCTTTATTGCCCTCCACTTTAGCGGTTTCCAGTAAGCGTATAAAATCATCGGTTTTATTTTGTTTATAATAGGCCAACTAAAATAGGTAGTCACCATAATACACAGCTAATAAAGTGGATATTTTTTTTTTCTACTTACCGCCACATTAACCCACGTATTTAGTTGGGAACGTTCTTGTCTCAAAATGCTTAAGACTTCTTGGCATTCTGGCAATTGATCAGGGTGCACCTCTATTACCTACGCAGAGAAAAATGCTTTATATATAACATATTTTTCATTACTTTTTGAATAATTTACCTCATCCGTATCACGAAGAGGTATTTCAATAGAAGCCGACATCCTCGAAAGCGGTTTATATGCACAAAATCCTGTTTAAAAAATTTATTAAAACTTCTTCACCGAAAAACTCACACAACACGGTTGGAAAGAAAACACTTGCTTTTGACAGCAGCATCAAAAACACGGTTGCATTAAAATGTACTTTCATGTTTTTATTATTGTAAAAGAGATGCCGTATGAAAAACAGTTCGAACCGTGAGAGAATAAACACTAAAATGTATTGTTGAATGCAGATGTTGTCCGTAAATCGACAATGACCAAAGCAAAAAGAATGTCTAATAATTAGCCTCACTATAATTTTCTAGCGAATTTCATGCAGGTAATTATATTGAATGAATTTTACAAAAAATATCATTAAGTTTGAAATTTTCAAAAATTTCATTCAGGTAATAATTAGAAACGGTATTAAAAAATGGGTCTTTCTGTGCTCTGCATTATATCAAATTATTTTTTTACCACTGCTTTTATTAAATTCTTTTTTATATGTAGATTGGCAGACACCTTTTTAAATTCGCTTGGGTTTTGAAAAACAAACAAAAATTTCAATAATCTGGCAGCTCTATTTATCGTTGTCGCCATTGTAATCGATAGATACAGAGAGTTTAAGTAAAAAATTTGCAAAGTTTTGTGGAAGCCAACAACAATTTTACTAAAAATATAAATAAACAGTAATTTTGTTTTGTTTTTATCAAGACGTGCTGTAGTTAAAATCATAAAATATATTCCAAAATGTGGTTTATTACTCATAAAACTAGTGGTAAGAGTAAAGACAAAGTCAATATTTTTTAAACCAAACCACGCTTATCACAAACATTTTTGTACTTTACAGGCGAATGTGTTTGTTTCTTGGCGGAAAAACTGAGATATACTGTGGGTCGCATGGGAGCCGATGTAGAACTCCAAGATGATATATGTGTTAGTAGAGCTCATGCAGCTTTTAACTTGGTAGAGGTGAATGGCCATTTCAATCTAGAAATAGAAGATTTGGGATCCAAATATGGTACCTATCTCAACAAGGACATCGAGACAAATACACCAGTGGAGAAGGGTCATAAAATTACATTGAAAAACAATGATTTGATTCGTTTCGGTCGCTTACAAAACGTATGGAAAGTGCAATTTATGAATATTGAAACAGCCACCTCTTCAATATCGAGAGATGTAAGTCTGCAATTGAAGTCTTACATAGATGCCTTAGGTGGTAAAATTTCGGAACAATGGTCGGAGAATTGTACTCACTTAACAATGAGCGAACCATCGATTACAATGAAACTTTTACATGCACTAATCGATCAGAAACTGGTGGTAACGCCGGAATATTGGAAAGACTTGATTAAGGCGATTAAAAGAGTAAAATCACAATTACCGAAACCGGAATTATATAGCCCAGACTTTGGTGATGAACATGTTAACGTCAGCATCAATATCAGAAGAAGATCACTATTTGAGGGTACAACATTTGTATTTTTAAATCGTAAACATTTTGATTTGTATAGTCCGATTGTTATATCATCTGGTGGTGCCTGTAAGGATTTAAATTCTGGTGTACAGAAAGCCTTTCTCATCAAAGATAGAGTCGTGGTAGTACAGTATACACCCTCAACACAAACTCAAAGTTCTCAAACTATCAGTACAATTGCAGGTAAGTTGTAGCTTGTTTTAAATTTTGTCTCCTTTAAAGTAATATCCCTTAAATGTATTGACTTAATCCGGTACTTTTTTTAAGTTTGAATGATATATTTTCAATCGTTGATAACCTCCTTCTTGTCAGAGGTCCTGCAATTTTAGAAAGTCAATACTGTTAATTGGTTTTTCACGCTTTAGATTTAGTATATGTACTTGAGCCAACGCTTCTTCCAAATCACTACTGATAAGAATTTGTTGGTACTGCCTTTCGTAAATCGAGTATGTATGTCTATGTATATATCTTTAATTGTTGTTAAACATTTACCTTCAAAAGGTGACTTCAGTTTTGGAGGGCGAAAAAGTTGATTTTTTTACACAATTCCTACCGTTTTTTCTTATTGGTTTTTGCATTTTACAATGTATATTCTTTATTAACCATAATGGGAGTATATGAAGTTGCACATCTTTTAACAAATCTCACATAATCATGCTTTATAAATCCTTAAATAAGTTTTAACAGGGGGACACATTGTACAGTTTCCCTTTTACCTTCCTGTAACCTTGAATTTTCTGTAAAAATTCTTCTTGTAAGTAAGGCTCTCCGCAATTTTTTCCTCCCAAGATTCTTGTTAGACTATCCTTTAGTTTTATATCTTCTTTAATAATTCGTTTTTTTTTTTTATCAAAATAGAATTTTTAGAATCGAACTCTAAGCGCATTATACCGGAATATGAGATAGGTTTGGCAATACTCCATTGCTCGATTGAAAAATTCTGTAATCCCAATTATAAAATGACGCAGACAATGCCGATAAGTACACCCAGTGAAATTGCTGAAGAAGATTTTACTCAAATTGATTTAACAGATGATCAAAGTACGCAAAGTGTAAATACTGAAGCTATTGATTTAGAAATTCCAGAAACTAATCCAAATATGGTTACATCAACACCTTACGTAAATCCCGATAATATCAATACAAATCCTAAAGCAGAAACTATGTCCGAAATGAAAATTACCGAAACACCAATCGAAAATGAAAGAAAACGTAAAGCTATTAGTGCAGATTTGGATAACAGCGGTGATGATGATCTTTTCCAATTCCAATCAAAGAAAGCATGTAATGAAAATAACGCTAAAGCAAATTTGGAAAAGGAAAATATAATAAACAAGCCTTCGAACAATAATGTATTCTTACAGAAAACTCAAAATAAAAACAAAACTCAAACTGATATAGAGCAATCTGAAGAGGCACCAACCACTAGCAAAGAAAATCGTAAGCGTCCATTGATACAAGTCTTAAATGAAGATGATGAAGGTAATGACGACGATCTATTTCGTTTTGGAGATACACAAAAAACAAAAAAAGTACGCAAACAATCCGGGGATGATGAAGAAGATTTGTTTAGCTTTAAGGAGAAGGAAACAAATGAATCAAAGAGGCCTTTACGTACTATTGATTTAGATGAGGATAGTAATGACATGGAACCAACTCAAAAATTTATTGTTGTAGAAAAATCCAATAAAAAGCCGAAAATTGAAATGCCTAAACCAAAAGTTTTGCCCCGCAAAATCTCTGCTATCGATTGGATATCAAGTTCTTTAGGTAAAATCAATATTAAAAAGGAGCAAGCAAATGATTTAGTTAAAGATGAAAATGTTGATACTATAAAGACCGAAGCAGAAATTAAAAACGAAATTCTTGATGAAATAAATATGACTGATGATCATCGCAACTGGGTAGAATCAATTAAGAATGCCATTGAAATACAACAAATTTCAATAAATATTTCTTTTAAACATGGTGATAAATCCCATTACAAGTTTAAGAATCGTTCTAACATTCAATCAGAAAATTCAACTGGAACTGTGGGAAATTTTAAGAAATTTGTTAAGGTAAAAGCATTGTTTTAAATTTTTATTCATTATAAATGTAATGTAATAAATTTTTTTAAAACACTTATTTTAGAAATATCACGTGCCCTCTCAGAATAATTCAACTGTTATAAAGCTTCACTTACGCTAAGAAAGATCTTTAATACATATACTCTTCATCAGGTAATTCATTTCGTATAAATTTTCTGTTCCATTTTATAAGAAATACGATTTTTGTTTATAGCTCATAAAAATATATTTCGCTTTAATAAAGCTGGTCTTAAGAAAGAAAACAGTAATTTTAAGTGAATTTTTTTTTTTTTTTTTGAGAGCAAGTTTTATTTTAATATATAAATTTAGAATTTAGTTTATAAGCTTAATGCTATGCTTTTACAATACAAATAAAATGTTCAGCGAAATACATTATCCTTTAATGTAAAATGTAAGTCTATTAAATGAAAATCTTCATAACTTTATACAATTAATAAAGTATTTTTATATTTTAAAAGTTATGTTTTTACGTTTTTATACTAAACTAGAGTACTCAGCAGTCATCACAATCGACCGCGTTCTAGAAATAAATCTTTTTTATGGATATATCATTGAAGGAAAGTTTATCAAATAAATTAAAAAAAATAATATAAAAATGTAAAGTATAAAATACGATGGCAAACAAACTTCGGAACAATTTTACACACAAAAGTGCAAATATTGCATCTTAAGGAGAATATGAAATTATATCAGGCAAACTGGAGAAAATAATCATTAATACCGTATATCAGATTATTAATGCAAAAAATATTCAAAAAATTTGTTCTAGTCTTAAGAGTAGGAAGCTTAATAATAACAACGTTCGTATTTTACTGACGATTACGTAGATAATTCAATTTTACTTTATCAGGTATGTTACAGAATTCGAATCCGATCGAAAGTGAAATTAATTAATTAGTAATTTTTAACTATAATTTTCTTCGAAAAGAAACCATTTTAAAATTAAAAGAGATGTCATATAAAGAAAAAGTCGTATAAACACATTTTATTTTCACTGAAAAGTAAACTTAAAAGTTTATTTGGATTCACCAAAATCTTTCGGAGTATGATAGAATAAAAACAAAATCTATCGGAATTGCAAATACGTAATCAAAACCATTTCAATCAGAATGTGTGACATACCCGTACATCAATGCCAAGGCGAATTTAATACGGTGGTCTTAAATTGAAAATGAATAAAACACTGTAAAACAACATTTCGGTGTGTCAATATAATACATCACTGTACTAAGGAAAAAGTTGTCAACAAAATAATGTTTGTGTTTTTGGACATACGCAAATGTATCGGCTGTTGCTTGCGTAGTAAATTATGGCCACCTTATTAAATTCGCCTTGATCAATGCCATGTCAATGTTATCAGAGGTTGTCTACGTATTTTAATTAGTCACTTTCTCTTTTTTCTTAAACAATTTTCAATTTTAAAAATTTACGAAAAACATTCACCGCCTTCTTTTCTTCACCATTTTGTACTTTACGTTCGAAAAGTTTTGTAGCACCAGCCCATTCATGGTTAAGTATTTGTTTGGTTATCGAATTGCTTAAATTGTTGGATCTCGATTTAGTTTCTGTAACAATAAAACGTTTAATGCTTTGCACGGAGTTCAGCTTTTCAATATCAAACAATTGAGCTGCAGGTTTAGTAGTCGATGAACGTTTAATTTCTGTACCCACATCAGTCTTTTTCCACTTTTGAGCTTTTACATTTGTTAAGCTTTGCTCTTGTTTTACTAAATCACTTAGGGAGTGTTCTTCAACAGTCGGCATTTGTTTGTTGTCTAATGTCGATGCTGAACGAAATGAATCTAATTCTTCAGGAAATTTAAACTGTTCATTTTTTAAAAATGTCGATTTCGGATTAACGGGTAGCTTATCACGATATGCTAAGGAACTATTATATAGATCTACCGCTATATTTGCTAATTTCATATTCAGGTCATGAATTTTAGCCAATACCCCCAACAGTAAAGTACTGATTTCAAAGAAAAAATATACGCGTATATGGCAGGTAAAGTATTCAGCTGCTGCCAAGCAACAATCTTCAATGCGACGATGTAATTCGTAAACGGCTATTAGTCTCAAAAGCAAAAAGTCATAACTATCTCTGGTGGGTAAATGTATGCTGGTGCCCTCTTCATATGCCACATCAGGCAATGTGTTACGGAAGGTATCCAAGTCACGTTTAAAGTCCACCCTCAATAGGCGGCATAGAGCCGCATTCAGTTTACATACATCTTTAAAGCCTCTCATCTTCTTAAATGAGTTTTTACGTCTAGCCATTAGACGAGAAAGTAAAGCAGCAGCTTCATTGAACTTGTCCTGATGTTGGGCGGTTTTGCTAAAATAATTGTCGATTGCTCCATGAAGCTTTAGTACTGAAAAGTTAAAGAAGGCTTGTATATATTTTTGTCTTTAATGGTAGTTTTAGCTTTACTTACCAAAGCGGCTGTGTTTGGAAGGTAGAGTTACGAATGGTGGCTTTTTTAATTCAAAATCATTCCATATTTTGTCCATGATTCCAAGAGTGCGTGTTACTACTCTCTAAAGTGTAAATAAACAAAAACATCTGCTGCCTTTTGTTGTATCACGTGTATCGTTGTTACGTTACTCTATCGATAGCTTTTAGTGATGATATTTTTAAAAAATTGTGTTTTTAATTCAATACGCCTTAGCAAAGTAGCGTTTTTTGATTAATTCTTTTCAAATGGCTCTAGAACTTCTTTGAAAGGATTTTTAAAGAATCCTGGCTGTCGTAGGACTAAAAAACGTACTAGGATTTAAAATCGATTAAAAAGTGACAAATTTAAACAATGAAAATATTCGATTATCCTTTTTGATTCATATACATGATTTGCATCTCAATTTTTTGATTGTGGCGCTATTTTTGATCGATAACACACTTCGTTTGTGTCTGGCAACTCTATGTCAAAATAATATTTTCATTAAATTTTTTCTCTGGATGGCACTTAACAAAATAGCTAAAATAGTTGATACCCGATTGTGTGTGATAGAAAGCTGTGTACATTATTAGATAATACTGTGGCCTGTCCTTCCCGATAGCAACACAGCTTTTAAATCTGAAAAGTAGTAAACAAAATAATATAATGGCTTTAAAAACTACCTTAAGATTTACAAATTTACTAACGAAACGTCAGTTGACAACGACCTTGTGCAAAACGGAAGGATGGCAGCAACAACAACAGCTCCATAAACAAAGTGTACGCAATTTTACAGTGGGCATGACTCTGAGACAAGAGTAAGTTAATTAGCTTTTTTGAATTGATTAAATTTGACAATAAAACGTCGTGTGTATGTACAGATTATGTTAATTTAATAAAATTGAATCTTTTCATGTTTGCCTTGTATGTGTGTATGTGTGTGCAGCATAAATGTTACATTTATCAGAGCCAATGGTGAAAAAATCAAAACCAAAGGTAAAGAAGGTGATTCTCTTCTGGATGTTATAGTGAATAACAATATTGACTTGGATGGTTTTGGAGCTTGCGAAGGAACACTGACGTGTTCCACTTGCCATTTAATATTTAAGCCAGCCGATTACAATAAACTGCCCGATAAGCCCAGTGATGAGGAATTGGACATGTTGGATTTGGCATATGAATTAACAGATACATCACGTTTGGGTTGTCAAATTAATTTAACGAAAGATATGGATGGTCTGGAAGTGCATGTTCCTGCTACAATCAATGACGCACGTAGTGCGTAACGTTTAAGTAAGAGAAAGTGTTACTGTAATTAACAAATCTTCTCTGGGATTTAAAATACCATGTGTAGTTAGGTGCTGATATGTTTTCCTTTGATACGTTTAGTTAAATTTTTTAGAAAAAAAAAATGTTTAGATGTTTATATTTCACAATCTATGAGTTGTTTATATACGTAAGTTTGAGTATATCAATTAGTTAAAAAAGTTGTACAACAATAAATATATTTTTATAAACACTTCCCTATAGTTTTGTATTTATCTTTATTGAATGATTGTGCAGTTTTTTATTCTTATTTATTTATTTATTTATTTATTTATTTATTTATTTTTTGCAATAACTGTTAATCAGGGATGGGTAATGAAATTTTAAAATTGTAAAAACTCTCATTAGAAAGTACTTTTTTCGGTCCGATTGTAATATTTTTTTTTTCTTTTTTATTACACACTATCTATACCGCATAAGAAATCGTAAACAGTCACAACTCAAAATTTATAAAAGTTTTTTTTTTGTAAACCAGTTCGGAAGTCAAATCTTTAACGACCACCGAAATTTCATTTGCTTCACTGTTTTCTTTATGTCTGTATCCATGTTAAACCATTTTTTTAAAAAGAATTATTCGTCTCCTGAATATTTGTGAATTAAGAATTTAGTATGTGGTATATTGTCATTTTTTTAAAGTGTGAATATTTTGTCCCTTAATAATTTCTACATCCACCAGCGCTCGTAACTTTTACACTCGTTAGGAAACGTTTTCAATATTAATGATACGATGTCTAAAGTTTCATCCTGAAACAATAGATGATTGGACAAAATGCGCCAAACAATTCACAACGAATGTCTAACTAAAAGTTGTCATATGGAAATTAAAAGAAAGCAAACAATTAGATAATGATGAAATACAATTCTTTATAATACATTTGTGATAAGTAATGAAATAGGGAAAATTTTGAAATAGTTCTACATTAGTCATTGGGGTGCTATTGTACTTTTTAATTGCAAATAATATAAAAAAGTATATTTGTACCAACTTTTCCATCCCTGCTAATAATATGTTGTTATTGTCTGACGAAACAAAAGCTAATGACGTTATTGGTCCAAGATAGCAAAATTCAATAGAATACAATTACAAGCAGAAATTGCCTTATCAGTGTAAAAGCAGCAATTAAGAAAAATATAGTCAGGTTTTTGGTATTGTACTCTTAATTTGTCAGTCAAAAGTTTAAAATTATCTTCTTAATATTTCAGAAACGTAAATCTAAATGCAAAGGTTTCTTACAGGTACTATAACATGAAAATTATCCTAAGAAGGATGTTCAATACTTTAATACCATCATATTTAGTTTTATATAGTCAGTATCATATGGATATTATTGCTTAGTTAGTCTATGCTTTTTTTCATGCATACATACATACTACCTTGATCGAAAAGATTCTAGATATTCCCGATGTGGCGGTCCCATCGTTCCGATTTGAGTTTTTTTTTTTTTTTGTTAAGTTGCTACATCTGTTGTTGATAATCCCGCTAAATTTTAGCGTCAAAGTTTGACATTTGCATTTTTTTATATTCCGTTTTCGGTATGTCCATCAGTGTTTCCAGCGATTTTTCCATTATTTCCTCTCGGTTGCTGAAACGCATTCCCCGTAATGGTTTTTTAACTCGATTGAACAGAAATAAGTAATAGGGGGCCAAATCAGGTGAATTCGGTGGCTGTTGGATGATAATTGTTGCATTTTTTGTTAAAAAATATCGAATAATAATGGCATTGTGCGACGGTGCGTTATAATGGTGCAAAATCTACGATTTTTCTTTGCTTACTGTCTGGCTTTTTGGCAAAAAATCATGATGCACTATACCGTTCTAATCTATGAAAACCGTGATCATTGCTTTCTTTTTTGACTGAAAATAGTTTTTATTATTATTTTATTATTTATTATTAATTTATTCATCAGTATTCATAATACTCTTACAAATTCACATTAAAAATTCAGAATTTAATATTTCTAAATATAATAATAAAAAATATATAATAATAAAAGTGACATTGTTGGTTAATATACATTATTCCTCACGAAACTAATACATTTTCTTCTGAATACATTATAATTTTGTTCTGCTTTTATATCATTTGTAAGTGTGTTAAATAATTTAAGGCCAATAGTACAGTGATATTTGCATCGTAGTTTTGTTTTCCTTAGCCTGAAGTTTTCTGCATTTCTTAGTTGATATGGTTGTTCTGGAGCATTATTGTGTTTTATTTTATGTATAAAGCCGAGAGTATTACATTTAAGATGTTGTTCGATATTCAGCCATTTGAGCTTATCAAGCATATATTGTATCGATGTATATCTATTGCATTTTAAAATCGTCCTTATTCCTTTATTTTGTAGTTTTTGCAGCCTTTCTAACTGTGATTTATTACAGTACGTAAATATTATTGTTGACCCAAATTCAAAATGAGGTTTTATAATAGTGTTGTATATATTTATTGCCGTTATTGTAGAAACTTTCTTTGTAATTCTACTAAAAAAAAAAAAACAATTTTTTTACCTATTTTCTTACATATGTATTCTATATGATTCTTAAATGTTAATTCCTTATCTATTATAAATCCCAGATATTTTATATCCTCAACTTTTTCTATAACTTGATCATTAATTTTAAATTCCCAATCGGTATTCATATTTATCTTCAGAATTTTACTCTTTTTTCATTTAGTTTTAATTCGTTCATCTTCAGCCATTTGTTAACGTTATCTATATCATTTGTTAGATTGTGTCTACACTCTTCGTCGGATGATCCCCCTCTGTGTATATCAGCGTATCGTCTGCAAATAATACAATTTCACATTTTTTCAGAACATTTGGCATATCATTAATGTATATAATAAATAATAGTGCACCCAGTATTGAGCTTGTGGAACACCGAAATCGTTAATAATTGTATCAGACTTTACTCCATTAACTTTAGTAATTTGCTTTCTGTTCTCCAAATATGATTCAAGCCATCTGAATGCCATACATATATAATTTTCGAATTAATATTTTCCTGTCAATAGTTTGAAATGCTCGTTTAAAGTCTAAAAATACCGCCACGATTTTCCTTTTCTTTTCAATGTTTTTCCATCGATTAATAACAAAATTCACTGCCGTTTCACATGAAAATTTTCTTCTGAAACCTGATTGATATTTTCATAATAGTTTGTTATTTTCCATATATTTATAGTTGTTCTTTAACAATCTTTTCTAATATTTTTTCACATGTCTTAAGCGTATTTATAGGAAGAAATTCTTCACATTTGCGCGTTTTTGCAACTTTTTCAACTGGAGTAACAACGTTTCCTTCCAGTTCTCTGGGAACTGTCCTGTTTCTAATGACTTATTCACAATATCAAGTAGAATTTTTCCTATTATATGCCAATTATCAATGATGATCCTAGTAGATATTTTACAGTAGTCTGGTTTGTTTTTCAAATTCGTCACTATATTTTTAAGGTCTGAAAATGTTATTTCCCGAAATTTGAATCTTTGTTCAGTCATATGCATTCGATTATTATACTGCACATCTTCAATTGAGTCCATTATTTCTTGAATGCTTTCCACAAAGTATTAGTTAAAATTATCAGCTATTTCAATATTATCCTTAGATTTTACGTTATTATATATCACAGATTTTATCATATTATTTATTTGTCTGGTGATGTATTTACATTTTTCATTTTCTATTTTTACTTTATAGTTCGGCAGTGTTTTTGAACTTTGCAATTTGATATTTTGTAATCTTCTCCCTTTTTATAGAGCGTAGTTCATAGATAAACCATTTACTAACTCTATTCTGATTATGTAACTTATTTTTGAAGGTAAACTTTCGTATTGTCTCCTCTAGGCATTGATCAAAACTTACTATCATTTGATCAGCATTCATATTTTCTTGATAGTACATTTTGTTATTTAGTTTTCTTGAAAATTTGCTTTTATCATATTTAAAAATGTCCAAAGTATTATCTTCCCTTTCGATGTTCCTCTCATCATCTTTTACTAATATTTCAATAATTTCAATCGATTATTGTTCCGGATGTGTTCGTAACTCGAGTGTACTCATTTACTATTTGTTTAACTCCATTATCATTCAATGATCTTTCTACTTTATTCTTATAAAAACTATTTCCTGACCAATCTATGTTAAGGTCTCCCATTATAATTATTTCATTAGATTGTTCACTTATACCTTCTAAAGTTTCGCTAAAAACTTCACAGAATTTCGATTTACTTCCACTTGGCGATCTATAAATTCCTACAATTATCATTTGCATATTTCCTCGAATTGCCATACAAGATATAATCCAATATTCAGAATCTTCCTTTTTTCAAATAATTTCGTAACTCTCCATTCTTTTTTGTAGTATATGATTATGCCTCCAGTTCTTACAGAGTTTGAATACGATACTATCTGATTATAATCTTGTAAAGCTATTTCATCCTCGTCAATATATTCCGTGTGTTTGTGTTTCCGATAATACAAAAAATAAAAAAAAAATCTGGTGTTTCCGTTGCAGCAACTATTTCTAGCTGTTTGTGAGGCCTTGTATATTCGTATATATATTCATTTGGTATATAGTTCATTTGGTGAACGCCATTCACTTGCCTGATGTCTGGTTTGCGTGTCGTACTCATAAACCCACGTCTCGTCTTCTGCGATTTCAACATGGTCAAAATTGTAAAAAATGCCCAAGCAGAAGTCGATTTTGTATTTCTTCAAAGGTAGGATTCGGTGACAAGCAAAAAGACAAACTCACACCTCTTTACACGGCCTAGATAGTTCCTGAAAATCTAGGCCGTAAATCGAAATACCTTTAAACTTTTAGTTAAAAAACGGAGAATCCACGGTTTTTTTTAGCCGTGGAACGAAGTAATTTGCGATTAAAGCGAATATATTCCATAATTCAAACAGGCCGTTATAGCGAAATGCCGCGTAAAGAAAGCCCGTATAAAGAAGTGTTTGCAATGATCTTTTCTAATATTTGTTTTTATGCTTTTGCGACATGAGGTCGGGTATTGTTATGCAAAAGAATAAATTAAACATGACTGTCTTTATACTCCGGCCGTTTTCTCATAATGCATGATTCAAATGAAGTAATGCTGTCTGCTACGATTATCCAGTTTTAGCTGCTCATAGTACAAAACGCCGCCTTGATCACAGCAAGAGAGCAAAAATGCACTATAAAAACTAAAACAACTTGACTGTATAAAAAAAAAATATTGTCGACTTGAACGAAATTTGGAAGCAGTTATAAGCCCAATAAAACCCGGTGGCTTGGGTTAAAAAAAATACCTAGGTTTTTGCCAACCTTGAAAGAAACAGACCTTTTAATTGATATGTGTGTATATCACTTATGTAATCTTAAAGAATCTGTGTGTATTTCTTAAGCAAACAAATTTTTCATCCAAGTTTTTTGTTTAACAGTTTTCAAGTTTAGAGCTGTTTTTGCAAACTATTTTACATAGGAACCATACTATTTATGAGTTAATTAAGAAACTCTCTTTAGTTATGAATAAAATGAATCTTAGGTTTTAGAAATTTATCGAAAATTGGCAGAGCTATTATTCTTTTTAGTAAAGCAGCTCATGAAAAAAACATGCGATTATTAACAAATTGTAAACTTTTTTTTTAAATACTGTTTAAAATTTATAAAAAATTTCAGTTTACTTACAATTGTACATACATATATAATTTTGTGGTTCTTTATTCGAAATTGCATGAAACTGAAGTCGAAGAAACTGTCAAAATCAAATTGACCTAAAATTATTAAAATTTCTCTAAATTGTAATAATTAAAAACGTTTTTGTGCTTTTGATTAAAAAAAGATCTTTTTTAAGTACATAGCTTTCAGTATGTTGTATAAAAATACTTAACTATTTATAGATAAGATATAAATAAAATAATTCTATTGTAAAATGTAAAACAAACTTATCTAAAAAGATATTATGTGGAAAAGTAATAATAAGTAAGATCTAATCAATAAATTCCCTAGCAAAAAAATGCATTGACGTAACGCCCACAGTCAAAAGTTTGGTATAAATAAGTTACAATCTAGGTAGTAACATACTAGGAATAAGTGCCCTATCTTTAATTCAGTGATCGGTCTGAAATTTGGCATTTAAGACAATATACCCACATTTGAGCCATTTATGTTAAAAGTGACTTAAATTAATTAAATTAATGATAACCAGAAAAATCAGAAATATGCTCTAAAAATCCGAAAATATGACCTAAAAATTTTAAAAATATGCTAAAAAAAGCAAAAATGTCTTCTTTGTTAGTAGAAAAAGGCTGAATTCTACAATATCGTTTGTAAGCATACACACATATCGTCATATAAAATCCAAAAAGCTTTGAGTTACAAAAATTAAAATTCGACTTTTTGATTGATTTTGATACACCATTTCGGGGTGCAACGTTCTTATTCTAAGCTTAACATATATGTTTTATTTTTTAAAATTTTAGAAGATGCGTTAGAATCTTCTGTAAAATGTTGGCATATAAGTTCTACTACATAAGTTTTTTATTTTTTCTTATAATTTTTTTCTGATTTTAATTAGTTTTCATCTTGCCACTATTATGAACCTTCTCATTTAACACGGCATACTGCGCAACTAATGTAAGGACATTGTTTGCAGTTTTTTAAATAACTTTTTAATGTGAAACCAAAATTTGGACCAATGTTCTGAAGTCCATCTACTGCCATTTTAATGTATTGAGACTCCATACTATTTATTGCGCTAAGAAATTCTAAGATCTTTTTAGAAATAATTAATAGCTAATATTAATTATAATAATTAATGGCTGCAACCCAATTTCTCCAAAAAGTTATAATTGGTTCGGGCGGCAATATAGGATATGAATATAACTCTTATTAAATTTCATTCGCATAAATGGTGCAGTCCATGAGCAATCCATGTAATTTCTGTTAGTTCAGTTTTAAACATCGTTATGGCTCTGGCAGCTCTTACCATATACGAAACTGCGGCGGTCACTAATACCAAAATTCAGTTTTTATTTAATATCTCACTATCTTTAATGGAACGTATAAAAGTTGTACAACTTATTATTCTTCCGCCGATGAGAACGTTTTTTGCTTGTTTTGTGCTTAAAAGTTCGGTTCTCGCAATAAATTTGAAATAATAGTTAATCCAGAAAAACCATGACTTGGTCTGAATATAATTTTAATTTCAAATTTAGGCGAAACGTATCATAGGGTAGAGCTACAAAACTATCGATAGTCGGCCCACTCGATAGTTTGCGATACTATCGATACTATCGGAATCTTTTGAGTGCTGCTTGTGGCAACAATATTATAATTTAAGTGAAAGGGAAAGAATAATAATAAATACACAGTGTTGAAACAAATAATAGGGACACTTTATTTTTGTTCAGTATGTCATAAAATTTGATGTTTTGAAGATTTTGACGGAACAGTAATCCTTATATATAGCGAAAATTGTTCAGACCATGAAGTCCTCCAAAACTAAAGTAATTAATAAGATCCAGTGAAAGAAAACTGCAGAAACTATGAAAAGAAAGCATAGTTTTGAAAAGTTTTTAATTCGTACTTCAAAGATTAATTCTTTCAAGTCGTCGAAATAAAATGAATTTTTTCTCCTGTTTCAAGTCGCACAATAGGAAAAAAGACTTATGGAAACTAGACTTATGGCTACGAGTCCTCGAAATGTACCATTTCTCAGCAAACGGAAGCAACACCTGCCGCGTAATATTTAGAACAACATGCTATGGTCTGACGAAATAAAGATTAATTTGTTTCGAACAAATGCAAAGTCGTATGTACGAACATATTTTAGTTACAATTCATACTTTGAGTTTAATAAATAGAAATTTAAGAAACTGTTATACTGTAAAAGGTTACTGACAACCTGCGTCGAATAAATTTTTGCAAATGTGACTTTGACTATGTACATTTAGTGACCTTCATATTTACTCTTGGAATTTGACGATAGTATGTGAAAAAGTATAGTGAATAAAAACTATCGATGGTCAGCCAAAAACAAAATTATCGATACTATCGATAGTACTATCGATTGTTTCTTAGCGCGTTGAGTGGTGTGTCCACCACCGGTGGTACACACTTAACTTTGATTGCTCTCTAGTAATATATTTTTATTTTGTATGACGGCACTCAATGTTTATTAATTTCTGATGACGCGCTGTCTCTGTGCTAGTCACCAGAGTCCGGACTCACCAGTTTGATGATAAACCAAATACACCGCTTAGAAGCACAACTTTCTTAATTAAGTCGGAAAACAGTACCGACAGCCTAATGAACCTGGCTATCAACCTGATGAAATTGGGAGAGCCCAGTGTGAGAGCCCTCTTCAACCAACTCACAGCCTCGACAGAAGTCATTCGCAGGTAAGCGCAGCCTTTGTGCGTGCTTACACATGACGCAATGACGAGTTAGAATAGATACAGCAGAGGAGATGCTCCGACGGCCCAGTTTAAGCAGTTGATTGGTACGCAAGAATGTCCCTTTTCGATAGTTTCCATCTATCTGGAAACATTGATTTTGTCAGGACAGTGTTACACAAGTGTGTTAAAAACGGCAAAATTCTAGGTAATAAAATTCTAATAAATGTTGGATCCAACCCATCCATTCCAGTTGTGCTAGATTTTATGTTCTATATAGATAACACAAGCCGCCTTACAAGCTCTCTCAGCAAAAGGGGCTTTTCAGCTTAACTTGTGGTCGAGAATAAGGCCCAGATATTTGACCGTAGCACTCAAGCTAAGACTGGTCCCATTTATACTAGGCAATGTAAATTGAGGTATCTTGTACCACCTAGTAAAGAGCACTGTAACGGTCTTAGAAGGTTTTACACTAAGTCCAAGGTCCCCGCACCATTCAGACACAATCTTCAGGGAAAAAATTAGTTTATGCGACAGTGTCTGTTGACAAATATTAGACTCTGCCAATGATATAGTCATTTAAATATAATCACTTTTCGTTACGGTAAAGTGACTTTGCTCGAATAACATCTCAGCATTTGATTATAATTTTTTATACGAATAGATATCATTGAATTGTAAATAAGCTTATCATTAGAAAACCAGAAATATGCAATTGTATGTTTTTTCTCACTCATCCAATCAAGTCGAGTAGATCATATTGTTACGAAAATAAATAATACCTAAAAAAAGGGATACACCAAATCAGCCTTTAAAACTGTATTGTGGGATTTTGGTAACACTGGGTTGTGTTAAGGTTGTTAATGTTTCACTCTGGCAATGCTGTACTTATTTGTGTATTTGGCAGCATTGCCAGTTCAACCCTCATTGTGTGTTTAATTTTGAAATTAACTGAATTCGAATGTTGTAGGAAGAACAAGAACATTCGTCATTAAGTAAAGTCATGTTTAGGTGTAAATAAAAGTATTGTAGAAACGAATATCAAGTACAAGTTAATAAGTTACTGTATTAAGATAAACTGTATAAAGATAAAGTGAGGAAATAAAAACTATAAAACAATAACAACGTGCGGTTTGTTTTATTTTGACGCAATTAAAAAGAACTCAAACGTTTTAAAAAGGTCAAAACGTAACATTAATTATTCGTTTTTAGGAATTTTTATAAATTTTGGCATCGATTTTTTAGTGCATATTTTGCTCAGCATTTTTTTTTTTTTGCATATTTCAGTTTTAAAGGCACGTTTTCGATATTTTTCTTATTTTGATTTTTTGTGCAACAAAATTTTTACTTTAAAAAAAGGATTAAATAAAACTCAATTTTCTTTTATATTTTTTATTTGTAATTTCGTTTGTTTTTTATTTTTCTTTTTAATCGCTTAACTTTTCGAAACTTACTTTTAAATAAATTAAAAATCAGAACGGAAATAAATAATACAAAAAATAATAAATAAATACATAAAATAATAATAATAATAAATAAATTACACACATACATAATAAAATAAAACGGAAACCTTTTCTTAATTTTTTTTTTTTTAAATTTTAATTCTAACTAAAAAGGCTTTTCCATTTTTTGTGATAAGAGGTAAAATGGATTACAAAAATAGATTATTTTAACCAAAATTCTATGTTTTAACAACAAATCGTATATTTGTATAGAGATGAAGAGAGAGTGAGAGATGAGAATAAGGAGAGATGGGGGAGGGTAAATAAATAATTATATTAGTATAGAAATGAAAAGAGAGTGAGAGATGAGAAAAAGAAGAGATGTGGGAGATGGTAAATAAATAAATTATATTCGTATAGAGATGAAGAGAGAGTGAGAGATGAGAATAAGGAGAGATGGGGGAGATGGTAAATAAATAAATTATAAATTATATTCGTATAGAGATGAAGAGTGAGTGAGAGATGAGAAAAAGAAGAGATGGGGGAGATGGTAAATAAATAAATTATAAATTATATTCGTATAGAGATGAAGAAGAGTGATAGATGAGAATAAGAAGAGACGGGGGAGATGTTAAATAAATAAATTTTAAATTAAATGAAAAACACAGAAATCGGTAAACACATTCGTGACGCTGTTTTTTATTTTTTGTTACTTTTTTATTAGATGAGATACTGCTTGTTAGTGGGGAAAGAGAGAAGGGGAGGAGGCAAAGGATTTAAAATTAACATAACTAACTACATGGACTATTAGTTATGATAACTCATGGGGGCTCCTTTGCGATCGAAATGCCGTACACGTACGAATAAGAAAGCAGCGACTAGGGAAGCTACAGCTAAAACAAGTAGGAGCATTACAAGGCCACCTACAAAACTGGGCACTGACATGCAAATCGTTTCAGGATCAGCACTGCGTGCTGATTGTATGACCACAGTTTCATTGTTGGCATTGCTATTGAGAGCAAAATTAACATCACCGGGAGCAACGACTTGTATAATGCGGCTGGTATTTACATCGGTCATTTCTTGGGCATCACGCTTATAGATACGGGGCTTAACAACGACATCGAAAGTATCACGACGTCTGCGGGCACCACGTAAATCATCTAGACCTTCTACGGAACGTGGACGACCACCAAGAGATACTAAGTTACCGCCTTCCACGTCATCTTTGCGCTTAACGGTGTTGTACTGACCAGGTTGACCGGGAAGTGGTGGTGGTGGCATGTGAAGTTCGTTAACATTTTGGGCGGGAGCCTGAGAGCTAGAAGGTCCGGATTCTGCTCCAGCAGTTTGCGCTTGTGGTGAGGGAACAACATCAGGTTGGTTTTCAGAGAAAGCTCCTGTAGCATCAGCTGCTGGATGTCTGGGATCGGGATAAGCTGCTGGTGGTAAGCCACCCAAGCCGAAGTCTCCACGTTCATAAGGTTCTGGTGGACCATATTCAGATGATAAGGCGTTACCACCGATTTGTGGTACTCCATAGTCAGCACCGCCTAGGCTGAGACCGCACTTGGGTTCTGGGCAATTATAGCGACACACTTGAATTACACATTGGAAGTGAACGTTCATGGAATCGGGGAACTTGAAGGCTTGGAAGTAGGCAAAACTAACCACAGAAGCAGAAGGTCCAAAGTTCTTAATCTTTTGGAATTTACTCATTATCTTTGGTCTCACTACACAACCATTTTGATCGACCAATTGTATGGGAGCACGTTTTCCGTCATGAGCCACACAGTTGCGTACCAACATATCGAATTTGTTCTCATCATCCTTAATGGCCAAAACCATGGTCATTGTTTGACCAATCTTTACAATACCCGAAACTTCAGAAGCCCATGGACCCTTACCAACCTGTATCTGCATCCAACATTGTAAATTGTCACCCAAGAAATTGGCGGTCACCGCATGCAACATATCAACTTGGAATGGACGGAAAGTCACAGCCTTTTCATAGAAATCATACCAAGTACAACGCAATTTACGAGCTTGATCCCAAACTTCCTGTACATATGGATCATATTGAATAATAATAGTGTTCTCAACGTAACTACCCGACGGTGTGGGTGCACCGTAGCCAGCAGCATTATGATTAGCCGAGCTAGTCATACCGCAACTGTTGAGGAATATCTCAAAAGTGGCACTTAAATGGCCAGTGCCTGGTTTAAGATGCACACAGTGAGAATCACTGTAGAAACCCTTTGAGAATATCATACCATAGAAGGGTCGATCGAATTCAATATTTACACGCATATGAGTCTTTTCACACTGCACCTGCAAGTGTTTAATTTGAGGACTGTCATTAGTCGATGCCAATGGCCAGGCTTCATCCGAAATATCGTTGCTGTGTCCGGCCGCTAAGGCCGTTTGTGGTGCGCCATATACAGGTGATGGATTAGGTGGTCCATAAACCGATCTGTGTTCAAGAGGCAGAGAAGCTGAATCCACATGTGGACCTTCGCAGTAGGCATTCTGGAAAAGAGAAATAAATATGTATGTAATTAATAATCTCAAATAATATTTAATAAAATGTTTATTTTTATACATATTTTCCTAATCGTGTTTAGTGAAACAATTTTTTGAAGTGACGAGCTAAACCTGCATTGAATGTTTATAAAACATGTACCTTAACATGGTGTATTGTGTGTTGTGTTGACTGGTTTGATTGCTTTAATTATGTTTTAATGGTTGGTTAGGTTATTATGCAATTTCCGTTATACATACCATACGTATGCATGTATGTAGGTACGAATATGTAATATTTTATAATTTAATGACTATTTCAAATATGTTACTTCGTATGTACTCATGTATATAGGTCGTGATGTAAATAATTGTGTTAAAATGTTAAACATTTACAGCGCATTCGAGTATGTACATACAAATGTGATGTTACACATGGATTTGTCTTATGTTTTTAACAAACAATGCAGATCGAAATTTAGATTTTTTTTAGAAAAAAAGAAAAAATCCATTAATTTTGTAAGGGTTTTAAACTATTTATGAAACATGATGAGATCATAATATGTATATAATATTATGTAATTAATTTAACAAAATAAACCATTATTTTTTAAATAAAACATTTTTCTATTTTTTGTTTAAGATGTTTTGGTTTTTTAAAGAGAGAGTATGTGTTACATACCATACGATATGTCGTATGTCACAAGATAATGTTTGCTCTACATGATAGAAAATCTAAAATTATGTTATATGCTATGTACACGTTTTTTTTTTTTTTTTTTTTTTTTGAAAACATGAGAAAGTTGTAGTTCGTCAAGCACGACAATAACTTATAATATGTGATTTGAAGAAAGTAAAAGTTTGTATGAATGCTGGGCTATATTAACAATTAAAGATCTTAAGGTATGTTCACATTTGGCAAATATTTGACGAACAAAAGGAAACCTTTATTTTATAGTCAATTGAACATAGAACAGGAGAGAAGCAAAGATGTGTTTTGTTTCCCACTCTATTTTTTATTTTATTTTTTTGCTACTGGTCTGCTGTACTCCGAAGAGCCGTATGGCATCCGAAAGTGATTGACTTTCTCGATGATATCGATTATGCTGACGACGTATGCCATTTCACACATCGCTTCGATGACATAGTGTGCGGCTGTAGCCTGTAAAAGCATGCCTTACTGTTTGTCGATCCCATAGAGCGAATGAATAAAAATAAAAGGAGTCGTCGTAGATAAATGAAATTTCGTTCGGATGTTTATTGGGGATAAATAAAGATACATATAAGCGTAACTTTGACAAAATAGGACAACGGATATGCCTACCAACCACATTTATTTAAAAACTATTTTAGGGTATTTTTTTATTTAAACTTTTTAGTAAAAAAAGGGTTTCCTATAGCACAGGCTTGTGTTAGTTACCGATAAAAATAATTAAATTCCAAATAACGGGTCCGCCATCTAACGTTTTTTTTTCAACTAGTGCTTATTTCGTGAATGGTAACACTTAGCTTATGTCTGATTTGACAGATAATTAGTTTTATCCTTCCGCTGAACGAATATAGTTGTGTATACGCTTGAACAACGCTGGGAAATACTGCGACATTACTTTGATCGATCGACTTACAGAAGATGCCGATTCTGCCAAAAAAATCATCTTTTCAGATGAAGCTCATTTTGATCTTGGCGGGTATGTAAACAAACAAAATTGTCGCATTTGGGGCACAGAAAACCCGCACGCATACATTGAAAAGCCGATACACACAAGACGAGTCACTGTTTGGTGCGAATTTTGGTCCAGAGGCATAATTGGGCCATTTTTCTTCAAAAATGAGCAAGGTGTGGCCGTTACAGTAAATGGCGATCGTTATCGGGCCATGTTGAACGAATTTTTGTTCACAAAAATTGATGAGGAGGATATTAACAACATTTGGTTTCAACAGGACGGCGCTACGTGCCACACAGCCGAAGCTACATTCGATGTTTTGCGCCCTGTTTTGGAAGATCGCATTATCAGCCGCAGAGCTGATGTCGTTTGGCCACCTCGGAGCTGCATTTTGACACCGTTGGACTATTATTTGTGGGGTGCCGTCAAAGATAAGTGTTACGCCAACAAGCCAGAGACAATTGACGCTTTAAAGGACAATATTCTTGAAGCCATTGGTGAAATACAGCTGCACACAATCGATAATGTGCTTAAAAATTTGACCGATCGTGTAGGCTACTGCATGGCCAACCGAGGCAGCCATTTGAATGAAATTATTTTCCCTTATTAACCGGAAGGATTGTACTTTCAAATAAAAAAAGAAATTTGAGAAAATATTTAGAAGTTTTTTTTTTATAGCATTTTCGAAAAAAGAAAAAAAAAAATTTTGATGTGGTACTGCAAATTTTGAATTTGAATAATAAATTTAATTATTTATGGATTAATATACTATATTATATATAAAGTGATAATCCAAATTATTTTTAATTTTTTATTTGCCTCAAGCTACTTAAAATTAACAAAATTTGTGAAAAAATGTTTAAATTTGAAAATTTTTAAAGTTGTAGGGGAAACCATTATGTCCAAGATAATGAAAAAAAATAATTACACAACAACAGCTTCTAAGAATATAAAATTAATTTTTTTAATAAATCATGTTGCACAGTTTTAATAACTATTAAAGTCCAGCAAATAAAATTAATTACAAAAAAGTAAGATTGTGTTAAAAAAATATGCAGAAAAAGTCTGCGTACAAAAATGTATGCATTTTCTTAAAATCTTATTATTGGATATTTTTAACAGCATTAACTCAAACTTTGTGTTTAATTGGATGGTTTGTTCTTTTGAGAGCCGCAGCCATTTATTTTTTGCATAGAATAAACGAGTTTTGTGGTGACTTCCAGTGATATTTCCTCCCATTCAGTTGGCAACATGATGGAGAATTTTTTCCTCCAACAGATCCCATAATTGAGATCTGGAGACTGTGGTGGCACACTCAAATGTTTTGGAACATTATGAAGGAATTAAAGTTTTACAATATCGACTGTGTTCTTAGAATCGTTACCTTATTCAAGTAAAACATTGCTACCAAAACCAAGTTTCGTTATATTTTGCTACCAGTTGATCTTTAGAATGTCTAGGTAAGTTCACTTGGCCGCAGTGGACTCAATAACCTGCAAATTGTATACCCCCTCTAACCATTATACCTCCACCGCCGTTTATGACCGTATCGCACAAATTAGCTTTATATAGGCTGTACCGGATTTTCCAAACACAAATTGACGACTTTTTAATATAAAAATACAATACTTATTCTCATTCAAAAATATAACGATATCCCAGAATTCTAATGGTTTATCAAACAGATCTCTACTGAAAAGAATTCTTCTTTGACTCCTTTCTTCCGTTCTACACCAGCACGAAAACCGTTTTAAATTAATGCTTTCAGCCACTTTGTGGCTATTATTTTGGGATCTTGCTGCACAGAGTTGATGAGATGTATATTTTATCTTCAAATTTAAAGCCTTCAGTTGATGGTTTTTAGATAGAGAAACGCTTTTTCTCGATCTTTTCCGCAATTTTTTTGAAGGTTTTGAGAAAAATAATAAAGTTTCTTTCGGCAGGATGAAAGCTTTTTTTAACCCATTGCAATAAAAAAATGTTATTTCACAAATTGAAATTAATTCTCTTACAGCAAATACACCAATACCTCGCGTTGCGTCGTTTTGTTTTGCGTTTTTACGAAGTTGCGTCGCTGCTGAATTAGTACTAATTTTCACTGTGCGTCGTTAGATTTTCGAAGTTGTGTTGTTTTGGGTTCGAGACTAATTAAAAATTTATTTTTTTCTTTTAAAAGATGACACGACTTTTGTTTCTATTTGCGCCATGCTAACAAAACTCGGGGATTCCCTTTATAACTGAATATTAACGCAATTTTAATACAGTTTTATTTTCACTTTGTTTTGCT
The DNA here is from genome assembly GCA_023159175.1 of Wohlfahrtia magnifica. Taxonomy (NCBI): domain Eukaryota; kingdom Metazoa; phylum Arthropoda; class Insecta; order Diptera; family Sarcophagidae; genus Wohlfahrtia; species Wohlfahrtia magnifica. The sequence continues at coordinate 955,151 of JAKWBJ010000187.1, read as the reverse complement.
AAGTTTAGAGTTCAGTTTCAATTAGTGTGTTGTGCTTTAGAATAGCAAATTATTATAAATTTTAACGGCTTGTTTCTGGTTAAAAAAGGTGAATATTTTTCCAATTTATTTATGTATTTGCAGAGTTATATTACTTTTTTCTACATACGCTTCTAATTTTTTTTAGCCAAATGAGTGAAAAGGGCGTCGCTGGAAGAATTACCAAAAAATAAAAAATAAACTATCAGCTTGGAAACAAAATTAGATACTCTGCGACGATTTGATAAGGGAGTGAAGGCTGTTGGTCTGGCTGCAACAACTGTCAGAACTTTTAGACATCGACATGGGGATAAAATAAGAGAAGCTGCAAAATCTGCACCATCTGTATATGCTAAAACGATTACCCCTACAAGGAGTGCTTTGATAATCAAAATGGAGTCCTTGCTTTCTATTTGGATTGCAAATCAAGTTGCGCAGAGAATACCATTAAGTAAAATGGTAATTCAGACGCAAGCAAAAAGCTTATTTGATAACATAAAAAAAGTAAAGCAGTATCCAACGATAATGCTAATGGTAGTAATGCAGACAAGATTTAAACATTTGAAGCTAGTCACGGCTGGTTTAAGAGATTCAAAGTTTGAGCAAATCTGCACAGCATTGTTCTTAAAGACGAAGCAGCTAGCGCTGATATAACTGCTGCAGAACGCTATCTTACAGAGTTAAAAGCGTTAATTCATGAAGGTGGCTATGATCCGAAACAAGTGTTTAATATTGACGAGACTGGCTTATTTTGAAATCGTCTACCTAACAGAACTTTTATATCTAAAACAGAAAAATCTGCGCTCCGACTTAAAACTCTTTTCTTTGTGGTAATGCAAATTTCAAATTTAATCCATTTCTCATTTATCAATCAGAATTTCCAAGAGCAATGCAAGGTTGTTTAAAGAATCTGCTTCCTGTCCACTGGCGAGCAAACAAAGAAGCATGGATGATAGCATCACGCTTATTGCAACAAGGAAAACTTAAACTTCAAGGCTTTGATCATGGCCACCCAGTTTATGTTGATGAGTTGTCAGAAAACGTGAAATTTGTACTTTTGCCGCCTAATACGACATCGGTTATTGAACCGATGGATCAGGGAGTAATATCGAGTTTTAAAAGTTATTACCTCCGACCAACATTTAAATTTCTTTTAAGTGAGACTAATGGTCAAGATAAGCTTACCATGCTAGAGTTTTGAAAAAAGTTCAACATTATGAAAGCCATAGAAATTATTTCCGATTCGTGGGAGGAGGTTAAACCATCTTACATAAATGGTGTTTGTCGCAAAATATGGCCTGAATGTGTTCACAAAATATGCGCTGCAGAAGTTGATGGTACACCAGCCGTTCGTCATGAAATTTCTAATTTAACTGTCTAATGAAGAACTATTGCAACTGGAATTGCAATTTGCTTATGAAGAAGATAACAGTGACAGTTCAATAGAAATCTCCGAAGAACAAAAAGTTTCCAAAGCGATGTGTTTGATTGACGAAGCTGAAAGTTGAAGGAGCTTTAAGGTGTCCCAGGCGGTTACTACGAATATCAATTGCTACAAGGAAATTTATTTTACGTTGAGAAAAAAAAAACTGTTCAGCAAACATTGGACCAATTTTTTAAGAAAGTCGACTTACGACAACAGCCACTATGGACTCATCAGATGGTGATTAATTTTTATTTTAATTGAATATTTTATTTTGTTTTAATTGAATTTGTTTTTTGTTTGTATGTAATAAAATTTAATATTTTTTTTTATGTTTACTTTGTTCAATTTTCTTTTTAAAAAGTAGTATTTTCGTAACCCTGGAACGTATCTTCAATCTTTACGGGGTTTGCTTTAGAAAATCATAATTCATAATTCTTTCCGTCGTTTCAATTTGCGTTGTATTTTTTTTTATTTTTTTAAGTAACCACGACGCAAAGTGAGGTATTGGTGTGCAAAAATTTGTCTATGAATTAAAAGCCAATGATTAGTAGATTCATCTTGTATGTGTATGCAGACTTTTTCTGAGTAAATAAATGCACTTCTTTTAATTATGATGCCTGGCAATGAAACCACTTTCTTTTCAAATACAAATTTTGGTTATAATATATTACATGGACCTAAGATATATTACAAGAACAAAAAGTTTAAGCTTTGTTGCGAATTCTTACAAATACAGAGTCCTGAATGAAATGGTGTACGTATGCAAACTTTTTCTGACTAGTGTATATCATATCGTTTCAAAAACCGGAGTAAAAAAATATTTATTTATATATACATATATACCTATATATACTCCTTCAAAGTTGGGTATATTTAAACTTTTTGTTGAAATAAGTGCGTTTTCCAAAGCCGGAAATTAATGAAAACAATAAACAAAATTTAAAACTTATTTTTTATTTTGTTTATAACATTGTAAAGTAATTAAAAAAAAACAAACTTCTAAAAATTTCTTTAACCAGTAAAGTTTTTACAGCTATTTTTCTGAAGCGTCTAAAATACATTTTTTACGTAGTAATTTTGATATAAATTAGTTGAGCTTAGCGCCCTCTTGCGACAATATAGAGAAGTAGCAGGAAAAAAATGTTCAGTATTTTATTCAGAAGATTATTACCTTTAGAAAAAATATATATACTTTATCAAAATCCGTGATGAGAGATTTTTTTGCGTCGTGTTTATGCTGGTGCCTAATAAAATATTTATTAAATATTTATTTAAAAAATTAAATTGAAATTGAATTTATTGAATTTTACAAATTACATACAAAATATTAGTTTCGTTTTTTCCATTTTTTTTATATTATTCAAAATGAATATTTGACCATTTTTTCGTTTAAGTCTGTTAAATCATCAAATTTTATTCAATAAAAAAAATGCAAAGTAAACCTGCGTAAAGATATAAAAACTGTTGAAGAAAATAAAAACCGAATTGTTTATTAAAGTGAATGAAAGAAAGTTGAAACTGGTACAAATCAGAGCATAACTGCATTTTCGCTAAATTCATACAAGTATTAAAGCCAACAACAATAATAATTTATAAAAAAAAACAAAATGAAAAAACAAAATGCAAGAAAAAATATAGAAAATAATCATCTATAGAAACAACTTATGTATTTGTTAGAGCATGCCAATAAATAAGAAAATAAGAAAATATTTATAAGTTTAGCTTTAAATGCATATAAAAAATATAACTTTTTTATTATTTTACATTTAAGATTTATTTTAGTTTTTGTAGGAAAAAATAATTCGTAAATTTGTCTTAAATTGTTAATTATTAATTATTTTTAAATTATAGATTAAATGCCTAGTAACACGTGAACAAAAACTATAAAAACTCAATTATAAAATTTGGTTCAATAAGTCCGTATATTCGTCTTCGTTTATAAAAACTAAATATACGAGTGAAACTAAAGTAAAGTAGGTGGTTTTCACTATTTGCTATCTTTTGGAAATAAGCTTTTCTAAAATTTTGGTTTCTTTCTCTCTCTAATTGCTGTAAAAGCTGTAGAATATAAATAATTGCTTAGCAAAGAATCTAAAACTTTCAAGAGATAATATGAGAACGATGTTAATCTGTATTTTGTTTTCATTTTTGTATTGGCAGATAATTTAAATATTTATAAGATACAACTAAAAATACTATTGTATTCTCTTATGCCTTATTTTATAGGGTCTTTTTTAACTGCATGATAACTATCGATATCGATAACTATGGTTTCACAGCTAAGAATGTCAAACTGTGTTGACATTTCTATTTACTAATATAAGGTTTGGCAAATCATCATGAAACGTTTAACGCCAGAACAATGCTAATAAATTGTAGAAATTTACTGTAAAAAAAAATAAATCTGTTCGATATGTTCATAGTGCACTTTGTCCATTTTATGGTCAACCATTTCTGACTAATGGCTACGTTAATAGCTAAAATTGCCGTATTTAAAGCGAACAAATTCCTCAAGCCTTAACGAATCACCAAAATATCCATTAAAATGGATTGTTTGGTACTGTTTACACGTTGGCGGCATCACGGGCCCTTATTTCTTACGAAATGAGCCAGGTGCTGCCGTTACGATGAATGGCGAGCATTATCCTCCAGCCATGCAGACCGAATTCTTGTTTCCAAAAATTAATCAGCTAATTATCAACAATATTTGGTTCCGACAAGACTGCACAACTTGCCATATAGTGCGCTTTAAAATCGATTTATGCCCAGCCACTGTAGTGATCCCTCGTTTGTGCGATTTAACGCCTTTATATTACTTTTTATGGGGCTATGTTAAGTTATTGGTTTATGCCGATAAACCAGCAACTCTTGAAGCACTGGAATTCAATATTCAAACCACTATTGACCACAGGTCAGATTTATTGCAAAAAGTAGTCAAAAATTGGACTAATCGAATGCACCATATATCTCGTAAACGCAGTGGACATATGCCGTAAATCATATTTTAAAAAAATAAATGCCATGAAATTGTCTACCAGATTATATTAAAAATAAATTAATTCTAACAATATTTTAAGTTCTCAAGCTCTTAAAAAAAACACCATATATAACTTTTTGCATTAGGCAAACACCAAACGAAACCCATCACTAAGGCCTGATGCGCATTATTTTTAATACAAAAGACCTTAAAATTAATAGAAGTTAAAGCACTCAAAAGTATGAATATCTTTAAAGTCAACAAATTTATTTATCGGAGCTAAGTGATGTTTGCCTAGAAAAAGCAAACCTTCAGAATCATGGTATGTGAAGCACTCGTGATTAAAGTGATTTCTAGTGTACTCCAGCTTACTTTTCTGCGCTGACTTAAGGCACCAAGGCTGGATTATGGCGTGGAAATATTTTATTTTTTCGGTACATTTTCCAATTCGCACTCCACAAGTATCACCAATTTGTCGTATGCATTACTAGAGTTATGCTATAATAACTCTGACTTGTCTTTACGTTACAGGATTTGCACTTTATTTTAAATAGTGTTACCACACAGAGTCCTTGCTGTTCCGACCACTGCTTGTTATTTTATGTGGGCAGGTCCTAAATGCACATAACGCCAGAAGTTTAACACATCAGATTAAATAACAAATGGGAATAAAGCTAGAAATCCTATTTGGTGAGAAATCCTTTTGGAGTCACCACATCATGCCCCAGGTAATACTTCATCTGGAACGAAATAGCTGGGCATTCACAAGGACGTGTCCAGACACTGGTGTTATCTAAGATCTAGTGCCGCTGTAGTATGGTAGGTAAGACACCCGTCTACCAACCAGAAAGTCCTTGGTTCAACACCAGACCAGACCATCTAAAAAAAACAAAAAGTTTGTCAATAGCGGTATCACTTCATAACATTAACTCGTAACTGGTTATGAGTATTATTACTATTGAAAATTTTCTAATGCATTTGCCGTCCGGAGCCGGCGTTAAGCTGTAGGTCCCTTTGTATGAGCCTAAGAATAGAATCGGGTGCAGCTTATTGACTGAAATTGAACGAAATTTTCCCTTGTTCCACTTGAAATGTCGCGGGAATTATGTATTCATGTGTGTATCCAAGAGCACAATGCCCCGCAAATAAGCTCGTTATTACCGCTGCTTTATTAGATTTAAGATCCTAAGCCCGCTTCTTATAGCCTCATTTGAAAACCGTGTAAGTGGATTCTATCTTACTAATACGGAATGCGGTACTCGTTTTGATGTAATCTTTTTGTTCTATAGTATTCTTGTTGTCTGCTACTTAGTAAGATACTAGGTTCTTAAACTAGCTACCATATCATCAAACAGTTTGACGCAAACCGAGTTTATTTTTATCGAATGCTTTGCGTTAATTACCAGACTATTTTCATACTAATTTTAAATCGCTCCATGATGAGCGGATACCGCCACAGTAAATAGCGCAATGGGCTAGTATGTAGTGTGCTAGTCTGCCAATACGGGGCAGAGCGTGGACTCGATTTTCACTAGAGACTCTGGTACATCGAATATATAGCCTAAATCACTCAGCTTGTAATAATTAGAATATAATTTGTAATTCTTTTGTAATTTATTAAATAAATCAATGAGCCGTTTATTTTGAAAGTGGAGCAAGTCCATTTTTTAATTTCGAGATATTTTGAGTGTTGCATTTTATTAAATTTAAACATATTGGCAACTATTCATAGATTTATTTTAAATATATTGTGGCTCCAGAGAATGTAAGTTTATAATCCAATAGTGTTTACAGTGATGACTAAAAAGATTAAACATTTCTTTAAGACTAAATTATCTTGCTCACTTTCAAAATTAAGAAATTCCATCTCCCAAATATTTGAATCTGGTTTTTTTTATATAAATTGTTTTCGTACAAAAATATCACAACATAAATGCCATAAATACCATTGTTCCATTTTGTAAAGATGGACTTACCCCACTTTTAAAATATACATACGTCTCAAATATTTCCAAAACTGTTCTGGATATTATATGTTTTTAAATTATTTGTGTATAAACTACTTACTAAAATGAAGTAGGTAACGCTAAGGGCCTAATTGGTAAACGTTTGTGTGCTTTTCTAACTAACTGATACAAGGACTAGCAGAAGGACATTTTTCATTTGATTTTGGTAGTGCTTCTTAGTCAATTGATATAAGGAAAAGTTGTAGTACAAGTCGTCTTAAAAAGTATTAATTATTTTTGCTCTAAAAATATTGTCAAATGTCCATTTGATTTGATTTTTTTTTTAATAAAAAAAATATTTAATTTCTTGTAGTGCATTCTTCTTATTGCTGCTCTCTGTATAATAATCTAAACTTGATCGAGAGCAAAAACAGAGAACAACACCAACAAATTGCTCAAAAAATCTTTTTTCTACCAGTTTTCTTTAATATGTACGCTAGTACAAGTATTTGTTGTTATTTATTTTTTTTTTCGTTAGATTGGGATTCTAATGGCAAAGAAAAAAAAAAACGGCTTAAAACGGTTGTAAACGCCAGTTTAAATGTAAGTGTATGTACGTATGTATGGATTGATGTATGAATGAATAAATGCATGCGTAACGGTCAATTCAAGATGAATGTCGAACAGTGCTGATTCAAATTCTTTTATTTTATCATCTTTATCATCTTTATCATCTTCTTTTGCTTATTTTCGTTGATAATCATCACATTATGTTTTGATGTAAATATTTCTTCTCTTTTTTTTGTATTTCATAAAAATATATTTGCATTTATATTGGAATATTTTTATAAATTACCCATAAATGTTTTTATTGTAAAATGCATTTACAAGTAAATGGGCAGTGGTACACAGTAAGATGCCGTTTTTTTTTAAAATCTGGTATAATTTAAATGGTAATTACACTTAAAGAAATTGAATTTTTATTGAATTTTTTAATTTAATTGAATTTTTATTTTTTTCCAATTTTTATGTTTGAAGCAGTGCCAAAAAAATTATTAAACAATTTATTTGGGTCAATTTTTTTCCTAAACACGATTAGCCTCATGTGCCTACTCAAGAGATTTTTGATAAAAATATGTTGTGTGGCAGCTAAGGTTAATTAATGTTTAATTTTTATTTATATCAACAGAGTGATTATATTTCGTTTAAATCGAGTCAGAATTTTTTTTTTATAATTTATGAAAATGAATGTAGATTTCAGTGAGTAGTAACCAACATTCCAATATTGTAACATAATGGAGTATGGAATGCCTTAAGATTTGAAGAAGTTCCCGATAATATAAAGACGTATTTTTTCTTTGCATGAGAAGACCACTCAGTGGATAACCCACCTCTACAGTGCAGTGCATTGTGCTGGTACTAGGAAAATAGGTTTTAGGGAGGAGGATAGAGGGAGTAGTGTTTATAGACGTTCGATTTAAATTTGCTCATGTCGTAAGTGGCACGGAAGATTGTTCCACAAACGAACAGTGCGACCAAAGAACGAATTCTTCATATAATGCGTTGTACGATTCACTGGACAATCAGCTACAAAGGGATGCGCTCTACGAGAAATACGAGTACTACGTAGGAATATATGGTTACCAGGAATTACTTCCTAAAACACATTCCGTTATAGTACCGATAGAACAATGAAACACATGCCACATTGACGATGCGACGATGCTCTAATGAATCGATAGAGTTGGCTACCCTACCGTCATTAATAAGACCCTTCGCCCTCTCCTGTACGCGGTCGAGAAGCTTCAAAGTAGACTTTGAAGCACCAGCCCATATATGAGAGTTGTATTCCAATTTGGGTCGTATATAAAGTCCTGTAAATATTAAGGAGATCAGATTGAGTGAAGTAGTTCTAACACCGTCTTAAAAAGTCGAGGCACTTGAATGCTTCGACACTCGAAATATGTGCTCGTTCCAACGAACGTCGCAGTGAACTCTCAAGCCCAGAACATCAAGAGCATCTAATTCCTAAATATCTACATTACCCATAGATACAGATGACAACACACCACTACGTCTGTGTGTCAGAAAACAACATTGGGTTTTGCGCGCATTAAAGTTCTCGCGAGATTTTCGCCATGTCGCTTGTAAGCCTGTCGTTGATATTCCACCTTTTCGCTCCAATCGCAGGCTCGGCCTGCGATCAAAGGAATATGAATGACAAATGTTGCTGTCATCTGCAAAAGATTGCTCTTTACTTCATGAGGCTCATTAAGCAAACCCATGAGAGTAAACTTAAAAGTGCAACAAAGCAGTGTTTTATAAATCAATCTATGGATTTAACACGCTGCTTGTTATTTTGCTGGGCCTCCATGGTATTGGTTGTTTAGCATGCACTCCAATACTCAAGCCTTTGCTCCACTTGCAGCTAATGCTGCATAAAAGATTAACATAAAATAAAATGTATTTCTCATAAGAAAAATTTGAAGGAATATACACGTTTAAATAGAAATACACACCATCACAAAAGGATATATTTATATATATAAGAATACATTTATAAATAGCTTTTACCCGGTGTGCTTTGTGCAATAACCGCTTATCGTACCTCTCCCGTTTTTAACTGTTGTAGATAGATAACAAAACTTTAACTGCTACCATTTGACACACATGCAAAATACCATATTTAGTACGAATGGGAAAATGCCACGCCCACTTATCCAATTTCACCCAGTTGTTAATTGGTGGTGTGTCTTATCCAAGAATTTGTTTAAACCAAGCTAAGAATATTTTACTATAACCGTTTTCAAGATATACAAAAATTTATAGTTACTATGTACTCGTATGGAGATGCCACGCCCACTTACCCAATTCCGCCCACTTTAAAACTAATGACTACCAAGTCATTTAGACCAAGTTCAAAAACTGTAGTTCTAACCGTTCTCTAGATATACAAAAATTTATATTTATTTTGTATGGGAGGTGCCACACCCACTTATTAAATTTCGTTAATATTTCGACTAATAATTTGGATTGACTATGAAGTTATTTTGATCAAAATCAGGACTTCCCACTATTACCGTTCCAAAGACACACACAAGTCAGTATTTACTTTGTATGGGAGGTGCCGCTCACACTTATCCAATTTCGTCCACTTTTTTACTGATGATTTGTATCAGCTACAGAGTTATTTGGGCCGAATTTACAAATTCTTACTATTACCGTTTTAATGATATAGACATATAAATAAAAATTTTGTGTGGGTGTGGCACCGCCCAGTTAAACACGAACCATTAGCAAAAGTATACTTTACCAACGAATGTATTGTTTTATAAATCGGTTAGGTAGTTTTCGAGTTACAAAATGACGCCCATAGGACAACTTATTTGTATATACAGTTAGTCCTGGAAAAGGAATTACATGAGGAATGCAAGGTCGTCTAAGTAATTTTGACTACGCGGATGATTTTTCCTTTTGGCTTACAGTTTTTTGCATCTCGCAAGAAATCTGCGGAACATAAGAACAATAATGGATGCTGCTGGACTAAGGATCAATACTGCTAAAACCAAACCCCTCCAAGTTAATACGGAATCTCAGGAATTATTTACGATAAGAAGTAACCAAATAGAGGACGTTGGCTAGTTTTATTATCTCGAGAGCATAATTTTCACGAAAGGCCTATCGAGTGGGGGTATGGGCAGCCGCATACAGAAAGCTCTGCAGACTTTTGGGCATTTAATAACCATTTGAAATTATTTTTCTCTCTCTTAGCAATCTTTAACAAGAATGTAAATGCGAGGTGTGAAACCAAAGGTGCATGTAGAAGGTGTTGTAAATCAAGGTGTTTGTAAATCAATGTCTTCGCAGGATCTTACGTATATTCTGGCCTAGAATGGTGTCGAATACCAGTATTTGGGAAAAATCAAATTGACAACCCATGGCTACAGAAATAAAATGACGTAAATGGTTTGGCCACACCTTAAGAAGGTTGAGGAATGATATCACGAGAAATGCTAAGGACTGGAACCCGCAGGGTAGCCGACGAAGGGGATATCCAGCTAACACGTGGAGGAAGTAAATTGATGTTGAACTGGCCGGAATGGGCGAAGTAAGAGCATTGTCACAAGACAGGAACATGTTGAGCAGATTTATTGAGGCCATATGCTCCTTTTAAAACCGATGCGAACATATATATTTATGTATTGGGTAGTTTTTTTAAAGATTCATAACTTTTAAATGGCAACACTGCTTTATTTGATAGCTGCTTATTGTTCAGTTTGGTTTGACGTTTCATTATGGGTAGACTTGCACCAGAGCAACGCTTCTAAATTATGAAATTTTTTTATCAAAATAATAGTTCTGTTTATCAAACTTATCGCGCAAAATTATGTTCCCCGATGAAGCCCTTTTTTTGTTAAATGGGTACGTAAATAAGCAGAATTGTCAGATTAGGACTGAGGATAATTCGCAAACTTTAGTTGAAACACCATTACATCCAAAACTGTTTAGTGCGCTTTATGGGCTGGCGAAGTCATTGGACCATATGTCTTCAAAAACGATGATGGTCAGAATGTTACTATCAACGATGAAATTTTTCCTATTACGCCTTGTACAATGTGATGACATTTAAACATTAATGTCATACAATTTTCAATCCAACAGAGCCCGTTTCATTGATATTAAAAATATATTTCTTTGTTTTATTATAATTTAAGCCTGTGTGACTGCAAAAGAACACCCAGTATATTAATTCGTTATGTCGGGTAGGCCATCTATCGGTTTAAATTTGAGCCAGCAGTTATTTCGAATCTGGCAATACTTATATCATTATATTCTGTCAAAAAATTCAGTGTATTATCCCCACTGAACGCAATGAATCAATTTACGCTTGGGCAATGTTGGGATTTATTGGAAATTTATTCCCAAAACAAAGACAATTGGTCGGATATTGCACGAAAATTTCGTACAAAATTTGATCGTAGAGAAGGACCAACAGTGCCCGGTATACGCAAGTTTATTGCTAAAGTTTGTGAAACTGGTTTCATTGTTGACGCGTGGTCTTAAAGAAGCCAATGCACCCATTACGAGTGACTGTTTGGTGCGGCTTGTGGAGCGGAGGCCTCATTGACCCATATTTCTTTGAAAATGAGGACGGCGCAACCATTACGGTCAATGGATACCTATCGCACCATGATATAGCTGCGGTTTGACATCGTTGGACTATTTTCTGTGGGGCACCGTTAAAGACAAATGTTATGCCGACAAACCAGAGACAATTGAGCAAGTGGCCAACATTCGTGATGCCATTGCCGAGATACGACCCCATAAATTCGAAAAAGTTCTCGAAAAATTGGTCCGATCGAATGGGGTACTGTGAGGCCAGCCGCGGCAGCCAAATGAATGAAATAATATTTCATTTCTAAACGAAACAATTGTACTTCACAACAAAAAAATAAATTTGGAAATATTTCAATTTTCCAAATTTTTCTCAATGTATCTCTGCTTCACATAATAGTATGTAGCAGTACTAAATATATACATACACATATATCTACCAACCAATAGGTAAACTATAATCGAACACTCACTACTCATCATTGAATCATTAAATGAATCGCGAAATAAATTTAAATTATACTGACAGTTGTTGCTGTTTTTTTTTTGCTTCATGAGATTTTTTTTTTTTCAAGACAGCCATTCAATAAATTTACATTTCAATAGAAAATCTTTACTGAGATTTAAAAAACGTTTTGAGAAAACAAACAAACGAATCGACAAAATGGGTTAAAAACCAAACACTTTTGTTAAAAACTGGTAACCGTTATCTTCTAAAAAAAAAGTTTCACTCTTTTCAAAATTTTTTTGTTTTTTCTTTTAAATAAATTTAGCAAATACTCACTTTTAGGGTTAAGACTAAACAGAATATCGCCAGCCAATTCGATCGCCTATGTTGTCGTCCCATTGTGATTAGAGGTGTGTGTGTGTGTGTGTGAGTAAGTATGTGTGTAGAGCGGGAAGGAAATAGAATTAGTGCTAAGGAAGCAGCAAGAGATTTACTTCTTTCAGATCCTTTTTATAAAACTGCGACGTCCGAAGTGTAGGTATGACATAAAAATAAAAACACACACACAATTTTTAACTAAAAATAAATATAAAAACAATATAAAAAATTATTATTTTTAAATAAGACTTATGCACAAAATTTATATTAAATTTTTCAAATATTTTTAACCTTTTTTTAATATGAAATATTTTATCGCCCATTACTCAAAAATAATTTTTGTTTTTTTTTTTTAATTTATTTATGAAAAATAATTTTATTATTTGTAACAAATCAAATGTAAAAAAGTTTCACTATTGTTGTTGTATCTACGAGTAGTTGTTTTTCTTTTTTGCTGCTATTTTTTGTTATTTGTTACTGTTATTGCTGCTATTGTTGTTGTTGCTATTTTTACTTGAATTTTCTTTTAAAAATATCTTTCGTTTTTCTTTATAAAAAAAAGAAAATGAGGAAAAAAATCTTTTAGCGTTATTTTCAATTTTATGTTGATGCTTCAAGCGAGTCTTGGTTAGAAGTGAATGTTGTTGGTCTGTTTATTAGCCATGGCTAAAAGAAAGCTGTTAGCTTGACAGTTTTCTACAAAACAACAACAACAACAAGTATGCATAAAGATAACACCATATTAGTTAAATGAAATTCCCATAAAATAAAGTTGAAATCGCCAAATTTATACACGTGAAGTTTAATTGCAAAACTAAGTAAGCTTTTGTTCATTTTTTATTTGGTGTTAGTTTTTTGTTATTAAAACATTGATATTTTAAGCCAATTTGTTTTTCAAACAATCATAATTGGTTTTAAAGTAAAATTCTGTCGATTATCATACGAGTACGTACATATGTATTTAGCATTGACGATATCAATATTTACGATTATACTCAGCAGTTAATTCTTGTATATTCTTTTGTTATTTTGCTATCGAATTTTGTCTCTATTGTTCACTTTTATTTATTCGAAATTCGGTTTAAATAGTGTTTCTTTAAAATATGGTACATTCTTTAATGGTTGGTGCTTAAGTCTTTTGGTGTGAATTATTCTTAAATTATTCCCCTAAACGCGCACAAATTCCTTTAAGCTGGCAATACAATTGCAAGAACACTTGCTCTCTCTATCAAAATCTTTCTTTTCTTGTAAAAATCTCTTAAATTGCTTTCTCTTCCTTTTTCCACATATGCAGAATTCTCTTAGACCTTGTTGATATGAATTTTACTATCATTCACATTTCTACTCTACTACTACTACACAACTAGTATTCCACTGGCAAATATTTATTGCATCTTCTTCACCCTCTTCCTCTTCTTGAATGTTTTTTTGTTTGTTTATTTGAAACCATGTGCTTATGTTATTGGACAAGTGTGCTATTAACCCAGAGAACAATATTTTGCAACAACAACAACTACACAAACTCACAGACGCATGTACTAACTGTTTGTACACAATTTATTTTATTTACATTTTATTCTATTTCTATCTACATTGTTGTTTTTGTATTTTATGCGGTTGTTCCTGGTTCTAAACAGCTCACGTGCTTATTTTTATTATTATTTCAGTTTATTTATTTAAGTACGAGACAAATTGTATGAACAAGAAAACAAAGAAGAAGGAACCAGACTGCTTGTTGTGATTACTGGGGTGGGAACAAAAGGGGAGAGAATTTTTTGTTGGTGAATTCTTAGTCATATTATTTTTGTTGTTGTTTTGTATTTGTGTGTTTTATTTTTAGTGTGGCCTTGTTAACAGCAATTGCTACTGCTACTGCTACAACTACTACCAACAACTTAATAATGAAATTTAAAAACAAGAACACGGTCTTTATCGAGCCACATTATGTCTGGTTTTTTTTTTTCGTTCATTCATTCATGAGTTTATTTACTCGCTCGTTAAAAAAAAGAAATAGTTCTTGACTATATTTAGGTTGAAAAGGTAAGTGTTTTTAACTGTTTCTTTGTTTGTTGTCGTGATTTGTTTGGTTTTTTTTATTTTCTTTTTTTCTTGTTTTCTTTTTTCCAGACTATTATGACATCCATGGAAATTTTATGGGAATTTATTTAAAATGGAATTTTAGAAAGGAAGTTGAAGTTTTTTTTGTATTAAATTTTACTTTCTTATGTAACACTGGTTTATACGGGTATTTATTTTGTTATTGACCTAATTATATAAAGGTCATATATTAATCTATAACATAATAAAAATGGTAAAAGTAATTTCTTTAGGGTTAAATATTATTTGTGCTTTCAAATTAAAAGACTTAAGAAAACTACTGTTTATTTTCATTAAGACTTAAGCAACAAACTTTTTGTATAATGATTGCGCTTTTTTCACAGTTAAACAAAAGACCTAAAACAAAGGCTCGAATGTTAATATTGAGTTCTTCTGTTAAGGAAATGTTTAAAATAAAGTTTTTAAAAGGGGTGATACATTGGCAAACATTTGTTTGCAATCATCGCAAATAGCCAATCGCATTCAAGGAAAAGTAAGCTATACATGTATGCGATTGGCTATTTGCGATTCTCAGCCAATTACAGTTAGTTTCTGGCCTGGCATTGCCATGATGAAATATAACACTTCTTCTGAGTGGGCGAAATTAGACAATAGGCATGGTACCTCCCACACTAACTATATATTGATTTCATTATAGCTTAAGAACGGTTAAAGCTAAAGTTTTAGTATTTGGTCTGAATGACTTTTTAGTCAATACAAATCATCGGGCAAAAAGTGGGTAAAATTGGACATACAAACTAAATATTAATATCTGTATATCCTGAGAACGTTTTAAGCAAAAGCTTCTGAATACAAGTAAATATTAATTTACCCATAAAAAGTAAATATTAATTATCGCATATCCCGCTTGACCACGACATTCGATAATAACATCGCCTTCAAACGTTTGGCAAACATTTCGCTGATAAAACATTCGAAAATGACTATTGAAAGCGCTAAACCTATTACTTATTTCAAACCGCTAAACCTATTACTTCAGATTTTACTAATTTTGAAATTAATATACCATTTTCACATGTTTGTTGGATCTATTGAATTATGGTAGTATTGCCTTTTATATGGGCATCAATATCATCTTGCGACAAAACAACAGCGGATAACATTTATGTACATCACACAATATATCATTTCAAGATATTGGTGACCTTTTCTATATTACTTATCATTCTTTAAGGTCGGAAAGGAATCAAATTTTACGGTTTTAATCCATATACGAGTATATAAAAGAGAATTATAAAATCCGTTGTAATTGATGTTCTCTGTAATGTGCCACCCAACGAAAGGTGAACTCAATACCAAGGTTTTTGTGTATATGCGGTTTTTGTAAGTCCATTGGTTCGCGAGTGATTGACGTTAGAGTCAGCCCCTGTATTGCATAAGTTTTACATGAAAAGGAAATTTGTTACAGCATTTAAACTTTGTGTGAGTTAATGTATACATATATAAAAATGAATGTGTGTTTGTATGTTTGTTTTTTTGTTTGTTTGTTTGTTTGTTTGTTTGTGCCTTATAGATAGCTAAGCTGCTGAACCGATTTTCTTGAAATGTTGGCAGTATCTCCCTGTATGTCTGGAAGGACATACCACGTGTATATTTATTTGTCTATATCTTTAAAATGGCAACAGAAAGATTCTCCAAATTTGGCCAAATAGATTCATAGTCAATGTAAATTATCAGTCAAAAAGTGGGCGAAATTAGACAATTGGCATGGCACCTCCCACACAAACTATATATTGATTTCATTATAGCTTAAGAACGGTTAAAGCTAAAGTCTTAATATTTGGTCTGAATGACTTTTTAGTCAATACAAATCATCGGGCAAAAAGTGAGTAAAATTGGACAATTGGGCGTGGTACCTCCCATAGAAACTAAATATTAATTTCTGTATATCTTGAGAATGTTTTAAGCAAAAGCTTCTGAATACAAGTAAGTATGAATTTACCCATACAAAGTAAATATTAATTATCGCATATCCCGCTTGACCACGACACTCGATAATAACATCGCCTTCGAACGTTTGACAAACATTTCGCTGATAAAACATTCGAAAAAGACTATTGAAAACGAAACGAAAAAGAACTCACAGCAAATCTTTCGATCTCGAACGCTTGCCTGTAAAATCAACAGTAAACCTTTAGCGAACCTTTATCTACAGCAAATTATTTTCCTTTACTCCCTTCTGTTTTTGCCGTTACTTTTTTTTGGCATTTTTTTTCGCCGCCAATGCTAAAAGCGATATAAGTTTTCAACAAAACAAAAACAAAAATATAAAAATATCAGCATATGTCAGAAACAAAAGTCTTATGAAATGAATAGCAATGTTCTATGCTCTTTTAAGCATTTTTGTTCAACAAAAACAAATATTTTTGTTTCGAAAATTCTTCACTAATAGCGAACAATCGCTTATTGCGAACAATAGATCAAGCGGGATCTTGCGAACGGCAATAGTAGAAATTTCTAAATTAGGTTCAAACAACGTCGTGAACAATACACATCATCCATCAATAACTGGGCGAGATGGGAGAAGTTGGTGTGACACCCTCCATTCATAATAAATATTTGATTTTGTATACGTGTAGAGCGATAACTATTGAAACTTCGATAGCTATCCACATCAGCCAAAAAGCGGTAATGACAGAAATCACACTGGATAAAATCCATTTATGAACATACACTGTATTTCTGGAAGGTAAAAACCACCGGAAGGAAGGGGACAAAATGGGGGAAAAAAAAAGTAAAAAAATTTAACTAAGATAGCATTTAAGATAATAATTAAAATATGACACTCTTTTGCAAGCACCAAATGCTCAGCATTACTTTATCGTCATTGACGCTTAACTCTGCTGTCGATTTTATCTATTCAAGGGGTTTCATCTTTTGATGCATAAGTTTATTAATTTTAGATAAATACTAGAGCTTCTAATACTTTCGAAAGAAAGCACTGGCTTAAATAAAACCTCAAACTCTTTAAAAAAAATGTAAAAGCTATGAATGTCATAGGGTCACCCTATATTTGCTTGATTGTGTAAACTGTTTATCTAAGTAAAAAGATTATGTTAATGGATTGATTTGAAATACTTCTTTTAAAAATATGAAAATAGATACATAACCAAAAAAAAAAAAGAGAAAATCGCATCTCGAATAAAGACTATTGTATTTAAAAACGTTATTATGATTTTTGATTTGAATTAGTTTTAAGTAAAAACTTAAAAGTCAATGGGGTTTTATTTAAAACAAATAAATTATATTGAATAAAATGTGAAAGGTCAGTAAAATAAAAGAAATGAATGTTAAATTTCAAATACAAACAAAATATGTTAAAAAACAAAAACTGATTAAAATAACACAAAACACAATACAATTATTACTTTACATACATATGTATGAATATATGTATGTATATGTAAATGATGTTGTATAAAAAGTTTTCTCTTTTCAACACTTCAAAATACTTTATTTTCTTTGTTTTGCACAATTCCTTATCCGAGTTATTTTTTATCCGAGTCATTTTAACCAATCGACAACGACCTTTACGTAATAAATTTTAAAGTCCATAAAGAATTGACGACACAAAGAAAACGAAAAAAAGATTACAATAAATACTCTTACTTACATATACATACATACATATTGAGTAGTTTTGTTTTGTTTTCTATTTATTTAAGACATTAATCAAATTTCCTAGCTCACAAAAATATATCAAATAGATATGTAATAATAAAATGAAAAAAGCAATAAAAAAATATATCAAAAGTACGTGCAAATATTAAATCTCTCCCTCAGTAACGGACTTTTTTTTTGTGTAGAGTTTCTTTTTAGATTTTTTTGAAAAACAAAAAAAAATCTTATTTATAACTCCGGTTATAATACACTCGTATATCGTTGTATGTATGGGAGACAAACGAGGCAGATTTTATTCGTTTCTATTGTTTGCCATTGCTGCTCGTAAAATGCTTTCAAGCAACTTTTTTATAGTAAAAGATGTTGTTGTCAGAGTTGACTGTAGAGTGGAGTTTTATTTGGTTTCGTTAAAACAACAGCAACAACAACTTATTTTAATATTGTTGTTTTTGTATTATTATTTTTGTTTTTGCTTAAGTGAAAGTTTTTTTTATTCTATTTTTTTTATTTTATCTCTTATTTCTTAATGAAATTGGTGATGTATATTCAAGGGATTTTCTGTATCTGTGTGTTGAAATATTTCATACATTTTTGTTTTTGTTTTATAGTTGAATCACGTTATATGTACAATATACATATACTCGTACATTTTTGAAGTAGAAAAAAAAAATAAAATAAAAAATAAATATTTACATTTGCTATTTTGTACTTCTTTTTATTTTTTGCATAAATTGTAGTTTTTTTATATTAAAACAAAAGGCTTTTTGGTGAAATTTTAATTGTTTATTCAGTTATTTATAGAATATTTATATAAGAGAAAATATATATATGTATGTACAGTATGGGGAAAAAATAAGTTGTCAAAGCAAATATTAGTATTAAAAGTGATCTCAGAATCTTCTTTTACATACATACATCTACTTTACATATTTTTGGAGTATCGTAATGAATATAAAAAACACCTGTAGTTTGGTGCGATTTGGTTAAACAATGTGGAATTGGTACTACATTCTATTGATATAGCTGCGGGTATGATGTTGCAAAAATAAGTTGTCAGCTAAAGTTTCAATCCGTTGTTATATGAAAAACTTAAATCAAGTAAGAAATATTTTATGAATAGATACCAAAAAAATATTTAAAATTAGTCAGTATTTTTTTATAAAAGAAGATCTCCTTGATATTTTTTGAAATAGTATATATCTGTTTTCTCTCGGATATCTTTTAATCAACTTAAAAGTGGTTAAATTAGACTCTTGAAAGACAAAGAGCTAAGTTTTATTGCTAATTTTTATAGAAACGGTAATACGCAGAGATATATAGCAAAAAACTTGTATAAAAATTAAACGGTATTCTGGAAGGTAGTCTCAAAGTACCCTAGAGAACAGGGAGTTTGCAGAAAATGCTACCTGAGCTCCATAAAATAGCTTCTGAAAAAATCAATATGCAAATTTTACTAATTTCTATCAGTGCCAAAGTTTTTGGCGCAGTTGTTAAATGAGGGCAAACATTTTCTTTAGATCTATACAATACGTTTTTGATTGTGTCAAATCATCTATAAGCAAAGTCGGGTTACAAGACAAACAAACAGAAAATATTAATATTTTTTAAGGCACACATATTAAAGAATTTAAATTTTCGGCATAGGGTGCTTTGGACAGATGATTCTATGATTACACTTAAAAATTCTTGCGGTGTGGTGTATTTCGTAACCCTAACGAACAGCTTACATGCAGGTGTACTCTACCCACCTTTAAGTCTTTAAAAAATGCCCAAATGATTTGGAGATGCATATCGGCGAGTGATAAAGGTAGTATAGTTCTTTTGGAAAGGAGAGTAATTGCAGCTGTCTCCCTAAAAATTATAGAGGATACTGCAATAGCAGATGGTAGGCGACTAATAAGGAAAAACTTCAACCTGTACAGGACAATGCACCAATCAACACTGCAAAAATAATCAAAGATTATTTGAGAAGAGAAAATAGTATAAATGCTCTAAAGTTGACTCCGCAGAGCACAGATCTGTCCACCATAAAAAAATTCTTGGGGAAGTTTAAGAATCCGAATTTTAGACATTTGATAATTTTTTGCGGGTTAAGTGTTTTAAGCTTGTGGACTCCGTAAAACACAGACTAGGAAAAGTGGTCACTCAAACCTTTGGGTATTGCGGATATTAATTTATTAACAACTTACTTTTTCAGCATGAATTTCGATGGTATAGTTTTGTTTCATTTTCAAAACTGAAATATGATTTTTTTGTTATAAAATATGTTTTAGTTTGAAGCTACGAAATATGTAAATGACTCAAATTAAGAAAAAAAAATTTAACACTAAAATAAAATTTACTGTGCACCATTACTGAAACATTTGTCTTGACAACTTATTTTTTCCAGCCACTGTATGTATAAGTACAAGCAGAAAGGATCAAAAATCTTTTCTGATTAAGGTAATGGAACGACAAATAGAAATTGTAAACAGAAGACCAGAAGGTAATTCAATAGGTTTATATTAATTTATAGTTCCCAAATGGCTCGTAAAGCTTACTAAGTACAGTCTTCTTTCAGGCAAACTATAGGTAGGATCACACGATTGTCGTAATGCACCAATAATTAGTGTATTTTATATGCCAATCGTGTGATTATACAATTTATTGGCTCATACGACAACTTACAATATTATTGTAGTTATTTATCCCAATAAAATGCAAACCTGGTACGACAATCATGTGTAAGCTATATCGGCTATAATGCACCAATGTAAATTCCAAAAATACACCAATATTTATTCCATTCTGGTGTGGCAATTGAAGAAGACAATAATCACCGATTTTTATTTTTTAATTGATTTCTTTCTTTAAAAAATTTTTTTATTTTTATTTTTTAATTGATTTCTTTCTTTAAAAAACATTTCTTTAAAAGAACGTTTATACGGTATTTATAATTATCATCCCTTAAAATATGCATTTTTTAAATTATTTATATGTAAATTGCATCACAAACTTCCACCATTTCTTTTTTAATTATTTTTACTTTTTTTTATCAAGCGGACACCTGATAACCAAAGCCGATGCAATTTTAATATTCCAGAGAGCAAATAATCTTTAGTTTAGAGAATTAAATATTATTTGTAATTATATTCCAATTTAAAGAAATACATATTTTAGTGAATTAATTTTTTTTAATTTATTGAAATGTTTTCCATATGCACCAAAAAAAAAAAATAAATAAAAAGTAAACAAATTTAATGTACCACAACAGCTGATTCACAGAGTTGCCGTAAACTAGAACAATCGTCTTTCAGTGTTGGGACAATTATTGTCAATACATCGTTTCGCACCATCTTGTGACAATGAATATTGTATAAAATAAGACAGCCGTTTGAATACAGAATTTTTAATTGGAACAATTTCATTATTGTGCGCTAATTTGTCACAACTAAATTTGTATCAGATTGGTGTATTTGAGTCAATCGTGTGATCCCAGCTTATGACTATTTGGCGCAAACTAGCACTTTCAAACTTTATAAAATGTGAAAAAAACCAAATAAATATACTATTAAATTAAAATAACTTAAAAACATTCAAAAAAATTGTTGTTGTATATATCTAAATAAAAAACAGGTGATTGAGAATATATTTTAACGCGTGACTTACAGTTTTTTATGCGCGTAAGTCTGTAAACGCACGATAGTTGTCGAAGAATTAATGCGTGTTATATACTTCTACCATAACAGAAAATATCATCAAGAATCATTAACGGGTAGGTATAGCAGACAAAATACTGCATCGTTCAGCGTGTAGACGATTCATAACAGAAAATGTGCCTAAATTTCAACATGTAGTCGACTCATAATAAACAATTTCGCAAAATTTTAGCTTTCTTTAGCATGGTGACATTACAATAAAGTTTTCTTACATAATTGCCTTTGCTTGTATCATTCTCACGAAAATTCATTAATGAAATTTTTCATTTTTATCGTAAATACATAGAAATTTCGACTTGATACTGATATTGTGACGATGTATCATCATATTATAGGGATATAGCGATTAAAGCAGTTTGCTATACAAGTGCACACAGTACAAACGACATCAGATCACAATTTTTAAATGATGACATTTTTATTAAAAATTACAGTCGAACCTCGCTTATCCGGGTCGCACGGGACCTGGCTTAGCACGGATAATTGAAAAGCACGGTTAATAGAGGTTATAAAGAAACAAAAAACAAAAAAGGACATGTTATGTTTATTAAACCATGAAATTTAAGTCGATATTTAACATAAGTAACTTAAGTTATACATATGTTTCTATGAAATACAAACATTATTTAAAATATTCTTTTAAAGTAGTTGGTCTTTTTGTTTAAAATTGTTCTTTAATTAAAAGAGTTTGTATGCGATGTACTTGAATTTTATCTGACTCTGAAACGCCTGGGGAACTACAATTTTCTAAGATATATTAAAGAACATTACTCGCTTCTATTGCTTGTGCTAAAGTAGAAGTTTCATCTTCCCTTCTTGATTGAGTCATGTACAATTTATTTAGTTTGGTTGACCATGCTCATGATTTCATCATCATATACAAATGGCAAATGGTGCTACACCAATATCGCATTCCATACACTCTGCGATGCTATCAGCTTTACAGCCGGACGGTATTACTACATCCGATTGTAGATTATTTCCAAGTGGTTAGTTAGATCATTTTTGGGATTTCGATCCTGATGACTTTCATCACGACTTACAAAATCCAATTTTATTTGTGTAATGAATAAAAACGAAAGCAAAGTTAAGAACACATGATCACGTACCAAAAAAATGGGAATCACCAAATTAGATTTATGTGTGTATATTGCATATACATATTTGTTAAAAAAACTGTATATCTTATACGGACAATAGAGCAAAAGCACGGTTTATAGACGCTTACAAACGAATCACGGATAGAAGAGGCAAAAGCACGGATTATAGAGGCTAAAAAAAAAACGTTGAGCCTGCCGGTTAATAGATGTAGCAGGTTAATAGAGGTCTGGATAATCGAGGTTCAACTGTAAATAACAATTCAAACTATAACACACTATGAGCGGGTGCGGGTACTAGTACCCGTTTCGCAGATTGCGAGACATTACCCAAAACATTATTTTTTTCTCTTTTGCAACTTAAAAGCGGTAATTTTAAATGAATACTAATGTCCGTTTCACTTTTAAATGACAATCCGTGACACGGGTACTAGTGCCGTCCCGCTTATAAGTGGAATTCTGCGTAACGGGTACTAGTACCCGCACCTGCTCATAGTGTGTTAACTGCAAAATAGTGGTATCAAAGAACATTTAATATTGATGACCAATCAATAAAAACTAAAATATTTAAACGACCAATAACAACATGACGTGAGACATTATACGAAACATTATTTTCTTCCCCTGCGTCACTTAAAAGTGGGGATTTTAAATGAGTACTAATATTGCATCTGCCCCGCTTTTAAACGGAAATCTGTGACACGGGTAGTTATACCCTCTTGCTTATAAGTGGCAATCTGCAAAACGGGCACTAGTACCCGAACCCGCTCATAGTGTGTTAACTGCAAAATAGTGGTATCATAGAACATTTAATAATGAGGACTAATCAACAAAAAATCAGATATTTAAACGACCAATAACAACATGTCTGAAATTAAAGTTTTTATACGTTTCAATAGCGTAAACAAAAATCGAATACAATATTTAGAGGTAGAGTGCGATGACAAATATGCCCAGAAATTAGATAGAGTCAGAAAGTATCAAGGCCTTCCATTTACTATATAGGATCAAAGATCCCACTAAACGAATTCAATAAACGATTCACATAGAAAAGACCAAGATCCAAACAAGACAATTTCTAAAATATATTTTCAAATTTCAAAGAAATAGTATTGAAAGCGTTTGGTCTTCTTTTGGACGAAATTTAAAATTAGTTAATTAATCGTCGTAATTATAATAAAAAAAGAAAGATTTCAATTTACAAAACTTTTAAGAGCGACGTTAAATAAATTGCTTTTTAATTATAACATAAAACGTTTATATGTACATACATATGTGCATAAAAACTATATTATTTTCGCAGAATTTTCTCCTCTTTGTTTCCATTATTTTTTTTTCTTTTTTTTAAGTGATAATTTTAATGATTTTGTTTTTATATTTTAATTAGTTATGATGTACCAGTATGTTGTTGTAATTGCTCTTGTTATAGCCATAGACTTAAGTGTAGTATTTATGAGTGTTGTTAATAATTTTGTTGTACGTACATACATACATATGTACATATGTTGTCGAAAAATCATTAAAAACGATTTTGCTAACAACTTAAGCAACTACAACAACAACAAATCATTGTTGGCTTTAGAGGTTTTTAAACGTTTTGTATAGTTTTACAAAAATTGCTTAGAAAAAAAAATGGCGTAAACGTAGACTTTTTTTAATCAACATACAAACACATGTACATACATTATGCCAAAGTAATCTTGATGTTTTTGTTGTTATACATATAATTTTTGTTTTATTTATATTTTTACATATATTTTTCACTTTAATTTCATTATCATACTTTATATCCAATACTTTGCATTGCAAATACGTACATACATATGTAATATGTACATGCATCACATTTACTTTAACAATGATAATAATAAACTGCTCTCGAGCAATTTTGTATAGTGGAAAGGAGTGTTTCAACTAAATTGTAGCAATAACAGGCAACAGCAACAACAATAACAACTTCAAACCGAGCATGTTAAAATAAAGCATGTGCCAGCAGAGTATGTGAAAGTGAAATTGGAATTTAAATTGAAATAATCATTAAATATTATTTAGTTTTTTTGGTTTTTAGGAAAAAAGAAATGAATAAATAAACTATCACTGCAGGAGATTGATTTATAGCATTTATTAGGAATTAAATTAAGTAAAAAGTTCAATTCAATAGTCAAAAATTTGAGATTGATTTAAAGTGGTTTTATGCCCAGATCTATATGAAACCATTATCGTATAGTTACATACATACATATGTAGGTACATAAAAATGAATGTGTGTTTGTATGTATGTATATATGTCTGTTTGGGTTCTTTAGACAGCTAAGCGGCTGAACCGACTGAAATTTTTGAAATATCTCTCTATGTGTCCGGAAGGAACTGGACGGTATCACGCACATACAAAATAAATATTTATTTACCTATATATTCGAAATTGAAACAGTAAAGCTGGGATCATTCGATTGCCCCAAATACACTAATCTGATACAATTTTTATTGTGTAAATTAGCACACAATAATAAAATTGCCCCTATTAAAAATTCTGTATTCACACGGTTGTCTTATTTTATAAAAAATTTATTGTCACAAGATGGCGCGAAGCGATGTATTGACAATAATTGTCTCAACGCTCTCACGCGATTGTTCTAGTTTACGGCAACTCTGTGAATCAGTTGTTGTGGTAAATTAAATTTATTTTTTTTTGTTGGTGATCAAAATGGTTCGTTCTTTAAAACAAAGAAAATAACGTCCTTTTTAATTATATTGAGCTCATTTAGTGAACAAATTAATAAAAAAAATACAAAAAAAGAAAGGAAGAAGTGTGTGGGTCAGAGATTGGCTCACAAGCAGGGCCATCAGTGGTGCGTATGAGAAAACATTTCAATAAAATAAAAAAAATTAATTCACCTAAATATTTATTTATTAAAATTGGAATATAATTACAAATTATACTTAATAATCCTAAGGGGGTGATACATTGGCAAACATTTGTTTGCAGATATCGTATATAGCCAATCGCATACATGGATAACTTACTTTTCCTTGTTACCAGATTGATTTTACAATAAGTCGATTGTTAAGCGCGCTGTATGTCAATGATATTTAGCTGATTAATTTTTGGAACCAAAAATACAATCAGTATGGCTCGATAGGGCCCTCCATTCACCATAACGGCAACTTCTTGTTAATTTCGAATAAATAAGGGCCGGTAAAGCCGCGAGCGTGTAAACTGTATCAAACAATTCATTTAAATGGATGTAATGCTGATTTGTTAACGACTTGAGGATTGTCTTCGCTCAAAAAACGGCAATTTTGCTTATTGTCATTTAAAGCTATTTAACCAGAAATGAGCTTCATTGGTGTCGACGAAGTGGTCTATGAACTTCACCAATAGATTTACTTTTTCACAGTAAATTTCCAAAATTTGAACGTTTATCAACCGTGTTCTTTCAAAAGTTCTTCCTCAAAAGTCCGAACTAATTCCCCAATCTAATTGAGTCTATAAACACTACTCGCCGCCGGCCTCAACTTCTACTCGTATTACATCTTTCAAAGAAAAAAAGAAAGTAAGATACTTAATGTTGGCTGCGTTCGAATATAAAGTAACATTGTTCAACGGCATCGCATCGAAATGTAGATCGAAATCATATTGCAAAATTCGTTTTTTTAAAGTAATTGTGGGAATTCCAGGGTAAGGCTATAAATCGACTACTCTGAGATCTATTATAAATATTTAACACTGTTTGAATTATTATTCCAGCACTAGTGTGTCTTTTTAAGAGTCACAGCATCTAAAACTAACTCAGCACAAGCCCTTAATAATTTTTACATAAAAATTAACTCCAATGAGTTATTTATATATACTTTCCCTTAATTCTTAATAT
Organism: Wohlfahrtia magnifica; assembly: GCA_023159175.1. Taxonomy (NCBI): domain Eukaryota; kingdom Metazoa; phylum Arthropoda; class Insecta; order Diptera; family Sarcophagidae; genus Wohlfahrtia; species Wohlfahrtia magnifica. The sequence continues at coordinate 928,437 of JAKWBJ010000187.1, read as the reverse complement.
AAAATATGGCCGTTTCTGGTTTCATTAGTCAATTCAATTAGGGACAAGCGGTTAATTGCTAGGCTTATACTCTAGACCAAGCCTGGCCAAATAGTAAATGTTTGCAGCGTGTGTTAAAAAATTTTAACAAAATAGATAAACAATTTTAATACTCAAAATGACATAGATGTGCTTTCATCAAACGCTATCACACAACTGAATAAAATTGTTGTTTATTTGTTATTCACTATTGAATATTTGTGTTTTCATTCGGATGCCGATTAAATTTCAGCACTTAAGGGACACTTTGGCCAGTCTTGCTCTAGGCAGGAATGTATAACGATCCTTTCGCCTTGTGCTGTACAAAATTTCTTAGTGCTAAAATGTTATTTCTACTTTGTTTGTATATGGCACCACATAGTCAGACTTGACCATACATTGTGTGCCCTTAATTTTTAAAACTATATTTTCAACAAAACCTTTACATATTAATCATAAACAAAAATACAACAAATTTTTGTTACGCTTAAACAATGGCTCGTGTGTACATACAGCAGGAAGCAAAAGTGAGCATATGTTTAGTTTAAGTTGGGCTGAAAAGTTCCTGCATAAATACGCCATCAAATAAAACAAAACTTCACAGTTCCAACATGATCCTCGAAGTCCAATGACATTTTCAGAACTTTTTTTGTTATTGTCAAAAAACTCTCCATTGGAGCGAGATTAGGGTTGTGTCAGCCTTTCTGGAACAATTTTAGCGATAGTTCTTAAATTACCATCTTACTAAAAGATGAATTAATTTTTGTACTCACTTTTGCTCGCCACTGTAAGTAAAAATGGTTAAGTTTTTAATAATATGTTGCAATTCGTTGGCATATATGACAACAAGTTGGATATGCCTTTTTTTATTTTATTGTTCCAAACTTTGAATGTAAAAAAAGTATTTCGAAAACAAAAGAAGCATAGTCGTAGTCGTATAAGTATGTTTTACGGTTTGTGTGTAAATCAAATCTGTCACATATAAACGAAGGAAAAACACTGTAAATATACGAATAAAAATCAAACAAAAAGTTGACTTGATAAGCTTGAGAATTATGTAAAGTATGTAAAACAATTAATTTTCTTTGCTCCAGTTTTCAAAATTGTTACATACGCACATATACACAAGCTGTAGCTAAGATACAAACGCGCTTATATAGGCGCCTTAAGATTGTTTTTTTTTTAGAAAAAATAAATGGATTTCGAAACTTTAACATAAAAGTATTTGTATAGTGATAACCATATGAATATTGGCACTCGAATTCATATATTTTTCTTGAAGCTCATGTTATAAATTAATTTATTTATTTATTTATTTATTTATTTTTTTATTTTATTTTTTTTTTTTTTTTGAAATTATTCGCATCTTTTCTATCCACTGCTTTCTGTTTATTTCATATGTTTTTGCAGGCATTTCTTTAGAAAGGGAAAGTGAATTGTATTTGAGTAATTATTTTGGTATTTGGCTATTTAGAAAATAAAATGTGTGCTGCTGTTATTTTGTCAAATAATTAATTATTTAAATAAATAATAAAATATTTCTACCAAAAAAAAAAGAAAAATAAATCAAAAAAGACTATTAGCACAAATATGCATATCTACGAGTACATAGTAGATAGTTTTTTACACATTTTGAAATAATTTTGTTTTAACTTTTATTTTTTTAATTTGCTCGAAAATAAAAAAAATTATATATTAAAAGCAAAATATTAATTTAAAGATGCTAATTATTATGCTTTCGATTTTTTAAGCGATAATTCTGTTAATTTCTAAAAACGTAAAACAAAAGACTACGAACACAAACTTGCTTGAAGATATTTCTTTTGCTTAAAGGTTTCTTAAAGATGCTTTGTTTGCACTTTCTACGAATGCCATTCAGATATTTATGCAGATTTTTTTGGCTTAGAATTTATGTTAATGATACTTTTCTCTAAATATCATTAAGTAAAAGTTACTGTATATGTAGCGTATAAATTTTAATTAATAAATCATTTTAAGGCATATACTGAAGAAGCTGTAGGAGAAAACTGTCTAAGAAAACTAAAAAAGTTTCCTTTAGAAGATTCTTTATTACCACGAATAACATTTTTTACTAATACTACTTATTATAAAATGAAAACGAATGTTCTTTTTGTCACTAGGTGGTGTGTGTGCCGCTGGTAGGTAAGACATCCGCCTACAACCTCCAAGAGGTCCTTGCTTTAATTCCAGCGGTATCACCTCAGAACATTACCAGCGACTCGTTATGTCATTAAACTGTAGTTCCCTTTCAATGAGTCTATATAGGTAGGTAAGTTGGCTAGTTAACCAAGACGAGATCAACTACAGTGTCGTTTTGTAACCAAGCCACCACATCCACCTAGAAGGATAAAGAAAGGGAAAAGAGGATTATAGCCACCTTGAGCTGTTTATGAAGTGCAGAAGATTAAGTGGTCCAGATTTGGGCAATGCGCCAAACCATTGAAGGAAGGTACGCCAAAGTACCGCACTCTTCTAAAAAAAATTGAATCTCGTACAGCTTATTGATTAAGAAAAGTTCCTCCATGTTCCATTTGGGACGTATATATAAAATGGACATAACTTACGAATCATATTTCTCACACAGCACTAATTTCGATAATTAAATTTAATGATTTGCGGGCGTGTTTGTTTATTAGTCTATTCATGGTCACGAATCTTTTTTAAAATTAAAAAATTTGAAACAAAAACTCAAATAGTAAAAAGAAATTACTTTTTATAAGAAAGGAAACAAGGCTTAAGCCATGCCGGAAAATTTTGGAAATGTATCAAGAGAAAAGTGCGCGTGAACATGGGACTTAGGAGGGATTTGCTGGACTCCATTTAATGGAATTGGAATTAGCAAAATGATCAAATCAGATTTTGATGGCTCACAGCTTGACTGTTTGACCGATGAAATCAACAAAAAGCGGCCAGAATTGATCAAAGAAATGGTTTTGTTAAATATTGAAAGAACTTGGCTGAAAAGTTGTGATGTACTACTCTCTGATGGTCATATGTTTCGATATCTAAAAACGATATCTAAAGAGTCGCTGAAAATCATTAGAGCTCTACGGGAACTACAAGTTTTACGCAAAAATATGCGATTATTATTAAGGACTTGTACCTTTATTTCGTTAAAACACATTGCTTAGCAGTTAAGAATGAACAGTGAAACACCTGCCGTATTGTTTTGATGCTTAAGTGAATGAATAGACTTGTTACTCTGCCAACATTAATGAGTACTACCGCTCGCTCGTGTTCACAGTCAAGAAGCCTTTTAAATGCAGTCTTGCATTCCATTTCAGATTATAAATATTAAATGACAGATGAATGAAAGTATTTTTTTTTTTTAGCGTTTCAATAAGCCAAAGCACTAACATGCTCAAAATTCAAAAGGTGTGATTGCCTTCTTAATACATTTTCTTATCACTAATTCATACGGTCGGTCAATAATAAATCAATTTATATCTTTTGCATAACGATAAAGCGGCAGATCAACATTTTTACTCGTGATCGATTTGTTGGTCAAAAACAACATCACAGGCACTCACCGTTCAGTCATGGCTATAAAAAAGTGATGATCGGAAATTTAAAAAAAATTAAAAAAAAGCATTGGCACGAGTGCTTAATAGCTGAAAGAGATTAATTTATTAGGTAGTTAAACACCACCAATTTATATATAAAATATTTTGGTTGAGAAATCAGCATTTTTAAAAGAAATTATAAGAAAATTAAATGTGTGTCCAGATCCTTGTTTACTTAATTTAAAAATTTAGTTTTCCTAACCTTTCATAAACAAACAAATTTTTAAGAAGATATTCAATATTAGCAGGCAATTTGTGTCTGTAAACTGGCATCAAACAAACCGATAGCAAATCAGTATAATTGACTTTTTAAATTTTTTTTTACAATCATAAGTATGTATGTATGTTTATATACAAGTCTGTATATGAACGAATTTGTTAAAAGAACAGTTACTACGTACATATGTACACATACGTATATGTAAATATGTCTATTAAATACAACTTTTTATCTGGATTATATTTGTTCCGATTTTATTTATTTTTTTTTTCGGTTTTATCAGTTTTTGGTAAATCTATAAATTAATGGAAAACAAATGTCTGCATAAATTAATCAAATATTAAAGATACAAAAAATGTATTTCATGTTTGACTCTGAAAGTTTTTTTTAGCCAAAAGCTTATAACGTTTCTGAAATGATTGTCAAGGCTTCAGTAGTGAGCAACGAAAAGAAACCCCCCCCCCCCCCCCCAAAAAAAAAAAGTGTACACCAGATATTAAAGCCAGCACAACAAGTCTACAATAAAATAACACCAGTTACCAGTTACTGAGTTTTAATTCATTCGTAAACTTGTAATTTAATAAGGAAAATGAAAACCACTTTCATCGCAAAATAATGAAAAAAAAGTCGGCAACAGCAGCAGCAACAACAGCAATAGATTGAAGATGAAATAAAAAAAAGGAAAGAAAAACAACACCAAACAACTAAGAGAGCAGAATTTGAAAACGTCCAACAATATTCACATCTGGTGCATAAACTATATAAATAAAAGCCAACACTTTGATATCATGCCACAATGCAAAAAAAAGAAAAAAACGACAACAAAATATATCTAAAACAACAAACGCAACAACCAAGTAAGCAAACAACCAACCAATACACATACATATACACGAATATCTTAATTTTTTTTTTAACATTTAAGCTACTGCATAAAATAATTTTAGTTTTAAGCAAAATAATTACATTTCACACTATTTTGACAAGCTAAAGTGTGGGTATATATAGAAAATTTCGTTATTTTTTTCGTTATTTCCATATCAGGCCACAACCAAAAATGAGATGCTCTTATCGGGAAATTTTAATGCACCCACCATACAGCCTGGACCTTGCACCGTTTAAATACCATTTCTTTTGGTAGCTGTAAAACTCTAACTTTTCTTCAAAAGAAACTGCGGATATTTTGTATACGACTCTATATATTGGATGTCCCATCACTAATCCAAAACTATTACTGATGTTCGATACCGCGGCATGATAACATAGTTTATCTGACGAAATTAATTGATATTGATATATATCCTGATTGAGATATATCCTGATCTTGTACTTTCTCTTTTTTGTAATCACGATTCGACTCCCTATATCGAGTGTTTTGATTGTTTGGCTTGAGTGCTACATAGGGAGGCAATTAGTACCATTTTGCCATTTTGCTAACACCACAAACTCGCATTCACAAAAGATAAAGATCATTGAGATTAGAAAGTATCATCTTTAGTATCAGCTGATGAAAAGAAAAGGGCTCAATAACGCGCTCATCTATATACAGCAAATTGTGTTCAGAATTTGCTCAACGCTAGTTGTGAAAGTTGAAAGGTCCCAATGTGCTAATCCTGCACAGCAGATGAGTTACCAATTCCTCTCTGCCATCTCCGTAACAGTTTCTACATATAATCTAATTGACTATTCCGGCAGTATCCAGTAATGACTGCCACAACCCGATAAATATTTCTTCTTGAAAGTCTCGTCAGAGTATCGGTCGTCTGTCTATCATAAGGTGGCTATGTTTACCTCAAAATGGTGCACGTAAGCATTCATTTGTTTTAAGAAGATTAGATTCACTTAAATAAAGTTTCTAAGGAATTGAGACATGCTCTCTTCAATATTAGCCAAAAACGTAAGAGAAATCTGGTGCCATTCGTATTATATTCGTTACCATAGCTTCAACATATTCTTGGAAGCCCAATTATATTTTCCGTGCGTTTTTTACTATTGTCCAAAAATTCTCCATTGGATTAGAATTTGGGCATTATGGTGGCCACTAATTGACCTAAAAACTTTGCTGCAACAATTTTAGCTGTCCGGTTTCGATCATCATCTCACTGAAAGATGACAAGTATGTTTAAATTCCTTAAAAACGTCACATAAAATAAGTATCTCTAGGAAGAGTGTTCAAAATATAAATTCCTTTCTATTTAAGCGAAAAGTGCAAAACTAAGCGGATGCGTATACTTTTATATGATCGGCTACTTCTCATTCCAATATTGGAATATCATACTTCGTTAATGTGTTTTTGAAAGGACTTAAAAATGAATAAATGTGTGAAGTTTTGTTTTATTTAAATGTATTTTAAATTTTAATAGGGACTTTTCCGTTCAACCTCAAAACATCCACTTGGTTTTACTCCCCACTGTATATACGTATGTTTGTTTGTGTCTTATAGTCAGCTAAACGGCTGAACCAATTTCCTTGAATTTTTTAAAATATCTCTCTGTATGTCTGGAAGGAATTATAGGCCATAGAATTTTCAAAAAATCTAACTTGGCGGTGCCACGCCCATACAAAGTTAATATTTATTTGCGTATATTTATATATGGTAACAGTAAGAGGCTCTAAATTTAGTCCAAATAGATTAATAGCCAAAAAGAGGAAGGAATCGGATAAATAGGTATGGTACCTCCCATGCAAAAAATATTGCTTTTTGTTTTTGTCTCAAGCTGAGCTTTCATTTCATGTTAAGCATTCTACTTTATTATCAAAACAAAATCCTCTTGCTTTACTTATCTTTTCAGAAGCTCATAAAAAGACTTGTCGTGGTAGTCTTTTTCTTATGCAGGTATACGTCTCTCGGCAATTTTGGATAATTTCTGCGCATGACTTTACCAAAAATTTGCAACGGGAGGACGTAGTGTGTTTTAAGTACAAAGCACAAGCGTGTCAACAGCAAGTGGGTGGCCTGCCAGCAGTTCGCTAAAGTTTCGTGATTTGTTCCGAATGACTTCTTAGTCAATACAAATCGTTGGTCAAAAAGTGAGCAAAATAGGATAGGACTAGTGGGCCTGGTACCTCCCAGACAAACTAAATATTAATTTTTGTAAATCTTGAGAACGGTTAAAGCGTAAGTTTGTGAATTTTGTTAGACTGACTTCGTAGTCAATACAAATCATTAAACAAAAAATTGGCGTGGCACCTTCCATTCATTCTAAATATGGAATTTTTTATGTGGAGAATAACAATTAAAGCTTCGCTTCTATCCACATTAGCCAGAAAAGAGAAAAAAATTAGATAAAAGGGTATTGAACAAAACACACCGATTAAAGGCTGGGTATATACATACCATACATACATATCAACTCGTATATATAAATATAAAATTAAGTTGTCTTATGCTTGTCATTTAACTCGAGCACCACTAAGCCGATTTACAAACCAATTTAAGCGTTGGAAAGGTGTACTTTCACTGATGGTTTTAATTAAACTGGGCGGTGCTACGCCCATATAAAATTTGTATTTATATGTCTATATCTTTAAAACGGCAACAATAAGCAAATCCAAATATGGCCCAACTAACTTTGTGGTCAATACAAATCATCAGTCAAAAAGTGGGCGGAATTGGATAAGAGGGAGTGGCACCTTTCATTTTTGCATATCATTGCAATGGTAATAGTCGAAGGTTCTGAATTCTCAATACACATCATCAATCGAAATATGGGCGAAATTGTATAAGTGAGTGTGGCACCTCCAATACCAAGTAATATTTGTTTTTAGTATAGCTAGAGAACGGTTAAAACGTCAGTTTCTGAACTTGGTCTATATGAGCTGGTAGTCAATACAAATTATTAATTTTAATGCATTCTTTTAAATTTTTCTTATGAAGAATACATTTCATAGGTATACAACACAATGGCTCCCAGCAACGTGCGAAAGGTTACTCTAGTCTTATACGTATATAAAAATGAATGTTTGTCTATTTGAAGACTAAACAGCAGATTCTACAGCGTCTTTCTGGAAGAAACTAAAGGCTGCATTAAATATTTAAATTTTGATCGGAAGGGAATAAAATGGGGAAAAAAGGCTAAAAAGAGTATAACTAAGATACATATTAGTTAAGATAATAAATTATATAGGGTGGCGAAACACGACGTGTTTCAGCTAATAACCATATTTATCTCATTAATTCAAACCTTGTGTTTGTCTTCCTTTAGAAACTATTTTTGTATTTCTTTAAACAAAATGTTTTAAGTCTTAATGGGTTCAGTTTTGTTTAATAATTCTTGTTATAATCTTAGTGTTTTCATTAAACAAACAAAATAACAAAAATGTGAATTCTAGGGTCAGGTGTATATTAAATTTAATATAAACACCAACACTCTCTCACTTATATATACATATAGTACATACATATGTATGTACAAACAAATGCTTAAATTCATTCACTTGAATAAATGAAATTAGGTCAACAATTAGCAGCATGTTGCAGTAGTATGGCATCGGGTAGTATCTTTTACTCGTCTTTCAATGATTGTTATTGCTGTTGCCTTTGTTGTTGTTGTTGTTGTCTTAATTTAAGCAGAGTTAATACACACAAAAACAAAAACAACAGACAAAAACAACAGACAAAGTGAATAAATGAAAACGAAAAATACCACACGTTAAAATGCCGTTTGTTTTTTTTATTTTTTTTTTTTTTGTTTTACGTATTTTTCTCCAAGAAAATTAACAAAAAAAAAACAAAAAACAAGAAAGAAAGACAAGAGTGTTGTCAAGTTTTAAAAATAAACCATTTTCGGTTTCAAAGATTGTATAGCTGTGTGTGTGTTTCTGTGTTGTGCATGTTGTTGTTTAAAATGCACAAGAAAAGTCAAGACCACGTTTTATTTTGCAACCGGTTTGAGAAGAAAACAAACATGATTATTCATGCATTTCTTGTCTGTGTAATGGTAGAATGGCCATAGCGTTAGCATATGTATGTATAGTATAGCATGGCATGGCATTGCAAAATACTACAATGGTTTTACTTACTCCTTTCCTTAACGGTATTAAACTTTTTTTTTGTATTTTTCTTACAGTAATACCGGCCATACACAACAAAGAAAGCAACTGACTCACTGTATGTTTAGTTGGCTGACTACTATCTTAACGGTTTGCTTGACTGACGCTTATTGTCTGTCTGAGCGAAGTAAAAGAAGAATGAAAAGTGTGAACGAGCCCTTGAGTTTTTACTTTCATTTCTTTGTGCTCCAGTTTGCAAAAAGTTCGTTGCTATTGAAAATATTTCTTTTTTCTTTCTTTCTTTTCTTTTTTGTTTCTTTTTTACTGCTTTTACTGTTGGCCGTTAATTTTTAGCTCCGTTTAGATTGGTTTGATCTTGCTATAGATGTTGGTTGGTTGTTTAAAGACTTTGCTTGGCTGTTAGTGGTGGTGGATCAATGGTTAACGGTAATGAAAAGTAAAAGTTAACAAAAAAGGGGAACTTGAATTATTTTTTTTTATGAATTTTAACAGTTGTTTTGTATCTTTTTTAAGTTTGTAGTTTTCATTGAAATAATTATTGAAAAGTAATGAATAAAACTTTTGGTTTTCTTTTTTAATTAATTTAAAACAAAAAAAGGAAAAACTTTAAATGAAAAACTTTTTTCCATGTAATTTCTGTAAATAATTGCTTGGAATGTTAAGGCATTTAATTAAATATTAAAAAAGGTTTCAATTTGATAAAAATTTGAATTATTTACTCTGATATTTAAATAAATACAAGATTTATGCTGCCTGTGTACATATAACCACTTTTTAGTTGGGTCCATATAACATCTGCTGTAAGTCGAAGGTTTTTGTCACGAATAAAAGTCTTACGCATATAACAACTTAAAGTCTGATGCGATCCTCCTGAAATTAAATTCTACAATACGATCTATCCTAGAACAAGAAACTCTAGTTTTGCAAACAACATTTAATACAGTTTAGGCAATAGTTAAAGCTCTAAATCTAACACATTTGGTTGCAAAATATTTAATAACGGGTGATTTTCTAACCATTCGGGTTTTAAAAGTTAGAAAAAAAAACACAGAAAATTTTTCGATATATAAATGAATGAATGACATATTTACTTCCGGCGATAAATGAATGCCTATCTTTACTTTTTAAAGATTATTTCCGCGACTACGCCTTATTTTGTCATCATCATCATCATCATTCTAACCCTGGTCACTATTGCGGGACGCTGCGACAGATAGAATCTATTGTGCCTCTTCCGGTCTATAGTTTATTCAGTAGATCTGCTGCCTTCTTAATGAACACCATAATGGAGAATATGTCTCCCAATGACACTCTATGTTTCCCGAAACATTTCTATCTAAACCTATCAAAAACCACACATTCAGACAATATATGTTCCGCTGTTTCTGATGCCTGTGAGCATAGTCTACAAACATACACATCTGTGACTGCCATCCTCTTCTTATGTGCGCTCTCAATATAAAATGGCCGGTAAGAAATTCCGTTAGTAGTTTCAAGTGAGGAATGCCATACTTGAGAATCTCAGAGTGACTCCCAAATTGTAAAGTGGCGAAGTCCGTTTTGAGCATTGCAGCATTTAATGCATCTGGCAATTTCCCAATCCTTGATTAAGTTGAATGTGGTAGTAAGTAGTGTTAGTAGTAAGGTTACGGATCAATGTAGGGAAAAAAATGTTGGAATGCTTTTTTCAGTATTTCGGCTGATATATCACCAACGTGTCTCTATACTTCAAGTATCCCCATAATAATAGTCTAATGGTTTTAAGTCGCATTATCATGGCGGTCAATGGACTCAAAGATTAATTGTTCACCCAACATGCCTCTTAATTAGTTCATTTTCTTCAACTGCCTCTGGCTGCTCTTCACAATAAATTCGGCAATTCAGTTGTGTGCCGCTGTAGTATGGTAGGTAAGACACCCGCCGGGCTAGACCATCTGACAATTTGCAACAGCGGTATCACTTCATAACATTGCTAGCGACATTAAACCATTTCAATAAATAAAGTCGGCAGTTCATTAGTTGAGAGAAATTCCTTCTTATTGCTCCACTTGGGATGTCGTAGTAATTATGCATGTACCATATGTATGTATATACGACGTACCCATTGAGCCAAATATAAGCTTCGTCACTGAATATAATTCTTCGATAGAAACACATTTTTTACACAACACGAATTTGTTAACATAATTCAATAATAAGCAAGCGTTGTTCGTTTGTTAGTCTATTAATGGTGAAATGGCAAACCTTGTTGAGCATTTTTGACAAATAGTAAAAAAAATTACCCTTTACTTCAATAGATCAGTTCCGCCCATACAAAGTTAATATTTATTTGCCTATATTTATATATGGTAACAGTAAGAGCCACTAAATTTAGTCCAAATAGATTAATAGTCAAAAAGAGGACGGAACCGGATGTATAGGCATGGTACCTGTTTTTTGTTTTTATCTCAAGCTGAAGCTTAAGCATCCTACTTTATTATCAAAACAAAATGCTCTTGCTTTGCTTATCTTTTCAGAAGCTCATAAAAAGACTTGTCATGGTAGTCTTCTTTTCATGCAGGCATACGTCTCTCGGCAATTTTGGATTATTGCTGCACATGACTCTACCAAAAATTTGCAACGGGAGGGCGCAGTGCCAGCAGTTCGCTAAAGTTTCGTGATTTGGTCTGAATGACTTCTTAGTCAATACAAATCGTTGGTCAAAAAGTGAGCAAAATAGGATAGGACTAGTGGGCATGGTACCTCCCAGACAAACTAAATATTAATTTTTGTAAATCTTGAGAACGGTTAAAGCGTAAGTTTGTGAATTTTGTTTGACTGACTTCGTAGTCAATACAAATCATTAAACAAAAAATGGGCGTGGCACCTTCCATTCATTCTAAATATGGAATTTTTTATGTGGAGAATAACAATTAAAGCTTCGCTTCTATCCACATTAGCCAGAAAAGAGAAAAAAATTAGATAAAAGGACAAAGCACACCGGGTAAAGGCTGGGTATATACATACCATACATACATATCAACTCGTATATATGAATATAAAAATAAGTTGTCCTATGCTTGTAATTTTATAACTCGAGCACCACTAAACTGATTTACAAACCAATTTAAGCGTTGGAAAGGTGCACCTTCACTGATGGTTTAGTTAAACTGGGCGGCGCTACGTCCATATAAAATTTGTGTTTATATGTCTATATCTTTAAAACGGTAACAATAAGCAATTCCAAATATGGCCCATTTTTGTTAATTTGTTAACATAATTCAATAATAAGCAAGCGTTGTTCGTTTGTTAGTCTATTAGTGGTGAAATAGCAAACCTTGTTGAGCATTTTTGACAAATAGTAAAAAAATTACCCTTTATTTCAATAGATCAGTTCCTCTCTAGAACTTCGATCTCAGAATCAAAGGAGGCTATTTTAATAATTTTGCTTAAACTTAGAATGCAACACTGCTAACATTTGTCTTCTACTGGACTACTGTCGAATTTTGAATAAGTCACGTTCATAAGTTTACTTCTAAAAGCCGCTGAAAGCAGACAACCTAATTAATTTGAAACAGAAACCTTAAAAGTGGTTTGATAAAGATTATGGGGAAAGTCTACAATATTTATTTAAACTGTGAACTGAGCTCTATTGCTATCGTATCATCTGATCCCTATGATAATATTAAGCGATAATATGTAATGGTTGAAACTGCCTGCTTGTTCACGACATTCGTTAATAACATCACCTTCGAACGTTTGGCAAACATTTCTCTGATAAAACATTCGAAAACAACTATTGGAAAAGAAAGGAGAAATAACTCATAGAGTTCACCTGTCGCTCAGTTTGTGGTAGCACATCTTTCGATCTCGAAACAGCGAAACTTTGGCAATATCTAAAGCGAATATCTTTAACGACATCACTATATAATCACTAATAATATTTTTAATAATGTGTGCCGCTGTGGTACACACAGGCCAGACCATCTGAAAAAAAAAGTTTTTTAACAGCGGTATCACCTCATAACAGTAGCTAATAACTGGTTATGAGTATTATTACTACTACTGAAAACTTATCTAATGCACTACTGAAAACTTATCTAATGTCTAAAAATAAAATCGCGTGTAGCTCATTGATTGCGAGAAGTCCCCGTGCCTCTTCCTGGAATGTTATGGGAATTAATATAATATATTTAAATATATTTCATTATGCTATCGCTAGATATTCGTTTTTAATAGTTTGGCAATATTTCAAGAACAAAGCCTTTGCTATTCTTTGGTTTTAAAGTTACTTTTGCTTTTGAATTTTTTTCCTATGTCTCTCCGTGCTTAAAACTTGAGAAATTGTTTGCTAGTTTTTGTTAAGTTTTTGTAAGTTTATTCGACAAAAACAGAAGTTTTGGCGAGAAGTTAGCGAAGAAAATTTTTTTATTGGGTCATACAAAATTAATTTCGACTCTTCTTCGTTAATAGTTCACTACTGCTGTTTTTTTTTTTTTTTTTGTAACTTACGATTGCTTAGCAAATATTACTGTAACGAAAAATTCTTCGCCAATAGCGAACCATTGCTTATTCCAAATCTCAGACCATGAGGGTGTAGAAATATGAATCATGAGTCTAAATTATCATATTTCGCATGAATATTTTAATATAAAAACGCTATATCCGCACAGTTGGCCATAAGGAACGTTTGACGATGTTCAAGCATAAAGCAAAGAATGTTTTTTTTTTTTGAATTGTTGGATCCAGTACAATAGAGATCAAAGAACAATTAAAACAGTCAGTTTCTCGGGTGAACTTGCTCTAAAGTAAGCTAATATGTGCCTTTGTTAACTAACTAAGTCATGGTGACAGTTTTCAATCAATCACAACGATAGCATTGAAAATAATCATACGATTGCCGGCAAATAAAATTAAGAGCTTTAGAACAGATTTAATATTGACTTAAAGTAGAAACCAGCGAAGTCGAAACCGTGATGCACACCTAGGCAGTCACTACTTCAACTGCTACACCAAGCAGCATAGTTTTCAAATTTAGCTCCTAGAGCCTATTTATTTGCTGATTCAAATTAACGTTGAAACTATTGCAACTGATCTGTTTGCAAAAGGAAGGGAAACACAAAAAATAAATAAACTCTTAACTTTAGCTCATTATAATCATTACTATTTCCCAAGCATAACAATTAGCATTTAAATGTGAAAATGTCTTGATGTCATCAGTGAAAGTGAAATCAATTTCCAGGAAATATTTACTTATTACAATTATGTGTGTGTGTGTGTGTTTGTGTGTAAATGTGTAATTGTATTTTTTTTGGATCGGATATGTCTTAGATATGTATACAAATACATATATTTTCATTTACGTCTATAAATCTAAATCTAAACTATAAATCAATGCCAATGACAATGACAATATCAAATGACCGCTAAAACAAACAAACACACAAACAAACGGATAAACTAAGCAGCAAAGAGACATTTTATACCACTTTAAAGCAAACCATACCGAATATTGTTGGTTGGCTGAGACATAACAAGACAACTGTTAAAATGCAACAGAAAATAAGAAATAAAAAAAGAAATAAAATTTAAAAAAAAATAGAAGAAAAAAATGAAAATATCTCCCCCATATGTGTGCTACAGTTAGATGATCATCAATCATTGATTTTCACAAACAAACAAAAAACTAAAACTAAAACTAAAACTAAAACTAAAACTAAAACTCAACAAAACGAACAAACGAAAGCAATGTCTTGGCTGTTAGTGACTCTATTTTTTATTTCTTTTAAGTGACAACACAAAAAAAGAGACAAAATTAAAAGCCTTGCCATGATAAAAAGAAGGAAAGAAAAAATAAATAAAAAAAAAAATCTCCCGATTATAATTGGCTTGTTTCATTAAAGAAGAAAACATGTCTAGTTTTCTCTTTGCCACATTGAACACAAGAAAAATAAAAAAAAGGAATCATAAAAAAATATTTTTTATAAATTAAAAAAAGAAAATAAGACAACAAAACAAAACAATAACAATTATTATTGCGTTTTTTATTACGAGCATTTAAAGTTACTGCTATAATGCTGCTTCTTTTTCCATGTTTAAATGCTGTTGTTGCCATACTTAAAAGCGAAGCTCTGCTTTAATTTAAATCGCAAAGCTACTCGTATTGAAAAGAAAATTTTTCTTTTACTTTATAACTTTATGCGACATAAAATCCAAAAAACAACACCAAAAACTAATTAAAAAAAAAAATTATTAAAAACTTTGCTTATATACTCGTATGAAAGTAAGTGTATATGGTACACTTAAAATGGGTGCAATGTATTTAAGAAATTCAAATTGGTTTACTTCGTTTTTTTTTGTAGAAATACTAGATTTACCTATCCGGCATTGCCCGGAAATGTGTATCACAAATAGGTGACAAATACTCTTTTTTCCAAATCCCATACGTTTGCTTTTAGCCATCTGTCTGTCTGACTTCTTCCGCTGATATATTAATTAATATGTACGAATAGCATGTGAAAAGCTTGAAGGCTCTATCTTTTATAGTTCCAAGATATACCGTAAAAACCACGTGTTTCGTAGGCATCAACTATAAACCAAAGCTCTCCTTTTATCCCCTATTAGACCCTAAAAATGCCACTTTTGAAAATGTATTTTTATGCAACACATGACAGTTATCAAAGAAAAAACTTTGCTTTAAGAAAAAGAAAATGTGTGTTATTACTGAAAAAAACTCATTAATTTTTACTATTTTCCCCTGATTTTAAGGTCCCCGAGATAAAATTTTGATATAAAGCGCACTCTTTTGCAGTTTTGTTAGCTGGTTCTCTATACCTATATTCCAAATTTCAACAAAATCTATTTAGTCGCTTGCGAGTGATTGACTCATAAACAAAATTCTCATATGACCAAATTTGATCTCTCCCAGATCCAAATTTGCAAAAATGCATACCCCATAACTCTTTCGATATGTTAATAAATAAAATACTTTGTTTTGAAAAGAATAAATAATGATATTTTAGAAGAAAAGTCACTTATTTTGAACGTTTTCGCCAGGTTTTAAACCCTCCTGATTACAATTTTGAAAAATTTACACTTTACTAGCAAACGGGCATAATATGGTTCGTTTTTCCCCGATTTTAACCTCTCCCAGGTCCATAAAAGGCATAGCCTATAACACTTTTGTTAGCTAGATTTGTCTGTGTTCCAAATTTCAGTAATCGGTAAATCGGTTTAGTCGTTTGTGCGTTATTGAACGACAAACAACACAAAAAAATTGTGTTTACTGGAGGCAAACATACGAAACTTAAAATCAGTTAACATTCATTTTCGTTATTTGCTTATCAGTGCATGAAGGTACAAAAAACTAGAACTCGAGATTTTTGAGGTGTTCGGACGAAAAAAAAAACATATTATTATTGTACTCAATAGCATCTATCGGAAAAATAACACTGCCAATGTATATTTTTATCCAATGTTTGTTTGTTTTAGTAGGAATTGTGAGATTCGATAAATAAAATGAATTTATGTCATCAAGTTTGCAGCTTAAGTCTTTTGTTATACCCTACGTCACAATGTCGGACGACTGGCTTATATTGTGCAAGGCGAATTCAAACCAGGTGACCTTGGCTTGCTACGTAAACAACAGCTGATAAGTGACTATATGTCAAAACGATTTGCCATTACTATTTTTTACAACAAATATATGTGACAAGTACTTAATTTGTTTACTATTTGCTTACTACAGTGTTGTATTATTTTGACACAATGTTAAGGTCTGTTTACAGTGTTGTATTAGTTTTCAAAATGAGACCACCTTGTTAAATTCGCCTTGATATTGTGTTTGCAATGATGCTTGTAATCAATGTTGCCCTATTTTTCTTAGAAAAACTGAAAATTTAGAAAAAAAGAACAATTTTCAAGCGAAAAAACTGCATATCCTCTGTGTACCGAAAAAAAATGAAGCTGAAATCGAGTAAATTTTCAAGGACAAATACGCCAATTATTCTAAACCTTTATTTCGAAAGTAGAAAAGATTTCACAACATATATTCGTGTAACTCAAAAACAGTTTAGTTTAGTAAATAAACTTAAAAACAGAAATTCTGAAATAATTCGGTTAGAAATATACATCTTTTGTTGGTAAAAGAACATTGGAATTACATAGTTACGTATGTGATATTTTATTATATGAAGCTGATATATAGTATCACTCATACGTACGTACTGACGTAGTATGTAATGTGATCGCACTATTTTTTTTTGTCAAAAAAAAAATTATATTTTTATAACGAAAAACGAAAAACGAAACTGTTTTCTGTGAGTATCACACACTGTGTGAATTCTCTCTTTCTTTGTGATTAGTGGTCAAAAGAAGGAATAATTACATTGTCGCATTAAAAAACGTACAGAAAAGCATACCACAGTTATATTAAGCAGGTGGGTTATATTTCTTCCTTCAGAAATTGTATTTAAAATAAAAAAATTTAAAGTAAAAAACTGTAAAATCTGCACAATTTACAGAAAAACGTATTTTTTTAAACAAAAACTTCAAAACTGCTCAAAGCTTAAAAAAACTGCAACGATGCTTGTAACACTAAGGGCATGAGTCCTACTCAAGCAATGCATTGTGTCGGTACTACGAAAATATGTTATGAGTAGGAGGATAGGGAGAGTAGTGTTTATGAATGTTGGATTTGAATTTATATGGCAAGTGAAAAACATTTCTCTAAAATATGTTGTACGACTCACTGGAGAATCAAATATAAACAGATGTATTTTACTGGATGCGAGTACTGACCAATAGAAATATACTCCTTTATTTGGTCAGAACACATTCCGAACAATGAGATACACGTCATGTTATAATATATATTATAATATATAATTTTTAATTAGAATTGATCCATTATTTTAAATACTACTGCCACTCAACCAAAACAATTCCAAAACAAGGTGTTATAACATCATAATAACTCATTGACACAAACGTTGACCAAAAAACAAAATAAAAACTGTGCTTACTTTTATGAAAAATTTGTAAAGGTGGACTTCCACATATATCGTAATCGACGACGAAAACGAAATTCCACACATTTGCATACATATACAGAAATCAACGAAAAACTAACAATTTAGCAAAGGAAGGAAAACAACAGCGATTTACAATAAGTTGATTTGTTAAATTATAATAATACTTTGCATTTTTATAATATTTATGAAGATATACATAAACACACATACCCCTTAATTGACAATTAAGGGATTTTAAGCAATTAAAGCCTTAATTGAGCTCCATTTATCATACAATAGCAGGATTAATAAATTGATCAATTAGTAATTAATTGCATTATTAACTGAATCAAATTTACAATGCAACCCTGTGTAAAGTATGTAAAATGAGGAGTGTCAACTCTGTAGGCAGTGTCTTCAGTGAGAACTGATAACTATCCACAGTATGCAAAATCCGTATTCATACAAATTTTCAACTAAAATTTTTTTAAATCATTCATTTTTAATAAAATAAATATTAATTAATATTTTTACACAGTTTTAAATAAAGAGATTTTACAGCTTAAAACAAATAAAAAACGACGAAAAATAATAAAAATAAATTTTTGGGGTTGTATGAATGTGGATTTCTCACACTGTACAATGTCATATGAAATATATACATTATCAAAATAAAAAAGTAAACAAAAACTTTATGTATTGAATTTGAGTTTTTTTCTTCATATTTTACACTATTTTTAAAGTCAAAGTTTTATTTTATTATTTTGTTTAAAATTCATAAATTAAAGTTTTCACGAATAAAATCTGTCTTAGCATTTTCAGCTGTCAAATGCTGATTAAGTCAACTTAATTGTACTATATTTGAACAGCAAATTCTATAGTTCAATTTAAAAATTATTTGACTGAATTAAAATTTATGTTTGAACATGGTACGAGTATTATGTTTTTTATGTTTCGACAAGTGATTTCATTGTATTTTATCTAAACACATGGTTCGATCTTCTAGCATGGACCAATTCAGTAGTAATTGTTTTTGAGAAAGATTTTTTTTAAATATTTTTTTGTTCTAGTAGATGGTTTTGCTGTAAAATCATAAACGTACATTTTACAGCTACAACATATTGTGTGATGGTACGAATGATAGAGTACAACCGATTTTTATCAAAAAACAAAAATCGATAATCATTGCGTTTATAACATTTTGGCGACTATGGCTCGATATGCTTTATCACCAAGTATTACATTTGGCAACGCAATTTCAGTATAATCTCGAGCGAGCCTTTGGTGATGGAATATTAAATTACTCACCGTGGATTCTTTGGCTAATTGCGCTTTTCAATTAAAAGCCTGCATCGCCTTTTCGGCCATATGAGCCAAAGTCTACCACTGTAAACTTGTAATTTGCATCGAGCATTGCTAAGAGTACAATTCAATGTAAGTCTTTGTACGATTAGTTGAAAAAGGCAGAGCCAGCCTTGAGGGAACATTTAATTCGTACATGTTTGCCATCAATTGCCCCACAGCAGTTCGCATAGTTTCGTTTGGCTGAAAATTTAGCAATGTTTTGTGTCAATGGTTCTATTGTTGGTTCTGGTATCTTTTTGGTTCTTCTTTGTTTGGTGCCCAATATTGAAATGAAATTTAAAAACAATATAACACAATCATTTCGATTTAGTTCCTCCGAACTAAAACGAAAACGCTGTAGAAACGAGTCGGTGCCGATCAACGTCGTTTTTCCTCGCCTCTGTTTATTTGCGTCCCCATTCAACCACATACTGGCTTCATCGGAGAACAAAATTTTGAACCATTATTTTGATTAAAAATTTTAACAATTTGCAAGCGTTGCGTTAGCTCAGTTTATCCACAATGAAATGTCAAACCAAACTAAACAAACAGCAACTGTCAACTGTTAGATCGGTATATTAACAAACAATTTAAACTCGATACTGATAATCAAGTTCTTTTCTTAAGTCTTTTGATTTTCTTAGCATAAATTTGTTTGTATGTAAACAAAACATCAAAATTGTATTTAAAACTATTAAATAGTTTCCAAAAAGACCTAAGAGAATTATATTAAAAAATGCAACAAATAAATATTCTTGTATCAGTTTCCCATTAGCCTATCATCCCAATAATTCCTGCTCATTAGTGACAATAATTTATTAAACAAAAATTCAATCTAATTTTCAATATAAATATGTTATTTACCACTTTTGCATGCACCATGCCAACAGTAACTAAACCAACAGGTTGACTAACTGACTGACCATATCTAGTTGCCACTTTGAAAATGTTGTTGAATTTTAAAAGTAGAGCAAAAACTATATTCATTTCTTGTTGTTTCGTTTTTTTTCTGAAAAGCATATAATTGTTAAGCTTGCTAAACTGGCGACACAGCCAGCAAAGAAGCAAGCAAGTTTTAAGCAGTAGTGAAAAGAAAATAATTTGGACTATCGGTCTGTGTTAAATTCAAAAATTTTCTTCATTTTGTATTAATGATGGCGCCTGCAATTGTTAGTTGTTTAGATCAGTTGGTGTTGGAAATGAAAGAAATATTTGCAAATAATTTTTTAACGGAATTGTAAGACCAATAAAAATGGTAACTTATTACAAGTAGTGTAGTGGAATAGGTTTAAGTGAACAATTTTTGGTATCTATTTACTCGTTATAACGATTAGCAAAGAAATGAAATTATAACGTATCGCATCACAAGGCATCACACTTTCGTTCGCACGATTTGATGATGATGGTGTTCATCTTCAAAAAAAGCAAAAAAAAAGTAACAGCAAAAGAGCAGCATTAGTTGCAGTAACAGTAGCAGCAGTAACATGGGCAGAAACGTCATTATCAACGATTTCACCGATTCGTTCAAGTGTGAACAAATGGAAACAACACACAAGAAGAATGATGAATAAAAAACAATATAATTTTTTTTTTTTTTTTTATTGTAAGAAAGAAAGAAAGACTAGGTTTTTAACAAAAACCCGACAACTATCATTATCATCATTAACAGCATAATGAAGTTTATACGATGATCATTAGCGTTTTGAACAAAATACTCTTTTTTCTTTCTTTTTTTTTTTGTTTGTTAAACAAATGCATCATCACTTTCGAAAAATATTCGCTGGAAATTTAGCACCACCAGTCTCATATTTATTTACGAATGGGTATGTAGTTTGTGACAGAGTTTGCCTGTATGAATGCGAGAGTTTTAAAATTGTCGAGTAAAGTGTAGACATAAAATATAAAAAAAATAAAATAAAACATTTGGACTTTTTTTCACTTAAGTTGTTTTTTGGTTCGATTTGTTTTTTCTTATTTTTTTTTCTTTTTTTTTATAAAAAAAAAATTCAAACAATTTCAACAGATTCGTTTAGTTTCTTACCTGTGTCTGGTTTTTATTCCGTTTTTAGCTTATTTTTTGGAAAGTATAATTAATCCGTTAAAGATTTGTTTTGAATTTAAATAAAATCCGTTACGTTAATGGCACGTTTCAATTTGCTGTTGTTGTTTATAATTTTTCTCTTAATTTTTAAATAATTTATTATTTTTTTTTTATATATAAAAGTTGGCTATTTTTTACTAATTATTTTTTAAATATTACAAACGCTGTTTTGTTTTTATTTCATAAATTTGTTTTAACTTTAAAATAATTTTTTATTTTTATTTTTAAAAACAATTTATTTTTTGCTTGATTTATTTTAAAAAAATTTTAACACTTCACTCTTTTGTTACGGTATTTCTTTATTTGATTTTTAACAAAAAATTACCGTTAGCATTTACTTAGAAAAATTAATAACAATTAATTTTATTTTGCATTTAAGATCCGCTTTGAAACAGGATTTCTTACTATTTGCGTTAAAATTAATTGTCAGTTTCAATTTTTTTTGTTAAAGTCTATGCGCTAAAAGCAGCACCTCTCTTCGGACGAACAGTTAAATTGGAAATGCGGCTTTGCCGTTTTAATATCATGATTTTTATATCGCGTGAAAGTTGTGACCTCTTTCTCTGCTCAACTTTATTCAAAAAAAAAACTTACAACTTTCAGTTGCTACTCTTTGTCTAAGTATGTACTCTTGCTTTGTTTCTCTTTCCCTCTCTCTGGTGTTGTAATAAAGATTTTTGAAGTAAAGTAAACTTTATAAAGTTAAGCAGCCAGATTGTTTAAAAATGTAATTCCAATTTGTAGACTTCAGCAACATAAGTAGTGGAGTATGGTTGGTTAGCTTACTTGGCCACCCATAGCCACTACGGGTGTCAAGCAATGTCCTCGGATACCGCTTCAAGAACTGCCATAAACACTCGAAGCCACACGATGTGGGGAACATGTCACATCCTCTCCTTCAAGTTGAGATATCTGAGCGTATCGAGGAGATAGCGTATAGGAACCACTCGCCGAAGGTCTTCCGGTGACAATTCATATGGGCCGAACTTCGCTGCACCTATGAGAGGCGTTGTTGTATCGTAAGCTGGGGACATGGTTTCCAATCGGCCAGAGCTTGGTAATCATAGCCTTCTACTACGGCCAATGAGCGATCGAGTGCGCCTTACATTATGTTCTAGCCAAGTCAGCTTCTTTATCTTTCAGGATCCTTCAGCCTTCCCATTTAAGTAGAAGTCAATCATAGGCCTCTTCAATGAGCCTATAAGCAAAGATACCGAGGACGAGGCTTGCCCATTCATTCCCATAGAAGTTATGATGATCCGGAATCCAAAACCAGTCCGTCTCAGAAGAGAGACTGAGTTTGTTCACTGAGTCCCTACACTCTCTCACCAGCAGAGACGTGGTAGTGAGGGATCTAAGGGAAAATATGGCTGCCCGGCTGTCTACGAAAAAACAGACGCATACTCGCGTACCGGTCAGAGATAATAGTAAGCATGCTTCAATAAAAGAAAGAAAGACTATAGTGGTGTCACAAATGAGTCTCAATACCTCATCTTTGATGATGCCGAAGCAATCAAGTGTATCGTTCCGATACTATTCAGGTATTCTCAACTCAAAATTTCTGTCGAAGTTGAACTCCGTAGTACAGTAATCGGAAGTGGAATGTAGTCCGTCGTGGAGTTTATCCAGAATCCTGGCGTGAATCACAGATGCAACACCACAACACACGCCGATCTTTGCATCTTTCCCAGCCCCGGAAGGCCGGTGCCATCCCCGTCAAAGACCACTACCACCGTGCCATAACTAACTATAGGACTAGTTATGGATCTGTAAATAATGAGTACAAACCTAGGTTTCAGACCACAGCACCAATCTAATATTATGCGACAAGTATAGTTAGTCACAGTGACTTGACTGAATTCGATGCGGCATGTTGCTCCTCTAGGTTTATCTTGAGTCCAGAATTACGCCCAAGTACCTGGATTGATTCGAGAGATGCAATTCTTGTTGACATATTTTGGGAGACCTAAAGGTAAACAGCACCAGTTTGGTTTTGTCTTGATTAATACCCGTTCTCTAGGTATACAAAAATCAATATTTACTTATTCAATTTTGCTCATATTTCACTGATTATTTGTATTGACTACGAAGTAATTTAGACCAAATTCATTGCATAGTAGATGTCACTCCCACTTATCCAATTCCGCCAACTTTTTGATTGTAGATTTATATTGACTAGAAAATTATTTGGACCAAATTTAGAAACTTTCACTATTACCATTCTCTAGATATACAAAAATCAGTATTTATTTCGTATGGGAGGTACCACTCCCACTTATCCAACTCCGCCCACTTTTTGACTAATGATTAGTATTGGCCACAAAGTTATTCGAGCCAATTTTATAAACTCTTACTACTACCGTTTTATAGGTAGAGACATATAAATAAAAATTATATATGGGCGTGACACCGCCCAGTTGAACAAGAATTATCAGTGAAAATACACCTTTCCAACACATGCATTGGTTTGTAAATCGCTGGCTCTCGAGTTATAAAATGACGAACATTGGACAACTTCTTTTTACATTTTATTACAAAGGGGTTCACTCTAACGTCAATAACTCGCCAACCAATGGACCTACAAAAGCCGCATATACTAAAATCGGTTGGCGCATTTCAGAGGTTATTTTTAATTACAAAACAATTACAAATTATGTAGTAGTGTAACAAATCAGGGTTTCTGGTGAGAATCACCTCTACGGCCATCGCACTGACAGACAAGCATGCTGCCTACATCTGTTTTAATATAAATTCCCCTTATGCAGCGATTTCCCTTTTATTTAAAAAACAAAATCCCCTCACACTGGCAACATTAAATATTACTTTGCAGCAACTGAAAAACTAAATTGAGTTGTAAGTTTTCTTAAACATTTTTAATAAAAGCGAACAAAACATATCTCTCTCTTTGTTATTGTAACAAATCGAAACAGTACTTCTCATATTTCTCTTTCTATTTAAGAGAGTTGTCTTTTATCACAAAAGCAACAACTGTGCTAAAAGAAAATATTACCATATAAATGAAAACAAAAAAAGAAGATAAAATAACAACAATATTATAACTGGTACCGAACACAGGTTTCTTCATTGATAGTAAGAGTGAGTTGTTTTTTGTTTTTTGTTTTTCTTTCAATGTTATTTCCATTTTTCTTGAGCTGATCTGCCACAAATGTCAACTATTTAAAGCTCATCCATTCGTTTTAACAAAAGGTACCTGTTTTCAATTGTAAAACCTAACAACAACAGTAAATACAGCATATTCTCGTATAATGATGAACATCATAATGATGAATATGATTTTGTGATGGACTGTTAGTTAGGCTGTTGATGATGATGGTGATAATGGTGTTTAGCTTGTTATTCATGTTTTAGTTCACTAATTTTGTTTGTATTTATTTTGTTATTGTTGTTGTTAAGGAATTTTCTTTTTTTTAATACAAACAACAAGAAAAAAAAAATAAAATTATTTTGTGGATTTTTGTTCAATGAGATTTTCTTCTTTATTAAGCCTTTTTTATGTTGTTTTGTGCCTTCTTTTTTGTGTTAAATTCACGTACATTTTGACGTCAAACACGTACCTTTAGTTGAAATGCGAAGAAATGATTTTTTGTTGTTGCTTTTCCTATTGTAGTTGTGCTTTTTAATAATAAATAAATACATTTTACTTAATTGCTGATTTGATGTGTCAAGGTAACTCGTGATGTGCGTAATTTTTACTTTTTTTTTTGTTTCTTTTTACCTTTTTTTTTACTTAATTTATGTCAAGCCAACATTTATTTTCAATTAGTCATCAATTATAAGGTTTTTTTTTAAATAAACAATTTAATGTTGTAATTGAGTCTTGTCAGCATTAATTTCTAATAAAAACAAAAGACTAAGAAAACGAACATGATTTAAATTTTTGGTTATTTTTAAACACAAGGCTGCTTGCTGTTGGCTGTGTCATAAGCAATTTTGGGAATATAAAGATTTTTTTTTTTTTTTTTGTAAGAAAACTATTTCAACATTTTTCTAAGATTTTTGAATTAGTGTAAGCTAACAAATAGTTAACGTTAGTGATTAATAGAGTCTTATGTAATATAAATTTTCGGATTGGCTGCATAAATGTTTTTTTTTTATAATTTTTTTAAGAGTTTCAAATTTAAATTATTTTTATGGGTAAGTAATATTAGCGAAGTAATAATTATGTTAGAAGACTGTAATTACGCTTAAGTTTTTCCCGAGGATGCTTAAATAATTAAAACAAATGTGAGTTCAATGAAAGGATAATCTAGTTCAATACAGATTAAAACATATGTGCCAAAGCGGTTAAAGTAAAATCAAAACTGTTTAATTTTCCTGTTTACATAAAGACGTTTAAAGAGATTGGTTGGTTGGCTCAAGTGGCCGCTCGTCAAGAGCGTCAAACAGCGTTCTGAGACACCGTTTTGTTATCAAGTGTTTCTCATATCCTGTCAGTCAGATTGAGGTATCTGAGAATGTTATCCAGTTCGATGCACACCATTCATAAACATCGATGTTAACATCGTTATTTTATTGGCCGACATTATCACTATGATGTTTTCACCAATGAATCGTCGTCACAACATAAACAATCATAAATGAAGAATTGCATTCGTGAATCCTAGTAACAATGACACAAACAAATTGAGTTATGTATGACAACGTCATTGAATGTTACCATTATTACCTTGATATGTAACGACAATGTCTGCTATGAGCCAACTAAATGTTTAACGATGCAGAATTTTGTCTGCTACTCCGTTAACGAATAAAGCACTAATGATTCTCGAAGTTATTGTCTGTTAGGACTCACTAATGCACAGACACCTGTATGGTGTTTCAGTGACAATTCACCATTGTCAGCGTTTGTCACCATGATTTACTATAACATTCGCCACCGTGTAGTTGTTATTTACGGGGTTAAAATTTTTTGGCCTATTACTGCTACTGATTACATACATATTTAGTTATTAAATGATAGACAAATAAAACATCGAGAAAACATCGATATATCGGTTTTATTATTGATTTTTTTCATCCTCAATATTTTTAGCTAAGATGTTGCATCCCTATTTACCAGGTTATTTTTTAAACCCAACCCACCGGGTCTTATTGGGTTTTTTTGGGTTTTTTCGCTGATATTTTTTGTTCGTTTGTACAATTATGTTATTTTAGTATTTGTAATGCAAATTTGCACTCTTAGTGGGGCAAATGCGGCTTGTGTGTTTCCAAAACTCAGTGATCGGAGCAGACTACAATTTATTCGTTTGAACCGTGCATTATGAGAAAAACGGCCTTGATTAAGTTATGGCATGATTAAGTTATTCTTTTACATTGCAAAAGTTGCCAAAGGAAAGTTTTTTTCCATTACTCCTCTTTGGAGCATATGGCTTCCACAAAGCATCTCCATATTATGTCAAACAATAGCTAGAAACGATTAATTGACACTCCCGCCGGGGTTTCCAAACATTGCTCCTTTTGATTTTGGCTTTTGTCTGTTTCGACGGATACAATTTCTTTTGTCATGCCATCGAATCACTTCTTTTGAAAAAAAAAATAAGATAAAATCAGATTCAAAGTGTGCCACCTCAAAAGAGAAGTTTTTCTGAGACGGGATTCAAACAGAAGTGGAGAAAATATGTAAGTAGTGATTTGAAAAGTTCTTATCTTATTAAATTTTTTAATTTATTTTCGTTTTTGAGCTAAAAAAAATTGACCGAATTAAATTGTACTCCCCATAAGTTAATTTTTAATTAGGGCAATCACAGGAAGTGTTCGACTGTCCCTTCCCCTTCCGCATCACCATAGCTATGAGAGTGATCGCTATTTTGTATCCCCATTCGGCAGGCATGATCTCCAATTGACCAGTGCCCGGGTAGTACAGCCACTAGGCAAAATCCACTCAAGGCAAACCCGTCACTAGCCAGTTCATTCATCCGCTCATTTGCATCAAATTCTTGATGTCCCGGGATCTAAAAAAGGGTTGTCGAAATCTCAAGGCTCAGGGCATTTAGTTTACTCTTGCATTCAACCACCAGCCAAGAAATAGTTGTGTGAAATTCGGCGACAAGGGGAGCCACCTGTTTCTTCACGCCGATTCATATGCGCCATAAGACGCCATAAAAAGATAATAGTAAACAGACTCTCAGGGCTTGGAGGAAGGCTATAGTAGTAGTGATTCAATTCACACTAAACTCAGAAAACCCCAGTGCCAAACCACCACCGTCCATCCTGGATCCGTCCGTATAGACCCTGATGTCGAAACCATGTAGGGGTCCCGTTGGCTCCATTACGAGCTGGAAGGGATTCTTACTTCGAATCGCTTGTCGAAGTCAGGTTCGAAAGTGGGTGTCGAGCATGACCGTATACTCTAGCGCCTTTCATATTCCCGAAGATGATAGTCCAACTGTGCCATAAGCCGGAACAGAAGTTTAAGCAGTGTTTGCCAACCAATAAGTTTATGGCCACAGTTATTTAGAATTGTGCACGATATCATTTACATTGGTTATATATGTACGTATGTAGAAAATAGTAAGATAACGCGGTGCTACAAAACAGAAGGAAGTTGCAAAAATCTTCAATAACGGGCTTAAAACCGGTTTTTCGTACCTTTATGCACTTATAAGCTGGTAGCTTAGCTAAATTTTAACCTGTTTTAAAACACAACGCATATTGTGTGAGTGATGGGTTTTTGATAGGTAGGGATGGAAATGCTTAGGGTCACATTGGGTCTATTGAGAAATATATCCACCATTATGGTTTCAGATCTGTTGTTATTCATTAGAAAGGCAGCAGATCTGCTAAATAAACTGTATACCGGAAGGGGCACAATATATTCCAAGGGTTGCAGTCTCCTACAAGAGTGCCTGGTGAGGATTGATAATGATAATGTTTGCTTGTCGGTTAATCACGCGTAAAAGACTAAACCAATTTTATTGAAATTTAGAGACCCAGCAAACGGAGGAGTTATTGGATCTAGAAGGTAATAGTGTGTCACTGTGATTCAATCCCACCACACACCATCTGAAAATTTGCAATAGTGATATCACCTTACAATATTAGCGACTGGTTTTGTGTTTTTACGCTGTGAAAATTTCACTAACTAATATATCTGCCGTTCGGAGCCGGCGTTTGTAGGTCCCTTTCAATGAGTCTAGTTGATCATCACTCTCCATAACAAGGGTAGGCAATCTATTGGCTTAAATTTGAACCAGCGGTTATTTCGAATATGGCAATACTTATGTCATTCTATTCTGTCAAAAACTTCAGTAAATTATCTCCACTGAATGGAATGAATCGATTTACGCTTGAGCAACGTTAAGATGTGTTGGAAATTTATCATCATTTAAAATCATCTTTTCGGATGAAGCTCATTTTCTACTTGGTAGGTATGATAATAAGCAAAATTGCCGTATTTTGGGCTCAGAAAACCCAAACGTAGTCTTACAGAAGCTTATGCACCCATTATGAATGACTGTTTGGTGCGGCTTGCAGAGCGAAGGCACCATGATAACCGATTTTTTTGTGCCCGCTCTTCACGGTATTGATATGAACGATATTTGGTTTCAACACGATGGTGTAAATTGCCACAGATCTCATGCCGCAATCGATTTATTGCTTCAACCGTCTGATGGTCGCTTAATTAGCCGAAATGGTGATGTCAGTTGACCGCCAAGAAGCTGCTATTTGACACCGTTTTCTGAGGGGCGCCGTTAAAGACAAGTGTTATGCCGACAAACCAGAGATAATTGAGTATTTGAAGGCGAACATTCGTGATGCCATTGCCGAGATACGGGCCCCTACACTCGAAAAAGTTCTCGAATATTGGACCAATCGAGGCAAGCCACGGTAGCCATATGAATGAAATAATATTTCATTTCTAACCAGAACAATTGTACTTCACAACAAAAAAAATAGTAAATTTGGCATAATTTCAAATCGTTTTTGTTTTTATCGTTTTTCATTTTTAAATTTAAATTTTTAAATGGCCTACTCTATATAAAAAATTAATATTTATTTATAGAAAATGAGAAAAAGTTATTGTTGCTCCAGTGCAATCTATAATGGTTTTCACGTTCCTTGTGTGACATTCAAGGTTGTTGTCATATACGTATATAAAAATAAGTCGTTATATCGTTAAAATACTTAAACGATGAGCATATTTGCAATAAAAAATATAAAAACGTATAAAAATTATATATATTTAAATTAACAGATTATTCCTGTTAAAATAACCGGCTTATTCGATATTTCAAAAATGGACATTAAAAAAACCAAAAAAAAAGGCTAAAACTGGTCGAATAATAACCATTTGATCTCCCTACAACTAACCTATTTGGACCAAATTTTGAGACTATTCCTGTTACTGTTTATAAGACATACACAAATAAATATTTTAATGGGCGTGGCACCAGCTGTTTTAAAAAAGGGGAATCAGTGAAAGTAGTCCTTTCGAACGCATGTATTGATTTTTAAATCGGTTGAGTGGTTCTCGAGTTACTAAATGACGAACATATGTATGAATTTATCTAAGGAATGCTTTTCAAAATTTCGATATTTCAATGAAATCTTTTGATTGTTTTAGTTAAAAAACAGTAAATTGTCTTTAACATTCGCTCCCAACTATTACAGAATATTGCATAAATCGTTTATGGTGGCCTTAAAGCATTTAACGTTTGTTGCTTAAGTCTTTTGTATTTTCTTGTTTTGTTTTATTTACGCGTAACTTATGCATATAAGAAGAATTTTAACAACACAATTCATCACCATTTATTCCACCTGCTTGATTTTTGCAACTTAAAACAGTCAGGAAAACAAAATTGAAACAATTAACAGTTTGCTAAAAAAAAAAATTTTTTAAAAATCGAAAAAAATTAAAAGCGAAAGCGAATACGGTTTATTCATTATTATTTAAGTTTTGAATTAAAGTTTTATGGTTTTTTTGTTGCCATCATCAAGAGTTAACAGGCAAACATTAACATTAACACTATGCCCTTATTTAATTTATTTAAATTACTATTACTTTGTTGTTTCTAGTATTGTTGTTGTTGAGTTGAAAACTCAAAACAATTCATATAATTTATTGACACCAATTATACATTGTTGTTGTTGTTTATATATATTATTGTAATTATTATTAATATTTTTATTGTTATAGCTGCAGTTGTTGGTGATAATGATGACTCGCTATATAATACAGACATATGTATGTAGATATGTATGCATGTATATTGTATTGGTTGCTTGGTTGAATGTTTTTTTTCTTTTCTTCTTTCTTTTTAAATGTTAATACTTCAGTTTCGTTGTAATGACTGTTATTTTTCGTTTCTTTTTTCATTCATTTTTCTTTATTACACAATATTTCAGTCATATATGTATTATTGTACGTGTTGATAAACAAATTTTGTTGTGTGTTGTGTGATGTGTGATGTTGTGAGCTATCGAGTTAAGCTTGGCTTAAACAATTTTGTAGACTAATGTTAATACGATTATACATACAAGCAGTCTTATATGTATGTATGTATGTATATAACATATATCTTTTATATTGTATTATGTTGACTATAAACCGTTAAAATTACGTTATCACTTTTGGTTTCTATTTTGGTTAAAAAATAAATTTAATATTTTTTTTTTGACAGTCTTACCATTTTATGATGTAATTTTTCTTTTGGTAAAAAGCCAAGAAACTATTAAAGTTATAAAATAAAAGAAAAATAGTAACGCTGGTGACGCAGTTGACTGCTTGTGAGTAATTCCATCATTATCATCACCATCGCCATCACCATCATGCAATCACAACCATAAGGAAATCAAATGTGACTAAAATTTGTTTTCATTAAAGTAGACAGACCCTTAACAAAAAAATGAAACTTTACAATTTTATATGGTTAAAACTTTTGTAATTGTTTAACACTTTTTTCGAGAGCTTTTTTGGTAATTGAAAGTCTAAACAAACGGTATTTAAAACTTAAAATCAGAGCAAAATAATTTTGCATGGTACCTGCAGTACCGGATGTTTAGACAGTTTTATGTTTTAATCTTTGTATTTGACAAGACATTTTGACTATGGTTAATGACTAATTAAACATCTTTATAGTTTTCGTTAATTACGCAATTAAAATGTCTTAATTATTTAGTGTAAAAAAAGATAATGGATTAAAATTATTAATGTTACGATTTAGTAAAGAAAATATTTTGACAGTGTTTTTCATACCCAAGGTTAGTGGCAAATCCAGTCAATTGCCAAATCTTTAGACCAATAACCCTGAGTTAAGTTTTTGCTAATGGATAGACGACTGGGTAGTTATATTAGAAAAATCTATCATGTGATGAAACGATGAAGACATCGTTTACATGAAAAAGCTCTGAATGCTGGGTATGTGCGCTTCCGCCGATATTCATGGCACCTTTGACTATACTTTCCACAATGTCATAACGACGACTCTTGATAGGAAAAACGTTTGTAATATCTAAAGAAACTGTACGAAGGAGATGATGACATCCAGAGTTATTAAGTTGGATGTGTGTGCTTCATCAAGGACCATCAGAGCCATTGGGAGCTGTCTATAAGCCGACATTTGATCTCTGTGGACACTGGTCACTGATGAACTGTTAGAAGATCTTAACAGCTTGGGGTACCTTACTTTTGGCTACGCCGATGATCTGGTCATCTCGGTGCTCGAATGGGAAGACTTTAGGTAGTTATAACGGATAGCCAAATATGAGTCCAGCTTACTCAGATCCATTACTGACCCCACTGTGATGCCCAAAGAAGGTAGTGTCCAAACGGACCTACATACCTGCACACCAGCCCAAAACAAACCAAACAGACGCATGAACAAAGGAAGACAGCCTGCTGAGATTTATATCAGCCAGGACCGATATGGTTTGCCAAGGAAAATAGTGAGCACCAACCACCCAGGGCCAAGTGATAACAGCCACCAGTATTTGTAGCCTATGTCGTGTCAACCCCGTAATAGCTTCCGAGCGATCCCTATTGTATAGGGGCCAGATTTGTCTTGATACAGAGCAGGTAAGTTCATTTTCCCGCCTTTGCTGTGCTCTGTCCAACAAGTATCGCGGAACTAGAAATCTGAAAGAAGAAAGTGGCATCCGAACCAGATGGTTAATCTCCTCATTGAATATCTCGCCATTTTGTTTAGAGATGCCCAACATTCACATACCAGCCGCGATATCGAGTAGGTAACGGACTGCAACGGACGGCAACGCTGACTGTCCGTACAGATCCGGATATCAACAATGAAAACGCTGTAGTACATCAACAAATCCACTGCTCTCTTTATCGGCTCGACCTCCGCCTGTGAAGTTCCGTAGTGGTCTGGAAGTCTAAAAGATACTCTTAGCATATATGTGGAAATAAGGGCACCCGACCTCTTCCGAGGACATCGACTCATCCGTGTACATCCCGACAGATCTGTACCTAATGAACGATTCTAGTGAGATGCTCACAGGGAAGATTCTATCCAGAAAAGCTTTGGTGTACAGTAATCCACCCTACCAGAGATCTTAACCAAATGCCGCAATATGGCTACATGCCATTAACTTTATCACAGACATCTGCTAAGGCATCAGGCATCACCGGAAGCCAGTTTTGTAACACAAACAAGGCTTTCAAAGGTGTTGTGCGCACCTGTAAACATCAGTGCCGCACATCGAGGAATTCTGTCAAAGATTCGGCTATATGTGGATTTCAGCTAAGATCTCCACCACACAAACGCATTATACAAGTATGGACTTAACCAAAGTGCCTTTAATGAATCATTCAAATGGTGCAGGAAGCAGAGTAATCTTTAAACCTTGCGAAAACGGTTAGTGTACTACTCACTAGATTAAGAATCTGTAACTCACTGGACCAACAATAAATGGCTTGACTATTGAATTCTCTGCTAAAATAAAATACCTAAGGATCATTCTCTCACATGGGGAAAACACTTGTTCTATGTTACCAACAAGACAATAAGTGTAAATCATGCCTGTCAGCGCTTTTATGGTGAAACGTGTGGTGTTTCGTAACGATAATAAGACCAATACTGACCTAAGCCGGCTTATGCATGGTGGCATAGAACGGAGCAGGACAGGTACGTATAATTCCTTATTTGTGTTTCTATCACGGTTGCAATGAGAAACTTACTTCCTTACTTTTATCCTGCACATACCTGTATTGTCAATTTCGGTGATGGAGGAGCTATGTAAATGTATTCTTGGACTTCCCTATGTCTCCAGCTTGAAGGCTGGCGACATGGTGGTTACATGAGGATATTGCGCCTAGTTAGGATAAATGATAATATGTCGAAGGGTTTGTTTATGTGTCAGATAGTTAGGCTGCCTTGTGGGCTTTGTCATCCTATGAGGTATGTATGGTCGAGAGGATAGACTTCCCTGCGGAGGGAGCAAACGGATTTCGAGGAGTGTCTCCAGTATGTGGCAGGCAGATCTAGAAAACTATTGCTGCTTCATAAAAGCAAGTTCAGGATACTAACGGGTTTATTTATTTGGCATTGTGGGCACAATGAGTGTTTTTTGGCAAATATTTAAATAAATAATATTTGAATACTTAAACTTAAAATATACACTTGTAAATCCATGCTTTCCTCGCTCAGTTTGCTCGAATCGTGGCTGGAAAAATGGACTCCAAGTAAAGAAATAATTACAAAATATAGAAGAAGTATTTCTAAAAAGTGATAAACATTATCAAGAGTTTTTGTAAAAGAAACTTCTTTCTTTTTATGACTAATATTTTAATGTCTCTGTGAATTGTGTTTTTTATTTCAAGACTAATTTATAATTTAAGTATGCATAATTACTTTTATTTTAGTTTAATGTATTTAATTAGCTGTTAAAAATAGTTTTTTTTTTTTTTAATTGAAATAAATCTTATTTTTGGTGCACAAAAAACTTGACTCTATTTTACTTTAAAATACGCTTTTTTGACCCTTTGCTGTCTCAAATACCCTTTTAATGACACTTTTTTGAAATTTTCAACGGCAACACTGCCGACAACAACCAGATTAAGGCGGCATTGTGTACTATGAGCTGCTAAAACTCTGTCATCGGAGTAGACTGCAATTACTTCGTTTAAGCCATGCATTTAGATAAAGACAGCCGGAATATAAAAACAGACAGATAAAGTTCTCCTTTTGCATGACAACGTTCGGTCTCACGCTGTAAAAGTTGCCAAACAATTGTTAGACGATTGGCTGTTTCGACGCATACAAAATCTTTAGCATGTTACCGAATTACTTCTTTTGAGTATACAGCTACTCACACGTAAAATGGGACACACATAAAATCTGTCAAAACTATGCTTTAGACTACCCAATATAGTAAACGTTTAGTTAAATTTATAAACTTTTTTTCATTATACCTAATTTCTTAAACAAATATGAAGGATATAAGAAAAAAATCAATCAGTTCTGAAAAAAAAACATCAACATTAGACATATTATAATATACCTGCTTAAACCGAAGACCACACTCATAATGAAACACCTTATTTTTCTTATTAATTTCTTGAAACAAATATATTTTTAGTACTTGGAACACTTTCCATTACCTATAATCTCAGCTTGAAGACATCGTGGTGTACTTTCAAACAACATTCTACTAACTTCGGGTTCAATATAGTACCATTCTCCTGCTACGACGTCCTTTAGAGGAAAGAATTTTTTTACCTTCGCTTGGTTACTTTCATTTAAATTTTTGCCCACAAATGTTCGATAACATTTAAGTATGGAGACTGAGTAGGATCCTCATTTACTTTTGGGCGCTTTATAGCAGCTAATTTCGTGCATACAAGACTTAAGGTAGGATCACACGATTGTCGTAATGCACCAATAATTAGTGTTTTTTATATGCCAATTATTGGCTCATACGGCAACTCACAATATTAAATGCAACATTGGTTCGACAATCGTGTGAAAGCTTTATCGGCAATCATGCACTAATGTAAATTCCAAAAATACACCAAAATTTATTGTATTCTTGTGTGGCAATTGAAGAAGACAATAATCACCGATTTTTATTTTTTAATTGATTAAATTTTTCTGAAAAAACACGTGTTTATACTGTATTTATAATTGTCATCCCTTAAAATATGCATTTTTTAAATTATTTATATGTCAATTGCATCACAAACTTCCACCATTTCTTTTTTTTATTATTTTTACTTTTTTTTATCAAGCGGACACCTGGTAATCAAATAGAAAATAAATCATCTTTACTTTTGAGAATTAAATGTATTTGTAATTATATTCCAATTTAAATAAACAAATATTTTAGTGAATTTCTCATATGCACCATCAATGGCCCTTCTTATGAGCCAATCCCTGACCCTCACACTTCTTTTCTTTTTTGTATTTCTTTTTATTTATTTGTTCACCAAATGACCTCAATATATGTAAATAAGGAGGACGCTATTTTCTTTTTTTAAAAGAACGAACGAACCATTTTGAACACAAAAAATTAATTTACCACAACAGCTGATGTACAGAATTGCCGTAAGCTAGAACGATCGTGTGACAGCGTTGGGCAATTATTGTCAATATATCGTTTCGCGCCATTTTGTGACAATAAATTTTGTATAAAATAAGACAACCGTGTGAATACAGAATGTTTAATTGGGACAATTGTATTATTGTGCGCTAAGTTGTCACAATAAAATTTGTATCAGATTGGTATATTTGGGTCAATCGTGTAATCACAGCTTTATGCTTGATGTCACTGTTCTGGTAGAATATAAAGTCGTCTTTGTTTCCAAGGTTTTTGACAGTTTCCTTAACTGTTTCTTTTAGATTATCAATATAATACTTTGTATTCATTATGGCGTCTACTAAATGTATTTTGCCAATCCCAGATGCAGACTTACATCCCTATATCATAAGGGAACAACCACAGTGTTTGACGGTTATTTTAATAGTCTATGTTTTGATTCTTCCTATTGAATATATTCTGTAGGTATAGCGAACTTGTTGATGTTCTTTTAATTCATGACACAAAAATATATCTTTTTGGGCCAAACGAAACAGATATGCTTAATTCAAAGTTCGTGCTGAGCTTCAAGGGAAGTAATGACTAAAGTATATTTTTGAGAGATTTTATGTGTGAGTAGCTGTATATAAAATCGGATTCAAAGTGGATCGCCTCAAAAGACCACAAGTTTTTCTGAAACGAGATTCGATTATTGGCTCAGAAGTGCGGAAATGATGTATGTAAGCAGTGATTTGATAAATTTTTATTTTGATAAATTGTTTACTGCATTATTTTCTTTGAGATAAATTAATGGACCCAATTCATTTGTACTCCAAATACTTAAATTTTAATAACTTTTTTTGTAAATAAACTACGAAAACCCACCCGGGTTTTTTTAAATATAAAACCCTATAAAACCCGGGTAAGTTTAACGGTAACAAACCTGTATGTTTGCACCCGCTTAGAAAAATAAATTATCTGGTATTTAAACAAAACTGTATCGCTGCAGTTTATCTTTTTTTTGTTGCTTTTAATAGTTTACTTTTATGTATTGACTTTTTTATTAATATCTGAAATTCGATTTAACCCAATTGAAAAGTATATTGTTTGTTATACTTTTTCGTATCGATTTCTAAATTTAAAAATTGCCGTGTAAATATAAAAAAAGTTAAGAAATGCAAATATCATGGGACCATAAAAATTTGTCAATATTTACTTCTCTTTTTTGAATATAAAAATATTTATTTAATTATTTTTGCATTTTGTACTTCTTGTTGGGTTTTTAATAAAATTTTTTTTTGTCTGTGTTAGTAAGTCAGTAGTCAATGCATAAACACGTAATTCATTTATTTCAAAAGATTAAGGAATTTTTTAATTTTTTTTTTTTTGCTTTCGCGTTTTATGCTTTGGTCGAATTTTTTTTCTTTAATTCATAAAACAATAACAACAATTTCAATAATAATTTCTTATATTGGCCTGGCATTCAAAAAAAAAAAATAAATAAAAAAATAAAAATTGGAACTTGCTAACGCATAGCAGCGATTCGGTTGTTTTGTTTTGTTTTGTATGTAAAGTCCATACTCTTACAATAAGAGTGAGTAGATTGTATAAACTGGACCATAATAATATCACTTTCACTTGCGTTGTTGTTATTATTATTGTTGATTTCATTGGCTTTTTTTCGATCATGCTAACTGGCTATGGTTGTCTTCAAAAAAATTTATTTCTTCTGTTTTAGTTTCCCATTTATAATTCTAGTAAAATGCAAAAACCACCAAAAATTTTTTTAACAAAACAAATTTAAACTGTTTAATATTTGGTTAAGAGCAGTTTATTATATTCGGTGTAGTGTAAAGGCTCAAACATAATATACTTTTGCTTACTTAAGGTACTGTCAAAAACTCAACGAAAAGTCTATCAAATGCTTAATCAGCTTTTCGGTGTACTTTTTGAATAGTTGTGTTAGTGAGTACATGAAAATTGCTGTCTAAGAGTTG
Source organism: Wohlfahrtia magnifica (assembly GCA_023159175.1). Taxonomy (NCBI): domain Eukaryota; kingdom Metazoa; phylum Arthropoda; class Insecta; order Diptera; family Sarcophagidae; genus Wohlfahrtia; species Wohlfahrtia magnifica. The sequence goes on along the minus strand of JAKWBJ010000187.1, from coordinate 890,680 downwards.
AGTTGAATGTGTTATTAGCATTATCTGCATGAATTTATTTTTCATAAAAAATATAAAAAATTTTTAATTTTCTGTACAAATAAAAATTAATAACAATCTGCATACACCCGCTACGTATGTTCAATCGTCGCTGTTTCAGTGACTAATAAAAGCAAGAGCTATTGTTTCAAGGCCCAATTAGTCTAGAAGTAACGTAGACGGGACGTAAAAGTAACGTGATCAAAACGTCAAGTGTGGTTAGTTGGTGAAATAAAAACCTGTCAGCTGTTTTCAACTGTGTGACTGTAAACAATAAAATGAAAAAGAAACTAAAAAAATTTATTATAAATTAATTCATGTACTTGCACCAACAATATTAATTATTCATCATTATTATTTAATAATTATAATTTAAGACACACACTTTTAAATTTTTCTTTATTTATTTCATTTAAGCGCGAATTCTTTGTTTACACTTTTATGTCAACGCAAATTCTTTGTTTACAATTTTATGTCAGCTGATGTTGTGTGTGAAGTAAAAACGTAGAAAAATTCTGCTGAAAACAGAAACACCACGTCTACTTTACGTTCGTTACAGAAGAACTAACCATTTGTAAGTATTCTTCATTTAGTTATCGTACCAGCTGACACGTACATACAGTGCGAACACGTTTTCTCAAAACGCAAGCAAATGAAAGTGAACGAAACTAGGCGAAAAGTTTGTTAAGTAAATTATAGTTATACACATTTGATTGTGTATATTCGCACAGTCGTTGAAGCTAGCCTACGCATATTATGGTTGGGTCTTACCAAACATACAACATATTTTGTGGAATAGCAGATTAGGTTGTTTTAGTACTTATGATATAATTTTGCTCTCTTGATCGGATCAAGGCAGCGTTGCGTTTGAACTTTGCATTATGAGAAAAACGGCGGGAGTACAAAGACTTACATGATTTAGTTATTCTTTTGTATCACAACGCTCGGCCTCATGTCGCAAAAGTTGCCAAACTATTGTCAAAAACCCGGGTGGGTTTAATTGGGTTACACAATGGGCTGCCAACCCTGGTGAGAATCGAACCCATGAATCCCACTCTGGCAGGCTAGCATACAAACTAGGAAACTAGTGGCCGGAGCACCAATGGTTAAAGTTATTTACTACCATTTAAACATATTTTAATTTATTTGGTAAGTAGCTGATTTTTGTGTGGACTACGTAGTAGATAACTGATCCAGCTCCATTAAAATATCCGGATTTCAGAGTAAACATGGTTCTGTTAAACGTAAATACATAAATCAGCCGTGTTGCATTTCACGTCTGACAAGGGCACAAGAGGGTGGTTTGATGCTTAAATTGACAGTTTTCTACTTTATTTGGCTTAGCATACATTATGAGTTCCATCTTGAGTTGGCCGAATTCTTGTTGAGCTTGATTTATTCGGCTGGAGATATTAGCTTTGATACCACAAATTCTATCCAAAAAATAGGTAAATTTTTTTACTATTTGGTTTTTCAGTAAAAAAGATTCGTGACATGTGGCAATGTGGCAATACTCAGTAAGATTGGCCATTTTACCATGAATCTGGCAAACAAATGGTCGTGTACCACTCAAAACTTACCGCCCTACGTTACTCAAGTAGAACAGTGGTCACGTAACCCATTCGGCCGAAGAAACAATCGACTATTTGCTTCGCTGTAATTTTTCCACGGACAACTTTTGTTGGATTTAGCTCGTCTTGGAATACTTACACGGTCGATTGCTGTTTTGTTTCCGGCTCATACGCATACTATATATCCATGATTGGTCGTCTGTCACGATTTTATACACATCGTTTGAAGCACCACGATGTGTATAAAATCAATCATTTCCTTACACCAATCCACGAGAACCTTTATTTGAGCGATTGATAATTATGGGGTATCCAACGAGAACAAATTTTGTTTACAACTAAGGGTTCAAGCAAAATCGTATGTATTGAAGTGGAACTAATGTGCAAGGATGCCTCTATCTCACAATATGTCAGATGACAATCTTGCATTATCAATTCGCGCACTGCATCGATATTTTGTGGGACAACAACCGATTTTGGACGACCTTCAAGAAATTCTTTGGCGACCAACTACGACCACGAATGATTTCACTATACTAACGATATACTGTGGTTTTTGATGGTGCTTTATCACCGTACAAAGAATTGAGTTCATCGACACATTCTTGTTGACATAGTCCAACTCGAAAGTTGTGAAAAATAATTCAACGAAAAGCTTTTCTTGAAATTTCAAAATTTTTTCTTTCTTAAATCACTGTAAACAAAACAAATAGCACTCGTACAAAAAAATTTCAAACTTTATTATGGTGTTGCCAGATTTTAGATATTCACATTAGCGTTGCCAGTTTCCGAAATATAAATAGTAACCCTCGTATAACACCAATTTCGACACTTAGTTGTGTGGCCACCATATACGAAAAATATAGCGCAGTGATCTATTAACAAAGGCTTGCAGTTTTTTGTTTGTTTCGAAAGACGTGAGAGAGCTTTGCTTCTGAAAAGATGTATTTTCGTTTTGGCGCTGATTTTGATCTATCAACAAAAGCGGCTTTAGGTTTTTTAGTTCTGTGAGGTATATCAGACGGGCGCCCTCATCAACTGTATTTTGGCTAACCAGGTAGGTGAAATCTGTGACTGATTAGATGTTCTGGCCATGAGGCGTTGATTTTAAGGTCATATTTTCATGCTAATATATCAATGTCGTTTATCGTACTCTGAACGTCGGATTGACGTTTAGATATTAAAATTACGTCGTCAACATATGGAAGTTCATTTATATGTTCAATGCGCAGTTGGTGCCACAATAGTCCACGATAAGGGTTGCCATCAATCGCGTTTCATATGGCTGAGTAATTTCAGGTCTATGAGTGCGACTTTTACTGGGTGTTAACTTGATTTTTACATGATTTATCTTTTCCTAATCTTAGAGAAAGGGATAACAGAAGTACAATTATTCCGGTTAAAAATGAAATATTATTTCATTAATATGGCTGCCGCGGCTGTCCTCACAATACCCCATTCGATTGGACCAATTTTTGAGAACTTTTTCGAGTGTATGGGGGCGTATCTCGGCAATGATATCACGAATGTTGGCCTTCAAATAGGGACCCAATTCAATTGTCTCTGGTTTGTAGGCACAACACTTGCTATTAACAGCGCCCCACAAAAAATAGTCCAACGGTGACAAATCGCAGCTTCTTGGCGGCCAACTGACATCACCATTTCGGCTAATTAAACGGTCATCAAATGTTTTGTGCAATAAATCGATTGCGGCATGAGATGTGTGGCAAGTGGCACCATCCTGTTGAAACCAAACATCGTTCACCTCAACACCATGAAGAGCGGGCACAAAAAAAATCGGTTAATCTCCATTGACCATAATGGTTGAGGCGTCCTCATTTTCAAAGCAATATGAGCCAATGCTGCCTTCGCTCCACAGGCCGCAACAAACAGTCACTCGTAATAGGTGAATTGGCTTCTGTAAGACCACGTTTGAGTTTTCTAAGCCACAAATACTGCAATTTTGCTTATTAACGTACCCACCAAGATGAAAAAGAGCTTCATCCGAAAAAATGATTTTAAATGATGATAAATTTCCAAGAAATCCCAACGTTGCTCAATCGTAAATCGATTCATTTCGTTCAGTGGAGATAATATACTAAATTTTGTGACAGAATAGAATAGCGTAAGTATTGCCAGATTCGAAATAACCGCTGGCTCAAATTTAATCTTTTAAATTGCCCTCTCTATACAAATAATTCTCGGTGCAATAGAAATATTCCACACTTTATGATCCCCGTCCTAAATATTTATAAATTATTTCTTATTAATTTTATCTTCTATAATTATTAAAAACGTTTTGATTCGTATAATAAATGGGTATAAAATAATGTACCGCACTGCTCCCAGTACGAAGTACTGGCAGACGAACATATTCACTAACTGTTTCTTTGTAGTGTTACTGTGTTTACCATTAATATTAACGAAAATAAAAAACAGGGTGTTTGGCTTGCTGTATATTCGCTTGAGGTATAAATACATATTATTGATACGGATTAATATTTGCATTTCACAAAATATTGAAATATTTGTTTGCTTGTTTTTTCTTAATCTTCGTATATGGTAATAGTTATTCGTTTTTAGATGAAGAAGATGATGATGTTAATGATAAATGATTTTGCTTGACTTTTACTTTCTTTTGATCTCATATTGTTTCATCTGCCCGTTTAGCATGTGTAGGTCATGATTAGGTAGATTATTACCTAATCATTATGATCGAAAGAAAATAAAAAAGAAATGAAAAAATTTCTTCAAATGGGAATATCAAAATGTATTTTAAATACTAATTCATACAAGAAATATTTATACATACAGATCTATAATATAGGCTTGTATTTATAAGTACAAATTAAGCAAATTTTTACATATTTAATGATCTGCTAATTCACTTAAGATTTTAAAAGTTTAAATACTTTTGGGAAAACAAAACAAACTTTTTAAATATAGTCATGGTTTCCATACTTACATACTTTTTTGTGGAAATTTTGAAGGCATTCGTATTATAATGATTTCGAAATTATATAAGAATATATTTGAGAGAAAAGCAAATTTGTGTCAATGCCATTGACGAATTTAATTCATGACATCAAGGTTTTGGTATTTAAAGACAACTTTAAATATGGAAGTTTGTATTTTTGGCAATTTAGATAATTTTGTAATCACCCACATCATGAAAGCAAAAGTTAAATAAAATTGTTTAATTAATCAATTTCCATTAAAAATTGTATTCTGGTAAGGTGTGAAATTGTCCCCTTAATTGTATGCCCACATTTAAAACGAATTAAGTTTTACAGTTTTCTGGTAATTTTAATATAATTTCAGAAATAAAGTCATGGTACTTGGAGTACTTATTTAAATATTCAAATTCAACAGTATTAATAACAGTACTTGAAGTTAAATATTATATTCGACGTGGGTGGCTATATATGATTCGAATAAAACAAATCAGAGAACATTTTTTGTTGTTGTTATTTTCAAGTTTAAATAATTTTAAGTACTTATCCATGACCGTCACTACATTTTGCTTGTACTTGAGTTCATATTTAAAGCATTGTTTCCGTCGCCCAATTCATAGATTTTTACTATAATTCCATCGTGTTAACAGAACAATAATTTCCTGTTTGACGATCGAGATCGTTCATCATTCAAATTATTACCGAATCTCTATACAAAATCTATAAAAACCATTCACCAATAATCGTTGTATTCTCTTTAAAGTAATCGATGTAAATAATACCACATGTATACCAAAAGACTATGGCCTAGACCTTGTTGGCCGGTAAATTCAACGTTTTTGGTATTACTATGCTGATTGTTATTATTGCCTTTGGTATGTTGCGATGAATCAGTGTTTCATGCACAGTAATGTGTTTATACCCGCCCAACGTCACGTAGCTCAGCATTGCGGTTCTGATCAGATCAAAAGCTTTCGATCTGTTTTTGATATAAACATACTACTACACGCATATACAACCAGGGTTGGCAACCCACTGGGTCACTCAATTAAAACAAGCCGGGTTTTAAAAAAAAACCTATAGCAGCTTATTTATAACAAAAATAAATAAACAAAAAATTTACGTATTGGGGGTACAAATGAATTCGGTTCTTTTTTTAGCTCAAAAAAGATAATGAATTAACAAATTTTTCAAAATAAAAATGTATGAAATCACACTTTCCCACCTCTGAGCCAATTTCCGAATCTCATTTCAGTAAAACTTCTCGTCTTTTGAGGCGATCAAACATTGAAGCCGATTTTATACATATTTCTCGAAATGAAGTGATTCGGTAACATTGTAAAAGATATTATATACGTCGAAACAGACAATAGACAGAGGGACGGTAGATGCGGCTTTTGATCGTTTATGACAATAGTTTGGCAACTTTTGAAACATGAGGACGAGCGTTGTCATGCAAGAGAACAATTTAATCATGTCTGTCTTTGTACTCCCGCCGATTTTCTCATAAACCACGGTTCAAATGAAGTAATTACAGTCTGCTTTAGCAGCCCATAGTACACAACGCTGCCTTGATTCGGTCAAGAATGCAAAATTGCATTATAAATACTAAACCAAAGTAATTTTACTCAAAAGCAAAATATATTGTCTAATTGAACGAAATTTAAAAGCAGTTATAAAACCCAGTAAAACCCAACAAACCCAATTAAACCAGGTGGTTTGGGTTTTTGCCAACCCTGTATACAACCTTGTATACAACTCAGGAATGCTCAGCTCAACGGTGCAGAGCCACCACATACGATTTAGCCGAATTTTGCATGAAAAATATGGCGCAGAAACGCATTGATATCAATTATATGAAAAAAGTGGTGCAGAATCGCCGTGCTCATCTACGCCATGACCAACTTGGTTGTTTGGTTAGTTGATATACGTAGCTTTGTCGGGCGCCAAATAATGTCCTCGGACACCGTTTTGAGAATTGCTACGAACATTAAAAAAACACACGAAGTCGAGAATATCTCTCATACCCGCTCCTTCGGGTTGAGTATCTGAGTAGATCATTTGTCTAATGCAGGATATCGCGGAGATGTCGTGTAGAAACCACTCACTGAAGGTCTTACGGCGAAGGTTCATAAGGGTCAGACATTCACATAGGAAGTGCTCAACAGTCTTTTCCTCCTTCTCCTTTTCGCCACAGCTGCGAATGGGAATGGTTTCCAAGCGGCCAGTGGTCGGTAAGCACAGCCACCAATCTGAACACATTCCTTCTACCATGACCAATACTCATTGGTGCACCTCACATCATACCTAGGCCAAGTCAGCTTCGTGATCCTACAAGACAGTTCAGCTTTCTATCTACAATCCGCCCAATCCAGGTACAAGTCAAAAATAGCCTCAGTAATTCTATTGACGATGCCACCGATGCCGGATCGGCACTCGATGCTAATATTGAGGGTATTTAATGAGTTCCTACACTCTATCTCACACACTACCATCTCGATATAGAAGTGAGCATGCCTCTCTAGTGGTCAATACCTTAGCCTGAAAAACGTGAAAGATATCCTGAAGACTGTAGTGATGATTTAGATTAGACGCTACCGAGAACACTCCGGATCCAACACTTTCGACTTGGATCATCTCAACAAGAATGTGTCTTTGTATGGTGATAAAGCACTATCAAAAACGACAGTATATCGCTGGTATAGTGAATTCAATAGTGCTCGTAGTTCAGCCGCCGACGAATTCTGTGAAGGTCGTCCAAAATGGGTTTTTGTGCCACAAAACTTCGATGCAGTACGTGAACTGATAATGCAAGATCGTCTTATGACATATTGTGAGATAGAGGCATTCTTGCAAATTAGTTCCACCTACATAGGATTCTGCATGAACACTTAGTTGTAAAAAAAAAAATTCTCGTTGGATAACCCATAATTTATCAATAGCTAAAAAACGGCTCGCGTCGATTGATGTAAGGAAATGATTGTAAATTGATTGACCATGGTGCTTCAACAGATATATATAAAATCGTGGCAGGTGACGAATCATGGATATATAGTATGCGTATGTGCCGAAAACAAAACAGCAATCAACCGTGTGGTTATTCCAAGACGAGCTAAATTCAATAAAAAATGTTCGTGGAAAAAACACTGCGAAGCAAATTGTCGCCTGTTTATTCGGCCGAATGATCATATGGCCACTGTTTCACTTGAGCAACGTAGGACGGTCAATTCTGAATGGTACACGATCATTTGTTTGCCGGAAGTCTTCGGAAAAATTCATAAAACCAACTGCCGAAAACAAATTATTTGCCATCATGACAATGCAAGCTCTCACACATCTCATCAAACAGGTGAATTTTTAAGCAGTACAGTCCTGGTTTAACACCCAATGACTTCTTCTTGTCCCCGAAAATTAAAGGTAAGCTGCGTGTTCAACGATTAACGACCGCCGAAGAAGCAGTTGAAGCGTTCGAAAATCATGTTTGGGAGGTGTTTTGAGAAACGGTTTGAACGAATGCAAAAGTGTATTGATTGTTCAGAGGAATATTTTGAAAAACAATAAAGCCACTTTCATTTCAAAATATTTGTTCTTATTTGCTATTCCCGAAATATAAATAGTACCCCTCGTATTATAAAAAATAATCTTTACAAAATGTATAAGAACAATTTTTAAAAGCATATTTTCTTTTACATATTTATTTATTTTATTTAAGTTAAATCTATTTTTTTATATTTATTTTTTTATTGTAATAAAGAGAGAGGAGATACAGATATGCTGTGGACATTTAAACAGGCATGCAGTATCATCATGCATATTCATTAAAATGTGTCTTGTTCAAAACGACATAAAATAAACAATTGAACTTAAAATGATTTTAACCTATTACTCATGCAAAAACACGAGAGAGATATATACATACATATATACTATGGACATTTAATTAAACTTCATTTAGACAGACATGCATTATCATATTGCATATTCATTACATTTTTTTTTTTTTTTTTGGTCAAAACAACAAAAAATAAACAAATGAACTTTAAATGCTTTTAATCTATTACTCATGCAAAAACACGAGAGAGATACATACATATATACATACATACATATGAATGCTTTCAACAATTGAACAATATATATGCAATTTTAAATATATTTAAATTTTTCCAAAAAATATAAAAAAAACTAGTTAAGTAGAGGAAAATGAGAAAGGAAAGTACGAGTACTCGCATTTACATACATAGCTATTAAGCACTAAACTTCTTACAGAAAAGCAAAATATTTTGGCGTAAAGAAAATCAAATAAGAAAAGAAGAAATATCATGATGAAAATAACACTTTATCTATGATTTACAGTTAGGACAAACAATTACCTAGCAATCATTGTCACCTTCTCCCGCTCTCCTTTACTTTTGGCAGTATTTTTGGAAACTCAAGTTCGAAAAGAAAAATAACTTCCAAAACCACATTCGAATTAAAAAGTTAATCATTAAGCTGCTAAGGCATTCAAACTATGCATTAAATGTCGATTAACAAAAAAATTAAGTTTTTAATTAAAAAAATTGTTTTCTTAGTTTAAACGATAATTATTAAAATTCGTAATTAAAATTAATATGTAAACCACACATAGCTGAATAGTATGTAAGTACTCAGAGTGAAAATGTGAAATGAAAAAAAAATAAAATTCAATATAATATTTAAATAATGGCTCTTTTTTAAAAAAGTGTCCCAATTACATACAATAAATAATTTATAAATCAAATAAAATTTGTATCCTGTTTAAAAGAAAATTTCGTTACATTTTGTTTAAAAAAATGTTAACTGATAAATAATCACCACTACTAGTTGTTACATAAAACGTTCCAGGCACACTTAAGAAGGTACTTGCAAGCAGTCTTACCAATTTAGCGTCTTTAACGCTATATTTGGCGCCTTTCTTTAGCGCTTTTTAAAAAAAAACGCGCTCGATTTGCGCTTTTCTATTTGCAAATTTTGTAAGAACTAGGCACTAAATTTAATAAACTCATTAATTCATATAAACTATGGACTTAAAGTGCTTCCTGCTTTGAAAATTACATTACTGCAGACAGTTTTTGTGCAAAAATTAATTAATAAAAAAATTTGTTCTTAAAACGTATCTGAAATCTAAGGACCAATTTTTCAGAGAATTATAACTTATTTTAAGTAAAATAGAAAAAATGAAATATTTTAAAGAAGAAAGCTAGAAATTTGTATTATTTAATTACAATACTAAACTTGTAAGTTGCTATTATTAGATCTTTCAAAGATCCCAAGGATATCATAAGACCATAATAAATGATTCTCTGCATTTACGTCCTATCTAAGGCCAATGATCTAGTCCAGTGATGGGAAATGGAATTTTCGTTCGGTATCAAAACAAATGTTTTGAGAGTACTTTTTTGACAACAAGAGTAACAAATTTTATAAAATAAAAGTTTTTTCATGATTTGCTTTACTAAGAAACTTAAAAACTCTGTCAATTTCCAACTAACTTTTAAAACCAAAATAGCATTTTATTCTTAACTAAAGTTAGGTTAGATTAATCTGGCACCTACTATCGACTCCCTTGGGTGCTAATTGTAAGTCCACACCATGGTGCTAGCAGCTTCAATCTGTCAACAGTTACCCTTCCAGTCACCCTAATAAAGACAAGCATTTTGTCGAGATCGTAGTTGTGGGTAGTGGAAAAGAAGTTGTTCCGCAGAATCCTCCTCATCTTTATCATTGCAACTTCAACAAGAATAATTATATGGAATTCCCATCTTTGAGCACGTCTGCTGACAGCTTAAGGGTAAGTAATAACCCATATAAGGTTCTCCACATGTGTTCTAGGCAGCTCCAACAGCTTAGGACCACCTACTAGTCTCATAGCAGCTGTATAATTTCACCATCGTGTGATCGCTATTTGGCGAAATGTGTTCTAGGCAGCTCCAACAGCCTAGAACCACCTACTAGTCTCATAGCAGCTGTATAATTTCACCGTCGTGTGATCGCTATTTGGCGAAATTTCAGTGACACCAGCCGTCTATTCTGTTTGAGAAAAGCACTAATCGAGCACCCAATCGATTCGTTCTGATCAAAAATGGTATCGGCCTGCTCAAGTACATCCGCGGTGCAGTTGTTACCAATGTCCTCATATTCATGAACTCAATTAAGGATAACCATCTCGCTATACCATCCAGAGACACCCCGGATCCATAAACAATTCCCGAGATGATATGATCCAGGGATCGTATTTAAATACGGAGATAGGTCATACAAACCGCGTGGCTTAATTTCTGTTACTCCTTTTTCCATATAAGAAACTTAAAAGCGGTTAATACTCAACTAAGTTATTAGTTTATAAGTGCATGACAGATTCTTATCGTACTCGATAGTGCCCATCAAAAAATTTTATTACTTCCCACGTATTTCAACTTCAACCATTTTTGTCACAGTGTAATCGAGTTGCCATTAGTACTAAAATAAACAAAAACCTGAAAAGCTAAAACAAGGGAATATAAAAAATTTTGAAATAGAGAAATATTTATGAGATTATCGATTATCCCAAACGGGAAGTACTATGGTATTTTTTAAATTTAAATAGTATCAAAAAAATACGATCGTATCAACCTTCCCATCACTGATCTAGTCTAGCATTCTTCTCTTTCAATCTGTTTTCTCTAGTAATTAGCTTGACTTCCGAGTTTTCTGCTTTTTTGCGAGTTCCATTCAACGACAAATTTCGCTAAGTCGTAGTTTGGTTTCGTTACAGTGTGCCTGAACCATTTTCATTTCCTTTTTACAATTTTCTTCATTACAAGAACTTGTGCGTGATCTTGTATCTGGACAGAATATTTTCAAAATGCGGTGTAGACAGCGGTTTGTAAGTGCCTGAATGGATATCAATCACAGCCGCATTCCATAACTCGCAACCATACAAAAATATATTTCACACGCGAGTTAAGGATGAACATTTTCTTTTTTGGAGAGTTCTGTGGAGTTCACCCTATAGCATTCATTTCTATTTCCAATTCATTTTTATTAACGTTAATTCGCAAATTTTTGTTTCGTTGCTTGTATAGAATCCAGCCTTCCTTGCATTTCGCAAGGTTTGTGGCCCAAGAAACAGGAGTCGTCTGCGCAATCTAGGTCTTCCAATTTTGTGTTGTCTTCACAATGTTATATCACGTTGCAACACACAATCAAGAACAACGCAATCAGCAGTCGAGAAAGAACATAACCTTGTTAGACACCAGCTGTGACAGGTATTTTCTTTTGAGCCCAAAAATGCAGAAAAAGTTTTTAAGTTGTTGTTTTGTTCTAAATCTTTTTACAAAAATTATAAAAAGTTTTTTTAAAAATTAAACTTTGAATAGAAACATTTTTTACAATTTCTTCGTTTTTAAATATTTTTAACGCTTCTATACAGCGCGTTATGATTACAAATAGTTACATAAATTTTAATTAAGCGCCTTTAGAGCAGGAAGTCTGCGCGTTTTGATCGTAAAAAGTTGGCAACACTGCAAGCTACATATGTATATTATTTGCTCATTGTTTGCCCCACTTTTTCCTCTTTTGTTTACATTTTTAGAGCCGCCATTTTTAACATTCAAATCTGATTTTTCGGTAAAATTTCTGCTAAATACTCATCAATTAGAATATTCACATAAATATTTTTAATTGAGAATATCTTGGCTATAAAGCGAAATCATTAAATATCAAAACCTAATTTGAATATACTCAGCTTTTGGAATTTATTAACCTTCATTTCAAAACACTTTTCGGTATAAGCTCCTAATGACATTTTATTTCTATGGAAAACGCAGTATTGCCTCTATTTAATACATCGATTCAAAAAATTTAAGATAAAATCTGCACTTACTGATAAATCGAAACTTATGGCAACCCTATGTTTCATAAGCTGTCGCCAGCATTAGCGTTGTGACACTAAAGTATCACTTTTGACCCGTTTTCATGCCAATAACACTTTTTATGACCCTTTTTTAATGTATCCCTTTTTCCCAGTGCACTTTTATATAGGGTCCGCCATCTAACGTTTTTTTTCATGTCTGATTTAATAGATAATTAGTTTTATCCTTCCGCTGAACGAATATGGTTGTGTATACGCTTGAACAACGCTGGGAAATGTTGCGACATTACTTTGAAAATCATGATAATATTACAGAATGTGTGCGATGTGTTCAGATGAAGCTCATTTTGATCTTGGCGGGTATGTAAATAAGCAAAATTGTCGCATTTGGGGCACAGAAAACCCGCACACATATATTGAAAAGCCGATACACCCAAGACGAGTCACTGTTTGGTGTGGATTTTGGTCCAGAGGCATAATTGGGCCATTTTTCTTCGAAAATGAGCAAGGAGTGGCCGTTACAGTCAATGGCGATCGTTATCGGGCCATGTTGAACGAATTTTTGTTCACAAAAATTGAAGAGGAGGATATTAGCAACATTTGGTTTCAACAGGACGGCGCTACGTGCCACACAGCCGAAACTACACTCGATGTTATGCGCCCTGTTTTTGAAGATCGCATTATCAGCCGCAAAGCTGATGTCGTTTGGCCACCTCGGAGCAACCTGACACCGTTGGGCTATTATTTGTGGGGTGCCGTCAAAGAAAAGTGTTACGCCAACCAGCCAGAGACAATTGACGCTTTAAGGGACAATATTCGTGAAGCCATTGGCGAAATACAGCTGCACACAATCGATAATGTGCTTAAAAATTGGACCGATCGTGTAGGCTACTGCATGGCCAGCCGAGGCAGCCATTTGAGTGAAATTATTTTCCATTATTAACCGGAAGGATTGTACTTTCAAATAAAAAAAGAAATTTGAGAAAATATTCAGTATATTTTTTATAGCATTTTAAAAAAAAAATTTATACATAACATACGTGAGTTTTGTAAACATATATAAAACTGCATTCGATATTATTACTACAACAACTGACTTTCATGCTACTGTCATAATCTATTCATATCTATTTTTTAATATAAAGTTTGGCAGTTGTGTAAAATGAATTGATGATCAACTTCGATTATGCCCTGATTTATGTATGTGTTTCGGCTTAAGTTTTGACAGCGAAAAGATTTTATATATTTTTTGGTAGATTTCCATTAAATAAATGCAAATGGACAAGTAAATATTACATTCCCAAATATCTAATTATATTAACTTACGTATAAAAATATATTTGTTTGTTTGTGGTTAAATAAAAAGGATAGATGATCAGCAGCAGGCTTCATTAAGCAATAAGGAAAACCATAAGAAAACTGCCTAACATATATAATAGCTGGTATCAAAATTTTAAGTTGAAGAATTTTGGAGCAAAGTCGTTTTGAGCGATGAAAGTAGGAGTATTATATTTAAGTGTGACGAGAACAAAAAGTTAAAGTTCGAACATCAAAACTTGACTTGACATACATTCTATCTTTTTTGAAAGTCCAAACCTTATAGTTCTATGTAAAATCCAGTTTTCGAGGTGATATATATACTTTCCTGCGCGACTGTATATTCAAATTTATAGGAATTCGTTACATACATATATATTTACTTTGCCTCCTAGTAGTGCTTCCGCTAAAAGAATTTTTCAAAATTATCATTGATTAAAAATTAACTTTTTTTTATATAAGACCAGCACCCAGGGGATGGCCCCTACTCATGCAGTGCATTGGTTATTGGAAGGAGGACAGAGGGAGTAGTGTTTATGGACGTTAGTTTTAAATTTACTCATGTCGTAGGTGGCAGGAAATACTTTCGCTGGAAGATTATTCCACAACCGAACAGTGCGACCAAAGAACGTATTCTCCCTATAATGCGTTGTGCGATTTACTGGACAATCAACTACAAAGGGATGCGCTCTACGAGAAATACGAGTACTACGTAAAAATATATGATTTTTGGGAATTAATTCCTTAATTTCGTTAGAACACATTCCGTTATAGTACCGATAGAACAATGAAACACACGCCACATTGCGACGGTGCTCCAATGAATCGATAGAGTTGGCTACCCTACCGTCATTGATGAGCATCTTCGCCCTCTCCTGCACGCGGTCGAGGAGCTCCAAAAGAGACTTTGAAGCACCGGCCCATACATGAGAGTTGTATTCCATTTTGGGACGGATATAGGTCTTGTAAATATTAAGGAGATCAGATGGGATGAAGTATTTCTTGCACCGTCTCAAAAAACCAAGGCACTTGAATGCTTCTTTCGACACTTGAAATATGTGATCATTCCAACGAACGTCACAGTGAATTCTCATGCCCAGAACATCAAGAGCATCTGATGTGCTAAAGAACAACATTGAGTCTTACGTGCATTAAAATCGACCCTGTTCGCACGACCCACTCGGAGACCTTCACCAGGTCACTTGTGAGTGTGACGTTCATATTCATCCTTCTTACCCCAACCTCGAAAAGGCTCGGTCTACGATCAAAGCAGTATGACTGACAAATGTTGCTGTCATCCGCAAAGAGTAGATAGGAGTAGAAGTGAGAAGAAGAAAGTCGTTAAGAAATATTAGAAAAACAGTAGGAGAAAGAACAGAGCCTTGCGGTACCCCTGAGTTTACCCTGAACTCGTCGGATAGGACCCCATCTATAACCACTCTTATAGAGCGATCTCTGAGAAAACTCGATATAAATCGAGAGAAGTGACTACCGACACCAAAAGCATTAAGTTTCGAAATGAGAGCCTCGTGCCAAACTCTATCAAACGCCTTTGATTTATCCAGAGCCACAACTTTACTCTCGCCAAAACCATGAATGGACTTGTTCCACTTCTCCGAGAGCAACGTTAGCAGGTCACCAGTAGAACGGTCCTTTCGGAAACCGTACTGACGATCGCTAAGTAAATCGTTGGACTCCAGATAACCCACAAGGTGGTGATTAATCATACTCTCCATAACCTTGGAGAGTGTGCTATTGGACGGTAGTTGTCAGGGTTACTAGGTTCGCCCCTTTTGGGGATTGGCGTTAAATTAGCAACCTTCCAGCAAGATGGAAAAATACCGGCGCGATATGATGCACTGAAAAGGTGAGCTAATGGACGCACAAGAGTCGAAGAGCACTGGTTCAGGACCAGTGCTCGTATGCCATCCGGCGCAGAAGACTTATTAACGTTGAGATTTGCAAGAACCCTTTTTACAGCACGAGCTCGAAAGAATATACTAGGCATAGTTACTGATACTCTTTCAAGTTCGGGCAGTTGTTGAACGCTCTCCGGCAAGTGAGAATTACTAGCAAGCATTTCGGCCAAAAGGTTTGCCTTCTCAACCGGGTTCGTGAATGAGTGGTCATTCTTTATAAGAGCAGGAACCGAACTACTGTTGTTCCTCAGCCTTTTAACGAATGACCAAAAGTTTTTACTTCCCCGCGGAAAAGTAAGAACTTTAGCACGAAGGCGCTGCTCGTATAAAGCTTTTTCGTGTCTAAGTACTGCGGCACATGAAGATCTCGCCTGTTTGCTAAGCAAATCAGTGTGGGCACATTTGTTATTGCGCCAATTCCTGAATGCTTCCTCTCTGGATCTGACTGCCAATTTACACGTCAGATTAAACCAAGATTTGTTTCTGGGTTTAATCGAAATCTTCTTGGATGGGATAAAAATATCCATCCCTAGCCTTATTATA
The DNA here is from genome assembly GCA_023159175.1 of Wohlfahrtia magnifica. NCBI lineage: Eukaryota > Metazoa > Arthropoda > Insecta > Diptera > Sarcophagidae > Wohlfahrtia > Wohlfahrtia magnifica. The sequence continues at coordinate 874,485 of JAKWBJ010000187.1, read as the reverse complement.
TTCACCACCATTTCTGCCATGGCATCGACGTTTGAGTCAAGGAAACAAAGTTTCCAATTAAAATGCCCAAAAAAATCGTTCAGCTCAGCCCAACGAGCATCCTCGTAGTTAAAAATAGAGCGTTCCGTAGCCATGGGTGGAACCTCGCGAAGAGCGGTGGACGAGAATGAGGCAGAAACTGTGCAATGATCCGAATTTCCGAGAGGTGCAAGAACCTCAACTACATACTTTTCAGGGTGTGTAGTGAGGAAAAGGTCGAGGGTATTGTTCTGGTGCCCATCTACACACGATATATGTGTAGGTTCATTCACTAATTGCGCAAGGTGATTGTGCGCGGCAAATAACTCAACGTATTGGCCTTCCGGAGTTGTACGGCCTGAATGGCGTAACCAAGACGAATTATGAACATTGAAATCACCAGCAACAACAATTTCACTGTTCGAATAATTCGAAAGGATACTCGATATTGAGTCGGAAAGAGAGTCGAAGCCAGATATGGTAACCTCTCTTCCCGCGTTTGGGCTTCTATACAAAAACCCGAAGTGTAAAAGATGTGCCCTGATTCTGAACTTAACCCATAGACAGTTAAATTCCGCATCATACATGCCAAGAGGTTGCTGGCATTGGTACACAACTTCTTTGCGAATGTACATAGCAAGACCCCTATGAAAATTAAAAAGGGACAGAAGGTGATACCCAGCGATATGAAAATCCTGTGGATCAGCATTTTCAGAAACCTGGGTCTCACATAAGGCGAAAACATCCGGCCTATGGAGACAAATGTGCGCATACACGGAGAAAAAGTTCGCCCGCAGCCCACGCACATTGCAGAAATCAATCCGAAAGCGTCCTGCCATTACGTAAATTGAACCAAATAAAAGAAAAAATAAGTATATATATTAACCACGAGTAAACAAACATCAAACAATCCCCCTTAAAAACAAACTTAAAATATAAACTTGTGAATCAATGTTTTCCTCTCTCAATTTGCTCGAATCGTGGCTGGAAAAATGGACTCCAAGTAAAGAATTAATTACAAAATATAGAAAAAGTATTTCTAAAAAGTGATAAACATTATCAAGAGTTTTTGTAAAAGAAACTTCTTTCTTTTTGATATGACTAATATTTTAATGTCTCTGTGAATTGTGTTTTTTATTTCAAGACTAATTTATAATTTAAGTATGCATAATTACTTTTATATTAGTTTAATGTATTTAATTAGCTGTTAAAATTATTATTTTTAATTGAAATAAATTTATTTTTTGTGTACAAAAAACTTGACTCCATTTTACTTTAAAATACCCATTTTTGACCCGTTTTTCGTTGACATAAACTGGTTGGAAAAAAAAATACAATAACAATTGGCCGTTGCTCTTTTTATTGTTTAAATTGTTGCAGATCTGCATGTACCTTATTTATTATGCCACGGAGCGTTCTAACAGTCCCTTTTTCTTCAGTTTTTCAAGAATTTTCGGTGTTATTTCATGTATAAGATAAGTTAAGGACTGCGTTTGAAATAATTGTTTATCACACAATTCTAAAAATCTACAAGTCTGTTGAATCAGTCATTCAATTTAAAAAATAAAAACCTTGTTAAAACCATGTTTTTTTAATTAACTAACTAATGGTTATTTAGGTACAAATTTTTATCATTTTATTTTAAATAATATTTTAATTTTTCTGGTACCCCTTTCATCAACGCTTTTATGGTATTATGGAAAACTTTGCAAACTGCTAAATGCCACATTCCTCGGAAATCTTTGGCAACTTTTTTTGTTGGCTTAATTTCTCTTTTGCCCAAAGCCCAGTACCTTTCAATTGGCCTGAGTTCTGGACAACCCATGAACAGCCCTAACAAAAATACTGAATACTTTGCCTTACTACCACTATTTTAATTATTATCCTAACTATTATCTTGTATTAGTTATCATTTTTTACTCTTTTTCTCAATTTTTCCCCATTCGATGGAAGTCCGAACTTTTAAGATATCTTCTAGAAAGAAACTGATAATGGGTTCCGCTTTTTAGCTGTTTAAAAAAAATGCTTGCAAAAAAGTGTTGCGGTCAAAAACTTCCGAATTCTTCTTACATTCACGTTAAGCATAAAAAACCTAACACTATGCATTCAACCCCTTATTTTTAATTTCGACAATTGTGCAAATCCTGAGACCCATACTCCTAGGAAATATATTATCAGTCGAGAAGAACACATCACTAAGTCTAGAGACAGTACTACCAGAACCAGTTATACTATCTTCGGAGTATTATTATCAACGTCATTCATTTCACTATTCTAGACGTCACAATACCAGATCCAGAGTACAATACCACAGATCATAAATTTGTTTTATTGTTAAGTAGACCACAAGTTAGTTTAAGATGTCGTAAATAAAGTTTGATTCGTATAACTGACACGAAAAGAATCGTGCTTTTATTGAAAGTAAGCATAGCTTGGTTTTATGCCTGGACAGACTGCGTCAGCTGAAAAACAAACTTCATTACAATAATCAGTTTTTGTTGTCGTCAATTTTACTTATTGATGTATTCATTTGACTAAAAGTGAATCTTATCCCCTATTATGTTGTTTAACAAATCATTAAGTTAAAGAATGAATTTCTGCAACTTTGAATAGTACCTAGAGCGTTATATTGTTTATAATGAAAAAATCATTATTATTAAATCATTTAATTTCAAAATATTAAACTTTTTTGAAATACAGTTTCAAAGTAATAAAAAAAACATCAGGCTGCTCAAAATTTTATGATTTTTTCAAGAGTTGCATTACGAAAAGGCTTAACATCTTCGTCAATTTCAAACGAACCGTGAAACTCATTTTATTCATAACTTATTATAATTCCTTAATTAATTCATAAATAGTACGGTTCTTGTATAAAATAGTACTTAAACACGCACATAAACTTGAAAAATGTGGAAAAAAATTGGATGAAAAATGTGTTTGCATGAGAAGTACACCTAGATCTTTCAAGGCTTCTTAAACGTCATATATACTATCTAAAAGGTCTGTTTTTCTTCTTTCCAAAACCGAAAACAACCTTAAAATCGAACAATATTCAGATAAGTTACTAGCTTATAAGTACATGAAGGTCCGGAAAACCGGTTTCTTAACCGTAACTCGAGATTTTGGAGGCGTTTTGAAAATTCCAAAAACAGATCCTTGTTCTACTTGACAACGTTTATCATAAAAGTGGTATCATTTCCTAGTTATTTCAACTTCGTTTATTTTTGTCTGACCGTGTTATCATTCCCACGATAAATTTTCTTTTGTGTCATACTAAACATGAATCTTTAAATATTTGTCCAATTTTTCGTGGATGACAAACGTTGCTTTTATCTAACATCGAGAATCATTAGTACATTATTCGTTTACAGGGTAACAGACAAAATCCTGCATCGTTAAGCATTAAGCCGACTCATAAACGATAATGTTGCTAATTATCAGCGTTCTTTATTTTGGTGACATTCAATGACGTTGTCAAACTTAACTCCCTTTGTTTGTGTCGTTTTCACCAATGACTCTTCTTCATTTATGATAATTTCATATAAATTTCCACTTTATACCGATTTTGTGACGATGGTTCATTGGAGAAAATATCACAGTGATAATGTCGCCCAAATACGCCACCGGATAGTTAAAGTAAACAACGCAAAAAATTTATTAAAATAAACAAAAGTGTACAGTGTTGTTGCTTTGCAATTTGGACATGGATGTATTGGACATTAAAACATCGACGTTTAGAAAACATCTTTAGACAGGCTAAACAATCCTTCATTCTTATATATCCATCTCCTCAACAAAGCCGGTAGCCAAATTATTAGGGACAGTCAATTATTTTATCGTTACGTGACTTTGAGTACTCTTAGATATAATTTCCTGCTTTATCTTTGACGACGACGACGGTCATCACAATAATGATCTGGGAAAAAACGGCAATGCTAAGTAAGGATCATCATCAACACACTTAGCAAAGATCCTCACCACTACACAACACAATACAATGGATGCGTTGTTTCTAGGCAGCGATAAGATGGCGGTCCCATCATCCTGGAACGAGCTACAGTAAACTAACCATCTACTTAGCTTGTAACAAAAAAAAAAAAAAAAAATGATTAACGAAACTGAAGCAAGGCAAAATAATAATAATGGACAGAAAAATACGGCAACGACTTTCGGCACACAAAACAGGACCTACATTACGCAATGGAAGCATCAAGGCTTGCACAAATAGAAAATCAAATGTTGACATAGGCAGTGAAAACGAGCTCATCACTGGTGAAATCAAGATCAAATTGAAATGTCACAGAAGCTCCATCAGGCACACAAGGCGAAGACGGCTCTACCTACAGAAACTCCAGAATCTCCAGAATAATGCAACCAGGCACGCATTAGCCTTGGCAATTCGTGAACGGTTACCAACAGACCAACATCACTCAAGTGAAGATATCAGAGCAATACATAATCAAGTCGCAGAAGAAACACTTGGTGCAGTGCAACCAAATAGAAGAGATTGGTTATCAGATGACACTTGGAACTTGGTTTCTTAAAGAAGGGAACTGAAACTGCAGCTGAATAGTAACAAAAAAAAAAATAAAAATAACTCAAAAATAACTCTTTACTCTACGGTAACACTGACTACAAACAACTGACACTCTGAAAGATGAAATTCGGCACTGCATTGACGAGATAAGCGAAGCTTTGTTGCGAAATGTGGTTCAAAATTTTGTGAAAAGAGCGGACGTCTGTCGACGTGCTAGAGGTGGACATGTCGGGCAACATAATATTCTATTATTAATTCCCATATTTCTCTATATAGATTGGGAGCTAGTGCATGAAAAATACATTTTTTTTGTTACTCTCCCTAATATTTTGGCAACCGACTGTATAATAGTGTAGGGTATAAATAGCCTTAATGCTATCAAAATGTAATTAAAACATATCAATCTTAATCTTTTAATGTGACAGAAAATATATAGTTTCTTAACTTTTATTTAAGGAAAAATCTGTCTTGCTTTTAAACAGCACTTAGGTAACCAAAATACCATATCCGGTTACTACAAAAAAAAAAACGATCCTTAATATTATTTCAAAGCAAATTACGTAAATTTTGCAAGAAAAAATAAGTCATAAAATACTAAAATACCAAAAAATAAAAAAAATATATATACGAGTATATATAAAACATACAGAATAAACTGCGCCCATAAAGTAGGAAAAAAAGGTGTTTCAAAAGAAACAAAAAACACCAAAAATTTGTCGTACTATATACATATATATGTACGTATATATCCCCTTCATATAAAGACCATAACGTGCAGTGTAAACAAACAAAACTACCATAGCAAATGAAAATAAACTCCAACAGAAACATGAGTAGCGGTTAAGATACCGTTACAACAATAGAGGCGAGTACGAGTAAGACAGTCACAAAGTACGAAAACAGCAGAAAACATCAGAAGAGAAAGAAATAAAAAAAACACATTTAAAGTATATTTCTGCACATAAAATTCACTTTCACTTAAAGGTGATTCAACTCTTCTTTTCTGCTTCTTTTTTTCAACAACAGTTTATCATTAAAACTGTGCGAGTATTTTAGGTACTTAAACCAAAAAGTATGCAAGAAAAAACATTAATTTACTGTAGACTGAAGTATTGTAGAGCATGTTGTAACCAATATACATACCAACCATATCATTCATTTTATGGTAATTGTCTACTGCTATTAAACAATGCCTACGACAATAGGTGACATGAAGTGAGAATATTAATGAGCGCCCAGGTAAACTGTTACAATAGCTGACTAACTGCTACTGCCAAAGGTATTAAGTAATGCAACTTCATTAGATTCTCTATTATCTGGTAGACAATATGCTTAGTCTATAGCCCTTATTTTTTGCTTCTCATTAATTATCTATTACAATCATAGCACAACTGTGTTATGTATGTATGTAGGTCAGTTTTTCACAATTATGCGTAATTTACGATTAATTTAAATGGCATTTTTAATGAAACTATAATCAATGTGTGTCATTTTTAAATGAAATGTTTGTATGTAAATTGTAAAATGCTTATTCATAACCATCGCTCTAGGAGTGTCAGTAAGCCAAACAACCCGCCAAGTAATCAGCCGGCAGCAAGCATTGTATGTCTCTATATAAGTCTGTTTTTTTATTATTATTATTTTCTTTATTTGTGCGCCAATGATAGCGAAAGTAGTTTCTTTGTTGAATAAAAGATGATTGTATTAAAAAACAAAAACAAACAAAAAATCAAAGCAATAAATGAGAGTGATATTTAAAAATTTATCTTGTAGGCGATTATTATTTATGATTTTCATAGTTATTATATATTATTATTTTAATTATTGTTTTTCTCTCTTCGTTGACAATTTCATTTTCCATAATTGTCGTCCGTATCGTCCGTATGTTAAACAAAAGACTTAGGAAAGATGCATTTAATTATTTTCACATTCAAAAACAAAAGTTGTATGTCAACCTCAGTTAGTCAGTCAGTCTAATCATCCACGCAGATTATCTTGTATATGAAACTGCACTATTTTAACTCGTTTAAGTTATAGATTTATTTAATTAACTTTTTGATTTAGAACACTGAATTAGGCATTTTATGTTGTCCACTACACTTTTTGTCCTTTTATTACTAAACACATTCGTTCTAGCATCGTACGTCAAAATTATGTTAAACCTTTAATTGATTTTTTCAAGCAATTCGCGAAAATCTAAAACAATTGTACACAAAAGGTGTTTATAAAGCTTATAAACCCTTTCGGGATCTAAAATTCTTATATTAGTTTAAGATAAAAATTACAAAACTTTTGTTAATATTGGGTGTTTTTTTAGAGGTTCATAATTTTGAGTTAGCAGCACTGCTTTATTTGACAACTGATTTAACAGCTGAGAGTTGCTTTTTATTTATTTGGTATACAAGTTAATAATTTCGATTCTTTTTTCTTGAGAAATGCATTTATTATAATAACAAAATGAATTGATACATTATTCAAAGCATTGTCCATCGTTAGCCACTACATTGTCCCATCATTCTAGTATCATTTGGATTCCGCGCCAAAAGAACTGTTCCGGTTTTGAGGTAAAGAATGAATCAAGCCAATTTCTGTTATCCTGTTCTGAAGTGAAGCGTATTCCAGTAAGAGCGTTCTGCATCGATCAAAACAAATGGTAGTCAGAAGGAACAAGCTCTGAGCTATAAGCCAAAACTTCCCATCCACTGTTTTTCCAAACAGTTTTTGTCCGATCTTGCAACATGTGGCCGAGCGTTTTCATGATGAAAGATTATGGCCTCGTATCTGGTCGAATATTCTGGTGGTTTTGCGTTGATTGCTCTCTTCAAACGAATCAATTGTGTTCGGTACAGGTCCCATGTGATCGTCTGATACATAGCATTATCTTGTCGTCATGGATATTCGGTTTCGGCGTTGATTTGACTGGTTGACCGGGCTGTAAATATGACTTTTTTCATCACCAGTAATGCAACGATGCACAAATTACTTCTTTTTGTAGCGTTCAAGCATCATTTCAGAAATGCAAAATCGGCTTTCAACGTCTCTCAGTTTCAATTCATATGGGACCCAATTTCCTTGCTATTGAATGATTACCAATGCTTTTAAACGTAGGAAAATATTTTGTTGTGTGACTCCCAATGATAATGAAGTTCTTCTTGCGTTTGACAACAATCTTCGTCGAATAATGTTTCAAATTCCTCATTTTCAAACTTTTTCGGCGACCAGGCCTCTCCTTGTCTTCTGTGTCGTAGTCACTACTTTTGAATAGCGCAAACCAGCATTCACAACACCGTAAGCTTCTACCAATAATCGATAACTTTCTGCAGCCATTTTCTTCAAATGAAAGAAGATTCCCCGCAAAACATAATTTTTGGGCACAAAATTCGATATTATTATAGTGATTGAAAAAATGTGTGTTTACACTTTGGTGTCTATGGTGTGGTAGTTAAGACACCCGCTTACCAACCAGAAGGTCGTCGGTTCAATACCAGGCCAGACCATCTAAAAAAGAAAAAAGTTTTTCAACAGCGGTATCACCTCATAACATTAGCTAGTAACTGGTTATGAGTATTACTACTAATGAAAACTTCTGTAAATGCTTTTGCCATTCGGAATTTGCGTTAAACTGTAGGTCCCTTTCAATTAGTTTAAAAATAGAATCGGGCATAGCTTACTGACTGAGAGAAGTCCCTTCATGTAATGTTATGGGAATTAAAAACACTTTGGCGTCTATCGAATACTGAATTATGATAGATGTTTACCCTCCAAAATATCATATTTGTTATTATTGACACAAACCATATGTGATAGTTATGTCCTGTGTTGTCCAAATCGACATTATTAACTTGTATACCCAATAATTTGGTTAGACATATCATTATGGAAAGATTTACGCCAGAGCAACGCTAGCAAATTGTTGAAATTTTCTATCAAAATAATGGTTCTATTCGTGAAACTTCAAGATTTTGTTCTCCGATGAAGCCCATTTTTCGTTGCATGGATACGTAAATAAGCAGAATTGTCGCATTAAGAGGATAATTCACCAAAAATTACTGTTTGTTGCGCTTTATAGGTTTTCAAAAACGTTAATGGTCAGAATGTAACTGTTAATGGTGAACGGTATAAGGGCATCATTAGAATTTTTCGTACCTAACTTAACGGCGCAATTATTGATTTACTTAAAGAAACTTTTGACCGAAATCATATTTAAACAATAATGTCATAAAATGTTCTATCGAACAAAGCCCATTTCATTGATTGGGGACTGCACACCATTAATATAAATGGTTACAAAGTGGTAAACTAAGCTCTCTTGTAACTGTTTCAGCACAATTGATGCCAAACGCTTAGGTTGCCTAAAAAAGGTCATCAACACTTAAATAATCGAGAAAACCTATAGAATGATACTAGATGGTCGGAGAATGAAAGTTTGTTAAGTGGCTGAGATTAAAGGTATCTCAACCAAATGGGTGCAAACAAAGCTTTTGAACCTCATCTTTCAAAGAAAAGAATGCTGTTCCATTATGATAATGTTCGATGGCACACGTATAAAGTCACTATGGCAAAAATACTTAAGCTGAAATGTGAATTACTACACCAACATGCATGCTTTCCAGTGTTGGTCCCTTGCTACTCTTTTTTGTTTTTCAATTTAAGCAAATAGTTGAGATTTGGATTAAAGAGCCCATTTTTGAAGTTATTGAGAAATCTCATCACTTTGACTTAAAAAAAAGGAATCAATCTTTTAACAAGCTACGCTCGTATTGTACGTATACATTTGGATTAGATGTTTCCGTACTGCAAATCTGGAACCACGTCTGTATGCCCAAGCCTCGAGGATATCTCGAGCTTTATGAGCAGTCTCAAGAATAACAAATCTCCAAATGTAGATGAAATATTTGCTGATTCATTAAGATCTAATCTCCTTATCAGTGCTACAATAATAAAATACGACCTTACAAACCCTAACAACTGGCGTGGTATTAATATTCAATAGAGTTACCACTATTAAGGCAAGTAATCCACTGGTTTACGTGAGTGTCACCACGCTGGCATACCCCACTGTGCCAAAGGCACGAGTGAAAACAATGCGTCAACCAGCGCCTTCCACCTATGATAAAAATCACCAGTGAGTACAAAATTCGACGGCATGTTATTTGGACATGACCTCACACCTTCGTAAAGTGTCAGAGACTGTCTAAAACTTCTACCGATCTATGGGTCACGGCATCCGGTAAGGAATGTAACACCACCTCGAGCTAACGTTCTCCGCGCGATTTGGGTATAAGCCACAGTCTTCACATTGCTCCCACAACGGAGCCTCACTATAGTCAGGCAGGGACTTAGCTCTCCGGGGCTCCGGTCTTCCAGTCAGGCTTCGTAGCTACTACCAGTATAAGTCCCTAATGACTTCGGACTGGTGGCCAGTATGCACTACTGAGAGGAGCAAACTGGATTCAGAATCCAAAAGTTCACTATAAGCCACGTTAAGAGTTTTAATACATTACGGAACAATCTGTGGCGCTCGTTAATATATCTATGCTTTATAAGCTTCAAGAAATCTTTGACAAACTGAATCATTATGTGATTGGAGAGCATTGGCGTGTAAGGGAATCTTGGAGTCCGGCAAGAGTGTGTCCTGTCACCATTTCTATTTTATATTGTTCTAAACATGATCCTTGAGAGAGCCCTCATCAACAGCAAGATGATGAGGATGACATTTGTCTCCTGGCTCGTAGCTTTTCAGACCTTACAACAAATTTGCGTAGCGTAACGCTGGCAGCGGAAGTGGCAGGTTTGAGGATAAATGTCGCGACGTCCCGGAAATTATTTGGTATTGGTGCTTAGGAAATTTAGAACGTCTATCAATTCTGCTACCTGGGAAGTATTATATCCGAAAACGGAGGTTAGGACGGGGATATTGAAAACCGCTTAAAGAAATCTATTCAAACTTTTAACCGCCTAAGTTCAATTTGAATATCATTCATATTATCGTTACTTACGAAAATGTCGGTATTCAGTGCTAATGTAAAATCTACTCTTTTATATGGCTGCGGAACATGGAACGCTGCCACTAGTGTCCCGCTATCTTCGCAAGATCCTGGGCATTTTCTGGCCTATGGCTGTGTCTAATTATATGCTTTGGCGAAAATCGGAACAACAAGATTAAGATTAAGGGACACAAATATCGGTGGTTTGGTCACACACTTGGGAGACAACCGAATGATATTAGCAGAATTGCCATAGATTTTAAGCCACATGGGAACAGAAGAAGAGGACACCCAGCCAATACATGGAGAAGACAAATCGAGGCCGAGTTGAACGAATGTGGCAAGATTCAAAATGTAATTTATCGTAAGGTTATTCACCATTTATTTATTCAAGAGAAAACAATTTACGTGAAAATTTTATTCGTATTTTGTTTACGATAAGGGTCCTATGTTCCTTTTAGGGTCGAGTGGAAATTATTATTTTTATTAAATGCAGAACCAATGTTTTTTCAAAAATGTCATTATGAAAACTAAGTTGTAAGTGGCCAATGTAACACGGGTGATAATTAATCCTGTGTCATAGTAAGTTAGTTAGTTAGTTACGACGGGTAGCCAGATAACGATCCAGCCCACTTGGGCCCAATATTGATCCCACTGTGATACCCAAACAGTAATCCAGAGAAGAAAAACCTACATGTTCGCATCCAGGTTCGAACCGAACCAACCAGTCGCTTGCACAAAAGAAGAGATCCTGCTGATATTCACATCAGCCAGATCCGACAAGGCATCCAGAAACGGACTGCCAAAAAATGCTCGACGCTCCCCTCCTCCTCCTCATTCTGACAACCCGTACAGTAATCATTGAACGGCAGACTCAATCTCCTAGCGTGCGCACCAGCCCCTCAGTGCCCAATAATCACAGCCACAAGAATTCGTAGCCTATGTTGCGGCATCCCCATAATAGACTCCGAGCGAGCCCAATCATACAGGAGCCAGATTGATGCACAGATGCACTTGATACAGAGCACGTGGATTCATCATCCCAACATAGTTTTGCTCTGCCCAACATGTATCGCAGGACCATAAGTCTGCAGGAGGAGAGCGGCATCCCAACTAAGTGGTTAATCTCCTCATTTCTGAGAAGCGGCCCATTCTCGCAAGAAAAAATATATGTTATATATATTAAAAACAAATTTGACAATCATCAGAGTGATTAATTCTAAAATTTGATTCAAATATGATTGTATTCAAACTAAAAATATTTATAATTTATTGTAGATACTGGCGAGGTTAAACGGATTTTGCGCTATTCCGCGATATTTTCATTATCGTAAGCATTAATAGTTTACCACCCACTTTTAAAGCCCTTGATTAATTTAATATATTTTCCGAATCTATTCAGGCTGAATTTGTTTTATATTTCGTACTTATTCCCCTATATCTATGTCATCTGAATATTTACATCATTTGACCAGATGATTGTGGTGGCGTGGTGTAATGGTTAGAACGCACGCATGCAACACAAGCGGCCTAGGTTCGAATACCCAGCAGTGCACATGACAATAAAATTGATTGCGGATTCTAATGTTTAATAAATCCATCTAAAAGAAACCACGCTGACCTTTCTAGTTTACCTCTGGCGATGATGACACAAACATCAGACGAATAATCGACAGAAAACGACACCTACTGGGAAATTATTACAATACGAACGTAAGGATCACCACCACCACTTAGCAAATATCCTCACCATTACACAATCATATGGAGGCGAGCTTACAAATCATCTATACTTAGCTTGGAAATCAGCTTGATTACTGAAACTGAGACAAAGCAATGGAGTAGTGGCGGAGAAAAAAAATTATCAGATATTAAAATTCGACACAAATTAGTTTGACGAAATGATGAATTTTGCTTAGAACAGAACAGATCTGGACGATTGTGTAGTTTGTAAACTTATTTTTAAACTTTTTGTATTCTTGATCAAATTAATTAATCCTATCCATGTACAAACTTCAAAAAAAGCTGTTTTTATGTTCCACATCCAAAATTAAATTCATGATGTTTTCATTTTTTTATTATAAATTTCAAAAAATACAAATATGTAAAAATAGTAATAAAAATAACTCTTTAATTAATCAAATCAATAACACAACTTTAAACTAATCGGATAATTATAAAATATTAGAATAATATTCTCCTATAAATAATTGAAATTGAAATTTCTTTAAGTTAGTTTATTGGAAATTTAGTAATAATAGTAATAATACACTTAATGATTTACTTTTTTTCAATTTTTTTTTCATTTTGATAACATATCACATACATAGCTGATACATACAATATAGTATAATATATATAAAAAATAATTATAATATTTGCGCAATGCATATTATTTTTGTTTGTTTTAACATAATACAATTGATAGTTTTTGTAATGTCTAATGGAATATAAATAAATACTTTTTTTATATAAAGTTAAATGAATACATATTAACTAATAATCTAAATACATCGTTGTTTTCGTTTTTTTTTTTTTTTTTTTTTTTTTTTGAAAAAGAGAAAATTCAAACAATTAAAATTTAAACAAAAATAAACATGATTTTCTTATATTATAAAAAAATTTTTTTAAAAAATTACTAATTATGTGTTTTGGGTAAATTATAAATGGAATTGAGAGAAAGACTTCATTTTAATCTTAGTAAATGCAAAGATCAACACAATACTAAGGAAATGTATAATGTTGTAAAGCACACAAAACAAACAAAAAGTGAGAGATAAACATACTAGGAACTACTTTTATATGATATTGAGACGATTTAATCAGTTTCATCATCAGACTTACAAAATAATTTCTTCCTTCTTAGGGAAGACATATCTAACGATTTATGAAAGCTTATTTGAGAATCCAAATAAGTATCCCAATCATCATCGTTGCAATCTATTGCCTTTTCCAAAAGTGAAGAATCAGCGTTATCACTGTTAAAGATAAACAAGACATGTACTTTAATTATAATTTTAGTTTACTACGAAATAAACAAAAAAAAACTTACTTAAAACTTGTTTTTGTTAAGTCCTTCACAGAACGAAAACTATTGCCATGCTTATGATTGACCGGTGTTGAATTAACAATTTTATTGTTTTTTATATGGTACGGAGTGAAATGCTGTTGACCCAATTCCAAACAATCGCTATCGAATTGAAAATCAATACGAGCTTTTGCTCTGGATATTGCATTTGTTGGTGTTGATGATATCAAATGAGATCGTATATAGGGTGATGTCTTTTTCTTTTCGGTTGTTTTTAAAAGATCCGTATCTGTATCGGAATCTGTTATAGATTTTTTCATCCCTAAAAACGTTATTATTGAGGTGAGAAAATGAAAGGCTAAATTTTTAAGATTGCACAATTTTGACCAGGCCAAGCGTCCAGTTTTACGTATAGAGTGTTTCTTAAAGAAAAAGTAATAATAATGTGAAAACATTAATAAAACAATATTGCAAATTTAAGAAGAAAAACTTTTTTATACCGTTTTCAATACTTACTACTTTATACACCATCTCCAGTTGATTTCTACGCTGTAACATTGAAATCAACTTCTTATGACCTAATAATTGATCAACTGTTGGTCTCTGTTTGGGATCCGGCGTCATCATATCCTTTATTATACTCTGTAAATCAATTGAAATGGTTTTTATAAAATCTTCCGGTAGGACTGCATTTCTCAATTGCTGCCAGAGTGGCCCATTTGAGGGTAATTCCAAATAACATGATAATTCTAAAATTGCAATGCCTAAACTAAAAATATCAGCAGCCTTAGAAAAATTTCCCTGCATTATTTCCGGCGCCACATAACGCGAGTCACCCTCAGTAGCCTGATGGCGATTTGCACGATCTACATCGATGACCAAGCCAAAATCGGCCAATTTACAGCTGTCATCGTAGCCAATTAAAACATTATCGAGTTTAATGTCCAAATGCAAAAGATTACGGTCATGCAGACTTTTCAACGCCAACAACAGATCCAATAAAATAGACCATATCTTTTGCTCTGGTATATGACGTTTACGCTCCAAATAGCGTTCCAAGCTTTCACGGCACAATTCCATTTGCATATAGAGGCGGTCATCTTGTTCCCAAGCGCGATAAAATCTTAAGCAATTGGCATGACCAGAAAACTGTTCATACCGACGTACCTCCTCCAAGCGTTCCTGTCTGTATAGTTCACTGCGAAATATCTCTTTGGACATTTTGATGGCGTATAAAAGACCATCTTCTTTGGAACGTACTTTAAACACTTCGCCAAAAGAACCTTCACCAATTTTGGCCAGACGCGTAAAGCATTGTTCAAAGTAGGTTTCATTGGATGAGCAATTATATGTTGAACTCAGTAAATTATTACCAGTAAGATCTTCCTCGGAACGGAATGAGATAGCATGGGCGGTGTGGTCACGATTAAAATTGCTGTCGTAGCGTGGTCTTACTTTTGGTGGTTTAATGCAACATATATCCTCACGACGATGTGTCTTTAAAACAAATAAACCACAATTTAGAGAAATATAATGTAATTTAATTATAACAAAACTTACTTGTTTATAGGAATACTGGAATGTTTCCTCACTTATTTGGGGGTACTGGTAGGCGGGTTAATATTTCAGTCTCCATTGTTTGTATGGGTGAATTTTTCATACTTTCGTTAATTGGTTTTCACTTTCAGGTTTAAAAACATAGAAATTATGTTGTTTCTTGTTATATATGCCACAGAAAATCCTAAACTTTTAATGAAAACAAAGAAGAATTTGTCAATAAAGCAAAAAAAGGATCTCCAACAGGAATGAAGTTCTGATTTTAAATTCAGCGTTGCTTCTTGTTGTCTCTATTGGCAGGGTTGCATTTGCTTGTCAGCAAGTGCATACAGTGTCAAATCCAAGGCGAATTCATTTGAATTATTAAATAATTATATTTTCACGGCGAAACTATATTTTATTTGTTTATACATATTTATAAAAAATCAAGCGGATCTTATATTATTTGCATTACTTATATTGTTTTATGGGTGTTTATATAAAATATCTGCTTAGTCCTCACTAACGCACATATCTAATGGACACAAAAATGCCTTTTAAAATAAAAAATTTCAAAGCGCCCTGTTATTTCTCTTAATCGCTGCTTTTTGCATCTGGCAGTACTATGCCTTTATTCATTGATAAATTTCAATTATATTTTGGGGAGATAAAACAAATAAATCTTTGGAGTCTCTATTGCTATACTCAATTAAGTGAGAACATTCTTAGAGTAAAGTACACGTAAGCCATCTGGATAATTTGGTCCGGCATTAACACACAAAGATTTATAGAACAAACAGGAAATAGTGAATATTACTTCATTTTAAAACAAAAATGTTTGCTTCCACAAAAGTCTTACTTTTATGTATGGCTTTAATAGTCGTTGTAAAAGCGGTGCCAAAGCCCGACGAAGTGCCTAAACACAATCCTTTGGAACATGATTCCTTGCACGCAGCTCACTTCGCCAATGGCCATCACAATCCCCAATATGATCATGAACAGTTCTTGGGTGAGGATGAAGCAAAGACCTTTGATCAACTACCACCTGAGGAGAGTAAACGGCGTTTGGGTTTAATTGTGGATAGAATCGATGAAGACAAGGATGGTTTTGTAACCATATCGGAATTGAAAAGATGGATTGAGTATACACAAAGACGTTATATTGATGAAGATGTAGATCGCCAGTGGAAGCAACATAATCCCGATGGTAATGATACAATTAGCTGGGAATCTTATAGACATGATGTCTACGGTTTCATGGACGCTTTGACTCAAGATGAAAAGGAATATGAAGAAAATGGCATTTCCTATCAGAGCATGTTAAACCGCGACCGTCGTCGCTGGGCCGTTGCCGATCAAGATCATGATGATGCTTTGACCAAAGAAGAATTCACTGCCTTCTTACATCCCGTTGATCATCCCACTATGCGTGATGTAGTCCTAACGGAAACCATTGATGATATCGATAAAAATAAGGACGGCAAGATTTCTATTGAGGAATATATTGGCGATATGTACACTGCACCCGAAGATGGTGCCGAAGAACCCGAATGGATTATTAGTGAACGTGAGACCTTTGCCAAGTTTCGTGATGTAGATGGCGATGGCTTCTTGAATCGCGAAGAAGTTAGAGCCTGGATTGTGCCCAATGATTTTGATCATGCTGAGAGTGAAGCCAAGCATTTAGTCTATGAAGCAGATAATGATGGTGATGAACAATTGACCAAAGAAGAAATTCTCGATAAATACGATGTTTTCATTGGTTCGAAAGCCACTGATTTCGGGGAGGCCTTGGGACGTCACGATGAATTTTAAACTTCTATTCATACTGCTAACAGCATCAAGTTAGTATATCTGCTCTAACACTGGTAATAGATGATAATCATTCTCGAATACTCTGCTAATTTTTGTGTGCTTTACTTAAATTTTAATATTAGTTTTTAACTGATAACTTAGCTTAGATTATTAACGAAAACATGTATCATGTGTCAGTGAATGTATGTTAACTTCATTTCCTACTTGAATTACCCATCGAATATATACTCGTTTATCTATTATTTGTGCTGTCAAATACCCAAGAATCTCTTGTTTTATGCCAAATAGTATAGTTATTTCTAATTTTAAGAATTTTTTTGTTAAGATATTTCAAATATTAAACAAAATTCCGTGTAAAAATTACTTCACTGCAAAATAAAACAAAAAAATCAACAAAATCATAAAATACATTTTTTTAATAAATCCTTCGTCATATTATAATTTTAAATAGACATTCATGATTTTTATTTTCTGGTTTTCACCACATGTTGTCACAACATGTGTGACTTTTAATATTTTTATTTTGGTCTCACTTCCATTTAACGATCAGAAGTTCACAAGTCTACTGTACCAATTCTTATAATAAAAACAGCATTGGTACACATCATCATTTAAATCGTATCGTCATAGAATTTAAAGATAAGCTTTGACATTATTTAAAAATTAAATCTTCATAACAATATAAAAGAGGTTGTGTTTATTAAAATTGTTTATTTATTTTTTTTTTTTGCTGAGATAAGCTTTAAATTTGGACAACAATATCATGTAACATTACACCGGCCGGCTGAAACTATTCTTTAGCATTATCTTAATACATACGTTTATATGACTGTGTACACAATTAATGATGTGTGTATTTCTAGAATTTTTTCATTCAATACTAAAACATATTATTTTAAACATCAATATTGAAATATTAAATTAATGTGAACGGTGTTCCATATATAAGTTGTGATTTTTGTGTGTATGGACATGTACAAACATTCATATATTATGCGAAATAATACTCTTGAATAATTATCTCAATTGAATGCTGTGTACATGCATACATATGTACATATATTATGAATATGTATGCATATATATACAATGGCGCAAATAAGAAACTAGCTGGTTTAATTACACTTGCGAAATATTAATGTATTTGTACATATTTTATATCATTTATAATATCTATTAAAAAATGCACCAATTTTAAAATTAAAAAAAAATTAAAGCATTTATTGAAATTTTAAATTAACCTTTCGCAAGTTGCATAAAAGTATTAGCTTGAGCATATAATATCCATACATTAAGATATATGTATGTATATAATAAAAGTTAATGTTGAACGTAGAGCGATGCACATTTAAAACCTCTTACATATATCATACCCAGTGGGATATACAGTGGTGGTCATGTAATTAAAGCAAATAATATCCCTCATTTTTTCGTTTTTTTTTATTATCTTTTGATATTTTAAGGGGACTTATCCACTAGAAAAATAAGTTTGATATCTTTTGTATTTGATTCCTTATTTAATTTCCTTTCCAATTTAGTTTTGTTACAAAATAAGTCATTATAAAGTTAAAGTGTTGTTCTTAAAGTGGACACATAATAAAAACATTTTTAGTTTTGCTATTTTAATAACACATTGTTAATATTTAATTTTTTTTTATTTTTTTAGTTATCGGTGAGGAAGTATGTTTTACATTACATCAGCAAAAATGTATATAAAAACTAATCATCAGGTAAAATCTTAGAGGCTCCGAAAAGACGGTAAATGAAGTTTTTCAGTTACTTGGTTGCTCTCAATGAAACATTTTGATACATTTGGAACCTAAAATAATGTACTCAAACCCCGTAAAACCCTAAAATAGTCTTAAGAGCTTCTAAACAGCTAAAAGTAAATTAGAGTCATCATATGATTGATGAAGCTTCCTTACTTGGTTGCACTGCACAGCAAAAACCTTGACATTAAGAAACCATTGAGTTTTTGGAAGAATATTTTATGGAGCGACGAATTCAAATTTCGCCGATGAGCATAAGTCAGAAAACGCTATATGCGGAGACCAATTAAACAACAACACAATCCCAGATATGTATACCATTGAAACAATTAAGCACGGTGGCGGCAACATTATGGTGTGGGGAGCATTTTCCTGGCATGGCATCGGACCAATTATGAGGATCGGTCCAAGAATGGATCGATATATTTAAAAAATATTATAGAAAATACATACAATGAACCATACGTGGAGGAAATTTTATCGTTAATGTGGCACTTAATGCACGACAATGACCCTAAGCGCACTTCACGACTTATGAAGAGCTGCTTAGATTTACATAATATAAATGTCCAGCTCAATCCTCCGATCTCAATCCAATTGAAAATGAGTGGAGTGAAGTTGAAAATTTTGTTGGCAAAATATCGAAATGTATTGGAAGGTTATTCCTCAATGTCTCTGCAGGCACTTAGTTGAGTGTTTGCCAAACAGATGTATAAATGTTATTAAAAATAAAGAAATATTGAAAAATCGCAATATTTTAATTAAAATAAAAATCATATATGTTCTAATTATATGACCAATCAAGTAAAACATTATTTTGTATCATATTTGTTCTTTACAAAAGTTTTAATTATATATTTAACAAGATTTAAGTGTTTAAGTTTTATATTTAACATTTAAGAACTGAAAAATAAATTTTATATTTCTTAATTTTGAAAAAACAGCGAATAGTTTACTACCATTACGAATGTTTTAATTATATGGCAACAACTGTACCTTTTGCAAACAAGGAATCTCCGAAATGTTATGAATCACGATATTTGAATTTCGAGGAAGGAATTATGCCTGGCAATCAATTTTTTCCTCGATTCCTATAAAATCGGACAAAAAGAAAACGAAATTGATGAAAAATCGCTGTTTTAAATGACATAGATTCAATAAAAAATAGATCGAATTGTTTGACGAATACTGCTACTTGAGTAATCAAATATCTCGCAAAGAACAATGAAGACAAAAGCTGCGTTTTAAATGCCTTTCTCAGATACAAAGTGTTGGAATATAGACATTGTCCGCTTATCTAAAGTTGAATATTGAAATCCTAAATCAAGTTTATTTTTCAAAGCTTGGTGGATGTAATAATCTTCAGTTAATAAGTTTTGAAAGTTTCCTATGATAAAAAAAATTAAGATTTTCCAAAAGCAACAGTAAGTACAACATTCTATTTATACAATACATACCAATTACCTTCAAAATCGCATAATTTATTTTTCAAAAGAACTGCAGTTTCTCTAGTACGACATTAAAAACGTCAATCTGGCAACAATGTGTCTTTAATATATACATTCATATAAACAGGTTAACAAGTATATACATACACACATATGTATATACATAAACATATGGATAGTAATCTAAACGTATAAAATAGGAATATGTATATATAATTTGTTGGTTTATTGCTTTGAATATTAAAAGTGATTTTTTAATTACAACTCAAAATAAACGGATAGAAAATAGAAGCCATTTAAAATAAAATTTTTTAAGAAAAAATTAATAGAAGAGATAATTTTGTCACCAAATCATCCCTTGCACAAAGCTTATGGAAGCACCATTAAAGAAATAGACCATCTGCATTGATAAGACGTCGTACACGTACCACCATATTTCTTACATTTTTTGGTTTATTATTGTCATCTGTTAAAGCAGGTGTAGTCCCTATAATTGCTAAAGATAAAAATACAAATGTAAAATATACATTTATTTATTTTTTTTTTAATTTTCAAAACATACCCAATTTTCTCAGTTGCTCTGCATCATAACGTCGTAGTTTGACAGTACAACGTTTCATGGAAACTTGTTCGCGAACTTCATCCATGGATTCAGGATTACGACTTGTACGTTTAACTCTTATCGAAATATTTTTCACTTTTGGCGATTCAGTCATTATACTTTTAAACACTTATATTCCAACGTTAAATGTTTTGTGAAAGATTAAAAAAATGGACGCCTTACCTATTTCGTTTGTTTATTATTTGACATTTCCTTATCAAAATATTAAAGAAATCGGAGGCGTTTTGTAACCTTTTGCGGCGCCATATATAAATAGAATATAAAAGCGATGCCAGATGATATTATTTAATAAACAAGATGTGAAATTGTTGTTAAACATTATTAGGGCCAAAATAATTTGGCAGTCATAACATACAGCTTAATGTTTTTGCTTAATATCTACTAGTTTTTACATGAACATCTGTGTGTTAGAAAATAATACCCACTACTTGTTCAATGTATTAGGAATCTAAAATACAACTAAATAACTACTACGCTCGCTGTGCTTACAAGTAATACATTGGGGTTATCAGATTTGGCGATTTCTCGCCAAACAACGATTTTAAAAGTAATTCGGCGTCATAATTTTTGGTTTTGCGACATGGCGATATTTTGGACATTTTGAAATTAGTTGGCGATTTTGTTGGCTATTTTTGATAAAAAAAATACGAAAAATTATAATAATTATTTTGGTATTTTTATATATGAAATTCGTGGACATAGTTTATTTTAATGTGTCGATTATAGATGGAAGTCGAACTTCAGTTGTGTTCTCGGCAACGAGAAAGTTGTAGTTGCCTATATGAAACTGAAATAAATAGACTTTTAGGTTCCAGTTTACTTATGTAATGCAATTTTTGGCAACTGACAACGAAATTAGTTTCTAAATGGTACGAATCTTATGTAAAATAATGTTCAAAAAAGCTATAAACATAAAAAATGTGGAAAGACATGGATGAGTTTGCTTGAGAAATTAACACATATACTTAAGGCTATGAAAAGTAACATAATTCTTCTAAATTCAAATCAACTGAAAAGCTTTAAAAAGGATAGTATTCAGCTAAGTTAATAGTTTGTAAGGTGTTTCAAATATTTGAAAAAATTGACCTTGTACTTGATAGCTTTTATTAAAAAATAGCTAACTTTACATGTATTAAGACTTTGTTCTCTTTTGTCACATAGTGTAATTTAATTCGAATACTATGCAATGAGAAATGTATCGAAGATAAAGTGTATAACGTTTTAGATATATAACAATAATGCGACTACATATCTATATACGTGTATCCAAAATTTATTTTATATCAAACTTTAAAATCATTTTTTATAGTTTTGTAGCTTATATTATATTATATTACATTATATTAAACATTGTACATGTTTTGTTTTAGCTAATATTTTTGCTTAATAAAATTAACAAAATTTAACAATTCGGATTCAATTTTCTTATTGTTTTAAGATATATACATTCTATTGTCCTAATGTGAAAAAAAGTTGATTTGGCGAATTTTGAAATTATATTTGGAGAACAAGTTTAAAAAAGATCTGACAACCCTAATTACTGTGTGTTAAGGATTTCATTCAACATACCTCAAACAAGTAGCTTGTTATTGTTGTAAATAGTACGTTCAGTGCTTGATTGTTCTTTTGTGTAAATTTTAGCAGTCATCTTTTTATATCGTCGTCCATTACAATTATTTGTTTATCGTAAACTAAATTTGTTTGAAAATCTAATAAATATTTATACATTTTTAATCTTCTTTATACTTTAATAACACGTACCATGGGTGATGTGCAGATGTTAATAGAAATGGGTTTTCCCAAAGATAGAGCGTAAGTTATAGTCATTAGAGATGAAATTTTAATGCCGGTTAAAACTTATTATTTGCAATAAATTAATACTTTTTTATAGTGAATATGCTATGAAAGTTACAAATAATAAGGGTGTAGAGCCTGCTATGGAATGGTTGCTGGCGCACGCTGATGATGAAATACCCAAAGAAGTTCCAAGCAGTGTTGTGGGGGAAAAGAATTCTCCAGCAGGTGCCGAGACACCATCAACCTCAAATTCTACACAAGATGGTGTAGCGAAGTCACTTAAATGTGATGATTGTGGTAAATTGTGTAAAGATCAGGCTGAAGTTGAATTTCATGCAGCTAAGACTGGTCATAGTAACTTTTCCGAATCCACGGAAGAGAAAAAGCCTTTAACCGAGGAAGAGAAAAAGCAACAGCTGGCTCTGATTGAAGAGAAGTTGAAGCAGAAGCGTTTGGAACGTGAGGAGAGAGAAAAACAGGAGGCTCTTGAAAGGGAACGTAATCGTATTAAATCCGGCAAAGACATGACCGAGGCTCGTAAGCGTTTAGAAGAAATGGAAATGAAGAAAATTGTTGAACAACGTAAAAGAGAAAAGGCCGAAGAAAAGGCTGCTCGTGAACGTGTACGAGCTCAAATAGAGGCTGATAAAGCTCGTCGTAAAATGCTACAACAATCGCCTACTTCCGAAGCGGTTGCAGTTACTGCCATTGCTACTGTTACATCAACTACGTCGACCAGCACTGCCATCAGTGTCAAATCTCCACCCAAAGATTATAAAGAGACACGCATACAAATTCGCTTACAAGATGGTTCTACCCTCACAGAAACTTTCAATGTTAATGAAAACCTTTCGGCAGTACGTGTGTTCATACAAATAAAGACGGGTAGTGATATGCCATTTGGCCTCATGACATCATTTCCTCGCAAAGTCTTTCAAGATGAGGACTATGAAAAGCCCTTAAGTGTTTTAGGTTTAGTGCCATCGGCTGTTCTTATTATGACTAAAGCGAACCCATGAACTCCATGAAGAGCACATTGAATATACAGGATATTTTGACAAGCTTTTTTTTCTATCCTAAATAATCGGTGTTTTTTATACTGCTTGGCAAAGTTTTGATTTTAATTTATTTGTAAATTAATTAAAGAAATAATTCAACACAAACAATGAATTTTAATTGTGACATAATAAAAAACACAAAACCATAATAAAAAAAAATTTTAATTGTGACTATTAATTTTTCTTTCGAATACTCGGTGGCAGCGGTTTATATTTAAAAATACTAGTTACCTTTGTATAAAAGGGTCTTATAGAAACTTCATCAGTTTTATTCATGAAAAGTTATATGGAATTCTCTTGACTTCGAGCACCATCCACCTTGCCTCCAAAAGTGGAAAAAGTTGCAGCGATTGTAAGAATTCAGTTATCCTTTATTTGAGAGAATTACTAATTGAGTAACTATATTGTAATTATGTTGCGTAAAGCTTTGCTTTTTCTTCCGGATTTGCAATAGAAATCAGTTAATACAACTGACTTGAATTAATAAACCATTAACGAAATATTTTTTTAGCCCTATGTTTTCCTCGTATGATTTTTTCTTTTTTAAATAATGGCAGCTCTGTAGAGCAACTCAATGTTTGTTTGCGGCAAAGCATATGTGTTTCAATTCCATATTCCTGTCATCTGTAAATTTTGAAAATATTTGTTGACAAATTTTGTTCACTTTTGCCGGTGTTTTTAAGAAATTTAATAAAATCTGATAAAAGGTTATTTAAAAATTCTTTCAAATGCATTTTGAAGAATTGGAAGCATTAGATCCACGTAACCCAACTTTGTCACGTATAGAGACACCAACACCACATAAAGTTGCTGTTCTGATACTGGTCCAGCAGTATATTAAGGTTTAGTCTCGGGCTTTGTTTAATATTTTTCTTGTAAATATAAAATTTTCTTTTTTAACAGGCCAAAAAAGCAGCCAATGATGCAGGCATTCCTTATCCGGCACAATCGAGACGCAATTTTTGCATGTTGCTTTTGAAACTGATACAATATCCTGATATGACCTACAATGATCTTTACCAATTGTTGTGCTCTGCCAAATACAAAATTGACCCTATGCACTTGGAAGGCTTTGAAAAAGTAATGTCTGATCTTTTCTCATTGGGCATTGAAACATTATTTGATTTTGCCGAAATGGAAAATATTGAAAAAATGCTTGCGGAAGAATTGGGTGTCAGTCAGTTCAGTTTGGTTGGCTTGTATATACGCCGAGTTGGTGTCATACTTGAACGTTTAACGTTTCCGCAAATGATGGCTCTGCACAAGAATATTTGTTTATATTATGAGAAGGGTGAGTTGTTATATCATTTTTAAAAGTATGCTGTTTGAGAACTACCTTTTTCTAAAAATAAATTTTACGAGCTTGTTCATGATAATATGATGCAATATGTTTTTCGGAAAATATTTGTGTTTTCTTGAATATATTTTTTAACCCCTCCAAAGATATATTCCTAAAATGTAATGCTATATGTACATATACTAACATTTTTACAATTCTCGGAACACCTCTGTAATGGACAAATCTTGTGTTTCTTTAGCAATAGATACCGTCTTAATAGATGCAAATTTTTGTCCTTTCATTAGTATATTTAGTTTTGGAAATATAAATGTATTCAGATTTTAGTTCTAGCCAGGGCCAATCGAAATGCTGACATCGTTAGTTATATATGTTTACAATGATTCTTTAAGGAGCATAGGACCTTAATAAATTAATTGAATATATACTATGCCATTGCTTTTACACTGTACCACCTTTTATTCATTATTGCTATTTCTTCATCATGCATTTATTGGCAATAAATCCTCACAGAGACTTTGAAATAAAATTCTTCCACCATTACTAACACCCTGCTAACAATCTTACTTAATTAAACTACAGTTTTTGTTCAAATTTGTTCACTAAACTTTTGTGTTAACTAATTACGAATAATTTCATTATATTAGGTATTCGTTCACTCACTATTGGACCACGAAAATTACATTGTGGCAATATGATGGAGAGTCAGACGACTACAAATGACACTGATGACGATAGTACAATGGAAGAATCTGTCCTCGATACAGAAACGGTACATCAAGATCGCAATCCTCATAGTAAATGGTCTCCGAAGCAGGCGCAACTTTTTGTTACACAACAATGTAATCTGTTGGAAAAGAATGAACTACGTGCTTTGCCTCCATTAGAAATGCAAACAAAACTTAATGAAATTATACAAGATAATCCTCTTAATGCTAAAGCTTACTTTTTGGGTTACATGAATCAATTACGTTTACGTGATGTTTTTGGAGCAATTGATGCTTTACACCGTTCCTTCGATCGTAGTCCCACGCACATGATGGGTCAGTATGAACAGAAAGGCTTTCAATATTTTTGTGTTAATCTGGCCATATTACATGCCAGTTTTAAGCACAAAAAGGAGGCGTTAAGTGCTCTGAAGGAGTGTATAATGTTGGCTCAGGAGTGTGGAGACAAACGCTGTTTGGATCTGGCAAATTCATGGTATTGCCTGCTAAATAGCAGTAACATAGGACCGTTCGAAAAAAGTCTGCCAGATATACAAGATCCTGGTCTAATACAAAGTCTATCTTTGGCTATTGAATTTGTGGTGGCATTTGGTGCCAAGTGTGGTTATCTGCCATTAGATCTCTTCGAATTGCTATTGAAAAGTGATGAATTAAATAATAAAAACTCTCTGCTGGAACATATATCAGATTCTCTAGCTTTACGTACCACTTTATGGGTATTGTATGGCCGCTATGAAATGTCTGCCCTATACTCACAATTGCTATTGAATTTGAAAAAGACTTGGGTATTTGGCGATGTCAGCAATTCGGAAAGTGTTAGCAAAGTCTTGGCAAACTTAGCTCTATGGTTTAATACACAGGGTGAATATCAATTGAGTGCAGTTATACTGAGTCACGCGCGTACTCGATTTCCACGTCATCCGTTTGCGGCCGATTGGATGATTAGTGAGTGTCATATCTGCATACAACAGGCCATATATCGTGGTCGTTGGCAAGAGGCTTTACGTTGGTGTTGTCAATTGTATCTGCTGGACAAACATGATGGCAACATGAAAAGAGCTTCGGTTTATATAGCAAAAGCTTGTAATAACACTGCGAGAAATATTTTACAAAGTTTACTAGACGATAAGGAGTTGGATGTCTTAAGACAAATACGTGTTCTTATACTTATGGCATATAACGCATTGTCGGAGAATAATGTTTCTGCTGAAACTTTAGAGCTTTTAATGCAAGCTTCTGTTTTATCCGAATCTGCATATATGCAATATGAGCATGCTCTAATTGATACAATAATAGCTCAGGTTTTATTGCAAATGGATTTGCCGCAAAAAGCTTTACAGGCTTTACGTAACTCTATGGATAAAATTTATATTAATGGTGGTATTTATGATCGTGCTAAAACTGATTTTACATTTGTACGTTGTTTGGTAGCAGCCGGCCAAGATCGTGAAGAACAACATCAACGTCTAGTGAAATCTCTAGGGACATTAGAACGAGCGATTGAATCTTTTCGTAAACTGGAGGCTCATGCTAAAGTTTTGGATGTTTTTGCTTATATATCGAAAACATTTAACACATTTGGACTTACTGCTGAGCGTAACAAGTATGCCTGTAAGTTTAAGCAATATTATAGCGAAAATCCCGTTTCCCGCGAGTATTTAGGCTTGGCCTTTTAAATTAAGTTTTGTAAAATAATAAAAAGAAATAAAAATTGTCTAATGAATATAAAATGATTAAGAAATGTGAAATTAATAATTCTA
Source organism: Wohlfahrtia magnifica (assembly GCA_023159175.1). Lineage (NCBI taxonomy): Eukaryota > Metazoa > Arthropoda > Insecta > Diptera > Sarcophagidae > Wohlfahrtia > Wohlfahrtia magnifica. The sequence continues at coordinate 847,085 of JAKWBJ010000187.1, read as the reverse complement.
TACAGAGTATGTTTTGCTTAAATTAATTGAAATTTAAGTTGTTTAGTGTCTAGCCATCGATCTGTTTTGATGATATCTTTCACGTGTTCTTGATAAAATTTCATGTCAAATATATTTATGACAACTTCCTAAAACTGTGATTTTCCTTTCCCTAATCAATCCAGTTAAATCGGCATTTAACTACTTCAACATTTATGCGGTTGTAACAGAGAGAGAGATTAGAGTTCATATTCAGCAAAATGTCAATGACGATTAACATGCTCAAGTAGTGGCAAATCAATCAGTTATATTTGCGCTCTGTTATCTTAATTTTATAACTTTTTGGATTTACAATATCTAAAGCCGTCAATCATCGTTGATACACAGTCAATGAAAACACAAAAGAGAAATATAAATATTTAGTTTTTCGACAAGCAATTTTTAAAATTGTATTGTGAAAGTAAAATTATTTAATAAACATCTGCTCCTTAAAATTGAGCAGTTTATTCACACAAACATTTCAATTATTTTTTCAAAAGGTAATTTACCTTAAAATTAAACTAAAAAAGTAACTTAAAACTTATTAAAATTGTTAATACAAGTGAAATTACTCCATTTTCTTACGCTTTGACAATGAAGGCTTATCGAATACTTGCTTCATGCCACCAGCTCTTTCATTATGAAATTTGATATTATTTGAGGTCTCAGCATACCATGGCGAATCGAATTTTGTTGTATCTTGATCCACTAAATGCGTATATTTGGTGCGACCACAACGGCCAAAATTCTTAACTTGCATAACTTTTGGTAATATCGTCTTATCAAAGTGATCTTCTAAGGTTGCTTGTGCGAAATCACGTTTTAGTACATCATTCTCTTCGTCCAAATAGAATGCACCACGGTGATAGTATTTTTGTAAAAATTTATATTTTCCCTTGACTGCCTTGTTAGTTACAACCTTGGGATTTTGGCGTAATTCTTGTCTACGCTCTTCATCGGTAAGATTGCGCATACGATCGATTTCAGCTTTTTCACGTTCGGCGCTACATTAAGAAAAATATACATATATACAGAAAGATATAATTTAGAAGCTCTTTGTTTTTCTTTTTAAAATGTAAAAAGAGGCAACTAATTTAAGGGCAATAAATTACAGAAAACAAAGCCTAGATGAAGTATCAAAGTGGTTCAAAATTCTAATAAAATTACTATAGACCACACAAGATGTTATTTTGGTCAGACTTAACTAGCAATCTAACTAACCTAGTAGATACACCAATTGAAGTCTTGGAACCAAGCGGGCTTTTTAAACCAAATGTAGAATATTTTGACCCTATCCTTAAATCAGTCTTTGTCTTAAAGACCTGCGAATACTATTTTCAGCTTAATTCCTTTAAAATAGCAATCTGTTCTCACGCCCAATTAAAAATTGTTTAACATCGGACTTACTTTTCTCTTTCTTCGCGATCACGTTTCATACGCTTTAGCTCTCTTAATTTCCAGGCTTCATATTCAACTTCATCGTTTTCGTCATCTGTACACACGTCTTCAATTTGAGGTTCTACTGTTTCATTCTTAAAATGAAAGATATTTATATGTAAGCATATTAAAAACCCCATTATTAAACATTTGTTTTCTAAATACCTTTGTTTTCTCTAAATCTTTTTTAACACTTTCCTCAACTAGACGCAGTGTTTGTCGTCTTTTCTCTTTAGCTAAACGTTTTGCTTCCAATTCCATTTGTTTTTGTTTCTGAGTTTCACGCTCCTTTTCCTGTATGGTTGCACGATCTTTTTTACGTACAAAGAGTGGTTTCAGACGTGGTTCATTATCTTCTTCACTTTCGGTTTCCTCTTCGTACTCAGAACTATCCGAATCAGAAGATTCTGATTGTTTCTCCTCCTCTTTCTGAAGAATTTCTTCTTCCTTCTGTTGTTGTAACATGCGTTGCCTCAACCTCATGCGTCTCTTTTCTAATTCCGATTCACTAACATCGGAATCAGAATCTGATTCAGAGGCTAAAGTTATTTTATTGGTGGCCTTTTCTAGATTACGTTCTTGTTCTTCATCTTTGTCCGAATCACTTTCCTCAAGTAGTTCAGGCTCATGTATATCACGATGACGTTCAAGACGTTCTCTTTCTAGTTCCTCGGGTTCTACTGGCCTGGCTCTTAAACGTCTTAGACGAGGGTCATCGACCTCCTCATCCTCTTTTGGTTCTTCATGTTCGTTTTCATCATTATCATCATGACGTTTATGTTCATCTTCTTTGTTATCCCTACGATGTCTTCTGTCGTGTTGGGCAGCAATTTGCTGTTTACGGTGATGATCAATGAAATCCTCCAAATCACTATCCTCTGAACTGGAGCCATATTTGGCATAGTCTGGTCTTTTGCCCGAAATATAACGTTGCACTTTTACCTTTTGCATAGATATTTGACCTTAATAATTCAGAAAAGTTTTTGTTAAAATTTTTTCTAAAATAATCGTTATACCGAAGTACCTTTTTCATTGCGAACTGGTACAGCACCAGCTGTACTTTGCACACCAAGTGGCACAGTAGGATTACTCATTGTAGACTGCTGTAGGTGTTGTTTTTTGTACTTTTGTAATTATTCTTTTGCTAAAAATTTATTTTTCCATAAATTTTTTAATAAAAACTCTTTTATTTACAATGCGTACACTTCGTTTTAGCATATGTTGACAGCTGAGATAAGCATAGGGCTGCCAAGTATTAGGTGGTTTATTGATAATTGAAAAGATGCCAGACTAAATTGTTTCGCTTTTTTTTTCTTTAAATTTTGAAAAAATATATATTTGCCTTTGTTAAAAATATTGTTCGCATATTGGCCTTTGTACGGAGTAAAACATATTTAGTGCGTTGAATACGTCTTGATGGAATATATTTATCCCAACGTGCTTAACTTCTTAAATTATTAATAGAAGTATTTTTTTTACAATTTCTATTTAATCTCCTAAGCTCGATACATATAATCCAGCTTTTCTCTATTCTTTGTTATTTTCTTTTAATAAAAAATTCCTTAAAATAGGGGATTTATTCAATATCGACGCCATCATTCTATAACATTCTAAGTCGAAAATGTGAGTTTTGAGTTACGAGCTCTCAAAGTTTTCACGCGATATCTCATAAACTATAGAAGATACGCCATTTGTAGAATTTTTATAGTATTTTCTGAATTTACAAATTTTAATTGAATCGTATGATATAAAACGCACGGTGAAAACATTGGCTATTGGTCGTCTAAGTGTACTTAGCATCTTTTTGATAGGTCTATTGTTTTTAAGCTAATCACCTAAGTATACATATAATATTTTAGTTTGGAAAAAAAATTCAGAAATTTTATATTTTCCTACATAGACGAATTTTTAGTTAAAATGTTATACAAAAAAAACTATTGTTTTCTTTTTAAATTAATTTTATTCGTAAAGCAAAAAAGAAAATTAAATATGTATAATAATTCAGTTCAAACAAAAACATATATATATATATATATATATATATATATATATATATATATATATATATATATATATATATATATATATATATATAATAAGAATAAAGATAACAGAAACAGTATTAATTCTGTATAACATTAAATAAGTAGAAACTATATTGTATTATTTAGTCGTCATTATCTGACACGCCTACATATTCTTTTCCATTAAAACCATTAAGTTGTCTGTAGAAATTTTGGAATAAAATTTTGATCACACAGATATAAAAGATATTTTCGTTTTTCTTACGTTATAGGAAATCCGGATATGTATGCTTTTCGTATTTCTTCAATACCAATTTTATTTTCTTTTCTTCTCTTCCTAGTTTCATCATATATCCTTATTTCTCTGAAATTCTCATCAAATTTATATTTATAAAATAATTTACAATTTTGTTCTTTATAAACTCTTATTTCTCGGATTTTTGATAGACATAATTTTTCATTTTGTGTATTTTTTGTCCAATTTGTTATAGAAGCAAATTGCTTGAAATCCAAAAAGTCATCATGGTCCATTTCAATTACATTGTATAATGGCGGAGTTTTCTTAGCATTTCTTATCACGGAGTACCATTCTATCGGCGTGTATAATCTTTTATTTTTCTTGCACGTCTCTATAAGTGCATGAAAACCATCGCCTTCATTTTGACCATGACCCTTTTCTAAAAATTTGTGACTAATATCGACTTGTAGCTTTCGTGTAATCCATACATACAAAGAGAATACAATTTTATTTTTGTTTTGACCTCCACAATTGTCAGACCATGAATTAAACTAGTTATGCCGAATTCTTTATGTTTTGTTGGTATAAATTGAAATAAACATGTGGCTATTTCTATCGCACCTTTCTTTACAGTTGTTTCATCCTATACAAAACAAGATGCTATATTGGAACCAATCTCGAAAATTGTGAGGTTATAAGCATGTAATTTTCTTTTGTAGTAAAAAGTGCTCAATTCAGCACAAGGTGATCAATTTTTTTTTTTTTGAAAATCAAAGCAAACTGTAATAACATTATCGTTTGCAATACACTCTTTTTTGTCGATATCTTTCAGTTCTTTAGATTTTTGTTTACAAAATAAATGGTGATTGAATTGAAATTTTTTCTTTTTTCCTTATTCATCAGAGTTCTTGAACTTTTCGCATAATTCGCATAAATTCTTTTTTGGAATATAGAATGAAATATTGAAAGAATCTTTAAAAGCATTGCGATATTGCCTTAATGTCGCTTTTAAGCTGATATAAATTGACTTTTCGGAGAACCAAATTTCATATAAACGATACATTTCAGTAACCAACGATATTTCACCATCCAAGTACTTTTTTGTACTCGTTGGCGACAGTAGTGTGATTTTACTAAAGAAAACTCGTTAACATGCTCTATAACTATGTTTCTTATTCTACTTAAAGTTTTATTTACCATAGAATGCTTTCCTCTTTTGTCGGGTGATATAAATCTCGCATTAGATTTTGCGTATCATGGTTTCGATTGTCTGTTGATATATTGACAATGTATTTATAAACATGGGTTTGCAGACTTGTTCTCTTATTTCATTCCCATTTTCTTCATAATTTAGAAAATACTTTCTTGACTCATTTTCTCGCGAATTTTCTATATTTGTGCAAACTTTTGTCTTGTGCAGTGTTATGAAATTTGCTATAAAGGCCCATTGAAGTTCCTTGCTGCCATTTTTTTAAAAATTTTGAAAAATTTGTGTTTTTGTATCTTTAGACAGCTTTTGTGAACATCTCATTCTACAAGACTCTTTGCAACCTTCTTTTAACTCTTTCTTTGGTACAAACTGACCTTTTTTATTATAATGATCCTTTTTATGGTTTTTTGCTATATTTTTGTTCCACTTGGATTGACGTCTATGTCTTTTGTAAAAGTTTTCGAGTGGTGTATCAAATTCCGGATTTAATTTTTTCTTTTTTAATTTTGGAGTTATTGCATTAATCTCTGGATTTGATTCTGCTTCCGACGAATTACTTGACGGATTATATTCGCTGCAACCGCCGAGAAATGGCTCTATAAGTTTAAGCGATACTTAAAATAAATTATACAAAAAAGTGTCTACAAACATATGTACCTATAGCAGATGAATTATTCGATGTGTTATATACGCAGTCATTCCCGGGATATGCTTCTAAAAAATCAATTACTTAATATAAAAAAATTTAAATATATTAATATAAATATATCACATACCTAGTGAATCAGAATTTTCACTATTTTCATTATCAAATTTAGACGATTTTTCGTTTGCTCTTTATTTCCTGTCAAAAAAATCCAATATAAATAAGCACAACATTTAACTTAAGTCGGGAATTTCTTACACTTTCCTCACGATTATATGACATTGAACTTATACATTTTGATTCACTTTTTCCTAATAAAAACCTTATTAATTATTTTAGATAATATGAAAATCTAATAAATAATACCACTCACGTTATTTTGTGTTAAATTTATCATTTTTCTTGCACGCGATATCATTTTATATCCGAAAATACAAAAATTGGGCGTTCGATTTGGTTGACTACTTTTTCCAAACTAAAACATCTTATGTACACTTACACGCACAAAATTATTTTTTTAAATCGGGAAAAAACCTTTTAAGTACACTTACAGATACTAAAAAAAGCACACTGAACATACCAAATACACATAGAAAACACAACGTTAAGAAATGTCCCTTTCATAACTTAGTTTTCAAGTCAATTTAAAATTGTCCAAGCAAATGTAAAATTTTTACTACTATGTGTGTAGTCTAAGTATATTTATGCGTCGATATGATCTTTTTGTTTGCTTAAAATTTTTAACCACCAATACCATTTCTTTGAATTTGACAAAAGTTGCGAGGCATTAAATTTGGAAAGAATGCTTGACAGAATACCTATTCGTATGCTAATTTATTGATGTTGGCTGGATATGATATTTGCTTCCCAATTTATAAATCTATAGACCCTGTATACATATGTGCACCAGTTCAATATTTTGATGGAATAGCACTCTCATCTTTGATAGATAAGGTCGTTTTTGCTTCAAAAAGATATAAGCCATTTAATGCAGAAGACCGCTTTTTAGCAGATGTAAGAGTGTGATCTCTTTAGAACCTTACGTTCCACAAATTTGCTCTATTGCTAACTTTTATGATTCATTTTATTTTATTCTACAACAAAACTACAACAAATTTAAAATTGGAAAATAAGTGTTTTTTGATTGGGCATTTAAGGGTTAAATCTTTTCAAAAGATCTAAAGAATATTAGCCAGTAATTGCATTACCGCGAATGATGTTACCTTCATTCAAGAAAAATGTGGCTGACAAACCTACTTTATCCTGTTTTAATGCCCGTTCCGTGTGGTATGGTAGGTAAGACCCCCGCCTACCAACTACAAGGTCCTCGGTTCAATACCAGTCCAGTCCATCTAAAAAAAAGATAAAGTTTTTTCAACAGCAGCGGTGTCACCTCATAACATTAGCTAGTAACTGGTTGAGTATTACTACTATTGAAAATTTCTTTAATGCATTTGTCATTCGGAGCCGGCGTTAAACTGTAGGTCCTTTTCTATGAGTCTAAAAATAGAACCGGATGCAGCTCATTGACTGAGAGAAGGACCGTGTTCATGGAATGTTATGGGCACTAATATAATGCACGTTCACCAGAGTAAGCCTCCTTACTTAGTTGGTCTCTGGTCTAACAAATCATAGTTTGTCCATAGCTGTAACACGACAAGAAAAACTCTTTTGAATTGCATTTCAACAAATCCTCCTTTGAAGAGGTCTCATGAATGCGGTAACGGTCGAGTGCAAGCATCCATTTTTTAGGATAACTTTCTTATATTTAAATATTCATACAAAATGTGATATACATTCTTGTTTGGCTTGGTTGATGTTAGATGTTTATAGCCGCCTTACGCACCTTTATTCTCCGATCATGAAATATCGTTCTATAGATGTTACCTACTATCCTCTACATACAATTTATGTTAGGCGACCGATTGTTATCATTTGTGTTAGTACAAACAAAACTGGACCCCGTATATCACTTAATAGGCTTTGAAATCGATGGTTCGATTATGCTTGTATGTATTGTATTTACATATTAAGTCTTACTTTGGTCTTCTTTGAAATTTGACAGTAGTCCATTATATGGCCATTTACAACCTCAGTTGGTTAACAGCCAATCATATGAAAGTCCAGGCGCGTCGATCTTGTCTGTTTCTTCTCCGATTAGTCACGTTAAATTTCAAAAAAATGTCATCGAAAAGGTTTTTTCAGCAGAGTTTTGATTGCTCTCTCTTACTTCGTCCATCGGGTTATATATCAAACATCTTTCGAGTTGGGGAATTTTCACTTATGTGAGCTACGTGTCCGAGCCAACGTAACTGTTGCACTTTAATGCGCCTAACCACGTCAATTTCAGAATATAGTGCGCACAGCTCAGGATTCACACGCTGGCGACGCTCGTTATTAAAAAACGGATCCATACATTTTTCGAAGAATTTTGCTTTAGAAAACTTCCAGGTTCGCCTCATCTGCTTGTGCCATGACCCCACGATTTAGCAGCATACAGTTAAGCTATTAAATTAACGCTTTGTATATGGAGGATATTTTCATAGCTACTAAGTCTGTTCATATAATTGCAGCTATATTTTTTTATTACTTCATTAACTTTAGAAATATCAAGGTCGCTAAGGATGTTATTATTTCTAACAAACAAGGGTGCTTTTATTATAAGTCTTAAAGTTTGAGACTGATATTTTTGAATAATGTCGATATTAGAATATGACGCAGTTCCCCACAACTGAATACCATAAGTCTAGACTGACTTTAAACTTGTTTTATAGTGTATTAATTTATTATTTAAACACAGCTTTGAGTTTGGACCGAGTAGTCAGTAAATTTTTTGTTTGTGTTTATATCAAGCTGTTTTCTTTTCGACTCTAAATGATTTTTCCAAGTTAATCGTCTATCAATATTCAGACCTAGATATTTGACACAATTTGATTTGGATATCATGGCTCCGCTTAGATAAACAGGCGGGCAGTCACTTTGCTTAGGTGTATAAATAAGAAGAGTTGACTTATCAGCATTGACTTTTATGTTTCATTTTTTTAACGATACGTTTATCAGGTCGAGTTGTGATTGAACAATAGTTGAAGCTTCAGATGCTGAATCATTGGCTGCTATTATTGCAATATCATCCGCATAGGTAGCCGTCATGACACCTCTTTTTCAGTTAAGTCTTCAGTGTATATAGTAAAGAGAATAGAACCTAGTACGTTTCATTGTGGTACGCCTGATTTGAATAAGCCAATGTCTGAGTTTTCATCGTTGACGTTAGCATAAAAGCTAAGATCGTTCAAGTATGACTTTAACAAAACGTAAAATGGAGCTGGAAGTAGTTGTTTTAATTTGTATAAAAGTCAATTATGCCGGACTCTGTCAAAAGCTTGCTTAACGTCAAGAAATATTGAAGAGCACTATTGTTGATTCTCTAACGCATCTCTAAATACTTTAACAACTCTGTGACTCTGCTCAGCGGTTCCATAATTATTCTGAAAGCCAAATTGATGATCGGGTACAATTTTTAATGATGCAAGTATCGAGGAGAGTCGTTTTTTAATTAGTCTTTTACATAATTTGGAAATTATTGGCAACAGGCTAATAGGTCTGTAAGATTCGACAGCATGTTCTGCTATAGCTCTTTCAAATGATACTAATAAAGTGAGACATTTAAAAAGACGGTACATATTAGATCTTCCTTTTCTTACTTAAAAAAAAAAATAGTTAAGTAATTATAAATTTGTAAAAAAGTAAAATTTGCTTATTATTTATGTGTATAAATAGATTGCAAATAAATATATCTATGAAAAAAGTTTAAAAAAATATCTGTTAGCAAGCAAGATTCTCCTTTTTATCTCTCAGTTGACTTATATGTGTGGCTAAATTTAAAAGTGTCTTGATTTAAGTTCCCCGGGCAGATTTGTATTGTATTATATTAAAAAAGTAATTGAGTGAAATTTGCAGCGAATCCGATAACCTTAAGTGGACCCAGAAACGACTAAAATATACATATAAATTTTAATAGATTAAAACTTAATATGTAATAGAACAAACGACATTGGAAGAAAATAAGGATGAGAATTTGACAGTCGCACGGCTCTCTTTGTTTTAATTTTTTTTTAAACCATCACACTTTATTAGATCAGAGATGTACTTTTATGTAAACAAAAAAATAATTTAAACAAAGAAAAAAGCAAATTTTTTCGCTCGCACTATTTGGTCTCTTTCGAAACAGCTGTTTTCATTTTACTTTGTTTTGGTTTTTTACATATCGTGTAAACGTAAAAAAATTTGTCGTAAGATTTTTACTCTCAATTTTAAAATACAGATGGAATTTTATAATATTTTCTATGTGACTTTACGTACGTAAAGTCTTATCGTGTAAACCTTCCCTTTAAGGTGGATTTTTGAAAGTCTGTTCAATTTGTATAGTTTCGGGCATTTTTTAATTTTACAGTTGGTTCTTTTAATTGAAGTTCTTCAACCATTTTACGTTTTTCTTCAAAACTTATATTTGAATCGAAAAAGGCTAGAGTACTGTTTCCTCAGAAATATATCATAAATGATTGCTAATTTTATTAAGAATTACTGCTGAGATTTCTGCGTTAGTTTCCGAATACTTTATAGCATCTTGAATATAAGTGAAATCTCGAAGCGGTGCGTTCATGGCATTGGTACATCTGAACCAAACTTTAATGTAAAGTTTTCCTAAAATAATGCAAATATCGCGTAATCCATTTGATTCACTTTTCGTAAGTGAGAATTGGTCGCGGAACAGAAATATTTTTCAAGAATATATTGCTTATGACATCCATCGTGCATGGCTAGTTGGGGCAGGCGTTCGAAAATTATAACGCTCTACACCAAGAAAGATTAAGACCAACTGATAATTTTTTATAATTTTCACGATTTTCAGATTTAGTCAGTTGTTTATAATAAAACTTTATACAATTTTCACGTTCAGCTGGACTTATTTGTAATAAAGCAGTTGCATCTTCATTGACACTTCTAAATCGTACTTTGTTAAAACTTGGCCATGATTTGGAAAATCTTTCAAATATTGAAACATCTGTAGTAGATGTAGATTATAACTTTGTTTCGAAAACGCTGCGCAATATTATTTCATACACATAATGGCGGCAAGGTAGATTGATTAGACTACGAGCTATTTTTTTTCCGAGAGGACAGCTGCGCCTGTATTGTTATCAGTGTTTGTAGACGTTGTAATACATGACAAGCCGTTTACTTAGTACACAATATTCCATTTAACTAATCTTTCATAAACTGAAGATTCTACTTTTGGTGATCCAAGAAACTTTGATGTGCGGTTTAACTCACCCAAATTGCAATCCGTTCATCTTTTGTGGATCCGATTAAATCTTTCATGAACTTTCCATCAAAATCAGCTACCACCGAACCAATTTTACTAACCTATAAGTGATAAAAGGATTGTAACAGAATTTAATACTATCTTTAGTTAAAAATAAAAAAAACTTACATTATCCGTAAAACCAGCTGAAATGTCTTCAAATTTATTTATACGTTTTTTTTTGGTGCAATAGAATATAGAATAGTTGAACGGTTAATCACAAGTTCTTCTACACGGTGAACTAATGCTTCAGCTGCTGCTATGAGAATGTGAACTGTTATTCCATCGACACTTTGGCATTGTCCAGTGCTGCTACAAACTGAGTTGTAACAAAACTTTTGCGACCTCGTTTTCGACCTAAAATAGAGTTCTTTTTCGATAGTAGTGTTGTTAATTGGTAACTTCGATAACACTGTCTTCATCAGTCCACTCCATTCATTCATTTCATTCATTTATAAATTCATCTTTATTTACAACTTATATGTACATCTGTATGTACATATATAAATTTAAAATTTTTGGGATTTTAACTTAAGATATTTCAACAAATAATTCTGATCATCATTTTATAATTTAACATTGTTCAATTTCATTTCATATTTTAAAGAAAATACAGTTAGAAAATATACAGGTATGTACATTGTACACTATTGGACAAAATAAAGTGCAAATCACCTTTGTTATATTTCAAAAGTGACAAGCTCAATATTATTGTTAAAAATTGAATTGAATTTATTAATTTCGCTTATATTTCAGTGTAAAAAACATAAAAACTTAAATATTTTAACTAAACTTTTTCAGCAAAGCAACATAAATTAAAATGCTCCCTGCCAACGGTTGGACAAAATAAAGTGCAAATGCAGAATATTGGAAGATAACCGCAGAATTATGAAGGGATATTATAATAATCAGCACTTATTAAATATGACCACAAAATATCTTAGTCTTTTAGCTTTTGACGAAATTGCAAAAAAAAATTACCATTTTCTCAGACATCTCCACAGGACATCAAACTGAAGCTGTTGTCGAAAACTATTAGGAATCTGTTAGTATAAAACGGAAAAAAACGAGGTGAAATAGGAAGAATTGTCAAAAAAAAAAAAAAAAATCAACATATTCAATATCAGAACTAAAAATAGCCCTTAGGCTCTGCAGGATTTAAAAATCAAATGGAGTTTTAAAAATGTCTGAGAGAAAGCTTAAGACTACAAAGCGTAAAGGTGATAACTATTTTTGTCTTCTATGGAGATTTTGGAAGAACTAAATTTAAGTGTTCCGTCATTTACAATAAGGTAAAGGCTTAGCCAAAGCAGTCTAAAAAGAGTACGGTGTGAGCCCTCAAAAACTTAAATCTAAACACATTGAATTTAAACACAAAGTCTCATAGTTTGGGACTGGTTTTCTTTCTTGGGAGTGAAACCAAAAAAACCAAACGGGTGAGCATTGTGTTAGGAGTGTCCCAACAAGATAGTTACCACAAACATACGAGCAAAGTCGCAAAGTACGACTTTTAAGTAAAATATACCGAAACACTTGAATGACCGGCTCAGAGCACCGATCTGAACGTCGTAGAAGATCTGTGAACCAAATTAGATAACAATATTTCATAATATATTTTAACAATATATCGGACTAACATTAAACATTTTGAAAAGAAATGCATGCCGAATTGAAAGAGATTCCTATACAAATTCTTGAAAAACTTGAATCAAATATACTTATAAGACCTTGTGATGTCATATTTAATAAAGGGAGAGCTACTAAGCTCTGATTATTATAATATCCCTTCATATTTTGCGGATATCATTCAAGATTTTTCATTTGCACTTTATTTTGTCCAACTGTTGGCAGGGTGTATTTTAATTTGTGTTGCTTTGGTGCAAAAGTTTAGTTAAATTATTAACTCTTTATGTTTTTTATATATATTGAAATGTAAACGAAATTAATAAACTTAATTCATTCTTTAACAATAACATTGATAATTTTGGTAATTTGCACACTATTTTGTCCAAAGTGTATCTAAGTTATCCTAAGATAACAATTATATACTAGCCGTATTCAATTTAATAGTTTTTGGTTTAAAGCTGCAACTCAGCCGATTATATACATTCCCTTATCAGTTAAATGCGTTTTTGCTGCGTTGTACCAAATGAAACATGCATATGTCATTGTTGGTCTAATAACACTTTTAAAGATTAAAATTTTGTTCGCAAGGTTAAGTGTTGAACGTTTGTTCAGTTCACTCCATAAGTTGATAAACATCTATAAAAAATCGGAAACTGAATATTTAAAACATAAATTTATTCATGTAAAAAACTTATCTGATTGGCTCTATTTTTCCTTTGCGTGCTTCCTCTTACGTGCAACTTCTTTATCTTTTCGTTCCTGTGCTTTTTTATTTAAGAAGAAATGAAAACAGAATAATATTTTAAATACGCAATAAAATACCGATCGACTTAAAAACCAGGGCATTTCTTAAAATTGAAATTTTAGTTTTAAGGTGTACGAATATTTATTCTGGCAAGTGTAAAAGCACAAATAAAATTCAAATTGCAAATGAAAAAATTAATAACATAATAAATAATACCTATATTTTTTTTTTTTTCTAAAAATTTAAAAATAATTCAAAAATTTAATATGTCACACTTCGCCCCATGTCTCACTTTACCCAATTCTTTCCTTTATAAATTTGAATAATGTAAAGAAGAAAAAGGCAATTTAAATACATTTTTTCTTTCAGTATCTTTTGAAGAAAATAATGCATAGACGCGATTAAAAAGTGACAATGTATTAGAATTGATGTTTTGCCCATATTTACTTGTTGAATATTTGGAGTCGTTTCTGGGTCCATAAAACGTTATCTGATTTGGTTCAAATTTTACATACTTACTTTTCTAATACAAAGGTACAAAAATCTGCCCGGGGGTTTATAAAAATGCGATATTTCAAAAAAGGGCATATGTCAACATTAACATTAATATTTTTGTTTGAGACGGAACCGAAATAAACGAAAGTTATCCACGTCTTCAAAGTTATTTGCACTTAATGATGGTCCAAGGCGCATGGCCTAACCGTGGGCGCCAGCCTACAAAGTCATACAATTTTGACAAGTATTCCAAACTTAGATAGCCTTACTTAGCCTTATATAATCCGTTAGTCTATTAATAGATAATATTTAACCGGAGCATAAATAAAAATTTCTTTGAATTCGAAATCAAGGTTTGTGTCTGTACTAAAAAAAAAAAAAGAAATTCTCTATCAAGTGTATTGAACTTGTAAAATAAGATTAATTTTGTTAAAATATTGTACTATAATCGTATTGTAAGCTATTACAACATTTTTGAATAGCGTTTCAAATAACAATCTTGATGTGTTACGTGTAATTATAATTTATAGCAATAAATAATAAAAGTTTTGTTTTAAATACGTATTTACTATTAAAGTATAAACAACAACTATGACTGTGCATTAAGGCATGCATGCATGCTTCGGCTACTTTAAAAATAAAAACGTCATTTAGCCAACTTAGTTCATCAGACAGACAGACAGACTTGGTTCTAAATCAAAATGCTAATCAATTTATAACTACTTTTTGTAATTATATTCGTAATAGTTGGCCAATAGTTGTAAATAAAAATCAGGTTAAAACCGATCCTGTCTGGAAGTTACGAGCACTTTTATTAAAATTTTCAACTTTGATGGCTTTAAGATTTATTGAAAGTCATTTACGAAAATTTCCAACACAATTATTAAATACAACGAAATAAAACAATTAACTAGAGAAACAACAATGTTTGCTTTACTCGTACTACGCTATTTATTATTTTGTTAATAATTTATTATGAATATTAATTCTTTACACGCTTTGCATTTTCACATTGGGAAAAAATTATTTATTAATTTCAAAACAATTAATTAATTTGTTTTAATTCTTTTTTAAGAGTAAATTTGTCAATATTGTTTTGTGATGAAGGGCTACAATCAGTCAATGATACAATTTTTTACTGAGAAATTTTGATGTTGTAAAAGGCATCATTATCATAAGTAGTTCATTAGTACTTTCCATTTATTTTATACCTATAAAAAATAAAACAAGATAATATTTAGTTGCTATGTAATATTTAACGAGTATACGCATACGCTATATATATATTTTCAAAAAACTTGTGTTTTATTATTTTATTTTTTGTTCAAAATTCTTCAAAAAGACTTCACCATTCGCGTGTATGACATGTAAAAATATGTACATATATATGTATATATTTACATTATATATTGATGTCATATATTTGTAAGTATACGAGTAAGTGTTCAGCAGCTGGTTGCTGAAATGCAGTTCAAAGCGGTTAAAATAAAAACAAACAAGTTAAAATCTGTTCAGTGTTATGAATATTGTTAGAAAATAATAGCGTCGTTGTTTACATCAGCGATTCTTAAACTTATGATACTTAGGGAGATGTAATGTTGAACTAGATAACATAATGCCAGAAACGTTTTGAACACCCTATTATGCATATATAAAAATTTTCTCTTATCTTTATGCCTTACAAGTTTCGATATGCACATTTAATATTAAATCTCTTACAATAAAATTTTTAGCGATAAGTTTGCCTAACTTTTTTTTAAATTTTTTCATAAATTAAATAATCCGAGGCTAATAAACTTTATTAACTAAATGAGAATTATTAAGATTATAAAGCAAAACAAAGCTATAGTGATTTTTTTGTTATTTAAAATATAAAGGGTCCGCCAAATATTTTTTTTTTTTGAAAATGCTATAAAAACAGCTACTGAATATTTTCTCAAATTTCTTTTTTTTATTTGAAAGTACAATCCTTCCGGTTAATAATGGAAATAATTTCATTGAAATGGCTGCCTCGGCTGGCCATGCAGTAGCCTACACGATCGGCACATTATCGATTGTGTGCAGCTGTATTTCACCAATGGCTTCACGAATATTGTTCTTTAAAGCGTCAATTGTCCCTGGCTTGTTGGCGTAACACTTATCTTTGACGGCACCCCACAAATAATAGTCCAACGGTGTCAAATCGCAGCTCCGAGGTGGCCAAACGACATCAGCTCTGCGGCTGATAATGCAATCTTCAAAAACAGGGCGCAAAACATCGAGTGTAGCTCGGCTGTGTGGCACGTAGCGCCGTCCTGTTGAAACCAAATGTTGCTAATATCCTCCTCTTCAATTTTTGTGAACCAAAATTCGTTCAACATGGCCATTGACTGTAACGGCCACTCCTTGCTCATTTTCAAAGAAAAACGACCCAATTATGCCTCTGGAACAAAATCCGCACCAAATAGTGACTCGTCTTGGGTGTATCGGCTTTTCAATGTATGCGTGCGGGTTTTCTGTGCCCCGAATGCGACAATTTTGCTTGTTTACATACCCGCCAAGATCAAAATGGGCTTCATCTGAAAAGATGATTTTTTTGGCAAAATCGGGGTCTTCTGTAAGTCGATCGATCAAAGTAATGTCGCAATATTTCCCAGCGTTGTTCAAGCGTATACACAACCATATTGGTTCAGCGGAAGGAGAAAACTAATTATCTGTCAAATCAGACATGAGCTAAGTGTTACCATTCACGAAATAAGCACTAGTTGAAAAAAAAAAAAATGTTACATGGCGGACCCGATAAAATGAATTTTAATTATATGAACAACAGGAGAGCATTTTGTACATATAAGTTTCCATACATATATACGAGTATTATAAGTTATATTAGGTTGAGAAATAAGTACGTTTCTTTAAACAAAAATTATGTTTTCGCCATTACCGTTTACCATCTCCTACCACCTCTCCACCAATTTGTTGATGCTATTCTGTCAAAAATCTGGTCTGTTATCGGAGAAGTTGTTGTTTTCAACTCAATCAACTTCATTGTCGAAGTTAACGCCCCTCATATGTTTCTATAGGAAGCGAAAAAGATGGTAGTCTGTCGTAGCAAGGTCTGGAGAATACGGCGAATGTTAAGGGAACTCCCATTCGAGTTCTGGGTGTGCGGCTATGTATCACGGAGATTGGCGTTATTATGAAGGAGTATGGTTTAGCTTTGTCGAAAAGATCTTTTCAGTTAGTAGGCGCTTTTACGCTTTTTTTCGTGGGGCTACTTACCGTCATACTGACCGCAGATAATGGACGATTTTGTTTAAATTCGTGTGGCACTCAACCTCCCAATTTGTCGACAAGTCCCATTAAATCTTTATGCCTCGTATGAGAATCGTTTTATGGTTTTCCTTTAAAAGTGCTTTGAACTTGTGCACGTACCTATGCCCCACCTTTAGCACTTACTTTTATACTGTGCATTTTAAAGTTCAGACTACTAATATGAAACAGAGATAGAACAATTGAAAATCTATTTAAGCTGTCCTTCGTTCGTCATTTTATAACTCGAGAACCACTAAACCGATTTACAAACCAATACATGTTGGTGTATTTTCACTGATGGTTTTGGTTCAACCAAGTGGTGCCACGTCCATATAAAATTTATATTCATATCTATATCTTTAAAACGATAATAATAAGAGTTTTTAAATGTGGCCCAAATAACATTTTGGTCAACATATATCATCAGTCAAAAAGTGCTCGGAAGTGGATAAGTTGGAGTGGCACCTCCCATACAAAATAAATACTGATATTTGTATATCTTTGTAACGGAAGTAGGGGAACGTTCTGAATTTGGTCCAAATAAGTAGCTTTGAACTATCCTATAGACTTTCGAACGAGGGTTGTATCTTTCAGGCTGAGGTTTTTGCTGTTCACAGAGCATGGCCGTGACTCTGTTGCTGCCGGCGAGTGTAAGGTTGAACTCATCTCGCGTCGTACATGGATGTATACAGTGTGCTGGGTTCCTGTACACTGTGGCGTGGTGGGAAACGAGAGTGCTGACTGATTGGGGAGAGAGAACTCGTTAAAGTTTGTGGAAGTGGGGGATGGGTCTTTTCATTTTTCGTTCACTTAGTAGACCAATAGTTATGTCGTAGACTGGAAGAGTCCTGGAGTGGCAGGGGACACTGTAGTGTCTTCAGGCTGCTTTGCCCCAAATTTGGCCATTCAAAAACGAAATGGGTTCTGAATTTAAATAGGAAGCCTCTTAGAATTTTTATACATTTTCTGACTGCTGACTGCACTCTAAGGGCAAGGATTAGGCTATGGGAAGCAGGCGCTTCTAATTTATGCCGTGAGTGTGACAATAAGGGTGAACCAGAGATAGCGCAACATATCCTTTGACTTTCTCAGTAGCTCCAGAAATACAGGATCAGGTTGCTAGGTTGGCGTCCGCCAGGATCTCTGACCTGGACGGATTTATTTCGAGCATTAGCTGGCTTGTGAGGTGACACCCGGTGTCAGGGGTCACATTTCTTTTTTTGCTGTGATCTATATTTTCCTTCCCAAAATTTCGTGTTTTTTTCTTGTACTGATTTTATCTTTGATTATCTTTTTATTCCTTCCTATTTCTCTACGAAAGGCTGTCTTTATGGTCTGTCGGTGTGGATGCATAAGCACCGCCTTTTCTGCTTACCTACCTTGAGGCTAAAAAGTCAATTAATACATATCTCTATACTAAAATGACTTTAAGATAACGCCGCTGGACGATATATAAAAAGGTATGTATGTAAGATGATATGGCAAACCATACTGAATATTTTGCTAGATGGGTGTTATTTTTAATAAAAGAAGCTAAGGAAATACATATAAAAATGGTAGAATATAATAAATTCTACAACTTTTTAATAATTACTTAAACGTCTCTCTTGAAGTTTGTTTTCAATTTCTTCAGACTGTCTACACCAAGGCGCCGGTTCGGCTGACTGTTGTTTTTATGTAATGCAGTGATTCCTTATTGTCAATAGTTTTATTTAGTTTACACCTAATCCTGATTTTGCACGAATTTTTGCACGGTATTGTTCGGAACGTGACTAAAATGTACAAACAGGCTCAGGTATATTTTATTACAAAAGTCAAAAAGGCATTTTACACCTAATCCTGTATTTACGCCATTTTTTGCACGATATCGTTTATAATTTATCTATAGTATAAGAATAAGATTAGAAGTATTTTATTTAAAATATATGTTGTTTTTGTTGTTTATGTTATATGTTGTTTTTGTTAAAAAGTTAGTTGTTGTACTGGTAACAATATCTTGTTCAATGTGCCATGGTCTACACAATATTTTATTTAATTTTGCCTTTTTTGTATAGAATTTTTGTTCTTAATTTACACTTTCAAAGGTATCTTTTAAAACCAAAACAATTTCGAAATTATTTAACTGAACATTTTAGTATTTTAAGCATAAATAATAACAGAAAAAAGAATGACGTATTAAATAATTTTTTTTATTTTTGCAATCTTTTTGCAAAAGAAAAATATTTGATCTTTAGACTTTACCAAAGGCTAAGAAGTAAAAATCTTAAAATTTTATTTAAAACAGTAGCAACAAAACCGGTCTAATATTTCGACGCAGATTTTTTTAAAAATTTTATTTAAATTAAACAGACATTCTCGAAAAATCGTTTATTAAATTTTTAATAGCCTTCATTAAAATAATAATAAATCATTAGAGTAAATACACATATACCTTTACAAATAAATCGTAATTAAACTAAAGATAAGGCATTTAAGTTTAGGTTAGGTTATGTTTGGTATCCCACTTAGGCCAGAGGTTGGGTCAATTGTGGTGCTGCGAGTATAGAAGCTAACCCGGAGATCAAACAGTCTCCATAAGAAATAATTTTGACTCCAAAATAGATCCCGCAATTGCGGTAACCTTCGTCGAAGATGACATGAAATCGGAGTCATAAAACCTACGACATCCGATGGCGATGGCTGAGCACTGACACTTGAGGTGATGGACAGTCTTGTCATTCTCCTTCTCAGAAGCACAGCTCCTGCAAATATCATGAGAGAGAATGATGAGTTTATTGGAATACCTTCAATCGAAAATCGCAATATAATAATGAATGGCCATTCAATGAAAGAAGACAATTAGTAGTCTTTTTCCTATCCAGGTTGATTCGGGTGGGTTTTTTTATTTCAAGTAGTTTATAGTTTATTTACAACTAAAATAAGTAAAATTTACGTATTGGGAGTACAAATTAATTCCGTCCTTTTTTAAGTTTAAAAAAGATAATGAGTTAACAAATTTGTCAAAATTAAAATGTATGAAATCACTGCTTACGCCTTTTCCACACCTCTGAGTCAATTCCTAAACACCGTTTCAGAAAAAGTTTTCGTCTTTTGAAAAGATCCAACTTTGAAGCCGAGGGTAGGAAAATTTAAGGTTAGGAAGTTATTTGGCTGTCAAATGATGAAATGGAAATTTAATTATGGAACGCTACACTCTTGAACAAAGAATTTTAATTGTGAAAAATTGTTTGTGAATTGGCTGTTTGAAAAATTGAACGAAAACAACGCAAATTCAACAAAATCATCTTTAGTCATTAGGCGGTTATGTAAACAAACAAAATTGTCGTATATGATTGGCTAATGTTGACATCAGTGACCTTTGGTTTCAGCAGGAAGGCGCCACAAGCCACACAGCCAGCCAAACAATTCAGTTATTGCATGAGAAATTTCCCCGTGGCGTAATTTCTCGATTTGGCGATGTGAATTGGCCTCCACGTTCATGTGATATATCGCCGCTGGAATATTTTCTCTGGGGCCATTTGAAAGACTGGGTTTACGTGAACAAATCACGAACAACTGAAACTCTGAATGATGGAGGAGGAGATGAGCGAAGCTTTGTTGCAAAATGCGGTTCAAAATTTTGTGAAAAGAGCGGACGTCTGCCAACGTGCTAGAGGTGAATATTTGTCCGATATCATATTCCATTATTAATTCCCATATTTCTATTTTATATTGGTATGAATAAAACTGAATTTGTCAAAAAAATTAATTTTTAATTTTTTTTCTGCCGACGTGCTAGAAGTGGATATTTGCCCGATAACATATTTCATTATTGATTCCGATATTTGTCAAAAAGATGTATTTTTAAGCCAATTTACTTTCTAACCTCAAATTTGCCCACGCTTTACAACGGGTGCGTTATTTTATCGTTTGTGACAATCGTTTGGCAACTGTTGCGACTTGAGGCCTTTACTTACTTTACTTTATTCATCCAAATATTCTGTTCTTACATAGTTTCTCTTAAACTAATTAATCGTTTAGATACTGGCTGTCCAAATCCAGCGTATTAACGCTCCTGTGATAAAATAGCAGGCCCTCGTCGCCATAGAGCAGCACCTCGTCCCTCAACGTTAGGAGATCCACAGGCAATAGGTATCCGTGCACCCTTAGGGTCTTCATATCAGTCCTCCTCTCGAAGCAGCCGGTCACCATCCCATTCTCCAGGGCAGACGATCGTTCCAAAAATGTAAGCGCAGTCCTTATAAGAAAAAAATCGATCCTCTCGAAACCCGCATGATCATAAATGACCCTACAAGACGGTCTCCGGAACGAACCATCGGGGAATTGGCGAACCCTTAATCCAAGGCAAGCCAACAAAATACGCCTCTCAGACCCTAAGCCTCTCCATCTGATGGGACGAAATCCCAAACCAGACGGGAAAGGCATAAGACATCAGAGGTCTGATGATCTGCCTGTATATAAGCAGCTTTACCTCCCTACGCAAACCTTTTCTTCGGCGCAGTAACCTACAGTAGGAGTGGTATATCCCCTTCATCCTATCTAAAACAGAATCCACATGTCGATAAATCTCAAAGCTTTCGTGGAAAATCACTCCGAGAAACTTAATCCTGTCGGAGACTCTTACAATTTCACCGCCTACCCTTAGCACCGGTACGAACTTCCTTGCGTTGGGATACAGCCGTCCACGCTGTCCTTTAAATATTACGCTATCCGCGTAGAAGTATCTGTGCTGTCTACCCAGGTAACCGTTGAGTCTCTCATTCACCCTTGCTGCTCTGGGGCCAGATGCCGCAACCAGCACATCGTCCGCATACAGAAGGAGTAAATCTCCGTCAGGTGGCCGAGGTATATCCGACATGAATATGTTGAATAGGACAGGTCCCAGTAGTAACCCATGCGGCACTCCAGCAACAACAATTCTTTCATCAGAGAGCGTATCGCTCACTCTCAGTCTGAGGAAGCGACTTGAGGCCTAGCGTTGTCATGCAAAAGAATAACTTAATCATGTCTGCCTTTGTTCTCCGGCAGTTTTCTCATAATGTACTGTTTTAACAAAGTAATTGTTGACTACTTTAGTAGCTTATAGTACATAACGCCGTCTTGAACGACCAAGAGCGCAGAATTGTATTATAAATACTAAACGAACGTAATTTTTCTAAAAAATAAAAAAATATTGCGTAATTGAACGAAATTATGAAGCATTTATAAAACCAAAAAAAAAAAAACCAATAAAATTTTAATCCCGGGTTTTTGCCAACCCTGTTTGCAAGTGACTTGCCATGCTGCAAGGCTGTCCTAGCTAATCAGAAGATTTTCAGGGAGAATCATGCCACTCATCAGGGATGCGAAGTAAGATTTTAAAATTGTACCAACATTCATAAAAAAGAGTACTTTTTTCGGTCCCATTGTACAACATTTTTTTTTTATTAATTTTTTTTATAAAAAATTAACTAAAAATGTAAATTACAATTCATTTGTACATGTTCTATATCACATACCAAATCATAAAGAGTCACAACTTCAAATTTATCAAAATCGATTTTTTTCGTAAGCCAGCTCGCACGTTAAATCTCTAACAACCACAAAAATTGAACATGCTTCAGTGCTTCTTTATGTCCGTATCCATTTTAAGCCATGTTTTAGAAAAAAATGTTTTGTGAATTTTGAGTTGTGACTGTTTATAACTACATAAGTATGCGATTGTCGTTTTTTAATGATTTAATAATTTCTACAACCGCCAGAGCTCGAAACCTTTACTTTCGTTAGGAAACGGTTTTAATATTAAAGGTACGATGATACAAATTCATTCCGAAACAAAAGCTGATTGAACAAAATGTGTCAAAAAATTCACAACGAATGCTTAACTGAAAGTTGCCATATGAAAATGAAAGGAAGGCAAAAAATGGGATAATGATGAAATACAATTGTTTATAAAAACTCGTGAAAAGTAATGAAATGGAAAATTTTAAAATAGTGCTAAATAAGTCTTTGGGGTGCTATTGTACTTTTGACATGTAAATAGTGCTAAAATAAGTACAATTGTATCAACTTTTCATTCCCGTTGCACATACTTCAGTATGGACATGACCTCGCCTGAAAAACACTGCAGTGGTTAGCCAACATATAAAACAGTTTAATGTTAGAGCTCCCTATGTATGTATATACCACAGTCCACCCAGCCCGCCGTGTGGACCTCAAGAACCTATATTATATAAGCATTTAAATTTACTCGCGTATGGCTGTGCTCGAATTATATGTATGTGGCTCTGTCTAAATAAAATTAAAGTTAAAGTGAAATTTTCATTAATAGATTATAAAAGGCTGTTTTTAAAAGAGCATTTGAATTTAAGTTTAAAATAAAACAACAAAGAATTAAATGACATTTTGGTTTGTGAAAAAAATATTTGCCTAAAAAGTTAGCACCGAAAATTGCGTAGATATTTAATAAATTGCCACAACAGATATTTTATTTTATTTCAAGAAATAATATTGTCGTCATAATATTTACTTATAATCGATTTATTATTTTCACGTCAATCTGTGATTAATTTGTACGAATTTTACATTTTTTTGTTAATAATTGTGTGATCAAATAATTATCTTTTAATAAAGTCATATTCACACCTCGTAATTCGTAGTCTAATGGTATATAAATAGATAATTTTGCATAAATACTAAGCAATAGGAAAATTAAACGAGGTTTATTCATTTCTGCGCTAAGTGCCTACCATTAAGAATTTTGAACTAAAAATTAAAGTATTGTGTTTTAAAACCAAATATTATTCAAAATTTAAAAACAAATCTTTAAAAATCATATTGTTTTCTAGTGAGTTTTTTATATATTAAAATTTAACTCTTCTATTGTATTATATATTTTTACATATATTTTTTCTGGGCTCTAATTTCACCAGTAATTTTTTTCAAAAATATATTTTTATTTGTTTATATACAGTGGTGGCCAAAATATTTGCAATCGGTCTTCAAATACAAATTTTTTCTGTTCTTCCTCGAAGACTAGTCAGACTACAATATAGCTTTCCAATTCGCATGTGTTTGTACAAAATTAAGACGAATTTCTCTGTGTTTTTCTATATACGGGGTAAAAGGTTTTTTTTTGCATCCTTATAGGTTCGGAACACATGTTCACTGGCTCTTCTATTAATTGTTGAAATACCAAGATTAATGGGAGTTTCAGTTTTTGCTTTCGCTTTTCACAAAAAAGTATTTGATTCTTCTGTTTTTGTGTAATGTTGTTACACGAGGTCTTACTACCTTATGTACCGTATGGGTATTGCCGTTATTGACTTTTCGAAAGATCGTTGATTTTGGAATGAAATACTTTAGTGAAATTTTTTTGTGTGAAATTCCGCTACGATAATCATGTAAAATTCTGATTTTTAATTCATTCAGAATTTTATTTGTTGCCGGTCGTTTTTACAAAAATTCAATGCACTTTTAGTAAAAATGTTATTTCTTGAAAAGCTGAATAACTAATGTGGAATTTTTGAATAAATTTCAGATGCCGGAAACTCGCGTTAATGAACGAAATTAATTTAAAGTCATTCCTTAAGATTTGTAAGTAAAAAGTTGTTCGTATAGAGTAAGAGAGGTGTGAGTTGCAAATGTTTTGAACAGCAATAGTTAGACTCACTTGCTCCAATATTACTTTTTTGGTGTTGTCTTTAATCAGAAGGTGATTTCTTCCTGCTACTACAAAAAAGCAATCAACGGAGTTATAAAAATATCAAAAACCACGGATTAAAAACAAATCGCAAAGAAATGGGTAATTGAAGAGTTAGAATACTATTTTAGTTCCAAATGTATTGACCACCATTGTATATATCTGTGGCTTGGTGCTAAAAGAGCCAATGTCAAAATAAAAAGTAAGTAAAGTTTTTATTTAAAAAGATGTTCTGAGTCGTCTAATTGGAAGGTGGGTTCTTTCCTAACGTACCACAGTGATACACATGCTATTAAATACGTGGTGCATAAATTCACATAAAGTGCTGCTCGAAATCTAAGCAAATTTTCTTGTCATGGCCATTAAGGACTCATATATTACTAATAGATTTATTCTCAGTAAAACAGTTAATTATTATCTTAGGCATCTAAATTATAACTATAATAACAAACCTTACATTCTTGCATTCTCTATCCAGTAATACAACAAAAACGAAATTAGTTTCTTGAGTAGCTGTTTGAAACTTAAGTATTTTTCAGTACTTTGTGTAATAAACTTTGTTTTTATGACCTCTGCATACCGTTTTGGCATAGGTTTTATGAAATTTGTTGGAACTATTGTTAGTATTGATTGCCACCTTAATTTTAAGCTCTCCATCAGCTTTTGTTTATTTTTAAAACTACGTGGTTCAGCTCTGCGCTTCAAGAATTAGAAACAATCTTATGTAAATAAAAGAAGCGGTTAACCGGTTATTTGAGTTATTATGAACCGAAAACCGGTTTTTTAAAAAGTGCTACTTTTCAAATTATGCGAAAACGGGTTTCTGAAAAAAGTCGAACAATCGATCTCCCTACCGTATTCTTTTAAAAGGCAGATTCTACGGTGTATTTCTGGAAGGAAATATTGGCTATCTTATATGTTTGAATTTAAGCCGGAAGGGAATAAAATAGGGAAAAAGGGTAAAAAATTATAACTAAAATAATTTAGATAATAGTTAAAGTAAGATAGGGGTAGCGGAGTACGCCAGATTTTAGCTAATAAAAAATAAAATCAGAAAAGTTTTCTGATTCGAATTATAACACTTAAAATAATGAAAATCCGTTAGGAAAATTGTGATACCTAGTACCGAGTAGCCAAAGCGTTTTCAATATGGCAAAAACCACGGCAAATAATCACAAAACACAAGCTATTATTCCATTTTTGTCAAATTTTTTAGCTAAATTTTTTTTACTGAAATTCAAATTTAATCAAAAGTATATAGGGTAGGCAATTTTAGAGTTTACATTTAAAAATGCAATAAAACAAAAACGGTTTGAAATTTTGCCAAATTTATTTTGTTGTTGTGAAGTACAATTGTTCCGGTTAGGAATGAATTGTTTTTTCATTCATATGACTGCCGCGGCTGGCCTCACAGTACCGCATTCGGTCGAACCAATTTTCGAGAATTGTATGGGGTTGTATTTCGGCAATGTCATCACGAATGTTGGCCTTCAAATGCTCAATTGTCTCCGTTTTATCGGAATAACACTTGTCTTTAACGGCGTCACACAGAAAATAGTCCAACGGTGTCAATTTCGGCTATTTAAATGGCCATCAAACGTTGGACGCAATAAATCAATTGTGGCAAGTTGCAACATTATGTTGAAACTAAACATCGTGCATATCAATACCATGAAGAGCGGCCACAAACAAATCGGTTATCATGGTGCGATAGATGTCTCAATTGACTGTAATGGTTGCGAAATATGAAATATTGGCCAATGTTGCCTCCGCTCCACAAGTCGCACCAAACAGTCACTTGTAATAGGTGCATTGGTTTGTGTAAGACCACGTTTGCGATTTCTGAGCCCCAAATATGACTCGTAATGGCTAACTTCCTTCTTATCCCTTTAAACCGGTGATAAGAAGTGTGATTTTCGTTTCGGTACCAAAAAAATTCGTGAGTGTACTTTTTTGACAGCAAGAGTGACAAATTTTAAAAAACAAATAGATTTTCTAATGAGCTGCTTTACCAAAAAATAATAATTCCGTCAATTCAGAACGGATTTTCAATAGCAAATAACATAATATTTTATACTTAACTAAACATAGGTTATATTAGGTTATGTTAATCTAATAGATACCATGTTGTGTTACTATACATACATATGTCCATTAGCATAGTTTTTCACAGCTCCTGTAGCCCGTTGCAATCGTCTCCGAACAAGCACAGGAAGCCTCAAATCATCGAATGCTAAGCAGAGGTAAAGATGATGTTCCGTAGACTCCTCCTCCTAATTATCATTGCAACTTCTGCAAAGATCATTATACGGGATACCTATCTATTGAGCATGTCTGCACACAACCCCTATAAGGTTGCTCGCATGTTATCTAGGCAGCCTCATTAGCTTCCCAGATCCATCTTCTGCCATTAGCGGCTGGGTTGATTTTTCCATCGTCTGTTCGCCATTTGGCGTAATTTTCATGGCATCAGCCACCTATTCTCCCCAAGAGAGCATCGATGTTACAAATCGAACCATTCGGATTCAAAGTGGTACCATGTGCCATGTAGTGCTCATATCCATGAAAAAAACATCGCATATCTTTTGCATGTGGGCCTACTTTAAGAATATATTTCTTAAGACGAAATTCATGCTATAGGCTTACAACTGAACTTTATACTTGTAGAACGATTGCAAGTACAGAGTTTTTTTTTTAATTGTTTGAAGTAAAAGAATCAAGAAACGTGTTTTGAGAAATTTTTTCGCAATTTAAATAAATTAACAAGTCATTCGATTTCAAAAACAAATTTGATAGAAAGCTTAACTAAAATGTATGCAAATTTCTTTAGTCGTTTTATTTTTTTTTAACTTTAAAATTTTTTTTTTATTATTTTTTCATGTATTATATTTATTATCTTAAATATATTATCTATTAAGTTGTTTTTGTTCTAATTATAGGCGATTAATTATTATTTTCATAACTCGCAATTAGATGTTAATTGATCAAATTTATTTAAAAGATCGCTAGGAAATTATGACTTTTATTTCCGTCAACGCCTACATTAATTGTTTCTTTTTTTCTATTTACAAAATTAAACTAAAAGAATTTTACAAAAATCATTAAAAATATAACAGTAGTCTAGATTTGAACGATAAAATTCATAAATAAATATAAAAACTATTGAGCAAAACTATTAAAATGATCACCACAAATAGTATCATTTCTTCTGTAATTTTTTTTAGAAAGAGAACATTTTACGACAATTAATTAAAAAACAATTTTCCCTCTAATAATTAATTGTTTTCAATTAACGATCGCAATTTGTAACGCCATTTTTGGCCGGTATGCTTGGAGAAATTCTTTGAAATTCTTTTCTGAAATAACCAAAAAAATAACAAAAAACAATAATGAAACATTAAATTGTCGTAAAGTAATTAAAAGGAAAGAAAAAAAAAAATGAATTTCACCCACAAATGCAATACAATTTGAGAAAAGTTGCTGACATTAATTAGACGCAAATTAAGAAAAAATAAATTTTTTTGAAATATCTTAATCAATTTAAATATGTATTTGTAATGAAAAACATTTTATTGTGTTTTAGTAAAGACTTATGTACAATTTGAACGTATTCGATCAAGACCAATCATTTGATGCCATGCACCACAATCTAAACTCAACATACATATGTATGATTGTTCTTTTTCAGTGATTCCACATACATTTTTTCGCGTTTTTGATGTATATATATCATTTCATTTCATTGCGTTTTTAAAACGCCTGTTCATGGATCTTATTGTATTGACAGCACTAAACTGTTTGTTGTCGCCAAACAAAATATAAATTAGTCTAAGATGGCTACAGGCTACAACGGTAGTCGTGTAGTTGGTAGCCGTGTTTCCGCTAAAATAATTATTCTCTTATGCACACATGTAGTCTATTTTTGACAGCTTGTAGTCGATGGTCGGTAGCCTTGAATGTGTTTATAGCATTAGGTACAAATACGAGCAGATATCTGTTTGTACAAATTTCGGGCATTAATATAATACAATTAAAAAAAAATTGTAAGTTATAATGCCCATAATCCTTAGATCTCTTGACAGCCACCCAGTTGATTATTTAATTTATTTTTTAGCCGTTAATTTGCAAAAGTGAATGGAGAGTCACATCGCATGATCTTAGCGGCCAATGTACTGCTTCTAAACGAGTGATGAATTACTCTCCAAACTTGCCTCTCAATGTTAATGGTTTCGCGTGCCATGTGACATGGTTACTGTCTTGGGCAAAAAATAGTTGGTAATCATTTTACTGTACTTTGCTCCATTAAATGTAACGTTAAGATTTTCACCGTTCTTGAAGAAGTACGGCTCAATGATATCGCCTCTCACTAGCTGCACCAAACAGTTTACCTTTCAGGGTGCATTTGCAGCTCTTGACCTGCCTCTGGCTGTTTTTCACACCATTTTCGGCAATTCTTTTTGTTGATGTATCAATTGAGCCAAAAATGAGCTTCATCGCTGAAAATAACTCTTCGATATGAAACATATTTCTCATGAAGCAAGAATTTTGATAATAAAATTCAATGATTTGCAAGCGCTGTTTATTTGTTAGTCTATTTATGGTGAAATGGCAAACCTTATGGAGTTCAATATTTCTAATAATATTTCTAACACTTAGCTGAAAGGTGTGTTGGTTGACCAAAGACGTCTAATTACATAAGGTTCTCTACTCCTTAAAGGTGTTTCTGTAAGTACTGAACAATATCGCATTAACTAAGGCAGTTGTCACAAACGTGATGTGCTTGGAATCGTTATTTTGATGGAATTCGCGGATGTTTGCGATACTCAATTTCCCTGAACTAGCTTTACATTTTCTTTTAGAATATTGAGACCATTTTACTTAAAATTAAATGCATTTTGCCAACTTGCCCACACCGGCACTCGAGTTACAGGCACTGATGCCAGATGTGACGATTTATCGTCATTTTGAAGATTTTAGATGCCAAAAACAGCCAAATGACGACTTGGCGATTTTTGCTTCTAAAATGCCGATTTTTGTTATTTAATAATAAAAATTTACTACATTTTAACGAAGAACTGTTTTATTGAAGTATAGCAACGTATTATTAGTATTAGAAAAATAAAAAAAAAATTTAAAGGCATATGTTTGTAGAAAGTAAGGTGTTAAAAGGGCAAAAGTTATCAATTTTGTCCCTATGCATGCGTTTTCAGTGCTGAAAGTTTTCTTATTATTTGAAAACATTTCATGTTCAAGAATGAGAAAATAGAAATAATAACGGTTTTTGGAAAAAGTGGACGTAAATTTAAAATTTAAATTTTTATTCAAAAAATGTTAAGGTACAGTGGGGAGAAAAACCAAATACATGTTATGAAGTTGAACTAAAAAGTTTCAGTAAAACTTTAAATATGCCATCAAATGAAACAAAAAAACACACATGTATTCATTGTTAGGTTCTTAAAAAAACATTCACAAAAAGTACCATATTCAAATACCGGAATGAGAGAAAGGCAATTATATAAAAGAATCCGCATTTACTCGGCTTTGCGCTTTTGGCTTAAATAGAACTCATGTTTTCCATACACTTCTTAAAGCTCTTTATATATTGTGTCAAACCCAGCTGTTGAAAATTGTCAGATGGTGTGGCTTGTAATTGAACTAAAAACTGCCTGGTTGGTAGGCGGGTGTTTTACCTAACATACCACAGTGGCACACACTAATGAGTACATAATGCATGTATTTATGTTTTTACACGCTTTGGAAGCCGATGGAAAGGATAAGTCTAGATATATTGATTGTCCTTAAATACTAAGCTGAAAAAGCTCTTCGACACTAGAAATATGTTTATGAGATTGACGCTATTGTGCAGTAAGGAAAACTTTATTCTATACCAAGTAGTTTGTAGGCGCTGGCAAATAGAACTCTTATAAAACACGCTGTAAAAAATGAACCACTGGATGAAATATAAGAACGTTGCGGTGTCGAGGAGGAAATCTCCGAACGTTGTTCTAGCACTCTTACTTGCTAGAAACTACGACATGCGACAAAAATTTATCAAATTTATTTGCTAATGTAACTTGAATTGGGAAGATGTTTTATTTTAATAACAGAACCGGTTAACCGGTTATTTGATAAATTTATAACCAAAAACCGGTTTTTAAAATTGTGTTTTTTCGAATTCTTCGAAAACCGGTTTTTGAAAAAAGTCGAACAATCGATCTCCCTATATCTCTCAAAATTTGTCCAATCGAATTGGGAATTGTGAGGCCAGCTGCAACAGCAATATGAATAAAATAATATTTCATTTCTAATCGGAAAAATTGTACTCCACAACAAAAAAATAAATTTGGCAAAATTTCAAAGCGTTCTTGTTTTGTTGCATTTTTAAATTGAAACTTTTAAATTGCCCACCCTTTATAAAAACACTACGAATTTATTACCCCACCTCATAATTCGATTGTGTCAAACTAATACTTGGGTGATTTAATTTCCGCTAAACACGGTTCTTTAAATTGTAACTCGTGTGAAAAGTTGTATAGGTATGAACATTTTGTGGCATTTCTTTTTTCTGTGAGAATATTTCCTTCTTGGAATCAAATAAAAAGTATATGAAATCATCCAGAATTTTGTTTTAATAAAATTATCTTACGCTGCAGTCCATACTGCTTAGCTTCGGCGATGATGACAAATTTCAAACGAATGATCAGGAGACAACGCCACCTACTGGGAAAAAATTGCAATGCTACTTACTCGTAGCAAGGATATTCACCACTACACAATCATATGAAGCAGAGCAACAGTGGATTAGTCACTTACTTAACTTAATAAATAAATTTAATTAATGAAACTGAAACAAAGCAATGGATGTTTGGTGGAAAGTCATAAACATCCATTTACTCCCTAGAGGAGTGACAGGGAAAAAATAATTCGGACGTGTTTTGATCGGTATATTTAATAAAAATACAGGATTATTCTAAACTCTAAAATTATTGTTTTTTGTCTTATTTTACTTTTAAATTTTCCCAACAACCACTAACGCCTTTAAAAAGGTTGAAATGCGTTGTATAAATAATAAGTTAGCCTTGATGTTTGAAGGCCTACTTTAGAAATGAGAACGGGAGAGAGAGAGAGAGAGAAAGAGAGAGTCTTTTTTTTAATCTGTTTTCCGCGAAGCGGTTCTATTTGTTGGGAAAAACATTATTGTCGGTGTAATACATTTTCTTGCCTGATCGTTTTCGTTTGTTTGAGCCTCGTGCTGCTGTTTGTTGTTGGTTTGCTTTAAAGAAAACCGTATTTTTCTAGTTTAAATGACAAACCGATATATCCATCAGATACGAATACTAATGAGTAGTATGAAGCTGAGTTTCATATAAAAATCAAACGCGAACAATAAACAGAAACATTTATACGCAAACTGTCCATGCGAACGAGTCGTTGTTAAAAGAGAAATTGTTGAGTTTTTATATTTGCGGTTGTTTGATAATAAATTAAAAAAAAAAAATTTAAATGAATAAAAAAAGAATTAAAAAGTGTTTTTTGTAGTTTTAATAAAAATAAATTTATTACTTTTGAAATAACTTCTGTTAAAAATTAAAAAAATAAACGAAAAGGACTTAAAGGATATTTACACAAATAAAAACAATAAAGTGTTTAGTTATTTTTGTATTGGTTGTGAATCTAAAAAAAGAAAACGAAATAATGTCCTTTTGCTTATAACAAAGGACTTTTGTAGCAATAAAATTCAACAATTGAAAAAATACATTAAGTAGAGGATTTTTTATTTAAACATTTTAATTTAATAAATATCACGTTAATGAAATACCGGAATAATCGCGGCACAATACTGCAAATAGCGTTCAGAACATTTTTGGTGAAAAAACAATACTGGCATAGAAAAAGGTGTTTTCAAGACGGTAAGTTATGCACAATAACACAACAGACAAAAATAAAATAGGAAAAAAAGTCAATGATTTTTGTTTATTATTCTTATCTAAGAACGTTCACGATCATTGCAATTAAAATAAAATTTTGTGCATTTACTTAAGAATTTTTTCTCTACTTGTGTTAGAGTTTTAAAATAAAATATTTTTTTGGAATAAAATAATTTTTTTTTTTTAATAAAATAAACTGGGTGTCGTCGTAGAGAATTAACTTGACAATGTTAAATAATCGATGTCAGATGATAAGTTTTCTTCGGTGCCGTATATAATTTTTTAAAGCAATTGTCCCATATTTTCATATATGACTGAATTTGATTTTGTTTCACAAGCTTCCTTTTATAAGTGAATCCTAACTAGGCTTGTCAGATGACCTAGATTTCAGCTGATTTACAAGATTTTTACAACTTGTCAGAAATTAAGAAGAAATAGGGTTTGTGTAAGTTTTGTAAAAAGTTAATAAACATTTTTGAGAATTAAGAACTTAAAGCATTTTTAATGTGTATATGTTTTCTAGGTTTTTGGTTTATTTAAAACTTTTTATTTAGTTATTACATCACATACATACGGGGTAAAGCCATTATTCCATCAGAACTTTTGAGAAT
Organism: Wohlfahrtia magnifica; assembly: GCA_023159175.1. Taxonomy (NCBI): domain Eukaryota; kingdom Metazoa; phylum Arthropoda; class Insecta; order Diptera; family Sarcophagidae; genus Wohlfahrtia; species Wohlfahrtia magnifica. The sequence goes on along the minus strand of JAKWBJ010000187.1, from coordinate 813,773 downwards.
AAACTAATCCAATTGTATATTGCAGACCTCTACTGAATTTAATTTTGCAGCATTAAGAGAGTTTTGTAGAGATTGAAACAAATGATAATCTGGAGAGGTAAGGTCCGGGCTATATAGTAGATGTAACTCACCTTATTTTAGGAAACAGAATTGTTAGAAAATTAACCCTCTAGCCGGTCAATTTTATTTTGAGCTAAAAAAATTATACTGGGCTGGTTGAAAAACATTAAAAACTTTCCTTCCAGCTAAGAAAAATGTTGCCCGAAAAACCGGAGTTGCCTGTTAAGTCAAAGAAATATTTTTACCAAAGAAGGATTTTTAATATGTTTTATTTAAACATTTTTTTATTTTGTGTGGTAATTTTGGAAAAATTTTTTTTTATTATTTGATAAGCAGAAATTTAGTTTACACTTCATGCAAAACATTTGTAATTCCGATTTACACCCCTCTGCATTTTGCACATTCCTTTACCACTCTGACCCAAAACATCATGCATATGTCCAACTTTATCAAAGTGGATGTCATTTGGTGAATTATAATATCTTTTTACTTTCTTTCACTGTAAGCTTTTGTTTTGAGATCTTCCTACAAGTTTATTAACGAAAGTGTTTGCATAATAGCAAAGTACATTTGCAACTACGGAAGTCTGACAATTTTAAATGAAAGATATCGTTGCAATCAATTCCGTAAATACGTTTAAAAAGGAGATATGAATTCAACAATGCCATATCAATTAGATGATAAAATTAAGGTAAAGTCCGCATTCTGGATATCATCAACACCCATATGACATATGATTTATTTTTCCAATCAGAACGCCATGTTTGTAACGAAAGTTCGTCTCTAATTTCGGTTTTAAATGGTTTAATACTAGTATAAGTTGATAATAACTGAACATATTGCCACTGCACACAAGAAAGTTCAAAGTCAAAAATGCAGCCAATAAACTCATTGGACCATTTTAGGAGGTTATTATCCCTGAAACTCCAAAATTTTTATTTAAGAAAACAAAGGTCTATCAAATGAGAAACAAATTTATAATACGAACTGGCAGCCGGCAGGCCCACTTTTGCCGGAGTCCAATTTTTACCAATAAAAAGCTAAGCTTTACAAAAAAATTGAATAAACAAAACACCTAATGCCAAATAAAGTTACTTACCTACATACATAAAAATACATTTTTCTTTCTTAAATTGTTAATGAATTTTTTTTTTAAATTTTTTAAGTTTCACTTAAACCATAAATAATTATTTTACACAATTTATCTAGAAATTTGACTTTACGGATCGAAATATTAAAACCAAGAGACAAATGCATGTTGTTATGTGCCATAATAAGTAAATTGTGTATGTCTCTGCACATATTTACCGTTATAATGGAACTTCAAAAAAAAAAAAATCAGCATAATAACACAAACAATATACCCCGCCTGAAGGCAGGTTAGCCGGTTAGAGGATTAATTACATTACCAAAAACTGGTGAAAATCGTTACAAACAAATGTCTTTTGTGTAATTTATAAAATTTTAGATACTTTTGAGGACTTGTCTTGTCTTAAAATTGAATTTGGATTCTGGCAACACTGCCTCTGCGGAATATAAATTTACACAATTATGAGTGTTCTACAAAGATCGAACTATAACGAGTCATAACTGCCAAAGAGACGCAAGCGACAAAAAACAAATTTTACAGGAGAAAGTGTTTTTAAACATTTTTTTTCTGATGTATGTAAAAAGGTCTTTTTTGTTTTTGTTGTAAATCCTAAAGGAACATTTCATAGCTATAAAATTTTGTGTGATGGTGCGAATGATCATGTACTATCCATTTTTATCAAAAAACAAAAAATCAATAATAATGGCGTTGACGTCTTTTTGGCGGTTATGGCTCGATATGAAAACCTGAAGGCGAAAGGACCGGACTATATGATGCATGCATCAAAACTGCCTAGTCGAGCTCTTTCAGTTTCTGCCATATTAAGAATTCCCTAGCAATTCCACCCAACACACAGCATTGCCTTTCTTGTCAACCTTTGTTTTGCCATCGTCTTGGAAACTTCACCTTGCTCCGTCCATGATCCTTTTCGCACAATTTTGACGTATGTAATCTAATTTTCACTGCCCGTAACTATTCGAACTTATCAAACAGGCTATAGTGTTACCTGATGCAATGAATTTTACGCAAGATGTTACATTTTGGAGTCATCTACTGACAGTTCTTTCAGTTTCTGCCATGTTAAGAATTCCCTACCAATTCCACCCAACACACAGCATTGCGTTTCTTGTCAACCCTTGTTTTGCTATCGTCTTGGAAACTTCACCTTGCACCGTCCATGATCGTTTTCGCACAATTTTGACATATGTAATCTAATTTTCACTGCCCGTAACTATTCGAACCTATCCAACAAGCTATAGTGTTACCTGATGCAATGAAGTTTACGAGAGATATTACATTTTGAAGCCATCTACTGACATTTTGTAACCGAAGTTTTTCGGAAACCAATATTTTTCACTGTCAAACACAAGCACTTATAAACACATGCATATGTTATCTGTTACAATGACTATTGTGGCAAAACTTTTTTGCTTTTGTTAACATTTGTTTGTATCACATATGTAAATTCATAATAATGTCGTAAAAAAAGTAATAAAACTGTATAAAATAAAAACTATCTGTGAGTTTTTTGAAAATTCATTTGGTGCGGAAGGTTTTTCCGTCAAACAAGATTTTTTTTACTAATTTATTATTGGCTATCACGTGGTGATAGGTAAACATTTTGTAAGAAGTTATTCATAACCCTGTTGTGTAATCTTTATTGAAAGAAATGGAGAAAAGTTTAGTTAAGACAAAAGGCTAAACTTTTAATACAGCTTAAGAAATTGTTTTGTTTTTGTTTTTTATACAGTCTAATTTCTCTACAGTAAACTTCTTATATACAATGAAGTTCTCCCTAATATGAAGGTATTTTAAATAAACAGCGTTTTCGTTCCAATGTTAGTATATTTACATCTCATTATAAAGAATAAAGACTTGCCGTAGAGTGAATTTTTCTAGGGTTTAAATTGCCTGCTTTAAGCAACAGCACTAAAATTTTAGCATTGCTTCAGTTTTTAGCTTTAAATTACATAACTTTATTGCTGAATACTTATTGAAAACATTAAAATATAAGAAGCAAAAGTAAAAAACAAAAGCAAAAAAGTAAAAGTAAATAACTTGCTTAGCTTCACTACGTGTATGTTCTTGCTTAAGCAGTCAGCATTATCAAGAATTGCATTTGCTGTAAGTAATACGTTGTTGTTTACTTTATGTTTGCTTTTGCTTAATAGTTTACTACTTATTCATTAAATTGTTTTTCACTTATTTCAATTCTGACATTGAATTTTAATTTTTGTTCATTTTATTGGTGACAGAGTCGCAAAATACGCCCAAATTATAGTAAACAGTAAAGTAAAAATGAAGTAAGCAAAAGCAATTTTTGATAAAATAGTTGCTTTGCTGACTAAACAAGTTATTATATATTAAAGTTTCCTGTAAGCATTCAGCAATACAGTTATGTAATTTGAAGCTAAAAACTGAAGCAAAGCAAAGATGTTATCTTTTTGCTTTTGCTTTTTACTTTTACTATGTATTTTTCTTTAAGCATAGTTAAGCAATTACAAATGCATTGAAATTAGCTGTGTAATGAAACCTACATTGGAATCCATTTTTTCATCAACTGACATATTTCGACCCTTTATGAAAATGAGGAATAACGTGCCGAATAATGTATTTAAATTTCAAAATGTATTAGGAGCTGTGTTAGGAGAAAAAATACAATTTCTTTATAACGAAGTTTCTATATAATGAAGTAATTTTCTCATCCAACGCAATTTCATTGTAGGGAAGTTTGACTGTAGTACTTAAACTAAACTTTTGTAATTTTATAATTCAAAATACAATGAGTTGCTACTTAATTCTCTTCTTTAATAAAAATACTTAAAATTGTATATTCAAACAACTGCCAACTAGATGTGTATATATTTAAAAAATCAATTATTCGTTAACGGATACGTGTAACAGACAAAATCTAGGAGCGTTCAGCATATAGTCGACTCATAACACATAATGTCGCTAAAACTCAACTTTCTTTAGTATGGTGACATCACAATGACGTTTTTTGTATCGTTGTCGCAAGAAATGTTCATTTACGAAAATTTCATTGCAAATTGCAATTTGATACTGATTCTGTGGCGTTGATTCAAAAATGCAAGTGAAGTAAATCGATTTATTCTACGGTATTTTTAAAGTGTTTTTCGTTCCGCTGCTTAAAAGTGTTATCCGTTTCCAATTTTATTTCAAATAAAATAAAAAAGAAGAAACGAGTGAAGTAAATGCAATTTTTATTCTGTTGTAAGTGTAGAGTTGTTGGATTGTTAGTTAAACCTATGAAATTCAAGTCACAGGTCCTTTTGTGAATTAACATAATCACCAACATGACGTATCACCACCCTGTTGAAATCAAATTCTGTTTATCTGTTTTTTTCTTTGATTTTTGGAAATAAAAACATGCAAAAAGATGCCCGCAAAAATTATCATTCATTGGTAACATTTTTTATAACTTAAAAAAAAAACTTTTAAAAATTGTCGATCGAGTCTCAGGCCAAGATCCAGGAGGTTAATGACCTCAAGTTATTAGCTTTCAGCTATTTTGTATGCTTCTTATCAAATAAACTAATCTTAAGTCGTCTAAGCCACTCACGCAATGTTGCCTTGTATGAAATATGAGCTAAATGAACTTTCATCAAAACACGATTGCCTTCCGGGCGGTTTTCTATAAATACTTCCGTAATTCTCCATACTTAGCTTAATAAAGGTTACAATTTTTTCGTTTTAATTGAATAAAGTAAACTGCATGGTATATGAAAACCTAATGAGAGCACTTTAACGTGGCATAGATCGCTGATAGGAAATGATACATACTACCCTAACTATTATTAACACATACAGTGCGCATTTTCTCATATATAACATGTTATCGATCACTTTTTTTACAAAATAAAAAGCGATTTGAATGGGCTAAAATCCGAAGCTCAATGGAAGCGATGAATCCAAATTAAAAGTTTACGTTGGTAATACCATGAAATATATTTTTAAAAAAGGTAAAGTTCCCAACTAGTGTTATGGTATGGGAGAATCCAAAAATAGGATGGTTCCTATATAATAGCGTATAAAAACATTTCTAAGCTTGGTAAATTTCGAAAGAATTGTATAAAAATGTGTTTGCTTAGAAAATATGCACGGATTCCCTAAGTTTACCTAAGTAAAGTACACACCATTTGATAGATTTGTTTCTCGTCTTTCTAAGTCCTAAGAAACTTAAAATCGGTTAGTTATTAGTTATTAGCTTATAAGTCTTGTTGTACTAGATAGAAAAATGATATCACTTCCCACAGATTTCTACGTCATTCATATTTGTGGCATAGTTTTCTTTTTGTTCACTTTTGGTGATGCGTAAGAAATAGGGTGCCTTCGTTTTTGTTGTAAAGGGTCGCCAAATAAATTTTTTGTTTTGAAAATGCTATAAAAAAAACTACTGAATATTTTCTCAAATATATTTTTTTATTTGAAAATAAAATCCTTCCGGTTAATAATGGAAAATAATTTCATTCAAATGGTTGCCTCGGCTGGCCATGCAGTAGCCTACACGATCGGTCCAATTCTTGAGCACATTATCGATTGTGTGCAGCTGTATTTCACCAATGGCGTCACGAATATTGTCCTTGCGTCAATTGTCTCTGGCTTGTTGGCGTAACACTTATCTTTGACGGCACCCCACAAATAATAGTCCAACGGTATCAAATCGCAGCTCCGAGGTGGCCAAACGACATCAGCTCTGCGGTTGATAATGCGATCTTCAAAAACAGGGCGCAAAATATCGAGTGTAGTTTCGGCTGTGTTGCACGTAGTGCCGTCCTGTTGAAACCAAATGTTGCTAATATCCTTCTCTTCAATTTTTTTGAACAAAAATTCGTTCAACATGGCCCGATAACGATCGCCATTGACTGTGACGGCCACTTCTTGCTCATTTTCGAAGAAAAATGGTTCAATTATGCCTCTGGACCAAAATCCGCACCAAACAGTGACTCATCTTGGGTGTATTCTGTGCCCCAAATGCGACAATTTTGTTTGTTTACATACCCGCCAAGATCAAAATTAACTTCATCTGAAGAGATGATTTTTTTTTGGCAAAATCGGCATCTTCTGTAAGTCGATCGCAGGTCCACTTAGCGAAGCGGAAAAAGCATATACACAACCATATTCGTTCAGCGGAAGGATAAAACTAATTATCTGTCAAATCCGACATGAGCTAAGTGTTTCCATTCACGAAATAAGCACTAGTTGAAAAAAAAAACTTTAGATGGCGGATGCGATATAACTTTAGTTGTTGTAAGGATTTCTTTGTTGTTTTTTCAGAGTTTCTAATGCTTTAAATAGAGTTTTAAAAAAGTATCAAATGTTTTAATACGTCGTACTTGAAAAGACTGAAATAAAGTCTAAATTCTTGAGAATAATGTTGGACACTTTATTTTGACGCTTAGAATATAAGCAATTTGGAGCAAACGCTTTTTGATTAGATCCTCTAAAGGATATTATACACAAGTATAATTTTAAACTCTAATTTTTCCGACTTATAAGCATTTGCTAAAAAAATCTAAATATAAAATTATTAAAATTGTCTGTTATTGCTTGCTTGCTATTAAAATATATAAAAAAATTAAATAATTTTTGTTATTTAAACAATAAGGTATTTTAAACACATATGTATGTACATATAAAAAATCAAATAAGCACTTATCTTAAAATAACTATATACTTTTGATAAAAACAATAACAAATTATTATTTTTGTTTACTAATTATAATGCATTAAGATTATCTTTTTTATTTTTTAAATCATGTTTTTATAAATGACACGCTTTATAATTTTTGTTTAATAAATAAAGAGAAAATTAAATTTTTTTGTTGTTAAACAATTTAATTAATAATTAAATTATTTTGTTGAATTTCACACCTTACGCCAAATTAAAACATATTGTATTTAGTTTACAAATTAAGACTTTAATGCTAACTAATGCTAAATTATTAAATAAATATTTCGAAAAAAAAAAAAAAATAAATGGATATCAATTAGGTTGTTTCCAACACACTAATGATGCTTATATTTTTTTATTGAATATATATGAACAATTTGTTATAACTTTTTGAAAAACCAATTGCTTTCATTTTGCGCGACAATTTTTTTTCGCAATTAAGTTATAACTCCGAAACTATTGAAAATATAAAAAAATGTTATTCCGGTGATTTAGAGGAAATTTTATTCCTAAACATTTGCTCGTACTTGCATTGATCGGTCAAGTCGCTTTCAAGTTATGATGAAATATATTGACATAACTATCATATTTTGGGCGAGAAATATGCCACGCCCATAAAAAAATTTGAGATCGACGAAAAAAAGCCGCAAACGCATATAGTTTTATTTAAAGGTTTTTTTTTTGCTGTATACCAGTGCTATTATATTAATTATAATTTTTTACCGCTACTCGCCTTTTCACTATCCGGTTCATTTCCAAACATTTAAGATAGTTTATGTTTCTTCCAGAATAACATTGTAGAATCTGCTTTTTAGCGATATACAATATTCAAACAAACACACATTCATTTTTTATGTAAAAAGATATCTGTTACCCGGTGTGCTTTGTGCAATAGCTGGTTTTTTGCTGATGGATAGATATCGAACTTTAATTGTTGATCTCTACACATATAAAAAATTCCATATTTAGTGTGAATGAAAGGTGCCACGCCCTTTTATCAATCTTGCTCAGTTACTGACGATACATAAAACTAACATCCACTACATTGCTTAAACTAAATTTAGAAACTTCTACTATTGCCGTTCTCAAGATATACAAAAATTATTATTTGCTATATGTATGTAGATGATGCTGCGTCCGCTTATGGCTACAAAAACATTTAGAACAAATTCAGAAACTTAGACTTTAACAGTACTCAAGATATATATGGGAGGTACCATGCCCACTTTTAGACTGACGACTTTTATTAACTATTAATTTATTCTGACTAAATTTAGAAACTTTCGCTTTAACCGTTCTCAAGATAGACAACAATCAATATTTACTTTGTATTGTAGGTACCATGCCCACTTATTCGATTCCTCCCACTTTTTGACTATTGATTCGTATTGAGAGTCTTACTGTTACCATTTTGATGAATTAATATCAATTAAATATTTACTTTATGAGGGCGTGGCACCGGCCAGTTGAATTTTTGAAATTTATATAGCCTATAGTTCCTTCCAGACTTACTGAGAAATACTGCATAAATTTCAAGAAAATCGGTTTAGCAGTTTACTCACAAACACACATTCATTTGTATTTTATATAAGATAATGCCTTGCTCGTCGGCATCTGTCTATGAGCTGCCACTATACTCGATATATATTTACCGACGGTTGGTTATATATCAAAGTTCTACGAAATCGAGATGCATTTAAGTTTTTTAATTTGGTTCGTTCTAATTTGATTAATTTCTTTGAAGATGGTTATTATTCTATTTTGTCTATTTCTTGTCCAATAACTTACAAGATGCATTCTAAGAAAGATCCTGAGGATCGCGGTGACCTGTTTATATTGCTTTAGATGCGCTGATATATCTAGACTGAACCCCTGAGTTGCCGTAATTAATGAGAAATTGCGAAGGTTTTCTAGTTTAGTTCAAAGGTGTTTTTTGGCATGACACTCAAAGTGGCTCAGTGGGAAATTAGTGAGCTTATAGATAGAAGACTAAACTTTTCAATAATATCGGGTACCATGATTGATTATTAGGTTTGATTGTTAAAAGCGAGCTTAATTATACGGCTGGAATGGCTTAGAAGTTTTATTTGATTCTATTCAATACTGTACGAAACAGAAAGTCGATGCGTATTATGACCGACATTTCTATTGGTTTATGTCTGCATTGTTATATGACCAGAAAATTAATAACTTTATCGAAGGGATAAAAAAACATAGCGCGTGTTTCTTAAAATGTCTTAATTTAACTTTATCCTCTTACTTACTAGGGTTTTCTTTTTAATTTGTACGTAGAATTTTATCTTCAGCAGAGTAGTGAAATGGTAAGCGGCATTTTTGTTATTTTGATTTAATGGTCTTATGGAACAGAATTTATTTATATTTTTTAAGTTTCGGATAAAAATGTATTAGTAGACGGGATCAATTATTAAGCTTCTTTCGCCAAATTTGTTACAGTGACTTATTTGGGACAAATATCTTTTTTTGTGATGTAAGAGCTGGTTTCGGAGTTTAAACTTGAATAGATGGTATACCGAACCATGAACCGTTTCCAACAATGGGTTGCATGCTTATATTATATCATAAGAAATTTTTTATTTACCTTGAAAACTGAATACATTGCTTGAATTGGTCAGCTTCATTCAATTAGGAAATTTATATTAAACCAATCGGTGAACAGTATGGGTATTTAAAAAAACTCTATAAAAGTAATAAAAAAAAAACATTTTTTTTTTTTGCCAAAAACAGTCTGGCTTAACTCGATTGTTTGAACTGAAATTATTATAAGAAATGGAACGAATCCTAAATAGAAATGGAAGCATTAAATAAGATAATGCCGTTTTAACCAACAATTTTATTAACAAAAAAACATTTGTTCTTATTTTTTTTAGCAAAAAATTTATTAAAATGGCACATTTTAATTGAATTAATTAATACTGTCGATTTTTTTTAACTAATTAGATGATGTACATTAATAATTACTGGCATCCATTTATATATAAAAAAAATACAAATTGTTGTTTTGTGGTCAAAGGACTTAATTAATTACAATTAATTATTTTATTTAAATATAAGAGAAATTTGAAAAGTATTTTAATCTATTAAATAATAAAAGAAAGAATATTTATCGACTTGGTACATAACTGTGAAATTTGTATATCTTGAAGGAAAGCTATTAATGTATACGCTTTTCTCCCAATTTCACATATCTCGTTTTAAGAGCTCATCTTCAACTTGATCTTGTTGCCAGAGACAGATTTTTATTTGTCGAATTACATTTTTAATTTACAGAATAAGTTACAAAATCTTCAAAAATTTATTGTCTACTAAATATTGTGGGGTGGCATAATATAGTGGTTAGAGCGCACACATAACAACACAAGCGACCTAGATTCGAGCCCCAGCAGAGGGCATGTAAAAAATTAATTATGGTTTTCAAGTGTTTAATAAAGAGGCTTCAATTCCCCTTCGGACAACTCCATCTAAAAAATAAAGAGGAAGCCCCCCTTGACCTTCCAGCTCACCTTTGGCGATAATGACAAAACATCAGACGAATGATCATGGAAAAACGCCACCCACAGGAAAAAAAATTACAATGCTAAAGTAAAGACCACCAACAATTAGCAAGGATATTCACCACTACACAATCATATGTATGGGGCTACAGTGGATTAATCATCTACTTAGCTTAAAAAATCAATTTGATTAATGAAACTAAAACAAAGCAATGGATGCTGTATGGAAAGCCAATATTTGCTTCCTAGTAGAATGATGGAGAAAAAAAAGAAAAAATATATCGCCTTGATGTGGAATTAAATTGTAAGGTACTTTGTGTATCATTGCCATTTTTAAGTAATCTAAAAACGATATTTTTTTCCATTACCCCTTTTGGAAGGATATGGCTTCCACATAGCATATCCATCTTACTCGACTTGCAGCTTTTATTTTCGCATCCTCCCAAGTAAGGTTACACTGTCCTATCTAGGCTTTGGTGTATTTCGCTAGGTTAATTGGTCTAAAGCGACATCTTGAGCCCTGAGGATTCTACCCTGGTACTTAGTGTACGGTTTCTTTCTTATGGTAAAGCCGATCCACCTCCATTTTTTACTTGTTTTTTCTAAGCCACTTGTTGACGAAAATGTGTAGAAATGGTGTTCAACATTAGCCAGGTTTCACTTCCATACAACAGAGCTGACTTGACACATGCTGTGAATATTCTAAGCTTGGTTTGCCTGGATATAGATTTTAGTCATCCAAATGTCACTCTCTCTTTATTGAGCCTGTTGTTTGCGTCTATTTCTGCTCTGCCATTCGTTTCCAGTGTACTACATTCCTATATAGCGAAAGCTATCCACTCATTCGTAGTATAATGTTTTCTGTGCTAACGTTCTCAAGACCAATATTGAACTCTAATCTTGTGTCAAATATGATACGCATAACTCAAGTCTATTTCGAGCTGGTGTAAGAGGCTTCTTTTAATTGCCATCCTTTTTGAACAGACTTCGCTTATGATACCATCTAGCACGATGGAGAATAGTTGAGGTGATAGCGTTGGTATGAAATAGTTGTTCCCATTGTAAAGAACATAGAATCCAGCATTTTCATACGAAATAATTTAATAACAACCTAAAGATATAAGTAACACAGTGTTAAAAAAATAAATTTTCGAAACACGCTTAAAATTTGAGTTACGGGTAAAAAAACGGGTTTTTCGTACCTTCGTGCACTTTTAGACTGACAACGTAGCTAAATATTAACCAATTTGAAAAGAAAAGAAGACCTATCAAATGATATATAGATCATTTATACAACATTGAGAAATTTGTGTGTATTTCTCAAGCAAACACATTTTTCATCAATTTAAACCTTTGAGTTCTCTTAAATTGCGTTAAATAAAATAAAATAAAACACGTTGTTGTTGCTTTATACAGCTCTTTTTATTTCTACACTTTTAATTTATAGAATTATAACTACACACTATCCAACTTATTTAATTTCCATTTAATACACAATTATTCAACACTTACGAACGCCTTAATACGACTTTACTCATTACGGCTTTTTAATTACAACTTTACACAAAGACTGCCAAGCTATAACTAACAGACGTAGGCAAAGCAGCTTCCTTATATACATGAGAGCCTACAGTTTAGAAAGTTCTGGAAAAGTCTTGAACCCTCTCAAATCTTCTATTCGGTCCGTTAATTTAAAAAATGTAAGATCGTGTTACCCAAAGATGGTCGAATTGATAATGCTGTCAAATGCACAAATAAGTATAGCATTACCAGAGTGACACATTGACAGCCTTGACACAAACCAACAGACTAAAATCACACAATAGAGTTTTAAAGGCACCAAAGTGATGTATCTTCTTTTTAGGAATTTTTATTTTCGTAACAATATTTGTCGAGTTTAGATGCTTTTTTGCGCACTAATTTATATAGGAACCGTAATATTTATGAACTAAATCGGTTAAAAATTAACGGAGCTATTAAGCTTTTTAGTAGATAAACTTATGAAAAAATCACTCAATTGTTAGCAAACTGACATTTTGATACCTCTTTGAAACTATTTTTTAAAAAAAGTTTACAAGTTTACAAATATTGAGCGATTTGTGTAAAAAAAATATGTTTTCATAGATAATAAATTAAAATAACTATTGTTAAATCTAAAAATTACGAAAAAAAATAAAAATGTCTTGAAGTATACATTTTATGCATACATTGAAGCGTAAATATTTGCGTTTCCGTAAAGGTATAATTATTAAAATCGCTCTAAAAATGTGAGAATTAGAGGTACTTAAGTACTACGGCCAACCGTAAAGCAATTTTGTCAAAATAATACAAAATTTTTAGGGTGTTTCAACATCTTTGAAAAGTGTATTTGTATGTTCTCTCCTAGGCCTACAACCCCCACTAGATCACTTTTCAAGTTCTGACAAAAAGTGCTATTTTATAGCAGTGTGTAATTATTGATTGTAATATTAACCCGAATTCTTCTAGCGTTTTCACGACGCTGACATTGATTTATTCAAATTACGGTTACAACGGTAATTAACTTTCAGAAACAACGCAAATCGAAATAGATGAAATCGAATAGATAGATTAATAAAACCTCTTCTATCTGCCTAGAAATTATAGACTTCTATATATTTTTAGGCCGATGTGAATCAATTATGAAACCTTATTTAGTAAATTTATAGCTTTAAAAGTACTTTTTAGAAGCAAACTCAACAGAGTTTTTGTCTGAACATTAAGGTAAATTCTCCAAAGTATACAATTTATTTCTAAAAACTATTTACTAATTAACCTATGAAAATAGACAGAAATCTATTGTCATGTCAGTTGTCTTTTTTACCTAAATAATTTATATTGACCCTCACAAGATGTTATTGGAGCAAAATATAAACGAGAAGTAAGAACTTTCCTCTTTAAACGCTTTTTTTCTAATTGAAAAATATAACCACAACGTTTACAAATACAAATTAAATTAAATTAACTAAAAAATGTCCATACAAAACAATTAACAATAATAAAAAAAAAATAATAAAAAAACAATAAAAAAATAAAATAAAAAATTAATCAATGCAAATTAATATCAAACTGGCTGGCGTCTAGAAGAGCGAGCCCTACGTCTTGACTATCATTCAAGCAGTCAACCATTCCAACCAAACACACACATTAATTGATTCGCTCATTGAGTAGTGATTTAATATTACATTTGCTTGTAACTGGTTTGTTTGAAGAATTGAAAATGAAAAGAAAGAACGCAATCTCTTATGAGAATAGAAAGCAACGCTTGTAGTACCAGAATATATACTCATATAAATAATTGGTAAAAGCATTTTATTTGTTGCGGTACATGGAGATATACTACAGTATTATTATAGTTTAAATTTTGTAAAAGAATTTTAAAATAAAATGTTCACTTAATTTTAGAACTTGATTTTAACCCGAAATAACCCACACTTACCATGTGGTAACGAAAAAGATGCATTTACAAGTTGGACTTAGTAAAAGGTAACTTTAGCTAAAGTAGACTTTAAAGTCACCTTTAACTTTTTTCGTTATTTCAACTTACTTGTAAAATAAACTTAACTTTTTTTAAATATGGCAGTGCCGGAGCAATATCGATAACTTTTGCCAAATTAAACAAGTTCTTTAAAAACGCAGTGGCAACGACGTGCTTTCTTTTTCATTATGTTTGTTCGTTTGTTTATAAAATTTGGTTGTGTGGTTTTATTTATTCATTTTTTTATTTTTGAGTTTTTTTTTTGTGATCTGTTTTCCATTTTGATTTGAAAAACTATTAATATATAAATGTTTATTTTTCATGTTTAAATTTGAAGTTGCCATATTGAAAATAAAATATATACACATGGCAAGTTCAAACATAAACTTACATTTAAAAGTTTCAAGTTGAATTGAACTTCCCTCTAGCTTAACGCTCACTTTTACCTTATTGTATACTTATAATAATGAAAAAAAAAAAACAAAATTATCTACCCGTTAAAATCCTGCATTTAGTTAAAGGCAAGTTGTAATAATGGCCCTTAATCCAAAATAACATAACAACGTGATGCAAAACATTGGTGGCTTCCCAAAAATACATAGCTTTTGCCATTCGCGTTTTTCACAAATTATAACAATGTATTGAGAAATGGACTTCACTTTCGTGCTCAGGAGGACAAAACATATATGGAAACATCTTTTCAATAAAATATAAGACAAAAAATAGTTCTGGGCATTACCGGGTTAGGGTTAACACAGTTCAAATATTTAAAATTTAAATTTTATATGGTATTTCAAGCCATTTGCACGTTTTTCCATTCAAATTCAAATAAATTTTTTAATGACTTTAATACTGGTTTTGTTGTCAAAACTACAGAAATGTTATTTTAAGTGCAGCAAACATCTGTTGATACTTTTATATCAATATTTATATGCAGGGTAAAAATAAATCAGTATGTCACTTAACTTATGTGTGTTATAATTGTAAGTACCCACATATGTACGGCGTGGGTCCATAAATATTCATAATTTATCATAAAGTGTTAAATTTGTCAATAAACGTTCCTGGCATATTCAATTAGTTTCCGTATTTTTCTTTAAAACCGAGTTTAGAATAAAAGGCGTCAGACGACCAAAAAGTTAAAATATTGGCCGATTTAATTGTTTGGACCATTAATATTATTTTTGTTGGAAAACAATAAAGCAATTAAATTAAAGTGAATTATACAAACATTGAAAAATATTGGCATAATTGCAAACTTAACCCTTTGTTAGGCGTGGCACTATTGACTTCAATATTTTTTTTTAATTTTTTGTAAATAACAATGGAGTTGCTAATATGCTTTAATCCTGAATTCAACAGTCTGAGGCTTTAAAGGGTCATAACAAATCCTTTTCAATTGTTTATGTATTAAACAGATATTTTTATCTGGCTTCAAGTGGTACTATGGGAAGCAGCTTCTTTCTCACCTTTATTTTTCAAGCATCTTCAGGTCTTCCTTGTCCATGTTTGTTCTGTCGTCATTGAGTTTTCGCAGGGAGTGCTCAATCCATTTCCGTTATTGTCGGAACTTTGTGTGATCTTTGTGTTAAGCAGTGGTTTGATATGGTGTCTAACTAATGTTTAAGTAACAAAGAAGGTGTTGTATCGATTACTCCTACTTCTCATCCTGACAGCTGGTATAGCAGTCATAACACGTGTTACCTGTACAATCAGACATACATTCAATCATACCGTGCAAAAGTTCTTTTCACTGACAGAGAAGACCACACCATCCTGGATATACTGATTAATAAGAAATATTATATTAACTGCGTTCCACACTGCTTAACGCCCACTTTATCTATTTATCAATTTCGATAACTCCCCCAAAGGGAAATGTTCCATATGTTCCCCTGCGCAAAAGCCATATTTATAGATGACTCCCTAGTTGCGCATTCATCAACAAAATCATTTCGTCAAATGCGGCTATGAATCGGGGCCTAAATCAGTACATTGTGTCGACTAAGTTGGAACAGTGACCGAGTACAGCTGAGGAAAAACATATTTCGAACTAACTACGTTGGAATTCAGAGCATCAATTAAAGAATGACTGTCCACATAGATACCAATATCCGAATGTTAGAGCTTTAATTTCTGAATACTTTTTGCGGTTCTATCTATGGCATGAAGCAATTGTTATAGATTTTTTTACACATAATTTACTAACGCAGTCATTAGTCTTTATATTGTTATTTTTTCATTGAATCATTAAGTACATAGGATAGGATTATTTATGAAATAACACATGGGACAAATGGCCACCAAGCCTTGCTGGTACATAAACACTCTTTTGTCAAAGCTTTTCACGACTTTTCTCCATAATTATGGCTAAATTTCATTGAGGCAGTGTTTTTTCGACTTCAGAAACCTAAATAAGAAGAAATTTAATTGTTTTAAAATCACATGATCTAGTGGGCTACGTCTTGTTGATACCATCTATAGGCCACATCAATAACATTCAATTTAATCAATTAAGGTATAAATGTGTAGGGTGGCGTTGGTCGAAAAGTTAGCATCCACTTGTTGGTGTTCAATAATCTATTATATGAACTCTCTTACTATTTAGGGTAATTATTCTTCTTACAGGGTTGACAACAGTTTATTAAAAAAAAAAAAAAAATGACGGCAAATTCAATTTTTGCGTTAATTTTGGGACTGCCTGTATTATTGCTGAAATGTTGTACCATTTTTGTTAGTTTCTAGTGATAAGTTTTTCTATTGATTATTTAATTTAAGATAAGTTAACATTACTGTTCACAACAGAACGTTAAAACTCTTGCTTAAGTAATTCATTGTAGCGTCACAGCTAGGCACTCCACATCTTTGCGCTTGAGGCATTCATTAAGGTTTTTTGTAACAGTTTCAAGCTAACTTGTATCCTATTCTAGCCCATATCGACTGCTTCTGGCGTAATGTTGGCCTGTCATCTGCTCTTTTATTAAATAAAAATTTACTAACTTTACACAGCTCTTTGTTTAAAATGTGTTTTTAAGTGGCATACATACATACATATATATTTAAATTGATTGTTGTGCTTAAAACAGAATCGATGGTGGAAATCAATTCAATATATTAGAATTGATATATATATATATATATATATATTAGAGCTAACATATTAGAGCAGCACTTTCTAAATAACTCCAATTAGTTTGGAAATGGGCTTAGTAAGTTAACTTGTACTTTGCTATAGTTTCAGTAGATATTTTTGAAGACAGCGCGTTATTGTTGCCTGCTAAATATGTCATTAGTCCAAATCAGCTGAGAACATTCGTATTTTATTTAAATTTCTATGGTTTTGTGAACCTTTGTTAATTGTTTAAATTATTTGCTCAAATTTAAATTGTTCAAAAAAGAATCTTATTTTGCCTTGATTTCAATCAATGCTCCATGATTTACATTCATAAATCCCAAGGAAAAAAATATCTGATATTGATATTTTACAAAAACAAATTAAACTTTAAGTTTATGACCTCGTGCGAACTTGAGTTTAAAATACCATCACGCGATTGACAGCTTTAATGATTTTTTCACCACATATTTTTTTACATTTTTTTAAGACACAAATAGTGTCTGTCGTTGGGCGCTGTAATTGTGTGACACCTAGTAAAAACAATAACCAGGTAAGAAAGTTATAGTTATTAAAACCCGACTACAAAATACTGTACACTTCTTGAAATAATTCGATTAAATACTTGTATTTGTGGAAAATTATTATTTTTTCTTCGTCACTCCTCTAGGGAGCACATATTGGCTTTCCACAAAGCATCCATTGCTTTGTTTCAGTTTCTTGAATTAATTTGATCTTACAAGCTAAGTGGAGAATCCACTGTAGCTTCCTCCATATGATTTTGCGTAGTGGTAAAGATCCTTGCTAATTGGTGGTGATCTTTACTTTAGCATTGTAATTTTTTCTCAGTAAGTGGAGTGTCTTTCTGATTATTCATCTGATGTTTGTCATCATCGCCAGCGGTATGCGGGATGTTCAGGGCGGCTTCTTCTTTATTTTTTAGATGGAGTTGTCTGGAGAGAAGTCGTAGCCTCTTTTATTAAATATTCGAAACCACAATTACATTTTTCTTCAGGTCAATTCCGGACAATTATGGACTAACTTAATTTGCGACAGTAGTCAAGTGTTACCTATGGGTTAATTATTAATTTTTGTTAATTAGTGTTAAATTCTAAGGAAATTATTGATATACTGTCTAATGATTAAAATTGCTTAATGTCAAATAGGGTTAATCTCTAAAAAATTTAACACATTGGTAAATTTTGTCTTAATAATACAGCCCGGTAGCGTATTCAATAAGCTTGTTGATTTTTTTCCGATGTTTGGTTTAAATTTTTTACGGCAGCTAGGGTAGTGGTAGCATCATTAGTAAAACAACGAAGAAAAAATTTGATTCTTTGGTTTTTGGGTAAAAGCGTGTATGGTAACTAAGGTTTGCAATTAAGCCGATTGTTACCCAATTTATATTGATTACTTCATATTGATATATTAAAAGGTAAAGGTGCCTTGATCTGAGTAAATGTATAAACGTAATCGGTCAAAAGAGGATACCATTCCTGGTGGAAAGGGAGGAGAGAAAAATCGTAAAGACAACTTCTTTTGAGTGATTACGAACTGAAATTGGTTTTGACAGTACTAAATGGTGCTTTTCTGAAATTCGATCCAAGGAATATCCTAGCAATGAGTTGCTAAAAACTTATATTATATGTTAATTCCCATAACATTCCATGATGGAACATGTGGACTTCTTTCAGTCAATGAGCTGCACTCGATTCTGTTTTTAGACTCATTGAGTCTAATGCAAATGCATTAGAGGAGTTTTTTAATAGTCGTAATACTCATAACCAATTACTAGCTAATGTTATGAGGTGGTGATACCGATGTTGAAAAACTTTTTCTTTTTTCAGATGGTCTGGCCTGGTATTTAACCGAGGACCTTCTGGTTGATAGGCGGGTGTTTTACCTACTATACCACAGTGGCACACTGCTAAAACAAAACTTACCAGGGCCAAAATTTGGATTGCCTTACACTTATGAACTTGCTGACTATTTTAGAATATTGGGGACCAATCATTACCTAATTTGATTTATAATTAAAGGTTTACGGGATTCACTCAAATTCCGTGACACTAAATTTGTTATTATAAATATAAGCACAAATACAGTACAGCCCTACCACCCAAGGTAGGGTGCACTTATAGATGGCAGTAGTTTTATTATGCAAATTGTAAATGTACAATTAGTTGTTAATAGAGAGAGAGAGAGAGAGAGAGAGATAGTGTGTGTGAGAGAGAGAGAGAGAGAGAGCAAAGAAATGGAAAAGAAAATAATCATTATGTGTGCTTGTGCATTACGTCCATCCATCTAAAAGAGAGTGTGGAACCAATCAAGCAGTGACTCTTCGTAATTCACTTGTTGTTTATATAGTAGCCAAGTGATAACAATACGTTTCATTTGTACGTACGAGTATACTGCGTCTGTGATGATCATCATGATGATGTTGACGATGACGATGATGGCAGCCAATTTGTGTGTGTTATGTCCGTCCAAATATATGCTACGTTTATTGGTTTCTGTTGGTTAAATATTTTGTGTTCAAACGTTAGTGAACAAGTACTTGTTTTTTTCGTCCGAATGTCTTGTTACTCTTTTACTAGCAAAGTTTTAATGCGAGAATTTCATTTTTTATTTTTAAATTGTCTATGGTTTTGGTGTATTTGTATTGGTGTATCTTTCCGCTTTTATACCGGATCGTGCCAGTATGTCTGGCAGTATCTGCTATAAACCAGATAAATTTGCTTTCTTGTAAAAATTCTTGGTTGTGTGTGTATGTGCATGAGTATTTTTGTGTTTTCTTTGGAATGGACATTTTATGAATAAGAAATGGAATATTTCTTGGACTCGTATTTTCAATACGAATACATAACATAACATACATACTTACATATAACAAAAATTTATTGATACAACAAATATGAAGCAATTTGGTAATAGACTTAAATATCTATTGAGTCAAGTTTAGGTTAAAAGTTTATATTTTTTATACATTTTTGGATATTATCTTGCATGAATAATTATTAAATGATTTTAAATTAATTTATTTGCTTAAATATTTTGTCAATGCAAAGGGGAGAGGAGTCATTTACACATTGTACATCATATATGAATTGATATGATCATCAAATTAAGGCAGTAGATGTATAATTTAGATCTAAACCAGCAGAGATAATAATTTTATTATATCTGTGTCGATATGAAATAGTAGCATAAGTCGACTTAAGCTATTCTTATTTACCGACTCAAATTTATATGATGAAAAAACAAGTTACGAAGAAGGTGACATCGAGTAGGGCTAGAGTTTTTTCAAGAGAGGTGTCTCTAAATATGATAAATCCGTGAATAGAGGAATAGATTAAGCCGACTTAAGCTACCTTTCCATATTACATAGATATAACCAGTCCCTATTGAAACATAATGTTCATACAACCAAATGGCAAAAAGTTTTGAGTGCAAATTCGTTGTGTTTGCATTGAAATTTTACACAATTATGTTGAAATATGTCACTTTACTCAGTTGCCACCGCACCGAATTAGGTTACGATTCTAATATGACTCTCCTAAAAATTTCAAGTTGGTAGTGTGTGGGAGTATTTTACCAACGTGTAAGGTTTTAAAACACAATGGTAAACGTTTGGCACCTTCCGTTACATTAAAAGCTTCACTGTAACGGCAGCTCCTACCTCTTTCCTCGAAACAAATGTGGATCAGTAATGTCATGGGTTGACAATTCAGACAAGTCTTAAATAAGTTTTTTGGTTACAAGAGTGTTTCATTTTATTTTCTCATGATTGCTTTCACTCCATATTCGGCAATTCTGCTTGTTGTTGTATCCATGCAACTAACAGTGAGCGTCATCACTAAACTAGATTTTTCGATAAAAAAAATGGATGAGTTTCTAATTGTTCATGAGACCAATCAACAGACGTGTAGCGTAACCGACGATTATTGCACTTTAATTCTTAAACTGAATCTTGTTTGAATGTAAGTCAAGATTTACAAAAAAATTCTCAAGTGTTGAACAATCAAAGCTAAAGTTGTTAAAAACGGCTATCAACATCAACACTTCGACTTACAGAAGGCTTGGCAATAGGCAAATATCCTTCCATTTTTCAGGCGGAGGCTTATGCCATCTTCACTTGCGTTTTGGAATATCTGAGGAGAAACAGGGCTAGTCTATGCTTTACCTGATCATGAGGACCACCATTGGAAGGAGAGGGCTTACTGGGTTTTTATTGGGTCTGACCCATTTTTCAGTGCCACTGTGGGATACACAGGGTGCAGAATTGGCTCCTGGGGTGAGGGAGAATATGCTCGGTAGGAATGCCTTCAGTATGAGACAAGCAAGGCTGCTTAATAAGATCGGATACAGGGTACTAACGGGTCTGTTTACCGGGCGCTATGGTCTTACATACCATCAGTGTATTTTGGGAAGTGTTGAGTATGACCGGTGTAGGTTCTGCACAACTTGCGTTGAAGTATCTGAACATACACTGCGTGAGTATCCAGCTATCTCGGCGTAGAGGGTGGGGTACCTGGGGGATGCTGTGTTGACTCCGAAAGAGGTATTCTTTCTCTCACCAAATATGATTACTGGCTTTATTCGCTGCATCATCTAATGTGGTGAACACATGGGGTTACACAAAAGATCGCTTAGGTTGCGGTGCATTTTGGCCCTAACCAACATAAACATAAACATACAGACTCGATAACTTAATATCATGTAAATCCTGGAGTGTCATACTTCATGGATATTTTTCAAAATTGCTTAGGTGTGGCATGGTGTAGTGGTTAGAGCGCAGGCATACAACATATGCGGGCCCAGGTTTGAATCCCAGCAGAGAAAATGACAAAAAAATTTAATTACAGTTTCGAGTGTTTAATAAAAAGATTTATACCTCCCTCTAGACAAATCCATCTAAAGAAGCCCCCCCTTGCCCTTCCAGCTTACCTCTGACAATTGTGACAATTTCGAATAATCAAGGTAAAGCCTCACCTACTGGAAAAAAAATTACAATGCTAAGTAAGAATCACCATCACCACTTAGCAAGTATCTTCACCACTACACCCAATCATATGGAGGCGAGTTTACTGTAAATTAATCATTTACTTAGTATTTTGACGGTTGGTCGTCATTGCAAACTTCAAAAGAACTTTGTTTGCTAATCGATTTTTAGAGGTGTATGAAGCAGGGTTGGCAAAAACCCGGGTTTTTTTTTAAACCCAACCTACCGGGTTTTCTTGGGTTTTTGGTGGGTTTTATAAATGCTTCCAAATTTTGTTCAAATCGACAATATTTTTTGTTTGTTTATACAATCACGTTGTTTTAGTATTTATAGTGTAATTTTGCACTCTTGGACGGATCAATGCGGCATTGTATACTATGAGCTGCTAAAACTGGGTGAACGAAGCAGATTGCAATTACTCCGTTTGAATCATGAATTATTAGAAAAACGGCCTGAATATAAAGTCAGACATGATTAAATTATTCTTTTGCATAATAACACCTGACCTCATGTCGCAAAAGTTATAAAACAATTATTAGAAATGATAAAAGCATTGCACTGTCGGCTTTTGCGACGGATACAACATACTCACACCTCTTTATACGGGCTTTCTTTACGTGGTATTTTGCTAAAACGACTGTATGTATTATGTAACACATTCGCTACAAGCGCTGCTGTTAAAAAACGCAAACGCAACACATATTCATCTCGTTTAAAGGCATTGCGACTTACGGCCCACATTTTCAGGCACTATCTAAGCCGTATAAAGAGGAATGAGTTTATTTTTTACCATGTTACCGAAAAAATACAAAATCTCCTTCAAAGTTGGAGCACCTTATAAGACGATTTTGTTAGTTTACATAACTGCCTAATTGAAAATAGGCCCCATCACTAAAGATGATTTTGTTGAAAATGCTTTGTTTTCGTTCAATTTTTCAAACAGCCAATTCACAAACAATTTTTCACAATTAAAATTCTTTGTTTAAGTGTAGCGTTCCATAATTAAAATCTGACACCTCAATTCTTGACATTTCATCATTTGACAGCCAATTTACTTCCTAACCTTAAATTTTCCCACCCTATATTATCCGAACATTGGACCCTCTGACTATTGGCTGTTTCAACGAATACAATATCTTTTAGCATGTCAACGAAAGTTAACGTTGGATCTTTTCAAAAGAAAAGGGTTTTTTAAAATATAATACCCAATAAAACCTGGGTGGGTTCAATTACCAGTGGGTTGCCAACCCTGGTATGAACCCATCAAAAGCAGGTATCATAGCGTTTTTTATTGCAAATAAAACAATGTGCAAAGCAGAAAAACGTATGAATTTTGGGAAAATATTCTGTCATATCGTCTTTTTTTTTCTTTTTTGCAAATCTCCTTGAAGCTCTTAATGATTTTGTTGTTTTCAATGTTAGTAAAATAAAAGAATAATAAAATTGTAATTTCAATTATAACTTTACACAGGCGTAAAATTAATGCCCATACATTTTTATTAAATAATTTTTGTTTATTGTTTTTTGTAAATTCATTGCTAAATTTTTTCGCTCTTCCGCTCTTCTTCTTCAATGACAATTAATTAATTGAAGATCGTTGACTTATATATAAACAAACATACAAATAAGAAAATATCATTTTAAGGAAATAATATTGAACTTGAGAAATTTCGCAGTGGATAAAGATATTTGAGAAAATTAAAAGAAAATATTTAACCCATTACGAATAGAACACCCATGGTTTATATTAATTAATAAGCAAAAAAAAAAAAACAACAAAACAACAAGACTCTTGTGGGTTGTCCACAAAGTAAACTGCGCCAATTTGTTTTATATCTTAAAAAACACAAATAAAACAATTAATTAATTATTTATGTATGTAGATAATATACAACGAGTAGAAGTAATAAATTATTAATAATTCTTATTAAAAATATATATAAAATTATTTTTTGTTTCTTTGCAGCTTGTTGAAAATTTTTTTTTTTGATACCGACTGGAACGTTTTCTTTCTAATACACGCAGAAGCTTTAACGGAAATGTAAATAACTCGCCCCCATTTGATATATAATAACAAGAAAGGAGGGGATATACACATACAAACACAACTTAAGCAATTACTTATACTCTCACTTACAAATTGAGAAGAATAAGGATATAAAATAACATAAAAGGATTCTAATATATTTTTTTAAACTAAAAAATGTCAGCAGCTATGGTAGCCATATTGAAATTATTATTTTTATGTGCCTTGGCCCACAGTAACTACTGTTTGGCCTTGCCATCCAGTAGTGTACCTAAGACCTATGAGACCACTACTGATCCACCAGTTACTACTGTACCGGAGTATTTAATAGTACAGAGTGAAGATGGTTCTAGTGAAAATTCCGCTTACAAAATGGCCGCCTCTATACTTTTGAAATCCTATCAAAATTCTGAAAATGCACCAGAATTGGAAGAATGCAGTAATCCTTCGCATAAGGCTGTTTTCTCACCTTATGATTATACTGTCTTACTAGCCATGTTGGTAATATCATTGGGTATTGGTATTTTCTATGGATTCTTTAAGAAATCTGGCACTTCTTCGAATGAATTTTTATTGGGCTCTGAAATGAGCATATTTCCGGTAACCCTAAGTTTAACTACCAGCTTTATAACAGCCATTGAGTTGTTGGGTAATCCTTCGGAAATGTATTTCCAGGGTACACAGTTTGTTTTAATAGGTGAGTGTCAAATGATACTGGGTTTGTATAAACTAGCTTTTACTTTGTTTTTTTATTACAGTTATACCGATGGTCTTTGTTATACCAGTGGCTATTAAAATATTTTATCCGATTTATTTCAAAATGGAATTAACCAGCTGCTACGAGTATTTGGGTATACGTTTCGGTAAAGAAATCCGTGTACTGGGTGCTGTTTTATATGTGATACAAGTAAGTCTGGACAAATAATATAAGTAAATATCGTTTTACCTCTAAAACATTCAAAAAATCTGAATTTTTAAAAAACCGTTTTTAACTAAATTAAAAAGTTTTTATTAAAAAACCGGTTTGGTTATAAGTAAAAAACCGGTTTATTTTCGGGTAAAAACACCGATTAATTGAATTTGACGTTTTATTTAACTTAAATGTTAAATATTTACTAACATTTCTTTTAAAATTTTTTTCAGATGTGTTTCTATACGGCTGTAGCTGTTTTAGCACCCGCTATAGCTCTTTCTAAGGCTACAGGCTTAGATACAAAAATAGCAGTTGTTTTAATTTATGTTGTATGTGTATTCTATTCATCACAAGGAGGCATGAAGGCCGTAGTGATTGCCGATACTTTTCAGGTAAGTGAAGTCTATAGATTATAGAAAACTGGTTCATACTTCGAATTCGGCTTGCTTGAGTCCTATAGACTCTGATGGCAATTGGAAGAAAGAAGATAGGAAGAAAAAAAAGGTTTAGCTAAGAACATTTTGTATTACAAATGATGAGTTGGAGTCATGTTAGTTCAGAGGCAAAGAAGGGAATCAGCGTTAAAATTATACATTCCTTCTGACTAGACAGTTTCCACAGATTTTGACCCAAGGTTTTGAGAGATTATTTAAACATATTTAACTCTGAAGTCGTATTCTCTCTTCCCTTTACTGCCGCTATTAAAATAGTTATTGCAGACTTATAGTCTACGACGATAAAGCATATGGGATCGCATATACGCTGTTTTGGAAAACACAAAAGCTGCACCGTTCTATTCCTTACTATATGAGCACAGGAAAATCTGGTTGTAGTACAAATGAAGTAATGTAGATGAGATTAGTCATGCTAGTTTTCTGGAAAAGAGGGATATTGGTACAAATATCATGCCTTGCTTTCGATTAGATAGTTCCACTCCCACAGATACTATAAAGGTATCTTCAAATCAGAAATAGAAGGTGTTTCACTAGTGCAGACTAGAGGCATGATTTTTAATATAATCTTTGAAAGGTGAATTCATTATATTAGGGTCAACTGAGACAACAGATTTCCGAGAGCTAGAGAGGGTTATGATAATTTACAGGGAATGAAATAAGTCGGAGCTAGTTCTGATCAAACAGTTTACATCCCAAAGATTCTGAACCCTAAGTTCGGAGTGTCTACCGAAACACCTTTGAACCAGAAATCGAGAATCAGTTTTAAAGGGAAGGGAGTCGATGGAATCTCCCACAGATATTGATCCAAAGTAACGAGATTCTACAAAAGTGATTTTTGGCTAGAAAGCGAAGAATCTGTTTTAACAGTAGAGTGCAGATACATAGCAGTTATTTCAATAGCCATTGTAAGGTAAACCCAAATTTACACTGCTCCGTGGCAATGGGCATGAGTGACCTTATCTACACTACGGAGAAATCGGAGGTCTAAGAGATCTCTTTATAGGGCAGGTGCTTACAGCTACCCAACAAAAACTAGCCAACCGCAATAGACCTCCATTAAACCGATTCAAGCAAAATATTGTAAATGCGATAGGTATAAAATTCGGTTAAAAAGTTAGTTATCTTAAGTTTCCTTTAAGTCAGGAGAATTTGCGAAATTCGAAATAGAAATAATTCGTCAATTTTTTAACATATTTTCTTTTTCCGTTACAGGCTGCCGTTTTGGCATTTTCCTTAGTTTTGGTTATTGGCTTGGGTTGCTTCTATAGCGGTACACCGATTGAAATTTTTAAAACTGCTTCCGAGACAGATCGCTTGGAGTTCTTTAAGTAAGTTACTCTCAATTATTTAAGTAAAAAGCAAAAGTTGTAATTTTTATCTATACACTTTTAGTTTCAATATGGATCCCACTACACGTCATACTGTATGGTCGGTGGTTATAGGAGGCTTTTTCTATTGGACCTCGTTGTTTTGCACCAATCAGGCTTCCGTGCAGAAGTGCATGTCTTTGAAATCTTTGAAATTGGCCAAAATCGCCTTAGGTTTTGCCATTTTGGGCTTGGTTATTGTATTCCTGCTTAATTTCTATACCGGCTTAATGGTTTTCAATCACTACAACAGTTGTGATCCTCTAACAGCTGGACGTATTACGGCTATTGATCAATTACTGCCATTTTATATTATAAATACTTACGAGCATATTTACTCGGTGGCAGGTATATTTGTGGCTGGTATATTTGCAGCTAGTTTGGGGTAAGTTTTTTTTTATTGATAATTAGTTTTTTAATAGAAATTAATTAATATTTTTATTTTTAGCACTGTGGCCTCGGCTTTGAATTCTTTATCGGCTGTTACCTGTGAGGATTTGCTGTTGAATGGCATGAATATAAAAATCACACCCGATAAGGGAGCTCTCTATGCCAAATGGATGTCTTTAGGTTTTGGTATTTTATCCTTTGGCTTGGTTTTTATAGTCGAACGTTTGGGCGGTGTCTTGCAGGCCACATTAACATTGAATGGCTTAATTGGTGGTGTGACTTTGGGTCTATTTGTATTGGGCATTACCTTTAAAAGTGCCAATACTAAAGGTGCCTTCTATGGTGGCATTATCTCTTTAGTTATTGTTATATTTATTGGTGTAATTGCTCAAGTGGCTAATATTGAGCCAGACTCGTTACCATTGTCTGTTGAAAATTGTGATTGTGCAGTGAACACTACACAAATATTGGGAACAGTTATATTGGAAACAATAGAAGAGGAACAGGTTACTGGATTTACGTAAGTTTTTGTGTTTCATTTTTTAATTGAAAGAAAAAATAATAATTCATTATTAATTTTTACAGTTCTTGGCCAATATTTCGTCTCAGTTATATGTGGTATTCCATGATTGGTTGCTTGCTTACCTTATTTTTGGGTGTCATAATCTCAGTCATCATTAATTCTATACAGAAGAGACGTGTTTTTAAAATAAATTCCGCTAAAAATTCCAACAGTATTAACATCAACATGCTTAGCGAAACAAATAAGACAAATAATCGTAAAATTTCATCAACACTTGACGTAATGCCGCCTATAGTAGATCTGAAAGCAGCTGAGGAAGCTGGCCATGTTAACCATGCCATACGTATAGATGATGAATAAACCCACTTCATAGTAAATAATAATATATCAACTTATATTAGATAATAGACACTTATATATATTCCTTAATATTTATTAATTTCCTTATCTTTATGTACAAATTACCTCTTAGTCTCTAGTCTTTCCAAAAGAACCAACACTTGTAGTTTAAAAAATAAATAAATAATTTAGCAAGCCTTGTGCTTAGCAGTGATACACCAAAACTTAAAAGATAGTTTTATAAGTTCTTTTTATGCACCAGCATTTAAAAATTATATAATTTTATAGACTAATTTTTATAAACATATGTACGTATATGTATATCTATATATGTAGAAATATATTTTTATAAAATTTTATTAAATTAAAAAAATTACTTAAATATATAAAAATGCATGCAAAAATAAAACGAATATAAAAAACACAATCGAAGAAAAGGCATATTAACTTAACATTAACACTTGAACGATCCAAGAAAGGTATGGCCACTTAAGAAATCCTTCATATAACACCCTATGCCGAGATGTGTTAGTTTAAATTATGAATTTTTTTACGACTGATTGAGGGTAATTATATAGGGTGGGCCATTTAAAAGTTTAAATTTAAAAATGCAGTAAAAAAAAAACAGTTTTCGAGTGTTTGATTAAGAGATTTCAATCCTCCTCCAGATAAATATATCATATATATTTATACAATTGACCAGGGGAGAACGCCTTCTACTGGGGAAATATGACAATGCTTAGTAAGAATCACCACCATTACCTTGCAAGGATCTTACCACTACTCAATCACATAAAGGTTTAGCTTGAAAATCATCTGAATAATGAAATTGAAACAAGGCAATGTGCTTTGTGGAAAGCCATATGCTTCAAAGAATAGTGGCGGAGAATAAAATCTTTAAAAAGTAAATGGCAGTCATTCACTTTTGCAAACTTTCTCTCTAAAATTACCCCTCAGATATAAAGACTGAATATCCATAAGCACTACTCCATTTCCCTCCCTTCAAAACCCACAGCATGGATAGGGGCACAAGAAAAAAAATATTATTCTTAGGTGGGAACTAATATGGTCCTCATCTTCTTGTATACTATTTTATTTATATATAAAAATTAATGTGTGTATGTATGTATGTTTGTTTGTTTGTGCCTTATAGACAGCTAAGCGGCTGGACTGATTTTCTTGAAATTTTTATAGTATCTCCCTGTGTGTCTAGAAGGAACTATGATCTATAGAAATTTCAAAAATTCCACCTGGACTGTTACATGCCCATACAAATATTTATTCGTCTATATTTTCAAAAAGGTATCAGTAAGAGTTTTTAAATTGAGTTTAAATAGCTTCATAGTCAATACAAATGATCAGCCAAAATGTGGCCGAAATCCGATAAGTGAGCGTGGTACCCCCATACAAAGTAAGTATTGATTTTTGTTTAACATAAGATCGGTTAGAGCTAAAGTTCCCGAATTTGGTCTGAATGACTTCAAAGTCAACACCAGTCATCAGTCAAAATGAGGGCAGAATAGTACAAGTCGGCATGGTACCTCACATACAAACTAATTATTGATTTTTATATATCTTGAGAACGGTTAAAGTGTAAGTTTCTGAATTTGGTATAAATGACTTCGTAGTCAAGATAGTTAGATAAGTGGGCACCTTAAATTCATACTAAATATGGATTTTCTTATATCGGGTGGGCCATTTAAAAGTTTAAATTTAAAAATGCAATAAAACAAAACAGTTTGAAATTTTTGGAAAAGGTATTTTTTTGTTGTGAAGTACAATTGTTCCGGTTAGAAATTAAATATTATTTCATTCATATGGCAACCGCGGATGGCCTTCGATCGGACCAATTTTTAGAACTTTATCGAGTGTGTGGGGTCATATGTCGGTAATGACATCAAAAATGTTGGCCTTCAAATGCTCAATTGTCTCTGGTTTGTCGGCATAACACTTGTTTTTAACGCCGCCCCACAGAAAATAGTCCAACGGTGTCAAATCGCAGGTTCTTGGCGACCAACTTACATCACCATTTCGGTTAATTAAACGGCCATCAAACGTTTGACGCAATAAATCGACTGTAGCATGAGATGTGTGGCAAGTTGCGCCATCCTTTTGAAACCAAGCATCATTCACATCAATACCATGAAGAGCGGGAACAAAAAAATCGGTTGGCGTGGTGCGATAGGATCGACCGAATGGTTTTCAAATAAATATGGGCTAAATATAGGCCTCCGCTCCACCAGCCCCACCAAAAAGTCGTTTGGAATGGATGCTTTGGCTTCTGTAAGACCACGTTTGAGTTTTATGAGCCACAAATACGCCAATTTTGCTTGTTAACGTACCCACCAAGATGGGTAATTTGGTGAATTCCGACCAATTGTCATTGTTTTGGAAATAAATTTCCAATAAATTCCAACGTTGCTCAAGCGTAAATCGATTTATTTCGTTCAGTGGAGATAATATACAGAATTTTGTGACAGAATAGAATAATATAAGTATTGCCAGATTCGAAATAACCGCTAGTTCAAATTTAAAACGATAGATGACCCAACCGATAGTTTTATGATAAGACCTATTATCGCATACTCTTCAATGGATTGGGATGTTACAAAGAACCAAACATAAATATTTGCTGCTTGGAAATAAGCAAAGCGGGACGGACAGCATTAACTAAGGCTCTGGAAACTATGCTAGGCTCTTGATCAATAGATATATACAGATAAAGTCTGAGGCGACCTCACTGCAAACCGATTTCAGTATCTGGGCATATGAATGGAGACCACATACTGAATCATTTGATAATATCGGGTGTTGGCAGCACTGCTTTATTTGACAACCGATTAAACAGCTGATAGTAGCTTCTTGTTTAGAGCAACGCTTGCAAATTGTTGAAATTTTCTACCAAAATAATGGTTCTGTTCGTAAAGTTTTCCAATGAAGTTCATGTTTGGTTGAATGGTTGCCTAGATAAATACAATTGTCGCATTTGGAGTGAGGATAATCCACAAGCTTTTCTCAAAGCAGTATTAAATCCACAGAAAATTACTGTTTGGTGCACTTATTTGGCTCGCGGAGTCTTCAAAAACGATGGTGGTCAGAATGTTACTGTCAATGGTGAACGGTATAGGGATATAATTAGAAAGTTTTTCGTATCTCAATTAGCTGGAATTAATCTTACTGACATGTTCCAGCAAGGCAGAGCCACATGCTATACGGCCCGCGATATAATTTACTCAAAGAAACTTTAGATAAAAGAATAATTTCAAGTAATTGACCAATTAATTGGCCACCAGGATATTGCGATTTAACACAATTGGTTTATTTTTTCCTCCGTTACTCTTTAGTGGCCATTTTGGTTTTCCAAGCAGCATCCGTTGCTTTGTTTCAATTTTATTAATCTATATTATTAATTCACTGTAGCTCCCCTCCATATGACTGTATAGTGGTGAAGATCCTTACTAACTGGTGGTGGTGATTTTTACTTACTTTTTACGTTTTACTTACTCTTGATTTTGTAATTTTTTCCCAGTGGGTGGCATTTGTTTCTGATGATTCGTCTGTTATTTGCCATCATCGCCAGAGGTGAGCTGGAACGCCATTATTTTTTATTTTCTTTGGGGTTATGCAAAGTCAATTGTCTACTTCGATAAACCAGAGACAATTGAACACCTGTAAATCAATATTTAAATAGTTATTGGCGAAATACAGCCGCATATGCTGCGAAAAGTTTGTGTGAATTGATGCTCCGAATTGCGCCTTGTACGCGCTAGCTGTGGCGGCCAAATGTTCAAAATCACATTGAAACATCAATGTCATAAAGTTTTCTATCAAACAAAGCTCATTGATATTAAAAATATATTTCTTTGTTTTATGATGATTTAAACTTGTGTAAGTATAAAAAAACACCCGATAATAGTGGTTACGGCGGAATAATTTGTTTAAACCTGGGCTCGGTGTGGAAACTTATTGTTATGCAGTTGATGCCAAATGCGGTAATAAAACATATCATGGCTTCTACATCGAGGAACCAGGAACTGATTATACTACCGTATTCCAAAATAAAACAGTGTTGTTCAAGCAGAACTCGGTGGAATAACAAAGAAGGTAACTTGGATTGTAGCGAACATGTGCATAACGAACGTTAATATTCTCACATATAGGCAAAGGTCTAGGGCATCCTGAGGTTATAGCCGGTGGGAAAAACTACAAATATACCTTGAAAGGATCCCAACTAAAACACGACGAAGAGCTTACTAAGGAACTTAAGAGGTTGATAAAGTCTGATGAAACCCTAGAACACTTCTGATGTTACTGCCGACAATTTTTCGAAATTGACACTATTTCAGGCACATCTTACCATAAGTGTCAAGTGTCTCGAATAGAGGATACTGAGAGAATATCTCAATAGTACAGAGTTCATCAGGAACTGAACAGATAGGTTTGTTTTCCTCCCTAATGGATTAAAAAACAAGCGCACAACAAGTAGAACTTTAAATAAGACTGTATTGAAATGTCTCCTCCCTTTAAGCTGCCTAAATTATAGTCAGTGTTTTGTTTTGGATATATTTTCGGAGAATCTTCAGAATTTAGTTAAATTTTTATTTAATTTTAATTCGAGACTAAAGCCAACTTCATACAAAAAAAAAAAAAAGAAATATTCGGGCTTTATTCGGTTTAGGGATGAAACATACGAGGGCAGATTGATATTGAAGCTACCTAAGTAGGAAAAAAACATTTTTTTTTCAAAAACCATTCATTTCTCAACATGGTCTCCTTTTAGCTCAATACACTTAGTAAGACGATTTTCCAACTTTTTTATACCATCTGAATAATACGATTTTGGGAACTCCTCAAAATACGCATTAGTTTCGGTAATCACTTCTTCGTTTGAGATGAATCTTTTTCCTGCGAGGCATTTTTTCAAGTTTGGAAACAGGAAAAAGTCGATAGGGGCTAAATCTGGATTATAAGGTGGATGATCAACCAATTCGAAGTGGATTTCTCGTAGTTTTAGCATCGTATCTAATGCTGTGTGAACCGGTGCGTTGTCTTGAAGAAAGAGCACCTTTTTCTTGTTTAAATGTGGTCGTTTTTCCTTGATTGCATCAACCAATTGATCCAATAATGCACGATAATACTCTCCTGTGATTGTGGATCCCTTTTCAAGATAATCGATGAGCAATATTCCGTGTGTATCCCAAAATACAGTGGCCATAACCTTGCCAGCCGATTTCGCTGTCTTCGCTTTCTTCGGAGCACTTCCACCAGCTTCCACCCATTGCTTCGATTGATTTTTGGTTTCAGGTGTGTAGTGGTGGACCCACGTTTCATCAACAGTTATTAATCTACGCCAAAAATCAGCAGGATTATGCTTTATGTCCAAACACCGCTGTGAAGTGATCTGTCGAACTCGTTTTTGTTAAACACTGAGCAAACGCGGCACCCATCTTGCCAATAGCTTTTTCATATGCAAATGTTCATGCAAAATGTGGAACACAAGTTCATATGATATGTTTACCATTTCAGCAATCTCACGTATTTTGACCCGGCGATCATTCATAACGATATCGAGGATTTTCTTGATATTTTCTTCAGTAACCACCTCTTTTGGCCTTTCTGTTGATGGTATTGTTGCAGTGCTTGTTCGGCCACGTTTAAATTCAGCAATCCAATATTTTACCATATAATCTGACGCAGCAGATTCGTCGTAATGTTTATCAAGCTTTTCTTTTGTCTCTTTCGCCGTTTTGCCTTTCAAATAATAGTGTTTAATCACTACACGAAATTCACTTTTTTCCATTTTCCAAGAAACACAAAAGTTGCTTACTTCAAACGACTACAACAAATAAACTAATCGATGAATTTGGCTAAAATTTTAACAGCTGACGTTTGACAGATCGTAATTTCTAAGAAAGAAAAAGTTTTTGTGTTTGTGCTGCCATCTAGCGCTAGGTAGCTTCAATGTCAATCCGCCCTCGTAATATTATATCATATAATATGCTATCATACTTCAAGCTTTTACACTACAGTTTTATCATAATTGAATCTTAGCCCATTCTAAGCAGCCGTGCCAATTTGAGAACACCTAGTTTTTGACAAATTGTAACAATTTCTTTGGAATAGTTAATAAAACATTATGTTTATGTTATGTAGTGAAAGGTGTAGTTATTAAATTTAATATTAAATACAATATTAAACAATTTTTTCTTCATTAAATTATTAAATAATTTTTAAAAAATTATTAAAATTCTTTCATATTTTTTCTTTGCTTTTTTTTTGCAAAAATATCTCTATTTTGATAAAACCAACGGTAACAACAGGTTTAAATTTAACGTTATTAAAATTCACCTCAAGTGAATCCGTAGCATGTAATTCAACTTGGCTAGTGACAGTTTTTCACCACATTACCACGATATAGTAAATACACAAACCATAATAAATAAAAACAAATTCGATCTATGCAAAGTGCAATGTAAGTATTAACCCTAATATAACTTTAGTAACATTTTAACCATTTTTAGGTAAAAAAAAATATTACGAATCTTTTGTAAAGAACCATTTTGTTTTTAAAATAATTAATGCACTAAAATATATTTTGCAACTTTTTATAATAAAATATATTTGTAATTCAGCCAGTTTGCAAAATTATATTGAGTTCTTTTTCTGTAATTTCTAGGGAGGTCGATTATTCGACTTTTTTCAAAAAACGTTTTTCGAATAATTCGAAGGTAGCACCTTAAAACCGGTTTTCGGATACTAATAATTCAAATAACCGGTTAACTGGTACTTTTATTTAAATAAAATTGTTCTTAATTCTTGAAGCGCAGAGCTCGACCACGTCGTTTTAAAAATAAGCAGAAGCTAATGGAGAGCTTAAAACTAAAGTGGCAATCAATACTAACAATAATTCTAACAAATCTCATAAAAACTATGCCAAAACGATGTGCAGAGGCCATAAAAAAGTTTATTACACAAAGTACTGAAAAAGGTTAAAGGTTTGTTATTATAGTTATAATTTAGGTGCCTAAGATAAAAATCAAATGTTTTACTTACAATAAATCTATTAGTAATATATGAGTCCTTAATTGCCTTGATAAGAAAATTTGCTTAGATATCGAGCAGCACCGTATGTAAATTTATGCACCACATATTTAATAGCGTGTGTATCACTGTGGTATGTTAGGTAAGAACCCACCTTCCAACCAAGAAGTCGTGGGTTCAATTCCAGGCCACACCATCTGACAATTTTCAACAGCAATCATTACTAGCGATTGGTTATGTGAATAACTTCACTAACTAATATATCTGTCGTTCGGAACCGGCGTTTGAGGGTTTGTGGGCTTTCAGTGAGTCTAGTTGATCATTCTCCATATATAAAAATTAATATTTACTTACAGAAGATGAGAAAAGTTTATTTTTGCTCAAGAGTGCATATCCTTTTCGATCTAGCTTGGTTTTCACGTTCTTTGTGAGACGTTCAAGGTTGTCATATATACAAAAATAATTCAATTTAAATGATGAGCATGTTTTCATATAAAATTTTGACTCATTTAAATTAACCGGTTATTCCTGTTAAATCAACCGGTTTATTAGGTATTCGAAAAAATTAAGATTTTGAAAAACCGGTCGAATAATAACCGTCCGATCTCCATAGTAATTTCCCTTATCTAGTTAATCATATCACTTGTACTCTATAACTCCAATATTTCAATTTGTAGGGCTTTATTTTTTCCCCCCAAAAACTAGAAAAATAACAATTGAAAGTACAGACAAGTATGAAAGAGAAAAGTTCGACAAAAAGTGAAACGAAGTAGAAATTTTCACTTTGCACTCATACTATAAATTTTTATACTAATTGTTGCAGGTGTTTATCGTCCTAAATGATCCGTTCGATGCACGTTTTAGTTACTCTATTTTCCGAGAAATAACAAGCAAAGACGATAATATGACTCTAAAGCAGAGACAAGGTACGAGTAATAAGTTCGCTCTTTTTCCAGATATGTGGGGTTGCTGGAAAGTTAGTCTTTCAATCATATACAACTGTTAAGAAGATGTAGTTATTGATGAACAGTTGGTGGATTTTTGAAGTCATTGTTTTTTAGACAATAAATGTGAAAGTATGGCCTAAAATTCGAGTCCAACCATACCTTGGAAATCAAAATATTAACAGCCTGAAAAAATATGGTGGCGCGTGTCGTTTTGGATCTTACTGAAGGCTTAAACTATCACTTTTTGTATATTTTTTCATCTTTTAAATTAAAAAAAACAGTTTTTGAACGGTACAGTTCGAAGAAATAAAATATTTTTTTCTTCAATATGATTATTTCCAAAAAAGTTCTTTTATACACATATTATGTGGCATCTGCAAATCTAAAATATTGTTACGCAAATAAAACACAACGCATCAGCGCTTTAAAACAGTAATGTAGGATTTTGGTATATTTTGTGTCAGATTGTCAATTTGGCAGCACTGTCAAACCAACCATCTTTACGTTACATTTGAATTAACGGATATGAAAATAGAAGATAGTCGATATTTCCGGAACATTCCAAACAGTAGGAAGTTAGGTGTATAAAAGGGCTGCTTTACCTACAAGTTAGCTTAGTTATCGTTTTGCTGGCGTAAGATAAAGACGTGTTTAAGCGGAAATAAAAGTGTTGTATAAGCGAATACTAAGTTAAATGTAATAAAGTAAAATGTAATAAAGCTATTTGTGTAGTAAATAAAAATATAACTGTAACAATAAGAAATGGGTGTTAATTGGATTTTAACGCAATTTAAATGAACTCAAACGTTTTAAAAAGGTTAAAACTAACAATATTATTACATTTATCAAAAATTGTTTTCAGATTTATTTATGGCAAGTTACAAAGAAAACATTATTTGTTCAGCACAGAAGTACGGATGTGATAAAAACACGCACAAGTGGCTTTAACGCGACCTACTTCTCAGTTAGTATTCAAATATCTCTACAAGATATCAGATTCAATCTTAACAAGTAGTATGACAAACTACTCTGTCTGTATTATAGATACTTCATTCGTTTATGCCGAATTCGTAAAAGATCGGTCTATTAGATTCTATAAGAGTTTGTATCTCAAAAGAAGTTAGTATTTTCTTGGTAAAGTAGCCATTAGGTTAGGTTAGGTAGATAGGAAGATTCAGACACCCTGCCTTTATTTATAAAAACTTACACCTAAGCTGTGCCGCTGTGCCAATCAAGAGGTCTTGGGTGTAATCTGATGCCAGACCATCTGAAAACTTTCAACAGTTTTAACCTTTTCAATAAGTCTATACAACCGAACAAAGCGAATAAAATATAACAAACAAACAATTCATTCAGTTCTGTGATAGATCTTTATGAAAGCATTCGTATGTCGCTTTACGCATTAAAATTGTTTAATAATGTTATTGTTTACCTTTTTAGGTTTATTCTTCAACGCATACTGCAAAAATTTTTAATACTAATACTACAAATTAAATTTTTTCTCTGGCCACCTTTAGTATAAAAATAGAATCCGTTGCAGCCCATTGATTGAGAGGAGTATGTACACCAAAGCTAAAACAAGCTAGTTGTGTGCTACCAAACTATATTCAACGAAAAATCGGTGTTCCGTCATCGTTTACTGTTAAGAAAATCACTATCTACAACGTAGTTCCTCAAGGATTTCCAAGTAATCTTATTGAAGTAGTTTTCGCCCGAAGTGCAGCGTCCTAATTTGCGTAAAAGAGTTGTGCTCTTATTCCAGAGCGTTTCGTCAGCAGGTATTTGATCCTATTTTCATATGGTTAAGACGAAATTGGCTTCGATAAGTTTATCATAATCTCTAAATATCTTACTAAAGATGAAGATAGGTTTATACTTCATCTCAGCTGCTCTACAAATTTTAACCTAAGAAGTAGAAAAATTATAAAAAAGGAAAAACGGGTAAAGTCCATGTAAGACGAAATGATGTTGTCCTTCAATGACGATGCAATGCGACAACATCTTCGATGACTCTCAAAAGCCCGTCATTTGGTGGAAGAGCAAATGTCTTTTTTGGAGTTACTATATCATCATTCTGATCAGGGAAATACAACCCTTGGGATCTATTGTGCCTCTTTCGGTCTATAGTTTGTTCAGCAGAAACAATAATGATGGATATGTTCCCAATGCGACCCTATGTCTCCCTAAACATTTCCATCTTAACCTATTAAGAACCTTACATTCACACAATATGTGTTGCGCTATATCTGCTAAGCATCTGGTAATTTCCCAATCTTTGATTAGATTAAGTATGGTAGTGAGTGGTGCTGCTGGTGCTGTACAGCAAGGTTCCAGACCGATATAGAGTGTCATGGAACCCTTTCTGGCTAATGCATCCGCTATTTCATTATCATCTATTCCATAGTCCAAGTACCCAAAACAACTGGACCTTATTTCCAAGCGAAAGTTTTTGCAACGTATCTTAGCAATATTTTATCAGTCTAAATGTCATACCCTTAAGCCAAGTGCCCTTAAGGCAGTTTGACTGTCAGAGAATATATTAATGGTCTTATCCTTGAGCCCACTGTCCAGATTGATCTCCGCAAAAATGACAATGCCCATGATCTCTGCCTGGAAAATACTAAGAGATCTATCCAGTGGGATCGGCAAGTCTTGGTTGGGTCCATGAACAACAAAACCGATATAGTCATTCGTTTTGGAGCCATCGATATACCAGTTTAGATAAAATTCACTTCGAACAAAGGCAACAATCCTGGTCCGGCAATTAAACGATAAATCTCCTGCTAAAGCTGGAGTTACTATAACTTCCTGGAAAATTTATCTTGTAAGCCGAAATAGCAGAGCGTTCATGTAGTACGTGTTCAAATGTCTCAAAGTACATTGTGCAGAGTCTACACTGATGAGTTTTAATATTTTCGAGGATATGTTGATGGTATCTAAGACTACAATTACCGGTAAAAAGGCCCGTTAATACTTTTGTTGTGCAGTAGTAACTTTAGGTCACTACCAGGAAATAGAAAAATAAACCTCTTCGTTTGTCTTAACAGAGAGGCATTCTCCTGTAGCCGAGAAAATTCTCTCTCTAACCAGGAGTTAATCCTACTTCTGGAGTATTTCACA
This sequence comes from Wohlfahrtia magnifica, assembly GCA_023159175.1. Lineage (NCBI taxonomy): Eukaryota > Metazoa > Arthropoda > Insecta > Diptera > Sarcophagidae > Wohlfahrtia > Wohlfahrtia magnifica. The sequence continues at coordinate 774,685 of JAKWBJ010000187.1, read as the reverse complement.
TGAATACGGAAGAATAGTTGCAACTCAATGTAAACCTGTCGAGCACCTGTTTTTGCTAAGCAGCCAGCTCTTTCTCTTCCAAGGTGGCCTTCATTACCTGGTACCCAAGATAGAGTAACTTCGTTGTGTGCACCGAATTCATTGAGTGATGAAAAAGCTTTCAAGGCTGTTAAACTGTTGATTGTTGGCAATTTGTTGGCTTAAAAAAATTTTTTTTTTTTGGTCGCGTAATTTCTCGATTTGACAATGTCAATTGGCCGCCACGTTCTTGTGATTTAACGCCGCTGGATTATTTTCTCTGGGGTCATTTGAAAGACCGAACTTATATAAACAAACCACAAACAACTGACACTCTGAAAGATGAAATTCGACGTTTCATTGGCGAGATAAGCGAAGCTTTGCTGTAAAATAAAAATTCAAAATTTTGTAAAAAGAGCGGACATCTGCCGGCGTGCTAGAGGTGGACATTTGCCCGCCATCATATTCAATTATTAACTCCCATATTTCTATTCAATTTTGGTATGAATAAAACTGAATTTATCAAATTTACCAACTCTTTATAAATACTCAAGTTCTTCGATTTTCTTTTTAGACACTTTCTAAAACAAATGCAGATGGGATGAAATTCAGCTCTGAAAATCATATGGTACATGCTCTTACGCAAAGTTCTATGGAAATTGGGACTTACAACATCAGTTTACATTGTGCCATCGGTAATCCAAACTTGGTCAGCGATGGTCAGAATGGTTCAGCCATAAATTTCTTTTAGTTATAGGGGCACAAAAGTTTCTGCTAAACATTTATTCCAATAAAGGGATCATTATTAAATAAACGCAATATCCTCATATACCTTCCCTGGTATTCAAAGATTATTTCTGCAGTAGAGCTGCAAAGCTATTGATAGTCGCCCCTAATTAACCTATTCTCCTCTTTCAAGTCGCACAATAAGAAGAAAAAAACTTGTGGAAGCTAGACTTGTGGGTAAGAGTCCTCGAAATGTATTCTTTCTCAGCAAACGGAAGCAACAACTGCACCGTAGTAATTAGAATAACATGCTATAGTCTGACGAAATAATGATTTATTTTTTTGGTCAAATGCAAAATGGTATGTATTTGGTATGTATTTGCATTTGCATAAAAGTATACAGACGGCTAACAACCTGCGTCGAACAAAGTTTTGTAAATGTGACTTTGACTACATTAGTGCCCTCCGTGTTTATTCTTAGAATTCGACGATAGTATCGATAGTGAAAAAAAACTATCGATGGTCAGCTAAAAACAAAACTATAGATACTATCGATAGTAGTATCGATTGTTTTGCAGCTCTATTCCGCAGGCCTCCTCTATTACTGAAATGAGCAATGGAGGGATATACAGAATGGCTCCACGAGCAAGTATTCATTGCGCCCGCATTTAAAATACAATGAAGGCGATATACCCTGTTCAGTAAGTCGTTCGTTTCGAGTTTGTATCGCGCGGGTCTCCATATAGAATAAAACTTGTATTATTTTATTTTTTTGATTTTTTTTTTTAAATTTTTGAAATTTGTTTTTTTTTAATTTTTAATTTAAATTCGAAAAAATTATTATTAAATTTTATTACATGATTTGCTTAAAGATCGATCATTAATTATTAAATAAATATATTTTTTTTAAAATTATTTTCTCTTTTTATTTTAGTATTTACTTAAATCTAAACAAAAAAATAAAATAAATATTTTATATACACTTAAGAGATTTAAAGAGAGAGACAGACCCTTTAAGGCGGTCACGTTACACTGATCTCTTCATCACTATCTGAATTCGATTCGTCATAGTCATCGTAATACATTTTTGTAAAATCGGTATTTTGCTGGTGTGAGGAAGGTGTTGTTGCATGTTGATGTTGTTGTTGTTGCTGTTGTTGTGCTACCAGATTAGCTTGATGTTGTTGTTGTTGCTGTTGTAGATGATGTTGCATGGCATTTGTAATGAATATATTATTAGCAGCATGATGAGCATTATGCAAGGCCATGTGATGTATAGACTCCGAGCCTGTTATACCACCACCACCACCACCGGCAGTGATATTCAACATGGTCATGCGACGCTGTTTGGCCTCATTAAGTGTGCTTTCCAGTTTAAATTTTAAATCAGCTGCCACCAAATGCTTATGCATTTCGGCATTAATTTTTGCCTGAAACTCGGCACTTGTCATGGGCAACATACCACCGTTACCGTTACCGATATTGGGCGGTGATGAAGCTGTCGATGAGGCTGATGATTGATCGTGTTGCGTAGGTAGCTTAGCTACCGTTAGCAGAGGTGGTGGTGAAGATATTTGCATATTTGCTGAAGGCCCAAATGATGAACCAATACTGCTTACTGGTGGCGGTATATGATGCATAATGGGTGGTGGTGGTGGTGATTGTAGAGAATTGGGTGTTTTAGGTGAAATCATTGGTTTGGGTGTAGTGGCAGCTGAATTGTTGAAGTCTTCTTTACTATTGTTAGGCGAATTGGGTGGTGAAGTACTGCATCGTTGTGGTGACATGGGCAAGGGTGACAAAGGTGTAAGGGGACGATCACCTTTAGCATCGGATAAATCAGGATTGGGATTATTTTTATTCGGCAATGTCTGATCACGTGAACCACCACTGGCAAGAAGCTCACGTTCCTTGGAGTTGCGCCATTTCATGCGACGATTTTGAAACCATATTTTAACCTGCAATTTTAAAAAAGATAAAGAGAAAAGGTGGCTATAATTAGAAGCGAATATTGGGGAGAGAAATGCGAGTTTGTGATTTTTTAAAATTTAAAATAACGAAAGTTCTTAAAATTTTTTAAGCAGAGGCCTATTTACCGAATGCTTTTGAAAAAAACTATTTGATAATTGAAAGGATATCGAAATTATAATAAAATTTTAAAAAATTTCTTTTAAATTTAAAAAAAATTTCTTTTAAATTTTACTTTCCAGAATTTGTCTGTGTTTAAAATGAAGGCCTATTAAAAAAAGGACGAAATGTTCCGCTTACTCTGCTCGTAACATTAGAACCAGATATTCTTTAATGAATTCAAACACTTCTTACAACAACAAGACACTTGTGTACTGACACCAATTCATTCTCTTTGTATGTAACAGTATGTACGAGTATGCAGTGAATGCCACAGGAAAATTGTACTGTAGTATGAGAGGAGGACTAAAGGAAGAGAAACATTTGAGTATTATTTGCTACAAATTGATTGCAAAACAGTTACAAATTATTATTTGATACCATCACCAGCTTTACGATTCAATTACACTCATACACACACGTACACCCTACTCTGGTATTTTCTATTACATTTAGTATTTCCGCAAATAGAAAGAAGGACACTGAGATGCCCATCATACTTATATGTTTTTCCTTATTTCGGTAAAAGTTTGAAAAGTTTGTTGTATGAATGCGAATGACATATACGAGAAGAGGCGGTAACTTTGAATAGAAACTGTTTTTGAATTATTGTGCGACGAGTTAAGATAGCCATCGACGACTATACGGTGAGTGTGTGTGCGTATTGTTTAAGCACAAAATAAAAAGTATCTGTTATTCGGGTAAATGAATGTCTGTATATACAAGCAGGGGGTCAAATATGTGTGAAGAATTTTATTTAAAGTTTTCTATGGTATAGTATTTGTGCTTCTTATTTTTTGCGAAATGTGTAATAAAATTGAGATTTCAGTAAACGGTATTTTGAAAGCAGAATGTATTTTGGCTTGTCGAGAAAAGTTTTTTCTTCTTCTTTTTTTTATCGAAAAACAGCAGGCATTTTAACACTTAAAAAACTCATTTAATTTTTTTTAAACTTTATTTTTGAAAAACAATGTTATGCAGTTCAAATCGTTTGGTAGGAATGCATTTTTTTTTAAGTATTAAACGATTTGACGAACTGTTTGACAAGCAGTTTTCATAAAATTTTTTAATTTATATTTGATTTTACAACGAGTCTATACTGGCGTGGTGTAGTGGTTAGAGCGTACGCATAACAACACAAACGACCCATGTTCGAGCACCAACAAAGGGGAACTGAGGAAGAAAAAGTTTAATTGTGGTTCCGAATGTTTAATAATAAAAAAAGCTTCAACTTCTTCCCTCCAGACAACTCCATCTAAAAAAAAAAATAAAGAAAAAAGTCCCCCCCCCCTGACCCTTCTCTCGCATACCTCTGGGGATGATGACAAACATCAGACGAATGATCAGGAAAAACGCGCCACCTACTGGGAAAAAATTACAATGCTAAAGTAAAGATCACCACCAATTAGCAAGGATCTTTACCACTACACAAAAAAAATCATATGGAGGAAGCTACAGCGGATTAATCATGTACTTAACTTGAAATATCAGATTGATTAAAGAAACTGAAACAAAGCAAAGCGATAGATGCTTTGCGGAAAACCAATATGCTCCCTAAACGACTGACGGAGAAAAAAAAAATACTAAATTTCACTCGTTTTAGGACTCATGCTCGTGAGGTTTTTTTTTTTTAATTCGTGAGCACGAATCATATTTTTTGCTCAAAATAGCTTTTGTGCTCAAGAGTCTAGCAAAATTATAATTTTGTGCTTAATTTTTTTATTTTTTGCTAAAAAAATTTTTTGCTTGACTCGTGAGCACAAATTTTAAATTTAAAAGTTTTTAAATTTTAATTCGTGATCCCGAATATTTTTTTCTCAAAATATATCCGATCTTTTCACTAAATTTTTAACCACAATTTGCAACAAAGCTTCGCTTATCTCGTCAATGCAGCGTAAAAGAGCGGACGTCTGTCGACGTGCTAGAGGTGAACGTTTGCCCGATATCATATTTATTAAAATATATAAGTATAGCGCAGCGAAATTAAAACGTGTGACTGGTTTTAAAGCAAAAGTGAAAGAGAAAGTTTATTCATTACATATTACTGACAATAAAACTCAAAGTATGATTGATTTAAATACAATGATAATTGTTCTATTTCAACATCTCCCCTGAACAAGTATTCTGTATAGTTGTCATTATGCTTTTTTTAACATTATATAATTAGAGTTCTACATAATTCCAAGTCATTTAAAAATTTTACGTGTTTAATGGCCACTACGCCCTTTGTTAATATATCCGCTAACATATTATTAGTTTCGACGTATTTTAAAACAACTTTCTCAGTTTTCATTGCCTCAAATATAAATTTTGCTTTTATGTCAACAGGTTTAATTCAAGGCGAGAACGAATTATTCATTGCAATATGTATAGCGCTCTTATTGTCGCAATGGATCACTATTGATTTGGAAACATTGACGATTAATTCCTTTTCAAGTCGCTTCAGCCAAATAGATTCTTGAATTGCTGCAACTATTGACATAAATTCGGCTTCAGTAGTCGATAGTGCGATTGTACGTTGACGTCGCGTTCTCCAAAAAATTGCAGCATTTTGATGAACAAAATATATCCTGTTGTGCATCATCTGCTATCCTACTGGCCTAGTCAGCATCACAAAAACGTTTTGACGCTTTTCGACTCAGTTTGATTTCCGAATTTTATTTTTAAATTATTTTGTTTTTGGTTCTTCTCACGAGTAGTATTTTAAATTTTTTTACAATTCGGTTTTCAAAAAGATTCGTTTTTTACGAACGACTTCAATGCGAGTACTCTTCTTACTCTGCTAAATTTGTTCAAAAATTAAATAACCTAAACGGTTTGACAAAGAGTTTGACAAGTCAAGTTCTCGGTGGCTTGAGCTACCGAAAGATAAATTAGGGTTAACCACTCTTTGCTAATCTGGTGTTCGAATAGAAAGAAAAGGAGTTTAAAAGTCTGATCGATAAATAAGTCTGGCGATAAATAAATGCCTGGCATTTACTTTCGTAAGATTATTTCATGTAAATGGTGCTCGTTGCTACGTCATAGGTGGTCCATCTGTGAGCTTTAATTCTGGCATATTTTTTCCAGCATTTCGGCCGCTATCTCGCTAATGGCAGCTGTATTACTGTCTTCTAGGGCTGCAGTTACGGCTGGATTGTGCCTGTACCCAAAAGACTTCATGTATATCCACAAAATATAGTCTGGTGGGGTCAAATTGCCTGATTTTAGCGGCTAATGGACTGCCGAAACATTAATTGCTCATCAAACTCGCCTCGAATAGGTTTATGAAATCGCGTGCAGCGTTGCATGTGGCATCTTCTTGTTGAAACCACTTGCCAACTTAGTAGAATTAGCCGCTAAGGGTAATTTCACACATATCTCACATTTCTCACGCAGAACGTATTTTAATAATAAAATTCAATGATTTGCAAGCGTTGTTCGTTTGTTAGCTTATAAAGGGTGGGCAAATTTGAGGTTAGGAAGTAAATTGGCCTAAACACTAAATTCAGCCTAAATTCAGTTTTATTCATACCAATAAAAAAAAATGGGAATTAATAACTGAATATGATGTCGGGCAAATATCCACCTCTAGCACGTCAGCAGACGTTTGCTATTTCACAAAATTTTTCACCAATGACAGTAACATTCTGACCATCATCGTTTTTGAAGACATGTGGACCAATTACTCCGCCAGTCCACAGAGCGCACCAAACAGTAATTTTTGTTTGTTTCGACAGCAGCTTGTGGATTATCCTCACTCCGAGTGCGACAATTCTGTTTATTTACGTACCCATTCAACTAGAGACTGAAACCGAACCCGAACCCGAACCCAAATGGATTCATGTACTCTATCTTTAAAAACCCTCTAAATCCATGTAAGAAGTGGTTAATGAGTTCAGGTTAGGAAATGGTTAATAAGAAAAATATTAAAAAAAGCAATAAAATACCGAGGATATTTGACGACAAAACAACCAGAGCACAATCTCAACACCAAATATAGTAAAAAGGGAAATACTCTTTTTCTATTCAAAAATTTACAAGTGGAAAGGGAAGAATGTAAATGTCACCGCTTCGATTGATAGCTTATTTAAAAAAAACGAAATTGCAATCAATATACATACATACAGTTTGTCAAATAAATGTTTTCAAAGTAGAAAAAAATCTTATTTTCAGAATTCCTCTTAACATGTTTGTTTTTATTTTGTACATATGCCATTACTGTAGCTGACAAAAACTATCAGGCGTCATAACATTTAAAATGAACTCATACAAAATTATCTTTATCTGATTTTTGCGCTGTCAAAAAAAATGTTTTCAAAAATAATAAATTATTGTAATTCAGCAATAAAAAATTGGTTAGACGTGCAACAAATGTCCCTATATTTAAATAAAAACATTCCAGGAACACATTCTTCAAAAGGTTGTGATAATAGGTATGAAAAATATTCAAGACTTAGAGAAGAGGAAATTATTGTAAAATTTTGGGAGCAACATTGTGAATAGCGGCCCAGATTATATTCGTGGTACCTGCTACACAAGTAGGCGTCGAAAGGGTTTTTCCAGCTTTAAGATTTATTTTATCTCCACAAGGAATAAATTTAAAAGAAGAAAGTTTAAAAAGTATATTGTTACGAGAATAAAAACGCCAAAATTGTGGGATTTTGATATATTTTGTGTCACCCTGTCAATGTCATACATATGTATTTGTGTATCTGGTAGCACTGCTAATTAAATCATCCCTGGGTAACACAATCTTACATGTTAAAAATTAACGGATAGAGGATATGAGATCATTTGAGACATTTCCGGAACTTTCTAAACTGTAGGCAATTAGGTATATAAGGAGACTGCTTTGCCTATGCAGTTCAGTTATTGTTTTGCTGTTGTAAGATAAAGACGTGTTTAAGCGGAAATAAAAGTGTTGTATAAGCGAATATGAAGTTATTGTGTAGTTGAATAAAAATATAACTGTAACAGCAATAAAAGTGTTATTAATTTTATTTTAACGCAATTTAAACCAACTCAAACGTTTTAAAAAGGTTAAAACGTAACAATATCAATTATAAAATAAAAACCGATATTACTTCGAAAGCTAAATAAATTTCATACTAATAAAATATTTGAAAATTATTAAATTTTGAACCCAAACAGAACCCGAACCTAAAATTTTCATTTTGATTAACCCGAACCCGATCATGAACCCATTATTTCTGGGTTTTCAGTCTCAGCATTTAACCTAAAATGTACGTCATCGCAAAACAAAATTTTTAATTTTAAAGTTCAAAAAAGACAATAAAAAAATTTCAATAATTTGCAAGCTTTGTTCTGGCATGAGTCTATCCATAATCAAATGTCAATCAGCTGTCATGTAAATCAATAAATAATTTCAATGCATATATTAATTTGAATATTTTGTGCTTAAAGCTATTTTTGCTCTCATCACTTTCTTCTATACAAAAATTATTGTTTTTTTCTTATTTTAGCAAAATGAACATTAATATTTCATTATTTTAATACAATTCAAAAGCATTTAAGTAATTCCCTAAATACTCATGATTTTCACAATTTAAACAAAGCCGAATAGAATTCCTTATGAATTCCCATTAAATTAATCCCCAGTTAAGATATGGTACTTAGGTATACGTCAACAGCAACAACAACAACAAATACAATTATAAAGAAAAGCAATAGCAATAGCAACAGCAACAGCAACAACATTTTAAAAGAAAAGCAAGTCTAATAATGTACAATAAAATTACACTAAATTGCACGCTTTATAATTAATTTCAATCAAAAACAGACATCATTGTCGTCATCAACCACGTCCATATTCCATATTCCACATCTCCAGCATTGGTATACACAACCCTAATGCTGTGCAAGCAAAAAAGCAAAAAAAAAACATTCATGAAACGAACAAGGGAATAAAGGTCCCAGGAAGAATGGAAATTGTGAGTGGGTATATGAATAGAAAATACAGAGAGTGAGAGAGAGAGAGAGAACGACACACTAAGCCACTCACTACTCACTCACTCGCTGCCAGTGAATAAATGAACGAATGAGTGGGTGAGTGAATGAATAAGTAAAACCCATAATCATTAATCTTATCGCCGCCTTGGCTTATTATTTCAATTTACAGATTGTCGTTAGCAAACATGGCTAAAAAACAATAAAAATATCGTTGTTGTTGTTATTTTGAATAGATTATGGAAAAAAGTGATTCTAAGATTTAATCTTAAGGTTGTTCGTACACAAACCACTTCAGTCCTTTACACAAACCATGAAAAAGGGAGAGACGAAGGCCAAAAGCAAGAAAGTATTGATGAAGCCTTGTGGTTTTACAACATCCAAACGAAAAGAAAAAAACGTTCTCAATGACCGGAAGGAACCGGTACAGCTATTAACAGGAAAATGGATAATAGAAATCAACACACACTCATACACTTACAAACAATATTAAGATGAAAAGCCTTACGGCAAACAACGACACGTGTAATCCATTTCATAAAAAAAATCTGCGAAATACTTACAAGATTAACCAGCTACAATACGAGAACAATTTTATGGTTTATTGTTTCGAAATATTTGTTGTTGTGGTTCAACAATTGTAACTGGGGATTTAAATTATTATTCAGTTGTATTTGCTTTTGATATGACCACTTTAAGTGGAATCAGATTTTATGTTTTAGTAAACAAGTAAGAAAAAGTTATAGTTGGATAAACCCGACTATAAAACACCATACACACATAACTTACAAATTTGCTCTCTTCAGATACTCGTATAACACACTTTGGTAAGGATCATTTGGAAATGACAAGCTTTAGTTGCTTTGGTTTATGTTAACTATTTTGCTTAACCTCCGCATCTGCAGATCCTCGATTAACGTAGGCAAACTAAAGGCAATTTTAATTAGCACAGGCCCGATCCGAATCCGCGGCTCTCCCATACAGCACGCGGCGGCTCAAGTAGTAGGAGTAGCTTTCAATCGCCTGGACAAAGTATGGAAATCATCATACATTTCTAGGCTAACAAAACTGAGAATCTTCAACACGAATGCTAAATCTGTCCTGATTTATGGCTGTGAATCATGGAATACTAAAGCTCGAGTTACACATTCCGTACAGGTTTTCATTAACTTAACATCATTAGTAATGCAGAACTATGGCCTACAGCCAAGCAGAAGCCCATACAAGTGGGAATTAATCCGTTAACCGCAGAGCTTGATTGAAATCCTTAAGAGAGTCGCAGCTTTGGAACGCCATTCAGAAGCTGTGGTTCGGAAATCTGGTCGCACCTGGCGCAATATTAAAGCTTTAGTTTTAGATATTTAAGTTGTTTGTTAACGACCTATGATCCACCTAAAAGTGCGAAAAACGCATATCTGTATCTTGTTTAACGTTCTACATCTTATGTCCACTTGAATTTATTCCTTTTTGCCTCTTTGAAAGATGGTTCTAGTCGCAGAAACTTCTCCTAACAAGCAACGATAGTTTGAAGTCTTTAAATGACAGAGAAGATGTTTAAAAAGATGTAGACTATGTTTCTTCTTCCACATTGCAGCTTCTGCATTTTTACCAAGTGCTTAATATATAAACTTCCTTATGTATTTTGGATAATTTCCTTACGCGTTTTATTCTCTGGCCATCTATAGGGTGTTTTTTTTTCATAATTACAAAAGCATAAATCATAAAAAACAAAGAAATATATTTTTAATATTAATGGAACGGGCTTTGTTGGATAGACAATTTTATGTCATTTATGTTTACATATGATTCTGGCCGTCTGGCCGCCACGGCTGTAACTATTCGAATGTTGATTTCCTGGTGTTCAATTGTATCTGGCTTATTAGCGTGGACAAGCGGCTTTACAGAACTCCAAAGAAAATAATCCAATATTGTTAAATCACACGATCTTGGTGGCCAATTAGTTGGACCAGCTCCGTCCTGTTGGAACCACTTGTCAGCAAGATTAATGCCAGCCTCATTCCAAATGTAACAATTCTGCTTAATTACGTACCCATTCAGCCAAAAATTGAATTTATCGGAGAACAAAATTTTGAATGGAAATTCAAAATCAATATCAATTTGTTCTTTAACCCTTTCGTCGAATTGGCGGCTATCCATAATGAAATGTCAAACCAAACTAAACAAAGAGCAACTATAAGCTGCTAAATCGGTTGTCAAATAAATAGTGTTACCAACTCAAAGTTATAAGCTCCTAAAAATACAGCCGATATATTTGGCCAGATATTTCTCGTTTAGTAACAGATAGGTTCTTTTATCCACTATTCATTCACTTAAAAATGCAGTTCTTGCGAATTAATTATCTAATAATTCATTATGGGATGAGCTCGGATATCTCAATATTTATATGTTCAAAATTTTACTTAACGTCAAATCCATCACTATCTCTTTCAGTCTTACTCGGCATTCTTTAATAATTTCCGTTGTGCCTTGTTTTTTCCCTAAGGATCTTATGGCGCATTGCTATCAGTAAATATGTGTGTAGTTATTGTTGTTGAATATATCTTAGTACTGAATTTAATGAGCGTTAATCTTTATGGTTATAATCTTGGCCTATATAACGCTACTTAGTCTGGTATATTTTGTAATAGTCTGCTGCTTAACTGTTCTGAGAGGAATCCATCATGTCTTTTTGCCCGATCAGTGTAATATTGATAACATCCTTAGCTACCAATAAGTATTTTTTTGTGTAGCCTTGATCTCCCGCAGTTATGTAGTGTTAAGCATGCCGAGTGAAAGGCTTTAAAATCCATGATTTGCTTTTGCACGAATGAGAAAGTTTTACTTTAAGTTCCAGCTACTCTGCATCACCCCAATTAAAGAAATTAATGAGAAAAACTTTAACATTTAAACAAACTTTCGCGACCGAATCATACATATAAAAATGAAATGTTAAATGACACAATCATCATTTGAACAGTATAGTTCGCAATCGTGATTCAGAGAGCGAATCAAGTGGTTCATATTACCGAGTGAACAAACTGTTTGGCATAAATGTTCAATAATTGAATTTGATGTCAAGTGACTATAGCATTTACGAGCTGTTCTTTGGTTTCGGTGATGGTTGTCTACTTTCAATGGATACTTAGTCATGACAGTTAACGGAAATATTCATGGAATTATAAAATTTTTCTCTTACTCAAATGTTTCTTTACAGTACTGCCAATAATCATTTAAATACTTGCATATAGTCATGTGAGAAATAATAGGGACACATTGAGGTTTTCCTTAAAAGCTTAAGAGAAAATGTACCACAACTGAGAAATGGTACAGAATTTGTTTGTTAAATAACAGTTTTTTACGTCGTCGAAATTCAAGGAAGCAATCTATAAGATATTTTCGATAAATGCTTGAATATAAAAACAGCGGGAATTTTAACTCTTATGCCCCTATTAAATCCCAAAAGACTATATATACTATAAGCGTCAACATAAAGTGTATAGCTTTATTCTCTAGAATGAAGTCTTTATTTCAGTCATTTAAAATACGATAAATTTAAACATTTTATATTTTTGAAAAAAATTCATAAAAAACAACAACTATAAAAAATGTAAATGTATAAAAAATGTAAATGTAAAATTTACTCTATTTTTTACGAGTCAAAATAAAGTGTACAAAAAAAATGCCAGAAAAAGGAATGAAATAGAAATGCATATCTGGGAAGTAATACATTTTTTAAGGTACTGTCGAGTACAACAAGAATCATATTTTGGAATTTTCATAACAGCTCCAAAATCTTGAGTTACAGGGAAAAAAACTGGGTTTTCGTACCTCCATGCGTCATATAGGCTTTAGGCAATAGGTGCTACAACTCCGACAATTTCCATTCGATTTAAAAAAATGGGGTATTGTTTTATTCATAACTAAACATACTACTTTAATGAATCCAAAAATAGTTCAGTGCCTAAACTTGCAAAATTTGGAATGAATTTAACAAGTAATATGTTTGTTTAAGAAATGTGCAAACATTCCTTAAGTTTACTTAAGTAAAGTATACACCATTAAATAGATATGTTCCTCTCCTTTCAGAATCCTTCAAGATTTAAAATAGGTTAACATTTAGCTAAGTTATTGGCTTACAAGTGCATGAAGATTTGAAAAACCTTCATTCGGGTTTTTTACCCGTAAGTCAAGATTTAGCAGCTGTTACAAAAATTCTAAATCATGATCCTTATTGTACTCGACAGCACCTGTAAATAAAATAGTATCACTTCTCAGGTAATTCTACGTTATTCTTTTTTGTGCCATAGTTTTTTTCTTGTACACTTTATTTTGACGCGTAAAAACTAGAGTAAGTTTGGTTTTTGTTGTACAACTTTAGTTTTTGCAAGAATTTTGTTGTTTTTGTTTTTTTTTATGGATTTAGTTTTAATTCATAGTAAAAGATGGAAACAAAGACTGTATGTAGATTGTATGGAATAAGGCTGTACACTTTATTTTAATACTCATAGTAAATAGCAGCCCTCCTCGTGATTTAATTGAATTTTAATTAATTTTAAATGCTTTTGCGTTACGCATGTGTTGATTTCATTTGAAATTAAACATGTTATTAAAATGTTATAAATAAATCAGCATCATCATCATTCAATGCCATCATAATAATCATAAAAACAAAGGAAATCCTTACAATAACATGTTGTTGCAAAGTCAACCAAATGTTGCACAGTAAGGAATATAAATAAAATAAAGAAAAAATTCTAATAAAATAATAATTCAAACAGTAAAAGTAAAAGTAAAGCACAGCCTAATAAAATGATGCATTCAAATACAACTGACTTTATAAACGAACGAAGAGAAGGTAAAAAAAAAAAATATATATGAAGAAAAATAAATTATGAAAAGGACTAAATCAAGTAAGTGTTGGCAATAAAGCAACAAAAATTTGAAAAAAGAGAACAGAAAAAAGAAAACAATTAAATTATTATAAGTTACTCACTGGTAACATATTTAACTGACACATTACGGTCGTTACCAACATCCCCCTCAGCCATTTCAATAAAAAAAACAAAAAACAAAAAATCACAATTCATAACGTTCACTTAAACACCCTTAGCTTTTAGCCTAATACGACTTTATAAGAATATGTTTGTACGGATAATATTGATGTATGTGTGTGTGAAACTAACAAATTGTTTAAACAAATAAAGTCTACGTTTAAGAGTGTTTGGTACGATATCAACAAACTTTTTGACTTTTTGTCTGTGAGAGTATTTCTCTGTGTATGTGTGCGTAAGGATATCTGAGAATTTAGGAAAAAAGGTAGTGCATTGAGTTAAATATTTGCAACGCTTTGTAACACATGTTTCACTAATGAGTCTCTAAATATTGTGAATTTGTTTTTGTTTATCTTTTTGATTCAAGGGTGGTTATCTTTTTAACGTCTGCATATCCTTGGTAGAAATGGCCTTAAGGATGTGTTTAATGTTATTCGATATTATCCTTAATAGTAAATTAAATAGTGTCTGGGAGTATAGTATGCATACGAGTCTGTTGTGGTGTTTTCTCTGCTATTTAGCAATTTGTTTCATATTAAATTTCATAGCTTTGGTCAAATACTTCTGGAATTGAGTGTAAATATTTAAATGTTTCCATTTGCAAATTTGTTTGTGAATTACTATTATGAGGGTTATTCCAAATACATACTTTTTCGAAGGCAAATAAATACAAAGAATTTGTTAAAAGATTTCCATATGCAGTTCCAATATTGGGATGTTGGCGTATATTAAGAAAGTTACCAAACTCGGCTCTTTTGATTACCAGCATTCTTATTGCATACCAAGGACTGTGAACGCAACCCTACTCTCCTTAGCTGTTGTCTATTACTAGAATACTGCAGAATTTTGGGCAAACTGCGACAATTGGTTTGCCTTATAGGCGATGAAAGCAAACATTCTCGATAATTTTAATATAAATGGAAAAATCAATAATAGCGTACTGTTACTGGAAGTTTTTGCTATTTGGTTAGGTTAGGTTAGGTTAGGAGGGAGTGGCAGCTTTGTTAAATCAAGGCACACTTGAGCATACATAGTGGCTGTGCCAATCGCCAAGTCCAGAATAACCGTTCCCTAATTATTAAGTCTGAAACCAGCCCGGCTGCCTAAAGAACCTGGCTATTAACGTGACATCAGTGGTCGATAGCTCCGGTAAGCCACAGAGAAAGGACAAGTTGCTATTTGGTTTTTCAGTATACATTTTTTCAGTGTAAAATAAGACATTCGTGACATGTGGCAATGCTAAAAATGCTCAGTAAAGTTTGCCACATCACCATGAATAGATTAACAAATGAAAAACGTTTGCAAATCATTGAATATTATTGCACTCATACCTCGTTATACGGCCTAGATAGGTTCTGAAAATGTAGGCCGTAAGTCGAAATGTCGTAAAACGACTTGCTTTTGCTGGCCTTACATTTTTTTTTTAAAACGGTGAATCTCCGTACAACGAATTAATTTGTGCCGTAAAACGAAGGTGTTTCATAATTTAGATAGGACGTTAAAGCGAAATGACGTAAAAAGAAAGACCGTATAAATAGGTATAAGCGTATTAAAATATTTCGAATTTAGAGTGGGAAGCAGCCAGAGGAAATTGTAGAACTACCTATTTACCCTGAAAGATCTCGGTTTGGTGTCGTTTGTGGGACTACAGCATCATTGGACGTATTTCTTCAAGAACGATGAAGATCACAACGTTACAGTCAACGGAACAAGGTACCGTAAGATAATTACCGGTTTTTTTTTGCCAAAAATGAAGGCATTGGACATGGTTGACATGATCAACAAAACGGCCCCACATGTTACATGGTACTTGAACTCACGAACCTATTGAGAGTCGAGTTTGGTGAGGAGTAAATCTCACGTTTTAGAGAAGTCAATAGTATATTTCCCACAATTTCAGCCCTAAAAAACATTATAGCTATCGACGAAATGCTGGAAAAATATGCCCACGGCCCATGGGATCTATTTTGCCACTTCCGGCCTATCTATATAATGGTTGATATGTCACCCAGTGAGACTATGTTTACCTAATCATTTCCACCTGAACTTGCGTAATGGATTTATGATGGTAGCTTCTTCAGCGACAACATTTACATGATTAATAAATAATTTTCAAAAAGTGAGGGTGGCTTGCTGTAATTTTAATTTAGCTTGAAAATCAACTGATTAATGAAATGGAAACAAGGCAATGTGCTTTCTGGAAAGCCATATGCTTCGAAGAATAGTGGCGGAAATAAAATCTTTAAAAAGTAAATAGCAGTCATTCATGTAATAAATATTTGATTCACTTTTACAAACTTTTTCTATTTATTCAATTTTCAAAATTCAAACGGTTTAAAAATTACCCGTCAGATTTAAAAATTTAATATCCATAAGCACTACTCCATTCAAAACCCACTGCACGAATAGGGTCACAAGAAAAAAAAAAATATTATTTTTTATTATAAAATGGTTTGAAATTTTGGAAAATATTTTTTTTTGTTGTGAAGTAGAATTGTTCCGGTTAGAAATGAAATATTACCTCATTCATATGGCTGCCGCGGCTGGCCTCACAGTACCCCATTCGATCGGACTAATTTTTGAGAACTTTTTCGACTGTGTGGGGTCGTATCTCGGCAATGGCATCACGTACGTTAGTATTAAAATGCTCAATTGTGTCTGGTTTATCGACATAACACTTGTCTTTAATGGCGGCCCACAGAAAGTAGTCCAAGGTGTCAAATCGCAGCTTCTTGGCGGCCAACTGATATCACCATTTCGGCCAATTAAACAGCCTTCAAACATATGGTGCAATAAATTGATCGTGGCATGAGATGTGTGGAAAGTTGCACCATCCTGTTGAAACCAAACATCGTTCACATCAATACCATGAAGAGCGGGCACAAAAAATCGGTTAACATGGTGCGATAGGTGCATCGTCCTCATTTTCAAAGAAATATGGGTCAATGATGCCTCCGTACCACAAGCCGCTCCAGACAGTCACTTGTAATGGGTGCATTGGCTTTGTAAAACCACGTTTGGGTTTTCTGAGCCACAATACGGCAATTTCGCTTATTAACGTACCCAAAGTGAGCTTTTTTTGACTTTGTTTTGGAAATAAATTTCCAATTTGGTTCAGTGGAGATAATATACTGAATTTTGTGACAGAATAGAATGTCATTAGTATTGCCAGATTCGAAATAACCGTCGGTTCAAATTTAAACCGATAGATGGCCAACCCGATTTGTGGAGAACAACAATTAAAGCTTCGCTATCTAAAATGATAACCAAGATAGTAGTTAAGATAATAGTTAATATACTGGTAGCGAAGCACGCCGGGCTTCAGCTAGTATTTAAATCTAATCTTTTTTATTGTTTGTCTAACGCATTATGAAAATTTCCCATGCAACCCTGACATAATGTTGAGTTTAAACAACTAAAAAAAATGTGATTGAGGCCAAATAGAAAAAAGAAGTCGAAGTAGATAAAAAATCAAACAAAATCCCATTAAGAATCAGTCGAGCAAATAAACATTTTATTTCTCGATTCTTTAATATGAATTTGTATGAGAGTGTGATTGCTGCACAGCTTCCCCATTTTATATGAAATTCTTGTTTATTCATTGTAACGATGGTTGTTGGTTGGTTGGGTTGGTTGAGTTGGTTGGGCTGAATCGTTTAATTCTTTAAGCAAATCAGAAACAGATGAAAGTGTGGTTTTGACATCAACACTTTTGGTGGGTGGATAAAAAATAAATAAAATAAATAAGTAAATAAATAAAAATAATAAAAAACAACAGCAATGACAATAAAAATTACAAATAAAAGAAATACACTTTTCATTTTTTTTAATATTTATAAGAACATACATATGTACGTATGTTTGTTTATATATACATACATGAATACGTTGGAATTTACTGCCAACTATCATTCTGATGCCACTATCATTGTAATGGCTTTTAAAAGGGATTTTCTTTTGCAAATTTGTTTATCCTGCATTTTTCCAATAGTTGTGTGTTGTATGACACGCGACTTAGCGTGTTACCTTTTAAAAGTTTGTTTTCTTCTTTTAATTGTTTATTTCTGTTTGCCAATGTACTCGTATTGAGTTTCACTGTATCCGTGATTTTTTTTTTTTTTTTTTGAAAATCACTGTTTTATATTTCAGTTTCATTGAATTATTCAAATAAACCACCCATTTAAGTTTATTGCCTTGAGTTGTATTCAGTATCTCCTGTGTTCTGCTACTTTCGTTTCGTTTTATTTCGTTCCTTTATTTTTATTTTCAATTCGATTTCCGTTTCGATATGATTATGCCTTAAGTGGTTTTTATGTGAAAATATTCATGCATTTGTCATGTCATTAAATTAATGCCATATCATTATTCCTTTTTCAACTCAATGGATGTATTTTTAGCTAAAGTTTAGAGGATTTTTTGTTGGTTTTTTTATGAAAGCAGTTAAATAATAAAAGTTTAAATACGTATCTAAATTAGGAGACCTAATGTGTATATAAGAAATCGGGGTCGAGCAAAAAACACCTGGAGACGCACAATTATCCAAGAACTGAGACAGAACAACCTAATATGGGAAGAGGCTAAGTCAACAGCTGTAAACCGTGGTAGATGGAGATGTTTTGTGGAAGCCATATGCTCCCAAGAGGAGTAAGGGGGACAAAATAATTTTGTATATAAAAGTTTATTTTCAAATAGATGACCATGGATATGCCAATAAAAGACAGCTCACTGGTGTTGGAGAAAAAACGAAACATTATCTTAGCAGTTATTGATAACATCGGCATCACGGTTGACTCTTGAAATACGATTTTATTTAGCGTGGAAAAAGACGGATACTAAGTGACATATCAACACTTACAAAATATCCAGTATGCTCTATGGATCAGGTTGAAGTCTTTTTATTGAACACTCAACTCGCCATTTAAATTTTATTTCGTCATGTTCTCACTGGGATTCGAACATAGACCGTTTGTGTTGTATGTATATGCTCTAACCCACTACACCACGCTCCTGGTCTCACTGATTAATTTGCTCAAATTTATTAAAAATATCGGTTAGTTCCCAAAACATGACTACAATAACTTCACTTTCCGAATTAGGATTATCGATTGGTGTAGTGTTTTCGGTATAAAGGGTGATTTTTTAAATATTTGGGTTTTTAACAACTACGCCGTAGTTGGTGCATCCGTGTGCTGTAATTTTTGCATAGTTTTTCCAACATTTCGACCAGTATCTCATCAATGGCACCAACCGCACCAAACAGTGCAACTCTCAGGATAAATTGGCAGCTCTTTTCTTTTTTCTTTTACTCATGCATTGCACTGTGCAGGTCATAGGAAAATAATTTGTGGGACGGAGAACAGAGAGAGTATGTTAGTGTTTATGGACGTTCGATTTAAGTGGCAGGGATAACTCTCGCGAGAACATTGTTCCACAAACGATGTGCGATTCATTGGACATTTAACTACAAAGGGATGCACTCTACGAGAAATATGAGTACCACGTAAAAATATGTGATTATATTCGAGCATATTCCGTTATGGTACTACAGGAACAATGTAACACATGTCACATTTCGACGAAGCTCCAAGGAATCGATTTAGATGGCTACCTGTATGCTGTCGAGAAGCCCCAATATAGACTTTGCAGCACTGGTTGCATTCCATCCTAGGTCGCATAAAGACCTTGTAAATGTAGAAAAGGTTAGATGACGTGAAATATTACCTATACCGTTTCAAAAAGCCAAGTCACTTGAAAGCTTCCTTAGATACTCGAAAGTGTTGATTGTTCTACCGATCATCACAGTGAATTCTCTTGCCCAGAACATCAAGAGCATCAGACTCTTCAGTATCTACACTACCCATGGCCATAGATGACTACACACCACCACGCCTTGATTCTGGCCAAGTCACTTATGAGTGTGTCATTCAAATTCCACCTTTTCGCCACAATCTCCAAAGGACTCGGCCTACGATTAAAAGAATATGAATAACAAATGTTGCTGTCATCTGTGAAAGAGTAGATAGGATTGAAAGTGAGAAGAAGAAAGTCGTTAAGAAATATTAGAAATAGAGTGGAAAAAGAAATAGAGTAAGAGCTCGATATATATCGAGAGAAGTGACTACCAACACCGAGTAAGATTCGATACCAAAACCTCCAGAGCTTCAACTTTACTCTCACCAAAACCATGAATGGAATTGATCTACCTCTCAGACAGTATCCTCCTCGACATAACCTGTGTTCCTAGTACCAGCGCAATGCACAGCATAGGTAGGGTGCTGATCTCAAGTTAAAAAATACATAAATAAAATTATGTTGCTGTCGTTTGCGAAAGAGCAGATAGGATTGAAAGTGAGAGGAAAAAATCGTTAAGACATAGTAAAAATAGAGTGGGAGAAACAACAGAGCCATGCGGTACCCCTGAACTGATCCTGAACACTTCAAAAAAGAACACATCTATAACAATTCATATAGAGCGATCTCTGAGATAGCTCGATATAAATTGAGAGACGTGACTACCGACATCAAAAGCAATAAGTTTCGACACGAGCGACTCAGACCAAACTGTATCAAACACTTTGGAAATATCCAGAGCCAGAACTTTGCTCTCGCCATAACCATGAATGTATTTTTTCCATCATTCGGAAAGCACCGTTAGTAGATCGCCAGTAAAGCGGCTCTTGCAGAAGCCGTACTAACGATCGCTTGGCAAATCATTGTACTCTAAATACTTCAAAAGGTGACGAATAATCACATTGGCAACTCTTGAACTGTCTCTGGCTGCTCTTATCACCAAATTTTCTTTATTAACGTACTCATGGAGCCAAATATTATTATTAAAACTAAAAAATGAATGCAATTTACGAAACACTTTTCTCACACACAACGAATTTTGTTAATAAAATTCAATGATTGGCAACTTTGTTAGTTTGTTTTGTTTCATGGTGAAATGGTAAACTTTACTGAGCATTTTTGGTATTGCCACATGTCACAAATCTTCCGAAATTACTAGATTTTTAAACAAAATAACCCTCTAATGAACATCGGCCAGAAAGTATTGTTAAAAAAATAAGGTTGGGCACCCCAGCGTTTATTACATCGCTAAAATAAATAAATAAAAGCTGCAAGAGCAATATAAGATATGACCAAATAAAAAAATCTATAATAACAAACATTAGCAGAGGTAAAGTAAATAAAAAAAAAAAAACACGGCAACAACAATAATTCAGCAGCAAAGAAAACAAGTAACAGACAATAAATAAGCAACAACAAATACTAAGAGCTGAAAGAGGTAGATGCTTACATACGCATGGCTACAAAAGAACTAAAAATAAATTAAAAGAAAGAAATGGAATCTACCTGAAATCAGAGTTGCCCGTTTGCTTATTTTTAACCAAAATTGGTTATTTTTTTTCTTTGATGTGTAGATGCGTACTTTTTTCCATTTTGGTTACTTTTTCTCGAAGTAAAAAATAAGGATAATGATTTCTTTTAATGTTTATTAATCAGGTTCTTACTGAGTATATCACTTTAAAAACGGGATTTTTTGCAAACTTTATGGGTTGCGTGCCAAAAGACTGTACATTTTTTGAGACCAAGAACGAATTGAACAAATCGTATACTCTGTTCTACAGTGAAAGGTATTCCGATGGAAACAAATGGTAGTCTAACGGGCATTGTCTGATCTTGGAACATTCGACCGAGCGTTGTCCTAACAGATATATTTTTCATCGCCAGCAATGATTGGATGCCGCTCCAATTTTCTCCGGTTTGAATAGTTTTTGGAGTTTGAAAATAATCTTCATAGAGTAATGCCTTCAATTCATCATCTCCGAACATTTTTGCCTAACCTGGGAGATCTTCCTTTTTCATATGAAAATAATTACTTCCGAACTGCACAAATAATCTCCCGCAGGTTGAGATCGGTGAAAAAGCCTTGGCAAGCAATCAAAGCAATAAAACTTCGTAGTTAAAATGATTTCGTTCAGTGGCTGCGTGAGAATAAATATTAGACACATTACACTTCAACGCTATTGTTTGGTTCCGGTATTTAGCGATTCATTAAGATATCTGTTAGTAAAGGCTATTATTAGCTAAAATCATCCACAAAAAATTTTAAAACTTCTAGAGTAAACATATGAGCAATCGACATTTTCTAACACATAGTTAAAACATAGTTAAAATGTTTGGAACAAATAGGAGAATATGCCTCATCAATTGTTGTACCAAGTTTTTAACTAGTCTACGTATATTAAGTCAATACTGCTATAAATTCCTTATATAAAATGATATTTTAATGTTTTTTGTATTAAAACTTTGATTTAACATTTTGGTTAGTTTTTGCTTACTTTTTTATTGAAATTTGGTTATAAAAAAATCGAAGTTGTGGCAACGCTGCCTGAAATATCGAGAGGTTCGAGAGCTTTCGATGTATTGCTTACTCAGCGGTATAAAAAGCACATCGATGCGAACAACAATCAGTTTATGTGTAATAAACTCAGCGAGTGCAGTTTTAAGAAAAGTAAGCTCAACGAGTACAGTTGGTGTGAAGAGAGAAGAGGAGTAAACTCGTGAAGTGAATCGTGAAGTAAAAAACCAGTTTAGTTGGAGCTAACTCAGTAAAGAGAGAACCTCTGGTTGAAAAGGTTGTGATCGAACCTAAGTTATAACTATGATCGGGTCGGAAGATCTTTAAGCAGAAAGATCTGTAGAGTAATTGTTGTTGTTTACAAGATTGTAAACAGACGGAGTAATTAAGAATAGGAAATAGTTATTGCCTGTAAAAAGGCTACAAACAGTGGTGCTCAAAACTGGTTGAATAAAGGATTTTTAATTAAAACCAAACACAAAATTTATTTTATTTTAACTACAATCTACGAACTCATAAATAGACGTTTTTAAAAAGGTAAAAACGTAACAGTATTTATCATTTTTAAACTACTGAAAAGGTTGATAAAACTGGGGACGAACACGGTTTAGGTCAATAATTAATGTGGTTTGACCGATTTTAATTTGCTTATTTCTTTATTTTTGCAACTGTTCTTACTTTACAATTTATAAAAACGCATATTCTACTTTGAAATGCATGTTTACGTGTTTTTGTTTATGACAGCAAAAAACAGCAATTTCCAGTTAATGATTAAAGAGAAAAATATGATTTAATGGCGGGTAATTAAATAAAATAAAAATATTTATAATAAAATTGCAATAGAATGAGATTTGCGTTATACTCACAATGACATTCAATATTTAATGAAATGGGTCAAACTAATAACCTATAATGATTAAATGTTTTTTTATTACATTAAATCCCCTTTATGTATGAAGAATAAAAAAATCATAGGGGATTCATTAAATGCACAATAATGTTTGCACTAATAAACGTATATTAGAAGTGCGGCAAAATAAAAACTTTATTTCAAGGAAATATCTATTATTTATTAGAGAAGTAAAATAGACAAGAATTTTATAAATTCTTAGATAAAATTTATTCAATGGTTTGAACTCTGGGTTAAAATTGCTTGCTTTAAAATACCAACAGCTTCAGTTTTTAGCTGCAAATTAAATAAGTATCTGTGTTGCTGAATGCTTACTGAAAACTTTGATAGACAATAAGCAAAAAAGTAAAATAGTAGAGAAAGGGTCCGCCAAATAAATTTTTTTTTAAATGCTATAAAAAAAACTACTGAATATTTTCTCAAATTTCTTTTTTTATTTGAAAGTACAATCCTTCCGGTTAATAATGGAAAATAATTGCATTCAAATGGCTGTCTCGGCTGGCCACGCAGTAGCCTTTGGCTGTGTGGCACGTAACGCCGTCCTGTTGAAAGCAACCTCTTCAATTTTTGTGAACAAAAATTCGTTCAACATGGTCCGATAACGGCCACTGCTTGCTCATTTTCGAAGAAAAGTGGCCCAATTATGCCTCTGGACCAAAATCCGCACCAAACAGTGACTTGTCTTGGGTGTATCGGCTTTTCAATGTATGCGTGCGGGTTTTCTGTGCCCCAAATGCGACAATTTTGCTTGTTAACATACCCGCCAAGATCAAAATGAGCTTCATCTGAAAAGATGATCTTTTTTGGCAAAATCGACATATTCTGTAAGTCGATCGCAGGCCCAGATTCCCAGCGTTGTTCAAGCGTATACACAACCATATTCGTCCAGCGGAAGGATAAAACTAATTATCTGTCAAATCAGACATGAGCTAAATGTTACCACACGAAATAAGCACTAGTTGAAAAAAAACGTCAGATGACGGACAATAATATTTTATTGATATTATTTACTTGTTCGTAAGCTTTTGGTGGTACCCCGATTAAAATCGGTCAACTCGTTTTCAAGTTATGATAAAATATATTGACATAACTACCATATTTTACACAAAAAATTTGACACGTCCATAACAAAAAATTTGAGCCCGATGGAAAAAAAACTGAAAACGGATTTGAGTTCAGCGCATCAAAATCTTTGTACCCCATATAGTTTTATTTAAAGGCCCGGAAAAATTTGGTTTTTTGTAGACCAGTGTAATTTATCATTGTCAGCGATTGGTACGATAAATTCACTATGTCGTCCGCCACCAGAGAGTTGATATTTACGATCTAAAATATTTCGCCGTTACACTGCATCTGATTTCATATTTAGTTATTAAAGGGTAGTTTACATGATAATACTTTACGTATGTAAAATAAGAGAAAAAATATCATAAAATTCCATAAGTATTTTAAAAATGATAATAAAAATTTTACGTTTACACGATATGTAAAAAACCAAAACAAAGTAAAATGAAAGCAGCTGTTTTAAAACAAACCAATAGTGCAAGCGAAAAAAATAGGTTTTTTCTTTGTTTTTTTTAATATGTTTACATAAAAATATATCCCTGATCTAATGAAGTGTGAAGGTTTTTGAAAAACAAAGAGAGCCGTACGATTGCCAAATAATCATCCACATTTTCTCTCCATGTCGTACGCTCTCATTACATATTGCGTTTACACGATTTTATTCGCTCTCTTCTACACAAAAACTTGACATGTCGTACGACGTGTATTATCGTGTAAGCCCCCCTTGAATGATAGAAGAATGAAACATCGGAAAAACATCGATGCATCGGATTTATTAACGATGTTTTTCAACATCAAAGTTTATCGTACAAACGGCGATGTTTTTCATGAACAATGTATATATATTCCCTAGGTTTGCTTTGTTAAAACAATGTCCACCATGACTTAACTCCATTTGGCGGATAAAGTACAGAAATTTTGAGTCTTGGATGATTATAAAACTACTCATAAAAAAGTAAAAGATTAAAAGTAATAGATTATAATGGAAAATAAATTTGTAATTAAAATTGATTTTTGATGAAGTAAATTTTACGAATTATTTTACCAAAAAACAGTTTTACATTTTATATAAAATTTTATCGAAATAAGTGTTTTTAATACCTTAATAACTGAAACAAACTCGGCTAAAATTGGTTCTAGGTGCCGTAATTTTTATTTAAAAGCAAATACCAATTGTTAAATTCTGATTTAAAAAGAAAACATTTCTCTGAATTCCACTCTAACTAGAGACAAGTGTAAATATGAATTTGCGTCATTTTATTAAAACCAATTAAATATCATTAAGGTGATATCCTATAAAATTGTTAAGAATAATTAATGTTTTTAAAGCAAATAAATAAATCAAAGCGTCATAAAAATGCATATGCACATAGAACGAACGACGTAAATATGAAATTTTAATAGAAAAAAAAAAAAAAATAAATAAAAAATAAAAAAAAACATGCAACAATAATTCATTGTACCCGTTTTAAAAGCAAAGATTTGAAATTATTTTTATTTTTATATTTATTTTTTACTTTCGAATAGAATGCAATTGTCTTTTATATAACCGACATAGCTTTCAACGTTGTTGTTGTTCATTTTTTGAATGGATGTTTTATGTTATGTTTTATGTTTCTGGAGTACGTTTGTTAAAAATGTCATTTAACGCGACAATAATGGTTGCAATAATACTTGAAATGATGAATTGCACCTGAATTGCACCGTTTGTCATTTTTCCGCACTCAAACACACAGACAGACGCAGAAGGACAGACATAGACGCAGTTGACCAAGCATATACTTGGCCTACAAAATGGCAACCAACAAATGCATATTTTTATGGCCAACACCAATCATCAGAAGAAAACAAAAGTACTCATCATGGATTAAAACCGATAAAAAAAAGAAAGAAAGAAAGCCAGCAACCACACAATGCATACATATCAAGTGTAGAATTGTATTGCAATCTTTCATCAGATATTCGAATATCGTTGACAGTATCTGTGGGTCCTTTGAGAGCAATATTTATGGGCTTTTGTTGCATATTGCTGCTGCCACTGCTGGCTCTAGGTTTTCATAGAATCAAAGTCATCAGCAATTTTTGAGAAATTTTTATTTAAAAAATACAAAGTGCATACGTACATACACTGGCCTATGCAGCATATTTCTATTTTTCATTTTTCCATATGCTCTCCCATGGTCATTTCATTCTTTATTTTTTACAAATTTTCATTTTCATTTAGAATTATTTTTTTTCGTTTATTTTTTTCATATTTGAAAAATTTTCCTTATGTGACATTGTAGACCCAGGCAGCCTTTGATGTCCAGATTTTGTGTTTTTTTATGCAACTCGCTCCTCTTGAAACAAACCCCTTCCCATGGAAAACAGACTCAATGACCATTAACACAAGTGTTGAATTTTACACTCCTTCTTGTTAATATACCTTCTGGCTTTGTGTGACACCCTCCTATACACTTTACCCATAGGCACATTCATTCTTTTTCAATCATATGAAATATTTTTTTTTTTTTTTAACAAAAAAGTGTCTCCTGCTGTGGTCACATATGACCAAAAAAACTGAACAAAAAATTGACGCCATCAGTGTATTTAAGCATTTTTCTGACAGTTTATTTTTTGATTTTTTTGGAAGTCCTTTTTCGGGAAAAATAAAATTTCAATTTTATATTTTAGAACTTTAATACGTCCTTTTTGTGTATAAAATTTTATTCTATACCACATCCTTTATATATATATATGTAGATGTGTTTTATAGTTTTTTTGATTTTGTGTAAAAAAGGGAAAGAACGTTTTTGATGGTTTTCTTGTACAAAAAAAAGAAGAAAAATAGAAAAGTATTAAATGATCAATCAAATAAATGCTTTTGACAAATGAATGATAAATATTGGACTGATTTTGTTTTATAGTTTTATGATTATGTGGTATGTTCGTACATTTTTATGGAACTTGAATAAAAAACTGTCGATATTGTCGTAAATCAATATTTGAAAATCATTCTTTTTTTTGTGATAAACAGCGTCGCGTATCAACAATGTTTGTATAGTTTTTAAGGAAAACAATTAAAAACTTTAAGTCGATTAAAAAATAAATTTTTATTTATAAAGGGTCCGCCATCTAACGTTTTTTTTTCAACTAGTGCTTATTTCGTGAATGGTAACACTTAGCTCATGCATGATTTGACAGATAATTAGTTTTATCCTTCCGCTGGACGAATATGGTTGTGTATACGCTTGAATAACGCTGGGAATCTGGGCCTGCGATCGACTTACAGAAAATGCCGATTTTGCCAAAAAAATCATCTTTTCAGATGAAGCTCATTTTGATCTTGGCGGGTCTGTAAACAAGCAAAATTGTCGCATTTGGGGCACAAAAAATCCGCGCGCATACATTGAAAAGCCGATACACCCAAGACGAGTCACTGTTTGGTGCGGGCCATTTTTCTTCGAAAATGAGCGAGGAGTGGCCGTTACAGTCAATTGCGATTGTTATCGGGCCATGTTGAACGAATTTTTGTTCACAAAAATTGAAGAGGAGGATATTAACAACATTTGGTTTCAACAGGACGGCGCTACGTGCCACACAGCCGAAGCTACACTCGATGTTTTGCGCCCTGTTTTTGAAGATCACATTAACAGCCGCAGAGCTGATGTCGTTTGGCCACCTCGGAGTTGCGATTTGACACCGTTGGACTATTATTTGTGGGGTGCCGTCAAAGATAAGTGTTGCGCCAACAAGCCAGAGACAATTGACGCTTTAAAGGACAATATTCGTAAAGCCATTGGTGAAATACAGCTGCACACAATCGATAATGTGCTTAAAAATTGGACCGATCGTGTAGGCTACTGCATGGCCAGCCGAGGCAGCCGTTTGAATGAAATTATTTTCCATTATTAACCGAAAGGGTTGTACTTTCAAATAAAAAAAGAAATTTGAGAAAATATTCAGTAGTTTTTTTTATAGCAATTAAAAAAAAAAAAATTATATGGCGGACCCTTTAGAAAAGAGCTGTATTACATATCCCACGTGCTTTGAAAAACCTGAGGTCAAATTTGTTATTCGTATACGTACGAATTCTTATTCGAACGAACGAGTTTTTGACTATATGTAGTTCTCTTATTCGATCACGAATACAATGAATGGAAATTTTTAGATTTCGATCACGAATAATAATTCGAACGTAAGCTTGCGAGTTTTTACTCGAAAGCAAAACAGCAGGCGAAGTAAAGTTTTTACACAAGAAAGTTGAAAATTTATTTAGGAAAATGTAATATACATATATATGTATATGTATAATATATATACATACATATATTATATAGTCATATGAAAAATAATAGGAGCACTTCTATCAAAATTGTTAAAAATCCAACTCTGTTTTTATATTCAAAGATTTATCAAGAACATCTTATAAATTGTCTGCTTGAATTTCGACAACGTAAAGAACCGTTATTTGACAAACAAATTTTGTACCGTTTCTCAATCGCAGTACATTTTTTTCTTAAGCTTTTAAGGCAAACCGCAATGTGTCCTTGTTATTTTTCACATGACTATAAGTAGAAAAAATATTTCAATGCAAAATGATATATTTACTGAAGAACTTTATTGCAAAGCAAACAGACTTAGCAAATAAATTTAACGCCAAATAGTTCCTAAGCAAAATCAAGGGATAACCAACTTTGGGAGCACCTTTTCTTTAAATTTATCGCCTAAGGGTCACCAAAAAAAAGATATCAATTTGTGGCGTAAGCTGACAAACAAAGAACACATATTTAAGACTTTCTTTAGGTATACGCTGATCAAGAATAAAAACAGATGTTTGGCCGAAAGAAGAGCAACTTTTTGCAAGTAGGGCAACAATTTTGACTGCAGCAGGCTTAGAAGTCGCGAGGGTCTGAAAACTGTTTAGGGCTTACAATAGCTTTTACCAGCAAAACCAATGGAAGATCTATCTCAACATAATTTAAAAGAAATCCAAAAGAGAAAAAAAAACAATTATGTATCTTATGTATCTTCGTGGGGCTTGAACCGGTGATGTTTGCCTTCTATTTAAGCACTATAACTAATACACCACGCCTCTCACTTGTTTTTTGATTTTATTTGTTTATTTTCTGTCTACAATTAATTTCGTAATTTTTGTAATTTTTTTTTTGCCGTGCTGTAAGTATCTTTTTTAATCCTTTTATAACCCTACAACTAAAGGGTCCGCCATCTAACGTTTTTTTTTCAACTAGTGCTTATGTCTGATTTGACAGATAATCCTTCCGCTGAACGAATATGGTTGTGTATACGCTTGAACAACGCTGGGAATCTAGGCCTGGGATCGACTTACAGAAGATGCCGATTTTGTCAAAAAAATCATCTTTTCAGATGAAGCTCATTTTGATCTTGGCGGGTCTGTAAACAAGCAAAATTGTCGCATTTGGTGCACAGAAAACCCGCACGCATGCATTGAAAAGTCGATACATCCAAGACGAGGCACTGTTTGGTGCGGATTTTAATCCAGAGGCATAATTGGGCCATTTTTCTTCGAAAATGAGCAAGGAGTGGCCGTTACAGTCAACAACAAAATTATTTATTGGCGGACCCTTTATAATTCTATTCGTATCGGGTAACATCATCAGAAAATTTTACGATATCGAAATATGCTTCGATTCGAATTTCATTTTGATCACAAATGCCAGAATAATGCCATTGGAAATTAAAAGTTCAAAAATACCAAGCCAACAAGCTTAAGAGCTTAAAATGATAATACAAGACAGGAATATTGTTGGATTGACATATTTTTATTATAATTTGGTTGACAATTTTAGGGCATTTGTTTTTCAAATATGATTTTCGAGCATACATATGTTTGCCGCGACTACAAGTTACATAGTTCATTCGATCAGTTCAATTTTGACTACTTTTCCCAATAAATCTGGCCGTAAGGCGTCAATGGTGGCTTGAATATTGGCTGAATGCTTCAAAAGTTAATCGTTTGTAAAAAGCAATACAGAGGCGGTTAAATCGCACGAACGAGGAGGCCAGTGAACAGTACCACTTCTGGAATGAAATTTGTCTTCAAATTGATTTTGCAATAAGTTAATTGTTATGTGCGCTGTATGTCGTTGATGTTTAGCTGATTTATTTTTGGAAACATAAATTGGCTCGAGAGCGACGAGCTTCTCTGCTCATTTGGAAAGAAATAAGGACCGATGATGTAATGATGATTCTTTAACTACTTGAGGATTGTCTTTGCTCTAAATGGCACAATTTTTCTTATTGACGTAACTATTTAAGCAGAAATGAGCTTCATCACTAAACAATATTCCTTCAATCAAGTGCTCTATGAACTTCGCGAACAGAATTATTTTTTCAAAGTTAAACGATTCTGAAAAAAAAAATGTCAACACAGTTTGATATTCTCAGCTGTCAAACCATAGTAATCAATATCGATGGTTCTCATGCAGCTAAAAATCACAATTCCAGCAAAATCCCAACTGGAATAAGGGCGACTTCTCTCAATCAATAAGCTTCATCCTATTGTGTTTTTAGACTCATTGAAAGGGACTCACAATTTCACTTCGACTCCGAACGGCAGATACTTTAGTGAGTGAAGTTTTTCATAACGTAATACTCATAAACAGTAAAATTATCAAATGGTTTGGCTTTTGATTAAGCCCAGTACCTCTAAGTTTGTAGGTGGGCTTCTTAACTACCATACCATAGCGGCATAATTTATATATACTCTAGGCCGCATAAATAAAAGTACAGACTATTGTGTACACTCTAAAATATAAGTTTAAATTTAGGATCATATGATGCCTAAATTGAAGCTGAAATTTTCTTGTTGTCTAAAATTAAATCCATTTTAAAGTTAGTTTTATTAAAAGCATATAATTTGCTTAATTGTTCACAAAAATATATATAAAATTTGCTAATAACCAGAGTTGCGTTTATTGCATTGGATTTCATTTTCCACAAGTTTTAGTGGTAGTGGAAGAAATAGTGCATTATCACTACTAATATTCAGTGCACTAAATTTCTATTACTACTAAAATCGTTTCATTTAGTGCACTAAATTTCCGCTACCACTAAAATTGTTTAAGTTAGTGGTTAATTATTTCCATCTGCCAGTAGTGATGGCTGCAGTATTGCTGCATTAATGCTAAAGCAGGGATCGCACGATTGCCTCAAATACAACAATTTATTACAAATTTTATTGTGACAAGTTTGCGCTCAATAATATAATTGCCCCAAATAAAAATTCTGTATTCACACGGTTGTCTTATTTTATACAAAATTATAAAAAATAATTGTCCCAATATTGTCACACGATTGTTTCAGTTTACGGCAACTCTGTGAATCAGCTATTATGGTAAATTAAATTTATTAATTTTTTGGTGTTCAAAATGGTTCCTTCTTAAAAAAAAGGAAAATACCTTACTTTTTATTTATATTGAGCTTGTTTAGTGAACAAATAAATAAAAAGAAATACAAAAAAAAAGAAAAGAAGAAGTGTGTCAGAGATTAGATTACAAGAAGGGCCGTTGATGGTGCATATGAGAAAACATTTTAATAAATTTAGTAACAATTGATTCACTAAAATATTTATTTTTTTAAATTGGAATATAATTACATATTATATTTAATTATATTATTATTTATATTTATTTATATTATTATTTATATTTGATTATTGTGTGTCCGCTTGATAAAAAAAGTAAAAGTAGTGAAAAATATGGTAGAAGTTGGTGATGCAATCTACATATAAATAATAAAAAATGCATATTTTAAGGGATGACAATTATAAATACTGTACAAACACGTGTTTTTTCAGAAAGAAATCAATAAAAAAAAAATAAAAATAAGTGATTATTATCTTGTTCAATTGCCACACAAGAATATAATAAATATTGGTGTATTTTTGGCATTTATATTGATGCATGATTGCCGATAAAGCTTTCAGACGATTGGGATAAATAAGCACAATAATATTGTGAGTTGCCGCATGAGCCAATAAATTGTATAATCACACAATTGGCATATAAAGTACACTAATTATTGATGCATTACGACAATCGCAAGTCCTTTAGTGGTAATGGCAACGATAATGCATTATAAATTCAATGCAATAAACCCAACTCTGTTAATAATAATGTTCATTTTTAAACAAACTATGTTTAAAAGTATCCAAATAACTTCAAAATATTTGTTATTAAACATATTTGCCTAAAAACAACATAAAAATGTTTCAAGAAAAAAATTTTAAAAATTTAAATTTTAAGAATTTATCATTTATGTTAGAACGCACCTAAAAAACCAAAGAAAAGTGTTTGTACTCAAAATGTGGAAAAATATTTATCAATTATAGGAATAATAATTGGTTGCAGTGAATTTAACTGGTAGTTATTCTAACAAAAGTCGCGTGAGCAGGAAAAAAATAAGATTCCATAGATGTAAATGAAATCTGTGTTGCTTATCCAATGATGAAGTGCTTACCATACTTCAGCAACCAGGCTTCTTTTCGGTCACACTTATTTCGTAACAAATATAATTTGAGTAAAATAATTAGACATACTTTGTTCAATATTACAATTTGTTTAAAAATCAACATAATGTCTAAAAAAAATTATTGTTGAATTTTAAGTCGAAAATATACCACCACGTCTGTGTGTTAAAAAACAACATTGAGTCTTACGTGCATTTAAATCAACCCTGTTCGCACGACCCCACTCGGAGATCTTCACCAGGTCACTTGTGAGTGTGTCGTTCATATTCATCCTTCTTGCCCCAACCTCCAAAAGGCTCGGTCTACGATCAAAAGAATATGAGTGACAAATGTTGCTGTCATCCGCAAAAGGCTAGATAGGATTAGAAGTGAGAAGAAGAAAGTCGTTAAGAAATATTAGAAAAGAGTAGGAGGAAGAACAGAGCCTTGCGGTACCCCTGAGTTTACCCTGAACTCGTCGGATGAGAACCCATCTATAACCACTCTTATAGAGCGATCTCTGAGAAAACTCGATATCGAGTGACTACCGACACCAAAAGCATTAAGTTTCGAAATGAGAGCCTCGTGCCAAACTCTATCAAACGCCTTTGAGATATCCGGAGCCACAACCTTACTCTCGCCAAAACCATGAATGGACTTGTTCCACTTCTTCGAGATCAACGCCAGCAGGTCACCAGTAGAACGGTCCTTTCGGAAACCGTACTGAAGATCGCTAAGTAAATCGTTGGACTCCAGATATCCCACAAGGTGGTGATTAATCGTACTCTCCATAGCCTTGCAGAGTGCGGAGCAAACTGCTATTGGACGGTAGTTCTCAGGGTTACTACAACCTTCCAGTAAGATGGAAAAATATCGACGCGATATGACGCACTGAAAAGGTGAGCTAATGGACGCGCATGCGACGAAGAGCACTGCTTCAGGACCAGTGCTGGTATGCCATCCGGCCCAGAAGACTTGTTAACGTTGAGATTTGCAAGGACCCTTTTTACAGCATGGGCTCGAAAGAATATACTAGGCGTAGTTACTGATACTCTTTCAAGTGCGGGCAGTGGCTAAACGCTCTCCGGCAAGTGAGAATTACTTGCAAACATTTCGGCCAAAAGATTTGCTTTTTCAACCGGGTTCGTGAATGTGTGGTCATTCTTTATATGAGCAGAAACCGAACTAGCGTTGTTCCTCAGCCTTTTAACGAATGACTAAAAGTTTTTACTTCCCCGCGGAAAAGTAAGAACTTTAGCACGAAGGCGCTGCTCGTATAAAGCCCTTTCGCGTCTAAGTACTGCGGCACATGAAGACCTCGCCTGTTTGCGAAGCAAATCAATATGGGCACATTTGTTATTGCGCCAATTCCTTAACGCTTCCTCTCTGGATCTGACTGCTAATTTAAACGTCAGATTAAATCAAGATTTGTTTCTAGGTTTAATCGAAAGCTTTTTGGTTGGGATGAAAATATCTATCCCTAGCCTTATTATATTCACCACCATTTCCGCCATGGCATCGACGTTTGAGTCATGGAAACAAAGTTTCCAATTAAAATGCCCAAAAAAATCGTTGAGCTCAGGCCAACGAGTATCCTAGTAGTTAAAAATTGAACGTTCCGTAGCCATGGGTGGAACCTCGCGAAGAGCGGTGAACGAGACTGAGGCAGAAACTGTGTAACTACATACTTTTCAGGGTTTTTTTTTTTCATTGTTTTGATGCCAATCTACACACGATATATGTATAGGTTCATTCACTAATTGCCCAAGGTGATTGTGCGCGGCAAAAAACTCAACGTATTAGCCTTCTGAAGTTGTACGGAAAGAATCCCAAAAAGAATCCCAAAAGTACCGAGGAGCTCTAAGGCATTTTAGTAACACCCCAGACAAAAAAAGAATACTATTTCCATGCTAGATTTTCAGAAGTTACCCAAGATTTCCAAGAAATATTGAAATATTAGATTAGATTTCGCTAAAGAGTACGTGTCTAAGCCTCCTGAGTTCTAGATGAATGTTATTTTTGATGATGAAAGCGAATATAACTTTTTTGGCTGTGATGGCAAGGTATTAATATATCATAAACCCAATACTGAGGCTGAGGTAGTGTTATGATCTAGGGATGTATGGCGGCATCAGGTGTGGGCAATTTCGCATTTATTGACGGCGTTATAGATCATCACAAATACATTGACCTGCCAAGCAAAATTTATGGCAGACCGCTGAAAAATTAGGATTAGCATAGGCTTTTATATAATTGCCCAAAAGTAATATAAACTCTGCCACAGTTTCCAGATCTAAACCACATTGAATATTGCTGACTCAATTGCGAAAAAAATACATCACGTGACTTTACAAATAAAAATCAGTTTAAAGAAATCCTGCAAGAAAAGTGGGGCACAAAATACACAAAATATATGGTAAGATCTATGCCAGAACTCTTAAGGGAGTTTATAAGACGTAAAGGAAAAGGAACTCGTTTTTAATCAACAACAAACGTTTTGTATTTTAAGAATATTGTCCATGTCGAATACTTCTTTGTGTGCATTTTTCTTACATATGTTTTAAGCAATAAATTTTGTTCATTAGTTCCTTTTGTGATTTCAATTTTTCACTGAATACAGTTCTTTGCTAATTTAGTTTTTTTAATTACACGTTATACTGTTTTTTATTGATCACTAGGGTGAATCATTTAAAATTTAAAAATGCAATAAAACAAAAGCGGTTTGAAATTTTGCCAAATTTTTTTTTTTTTTTTGAAGTACAAAGTACAATTTTTGTGAAGTATTCATATGGCTGCCGCGGCTAGCCTTACAGTACCTCATCCGGTCGGACCAACCTTCGAGAACTTTGTCGAGTGTATCGGGTCATATCTCGTCAATGGCATCAGGAATGGGGCTTTCAAATCAATTATCTTTGGTTTGTCGGCATAACCCTTGTTTTTAACGGCGCCCTACAGAAAATAGTCCAGCGGTGTAAAATCGCAGCTTCTTGGCGGCCAACTGACATCACCATTTTAGCTAATTAAACGGCCATCAAGCGTTTGACGCAATAAATCGATTGTAGCAAGTTGCACTATCCTGTTGAAACCAAACATCGTTCACATCAATACCATGAAGAGCGGGCACAAAAAAATCGGTTATCATTGTGCCATAGGTGTCTCCATGGTTTCACCGTCCTGATTTTCGAAGGAAGATCAATGATGCCACCGCTTCACAAGCCGCACCAAATAGTCACTCGTAATGGGTGCATTGACTACAATCTGTGAGACCACGTTTGGGTTTTCTAAGCTTCAAATACGGCAATTTTGCTTATTAACGTACCCACTAAATTAGCTTCATCCGAAAAGATAATTTTTGATATTTTTTTTATTTTTTTTTGCATTTTCCAACTAATAGTCTTTGTTTTAGAAATAAATTTCCAATACTTTCTCAAGCGTAAATCGATTAATTTCGAGACAGAATAGAACGACTTAAGTATTGCCAGATTCGATGGCGGATTGACATTGAAGCTACCTAACGCAAGATGGCAGCACAAACACAAAAACTTTCTCTTTCTTAGAAATTACGATCTGTCAAACGTCAGCTGTTAAAATTTTAGCCAAATTCATCGATTAGTTTATTTGTTGTAGTCGTTTGAAGTAAGAAACTTTTGTTTTTCTTGGAAAATGGAAAAAAGTGAATTTTGTGTAGTGATTAAACACTATTATTTGAAAGGCAAAACGGCGAAAGAGACAAAAGAAAAGCTTGATAAACATTACGGCAAATCTGCTCCGTCAATTTAAACGGGTCGAATAAGCACTGCAACAATACCATCAACAGGAAGGCCAAAAGAGGTGGTTACTGAAGAAAATATCAAGAAAATCATCGATATCGTTATGAATGATCGCCGGGTCAAAATCCGTGAGATTGCTGAAATGGTAGACATATCATATGAACGTGTATTCAACATTTTGCATGAATATTTGCATATGAGAAAGCTATCGGCAAGATGGGTGCCGCGTTTGATCAGTGTTGAACAAAAACGAGTTCGACAGATCACTTCACAGCGGTGTTTGGACATGATAAAGCATAATCCTGCTGATTTTTGGCGTAGATTAATAACTGTTGATGAAACGTGGGTCCACCACTACACATCTGAAACCAAAAATCAATCAAAGCAATGGGTGGAAGCTGGTGGAAGTACTTCGAAGAAGGCGAAGACAGCGAAATCGGCTGGCAAGGTTATGGTCACTGAAAAAGGATGCACAATCACAGGAGAGTATTATCGTACATTATTGGATCAATTGGTTGATGCAATCAAGAAAAAACTACCACATTTAAACAAGAAAAAAGTGTTCTTTCTTCAAGACAACTCACCGGTTCACACAGCATTAGATACAATGCTAAAACTACGTCAAAATCCACTTCGAATTGGTTGATCATCCACCTTATAGTCCAGATATAGCCCCTAGTGACTTTTTCCTGTTTCCACACTTGAAAAGATGGCTCGCAGGTAAAAGATTCATCTCAAACGAAGAAGTGGAGAAGAGGAGTTCCCAAAATCGTATTATTCAGATGGTATAAAAAAGTTGGAAAATCGTCTTACTAAGTGTATTGAGCTAAGAGGAGACTATGTTAAGAAATGAATGGGTTTTGAAAAAAAAAAGTTTTTTTCCTACTTAGGTAGCTTCAATATCAATCTGCCCTCGTACATATATGTAAATAAGTTAACCTTTTGTGATGCTGTGTTTTTCCTATATAAAAAATGCATTCCTTTATAATTTTCTAATGAGAAATACATTTTATAGATGTACAACACAAAAGCTCCCAGCAATACGGGTATGGTGACTTTAGTCGTTTATGAATTTGGCCTTAATATTAAAATATGTGAATAAAATGCTGTTTAAAAAAAATAATATATAAAATATTGTTATGATGACAGATAATTATTAGCCATAAATATTATATGAAAATAGAAATTCAAATATATACATATGTATGGGCATATTGGTGATAATGACTTAGAAACTAGGAAATTTCTGTAACGAATTAGCAAAAGTCAAAATGTAATCGATCACAACTCAATTACCAACAAAAAAGCAAAAAATTCACACATCAAATTGAAATTTTAGCAGCATCATTATCATGTAATGCATCACTTCAAATGAGAAAAAAAGAAATAAAAGCAGTTGTTTCAAAAACACATACACGCACACACAGGATATGTAAGCACAGGATATGTATTTTAATTGTTTGCAATCAAATTAGATTCCTTACATATAATGTAACATGTGTGTGTGTGTGTGGATAACAATAAATTAATGAATGATTAAATATGGTCGTTGTTGTTATTTGATTCCATTGTCTATTCAGATGTCACATGTTACGCCAAATTAGTGCAGTTTTGTCGCTGTGTTCTGTGTGTAACTGCCTCTTTTAGCAGTTGAAATTTAAACCATAATTACGTTTTTGATTTTTTTTTTTTTTTGTTTTTCTCTTACTTTGCTAAGTGTAACTAATTAGTTTTTGACAGCAATCGATCAAATTTATTTGTGTAATATTCAGGGCATTTTTATATGTAAGCTGCAGCGCTATTCGCTAAAGATTTCTTACTTTTTTTGACTAATGAAGTTATAATTTGGCGTAAAATTTTTGCTACAATGCCCAAAATAATAGAAAAAGACAAAAATTATGTTAAACATATGCCCTTAAAGGATATACAAATACAAAATGAGTAAAAACGAAAAAAAAATTATAATTTTATTAAATTGAATATCCTTTTTCTGTAGGTCTTTTTCAAATAAAACGCTGTTAGACAGACAGAAAAAAAAGGATAAACAGTTTTTCAAGCTGTTTAATATACCAAAACGTCTTTGTGTGTCTGATATGCTTAAGGTAATGTACCATAAGTATAAAATTTTATTATTTTTTTTTTTTCCAAAGAACAAAGTTCGAGTATTGCTATGATAAAACCATAATCTAATAAAATATTCAAAATATGCAACGATATTCTTGTCGTAGACAACAGTATGGTTGAGAGTGTGAGTGTTGAAAGAAAAACCGCATACACTCGCAAGTCTACCATGGCATTTACAATAGAGACTGCGCACTTAAGACTGGGGTGTTGTCATTAAGTCTTTATTTAAAATAAGAGTGAGTGAGTTCTCTCTCATTTTTGTCCTTTTCTTTTCGGTTTTTTATTTGGTTCCTTCAATAATCTCAAGTTGTGTATCCATATTTTATAAGCTTTTATTACTCGTATTTCTTGGCTTTTTTCATTGTCTGTGTTTTGTGTATGCTATTGTGTGAGTTTCTTTCTCTTTTCCAGCAATTTTTTTATTATTGTAGAGTATGTTGTTTGGCTTCGATTCCGTCGGTATTTTTTGGAAAGACAATTCGAAATAGAATTTTTATACGAATTTATAAGTACGTGTGTGTACGTTTCCCTTCTTTCTTTTTTATTTTGGTTTTATTTGTTTCATAAAAAGGGCGGAGTTCTTTCGTTTTTCGTATTATTTTAGCATTTTATTTGAAAATAATATTTTTAAAACTTTTTAATGGGTTTCCAATTGAATGATAAGAATAGATCATTTCAATCCATTCTTCACAGCAACGCAGAGAGTGGGTTTGTGTTTTTTTTTTAACTTTTTGTTTTTATTTATTAACGTCTTAGTGGATAGTTACTAAGTTCACTTTAAAAATTATTGCAGCAACTAAAGTTATACAACATGCGTTAAAAAAAGTGTACTATAGCACTAATGAAAAAGATTTTTCTAATAGATGCTATTGAGTAAACCAAGAATCTGTATTAGAAATGTTCGTAACACCTCCAAAATTTTGAGTTACGTTTAAAAAACCGGTTTTTTTACCTGCATATACTTATAAGTTGATAACTTAGCTAAATATTAACCGGTTTTAAGATTTTTGGCGGATTTGGAAAGAAGAGCAACATACCTTTTAAATGATATATACTTTACTTAAGTTTACTTAAGTAAACTATGTCATTATTTTTGGTGACATAATGCACTCCTCAAGGGCGTGTCCTTTCACCACTCACTGTCTCCTTACGTCCCCGATAGAGGAGGTAACCAGTCGAGATTTAAGGAGGAGCTCTATGAACTCAACTAGGCCAGAATCGACACCAAGGTAACATAGAGCGGAGTTGTGATGGAAATCTATACTGACGGTTCCAAGTGTGAGAACAGGTTTGGCAGCGGAATTTTTTTGAAAGGTTTAATCTAAGTTTGTGTCTTCGATTTTCGGACTATTGCAGCGTGTTTCCGGCTGAAGTGATTGCTATCTACCATGCTGTATAATTGGTTCGGAGGGCTGGTGCTTTCACGGCCGATATATGCATCCTCTCTGATAGCCAAGCGGCTATTAGATCTCTTTCGGGTGTAACTTTAAGCTCTAAAATTACAATGTTAATTAAGGATCACCACCAGCACTTATCTTAACCACTACACAATCATATGAAGACAAGCTACAGTACTCGTAGATTAATTATCTACTTATAAGTAATTATCTGCTTATCTTAATTATCTACTTAGATAAGTAGATAATGAATTATCTTCTTAGATGTTGATTTACAAGCTAAGTAGATTAATTATCTACATAGATAAGTATTAATTATCTAGTTGTAGATTATCTAAGTTGATCATTAATAATTATCTAAATAGATAATTAATCTACTTAGCTTGTAAATCAACTTGATTAATGGCACTGTAACAAAGCAATAGATGCTTTGTGGAAAGCCAATAATGCTCCCTAGAGGAGTGGCGGAGAAAAAAAATGATCGAAAATTGATAATTTAGACGTAGAGAATATGTGGTTTCAACAGGATGGTGCCACTTGCCACACAGCAAGGGAATTAATGCATCTTTTGAAAGAGAAATAAGAAAATCGCAAAATTAACGAAATTGATAATTCCGACATGCGAGGGAATATGTAAAGGGCGAAAATGCACAAAAGTACAACAGGAAGGAGATGTCGTGGTGTTTGTGTACAAAACCAGTAGCAGCAGAATTTCGAGCACGGGCGATGACAAAGACAAGTTTTTTCATCATGGTTTCGAATATCAAATAACACTTATGTTCTAGGAATTTCTTTATAACTTTTTGGACATAAAAAAAATTTCAATTAACTTTGCAAGAAAAAATCAATCGATTTTCATGATTTATAAAAAAAAATTGCTCTAATTTTGCATGAAAAAAAATGTTTTTCGCAACTAATTTACGAATAACTCCGAAACTGTTCGAAATACAAAAATGTTTTATTCAGTTGATTCAGTTGAAAATCGGTCAAATCGTTTTCAAGTTACGATGAAATACATTGACATAACTATCATATTTTGGGCGAAAAATTTGCCACGCCCATAAAAAAAATTTGAGCCAGATGGAAAAACTCCGAAAACGCATTTGAATTCAGCTCTGTCTGTTTACCATGGCTTGCAAAGACTTAAAGGCCTCCAGGATCATCTAGAAGCTACGAGTACAATTTTGCGCTACTGTTGATAATTTTTATCTGGTATGGAGGAATGACCGCTTGTCTCTTCTTAATATTTTAAGCTTTCGTTCTATGATGCTTCGATTTTTTCCTCTCAAAAATATATTATTACATTTTGAAATTGTTCTGACCAATTATTTTATCAGTAAAGCATGTCAATTATTTTAAAAATATCGTTAAACTTTGGACTTTATGCGTTTTTTTCACAATAATGTTCTTAATAAAGCTTTAAAGTACAATCGAACCAACTTTAAAATTAGTTTATTTGATATTGGTATTGATTGAATAGGAACTTTAAGCTAAATTTCGTTTGCGAATAATACTTTAGTGAATTTTTCTTAAAGTCGGTATGAAATGTTCTTTATTTTGTTTTTGAATACAGCCGTTAAATTTTACGCGCTAAGTACTTTCCTTACTCTATTCTAAAAACTGCTAAAATCTTTTATATTTAAACATTCTTTAAATTTTTATTATGAATTTTCAGTTTAACTCACCTGAGAATCTTTAAGACCTAAACGTTCTGCCAACTTCTTGCGATCCGGTTTGCTAATATACTTTTGCTGTTGGAAACGTTTCTCCAGACCTTTGCGCTGTGAGTCTATAAAAACGGTATAGAAATAACAAATAAATCAATTTTAACCCACTCCGTGCCAATGGAAAGTACATCCTTACGATTCTTCGAAATAAATTGTAAATGATTGTGAAGGTATTAGGAAACCTTAAACCACAACATAAATTAAAAGAAAATGTATTTCAGTACGTTACTTACCAGAGAACACAGCACGACGCATCATACCCCTACGTGGTTTACCACGTGTTGAATGTGCCCAGGGGAAACCTTGGCCAGGAGGCAGGGGAAATACTTGTGCACCAACTGCAAAACAATAAAAACAAATAAAACGTGGGAAAAATGTTCAATTTCTAGTTCAACATGAATACTGGAGCGTAGAAAATAGAGAGAGAGCGACTCACATACATATGTACATATAACAATGCAATTTTCAACATAATTACAGTTGCATTTAATTGTTGCAGGCAATAATAAACAAGTATGAGCATGCAACTGCAAATGGTGTATGAATTTTCACACATGCAATCGGAACAATTTGAGGTTGTTGACAAAACATATGAATGCAATACGATAGTCAAAAGTAGAGGAAGCGGGCGGAGTGGGAAATTAGAAAGAGGATTTTAGTTGACTACTAAATATCTACAACAACAACAACAAAGATAACAATGACCATCATATTTATTACTATGGATAAACACTTTCCAAACTTACCAGTCATGTAGGGATTTCGACAATGTGCCAGCAGTGAATGCAAATGTGGATGCTGAAGACTATGAGGCAGGAATGGTGTGGGTCGACTGGGCAGGGGTTTTGCAATAACAGCTTGCGGATGTTGTGGTTGTTGTGGATGCATATGAGTTGGACCTCCACCTCCACCTCCACCACCACCACCTCCTCCACCAATACCAGCTCCACTACAATTGCTGCTTGGATGTTGTAAAAGCGTTGTAAGCTTTTCTTGGCCCGTTGGCATTGTATGTCTTCGATTATTATCCTCTTCTACATTTGTATCCTTATCATTGTTATGACTATTTAAATTGTTATTGGTATTGTTGTTGTTGTTGTTATTGTTATTGCTATTATTACAACTGCCACTTGTGCCGATACTATTTGTGGTGCAGGTAGAGTGATTGTCACTATCACTAATCGTACTGCCAGGTGACGACGATGATGTGGTTTGCGGTTGACAACTATTACCATTGTGGTGTTGCGTTAGAAATGCTGGATGCGGAAAATGTGGATGGTGTATGAAGTTTTGTTGTAAATAAGGCCAGATATGTTGTGGTTGCATAAATTCTAAAAGGAAAGTAAAGAAAACAAAAGACAAAACATTTTAATGAAATACTAATTATTATTGCGGATATATCGTATATTTTAATTGTAAGAGACATGTGTGAAATTGAAATCAGAAGCAAATTTAGCTTAAAAATTGTATTTGTTTTTAAGGGAGGACATAGAAATTATTGAAAGGTTTTAGTAAAAACTATTTTAAGCTACGGTCACATTTGTCAAATATATGAAGTGGCATTGAAGATGCAACTGTTTTATTACAAATAAGTTTAGCTGAACTTAAAAATTGCAGAAAGTTTTGTTATGAAAAACTGACTAAGTCTCAAAATCGAGAAGACTATAAAGAATTACTTCAGTAGGTCTTTATCCTTCTTTGTTTCAGAGTGTTATAATTACCGAACGCTTGGACTAACTAGTCATGCACGATGGATGTCAAAAGTAATATATCTCTATATACGAGTATATAAAAATGACGTGTATCTTCGTGATCGCTAAACTCAAAAACTACTGGACCGATTTTGACCAAACTTAATACACATGTTCTATGGGGTGTGAGGAGTGTTTCTGTGTAGTTTGAAGTTCGTCCGACAGATGGGGTAATATTTTTTTGTGTTTTTGCACCGTAACTCAAGAACTACTGCACTATGCTGTGTTTCGCTGAAGGCGTTGGTTCGTTAATCAGCGTGCAGTGGCGTTAATTAGCCTGATACCGACTGAAACCTATTATCTTTTTGTGAAAAAAATATATTTAAAAAAAATAAATAAATATCTTTCACTCTTTTTTAAACTCTATTTGCGCAATAAGTCTATTTTAAGTTTTGCTGAAGGCATTAGGTGCTTGATCGGCGTGTGACGGCGTGTAGCGGCGTTAAGTATCCCGACACCGACTCATACATAACCTCTTTTCGTGAAAAATTCATGGGTGTCAAACGAAAAAAAGAACTTATTAAATTGAAGATTAATTTATTTAAATGAAATATTACATACATTTTAATAAATTAACCCACGGTGTTAGTGAAAGTAAATTAATTGTATTATTGAAAGCTATTGAAAAAAGTAAATAAGCAACTCGTAAGACCATAAAGGGCAGCCTTTCTACTAGAAAAAAATGTTTTATTCAAAAGTCGAAATTGGTATAAAAG
Source organism: Wohlfahrtia magnifica (assembly GCA_023159175.1). Lineage (NCBI taxonomy): Eukaryota > Metazoa > Arthropoda > Insecta > Diptera > Sarcophagidae > Wohlfahrtia > Wohlfahrtia magnifica. The sequence continues at coordinate 730,519 of JAKWBJ010000187.1, read as the reverse complement.
TAACATTCGATTCCTGGCTAGCTCGTTGTCTTCTGCGCGCTCCTCTTGTATCTGCTGTGAGCGCGGCACTCTCATATAATTTGTGTGTCGTGTACGGCGATCAATATTTGCACCTGAGCGTGGCATTTTGTACTGCAATATACGTCTCTTATGATATTTTTTTTGTTATTGTTGGGGTAGAAAGGCTGCCCTTTATTGTCTTTTATTAATATGTATGTAATATTTAATTTAAATAAATTAATCTTTAATTTAATAGTTCTTTTTTTTGTTTGACACCCACGAACTTTTCACGAAAAGAGGGTATGTATGCGTCGGTGTCGGGATACTTAACGCCGCTACACGCCGCCACACGCCGCCACACGCCGACCAAGCACCTAACAACTTCAACAAAACATAAAATAGGCTTATTGCGCAAATAGAGTTTAAAAAAGAGTGATAGATACTTAATCACTTTTCTTAATATATTTTGTTCACAAAGAGATGTTAGGTTTCAGTCGGTATCAGGCAAATTAAAGCCACTGCATCCTGATTAACGAACCAACGCCTTCAACGAAACACAGCATAGTGCAGTAGTTCTTGAGTTACGGTGCAAAAACACAAAAAAATATTACCCCATCTGTCGGACGAACTTCAAACTACACAGAAACACTCCTCACACCCCATAGAACATGTATATTAAGTTTGTTCAAAATCGGTCCAGTAGTTTTTCAGTTTAGCGATCACGAAGATACACGTCGTTTTTATATATGTATATAGAGATTAGAGGCATAATGCTCACTTACCCAACCCCCTTTATATTTTCTGCACAACTTAAATAGTGTCCACTGAATCGACGTGTCAAATGTTATTCAAATACCTTCAACAGGAGTAGTGATAAAGGAATAACTACCTACAGCGCCATCTGTTCAAAATTTTCGACTCTAATTTTTTCCTAAACCTTCGCGTAGCAATTACGAACAAAATCGCAGAAGGAAGTATCCAATTTGGTCCAGCCGTTTTCAAGTTTTAAGCATCCGAACACACCAGAATCCACTTACTTATATACAGATACCCAAGGTATTAGCACTTTGAGACAAATTGTATTTTAATATGATTAAATACATATTCTTATCCATTGAACCGTCAATAAAACAATGTTGCTAAGTCCAGAGTCAGCCATGTAAACCATTTAGCCATTCGTGCACTTCGTTATATTTTTGGTCAGCATAATCGACCAAATGTGTCTACAATCAGAAAAATTGTCCGCAAATTTCAGCAAACCCAGTCTGTAGGAAATGTGGAAATACCTGTTTCTGACTGTATGGTGCGGATAATGTGCTGGCAGCGTTATCGGTCCGTACGTCTTCGAAAATGAAATTTGCCCAGCAGTTACTGTGTATGCTGTTCGCTATCGCGAGATGACAACGGACTTCTTGTAGCCTGAAATTGAGGATATGGACCTGGAAGATATATGGTTCCAACATGATGGTGCCGCCACGATCATGTGATTTGACGCCGTTAGACTTCTTTCTTTGGGGATATTTAAAATAAAAGTCAATAAGCCAAAAACAGGAGCTGAAGGATGAGATAATTCGGCACATTAACGACATTGCTCCCCCATTTACGCCTCAGAGCGATTACAAATATGGACCGACTGATAGAGGTGTGCCACCATATTTTGTCATAGATTCTTCTATTGTAATAATAATATATCGTAATTCTCTGAAAACCTTTTGTTTTATTTACAATTAACATCGTGCGTTTTGGTTGGACCACCCTATATTACAACTTTGTTCTTTTTTGTCGCACCATGTTATTTGCAGAGATCGAAAAGAAATCGTTGTCTTTAATGAGATAAAAAAATTAATGCGGAAAAATATAGCATTTAAGCAATAAGTCGCGAAATTGTCAAACTGATCTCGAATACTCGAAAATTTTAAAAGCTAATGCTAAGGGAATATTCATAACTGCTCCTTCAAATTGAAATAATACTTACTATCCTATTAAAATATTTCGTTTGTATTAAGAAATAAGAAAATTATAACAAATATTCATGATGTTTTGTTAAATTAAGAAAACAAAAACCAGAACCAAAGATTAATGTTTAGATGGCAGAATATATATGAGGAATTACGAAATTGAACAGAATATAAGGATACGTGCATATGCGTGTATGTATGTAATTACACATACAACATAAACATGCATACATATACACATTTATATGCATGAGTAAATTTGTTATTTAAATGACTGACTCTGACTGACTAACTAACTGAGTGCTTTGAACTACAAATACTCGTTAAAGGCATTTTAGCTCGTCTAACTAAAGAGGCGTTAATTTGTTAATTGTTTCTGTCTAATCGAATTAAAATCACACACAATGAATGAAAAGGCAACAAAAACAAAACAAAAACAAAGAACACTTACTAAATGAACACAGACACAAACACAAAACTTAACACACACATTTTTAAAGGCCACACTATACACATACTTACATAAGCACAAAATCAAATTTGATAACTTTTGCACTCACACACACACACCCTTACATAATTGCAATAACGAACTTTCAATGAATGCTGCTGGCTCAGCTCTATTCATATTGAACGTATGAGCGAGCAGAGTGCGAGTATAAAATGTGGTTTTATGTGTTCTTGTTGAGTGTGTGTGTGTGTGTGTGTGTGTTTATAACGTGTTGTGTATTTGTTGAAATGAATTAAAATGAAAATTTTGTAAAGTTTTCTTTTACGGCTGTTTTAATTAGAAAATCTTTTTTTGTTTTCAAATTTAACTTTTATTCCGCAGACAAAATAAAACCTGGTGTGTGTTCGTAACGAGGTGTGTGTGTGTATGTGTGTGGGTTTGTAAAAGTTTTGTTGTTTGTTTTAAATAAACAGAAGGTGCTGTATATCCGCCGGAAGCTAAAACCTCTAACTTCAAAGAATTTAAATAATTAAATATTTTCTAATAGTAAGTGTGTGCTTTTGTCTGTCCGTCCGTCAGGTTTTGTGTGTATTGTTTTAAGATGAGTTTTTCCATAATTTCCATAATGCTGTCAAGTGTTATTGTTTTTGTTTTGTGAAAATTTTCATAATTATGCATAATACTTCTCATATGATTGTGAATCTTTGACACTTCAAAGTGTTGAATATTCCACTTTGTGTTCATTCATTAAAGAAAAAAAAAACTTGAAAAAACATAAGTGGGATTGTTATCAAAACAAATATCTGCTTTTGTAAGATGTTTTTATTTGGGTTGAATATATAGGGTCCGCCAAATAATTTTTATTTTTTTTTTGAAAATGCTATAAAAAAACTACTGAATATTTTCTCAAATTTTTTTTTTTATTTAAAAGTACAATCCTTCCGGTTAATAATGGAAAATAATTTCATTCAAATGGCTGCCTCGGCTGGCCACGCAGTAGCCTACACGATCTGTCCAATTTTTAAGCAGCTGTATTTCACCAATGGCTTCACGAATATTGTCCTTTAAAGCGTCAATTGTCTCTGGCTTGTTGGTGTAACACTTATCTTTGACGGCACCCCACAAATAATAGTCCAACGGTGTCAAATCGCAGCTCCGAGGTGGCCAAACGACATCAGCTCTGCGGCTGACAATGCGATCTTCAAAAACAGGGCGCAAAACATCGAGTGTAGCTTCGGCTGTGTGGCACGTAGCACCGTCCTGTTGAAACTAAATGTTGCTAATATCCTCCTCTTCAATTTTTGTGAACACAAATTCGTTCAAAATGGCCCGATAACGATCGCCATTGACTCCATGCTCATTTTCGAAGAAAAAGGGCCCAATTATGCCTCTGGACCAAAAACCGCACCAAACAGTGACTCGTCATGGATGTATCGGCTTTTCAATGTATGAGTGCGGGTTTTCTGTGCCCCAAATGCGATAATTTTGCTTGTTTACATACCCGTCAAGATCAAAATGAGCTTAATCTGAAAAGATGATTATTTTGCCAAAATCAGCATCTTCTGTAAGTCGATCGCAGGATCACTTAGCGAAGCGAAAACGCATTGGACACATTGGACCATATTCGTTCAGCGGAAGGATAAGACTAATTATCTGTCAAATCAGACATGAGCTAAGTGTTACCATTTACAAAATAAGCACAATTCGGATGAGTCTGATATACTATTTAAAAAGTATTTTGTGTTAAGAAATAATCAATGAATATTTATAATATATTTTAACAAATTTGCGCATGTAATGTAATAGTATTGGTCTACAACAGAAAAAGCTTTTAAATAAAACTAAAAGAAATATAATAATTTTTAATAGGCTGAATTCAAATCCGTTTTCAGTTTTTTTCCATCGGGCTTACAATTTTTTATGGGAGTGGCAAATTTTTCGCTTAAAATATGGTAGTTATGTCAATATAATTTCATCATAACTTGAAAACGACTTGAACGATTTTGATACAAGTTCCACCAAATGCATAGGATAAAACATTCAGTAAAATTTTTATTTTGTATTTTCAGCAGTTTCGGAGTTTATCATAACTTAGTTGCAAAAAAAATTTTTTTTCCCGCAAAATTAGAGGAATTTTTTTTTTTAAACTCATAAAAAAATTTTTAGAATGATAATTTTACATGTTAAGCACTTAAATTGTGTGCAATTGTGAAGTGATTGGTTCATTTTATTTCTATTATGTGCAGCTTTATGAATAAATAGTGAAATTGGTAAATACCTGCTATTTTGTGTGAATTTGTAGAAAACAAAAATTCCATAATTTTTTCAAAACTCAATATCTCCAAATATATTGGTTATACAGGGTGTCCATCAGGCAGGGATACTACTTTGTTTTGCCGCGATTTTGGTTAACATTAGTCTTGACAGTGCATATTTGGCAGTCGTGAAGTAGAGACGTTGCAAATTTATTATGGAAAAACATTCAGTAAACTAACGTGCTGTAATCGTTAAAACATTTTTTCAAAATCAATCATCGACTTTTATGAAAAAATCATAATAAGTGACGAGGCACATTTTCATTTGAATGGTTATATGAATAAACGGAATAGTCGGTTCTGGGCAATGGAAAACCCTCAAATTATTCATCAGTCACCTTTGCATCCATTAAAAGTGACAGTCTGGTGTGCAATTTGGTCAGAAGGAAATATTGGGCTTAACTTCTTTGAAACTGAAAATGGCGTAATGGTAACTGTCAATGAGGAGCGATATCGTGATATAATTAACAGCTTTGAAACGCCACAACTGCATGCTTTGGGCTTGACTAACATGTGGTTTCAACAAGACGGTGCCACATCGCATACAGCCAATGGAATGGAATTATTTCAAGGAAAGGTGATGTTGATTGACTTCCACGGTTGTCCGATTTGACTGCTCCGGACTTCTTTTTGTGGGGATATCTGAAAAGCAAGGTTTATGTACACAAACCAGAAATGCTGGAGCAACTCAAACAAAATATTCATGATGAAATTGATGAACTACCGCGTGAAATGTGTAAGAATGTAATGAAAAATGTTCTCAAAAGGACTCGCATTTGTGAGGCTAACAGAGGCGGGCATTTATATTGCCGACATTTAATAAAACATTTATCAATATAAGATCCATTCTCTTTCATATAATCAAATATTATAAACAAACAAAGTAGTATACCTTCCCGGCGGCCACCCTGTATTAGAAAATGATATAAGAATGAGTTAAAGCTGGTATAATTTGGAATTTTTCAACATATGGTGTAACGAAATCGAATAAGTCACTTAAAGGTTACAAAAAGATATATGAAGCAGCCTCTTCGAAAATGTCACAATTTAGAAAAATTTTTTTTTTTTAAATAAAACTTATCCATAGAATTTGAAATGCTGATGATTTTTGAAGTTAGGCTATCAAAGCGCATCAAAAAAATATAGTGGTTATCTAAGGTCAGAAAATTTTTTCCCATTTGTTGCATAGCGTAATTGCGCAAATTTTTGAGTGATTTTTCTCTGAAGCAATGGTAAAAGGTTCTTCTTTTTTCTCCACCTGACTGTTTATCCAAATAATTTATATAAATATTTTTTTTTTTTAGATTTTTAAACCAAAATTTGAATCTAAGCTGGTGTTAATGGATTTTTCAGTTAATACCTCCATACGTATTTTTCCAGGTGTACATGATAAAGGCTCTGTTTTCTTTTCATGGCTTCCAATACATTCACAAAAAATGAATAGATTGTTGTCAATTCACACTATTTTATTTACGCAACATGTGACAGTACATGAGAAGATTGAATTTAACGAAATCTATGCACTACATTACTTGTCTTCTCTTAAAGCCATCTACTACGCATAAAAAGCAACGAATATCTAATGAATGGCATGAATGCAAGGTTTATCTTACTTTGCTAGTTTTTTAAGATGCAGAAAATTTTTTAAGTTTATTTTTCCCTAAAAAAAAGTTTTTTTTTGTTTTTTACATCTATGTAGTTTAGATGTTTAAATTTATGTATTTATTTGCTTAAATTAAAAACGTAATTACAAAATCTTCGAAAATTTAGTTCATTAATAGTAAATAATGACTAAAGACAATGCTTCAGCGAGGCATGTTAGTCGTATGGGGTTATACACAACGTTTTAAACGTTCCAGCCCATCTGCCACAATCGCCAGATCTAAATCCGATCAAGAATTTGTGAAAAGATTTGTATAGGCGAGTAAAAAACCGGGCAATAACAAAAATTATAAGATGAAGCAGGTATTTGTCGAGACAGCGGTGACCAAAAAATGTTTGAAATCTATCCCAAAATGACTGGATGCAGTTACAAAACAACCAGGCTTAACAATTAATACTAGTTTTCGATCTAGAACCAATATCCTATAGTTTCTAATTAAAATTGCCAATAATAATGTTCGACGAATTTTGGTATATTTTTCTTTATTCTTTATTAATAACACTGCTCAACAAAACCAAAAAAATTGTCTATTTCCTGGGATTTTCTGTTTATATCTGTATCAAATTGAAGTGCATTTTTTAAATAACAGCTTTTGTTTTTGAGTTATAGCTAACAGCCCTCATTTACTATTTTTACTTAAATTTTCGTTATATATTGGACACTAAAATATATTTTCTTGATGTATTAGGTATGGCTTCGTTAGGAATACATATGTTTATTTGTGGTGAATATATATGTGAAAAATATCAAAAACGTCTATCAGACTTTTTTAAAACTGCGTTATATCAATACTTTAAAATAAGATTGCAGGGTAGGCAGCTCTTGAAAGATCCTAACTTTGTCAAATCAATGACTGAAGTCAAATCCAAAGCTTAGAATTTAATCGTTTTGTTTATGAGTAACTTCCTAGAAATCTTACAACCATGTCGACTTCGTTGAGTACATGATATTAAACTTGCATAAGCTATGGTGCAGCATGAGCATAAAACTCCACTACATGCACTAGCATTGAGATCGATTTCTGCAAAATCTAGATGCTTTTAGCAAGGATCAGTATGAAATATTTCATCAGGATCTTCCGACAATAGAAGAGCGTTATTACTGAAGATTAATCTCACATATGATGGCAGACTACTGCTAGAGTCTGAAACGAGGTCTAAGAAAGATCATTTGATAGTGTTCAGTAGAAATTTTGTATTAATTTTTTGTATTTTTTGCCGAAGTTATTTATCTGCATATTTCACAATAAAAAGCTGTTAGCAACCTCCCAGTATATCTTCATAGTCAGGGCCATAGAAATAGCATTAACATAAAAAAATTAAAGGAAACAAAACTTGTGCTCAGCAGTGTAATTAATAAAAAAAAACACAACAGTAAAGTGAATGAAATACAGTGAATTTTGTAGGAAATTTATCATTCTATTTAGTAACTACTCGTATATTAGTTTATCAACAAACTTTTTAACAAAAACATTAAATTTTCCCTGAAATTGAAAGAGCTTACTTTGCCAATAACACTGGTCTACAAAAAACAAAAAATTTTCGCGCCCTTAAATAAAACTAATGATATATAATAATTTTTAATGCGCTGAATTCAAATCCGTTTTAGGTTTTTTTCTATCGGGCTCAGATTTTTTATGGGCGTGGAAAATTTTTCGCCCAAAATATGGTATTTTTTTTTTTTTGTATTTTCCACAGTTTCGGAGTTAGGCGATAAGTCAGAAAAAAGTTTTTCAGAACGAAAATTATACATGTTAAGCATTTCAATTAAAGCTTAAAATGTTGAGAATAAAATAAGCTTTAAATAATGAAAATCCATGAAAATCATGTCCAGCGGGAAGGTATACTACTTTGTTTGTTTATAATTTTTGATTATATGAAAGAGAATGGATCTTATATTGATGAATGTTTTATTTAATGTCGGCAATTATGTATGGAATACAATATCAGATAAATGCCCGCCTCTGTTAGCCTCACAAATGCGAGCCCTTTGAGCACATTTTTCATTACATTCTGACACATTTCACGCGGTATTTCATTATAATCATTCATGCGGAAAGAGGTCTCTCAGTAATTCCATTGTAATCCTGGCTGTATGCGATGTGGCACCGTCTTGTTGAAACCACATGTTATCACTCCCCATTGACAGTTACCATTACGCCGTTTTCTGTTTCAAAGAATTAAGGTTCCATGATTCCTCCTGACCAAAGTGCACATCAGACTGTCACTTTTAATGGATGCAAAGGTGACCGATGAATAATTTTAAGGTTTTCCATTGCCCAGAACCGACTATTTTTTTTATTCACATAACCATTCAAATGAAATGTGCCTCGTCACTCATTATAATTTTTTCATAAAAATTGGGGTTGTCATGGGCGAGCTGTTTTCACGATTAAATCACGTTGGTTTACTGAATATTTTTCCATAAAAAATTTGCCACGTCTCTACTTCACGACTGTCAAGACTAATGTTTACCAAAATGGCGGCAAAACAAAGTAGTATAGCTTCCTAGCAGACACCATGTATTTATGCCTGTAGATTATGATATTTATTGTTGTAAGACATAGTAGCTCTGTTCACTATCTTGGGCATTAGGTGCGAAATTTATACCATTGTAAATATATGTCATTAATTGTAAGCGGCTGGTTTTGCTTAAGTGTTGCAATTTGGAAAACGTTAAACTCACAGCTGATTGTAATTTTAAAAAAGCTAAAAAGAACGATTAGTAGACAAAGCTGCGGAAGAGACAACATTGAAAGAAAGTATGTAATTTTCTGAACAATATCTCGTGTTACAGCAATTTTTTTATTGGGATATGAAAAATAATGATGACGCTTTTATATAGAAAATTTGGGTCGTTGGTGCCTATTAATGTAGCATATTTGTAAAACTGTGGCATGTGCATTTCTGTGTATTTTGTTAGTGTATGGTAAATAAATATCAAACCATTTCCCAAATGCCATGATGACAGACCATTTTATGAACACAGCTAATATGTTTATGGCTGTTTAGTGTTTTCAGAATAAGAAAGTGTCGATTGTTATTTTTTATTGTGGGATCATTTCGTTGCTTTAAACAAATCATCACTATAAAATAATAGTATTCAGTAGGCAATAAACAAAAACAATATCAATAGAGATGGTTGTTGAATTAGTGCATTGCAAAGGCAACGAATGCATGAATACTTAGCAAACGCGAATACATTCATTCTGTTCTCCGGTTCATGCCATTACAAATGACGTATAACATTTATTCCAGAAATAGTTAATAAAATTCATGGAATGATATCAGATGATTGTTTAGTGAAAGTAAGTGAGGTGACAGAATGGGAACATGATATTTTGCAACACTATTTGGATATAAAAAAGTTACCTGGGTGTTCGCACTCGACTAAGAATTTAACTCTGTAACTACTTCAGAGGACTGGTTTAGCCGTTTAGTAACTACAGACGAAACGTGGATTAAACACAACAAAACAAAGATACAAAGAACAATCAAAAGATAGAGTTTTTTTCGGCTGAATGTAAGGTAAGGTAGGCATGTTGGTAACGGATTTCTGGAATGCACCGGCGAATGTTATAGCACTTCTTGGCTTACTTCATAGCTTTATTTCATTGATTTATTTATTCATTATTTATTATTTTATTCATTATTTATTTTTCCACGTAAACACATTCCAAAAAACTACGTCCATAATCTTGTTGGATAATCGACTTCCTTAGCCTTATTTGAGGTATGTCTAGACTAAGATTTCATTTTTCTTTCGTTTCTAGTATGTTGTGATAGATCAATGTTTCGTCCACAGTATCAAAAAAGTACAAAAACCTACTCTGTTGCATTCGAATTTTGCTAAGCACTAATTGGAGTTGACAATTATGTTTAAGCGTAAGCCCTAACATCCAATATCGTTCCATAGATTTCAGGTTATATGGACTAAACTCTGTTAGTATTTGAATTCATATAACAATTAGACGAATAATTCATCCTGATTAATAAAATTTCTCCTTTTCCAAAATGTCAGGTTATTTATTAAAAAGATATGACACAACGTGGGCATCTGTGACTTTTTGACTACCGCGTGATTGGAGAAGAAAATGGAGAGAAGCTAAGTTCGTGTGCTCATTATGCATTACTTTTACTGAAAAAGCCATCACTTAAATCAAGGTTAAGCGTAGTAAATACTATGGGAATACTGACCGATTAATTTCATTGGTAAACATGTGGCCGTACAAGCAACGAACATTCTGTGTGTCCAGTTGAGATCTCAGTACACTACGCAATTAAAATAAATGAACGATATTTTGTTGTCCAATAACAAATTGTGCCAGAGACTGTGAAAGCTTTAGTCAACTCATATGGCCCAGTGAAATTAATTTTCAATGATAATTTGTGTATGAGAAATCTTTCCAATGCGTGCAGCGTTTTCTCACAATCGACCGCAAACGCTTTTGTGTGTCAACTTCGCTATATGGAATACGAATTTTTGCTCCGTTTCGTAATAGTGGGCGAAATGTGGATCCAACATATCACACCAGAGACCAAACAGGAGTCAAAACAGTGGGTTTCTTGGGATGAATCGGCGCCACAAAAGACCAAGGTAGTTAGTCAGCCAATAAAGTTTTTGAAATGCAGGCGGTATAATCTCCACTCTTTATCTTCAAAAAGATAAAACAATCAATAGCTAATATTACGCCAACTTATTGAGTCGATTTAGTGAGAATTAAAAAAAAAATCGACGGCATTTAGTAAAGAAAATAATCTTTTTCACCATGGAAAAGCAAGAGTGTACACGTGTACAGTTTCTATGGCAAAAATCCATGCTTCGCTTCCTTATTTGCCCTGTTTTCCGGATTTAGTTCCGAGTGATTATTTCTTGTTTTCAAACCTGAAGACATGACTCGGAGGAAAATATTTGATGCCAACGATGAAATCATCTGACAAACAAATAAGGGAATAAAGAATTGAAGAAAAATGAAACGATTTTTTATCCTAAAACCTGTGTTTCATTTTAAAACTAAAACTATTAACTCTCACTTGCAAAATGCTAAGCTTTAATGTTCCAATAAAGAAGTCAAAATTTATTTAATTTATTTTTACATTTTTCTGGACATTTTGCAATATATCAGGTAGGCCATTTAAAAGTTTTAATTTCAAAATGCGATACAACAAAAACTGTTTGAAATTGTGCCAAATTTATTTTATTTTTTGTGAAGTACAATTGTTCCAGTTAGAAATGAAATGGTATTTCATTCAAATGTCTGTCGCGACTGGCCTCACAGTACCCCATTCGATCGGACCAATTTTCGAGAACTTTTTCGAGTGTATAGGGTCCTATCTCGGCAATTGCATCACGAATATTGGACTTCAAATGATCAATTACCTCTGGTTTGTCGGCATAACACTTGACTTTGACGGCATCTCACAAAAAATAGTCCAACGGTGTCAAATCGCAGCTTCTTGGCAGCCAACTGACATCACCATTTCGCCTAATTAAACGGCCATCGAACATGTGACGCAATAAATCGATTGTGCCATGAGATGTGTGGCAAGTTGCATCATCCCGTTGAAATCAAACATCGTTCACATCAATACCATCCGAAAGGATGAACTTTTTTTTGGCAAAATCGACATCATCGTGTAGTTTATCGTTGGCTCATCTAGCGAAGTGAAAACGAAGCGGATGGACATGCGGCTTCAACTCTTGTACCAATTGAACTTTGTAAGGATCTTTTGTACCGAGATCTTTTCGCAAAATTCGACGTAAACTGGTGGGTAAAATTTTCAGTTCTTGAGAACGATGACGAGTTGGTGTTGATGGATTCTCACGCACACTCTCAGCCACAGCTTCGATATTTTCGGGTATACGCACTATACGAACACGCTTACATCTTGGCACATCAACAATGAAACCAGTTTCATGAACTTTAGCAATAAACTTGCGTATACCGGGCCATGTTGGCCATTCTCTGCGACCAAATTTTTGACGACATTTTTGTGCAATTTCCGACCATTTGTCTTTGTTCAGTGGAAATAACATACTGAATTTTATGACAGAATAGAATGACGTAAGTATTGCCAGATTCGAATTAAGCGCTGGTTCAAATTTAAACCGATAGATGGCCCACCCGACACATATAGCAGCCCACGTATTAAAACATTAAGCGCAACATTCTCAGTCATATTGTATTTGTATTAAATAATGAATATTACAATGGCAATAAAAAATAATAGAAAAAGAACAAGCCTGTGATTAATATGATTTTTGGTTACACCTTCAAAACGAAATAATCGTTCATAATATAAAATAAAATAGCACGTGGCATTACATGGCAAAAAAAAAAAAAAAAAATTAAATAAATAATACAAAAAATGTGCAAAAAATTTTGATAAAAAATCGTCCATAAAATTACCCAAAAATGGGATTAATAAATGCCCAAACTTAAAACAATTAAAGAAAATGAAAAGAAAAATAACAATTAATCTAATATCACAAACCAGCCTACAGGCATAAAGAAATAATAAAAAAACAAACGAATACTCATATGGTATATCCTGCAAAAAAGGAGAAGAATCAAATAAAAAAAGAAATAGCAGTTACGCGTACAAAAAAAGTACACAATGACTGATAGACAATTTGTAACGCCTTCTGTTTTATGTGTGCATGCATGCGTCTAGGATTTCATAAAAAAGGTACACATTCGCACACATACAAACAGAGTGTCATCCGTATGCTTAATATGCTCATCAGTAGTGTACGTATGATCATTCTCATACTCATTCACATTGCATATTAACCCTCAATGAATAAGAAAGTACGACTGAGAAGATCAAAACTAGTTTTTCATATTTATTTCGGTTAATTTTATGATGCCACTACTATTGAGTTGTGTTTTGATTTCATTTTTTTAGAAAAGGATTTATTGGATCTCTATAAAAACATACCGCTCATGCAATAATTTAAACATGATTAAAAACTATAAAAAATTGCGGTATGTTTTTACAGCCTTCCTCCTTGAAGGCTTAAATCCTTAATAAAAAAGAGCAAAAAAGAATGAAACAATAACGTAAACAATAACAACAATAATAATGTTTAAATTTTGTTGCAATAATGCTCGTAGTGACGTTGTTAGTAATGAAACTGAAGTAAATCATTGGCTAATCCTGCTACCAAAACTAAGTGAGATTAGAACGTAGAATGACGTATGTATATTGTGTACTTTGCGCATCACAGTTGATTGCTACAAAATATCATTTTATTTATTCCTTTTCCTTGTATTCTATTTTACTTTACTTTTATTGTTTTTGGAATATTAATGAAGCTTAAATGAGGTATAAATCCTCTATTGTTGGAAGTTCATAAAAATCTGTAATAATGAAAAATAAAATTTATGTTTATAAAGTAGAGATTAAGTCTTACACGCCCTGATTCAATTAATTTAACGGTCGATAAAATTCAAATTCAAATCTGACCCATAAACGATTTTCTGTGAAGTTAGTATTGGGTGAAGTGTACCTTTCTTATGAACATTTAATAGTCAACCAAACTCAACATTTTCAACAGCTGAGTGAAGTCAGTTGACTTGCACAAATGCAAATCGTCGAATGTAGCTCGTTGTGACCTCAGAACAATACAGCTATTTGTTAACCGATAATTTCGACCAATTCAAGAATTTTCAGGCGAACTACAATCAGCAGTGATCAACTTATGGGCCACACAGGACAGACCAAAATTGAGATTGAAATATGAAAACGGAAGTGGAGTGTCTAGACTACAATCTGACCTAATCAGAAGTGTAATTGATTGACTGGCTGAAATTAGAGGTATTGAAACTAAATAAATCGTTGAAGCGACGAATGCAGATGCGCAAATTATTTTAGGCGCAGAAAAATAATTTAAAAAGTTTCTTACGATCTTGTTTTTAGTTGTCACTGAAACAGCGGCGAATGCACATGTGTGGCGGACGCGTGTTGATTTTTGTAACTTTTTTAAAACATCAACTTTACTCTCTCGAGAGAGTAATTTCCATGTTAACACAACCACACATTTACTTTTACACATCACTGCTGTAGACAGTCTTGCCAACTTTTTATAATCAAAACATCGATCTGTTTGCTAACAGACATTGCGATGAAATGCAATGAAAACTTTACTCTATACAGTCAGAAGCATACAAAGTGATTTGATAAAGATCTTCAAAATCAAAATTATATGAATCAAGCAACGCTAAAAACACACGATCTTCCGAATTCTGAATCAGAAATTTGGGAGATGTCCCGTCTTTTTGACATCCTCACGACGTGCGGAGGTTCCAGCACTGATATTCAGTACAGAACAGATTGGAACTATTTTCTGGTCATAAACCAGATCACACCAAGTTCTTATAATGAAGGAAATGGACTGGGTATACTCTGAGGAAACCAAATTACGACTTAGTAAAACTACCCAATGAATGGAACTCGCAGATAAACAGAAGAATTTTGAGGCAACCTCATTACAAGAGAAGTCAGATTCAAAGAAAAGCCCATAGCATGATTTTGTATCAGATTAGATCATCAACTTTAGATAGGCGTAAATTAAAAGAATTCGTTATGGATCTGTGATCGCCTTGGGATCTTTAAAGGTGTAATAACAAATAGCAAGTTTAGTATTTTATTTAAATAATTAAAATTTTTATCTTTCTTCTAAAATGACTTAAAAGTCTTTAAAAATGGGCTCTTAGATTTGAGTTACGTTTCAAAAACATTATTTTTTTTAATTTTTTCACAAATATTATCTGGAATTACGTAATTCTTACAGCATGAAGCATTTTAAGTCAATAGTTTACATGAATTAATAAGTTTGTTGAATTTATTAAATTTATATTTCTCATAAAAAATTGAAAGTAGAAAAGCGCTAACCTAGCGCGTTTTTTTAAAAAAGCTCTAAAGACAAAAAATGTGACTTTTCGGTAGTTGAAACGCGCTAAATATAGCGCGAAAAGCGTTAAATTGACAACACTGGCTGTAGACCAGGACTTGTCAAACACATGCATTGTCATATTGCTTGTGTGTGAGTTCGCTCTTACTCAATGCACTTAGAAAAAATTATAGTAATGAAGAAGTATAAACGAAAATATATTATTACAGTATTGAAATATATTTGGTATAAATTCAACCGTTGTTTTAGCAAGCAAAAATTAGATAAATATTTATATTTGTTACAAAAGAGTTAAAATGTCTTACTACGCATAAATGTAGTGCAGCATGGCAACGTGCGTTGGCTAAAAACACTTAATTAAACATTTCGCTGAGTGTTATTTTGAGAGACTGAGCAGGGAACAATAGCGAATTCTATCAAGATAACGATCTCAAATACGTGTCAGGTGTCACAAAGCTATCGTTGATCTTTAACTATTCCAAACTTTAAGAAATACCCGCGTTTAAGACATAAATTTACGTAAGTGAACACTTTTTGGATGAATTGGCTATGGGAATCCATCAAAAGGAGTCGACAGCTTAAAGCAGGGTTGCTAAAAACTTGTTTTTTTAAACCCAGCTAATGTTTTCATTGGGTGTTATTACTGCTTTTAAATTTTGTGCAATTCTACAAATTTTTTTTTTATTTGTTAGTACAACTACTATGTTTTATTATTTTGCACTCTTGGTAGGACAAAGTGGGCGTTATATACTACGAGCTGCTAAAACAACGGTACACACTGCAATTTCTTTGTTAGTACCTTGAATTATGAGAAAAATGGGCGAAATATAAGGACAAACATTATAAAGTTTTTATCTTGTGTGACAACGCTCGGCGAAAGTTGCGAAAAAGACGAGATTCGAAAATTACTTAAGAGGCGGGAGAAAGCTGTTAGCGCTGATGGACAATATTCGGATTTACTTGTTAATTCATAATCTTAAAAAAAAATCATTAAAAAATTAATTAGTTTGTACAACCAATACATAAATTACATTTACTTTTTTGTAAATATACCATGGATCCCACTAATATTTTTTTTTTTAATATAATACCCTTTAAAACCTGGGTGGCTTAATTTCTGTTATCCAGAGGGTTGCCAACGCTGGCTTAAAGCAACTATTAGAAATATTGAACTCCATAGAGCCGGAAGTATGACAAAATTCTTTAAAATCAATTAATAAGCTTTCTGTCTGTCCTAGATTGCAAAGGATATGAAAAATGTTATTAATTGGCCGATTATTGTATCAGTATTCATACGTTACTGTGTCCGATTCTGCGTTGAGTTAAAAACATTTGGTTATACTTGTATGAAGCAAGTATTTTAGTGTTCTCAAAAATTGTAAATTTTGCTAAAACAGATAAAGTTGCTGTGTTGTTAGATTTCCTCGAAAAATCGGCATTTTTGGAGCAAAAATCGGCAAATCGGGAAATCGGCATTTTGTTAATTTTAAGGCAAAAAATCGGCAAAATATGGTAAGCCTGGTGTGAGCACATGTAGATGTGAGAAAAAGAGTATCAATTTACGATGCTTAGTGCTTTCGACAAGCCCTGCTGTGTACGTACAAGACAGTTAGGGTTGTCATATGGCAGTGATTTCGCTTGACTTACAAGGATTTTTAAAGCTTGTTCAGAATCAAGAAAATATTACTTTTTTACGATTTTTTAAAGTAAATTTTTTTAAAGTTTTTCTAACACAAAGTTTTGTGGAATGCTATTAAACGTTTTTGTGAATTAATAATGTAAAGTGTTTTAAGTGTACTGATTTCCTAGTTTAGTTTAAAAAATTTGTAATGAAGTTTTTGTAATAGGTATGTTTGTTTTTCTTGTAATCGAAATAAGCTTGGGATAAAGTAATTTATCATCAGTGTGGAACTTCTGATCGAAAAACTACTCGTAATCAACTGCGTTTTGCAGGCCTACTGAATTTATATTTACACCATTCATAGAGTTCTACAGGATTGTAACAAATAAAGGGGCAAGGTCCGTGGTATATGGCAGATGCGTCAAAATTTACCAGCCAAGCTTTATCATTTGTCTGTTGCCAATAGAGATCAGTAATAATCGTTTGACCAGGTTGTAAAAGCCTATAAATAACAATTCCATTTCAGTCCCACCAGACACACAGCATTACCTTTCTTCGTGTCAATCCTGGTTTTACCATCGTCTGCGAAGTTTCACCTTGCTTCGTCCATGAACTTCTTCTCACATTATTGTCGTACGTGATCCACCCGTAATAATTTAAACCTATGAAATAAGCTAAAATGTTGCCTGAAGCTATTAATTTTACCAGAGATGTTTAATTTTTGAACTATCTACCGACAATTTCTAACCGAAGTTTTTCGAACATGAATATTTTTAACTGTCAAGATTTCTGTTTTATAAATATCAAGAACTTTGCAATATTGAATCTGACAGTCCGAACAGCAGTGCAGGTAATACGAACTGTGGACGAAACATAGATCCATTACAGCAAGTCAGAGACCAAAGAACAATACAGCAATAGTGGGTTCTCTGTAAGAAAACATACACCAAGGGAATCTCAGAATATTTTTTCAGCCAAAAGAGTCTTATTATATGGAATGTACGAGGTATCATTCATATAATTCAGATCTGTTGCATAGATTGAATATGATTTGAAACAAAAGCAAAAGGTGCTGTTCCGTCAACAAAAAAAATCTATAAATTGTGCTATTTGACTCAAACAAAATTCAGTTCTTCAAAGTACGAGTATTTCAGGGCAGCCCGGTGGCGTAGTTAAACGACATTGTCATTAGTATCAAGTCGAAATTCGTATGAAATTATCGTAAATGAAAAATTTCTTTAATGAATCCTCGTGGCAACTGTACAAACAAAGGGATTTATAAATAAAAACGTTATTGTTATGTCACTATACAAAATATAGCTGAGAATTAGCGACATTGTCGGTTATGAGTCGACTACATGCTGAACAATGTAGGATTGTTTCTGCCACACCTCGCCATTAACGAATAAAGCACTAATACACGGATGCCAGCACGATGAAATTAACTTTTGCCATCTATGAAAATTTGGACAATAGCTTTAAAACGTCACTATGCTTTTCTCGCCATCGGAAATAATAATAATTCCCCTAACATTCCATAAAGGAATATGGGGACTTCTCTGTCAATGAGCTGCACCCGATTCTATTTTTAGACTCATTGAAAGGGAGCTACAGTTTAAAGCCGACTCCGAATGGCATAGCATTAGAGAAGTTTTCAATAGTAAGTAATACTTCATAACCAGTTACTAGCTAATGTTATGAGGTGATAGCGCTGCAGAAAATTTTTTTTTCGTTTTCAGATGGTTTGCTCTGGTATTGAACCGAGGACCTTCTGGTTGGTAGGCGGATGTCTTATATACCATACCACAGCGGCACACAATCGCCACCGGATAATAAAATCAAATCTTAAGATTGGGTCGTAGGTTAGGTCGCACATTCAATAAAAAATATTTCCCTAAAGTTACACATTGTCATTCACCTGATTAAGTTCACAAATTTTTTTTTACATTAAAATTATTTTTTTTTCCGAAAATTATAAAAGAAATTAATTTTAAAAACTAAAATTTATAACAAAAATGAAATTAATTATTAAATTCTGTAGTATAGTAATTTTATTATAAATACGAAGTTTTGATATACAATTTTTTTGGGTCATTGAATTAGCGGTTCAGCGTCATGAATATCAAAAAGTAATGTTTTAACCGGTTGAGACAGTATGGTGGCTATACCAAAATATTGGCATTCTGGCTTCTAATCCATTCTTTTACAACCCTTGTGATTGAGGCTTTGTTTTATTGAAATATCCAAAGAATAGATAACATATTTGGTAATACTATATAAAATTGCTCTCCACATCATCACAACACCCACCCTCTTAAATTTGGGGTTAAGTGAGATAATGTTCTGCTTTACGCAAAACCAAGGCTCATATCAAGTTAAACTTACGATTTTATTTTAAATTTTAAAGCTTTTTAAATGCTTCGCACCGCGGATAGACTATCTGTAACACCCTTCTTTTGGTTAATTTTTACGCAGTCTCTAGAGAATTAAAAGTAAAGTGCAAAGATGTATGAACCCAATCAAGTGAGCAGCAACCTATTTGCTTTTGTAAGCAGTTAAGAGCACACCGATCTTTTCTATAACTGAAAATTAAAGAGAACAATATTAGGCTATAACTTGCGGTAATGTTAGAACCTCTTCCAAGTCTCAAGTTTGTCTTAATAAAGTTAAATAAGAATCGGTTAAATCGGTATTAATGAATTTATAGTATCTACTGTCACTAATAAGTTCGTAGCCTAACCAAATGATTAAAAACATGAAATACTGCATTGTACAGCTTTGCTTCACTTTCCGTCGGATATCATTTGTGAAATTCGTTAATTTTGCTTTGTCCAATTCACTAATTGTTCTTTGTATAACTTAAGTTGATCAACAAATATTTTGGTTGAAATGAAGTCTACCGCTGGTACAAACACTTTTGATTTTTTCGGTTATTTCGATCCTTAAGTAAAATATTAAAGAAATAGTAAAATTCTTATAAGAAGTTTAAAGCTAACTCGCTGAAACTTGGCGTGCTTCGCTACCCCTTTCGTAATTATTATCTTAACTGTTATCCAAGTTATCATTTTAGACCTTTTTTTTCATTTTATCCCCTTCCGATTCAAATGGGAATGCCCGGTGCTTCGAAGTCTATTTTGCAGTTTCTCGACCGCATACAAGAGAGAGCTAAGGTACTTATTTCTCTATCGATTTATTAGATCATCGTCGCAATGTGGCTTGTGCTTCATTGTTTTACTATAACAGAATGTGTTCTGACGAGATTAAGAAATTCATTCTTTACAATAATATATTTTTACGTAATACTCATAGTTGATTGTTTAGTGAATCGCACAACGCATTATAGGGAGAATTCGTTCTTTAGTTGCACTGTTCGTTTGTGGAACAATTTTCCCGCGAAAGTCTTCCCTGCGACTTACAATATGAGTGAATTTAAATCGAACGTCAACGAACACTACTGTCTCTATACTTCTTCCTACAATTTTTTTTCCTAATACCAACACAATGTACTGCATGAGTTGTGCTTACAGGATTGGCAACCCACTGGGTAATATTTAAAAAAAACCCAGATGTGTTTTTATACTTAAAAATTTTCGTAGTTTACAAGAAAAATAATTAAAATTTACTCATTGGGAGTACAAATTAATTCGCTCCGTTTTTTTAGCTCAAAAAAGATAATGAATTAACAAATTTATCAAATCTCTGCTTACATCTTTTCCGCACCTCTGAGCAAATGTTCTAATACCGTCCCAGAAAAACTTCTCGTATTTTAAGGCAATCCACTTTGAAACAGATTTTATATTTCTTCAAGAGAAGAGATATTGCAATGTTTGGAAGATACGCCTGGTGCGGCATTTGCTCGCTTTCAACAATTGTTTGGCTACTTTTGCGACGTAAGATACAAGGTTCATGCAAATTTATCTGTCTGTCTGTTTTTCCCATAAGACACGGTTCAAAGTAAT
Source organism: Wohlfahrtia magnifica (assembly GCA_023159175.1). NCBI lineage: Eukaryota > Metazoa > Arthropoda > Insecta > Diptera > Sarcophagidae > Wohlfahrtia > Wohlfahrtia magnifica. The sequence continues at coordinate 709,636 of JAKWBJ010000187.1, read as the reverse complement.
TTCAGTCTGCTTCGGTCACCGAGTTATATCATCTCCTAGTACACAATGCCGCCTTGATCCCAGAACAATGCAATTGTATTTACCAGAAAAAGATATTGTAGAAATAAATGAAGTTTGGGGGCAGTTATAAAACTCACTAAAAAACTCAATAAAACTCGGTGAGTTGGGTTTTTTTTTTTTTTTGCAAAAACCCGGTGTTTTTGCCAACCCTGTGTGCTTATCCCCTGGTCTCAAGAAAATTGTAGGAAAACAGTTTTCTACATATACAAAGTTAACTATTTAATACGAATAGGATTTGCCACGCCCACTTGTCCCCTCCCGTCCTGTTATTGACTGATGATGTGTAGGGTTCGTGACATTGTTTGAACGAAATTTAAAATCTTCTACTATTACCGATTTCAAGATATACTCTAATAAATGTTTATGTATGGGAGATGCCATGCTGTCTTATCCAATTCCGCCCATTTTCTGACTGATGATTTTTATTGACTACGAACTCATTTAGACCAAGTGCAGAAACTTACACTTTAACCGGCCTCAAGATAAGTTTAGACTAAACTAAGTTTAGACTACTTTGGTCCCAATCAAAGAAATAATGTACTCCTTGCGGAATCATGAACCGAATTCAGGTAAAAATAATAAAGTTTGACAAGTTTCATTAAATTATTGTTTTAATTTCAATCCATACTTAAACTGACGGATATGCTTCATGGAACTTAACAAATATTTTGAGTTGTATGGTGTTAATAAATGTGTGCCAGTGAAGTAATTTTAATTCGACAGTAAATATTTAATTTTTAGTAAAAGCTTGAATGTCTGTTGTAAAAATTCATAATTTAAATAATATCTGCGCGGTATGGGTCGCGGGAAACCTTTGTTACCTTATGAACAAGAACAAATTGAGGCACTTCATGAGAAGAGATTGACTATGCGTGGAATGGCGAAAAAACTGGGACGATATTTGTTTCTCAAAAATAGAGAAAATTATGGAAAATTAAAAAGCACGGTTCGTCCAAAGGTCCTCACTGCTCGTGAAACTCGGCTAATTTCACGAAAGGCCACGAATTCCATGAAAAGTGCGGTAACAATAAAAGAGGAATTGAAATTACAAACTTCAAAAAGCACAATTCTAAGAGCTATCAACGCCCAGCCAAACCATATTCGAGTAAAATTAAAAAAAAAAAAATTCCCTGTCTGGCTAAGCAGCATAAGACTAAGCGTAAGGAGTTTGCGAAAAACAACATGGCAACTAATTGGCATCTTGTAAATATTTTTTTAAAAAGGTTGTAAGATATTCCATACATTTGTGGGTTTGTAGGTAATTTTTTCTGATAAGAAAAAATTTAATCTGGTTGGACCAGTTGATTTCAATTGCTATTGTCGAGGTTTGAAGAGGGAGCCCTTGTTTTTTTCCAAACGGAATTTCGGAGGTGGCAGTTTGATGGTTTGGGCTGGCTTTAGCTCACATTCCACCCTGGAACTCTACTTTCCTTCCACTCGAATGGATAGTTTAGAGTACTGGGGCATTTGAACGTTTGCTGTATTATTTGGCCCAAAATGCTGACAAAACTTTCACCTTTCAGCAAGATAACGCAGCAATTTATGTCAGTAATGGTTTGAGGAGCAAAATACGAGTATTAAAGTACTTAATTGGCCAGCACATGCCCCCGGCTTGAACCCCGTGGAAAATTTATGGTAATGTTTATGCAGACAACAGAAGGTTTTCGCCACTCCACGCATACTCAATCTCTGCTCATGAAGTGCCACAATTTGTCCTTGTTCATAAGGTAATATGATTTTCAGTGACCCATACCGCGCAGATATTATTTAAATTATAAATTATTAAAAAAAATAACAATTGTGATACCTTCTGATTAGATTAATTGCTTATTAATCACTGAACTTCTCATTTTCACGCATTGCACTTTGCACTTATTAACATAAATTTAAATAAACATAATCGGGTATGTTCTTCAAACCAAAATAGAGTGAAATTGAAATCGGATGACACATCAAATTATTGTCATTTTCAAATCAAACAAGATTTTGATATTTTTTCTTATTAATTCACTCAATCAATCACCTTTCAAATAACTCCTTTGATTATCAAAAGTTTAAAATATTTGGCTCATTTAAGTTTTATTTGTCTTTAAAAATTTACTCGTTTTCAGTTTGACTCGTTTTCGGTTTACAGAACATAGCTGAATATAATGATAAATCTCTAAAAGTAAAACCGGCTTATTATTCACTTATTTGAACGTAGATTATTTTTAATAAGGTGGTCATACATAATATTTTATAGTTTGAATGAATTAAGCAAATATTAAGATGACCTTATCATTTTGAAGTACATCTTAGTTGTTCTTGCAGCTTTTGCTTATTTATTTTAGCGATGTAACAAACGACAAGTGTTCCCAAACTTGACTTTCGTAACAATATGAATATTTCGTATGATTTTTTAAACAAAAAACATGGTAAATCCTAACTTAAAGAGTCAAGGTGGTAGACAAGAACTGAGGCTATTTTCTTATTTAGGAACTCCAAATTAGTCAAAAACAAGTCACAGATCTATAAAACGAAACGACTGTTCTTCAGTGTTATGAATTGATTTTCGTGAAAATTGACAGATTGCTACAGATAACCAACCAATTGATTTGTTCACCCTTAAATACCTGAATTTGAAATTCGTGGTAATAATTTTTGTTCTAGTATTTTGTTCTGCAGAACTTTACGAGTTCGAGCTCGAATTTCTAAAAACAAATGCTCCTGAAAAGCTTCACAATAATCCTCATTAAAACCCAACCGTTGCTTAATTTACTTTTATATCTACATATTATGAAAGCAGCCATTTCAAAATCTTACGAAAAAAATTCTAGATTTAATCCAATGACCCAATTTTTTTCCCCATTTTGCACAAAATTTCTGAAAAGTATCATTTTTGCCAAACTACTTTATTGATTGTATTTTAATTGGTACCGTTATTTTAAGAACTTTATACACTTTTTAACTGTTCATCTTGCCAAAGAGAAAAGTTTGCTGATTTTGTTTAAACCTGTTTTTTCTGATAACCGTCTGTAGACGGTCTTAGGTGTTTAAGGGTTAAAAACAATTATCTGAATCAAAATGGATATTTGATATATAATTTTTACATGTGAAATCGAAATTCACTGGAATCATTTCATCTTACCATTGCGAACTCTAACACCCTCTCGGGTATCACCCAATATCGCAGAGACGCTAAATTTTAATATCGGTTTTGTATTGTTATCCTTAAGTAGAGTAGTTGTAGCGGCAGATGATGTTTTATCAACTTTTGGTAGGCGTGCATGGGCCATTGAGTCATTTACTATGTCCTCATTATCGTTATCATCATCGTTTACTAAATCAACATCTTCATTATCCATATCATCGTCTATATCATCATCGATGCCAATGTCGGCATCTTCATCTTCATCCTCTACTAGTACATCATGTGTAGAACGATTCATATTACTATTGCAACTTCCATTTATATCACCATTCATATCGTTATCCACATCCTCGTCTACAAGATCATCACAATCTGCTTCATCGTCGTCATCCACTTCATCATCATCATCATCATCACCGTCATCATCACTATGCTCTTTTAATTTCTTTTTTGAACGTTTCTTTTGTACACTTTTGCACTGATTACACTTGAAATTGTTTTCTCTGCGTATGATTTCTTCTTTTGTTAAATTTTTTACATTCACTACTGTTACGAATTTGCCACATATGTGGCAACACACTTCAATACGATCCGTTGTCATGCGACCCATTAGCGATAGATGGGTATGTGGATGACGATGATGGTGATGATGATTGTTTTGTTGCTGGTGGTCATAGGCCATTATATGATCCGTTGGGGAACGATTGTTGTTGGTAATATCGGAATTAGGATTTTTTTTAAAAGCATTTGTAGTATCTTCATGGGATGTCACTGATGTGTTACGACTCAATAACATAATGGTGGTGATGACATTAAATTAAAACGAATTTCGAATTTTTAAATAAAAAGCAAAGAGAATTTTTTTTGTTTAATCACAGTTTAGCTTGGTTTCTTTTTTTATAAATATTTTTTTTTATTTAACTGTTTCCGTTTTAAATTTTTTTTTTGTAATCCTTTTAAAAAGAATGAAATTTATATTTTTAAATATTTAAAAAACCCGTTCACTCTTTGACGTGTTTTCGTTGTGCTTGCGTTACTTGTATACGCGTTACGTTCAAAAATCGAACTAAACTTGTGCATCGTTAGTATCCTGGCTGAGATTTGTTACCTTTTTTCTTTTTTATCGGCTATTGTTACTCATGTTTTTGTTGTTGTTCATTGTCCTTTAATGCGTGTATGTTGCAATTGAAGGCTGCTGCGCATTTGCTGTTTGTGAAATCTCCCAATCGGAGAATAAGGGTTGCTTGGCGGTGGTTGGTCTATTCCTCCTGCCTCTATTGTTTTTTTATTTTTTATTTCTTTCTTAATTTTCTTGTTGTTGCAACAATGGCTGTTGGTGTGTGAGAGTGTGTGTGTGTGTGTTTGTGTGGCACGTGATAATTTTTCTTATATATAAAGTTATGTGAGTATGAATGTATGTATGTATCAATGTGCGGCATAAACAATATTCAATTCATATGGATGGAGCCAGTTCATGAGTTGGTAATGCATTCATTGTTTTCTATTATTTCCTTCATCACATTTCCCAATGTTTTTTTTTTTTTTTTTTTTTTTTTTGTTGGAACAGATTTTTTGCTTTTCTGACAACTTTATTATTATTCTTCCTTTACGTCCTTTATGTTTTTCAGCTTTCAGTTTGTATGCGAAGATATGTATGCGGCAGTATCATACGGTTTTTGTGTGTTTTAGCAATTATTTTATTTGATTTTATTAACATTATTTTTTTATTATAATAATTTGTGTTTTTTTTTATTCTTATAACTTTTCTTGTTTGTTGTTTTTTGTTTTTGCTTGTGTGAAAACAATAAAATTTTAATTTTCTTGTTAGTTGAGCACAGACGCTTTTGTTTTTGAGAACAAATAAATTTCAAATTCTACTCGCATTTGTGTTTGTGTTAATGCTTGTGTGTATGTGTGTCGGTTAAAACTGTATTTTTCTTAAGTTGAAAATTTTTTCTCATTTTTCTCATTCGTTTATATTTGTTTCCCAATTTATTTCTGCTTTCTGGCTAAGTAGAGCATATTTGTTTGAAAAATACTTTTCTAATTGGATTAAATAAGAATTTTGATACTGTGATTACTAGGGAGATCGATTATTCGGCTTTTTTCAAAAACCGGTTTTCAAATAATTCGAAAAGTAGCACTTTTTAAAAGCCGGTTTTCGGTTAATAATAATTCAAATAACCGATTAACCAGTTCTTTTATTTAAATCATATTGTTCCTTATTCGTCAAGCGCAGAGCTGGACCACGTCGTTTTAAAAATAAGCAGAAGCTGATGGAGAGCTTAAAATTAAAGTGGTAATCAATACTAACAATAATTCTAACAAATCTCATAATAACTATGCCAAGACGGTGTGCGGAGGTCATAAAAAACAAAGTTTATTACACAAAGTACTGAAAGTTGCTTAAGTTTCAAACAGCTACTCAAGAAGCTAATTACGAGCGACTGGTTATGTGTATTTACGCTGTTAATAACTTCACTAACTAACTAACGTTCGGAAATGGCATTTGTGGGTTTGTGGCCTTTCAATGAGACTAGTTGATCATTTTCCATATATAAAAATCAATATTTATTTACAGAAGTTGAGAAAAGGTTCCGCACTCTCCAAGGTTATGGAGAGTATGATTAATCACCACCTTATGGAATATCTGGAGTCCAACGATTTACTTAGCGATAGTCAGTACAGTTTCCGAAAGGGCCGTTCTTCTGGTGACCTGCTGGCGTTGCTCTCGGAGAAGTGGAACAAGTCCATTCATGGTTTTGGCGAGAGTAAGGTTTTGGCTCTGGATATCTCAAAGGCGTTCGATAGAGTTTGGCACGAGGCTCTCATTTCGAAACTTCATGCTTTTGGTGTCGGTAGTCACTTCTCTCGATTTATATCCAGTTTTCTCAGAGATCGCTCTATAAGAGTGGTTATAGATGGGGTCTCATCCGACGAGTTCAGGGTAAACTCAGGGGTACCGCAAGGCTCTGTTCTTTCTCCTACTCTTTTTCTAATATTTCTTAACGACTTTCTCCTTCTCACTTCTAATCCCATCTTCTCTTTTGTGGATGACAGCAACATTTGTCACTCATATTTATATGAATATGAAAGTCACACTCACAAGTGACCTGGTGAAGGTCTCCGAGTGGGGTCGTACGAACAGGGTCGATTTTAATGCACGTAAGACTCAATGTTATTTTTTAACACACAGGCGTGGTGGTGTGCTGTCATCTGTGTCAATGGGTAATGTGGATATTGAGGAATCAGATGCTCTTGATCTCTGGGCATGAAAATTCACTGTGAAGTTCGTTGGAATGATCACATATTTCAAGTGCCGAAAGAAGCATTCAAGTGCCTTGGTTTTTTGAGACGGAGCAAGAAATACTTCACCCCATCTGATCTCCTTAATATTTACAAGACCTATATACGACCCAAAATGGAATACAACTCTCATATATGGGCCGGTGCTTCAAAGTCTATTTTGGAGCTTCTCGACCGCGTACAGGAGATGGCGAAGATGCTCATCAATGACTGTAGGGTAGCCAACTCTATCGATTCATTGGAGCACCGTCTCAATGTGGCGTGTGTTTATCGGTACTATAACGGAATGTGTTCTAACGAAATTAAGGAATTAATTCCTAAAAATCATATATTTTTACGTAGTACTCGTATTTCTCGTAGAGCGCATACCTTTGTCCAGTAAATCGCACAACGTATTATACGGAGAATTCGTTCTTTGGTCGGTTGTGGAATAATCTTCCAGTGAAAGTATTTCCTGCCACCTACGACATGAGTAAATTTAAATCTAACGTCCATAAACACTACTCCCTCTGTTCTCCTTCCAATAACCTATTTTCCTAGTACCAGCACAATGCACTGCATGAGTAGGGGTCATTCCTTGGCTGCTGGTCTTATATAAAAAAAATATAAAAAAAAATAAAAAAAGGTTATTTTTGCTCAAGACCTACCTTGGTTTTCACGTTCTTTGTGAGACGTTTAAGGTTGTCATATATACAAAAATTATTAAATTTAAACAAATAGTTAAACGATGAGCATATTCTCAATAAAGAAATATACAAACGTATAAAAATTATACTTTTTTAAATTAACCGGTTATTCGTGTTAAATTAACCGGTTTATTCGGTATTGGAAAAATGAAGATTTTGAAAAAACCTTCTTCGACAAAACCAAAAAAAACCGGTCGAATAATAACCGTCCGATCTCCCTAGTGATTACACAATGCAACAAATGGAAAATATTTTCTGACCTTGGATACCGATATTTTTGATGCGTGATGGTCGCCTAACTTCAAAAATATTCAGCATTTCAGATTCTATGGATAACTTATTTCTTTAGAATTTTTTTACAAAAAGGTGAGATTTTTGAAGAGACTGCTTCATACATCTTATGACAACTTTGAAATGACTCATTCGATTTCGTTAAGCCATATGATAAAAAATTCCAAATTATACCCACTTTAAGTCATTCAAATACAATTTTTTAATACAACCCGCATTTATGGAGTTATTGAGAACAGAAGTATAATTTTTTTTTTTTTTTTTTTGGAAAAATTGTATTTTTGATTTCTAAAATTTCACAAAAAATAGAAAGCAGCGAAATATTAACCAGTTTCACTATTTATTCATAAAGCTGCATATAAAAGAAATAAAACGAACCATAACTCATGAAATTCGATTGGTAAATACAAATTGTAATCCTAATAAAGTGAAAGTACCGAGTTTTCAAAATAAAATTTATAGTCATAGCACAGTGGCGCTCGCGATTAACAGTAACGTTCCTGCCTTCGTTGTCTTTGAAAAAGCACGGTTTCATGATGCCACCGGCCCGTAATCCACACCAAATAGTAAATTTTTCGAGATACATTGGCTTTTGCTTGCTTACATCTCCATTCAACCAGAAATAAGCTTTGTCACTGAGCACAATTTTCGAATAAAAAAATAGGAATTTTGATAATTAAATTCAATAATCTGCCAGTGTAAATTGTTTGTAAGTCAATCCATGGTTAAATTATAGACCAAACTGAACATGTTGACAGTAAAACGTTACACAAAAACAGCTGAGCTGCCAAAAATAGTGTTGCCAAAAAGAAAGTTGCTAAAAAAAAACTCCCGATACATACATATATATATATATATATATATATATATATATATATATATATATCCCCATATGTAAGCAGACAAAAAGAAAATTCTGTGACTGTTTGCCAATCGCTAACCAATTATCAACTACATTACTTAAGCGGATAATTGAATGATACCAATTATTGGTAACTGCAATTGAATTTTGCCAATTACAAATTGAAGTCCCTTATTTTAAAATTTGAAATTTGCAATTACCAATTAAAATTACAAGCATGTGTCCAGTTTATTCATTTTTAATTGTCTTACCATTTAGTCATTATGTACAATAATTAGTGAGTAGATACCAATTATAGGCTATTGCTAATTAGTAATCACAAATTACTAGTTTCATGTTATTTGCACCTGTCAACCACTTTATTCATTTATTTATTTGCTCATTTAATTTTCATTATCTTACATATAAAAATGAATGTGTGTTTGTATGTATGCATGTTTGAAGTCTATAGCCAACTAAACAGCTGAACCGATTTTCCTGAAATTTTTACTATATCTTTCTGTATGTCTGGAAGGAACTATAGACTATATAAATTTCAATAATTCATATTGGGCGTTGCTACGCTCAGACAGACTAAAGATTGATTTGTCTATATCTTCAAAGTGTTAACAGTAAGAGGCTCTTAATTTGAGTGAAGAAACTTCATAGTTAATACAAATCATCAGTCAAAAAGTGATCGGAACTGGAAAAAAGGGAGTGGCACCTTCCATTCACACTGAATATAGAAATTTTTATATGTGGATAACGGCAACAACTAAAGCTTCGTTATCTATCGACATCAGCCAAAATGCAGGTTTCGCACAAAGCACACCGCATAAAAGCTATCTATGTATATACACGTATTATATAAAAATGAATGTGTGTTTGTTTGAATACTGTATACAACTAAAAAGCAGAACCTACAGTGTCTTTCTGGAAGACACCATAGGCTACCTCAAATGTTTGGATTTGGACCGGAAGGTATTTGGCCGACATTGTCATTATGATATTTCACTTGGTCAGTATTTATTAAAAGTTTTTATGAAATTATGGGAAATAAAAATTTTTACTGATGAATCTTCGTGACGCTGAAGGGAACAAAGCAAGTTGTGTATGACAACTTCATTGTAATGTCAACATACTAAAGAAAGCTTAAATTTAGCGACATTGTCTGTTATGAGTCGACTATATACTGAAAGGTACAGGATTTTGTCTGCTACACCTACCCGTTGACAATAATTCTCAATGATATCGTCTGTTAAAACTCATTAATACACAAACTCCCGCAAGACATAATTAAATACATATTGTTACGTTTTAACCTTTTCAAAATATTTAAATTTGTTTTAATTGCGTCAAAATAAAATAAACACCATGTTGTTGTTTTACAGTTTTTATTTCCTCACTTTATCTTTATACCGTTTATCTTGATACAACAACTTATTCATCTTGCACTTAATATTCGTTTATACAACACTTTTATTTGTCCGTTAATTTTAAGCATGAAATATTGTGTTACCCAAAGATGGTCGAATTGGCAATGCCGTCAAATACACAAATTAGTATGGCAATGCCGTCAAATATCAAATCAGAACGTCATTACCAAGGTAACACATTCACCATTTTGAAACAAAACAATAGACTAAAATCTCACAATACAGTTTCTTTTTAGGCATTTTTATTTTTATAACAGTATATATAGTAGGATTGCCAGATATTTTGACAAATGTCTTGCAACCGTGAGAACTGACAATATACATTGTGGTGGCAATTTCCCATTGTCAGGTCGTTGCCAGCAAACTGCCAGGTGTGACAATATTGTTACATCTCACAATCGTCTGTATAGAGCTTAACTAATGTATCAGCTGTTCGGAGCCGGCGTTGAACGTTCGGAGCCGGTCTCTTTCAATGAGCCTAAAAATAGAATCGGTTGCAGCTTATAGTTTGTGAGTAGTCTCTCTTGTTCCAGTTGGTGCTAAATTTTTCTTATATTAAAAAGCAAATTTTATCAAAAATATGTTCATGGTAGGTCATGTCATAACTTGGTTTCGAAATTAATTAGTTAATTTCGAAATTAAATGTCCTCATCTAAAAAAAATATCACTAGAGACCACTGTACGTATAATTGTTTTGAAAATTAATATACGACGAGTACAATATATGAGTATTATGGCAATATTATTAACTTTTATTATGACCACAAATTAGTTGTATTCGTAGTTACTGTCATCGTCATTGTTATCGTTATCATCCCAAACTTCTTTATGTAAAATTAAATATTTAATCTTTTTTTTTGGTATTACATTGTAAGTTTCATTTCCTTTGGGAATAAAAAAAGTACAATATATATATATATAAATAAATATGTGTGTACTTGGATTTATGTACAATTATTTATATAAAATATGTATAAATTTGAAAGTTTATATTGTATTTTAAAAATTGTATTCAGATATATTAAAGAATAAAAAGTTCTATAAAATATCCAATGTAATAATCAATTATGCTCTATGGCTATAAGTAATAATCGTAGCTTTTCCAAGGTTAATTCTATGCAAGTTTTTGTAAATAGATATTTGTATAAGAAAAATTCGCTTACAAAATTCGCAATAAATTTTAATCCAGCGGAAAATTCGAACACGGAAATGGAATTTGATAAATCACTCACTCCGAAAAGGCCCTGTTGACATAGCAACAACTCTAATAGAATAAAATCCCCAAGGCAGCCGTGGAAAAGAACGACAAATTAGGCAGGAGACGCAAGATGGATTAGCGCAAGATGGTTTCTCATATAAATCATGGGAACTTATGTATGTATAACAGATTTATACCTTTGATTTGTTTTGTCATTCAAATAAGAATGAATTTCATTTTCTAAAAATAACTTAAACTACTATATTTTAGTTAATGTACTTAATCTAAAAGTGATGAAATAACGTCTGTACTCAATTAAACATGCAAGCCAGAACCTTAAAAAGCAATAAATTTATGAAAAGAAAGTGATAACAGTGATCATTATCTAAACTATTCAACAACACTTGCGTTAGTTAAACTGCCTAACGTATATAATATAGATTTACGGCCATATGCAAAAAAAAAATCTAAAAGTAGATTTGTAGTGCACATTAGTTACCACATAACTTAAACTGAACAAACAGTTGTTAAACAAACGAATGCAAAAAACCTACATTAGCTAATGATTGCTATACGAAATAAGTTAAGTTTTCATGCTGGCAGTACTATAAATTTTTTTTTTGTCGTCGATGCAAAAATACGAATGAACGAAGGAAACATATGAATAATCGAACCAAAGAAGATTTATTTTTATTAATTTAATAAAGGGTCCGCCAAATAATTTTTTTTTTGAAAATGCTATAAGAAAAACTACTGAATATTTTCTCAAATTTCTTTTTTTATTTGAAAGTAAAATCTTTTCGGTTAATAATGGAAAATAATTTCATTGAAATGGCTGCCTCGGCTGGACATGCAGTAGCCTACACGATCGGTCCAATTTTTAAACACATTATCGATTGTGTGCAGCTGTATTTAACCAATGGCTTCACGAAGATTGTCCTTTAAAGCGTCAATTATCTCTGGCTTGTTGGCGTAACACTTATCTTTGACTGCACCCTACAAATAACGGTGTCAAATCGCAGCTCCGAGGTGGCCAAACGACAAACGAATGCGATCTTAAAAAACAGGGCGCAAAACATCGAGTGTAGCTTCGGCTGTGTGGCACGTAGCGCCGTCCTGTTGAAACCAAATGTTGCTAATATTCTCCTCTTCAATTTTTGTGAACAAAAATTCATTCAACATGGCCCTATAACGATCGCCATTGACTCTAACGGCCAGTACTTGCCCATTTTCGAAGAAAAATGGCTGAATTATGCCTCTGGACCAAAATCCGCACCAAACGGTGACTCGTCTTGGGTGTATCGGCTTTTCAATGTATGCGTGCGGGTTTTCTGTGTCCCAAACGCGACAATTTTGCTTGTTTACATACCCGCCAAGATCAAAATGAGTTTCATCTGAAAAGATGATTTTTTTTTTGGCAAAATCGGCATCTTCTGTAAGTCGATCGATCAAAGTAATGCCGCAATACTTCCCAGCGTTGTCAAGCGTAGACACAACCATATTCGTTCAGCGGAAGGATAAAACTAATTATCTGTCAAATCAGACATGAGCTAAGTGTTACCATTCACGAAATAAGCACTAGTTGAAAAAAAAAACGTTAGATGGCGGACCCATTATAAAATCATATATTTTTTAATAAATCTGTTTCAGTTTTCATTATATTTTTATTTTTTTAATTAATGGTCACATATTTATTGCAAAAATTCTTCAAATCTTAAAAAATTAGGACAATTAATTTCATTAGTGGAATAATAATAAATACCCGAATAACGAGCTTTGTGTATTTGTTTTAATTTTATATATATATTAAATGAAAAATTATTTTATTTCGCTTATATGAAAAAACTTATTAGAAAAAATTAGTTTTAAAAGAAAACGTTTCGAAAATAATATAGAGGATGATAAAGTAAAAATATAATATACGTACGAGTACATTAGGGTGCAAAACCAAGTGCATGTTTTGAAGTTGTACAGAAGAGTTCCTATAAAAACTAAAATTACTCAATAAAATAAAACAAAACTTCACACATTTATTCATCGTTAAGTCCTTTCAAGCAATCATTAACAAAAGGTATGATATTCAAACACTGGAATGGAAGAAAGGCAATGATTAACACTATTCTTAGAACTCGTTTTTTGAGGCGTTTTTAAAGAATTTAGACGTACATTCTACAATATTACCCAAAAACGTGGAAGAAATCTGGTCCCATTCATATTATATTTGTAGCCATAGCTTCAACATTTTCCACGGAGTCCAATTATATTTTTCCAGACGTTTATTTACTATTACCCAAAAATTCTCCATTGGATTGGAATGAGGGGTTTACGGTGATCACTAATTTACCAAAAATTTCTGTTGCAACAGTCATTCTTTGACAATTTTTAAGGTCTGGCTTGGATCACCATATCACTAAAATATAACTTTTTTTGTTTAAGGTTTTATGCCTACAAAAAATGTTCTTTGACGCCAAAACATGCTACTTTAACATTTTTAAAGTTAACGTAGGTTTAACAAAGGGAGTTTAAGCTAATAATCGTTTTTCCGGAATTTGGTTAACAAGGGTTTAACAAGCTTTGTTATTTTTTTTTTTTTTTGCATATGGCCGTTAAACCTACACCAAACTCATATGATGTATTACATCGAGTGTTTTTTTACCGTTACACAAGTTGAAATCTTAATAAAACACAAAAATATATTTTTAATATCAACGAAACAGGCTTCATTGAATAGAGAATTTTCAAACATTAATGTTTAAATATAATATCTGCCATGTCGTATAAAACGCAATCTGGAACACAAATTTTCCCAAATTTTTTGCAGCACATGCGGCCACATTTCGCCAATAAATCTTCGAATATTGATTTCCAGATGTTCGATTGTCTCTAGTTTAGCAAAATAGACAAGTGACTTTACATAAACCCAAAGAAAATAATCTAAAGTGGTCAATTCACAGGATATTGATGGCCAATTAATTGGACCATTACGTGAAATTACGCTTTTATTTAAAGTTTCCTTGAGTAAATTAATTGTAGCGCGCACTCTATGGCATGTGGCTCCGTCCTGTTGGAACAACATGTCAACAAGATAATTGCCAGTAAATGAGGTACGAAAAAGTTTCTAATCATGTCCCTATACCGTTCACCATTGACGGTAACATTCTGACCTTCACCGTTTTTGAAGACATATGGACCAATAATTCCGCCATCCAATAGAGCGCACCAAACAGTAATTTTCTGTGAATGCAATGGTGTTTCGACAAAAGCTTGTGAATTATTATTATTAATTAGTCCAAGTGCGACAGTGCTGCTTATCTACGTACTCATTCGACCAAAAATTGGCTTTATCGAGGAAAAAATTTTGGAGTTTTGAAGTATGGCGAAAAGAACTATTATTTTTAGTAAAAAATTTTAACAATTTGCAAGCTTTGCTCTGGTGTAAGTTTATCCATAATGAAATGTCAAACCAAACTAGACAATAAGCAACTATCAGCTGTTAAATTGGTTATCAAATAAAGCAGTGTTGCCAACTCAAAGTTATGAACCTATCAAAAAACATCTGTTACATGAAAAAGACTAATCACTTTTTCTAAGCTGGACGAATGCATGTGGTTTATGTGATTCCTAGAACACTCAAATGGTATTTGTGATCAGATTCATGAGCGATATATCTCGTTTAAAGTTTACATCATTAAGGAAAACTGTGCCGAGATTGATTATTTGTGGCTCTTCCAAAACTAATTAAATTTCTACCAAAGGTTCATTTTCGTGTCAGAATAGGCCCGAGAGTTTTACAAGTGCTCATAGTAGATCAACTCAGTTCCATCTTTTCAACGCCTTTTTGGACATTAAAACCAATATCGCAATCAAAAGCTGTGTGAAAGCAATTTTACTCAAGAGTTACATCCAACTGAGCACTCACCGGTATCCTTTGCCTGGATGTCCTAATGACCTCAATTGTTCGACATAGTGTTGACGTAATGGGGATAGTAAATAAAAATCCGGGTTTCAATATAAAACCTTCTTTATCTTCAATCTTAAATCATATTGAAAATCTATTGTAAATTTTTAAAGGATACCATTCCTTTCTTGCTCTGATTTCAACTTATGTTATGTACTTATTACATACATACGTACATACCCTAAATTAAATAGCGTGTAATAAAAACCAATGATTTTATGGTAAAAATCATAAAAGTTCAACCAAATAAGCAGTCGTTGAAAGAATGAAAACAGAAAAGAAATTAAATAAAAGCAGAAGGAAATAATAAAAAAAAATAAAATGAAAATCTTAAACGAATAAAATAGCACATGTTGTTGGGGCTTTCTTTAACAGCAAATAAAAGAAATTCCAACATGCATATAAAGGCATGTCCTTTTGACATTTAGACTAATATTTATGATATTAAATGCTCTCATTTACTTGATTGCGTCTGTGTGTGTGTCTGCAGGGATAACAGTTAGTTTTCTTGATTTTATTGCAGTGTGTTGTTATAAACCATAAACACTGTTCGGTACGACTATGTAACCGATATAAGAAGACTCTATAAATGCTCTCTTTTACACTTAGACAAGACACGCTTATGTGTATACTCATTTACCGTAACTATTTCTTAGTATTGGTAGTTAAGTCATACACACACACATACACATACACTTATATTTTCAACATATTTATACTCTTTTATTGACTAAAGTAACAACCCTTATGTTGTGTGTAAAGAGCAAAAGAATATAAAAATTTTCGTTAAAGAACAAGTGGTTGTCGTCTCGTAATACCCCGGGACTGAGTGTATTGTATTCACTATTGTGTGGTTGTTATTGCTGTAAAGGCGTGGCTTATGGCTAAAAAAGGACAAGCATAATGCCATTTTAACCATTATTGTTTGCTATTAATAAGAATAAGGAAGGATAATAGCATTTCAACTAAAAATACCAAAAAAAAACTAAAAACAAATGAAGAAAATACAAAAAATATATGTGGACTGAAAGAAGAACTAAAAACAGAATAAGAACAATAAGTTGAAATGGAATAAAACACAAAATAAAAATAAAATAAAAATAAAATAAAAATGGATTATAAAAACAACAAGACAAAAAAAGGAAAAAAAAAGAAAACAAATATGAGTAAAAATTGACTCTATTCATGATTATTGCTTCTGTGTACGAGTACGTCTATGAACGTTTCATGCTCTCATATTATTCATAGTTGAAATGGTATATGTGTGATTATATGTATCACGTACAAACACATACACACATGTATTGTGCTACACAATAAGCATTTATACTGTTTTCAGTCTTTTGTAAGAAATGCTAGTTACTCACTTGTTGAAAGATTTTTAGTTTAAAGGCTCAGAGTGGTTTGACATTGTACGGAAAACGAACTACTAAAGGGTGTCCAAAATTGAGGTATCATGCATTAATATTAGTTTGCCTGACGCTGGCTTACACCAACCAGCCTGGTGTAAAATACTAACACAAGGTAGTAAGGCAAACTATTATTAATGCGTTAATGCAGGCAAATTAATATTAATGCGTTTTACAATTGTGGTAGTAATTTGAGAGTCTCTCACTCACGCCACTTTACATTGTATAGGGTCCGACATCTAACGTTCTTTTTTTCAACTAGTGCTTATTTCGTCAATGGTAACATTTAGCTCAAGTCTGATTTGACAGATAATTAGTTTTATCCTTCCGCTGAACGAATATAGTTGTGCATACGCTTGAACAATGCTGGGAGTCTGGGCCTGCGATCTTGGCAGGTATGCAAACAAGCGAAATTGTCGCATTTGGTGCAAAGAAAACCTGCACGCATACATTGAAAAGCCGATACACCCAAGACGAGTCACTGTTTGGTGCGGATTTTGGTCCAGAGGCATAATTGGGCCATTCTTCTTCGAAAATGAGCAAGGAGTGGCCGTTACAGTCAATGGCGATCGTTACCGGGCCATGTTGAATGAATTTTTGGTCACAAAAATTGAAGAGGAGGATTTAGCAACATTTGGTTTCAACAGGACGGCGCTACGTGCCACACAGCCGAAGCTACATTCGATGTTTTGCGCCCTCTTTTTGATGATCGCATTATTAACTGCAGAGCTGATGTCGTTTGGCCACCTGGGAGCTGCGATTTGACACCGTTGGACTATTATTTGTGGGGTGCCGTCAAAGATAAGTGTTACGCCAACAAACCAGAGACAATACAGCTGCACACAATCGATAATGTGCTTAAAAATTGCACCGATCTGTAGGCTACTTCATGGCCAGCCGAGGCAGCCATTTGAATGAAGTTATTTTCCATTATTAACGGGAAAGATTGTACTTTCAAATAAAAAAAGAAATTTGAGAAAATATTCAGTAGTTTTTTTTATAACATTTAAAAAAAAAAAAAATATATATTCTTCGGACCCTTTATTTTTCCATCTGTTTTCTCCTTACTTCTCGTTGTTTATTTTTTGCCTATGTGTGTCAGTACGTTCGTGCGAAAATAAAAGAGAAGAGCAGCTCTATGCCTTAAACTGATGTAAGTAAACTCAGTGTGATAAGTTTCAGTGAAGAAAACTCAGCGATTAGAGTTTATTGGTTTGAACTCGGTGTGAGAGAGTTTCTTAGGCGTAAACACATGAAGTGAATCGTGAAGGAAAAACCAGTTTAGTAAGAGCTAACTCAGTAAAGAGAGCTAAGTGTGGATAGCCTTTGGTTGAAAAGGTTGTGGTCGAACCTAAGTTGCAACAACGTTCGAGTAATTGTCCTTGTTTACAAAGTTGTAAACGAAGGGAGTAATTAAGACTAGAAATCGTTATTGTTTGTAAAAAGGTTACGAACAGTGGAACATAAAACTGTGTTTATAAAGAGTTATTAATTAAAAATTAAATCCAAGATTTAGTTTATTTAAACTGTAATCTGCGAACTCATAAAAAAGGGTTTTTAAAAGTTTAAAACGTAACTCTATGTATTGTTTTTCTTATATTTTAGTGACTAAAATACGTAGGGATTTTTTGTGGGGAAATTCTTTTTAAAGAGTGGGGAAAAATCGTAGGTAAATTCTTAAAACTACTGGCAACACTGAGTATTGCATACAATGCATAGTGCGGCAGGATTGTACCAGTCACCTATATGGTATGTGTATGGGTCTGTTTCTCTCATTTCTAAAATCCGTTGAGAAACTTAAAAGTATAAAAAAGTATATATATAAGTTCATGAAGGTACGTTTGGCGATTAAAAAGGATTTTGCAAGATTTAAGAAATTTTTTAGTAAAATTTAAGAGAAATTTTGCAATGAATTTATTTACACTCTCGTTGCAAGTCTCTGCAAGTAAAGTTATTGAACAAACCTATTTTTTAACCGTTTAAAGTTGCTGGAACAAAAACAAAATTTTATAATTTTTTTTTTTAGTTTTAAGTTTGTACTTTGATGGAGCGTCTTTCGTTAAATACGATATAATTGAAAAAAAAAAAAAATTAAATGTAGTTTAACTAAGAAAAGCGTAAGCTATTTTTCCAACGTGCAATGTGCTTAAAAATCGGGTAAGTTTCTTCAGCAACGTTGGTTGGTACCATTTAAGAATGTTGGTAATATGCGATTGTTTTGCGAACTCTATAGGGTAACCGACCTTTCCAAACTATCAAACCAAACCGATGAATTCAAGTTGATTAATATGATTAAATTTTGAAACAAATTACTAAATATTGCTTAAATTATTATAGTTCTAAATGGCTGCTGGGTTATTTCAATTTTATGTCAGCCAAGTTTAATGTATTGCTGTATTTGTTGAAATAAAGGAAAATAACAATTTGACTCTGCCATTTGTGGCAACTTTATAACAGTTTTTGTTGTCTTAATACAACTTTTTATTTGCAATGGAAACACAATTCATTATCTATTAACAATGCGGGTTCCACCAACATATACGAGTAGAGAATACAATCATACACATACATACTCAAAATCATTTACATTTTCATACTCGTACTTATATCCTTTGTATTTCTTGTAATTGTAATATTTTTCTTCTCTTTTTTTTGGGAAAAAACGGAGAAAAGAAAAATAAAAAAATAAAAATTAACACAAAGTGATAATGACGATGATAATAATAATTATACGAATATGGATGTACAAACATACATGGGGGAGTATATTTGAGTGAGTGAATAAAACATTTTTCATAAAATTATGGTATAAATGGTAATTGAAATTGTGATAATGAATGAATTAATGAATTTATGAACTTAATGCTACCCACCTACATTTTTGCTTACCAATTATTATTATCAGCATGTTATTCAAAAAAAAAAAAAAAAAAAAAACATGAGGTTGATAATAATAAAAAATATTGTCTCTTTCGGTTGGAAATATTATTCCCTATATTCATAAAAATATAATCAACATTTCAAAGCAATTTTAAACAAAATTTAATAAAATGATTTCAAGAACGAATTTTGGCTTAAAATATCTATTTGAAAGCAATTTTAAATAAAAGAATTTCAAAATTGGTTCGCACCTATTTTTAAGATGATATTTTGCCTTTATGTTTATTATAATTTTAAATTTTATTGATTTTGAATAATATTTGATATTTTTTTTTAAATAATGGACACGCTATATTTAATAAAAAGGGTCCGTCATCTAACGTTTTTTTTCAACTAGTGCTTATGTCTGATTTGACAAATAATTAGTTTCATCCTTCCGCTGAACGAATATGGTTCTGTATACACTTGAACTTCATTTCGCTAAGTGGGCCTGCGATCGACTTACAGAAGATGCCGATTTTGCCAAAAAAAAATTATCTTTTCAGATGAAGCTCATTTTGATCTTGGCGGGTATGTAAACAAGCAAAATTGTCGCATTTGGGGCACAGAAAACCCACACGAATACATTGAAAAGCCGATACACCCAAGAAGAGTCACTGTTTGTTGCGGATTTTTGTCCAGAGGCATAATTTGGCCATTTTTCTTCGAAAACGAGCTAGGAGTGGCCGCTACAGTCCATGGCGATCGTTATTAGGCCATGTTGAACGATTTTTTGTTCACTAAATTGAAGAGGAGGATATTAGCAACATTTGGTTTCAACAGGACGGCGCTACGTGCCACACAGCCGAAGCTACACTAGATGTTTTGCGCCCTGTTTTTGAAGAGCGCATTATCACCGCAGAGCTGGTGTGGTTTGGCCACTTCAGAGCTACGATTTGATACCGTTGGACAATTATTTGTGGGGTGCCGTCAAAGATAAGTGTTACGCCAACAAGCCAGAGATAATTGACGCTTTAAAGGACAATCTTCCTGAAGCTATTGGTGAAATACAGCTGCACACAATCGATAATGTGCTTAAAAATTGGACCGATCGTGTAGGCTACTGCATGGCCAGCCGTGCCAGCCATTTGAATGAAATTATTTTCCATTATTAACCGGAAGGCTTGTACTTTCAAATAAAAAAAGAAATTTGAGAAAATATTCAGTAGTTTTTTTTATAGCATAAAAAGAAATATTTGGCGGACCCTTTATTTATTTTTATTTGAATATCTGTTAAAAATGAGGTAAAATATTCAAAATATTTAAGCGCAGCTAAAAACTTCTACGGTCAAAAATAAGAAATTTGGAAGAAACCTAGGAAATTAGACGCTTATTATAAAAAAATAGGAAGGGATTATATTCGCTAATTCAAATTTTATTTCTTACGGTATACAACATTAGATGTAGTGGCAAGATAATAGGGCAGTATCCACTAATTTCGCATTAAAAATTTAAAATGAAGTAGTGAATTTAGAAGCTGATTGCTTGCTCTGGCTTTAAACTAACGCCATGTAATTTACTCTATTATAACGATATCAAGAAGGAAAAGAAATTAAATATAACATATTGTTACATTAATAAAAATGCCTAAAATTTGTATATTTGCTAGTTATGTGTCACCCTGTCAGTGCCGTACTTATTTGCGTATTTGGCAGCAATGCCTAATCGACCTTCTTTGCATTACATTTGAATTAACGGATATAAAAATGTCGAAGATGGTCGATGTTTTCGGAACCTTCCAAACTGTAGGCAATTAGGTGTATAAAGTTACTGCCTTGCCTACAAGTTAGTTAGTTATCGTTTGCCTGTTAGTAAATAAAATTGTGATAAAGCAGAAATGAGTGTTGTATAAACGAATATTAAGTGTTGTATTAAGACAAACAGTATAAAACTCATAGTGGAATAAATAAAAACTATAAAGCGACAAAATAAAGCGGTGTTTCTTTTATTTTAATGCAATTTAAACAAACCCAAGCGTTTTAAAAAGGTTAAAACGTAATAATATTCATTTTACAACACTTAACAGTGTAAAGCGATGCTTTGGAGCTTGGAAGCTATATGTGTCATATGTTGAATGGATTATTGATATACAATCAATCAAAACCAATGAAAAATTTGGTTCAATAACTTTATTATTAATTTTAATAAAATTATCCTGCAATTTATATCCTTACCTTACTTTCTTTGATAGCCCCTTTTAATTCTTAGTTAATATATATGTTTTCATACATATATCTTTTACTTTATAAATACATTTTTCCTTATTATAATTTACACTATGCCAAATCAACATTCCAACATTTTTTCAGAAAAATGATTTTTTTTAAGTTCTCTTTTTTAACAAAATAAATAATTAAAATAAAATCTTTTGTATGCCATTTTAGATAAAAAAGTTTTCTTTTTTTTTATTGCCGGTTTCAAATTCAAAAAAAAACTTTAAAATATGTTTTAGTTAAAATAATGATTATAATACGAATTTAAGAAACAAACTTTTTTAGCCTTAAAATGTATTTAGAGTCTAAAATAAGAAATTTCTATAAATACAGCCGTATATCCTTATTGAATTGTTTTTAAAATGGTAAATTATAAAAAATGCAAATATTTTTTAAAAGAAATGAAATATTTAAAATACTCTGAATAGGCATTACTTCCAATTGATTAATATTGCGATACTCATTTATTTGATGGTGGATATTGCAGCAAAAGCAAAGTTAGTGGTTTCAGCGAAGCTATCGTTTCGCTTATTTGTAAATGTTAAACGACAAATTGTACCATCCAAGTAAGACTTGTAAATAGTAATTCTTTTAGCAGTAATAGCAAATAGTAACAAATATTTTTAAATGAAAATGGTTTTATTATTTTTCAAAATATTCCCCTTGATGATCAATACATTTCTGCATTCATTCAAACCATTTCTCACAACAGTTTTTCTATTCCTCTTGAGTTACCTCCAACACATAGCTTTTGAACGCTTCAACGGCGGTGGCAATCGTAAATCGTTGAACACGCAGTTTAGCTTTGATTTTCGGGAACAAGAAAATGTCATTGCTCATTGCTTAAAATTCACCTGTTTGACGAGATGTGTTAGAGCCCGCATTGTCATGATGGAGAATAATTTGTCTTCAGCGGAAGACTTGCGGCAAACAAATGGTCGTGTATCACTCAGAATCGACCATCCTACTTTGCTCAAGTGGAACAGTGGCCACATGACCCATTCGGCCGATGAAACAGGCGACCATTTGTTTCGCGCTGCTTATTCCAAGAACAACATTTGTGGGACTTAGCTCGGTCGATTACTGTTTAGTTTCCGGCTCATACGCATATATCCATGATTTATGGTGATTTGCCACCTGTCACGATTTTATATACACCAATCGACACGAGCCTTTTTTTACGATTGATAAATTATGGGTTATCCAATGGAAACAAATTTTTTTTACGACCCAGTGTTCATGTAAAATCTTATGTACTGAAGTGGAACTAATGTGCAAGGATGCCTATATCTCACGAATTGTCACATGACGATCTTGCATTATCAGTTCAACCGATTTTGGATGACCTACACGGAATTCGTCGGTGAAAGAACTACGATCACGATTGAATTCACTATACCAGCGACATACTGTGGTTTTTGATGGCGCTTTATAGCCATACAAAGAACTGAGTTCTTGTTGAGATAATCCATGTCGAAAGTTGTGAAAAATAATCCAACGAAAGCTTTTCTTGAAATTTCCATTTTTTAGCCAAGAGGATTTTCTTAACTTACTGGAAACAAAACTAATAGCACTTGTACATCAAAACGTTGTGAGTACGTTTAAGCTAAAAAATGTCAAACTTTATTGTGGTATTGCCAGATTTTAGCTATTAGCATTAGTGTTGCCAGTTCCCGAAATATAAACAGTACCCCTCATAGATCAAAGTCTTTTTTAACGATTAGGATCATTTTTGATTTAATATCGTAAGTTTTTTTAGAGGTTCATAATTTTGACTTGGCAATACTGCTTTATTTGACAATCAATCTAACAGCTGATAGTTGCTTTTTCCTTAGTTTGGTTTTACATTTCATTATGGATAGACTTACACCATAGAGAGCAATGTTTGATAATTGTTGGAATTTCTTTTATCAAAATAATGGTTCCGTTAGTCAAACTTATCGTGCACTTCGTCCAATTTATGGCGTACATAATTTTCCTTCATAGAAGGTAATTTGAATAATAATGGAGCGTTTTCGGACCATTTTACTCTTACTAATAATGTGCATCGCTTGAGACACCAAGAAGTTGCTGCTGTTGTACAGCAATGCATTGAAGAAGATCCAAATCAAACAATCAGTCTTCGTTGACCAACTTGGGTGATGATCTTCCACTTTGTGAAAGATTTTACGAAAGGATTTTGACTTAAAAACTTTCAAGTTTCAACTTGTACATTAATTAGAGCCCAGCGATCATCGTTTGCACCGTTAATTTGACAAATGGGCTGATGCACAAATTTATGTTGAATTTGTATTCTTAATTTTTTTCTCCAATGAAGCCCAATTTTGAAATAAATAAGCAGAAATGCCGTATTTGGAGTGAGGTGGCAAAGCCACACTTGGCACCAAGAAAGGTAATGATGTGTGTGTGGTGAGACTGGAAGGAAATTTTTCATTATAAGCTTCTACAACATTGTCAAACGATTGATTCTGATCTCAGCTGTCAACAATTAAAAGGATGAAAGCAAACAATTCAATCAAATCGGCCAGAATTGATCAACAAAAATAGTGATCACACATATCTTTGATGACTGCCAGGAACTGAGAGAGCTTGGCTGGGAAGTTTTGACGCATTCACTATATAGCCCGGACCTTAAGCCTTTAGATCATCATTTGCTTCAATCTCTGCAGAACCCTCTTAATGGTGTAAAAATAAATTCTGTTCTGTTTTAAATTGTGTATCTGTTTTTCGCTTAGAAGTTCTGCACTGATGAAATAATGGCTTTAACGCAAAAGTGCAAGAAGTTGTCTTTCAAATCGGCACATATTTGGTTTAGTAAAACTCGTCTTAAATATAATAAAGTGTTAAATTTTTTGTCAAATTTGTAAACGAACTTTTTCGAATACCCAATTTAAAAACTTAATTATAAATATTTTAGATAAACTAAACTAGGAAACAAATACACTTAAAATGCTTTACGTTATTAATTCGCCAAAGAAAACTTAAAAAAATTTTAGTTTGAAAAATTTTGATTGTTGACAAGCTGCAAAAATTCTTGTGAAACAGGCGAATTTAAGACCATCTGGCAACTCTACCTTACCCGCGGATAGAACTATTTTCGCCTACTTTGGACACGATTTTCGCAATCCAATCTACTGCTTTAAGTATTTCTCTGTTTCAGGTGTCAAGTGGTGGACTAATATCGCAAAACTCTGTATTAGGACATCTGCAAGAAGCTGTTTTGTTCTATTGTGTACGAACGCGGCAATCATCGTACGCAAAGCTTTCTCATCTATAAATTTTTGACCAATATGCATTTGCTTTGGTCAACATATGTATGTTGATATAGAATTATATTACAATTATAAGTCTTAATATTATCACACTACAAGCTATTATACTGGATAATGTATAGTATAGTACTTTTTGAAAGGCTCATTTAATTTCAGCAGATGACCGTCCAATACCATTTTGTAGATTTTACTTATGGCTTCTGGCGTGGTCAGTTCAATAGGACTACCATTACGGCATTTGTTTTTACAGTTCGTACGACTTTGTTGAAGCTTTGTCTCCCACTATTTTATAGTCGTAAAGAAAGGAGCGGACTATCCCAGAGTAGATGCTATAATCGCGTTAAATTTTGGTTAGATTGATACCGTTCAAATAAAATTATTGACTTACATAGCGCTGCCCAATATTTTCCATATTTAGCTAAAAAAAAACTAAACAATGTGACGCCTTAACACTTGAAAAAACTGACAAAACTATATTAAAGTATTGGGCATTGCGTTGACATTCGATTAGCGTTGACGCTGAAGTAACACACATACCTAAATAAAAGCCTTAAAATTTTATCATGAAGAGTAATGTTAACTTAACTTTTTAGCAAAACATCACTTAATTGAAATTAAAAAGTTATTAAAACGCCAGATTTGATGAGAAAACTGCTAAAACGGCACTACTTTTTTATTTTTTTCTTTGCAGCCAACTTCACTCTCCAACGCGTTGCCAAAACTGGATTTCCCAATTGCAAAGCGTTGTGCCGCGCTATTATGATTTGCTTTATACAAGTTGTATGGGCATGATAAATTTCTAAAGGTTAGACAACGCTTAGTACTCTGACTTAGGTTTTACTGCAAGGTTGCCACTTTTCATCAAAATAAATTTGTTCTGACTACTGTTGTCATCTATATGTTTGGCCGGCTAGTTTTGGATCCGCCTTCATACATATAGATCAATAAAATTTTTACTAGATAACGTAAATAAATAAGAATTGAGAACTCCATAATCAGGGAAACCAGAAATATGCAATTGCATGTTTTTTCTCATGCAACCAATCAAGTCGGATGTAAGATATTTATACGTTTAATGCAATAATGTGAACTCTTTGTTAGGGCATATTTTTGCATATTTTGCTCATAACAGCATTTATTGGCATATTTCAGAAAACTGTGAGACATGGGTATTTTATTTTTCGATGTAGGTTCCCAATGTAAAGATCTTCTTTATGTGCAGAAGCGTGTAGAACGGTGTTATAACAAAAACATGAATGACTAGGTGTTGTAAAATTTATATTGATTAAAGATCTTGGCGCATCTACTGCAAATCAAATTTTTAAATATGATATTAAAGAATGGTTATCTTTAACATTTTAAGGCTTAAAAGTCTGCTCAGATGTAATAGCCAATATAATTATTGTTTTAATAACCGAGTATAATTTTCAAGCACATGCTCTTTCATAAAGAAATTTAATGTAAATGATCAGAGTTATATACTTATGAGATTACTACCATTGTATTATATTTTCTCATTATATTTCATTTTGTTCTTTTCATTTCTAATAAATATACAATCTTTTCAAATAATGTTAACTGCTATTGACAGTTAATCATAACGATATGTTGACAAAATACATACATACATATAAATAAAATGGGAAATAAATTTCATTTCTAATTGTTACAATATTACAAGTCAATTCTCATCTCACTCTTCTTGCCTAAAAAATGTCAGTGTATGAAGGTTTTTTCAAAAGGTAAAAAACATTAATATTTCATACGAGTATGTATAAAATAATGATGTGAAATATGTTACCACATTGACTTTTATAATAATAAAAATGATACAAAAATCAAAGACACAGATGGCACCATCAAGATATACAACAAGCACCGTAGGTATTTACGAGTGAGTACTTCTTGATAATCATAATAATCAGACGACAACCGGAAAATACTTCACATACTCGTACTTCTTTTTTTCTAAATAAACATTTGTGAGTACATTTGCAATATATTTTTAGCCGAAAAAGTATCATTGGTATTGAAATTTTATGTTTTATGTACGATTTTAAGTATGAATGTATTTTCAATATAACTAGTATTCACATACAGATTAATACAGATAAGTAAAAGTATGTATTGTATAAAAATAAATTTTGGTATCGAATTATATTATACAAAGCGCTATACAGCAGAGTATTTTGCGAACGGTTATCTTTCGAACCTTTAAACAATTAGGAACTTAAGGGTTACAGAACAATTTCATTTTAAAGAACTGACGTTATAGCTTCCTGCCAATAATTTCTTAAATTTGGTCAAATTTCACGTTAAAAAAATTGTACCATAGATGTTGATATTAGCCGCCCTGATATTTATATTGAACTAGCTTAAGTTCCGTTTTTTACCGATTCTAACCGTGCTTTGCAATATATTTTTCTTCATAAAGAGTGCCATTGAACTCTCCAGCTGATATATTTATTGAGATGTACGATAATAAATATTATTTATTATGGGAGATGCCACACCCACTCTTCCTTTGAAAATTATTTTTTAACTTAATGTAAACCTTGATAATAGAAGACTATATTTTTAATAATTTCCATGAGATACGGCACTTTGTACGGGAGGTACCATGTGCACTTCTCCGATTCCACCCACTTTTTTATTGTTCACTTGTAATTTATCTCTGATGATTTGTATTGAATACTAATCTATTTGTAACAAATTTAGAGTGTCTTACTGTTACTCTTCGCTTACCGCTTCGAAGATCTAGACAAATAAATGATTCTATATGCGTGACCCATAATGTGTAAAAACATTTATGAGGTTAAGAGTAAAATATTTTCGAATTAAATACATTAAATTTGTTATATTTGCGCTATTTATGCGTATACGTGTCACGGTTGTTTTATAATGTAAGGTGGTGAATTAGTGATGGGTTCAATAACCAAGGGAAATAGTTTTTTTTTTACTTTTACATTTTAGGCTGTTCAACCCATTACGTAGAAAAGGTGAGTAATTAAAAAAAAAAAAAAAAAAAATACATAAAGTTATTAAGCTTGGAATTCAAAAGACGACAAGTAAAAATCCGCCCTTTTACCCGCGGCAATTTTCTTATCAAGTGTGACATACACTTAGGGTAGCCAGACGTACTTTTTTCAGCAGTACGCGTACCTTTTTCTAGTCAATGTATTGCTTTCTGCATAACACCTACAAAAGTAGGCCAAAGTACTTTTTTCGGCCTTTTGTATTTTTTTAGTGTTAGACATTTTTAATACAAATAATTTTTTTTTTAGCGGTGTAGTGGTTAGAGCGCACGCATAACAACACAAACGACCACGGTTCGAGCCCCAGCAGAGGACATAACGAAGAAAAATTTTAATTGTGGTTTCGAATGTTTAATAATAAAAAAACAGCAACTTCTTCCCTCCAGACAACTCCATTTAAAAAAAAGCCCTCCTGACCCTTCTCGCATACCTCTGGCGACGATGACAAACATCAGACGAATGATCAGGAAAAACACGCCACCTACTAAGAAAAAATTACTATGCTAAAGTAAAGATCACCACCAATTAGCAAGGATCTTCACCACTACACAAAAGAAATCATATGAAGGAAGCTACAGTGGATTAATCATTTACTTAACTTGAAAGCTCCCTAGAGGAGTGACGGAGAAAAAAATAAGTTTTGTAGCCAAAAAAAAAAATAGCTTGAAACATTCCGATAATATGACACCTTTTTTCCGACTCTTGTTAATCTAAGATTGATAGAGCAATGTGGCCTCAAAATTTATATGTGGTAAAATCAAATTGTTTAATATTTGACGGAAAAAGCGTAATCAATATTTCATAAAAATATTTGTTTTTTTTTTTTATTATTTATTTTTTCAAACTTATATATTAAAATATCTTCTCATTTTTTACACTATTTTTTCTTTTAATTCATTTAAGAAATGTGGAGATAAAAGAAATCTTTCCATAAAATGTTTATATAAAATAATGGTTACTCTTTTTGGCCAATATTTACCTCAATATAACTGTACGGTAACACTCTGGCAATTATTCTATAGAATTACATTTCAAATGATCGCTTTTTTATATTCTTTGATGTATTAATTATTATTCCATATAATTTAATGAATTTTTAAAAAAGCAATATACTTTTTTTATAAATTGTCCTGCTTATTTTTTCCAAATGTACTTTTTGGCCAATTAAATATCTGGCTACCCTAGATACACTACTGTAGTTAAAAATAAACCTAAACTTTCTGACCGAATCTGCCCATATATGTAGTATTTATTTTCATTTCAATAGAAGGCAGTTTTATTGTATCTAAAATGGACATTTTTAATGTATGGGCCAAAACTTCCAGTAATGATAAAAATACTGCGATTTTTAATTTTGTTGCCTCAAAACATGATCTGTGCAGCATAGAAGAGCAGTCGGTGAAGGAAGTTAAGACGGTAATATTCAGATTTTGTGAAAAATTTTCAAAAAAAAAAGGGATAATTTTAGAAGATCTCCGGAACACTTTCTGACGTTAAATAAAGCATGGCTAGACGGTGATATAAAATTGTGTACATTTTATGATGATGTAGAACCATATACATAATCTAATATCTATAAAATGCCTCTTTCAAGACCAAACGTAGACGTGTTGATGTCTTGGATCGATTCCGAAGGTTTGAAGACAATATGTGAAGATTATGATTATAAGATATATGCCAAACATGGTCTGGTTTTGACTATGATTAATGGTAAAGTTTGTAATGCTTTGACTGAAATTTTTTCATCACAAAAGTGATACACTTGAGAAACAACACCAATACTATAAAATATGTGGCTACCAAAGAGAACTTTGGTTTTGGTTTGTCTACATTGCACGCCTGGGTTCGGTGTTTTTAATGTCTGCAGCAGCAACGAAATTAAAAAATGCAATTGAGAAATGCTTCTGACAAAGTTAATGTAAAAAATCAATCTTTAAGCATTAAAAGAATGCTTCAAAGAAAAAATGGTTTCGACAAACCAAACCAGCATTCGGATACACTAACGATGGAAATAACGCTCGTTTCTTTTTCAGGTGTCCTGAACTGAGTTCTGAAATTATAGGATTACACGTGACGTTGAAAAAAAATTCGGTGCGTTGTCTTTAGAGATCAACAGTACTTTGAAAAAGTTTAGGGGTTTTTCATTGTATATAAGTCTGTATTCGTGGTATTACACTTCAGCTGCCGTACACAAGATCCATAGGGCGGAAGTTATTCAATCATCTCTTCTGTGAATTAGACAACTTTCAGATGAAGCTCAGCAAGCTGGATAAAATCAAAGCCGAAAACATCTTGCTTAACATGCTGCTTTTCACGTCTGATACTGCTATACAGTCTCAGGGAAATTCCCCGACAAATGATGTTCTCTTCGTCCCGAGGTATTTGATTTACTTTTAGAGTTCATACATATGGAATGTAAAAAAAATAGAGTTTATAGGTGAAGTGTTTTTTCTAATGATGACTACATACTAGACGATTCTTCGTAAAGGAATTGAGTGATGTTGAGTAGATTGAATTTTAATTTTGTTTTCGTATAATTTTTTGTGTATATGGTAATAAGAAATATATTTTTGTTAATAATGTTTTTATTCTATTCTCGATAAGTTTATTTAATTTTTTTGTGTATCTAGTATACGAAATTCCTATGTATTTTTTGTATATTTTTTATTTTTTTCATTCTTGATAAAACCTTGTTCTGAAAACAGTACTAGACGACACACTGTGCAAAAAGACATTCATACTTAAAAACGCAAAGTTGGAGAAAACTAGCACACAGGAATTTGGCTTTCACAGACCACAACTTGGTAAATTTTGCTTTATGACTTAGGTTTCCACCTGTTAAAAATTCAATTGACATAGGAGCCTAAAGATAAATGACTATAGATAACGACGTGTGTTCGATGATTAGTCCCTGGAGTAGTTGCAAACTGATCTTATTTTGCACCAAAGAAGCATGTTCTACGTTGAGGACTTTTTCTGAATAAATAGGCACTTCCACAAACAAAATTGCCGTATTTGCGGGACTATATCAATTCACATGAGATTCGACGGTGTCTAGTGTCTTCTGAAAAAGTCCCTTTTTGGTGTGGTGAATAAGTATAAACTTTTTTTACATGTATGAACATGATATGAACACCAACGACATGTATTTTAAACAGGTGATCAGTTTCACACGGCTCATATAAGACGTTATTCAACTATAGGTGATGTTAAATAGCAAAGAGATTGTAAGACTTGACTAATTTTAGGATTACTTAAGCTACTGTCAAAAACTCAACGAAAAGTCTCTCAAAGACTTAATCAACTTTTTGGTGGCTATAAGGTACTTTTTGAATAGTTGTGTTTTCTGAGAACATGATAATTGATACCTGAAATTTTAGTTGAGTGGGTAACTAGCATCATAAGTATCTGGATAGATTTGTTTTTTATTAAAAATTTAATATTTTGTGTAAAAATTTAAGTATTATGAATAAAATAACACAGTTTAGATAAAAATTAAAAACATCAGCATACACTCGCTCCGCATGTTCAATCGTCGCTGTTTCAGTGACGAATAAAAGCAATAGTATCCATTGAACGTATTTCTTTTGTTATTGTTTCGCATATAACACACATACAGCTGCTTACGTACGTAAAGTGCGATTGGATTCGCTCAAAACGTAAGCAAATGAAAATGAACGAAACTCGACGAAAAGCTTGTTAAGTACATTATTGTTGTACACATTTGATTGTTTGTATTCGTATAATCGCATATTATGGTTGGGATTTTAGAGTTTTTTTGTAGGGGTTTTTTAAGTAGCAGATCTATATGAATAAGCTACGAAACGCGGAGTCAACCCAAACCAACATAACCCATGCTATCGGTCAAATTCATCCTGATTTATGAATCATAAAGAATTAAACTTTTCAGATGCACGTCAAGTCAGATTTCTGTCAATAGGAGAAGAGGTAATGAACCATTTTTCTTAATCGGCAAAATAATTTACAAAAGTTTTTACTCTCGCCGTCCTGATATCTTAACCATATAACTAAACGATTTTTCACAATCGAAATTTCGGGAGGGCAGTTAAAATAATGGCTATTTTAAAATTTATTTTTGTTCATCAATAACATTCTTTATGCAGATAATACCACCTTAATAGCAGACAATCTTACATATTTTGATTCACTCCCTAACAAAATCCAAGATATGGCAACGTTTTCGGCTTACACATGACGAAAATGATGATTGAAAGTTGAGATAAAGTCCCATACACAAATGCGCAACTGAAAATAAACAAAAACTAATAGAGCGTGTGTCGAGTTTATTAATAATTGGGTTCAAGATTAGGTAAAATGCTACACTTGGTCAATATTATTGTACGCCAATGAGTCATGGATAAATTTGAAAGTTTTGAAAGGCTTTATTCGAAACGTCAACTTCTATATGCCACGAAAGCCAGTGAAGTTACTAAGTTGGATATACCATTATAGCCGAAAATGTGAACTGCTGGTTCTTAATCTGTAAGGAAAAATTAAGCGTTGGCGTGGTGTTGGCCGAAAACAAATGCCAAGGTTGAGACATCAGGCCGTGCACTAAAAAAGTACGATCAGAATGGCATTAGACAGGCAACAGCTTATACGACTAACACATAACATTGTTTAAGTGTGATTAGCTAACATCCTGAATAGGAAATCCACTGGAGAGAGATTTAAGTCTTTCAAAACTTACGCATTCCACTAACGATATATTTTCATTGAAATGACTGACGAACACTTCATAGACA
Source organism: Wohlfahrtia magnifica (assembly GCA_023159175.1). NCBI lineage: Eukaryota > Metazoa > Arthropoda > Insecta > Diptera > Sarcophagidae > Wohlfahrtia > Wohlfahrtia magnifica. The sequence goes on along the minus strand of JAKWBJ010000187.1, from coordinate 677,116 downwards.
CGTGTGCGCTAAGTAAGTGACAACATAGTTTGTCAAATAAAAGGGCATGAGAATTGAATGAATGAATGAATTTTGTTGTTGTTGTTCATAATTACGTTGTAGAAAATAATTATGATCTTACTGCTGCTCCTGTTTCTGATGACGATTATGATGACGTCGAACTTCAACCATGAAGATACAATGATTTTTGTGATACTTAAACGGTGGAATAAAATATCTGTTTCCTATCGATTTTTTTTATTTTGCTTTTTTTTGTACGAGGCCATTTATAAATGGTTTACGCGTATAAACTTAAGTGAAGAGGAGAGTAGGTGGTAATCAGTGTGTACTGTGTGTGTGTGGTGTAGCAGTGAACAACTGAGAGAGCATTTATTTAAGTGTTGATTTTATTTTATTTTTTTGATATTGTATTTTGATTTCGTTTGAAGCGTTTGTTGTTTAAGTTTGAAAGAGAATTACAAAAAGTATAGACTTACAAAATGAATAGATCGACTTAAAGATACTCTACAATTTAGTGTAGTTCAAAAATCGGTTAGTCTAAAACAATAGGTTAGTTCGCTGCAGCAAGTAAGGATTGTTGATTGGATTGCAGCTTTTTCAAGTGTCATAACTCAAAATACAAGATTTTTTAGTCAAGTATTCCAATAAATACGGAATATTGTTATGTACGTATATTGGGCGCAACATTTTTTGTGATTCGTACAAATATCTAAATAATAGGAAATAGAAAATTTTAAATAACTCTCCTGCAAAATTTTGTTTTTTGAGTTATGACCCTACTGAAGTAAATGAGCGGTATATAAATACATATATCCGATATTAGGGTTCTCCTTATTTAAAAAAATGCGAAATTACACTGGAACTCCCCCCAGAAATCTTCTCCGTAGCTAAAAAACGCGTTATGGAAAATTTTTGGGTAAATTAAATCAGGAGAAGTCATGCCGCATCTGGCTTCACTAGGATGTGCCTTATATGCATGGAAAAATCATGGGAAAGTGTGCCGTATTCGCCCACAAGCTGTCTGTTCTTTCTCCAACTCTATTTCTAATATTTCTTAACGACTTTCTTTTTCTTACTTCTAATCCTATCTACTCTTTTGCACATGACAGCAACATTTGTCATTCATATTCTTTTGACTGTAGGAATATGAACGACACGTTTACAAGCGACATGGCGAAAATCTCTGTGTGGGGACGCGCAATCAGGGTCAATTTTAATGCGCGCAAGACACAATGTTTTTTTCTGACATAAAGACGTTGTAGTGTGTTGTCATCTGTGTCCATGGGTAAAGTAGATATTGAGGAATCAGATGCTCCTGATGGTCTGGGCATGAAAAATCAATGTGACGCTCGTTGGAATGATCGCATATTTCGAGTGTCGAATGAAGCATTCAAGTGCCTCGGTTTTTTAAAACGGTGCAGGAATTACTTTACTCCATCTGATCTCCGTAATATTTACAAGACATATATCCGACACAAATTGGAATACAACTCTCATGTATGGACCGTTGCTTAAAAGTCTATTTTAGAGCTTCAGGAGAGGGCGAAGGTTCTTATTAATGAGGATAGGGTGGTCAACTCTATCGAATCATTAAAGCATCGTCGCAATGTGGCGTGTGTTTCATTGTTCTATCGGTACTATAACGAAATGTGTTCTGACAAAATTAAGGAACTACTTCCTATTAATCATATATTCTTACGTAGTACTTGTATTTCTCGTGGAGCTCATTTCTTTGTGGTTGATTGTCCAGTGAATCGCACAACGCATTATAGGGAAATTCGTGCTTTGGTCGCACTATTCGTTTGTGGAACAATCTTGCTGCGAATATCTTTCCTGCCACTTAAATTTAAATACACACTACTCTATCCATCCTCCTTCCCACAATATATTTTCCTAGTACCAGCACAATGCACTGCATGATTAGGGGTTATCCCATGAGTGCTGGTCTCAAAAGACAAAATATGTAAAATTTATATGAAAAAAAATTTTGACAGCTTGTGGGCGAATGCGGCACGCCCAGAGAATATTTCTGAGGGGAGTTACAATCCAAAATGTACAAAAATTAGCACATACATATAAGGAGCGCCCTAATCCTATATATAAAAATAAATGTGTGTTTGTATGTGTGTTTGTCGGAAGTCTGAAGGCAGCTAAACGGCTGAACCGATCTTCTCAAAATTTTTACAGTTTTTCTCTATATGTCTGGAAGGAACTATAAGCTCTATGAATTTCATAAATTCCAACTGGGCTATACCACGCTTATACAAAGTAAATATTTATTCGTCTATATTTTCAAAACGGTAACAGTAAGAATCCCTAAATTTAGTCTAAATATTTTTATATTCAGTACAAATCATCAGTGAAAAGGTGGCCTGAATCGGATAAGTGGTTATGGCACCTCTCATACAAACTAATTATTATTAATATTATTAAATCCTCTAAATTTGGTCTGAATGCAATCATACTCAATATAAGTCATCGGTTAAAAAACCGGGCCGAGTTGGACGAGTGTGAATAGCACCCCCATGCAAACTAAATATCGATTTTTGTATATCTTGAAAACGGGTAAAGCTACAGTACCAGAATTTGGTAGAAATGATTTCGTAGCCAAAACAGATAATTATTAAAAAATGGGAGGAGATGGACAAGTGGGCACGCTACCTTGCATAAGAAGAAGATATTGATTTTTGTATATATTAAAAAAGGTAGTAATAGAAGTTTCTTAATTTGGTTCAAACAACTTCGCGGACAATACAACTGGGCGAGTTTGGAAATGCGGGCGTGTGTCACTTTTCATTCATACTAAGTATCGAATTTTGTATAGGCAGAGCAAAACGCGGGTATAGCATAAAGCACACTAGATAAAAACTATCTATATACGTATCTGCTATTAAAGATGAATGTGTGTTTCTTTGAAGACTTTATACAGCTAAAATGCAGAACCTACAGTGGTTACCTCAAATGTTTTTATTTAAACCTGAAGGGGATAAAATGGGAAAATATGTAAAAAAAATATAACTGAGATAATAGTTAAGATAATAATTAAGATAGGAGTAGCGAAGTACGCTGGGTTTTAGCTGGTATGTTATAAACTTCTTTATTAGTTTGTTTGATTGTTTGTTTGTCCGTCAATTACGCGTAATCGACTTAACCGATTTGATTAAATTTGGAATACAGATAGACTTAGCTAGCGAAAGTGTTATAGGGTATACTTTTTTCACATTTAGACCTGAGAGAGGTCAAAATCATGGGAAAACGGGCCAATGTGCTCATATGAGAAATAATTTTGTTAACTAAGTTTGTTCAAGAGTCAATCGAGCGTAAACGATGAAATCGATTTTGTTGAAATTTAGAACACAGATATATGGAAACAGCTAACAAAATTGCAATAGGGTGCTTTTAATCAAAATTGGTTTTCATAGTACATTCCTGGAAATTATTACAGGAACTATAAAAGATAGAGTCTTCAAAGTTTTCATATTCTATTCTATTATCAAGTTACACATTAAGGTAAAAAAATAACTAGGCAGGAAGAGGGGGCATGATATCTCCCATAAAAAAATTTTGTTTTATCGTACCTCTCAATTAATACAGGGTGTCCGCCTACGTTTTTTGTTTATAATTTTTGATTCAATGAAAGAGAATGGATCTTATATTGATAAATGTGTTATTTAATGTCGGCAATAACGTTTGGAATACAATATCAGATAAATGCCGCGTCTGTTAGCTTCACAAATGCAAGCCCTTTGGGGCACATTTTTCATTACATTCTCACACATTTCACGCGGTATTTCATTAATTTTATTACGAATATTTTGTTTGAATTGCTCCTGCTTTTCAGATATCCCTACAAAAAGAAGTCCGGTGTTAAAAAGTTTTCAATCATATCACGATATCGCTCCCAATTGACAGTTACCGTTACGACGTTTTCAAAGAAGTAAGGTCTAATAATTCCTCCTGACCAAATTGCACACCAGACTGTCACTTTTAATGTTTGTGAAGGTGACTGATAAATAATTTGAGGGTTTCCCATTGCCCAGAACCGACTATGAAAATGTGACTCGTCACTCATTATGATTTTTTCATGAAAATCGATGATTGATTTTAATAAAATGTTTTAACGATTACAACACGTTAGTTTACTGAGTATTTTTCCATAATAAATTTGCCATGTCTCTACTTCACGACTGCCAAATATGAACTGTCAAGACTAATGTTTACCAAAATGGCAGCAAACAAAAAAATAGTATACCTTTCCGGCTGACACCCTCTATATCAAAAGCCGTGCATTTTCTTTATAAAGACATACAGATGAAAAAACGGATAGGATCAGGAAAAAATGATATACAGCCATATGTATATAGGTTTCCGGGCAACGCCGTTTGGGTAAAGCTAGTATGTATGTGTATAAAATACTGATTCTGATCAAAAACAAAAGGGATTTCTTGAAACTAACCTTAATACTGAGACCAGCATCTTGATTACAGGCATTATATGCACACTTATAAAGACAAGCTTTTTTAGAGTCGAATTTTAGGTGGTTCGATATATTCAAATTTATCTCTAGGAGTGCTATACAAAGGTGTTACAAACTTAATTACTAACGCAATATGCTGTCACCAACCACACTAGTGTTTCGTATTATTTTGTCCACCCATCCAGTCAGTCATTCAACCGAATGCAACCAAACTTATAAACTTCTCGCAAATGTATCTGTAAATTCACTAATTTCAAGTTATATGGTGTTTGTATGTGAGTAACGTTGTGTTTAAATCGCTGGATATAATTTCATATAAAAACAGCTATAAAACATTATAAAAAAGTATTTGAAGCGCAAAATTATTGCTGCAGCATAACCATGTGGCGTACGACGTACGAATATAAAAGTCCTTTTCATTTAGTCCAGAAATGATTTAGTCGCAATGTCGCAAGACGGATGCGTACAGACGACGATACAATAGAGTTTGACGTTAACGATAACGGCACGGCACAGTAACAACATCTGTTTTAGACATCTTTTAATAAAAATTTCATTTTTATTACGAAACAATTGTTTTATGCTCTACAGCAACAACAACAACAAATAAAAGAAAAGTACCAAAAAAAGAAAAAATTCTTTTAACACAAAAAGAAACACAAAGAGTCCGACGACATTCTAAGGCAACATTGCAAGTTCAGTTCATTTAAGTGTTAAAAAAGCAATATTTTGGCCAGAGTAAGTAAGTTAAGTCATCGTCATCATCTCTTTCTGTTGGTATTATACTCTATGGGTGGTGATGGTAGTGGCGGTGGTACTGCGTTAAGGAAGTAATTAGAATGTTAAAAATTTTTTATTTTATTTTTATTTCTCCAGCAGACAGAGAAGCAGTTTTCACACAATCGTCTTGATAAAATTGGATTATACATTGAAGACTTTTCAAAAGTGGCATTTATTTGCACAAGAAATGTGTTAAAAAAGTAAATGAATAAAAGATTCGTCAGTAAGGGAGTTAAATTCTGTCAAGATTTTTGCAAGAAAAATGGCACATGATAGTGTTAAATACAGAAAAAATATATTAAGAATGAAAATCAAATGAAAGTCATTTATTAATTTGCACATATAATTTTTAAATATTTTTAAGTGTAGGCGCAGCTATTGGTGCGTTAAAATATCTTATGGAGTACACAAATTAATGGCATCGACTGGGACAACATACGGCGTAACTTTCACATATGGTTTGTGTCAATAATAACAAATAAGGTATTTTGGAGGGTGGCGTGGTGTAGTGGTTAGAGCGTACGCATAACAACACAAACGACCCAGGTTCAAGCCCTAGTAGAAGATATGACGAAGAAAAAATTTAATTAAGGTTTGTTTAATAATAATAAAGGCTTCAACTTCTTACTTCCAGACAACTCCATTTAAAAAATAAAGAAAAAGCCCCACTGACCTTTCTCGCATACCTCTGGCGATGCTGACAAACATCAGACGAATGACCAGGAAAATCACGCCAAATACTGGGAAAAAATACAATACTAAAGTAAAGATCACCACCAATTAGCAAGAGTCTTCACCACTGCACAAAAAAAAATCATATGGAGAAAGCTACAGCGAATTAATCATCTACTTAGCTTGAAATATCAAATTGATTAAAGAAACTAAAACAAAGCAATAGGTGCTTTGTGGAAAGCCAATATGCTCCCTAAAGAAGTGACGGAGAAAAACAAAAAAAAGGTATTTTGGAGGGTAAACATCTGTTATTAGAATTCAGTTTTCGATAGACGCCAAAGTGTAAACACACATTTTTTCAAACGCTATAATAATGTCGAATTATGTTTTGCAGATAAGTCTAATAACCTTCTTTTATCGAAGAAAACGGCTGTCGAAAGTTATCCTTTGTTGGTAGAGGCTTATGATCAACATGCACCAATTCAAAAAACCTGTAAATGATGGTTTGCGCGATTCAAAAGACGAAGATTGGTGTCAAACGCAAGAAGATCTTGCATTATCATTGAGAGTCACACAACAAGCCATTTCCCTAAGTTTAAAAGCATTGCGATTCATTCAAAAGCAAGGAAATTGGTTCCCATATGAATTGAAGCTGAGAGATATCGAAAGGCGATTTTGCATTTAGGAAATGATGCTTGAACGCTACTAAACGAAGTCATTATTGTATCGTATTGTTACTGGTTATTGAAAATATATAGATTACCGACCAACCAGCCAAATAAACGCCGAAGCCGAATTATCATGACGCCACCAATGCTCTATATTTAATGAGATCAGAAAGGTGTTTTGTATTATTAGCTGTTGAAATCGGGTCAGACGATCGTAGGGAAATGTACCGAACACAATTGATTCGTTCGGAGAGCGCAATCAACGAACGAAATCGACCAGACACGAGACCATAAGCTTCTATTATGACAACGTTCGGCCACATGTCACCACCGGTAAAAAACTATTTGGAAAAGAGTGGATGGCAAGTTTTGGCTCACCCGCCTTATAGCCCATACCTTGCCCCTTCTGACTACCATTTGTTTCGATCGATGCAGGACGCCATTACTGAAATACGCTTCACTTCAGAACAGGGTAGCAGAAATTGCTCAAAACCGGAGCATTTCTTTTGGCTCTAAATCCATATATGTTACCGGAAAGATGGGAAAAGGTAGTAGCTAACGATGGACAATGTATCATGTATCGATTCATTTTGTTATTATAACAAATGCATTTTTCAAAAAAAAAAAAAAAAATATCAACATTATTAACTTGTATACCCAATACAAAAACGTTAAAAGTTTTCTTTTTAGACAAGTTTAATTCAATTTTAGGTGTATGTGTAACAGAGATCAGCAATGAATCGCATTTTTGCTACTCATACCCACTCATGAATTTTTAAGTATTAGCGTTGCCAAATGTGCAGATTTATCAGTATTTTTCTAAGCATTGTGCAGGTTTGACGTTTTTTCTTTAAAAGTGAAGGTTTACTGTATATTATGCAGATTTTGCAGTTTAACTTTTACGTCTTTTACCATAATTTTCGTTCGGTTAAGTCTGTTGATTTTTTTTATATATATTTTGTGAAAAATTAGAAGCCTAACTTTTTAAAAAAAAACTTACGATAATTCAGTGAAAACTTTTTTCAGTTCATAAGTACGATATTTTGGTATTATAATGGCGCATAAACGTGGTTTTTCCTTTACTATTTTTTATTGCAATTTTCTTTACTTGTACATTCTTTTCCAACCCTTTACTTACTTTTTTGTATATTTAGTCCATTATGAAATGATAACAGTATTTAACAGCAAGAGCAATGTAACAAATTCTTGAGTTTGATTGGGATAACTATGATGCTGTGACAGACTCAGAAATGCTATTGATAAAAATTGATGCTGACGAAGCGAATTTTTTCTGGTTATATTTGTGAAGAGGGTTGAGTTGCCCGATGAATAAGAAAATCAGGGTTCAGAGCTGAAGGAAATACACTATACAATTTCTGAGGATTCTAGAATTAAGGTAAAGTGCCAAAGAGAGCACTTAAAAGATATAATTAAATGACATAATTAAGAAATAATCTTAGGGAAGATGATGTAGAATATTATATACCTAGAAGTACTTCATAATTCATTAAATATAATCAAAAAATATATAAATCTACTATCGGGTCCGCCATCTAACGTTTTTTTTCAACTAGTGCTTATTTCGTGAATGGTAATACTTAGCTCATGTCTGATTTGACAGATAATTCGTTTTATCCTTCCGCTGAACGAATATGGTTGTGTAAACGCTTGAACAACGCTGGGAAATATTGCGACATTACTTTGAAAATCATGGTAATGTAATCATGGTAATGGTAATCATGGTAATGTTGCTTGGCGGTTATGTAAACAAGCAAAAGTGTCGTATTTGAGACACAGAAAACCCTCACGTATACATTGAAAAGCCAATACACCCAAGACGAGTCACTGCTTGGTGCGGATTTTGGTCCAGACGCATAATTGGGCCATTTTTCTTCGAAAATGAGCAATGAGTGGCCGTTACAGTCAATGGCGATTGTTATCGGGCCATGTTGAACGAATTTTTGTCCACAAAAATTGAAGAAGAGGATATTAGCAACAGCCGAAGCTACACTCGATTTGTTTTGTGTTTTTGAAGATCGCATTATCAGCCGCAGAGCTGATGTCGTTTGGCCACCTCGGAGCTGTTATTCGACACCGTTGGACTATTATTTGTGGGGTGCCGTCAAAGATAACTGTTACGCCAACAAGCCAGAGACAATTGACGCTTTAAAGGACAATATTCGTGAAGCCATTGGTGAAATACAGCTGCACACAATCGATAATGTGCTTAAAAATTGGACCGATCGTTTAGGCTACTGCATGGCCAGCGGAGGCAGCCATTTGAATGAACTTATTTTCCATTATTAATCGGAAGGATTCTACTTTCAAATAAAAAAATAAATTTGAGAAAATATTAATATATATATAGCATTTAAAAAAAAAAAAAATATTTGGCGGACCCTTTATTTTCTTCTAATAAAAAATGGCCTTTTTTTCTCCGTTTATGCGCCATTTTGTATGTATACAACATTATCTTATTTGACCCCAATCTAGTTGGAAACAAAGATTAAAAAATATAGCAGTTCTAAGAAGTTTGGTGCATGAGAGTGTTAATTCTAATTTTGTTCTATTTACTAAATTTAACAGTCGTAAGGTTTACTCACATTGTTTAATGTGATAGTGTAATTACCGCATACTGTTTTCGCACTGCTGATCACAAAGAAAGAGTGTGTTTTTCTATATGGAGTTTGCAAGTCTAAGGAATTTATTTATCATTTAGTCTTTACTCCAAGAAACTTGAGGATTCAGGGCTTTAAAAAAAAAAACAAAATGTGCTAAACAAAAACTACATATATAGTGAAAAATGTTATAGACGAAATTTTTCAAGGAGAAGTTTATAATATAATACGAAGAAAAACCGACGGACATATCAACTTCTATGGATGGTGCTATGGATGGTGCCAATGTATTGAATGGTAGTAACCACTTTGTTGCTACACCGCTGAAAAAAGGTAAATCATTAATAATTCTAACCCAACACACTTACAAGACACTCTTACCCATTGATCTATTGTGCCCTTTGTAGACTACGGTTTGCTTAGCAGATCTGCTGCTAACCAGTTCCCAGCTAATGTTGAGGTAATGCCGCTGTTGAAAAATTGTCTGATGGTCTGACCTGGGATTAAACCAGGATCTCGTGGTTGATACAAGGATGTCGTACTTTACCACAAAGAGTTTAGTTATATTTTTTTCTTCCAAAAAAATGAGGACACATCATTCAAATTCAACTACTTATACTCCCAGTACTGTTGATTCATATGTATAAGTAATATGAATATGGCACTCATAGTTACTCATACTCATTTTTTTTTCCGTCACTCCTCTAAGGAGCATATTGGATTTCCACAAAGTAACCATTGCTTTGTTTCAGTTTCTTTAATCAAGTTGATATTTCAAGGTAAGTAGATGATTGGTTGTTGGTGTTGGTGGTAATCTTTACTTAGCATTATAATTTTTTCACAGTATGTGGCTTTTTTCCTGATCATTCGTCTAATGTTTGTCATCATCGCCAGAGGTATGCTGGAACGCCAGGGGAGCTTCTCTTTATTTTTTAGATTAGTTGTCTGGAGGAAAGTTGAAACCGCAATTAATTTTTTTCGACATGGCTCGAACCTGGGCCGCTTGTGTTGTTATGCGTGCGCTCTCACCAGTAAACCATGACACCTTTCTCATACCCATAGCATTCATTTCCCACAAAATACTCATAAATAATTCGAATAACTTGTGAGTACTTATGAATATTCATGTACATATATAAGTATATAAATATACGCATATTTCTTTAAGGTTTTTACAGTTGTCACTGAAACAGCGACTAGTGCACATGTGAAGCGGATGTATGTTGGTTTTTTTAATTTTTTTTTTTTTTAAACATCAACTTTACTCTCTCTAAAAGAGTAATTTCCATGTTCTCACAAACACAACTACATTTTTATTTTTGATCAGCACTGCTTTAGAGCATTGTTAGGCAAACTAATATTAATGCATTTTACAATTGTGGTAGTAATTAGAGAGTCTCTTACTCACACCACTTCGCATTGTATTTTTCTACTTGTTTTCTCTTTACTTCTCTTTTTTATTTTTTGCCTATGCGTGTGACTACGTACGTGTGGAGCTAAAAGAGAAGAGCAGCTCTTTCCCTGAATCTGCATCAGGGTATGAATGCCTACGAGTAGCCAATACAATGAGTATGAATTTGTATGAGTATAAGAATTTATGAATCATGATTCGAGTATACTCATATTTTCAGTATTGATTGCTGATCTCTGGTGTATAACTTATGAAAGGTTAATATTTGGGCTTTTATTGTAAAACTTTGCCTAAATATAAAATCTAAAGTATTGGACACCGTAAGCTATGACTTTTTTCCATTGTTACATCAACGTATAGATTCTGTGTCAAAAGAACTTTTCATTTTTTGAGAACATGAACGAACCACAACAATTTTGCATACCTTGTTCCAGTAAAAGCGTTTTACTGTGATTGAAAGAAATGTTAGCCCGACTGGGCAAGGGAGAGACAAAATTATCGAGCAGATATCAACGATTGACAACAGTTTATTGCAAAGTGTTATAGATAATTTTGGTAAAATATTGGGAAACCTGAGTGCCAGTAGGGTGTTCACTTGACCGACATAATTTTTCATTTTTAATCAGAACCTATTTGTAATAAACTAAAATAAAAATATTTTTAGATCTGAAAAAAGGTATTTTTTATTGAAATTCAAATGATACCTCAACTTGGAACACCTTTTATTATTATTCGTGCAAAAATGCCCGCTTTTTTCGATATTCAAATATGGTCATTGTGAAAAATCCATACTGGACAAAACCAAAAACCGGTTTAAGCCCGGCGAACTTCCTAATATGATCTAAAAAATTTAAAAAAATATACAAACGAAAAAGTTGTGGCCCACTCTGTATAATATAAATGGTGAAGATATATTGGAGTTGGTACCACTTTAAAAAAACAGTATGTGCTCGTCCTTATTAAGATTGAAGTGATTTTAATTGAGTCAATTAATTTTTAGATTGAACTACCGAATATGCCGGTGATTTATAGCGACTTTAAGTTGACTTTATTAGCATTTGGCAGCAGAAAATGACGAGACAGATTTTGTTTGTGAATCATAAAATTATGATTTAGAAACATAATAATAAAAGAAATAATAAAACCTTGACTTTAAACAGAGTGTAAAACTTTAAGAAAAAACGCGAATTCAATACAGAAAGTATTTCTTTTTTCATATTGACAATCAGGGAGTATGTGATGGAAAACGATTTTTGCCAATCTGACAAAATTTTTGACTCTTTTTTACTTATTATGTTAATAACAATAATAATAATAACCATGCCTTGAATAACAAAATTCTTAATAAACAAGAAGTTGAAAGACTTATAAGACTTCAAAAATATTGTGAACGAATTTTTTTGTTCACAAAAATTGAAGAGGAGGATATTAGCAACATTTGGTTTCAACAGGACGGTGCTACGTGCCACACAGCCGAAGCTACACTTGATGTTTTGCGCCCTGTTTTTGAAGATCGCATTATCAGCCGCAGATCTGATGTCATTTGGCCACCTCTGAGCTGCGTTTTGACACCGTTGGACTATTATTTGTGGGGTGCCGTCAAAGATAAGTGTTACGCCAACAAGCCAGAGACAATTTTCGCTTTAAAGGATAATATTTGTGAAGCCATTGGTGAAATACAGCTGCACATAATCGATAATGTGCTTAAAAATTGGACCGATCGTGTAGGCTACTGCATGGCCAGCCATTTGAATGAAATTATTTTCCATTATTAACCGGAAGGATTGTACTTTCAAATAAAAAAGAAATTTGAGAAAATATTCAGTAGTTTTTTTTTTTGTAGCATTTTCAAAAAAAAAAAATTATTTGGCGGACACTTAATTTTTAATATTAGTTTTATTCAAAATTAATGATTTTATAAATGCTATTTGAAAATTTGTATGAATACGTTGATAGTTCTCACTGAACACACATCATACAGAGTTGTCACTCCTCATTCTACATACACACAGGGTTGTATTGTAATTCGTCTCTATTAATAATGAAATTAATTACTGACTGATAAATTTATTAATTGTGCTGGTATATGATAAATTTAGCTGAATTAAGGCCTTAATTGCCTAAAATCCCTTAATTACCAATTAAGGCTTATGTGTGAACATGATATAAAATTAAATGACACTTCTTTGTTTCTTCGTCCGTTGGTACATAAATGAAAATTTTGTCTAAATGTTATGTGCTAACAATTTCAATACTTTATTATTTGTAAAAATTCAAAGTGTTTCCAATAAGACGCTAAGATTTTTTTCAAGTTGAGAGCAATTTATGAATTAATGCCATAGAAGTATACTTGTCGATTTCAGTTGCCAATATTTTTTAAATATTTTTTTTTTATATATTTAACACATAAACAAAAGCAATAAAATTAAATTTATTTTTAACAACATAATTAATTTCATTAACGCTTCATTACCTCATTATTAACCGCATTAACATGCGTCGGTGTTTTTTCCTTTTTATTGAGTGTTATTTTTGTTCAATAGTTGTTGTTTTTTTGTTTTCCGTAATTTATTTAAAAAAATAATAATAATAATTAATTATTGATTAATGAACTCATGTTTTGTCGTCAATAAAATGTATGAAATCTGAGCTGGTGAACATAAATGCGTATAATGATGCCGATGCGTATAATGATTTAATAAATCAATTTTAAAACTTCGCACAAGTAAATTAAAAATTATATTTTGTATATAATGTATTTTTGTATTTATGGTTTTTCATTTCAGTTCTTTCCCTTTTAATATATTTATTGTGCACTACGGATTTAAAGTTTTCGTTTCAATAATAATAATAACAAAATAAAAAAATTCTTGTAATTTATGCTGAATAAATAGAATAAAAAATGCTTGTGCTTATTTGTGTTCATATTTTTATTGGTTTAAATATTAATTTTTAAATGGCATGTAATTGATATATTATTGTATAAATTATCAATTAGATTATTTTTAAATGACAACAAGATTTTTATTAATCATTAATTTTTTTATTACGATTTTTTATCTTTAGAAAATAAATAAGCCTTTGCAGCAAAATATCAGAGCAACCAATAATAATTTTACGAATGAGACGTTAATGTTGTAAAAAACATTTGAAATGTTTTAATACATGCTTAAGAACTGCGTATATTTTTAATGCCTACAAAATAAAGAAAGGTGCAAGCCCGCGGTGGTACGTATGGACCCTTGGTGACGTATCACAACTTAGATTTAAGCTACCGGAGAAGATTGAATAACCGTGGTGATCGAATAGGAAGAGCAGCAGAGCAGGGTCTGATAAGAGATTTAATTTATGTAAAACGGATTGTATAGGATGGAATACGTATCGGTTTATTTCGAGTCTGGTAATACTCAAGTCATTCTATTCTGTCACAGAATTCAGTAAATTATCTCCACTGAGCGAATTGGTCGATTTACGCTTGAGCACCGTTGGGATTTATTGGAAATTTATTTCCAAAACCAAAAAAAAATCATCTTTTCGAATGAAGCTCATTTTCATATACAGTTGATAAGCACAATTGCCGTATTTAGGGCTCAGAAACCCAAACGTGGTCTTACAGAAGACAATGCGCCCATTACGACTGACTATTTGGTGCGGCTCGTGGAGAGGAGGCAACCATTAACGTCAATGGTTATCATAGAGGTACCTGTCGCACCATGACAACCGATTTTTTTGTGCTCGCTCTTCATGGTATTGATGTGAACGATGTTTGGTTTGTACAGGATGGTGCAACTTGCCACACGTCTCATGCCTCAATCGATTTATTGCGTCAAACATTTGATGGCCGTTTAATTAGCCGAAATGGTGGTGTCAGTTGCCACTGTTAAAGACAAGTATTATGTTGACAAATCAGAGACAATTATGCATTTGAAGGCCATTATTCGTGATGCCATTCTCGAGATACGACCCCACACACTTGAAAATTGGTCTGATCGAATGGGGTACTGTGAGGCTAGCCGCGGCAGCAATATGAATGAAATAATATTTCATTTCCAACCGGAACAAAGAAATAAATATGACAAAATTTTGAACCGTTTTTGTTTTATTGCATTTTAAATTTGAGCTTTTAAATGGCCCACCATATAATTAAGTTAGTTACAACGGATAGCCAAACACTTGGGTCCTATAATGATACCAATGTGATGTTCTTAGAGGAAGTAATAAACCAACCAAATGCAAGCACAAAGGAAGTCAGCCTGCTAAGATTTATATTAACCAGGTCTGATATGGCATGTAAAAAGGACTGCCAAGAAAAATAGTCCTATATTCTCCTCTTCCTCATTCTGACAACTCCTACAGTCGTTATTGAATAGAAGACGCAGTCTAGCCTGCGCACCGGCCACTCAGAGTCCAGTGATAACAGCTATAAGTATTCGTAGCCTATGCACGATCGGCTAGGGGCCAAATTTGCCTCGATACAGAGCAGGTGGGTCAATTCTTCTGCCCTGCCTAACATGTATCGCAAAACCAGAAGTCTGCAAGAGGAAAATGATCGTCAATCTCCTTGTTGCCTAACAGAGAGTCTTTCCTAGCTACTCCATCTGCCACAAATTTCCCCTGGGTATCAGAGTGATCTCTCACCCGGATAATCTTTAAGTCTGAATGTCCCACAATCTCGTTTAGAGATGCCCACATATCCGCGGCGATATCGAGTAGACACCAAAGAGTATTCTGATTGCAGCTTTACCGTCCGTATAGATCCGGATATCAACATCAAATAATCTGTAGTATATTGACCAGTCAATAGCACTTCCGAGGACTTTGACCCATCCGTATACACCTCGGCAGACCAAAATCTAATGCATGTTTCTGGTGAGATGCCCACAGGTGTTAAGTTAGCATGTCCAGCAAGCACATCATATATGTATTATTATTAAGCACACCATGATTGAAGAAATAGCTTTCCGGCAGCGACTTCGAAGTAATAATTTCTGACGCAGGTGATGAAATAAAACCAATATATGAAGGTGCAGCATCTCTTGCAAGATTGTGTAGCTCTAGGAAGGCACAGTGTAAAGTATTTAGGTGTATATGTTATAGGAGGAATATTTGATATGCAATTAGCTTAAGAGTTTTTGGGAAAATTCTTTTTAGAATATATGTGTCCACTTTAACAATTTAAACTGGCGTTTATTTAAGTAAATTTTAATCAAACGAACCATTATTTTTGTTTCCTTTAGAAAAATCGATATAATAGCTTGTTTGTAAAAAGTTTCTGAACGATGATGTGCGTTTTCGTTCTTTCTAGGTTTTTTTTTTTTTAATCACAAGTCAATTTGCAACATTGTTTTATTTTATTGCTTAAAACATACCCGTACTTCATTTTTTATTTGTTCTGTTGTTGACTTTTGGTTGTATACTCTCATATTTTTTGATTTTCTTTTTCATCCTACTGGCACGAAATTGGTTTGATTTATGCATGATGGCACAAAATAATCCAACTGTAAAGATTTTTAATTTTTTTTTAAATGTCTTGCTTTCAAGCTCCTCCTTCCAATTTTCTGAAATACTGTTGCCACTCATACGCCCTTTACCGAAGGGTATCGCGTAAAACGAACTCTACTATATACTTTTTGAAACGAGTAAGTAAGTCTGTTCGATCGTTCAACTGAAACTACCGCCCAATGGCAGTTTATTCGGCACTCTCCAAGGTTATGGAGAGTATGATTAATCACTACCTTATGAGGTATTTAGAGTCTAACGATTTGCTAAGCGTTCGTCAGTACGGATTCCGTTAGGGCCTTTCTACTGGCCACCTGCTGGTGGTGCTTTCCGAAAGATAGAACAAATCCATTGATCGTTTTGCTGAGAGAAAAGTTGTGGCTCTGAATATATCCAAGGCTTTTGATGTCGGTAGTCACTTCTCTCGACCTATATTAAGTTTTCTCAGAGATCGCTCTATAAGAGGTGCTATAGATGGTATCTCCCACTCTTTTTCTCCCACTTTATTTCTAATATTTTTTAACGACATTCATTTTCTCACTTCCTATTAGCGTTGCCACACAAAAAATTGACTTTCTACCAAAAATTTTGCAAAATTCTACCAAAACCGTTCACAGCCTACCAAAAATTAAAAAAACATTTTTTAAATAAAATCGAAATTTTGTTTAGTTATACATACGAGTATGTAACAAATTCTAGTTTTTAATAATAAACATAAAAATATACATAAAGTAACTACAAACATAGAAACAAAATTTCATTTAAAAGAACAGAAGTAATTCTGTATGTATATTAGGGTGGGTAAAATTTTGTGGATGAAAAAAACTCAAAATTCGTAAAGCAATAATAAAGTATAGCTTATAGCGAAATAAAGTGTACGCGAAATTCTAAGAAACATTTCAGATGAAACCATGGGCCTAAAATCAAATCCTATCCTGCGTCAATCCCCTAAATATATTCTGCTCCCATTATACTGTACAAGCTGTATTAAAAACACTATCACATCATTCAAAAATACAAAATAATCAGAAAATATTGTATTTTTCTTCTGAATTTAATATTTTATGTCATGAATGCAACAAACTATTTGCAAGTTGCTGAATACAACATTAAGAATACAATATAAGTAAAACTGCTTGAAATGTATTTGAAACAAATAAAAAGGAATTGCTCTTAGCGAAACGACGTTAAATCAGATTCAAATAATTTTTTCTTACTCTCCATTTACGGTAATCTGGTGTGACATTCTATAGTCACTGCCATAACATTATCTCTATTCTTTGCTATAATTCGTTATGAAACTGTGGTTAAAAGTTGCAACATCATTCAGTAACTGTGGTTATTATTAATATTGAAAGTTGTTGTTTGTCGTGTCCTCTATGTTTCCTCCCCAGGTTATATTAAGCACATCTCTCTTCCGCTGGAATATGCTTGCGAGTTTTCCCTTAGGATCCGTATATTCCCTCCTAGGGCCAAACACTCCGCGCCTTTATAACTCTCTGTCTTTGACCCATCCGTGTACCACAGAATGATACTTTCTCTGAAGGAGTATTAGCAGGAGAATCATTTGTTAAAGTTTTCTTCTATATATTTAAGCTTATGCTATTCCAGTTTAAGCCTACGAGTATTTCCACTTAATCCATTTGCCGTCATTTAAATTGTCAGTACAATTTAACAGATCTTTGACTAATTTGGCGCGGTGGTAATTATTTTGTCTCAGAGAGAGTCTGAGTCTATTTTGTTAACGAATAAATTGAGACCGAGTTGAACAAATGCGGCAAGAGCTGGAGAGTTATGAAGGCGTTAGCATGAAACAGTTGTTCAGAGAATTTAACTAAGCCTCTTGCTACTTTTCGGATCGATTGGAACTTATAATTACGTTTACGTAGCCATTTAGTGAACAGTAAACAGTATAAAAAAATTTGCCCCTGCTTAAATTTAAAACATCCAACATACCCTTTCAAACTAAAAACATATCCAACAGAACTTGGGGTAGTCATTAAAAACAACTTAATTAAAAAAAAAAAAAAATTTTTTTTAAATAATTAATTTTTCATTTATTTTTTCTTAATATTTTTAAATATTTTTAATCGAAATTAATGAAAAATAATATATTTGTTTGTTTTTTTTTTTTGTAAAATTTCGTTGTCAAAATTTTTACAATTCATCATTTTCTGTGTACGAATACATATTTGTTTGTAGTAATTTGGTTCATTTCATTAGCAAAATTGCGAGTAATGAATGAAAAAAGCCTTAAAGGTTAAAAAAATTCATTTTTAATTAAAAACTAAAAGTTTCAATAACTGCTTTTGTCAGTTGCATGCCAACTCATAAACTTAATACAATTTTTTTTATACCATAAAAGCAACAACAACAAAAAAAACAATAAAACCTGCAATATCAGTAACAAAATTTTGGACTAACGATTTTTGGTTATTATTTTGTTTTTGCTGTTATTGTTGTTGCTTTTGTTCTTACTAGGATTCCTTCTCTGTAACGAAAATTTGTTTTATGAAACTGGCCATCAAGTTGAAATTGGTCAAAAGCATAAAAACCATAATGGATAAAGTTAATAGGATTTCAAAAGCTTAAGGCCAAACAAAAATATTTATAAACTCTTATCAAAAATAGAGTTGCCATCGCTAAGATACATTTTAAGGATTACTTACAATAAAACAGCAAGTCGACTTTAAGTATAAGAAAAATTCTACACGTTAAACAGACTCTTCCAGAAAGGTAAAGAGGACGATGTTGGAAATGTAAGATAAAATAACAAAACATTGGAAAAAATAATAAAACATCGCTTTTCGATTGGGTTGTCTTTTACATTAGTTGTGTGCCCGTGATTTTTGTTTCGAAACTGCTACAACTGCACTGTTGAGAGACAACAATGAAGTTAGTATTCTCCAAGGAATTGTTCATGATGTGTGTTTTTTTAGAGGTTCATAATGTCAAGTTGCCAACACTGCTCTGTTCGACAACCGACTTAACAGCTGATAGTTGCCATTTGCTTAGTTTGGTTTGAGATTTCATTATGGATAGACTTACACCAGAGCAACGCTTCCAAATTGTTGAAATTTTTTACTAAAAATAATGGTTCGGTTCGCCATACTACATTCATAATTTTTTTATTTGATGAAGTCAATTTATGGTTGAATGGGTACATAAATGAGCGAATTTGCGCACTTGGACTGAAAATAATTTACAAGCCTTTGTCGAAACAACATTACATACACAGAAAATTACTGTTTGGTGCTCTTTATGGACTTGGTTGAGTGATTGCTCCATATGTCTTCAAAAACTTTAGGGTTGCCAGATGGCCTTAATTTCGCTTGATTTACACGAATTTTTACAGATTGTCGAGAATCAAGAAAAATTATATTTTGTCAAGATTTTGTAAATCAAAATTTTTTTTTAAGTGAATTAATAAGATACTGAGTTTTAAGTATATTTGTTTCCTAGTTTATTTTATCTGAAATATTTATAATTATATTTTTAAAACAGGTATTCGACAAAGTTCGTTTACGAACTTGTCCAAAAATTAAGCGCTTTCTTATATTTAAAAGGATCTTTTTTAAACCAAATATATGTCAGTTTGTAAGACAACTTGTTTCTACTTTTACGGTCAATGTATTATTCCATCAGTTTTTAAACTTTCGAGCGAAAACCATATCCAATTGCGTTTTGTAGGCCTCTACGGAATTCATATTTTCATCATTAAGATAGTTCTGCAGAGATCAAAGCTAATGATAATCGAAAGTTGCAAAGTTCGGGCTATATGGAGTATGCGTCAAAACTTCACAGTCAAGTTCTGTCAGTTTCTGCCAGCACATCCAAGATGTGTGTGGTCTTGTTTTGCATTTTGGAACACAACATCTTTTCTGTTAATCAATTTTGGCCGTTTTAATTAAATTGCTTGCTTCAATTCTCTTAATTGTTGACAGTTAAGATCAGGATCAATGATCTGACCAGGTTTTAGAAGCTCATAACACACAATTCGCTTCCAATCGCACTAAACACACAACATTACCTTTCTTATTGCCAATTCTAGCTTTGCCATCTGGGAATCTTCATCTTGTTTCGTTCATGATCTTTTTGGCACACTATTTTTGTACAATATACATGGTCTACATTTTATCGCACGCTATCATCTGGACGTATCAAATAAGCCACAGTATTGACTGATACAATTACCAGAAATATAACATTTTAGAGTCATCTACCGACGGTTTGTAACCAAAGTTTTCCGAAGGTCAATATTTTTTAATGTCAGAATTTATTTTCAAAATCAAGATTGTTTTTTTGTAAATGTGAAGAATTTGTCAATGCTAAATCTGGCAACCCTAATAGGCTTACACCAAAGCAACGTTCGCAAATTGTTCAAATTTTTTATCAAAATAATGGTTCTGTTCGTCAAAGTTCGAAATTCAAAATTTTGTTCTCCGATAAAGCCCATTTTTGATTGAATGGGTACGTATATAAACAGAATTGTAGCATTTGGAGTACGGATAATCGACAAACTTTTGTCGAAACACCATTACATCCACAAATTACAGTTTGGTACACTTTATGGGCTGGTGGAGTCATAGGTAGTCAGTTAGCTGGCATTTATCTTGCTGACATATGGTTCTAACATGACAGATTTACTCAAAGAAACTTTTGATGAAAGGCCACCAAGAACGTGTTTCTTAATCAGATTGTACTATTTTCGTTGGAGTTATGTAAAGTCGCTCGCCTACGTCAATAAACCAAAGACAATTGAACGGCAGGAAATCAACATTCAAAGAGTAATTGATGAAATACGGCGGCATAAGCTGCGAAAAACTTGTGCCTTGTACGCGCCATGCCGTGGGGGTCACATGGCCGTAAATAAATGTCATAAAATTTTCTATTCAACATTGCTATTAAAAATAAATTATTTTGCTTTTTTTATGATTTAAACCTGTGTAACTGTAAAAAAACAGCGGATATTTGGTCATAATTTTGAAATTTAAGTAGCGTTTCAAAGACTAAAAAGTTGAGATTGAATAAAGCAAACCATGTTTGGTTAAATGTCAAGGTATGTTAACTGCTTTCTTTGTTTGCCGTGAAGTAGTAATTCAGCAAATTTTTTTTACAAGGTAGTGCTATATGGCGCAGATTACAGCTACAAGTCTTGTGTTACAAGTCTTCCCTGTACTTAATGAAAATAAAAATACAAAAAAAGTAACATCGGACAGAAATGGATTTGCAAATACCTATTGAGCAAATAGCACAAGAACGACATTTACGAACAGACACAAATTGTCTAAGAGTGTGTAGTGATTTTCAAACGGTTTCATGGGTGGCAACTTGTGTGAAACTGGATTGATATAAACGTACATAATTCCCCCCGCGACGCCTAGGGAGAAATTTTCTCAATTGAAAAGTTGCACACGCTTCTATTTTTAAGCTCATTGAAAGGTACCTACAACAGAGAGCAGTTTTTCATAGCGTAAATACGCAGAACTTACCGCTAGCAATGTTATTAGGTGATACCGCTGTTAAAAATTGTCAGGTGGTTTGGCCTGGGATTGAACCGAAACCGTCTTGGTTGGTAGGCGGATGTCTTGCCTACCATACCACAGCGGTACACCAAGCGGAATTGATACACCGAAAACTACGCTGAGTGTGCTTCTTTGGAGATTGAGCAGATCTTTTGTGCGATTAAAATCCAGCTTTGGCCAGATGTACTACGCTACTTGCCCGTCTCCGAAGCTTCCCATGTGGCGTTGACGGAGTCTATTACTTCATTGTAAGTCATGAGCCTACACGTTTTCAACGGTATTCTTAACGCGGAGAATTCACTCGTGAGTTCAATAGTTGTGCTACTTATTATATTATACTGCTCTGCTTGTGAGATCCTAGTGCTTTTACAGCTGCCTGGCTATCCGAAAGTATGGTAATATCTCTTTTGGGGACGTAGTTCAATGATCAGGAAGCCACGATCGATACCTAGACCGCAGACGCTAACTTGCACTAGCCGCTAACCCTTTACAGTACAGGTCTAGCGTAGGTAGATGCAGGATCACCTCCATCGCCGAAGTAGGTGTAGTATGTAACGCACCCGTAATGATAATGCAAGCGGACCTTCACACCCGCTGTAGTAGGCTAAGGTTAGCCGCCCTATCAAGGGATTCCCACCATACAAATCATCTATAGGTCAAAGTAGGTCTGACCATGGCCATGTCTATCCAGTGAGTCACTTCTGGTTTAAGCCCCAATTTCCTCCCCAATACTTTATTGCAAGTCAAATGGAGGACTTCTTTATTCTATTGTATATATTAGGCTTCCAGGACAGCTTCCTATCCAATATGAGCCCCAGAAAGTGAGCCTCTTCACTAAGTTCCAGGCTCTTGTTGTTCAACCTTAATGCCCGAAATGGCGAAGGTTTGTACTTCCGTGTAAAAAGTACTATTTCCGCCTTCTTAAACTTCCCGAAGTGCAAGTTGCATTCTGTCTCTGCCTGAAATGGTGAGAACAACGTCATCCGCATAGACGATTGCTCTGCAATTACCTAGAGTCACTAACAACTCATGCATCACAAGATTCCAAAGAAGGGGAAGAAGCGCCGTCCCTGCGGGGTTGCCCTACTTATCCTCCTAGTGATGAGTGAGTTTCCAAGCGTCGGGCAGATTATCCTCCCGTTAAGGAATTTCGCTATCCAGTTCACCAGGCTGTTCTGGCTTTAGTTCTACATTATTGAAGGAGCCTATCTAAGAACGCAGCCAAGATGTATTCCAATTGTGCAAGAGATTTTTCTATCGTATGCACCAGGGTGAGTATTCTTTTGTAAAAATGTAATTGTAATTTTTTATGTCGAAACTAAGTGATGAAATAGAATACGTCCGCAACTTCAAGCAAAAACGCTGTCAAAAAAAAGATGGCCTATATTAAAATCGACAGCCGTAACTTCAAATACTGTTGCTTTTTGTTTTATTTTTTTTCGCTCCAAACTAAAAACACATGTTTTTTATTTACAAAATGCATAAAATTCGGTGAAAGTATGGCAACACCACATATAGATTGTGAAAGCACAACTGAGAGAGTAAGAAACAACGCTGTCAAAATAAAATAGATTCTAAACCACGACTGCTTTTGCCACCGATTTTTTGTCATTTTGTATGGAAAAAATCGTCAAGCCCCAATTCTGTTTCATCTCTAAGTATTTTTGCTACGCCTACAGAATTCGTTATAACCAGAGTTTATTGTAATTTGATAAAACATATTGTATAAAATGAGTATAAGTATAGAAATGCAGTACTACCCGGACGGGTATTAGTAAACGATATATAAAAACCTTTAGTAAAGCAAAGATTAATAAAATACGTTTGGCGACTCTACAATAGAAAATTATGATATTATCCATCCATCAATTAAAGGCTGATACAAAAATTATCTCAATACAAAATTTTGTGGTTATTTTCGAATATTTTTGTTTCGTTTTATAAACTACAACATGTATATATCGCCACCTAAAATCCAGAAGCACGTAAGCGACAAAATATTCAAAATCGACTTTTTGATTATGATGTATGTTGGCTAATCAAATCATAATCAATCAAAACGTCGATTTTGAATTTTTTGTCGCTTACGTGCTTTTGGATTTTAGGTGACGATATGTATGTGTTTATGTATGTATGATTTGCATTTATGTATCAACTAATGTGTTTGTCTGTTTGTGCATTTATAATTGTATCTATTTTTATTTAATTTAATGCATCTTTTTTGATGTTGTATGTAAATTGTCGAAATTAAAAAAGTGGTTGGTTTGTTGGTTGGTTGGTTTAATTACGTATGATCATTTGAATCAATTCATTTTCTGTTTATTCGTATGTTCGTGTAGGATTCATGCAAAGGAGTATTACTGACATTCATATTCATATTTTTTTTATAATTTGCTGTTTACGTTGTTGTTGTTGTCATTTTTGTTGATTTTCGTGTATGTGATTGACATTTTAACTGTTTTCTCAGTTGTTTTCAAGGCATACAAAAACGATTTTCAATGGATGGACTGACTGACTGACTATCCAACAAAAATAAAGGGTTGCAATTTGTTTTTGCTCTTTTTTTGCCATATGACCTTTGTGGGTTTTCTTGTCAATTTTTTAATTTAAATTAATATTTTTAAATTTAACAAAAGATAATTTTTATTTGCATAGACGAATGTTTAATGTTTGTGTTTGTAATACATCTATACATACATTTTTTTTAATTGCTATTTTATTTATTTTTTTAAATTCTTTCTTTTCTTTTTGCATAAACAAATCTATATACAATCACTCACACCTTCGTGGTTTAAGAAAAATTTCAAATACTTATGTATGTACATATGTTGAATGTTGTTACTTATAGAAGAAAGAAAACACACGTCGATAATATTACTTAATAGTAGATTTTATTAAACAAAAAATCAACAGTAAATCATTTATATAATATAACAAAATATAACAAAATAAAAAATACCTCACGTTTTTCGGCTCACAGCTTAAGTGATGCATTATATTTCAGTCTTGGTGAATCTAGTATTTAGTGGGGTATTCTTTTTGATCAGGATAGCTTTTAGGCAGATTTTTACTGATTCTTTCAACACTTTCATGTAATCAGAACTAACTTTAACCCCTTCCTCTTATAAAACACGTTTTAGGTCGGATTTTGCGATTACAAATTTTATTTTCAAGCGCTGACCACAGTTTTGCTATGACGTTAAGGTCTGGGCCCTGAGCAGGTGTCTTATAGGGTGAGTGCACCTAAGGTCGGCATGTACCAGTAGTCGGCAATTTTTGTGTTTATACTTAAATAACTAAGAGTAAAAGTAATTATGTAGTAAAATAAAGCCATATGAAATTTATAAATAATTCAATATGGTCCGCCAAATATTTTTTTTTTTTTTTTTGAAAATGCTATAAAAAAACTACTGAATATTTTCTCAAATTTCTTTTTTAATTTGAAAGTACAATCCTTTCGGTTAATAATGGAAAATGATTCCTTTCAAATGGCTGTCTCGGCTGGCCATGCAGTAGCCTACACGATCGGTCCAATTTTTGTTTGCAGCTGTATTTCACCAATGGCTTCACGAATATTGTTCTTTAAAGCGTCAATTTTCTCTGGCTTGTTGGCGTAACACTTATCTTTGACTGCATCCCACAAATAATAGTCCAACGGTGTCAAATCGCAGCTCCGAGGTAGCCAAACGACATTAGCTCTGCGGCTGATAATGCGATCTTTAAAAACATGGCGCAAAACATCGAGTGTAGCTTCGGCTGTGTGGCACGTAGCGCCGTCCTGTTGAAACCAAATGTTGCTAATATCCTCTTCTTCAATTTTTGTGAACAAAAATTCGTTCAACATGGCCCGATATCGATCGCTATTGACTGTAACAGACACTCCTTGCTCATTTTCGAAGAAAAATGGCCCAATTATGCCTCTGGACCAAAATCCGTACCAAACAGTGACTCGTCTTGTTTGTATCGGCGACAATTTTGCTTACCATTCACGAAATAAGCACTAGTTGAAAAAAAACATTAGATGGCGGACCCTATATATGTTAAAAACAATTTAAGCTTAGAAAAGTATTTTGGACAGTATTTTCCTTTTATTTGTGACTGTCTTTCGGTTTTTACGAAAATACTTGTTTTGTTAACAAAAAATTAGTGGGAATGCCGTATTAATAATGTCAATAATTATTTTAAAATAATCAATTTTCAATCGGAATTGTTTTCTAAACGTAGAAAACTATTGAAATATGGCTATAAAAGTGAAAGAGCTAAAAAAATATATATTTTTCTCTAATTTTAAGCTATGCCGGCATTAGGAACGAAAAATTTGTAAAACACAATCACTTGTTCCTATGGTCAGCAGTGGTTTTTACTACTAGTTTTGTTAAGGTTGAGATCTTAAAATACGTTAAGATTCTGGAAACAATAATTTGTTAAATCTTTATATGTTTTTCAACCTCGTGTTAAGTAACACTGGACAATTATTAATAATTGTACGCACGACAGCCATATCAAAATCTGGACTCATCGCGAGCCAAAGAAGTCTTAAGAAAATTAATGTTTTGCTTTATTTTGCAGCAAGACATGACCACTAAAAGGGTCAATTTGTAATATAAAGGGTACAGATCAGGGCTACCACAGTTGACAAATTTTTTAGTTCCACGTTTGCGTCATTTTAGCCTTATGGGCAGTCTAAAAATCCTGTTGCAAAATCTACAGTTGGTTTTGAAAAAGGGAATGTGGCTTCAGGATTTCTGGTAAACTTTGGCTGATGTTCTGATCCCTTGTACACAGAAATGCAAGTCAGCAACTTCAAAGTAAACTGGATTACCTTTTCAACGCGTGGGGTGAGCTCAGATACTTCCCTAGACTACTATGCTTATATCTTGTCATTTCGTTTATTATACTTCTTTGGTTCGGTCAGCATTTTTCATCCGTAAACAGAGTTTTTCTGACCGAATTATCATCGTGCTTCTCCAAAAGCCATTTGGATTTTTATACAAGTGTCCGGTATTACTTTTTAAAGCCTCAAATTCAAGTCTATTTCAATATTTCGATTTATGAACTTTTGCTTAATATTAATTTTAGGTGCTATGACTTTCTGTTTCCGAAGAGGACATCGCAGAATTTATTAGCATGTTATGTTCGAACTGTAACTGAGCGACTTGAGAGGATGCCCATTATGCGATCAGTCCATAGTAAAAGCACATTTTGAAATATCAGTTATAGACTTAAGCTTTAGAGGTTAGCTTTCAGAACCCATATAATATAATACCATATCATATATTCCTTTATGATCTATTTTTTCTGTTTTTAGCTTTAACATGTGAGCTATGTACAGGATCTGAATTATACACAAATAATATTCAGGATTTTCTGATATGAATTTATCTTTCATGCCTGATTGATTTTATTGAACATATAGAATGTGGAAAACATTTGTTTTAAATAAGTAACAGTTTGCAATCAATCTCGATTTATTACTTTCTGTACTAAAATATTATATGCCGACAATAGGAACATAGTATGCCGAAAACTGGTAAATTAGTGCCGACTACTGGCAAATTTGGTGTTTTTCACAAAAACAGTAATTTTCTTAATTTCAATAAAAAAATATTTAAATTTAACTTAATAATCTGAAACAAAGCAAACTAATGAATTGTAATTACTAGTCATCAATTATATACCACATTCACATGCGTAACGGTATTACCTTGAAATAAACAAAAATCTTAAATTGCCGACTATTGGTACATTTACCCTACAACATGTCGGCCAATTCTACACAATAGCTGATGTGTGCTTGGGATCATTGTATTGATAAAAATTAAATGAGTCCCTATATATAAAGAAAAAAGTTATTAAGTTTTAAAACTCCATGATGAATTTTGGTCCACAGTGTACAAATAACTTTCTACTTTAAGTTTGTAGTCTTCTTTTCATAAGAAATCAATTAGAGTTTCCAAAACAATCGAAAAAGTTTTCATAATTAATACCTGCATGAGATTCCAGATCATGTTTTGTTTGAGCAGTGTAATTATAGCATGTTTCCGCTCTCTCATTCGTAATTTATGCCTCGAGCACTACTAAAACAACATGATTAGTCATACAAAGAATTGGAGAGCAAAACCTCTCGTTTTAAGTTGTTTCAGTATAAAACACCTTCGGAAACAAGAATAATTGCTGTCTTCCCTATTTTTTATCGAAAGTTTATCTGAACTATCTATCAAAAAACAAACGAAAAATAAACAAAATAAAATTTCTAAAACAATGAAAAAAAAATTAGTTTTAACAAAATTTTTTAAATTAAAAAGAATTTCTTCGACTTTTAAATTTCTAATTGAGTCGAAGATGAATTTCGAGGCCCATAAAAATTTGTGTCTTCAGCATTTGCAGCTTTTAAAGCTCATTTTTTTTATGGGCGTGGCAAATTTTACGCAGTTATGTCAATATACATATGTTTTCCTCATAACTTGAAAACGACTTGACAGATTTTAATGCAATTACAACCAAATGTTTAGGAACGAAATTTCCTATAAATCAAATGAATTTTTCTTTTAGAACTTAGTTGCGAAAAAAATTTTTTTCACGCAAAATTTTAGCAATTTTTTTTTTTTTCAAAAAGTAATACAAGTTTTTCAGATGTAAATATTTACATGTTAAGCATTTGGTGACAATTGCATTAAAATCGGTTATGTCGTTTTCAACTTATGATGAAAAATATTGACATAACCACCATATTTTAAGCGAAAAATTTGACACGGCCATAAAAAAAAATTGAGCCCGATGGAAAAAAACTGAAAACGGATTCAAATTCAGCGCATCAAAATCATTACATTCTATAGAGTTTTACTTAAAGGTCAGAAAATTTTCGGTTTTTTGTAGGCCAGTGTTATTATTTTTATTTATGCGACTTTTAGAAATTGCAATCAATTACAGCTAAAAATGTTGTTATTAGATTGCATTCTCATTATTTTTTTTTTGCAATTTGCTTGATTTCAGAATTCATTGTCTGCAAGAGAAGAGCAAAACGAAAAACAAAAAAAAAACAAAAAAATACAAAAAAAAAACAAGAAACTCATTAGTGTCAAGAATAGATAGATGCACATGTTGTGACATATTTAAGACAATTGCAATACCCGTAAGAGAAGAGAAAAGGGTTAAAAAGGAAGCAGTACATAAATCTTAAATTTTGATTAATTTCAGCCGACGACATTTGTCTGGCGAAACATGTTAAAAAATTATTTAATTTTTTTTTTTTTTGGTCAATATAAGACAATTGAAAGTGAAAGGGGTTGTAATTGGCAAACTGATGTTACATCCGCATCAACAATTTTTTTTTATTGTATCATATTATACAAAAAGAACATCAACAAATACGAGTACAATAGAAAAAGGCGCGATTTTTAATGATATTTTTTCTTCGGGGTTGTTTACTTCATACATTCATTCATTCATTATTTTCTTAAAGAATCAAAACAATGTGTTGCAATATAAACTCTAAAAACAATACAAAAAAACAAAAGCATGTTACAACTTACATTGCTTTAAGTTAAGGGGCATGAGAACAATATTTCAGGAAAAAAAAAAAACAATCCCCGGTACTTAAGGAATATTTTGTTGAGACACTTTTTAGACGTTTATTAATTAATTTATCGTAATTTAGATAACTGTCACAATAGTTATTTCTTGTAGACACAATCGAGTTTAAATTCTTTTACCTTTTAAACTGACAGAAATAATGGCATTAAGTCAAGTGTTAACAATGCCTTCAAATTCTTTAAATAATCATGTTTGTTATGTTCTTTGCTCCAGTCTTATTATTGTGGAAACATAAATTTCTTGATGCATTCAAAGCTAAACCGTTTATGTCTGTTTTGTAAGAATATGTTACAATAGTTGTGTGGTGTCGTAAATAGCATTATACTCCATTTTGTATTTAGTATTTACGCAAAATTGTTTCTCAACAGTAATAAAGAGTGGGCCAAATGTCACTATGGTGCTTAAAAATTTTATAACTTTTTTGTTTTTATATATTTTTTTTAGATTATAAAATATATAGGGTGGGACATTTAAAGGTTTAAATTTAAAGATGCAATAAAATAAAAACGGTTTGAAATTTTGCCATATTTATTTTGTTGTTGTGAAGTACAATTGTTCCTGTTAGAAACAAAATATTATTTCATTCATATGGCTGCCACGGCTGGCCTCATACTACCCCATTCGATCGGAGAACTTCCGAGAACTTTTTAGAGTGTATGGGGTCTTATCTCGGCAATGGATGGCATCACGAATGTTGGTGTTCAAATGGTCAATTGTCTTTGGTTTGTTGAAATAAAATTTGCTTTAACGGCACCCCATAGAAAATAGTTCAACGGTGTCAAATTGCAGCTTTTTGGCGGCCAACTGACATCACCATTTCGGCTAATTAAGCGGCCATCAAACGTTTGATGCAATAAATTGATTGTCACATGAGATGACTGGCAATTTGCACCATCCTATTGAAACCAAATATCGTTCAAATCAATAACATGAAGAGTGGGCACAAAAAAAACGGTTATCATTTTCAAAGAAATATGGGCCAATGATGCATGCGCTCCACAAGTTACACCAAACAGTTACTCGTAATGGGTGCATTGGCTTCTGTAAGGCCATGTTTGGGTTTTCTGAGCCTCAAATACGGAAATTTTGCTTATTAACCTGCCAAGATGAAAATGATTTTTTTTGTCTTTGTATTGGAAATAAACTTCCAACAAATCCCAATGTTGCTTAAGCGTAAATCGATTCATTTATTTCAATGGAGATAATATACAGAATTTTGTGACAGAATTGAATTTATGGGTGTATCGCACGAATTTCTGCAACAATATTGGCCTTGAGTTCAAGGATTGTCTCGAACTTGTTCACATATACTTGCTCCTTCAAATAACCCCAAAGAAATTAGTTGGGTGCTGACAAAACAGGCGAACGCGCTGGCCAGTTGAATTTCGAATTTTTAAAAATTATTCACCCTCCAAGTGGTTTCATACTGCTGAAAATACATTTAAGCCCTGTTTTCAAGAGCAGGACGTTAAAAACGTTCTATTATAAACCGATATCGCTCTCCATTTACGGTTGCAGCACTTTAATCTTCGTTTTCGAAAAAGTAAGGCCCAATAATATTATGCCACATCATACTGTACACTTAATGGGTTGTCATTAGCGTTGGTGAAAGGCTCTTGGATTTTCAGAAACCCAGAACCTACAGTTCTGCTTATTAACGTAGCCATTCAAATGGAAATGAGCTTTAATGCTCATAAACAGATTCTCAATAAAG
The DNA here is from genome assembly GCA_023159175.1 of Wohlfahrtia magnifica. NCBI lineage: Eukaryota > Metazoa > Arthropoda > Insecta > Diptera > Sarcophagidae > Wohlfahrtia > Wohlfahrtia magnifica. The sequence goes on along the minus strand of JAKWBJ010000187.1, from coordinate 646,159 downwards.
TGGATTTCATTTCTGGCCAACTTTTAAAATTAAATTAGACATTGACGATCATCTGCGGGTTTTAATTCTTGCCCCAGTTGCGCCTTATACAATAATAGTAAATATTTTTTAAAATGCTCTGCAGTGGCGTGCGAGCTATTCCTAGCTGAGCAGAACGCTTTCTGGTGTTTCGTTAAAACTTTGCTCTACACGTTTAATATTTTCCGCAGAGCGAATTAAGCGTAGCCTACAAGTTCAAGGCATATCTCTTAAGGTAGGAGAGTATATCGATATATAGATTTCTGTCAAAAAGGTTAAACTAGTGTATTGCATAGAACGAGTTACATTAATTAACAATTTGACGAGTTGGCATCAGAAAGTTGGTTAACTTTCAACTTTTTAACGCGTCACGTTCTTTTGTGAGCTATCAGCTGATAATAGAAAAATAAACAAACGAATATGAATCATTTTCTAATGCACCAACAGGAAAACAAATAAAAAACAGCTGACAGAAAATGTTTTTTAACGCGTGTTGTGTAATTTGCAATTTTTCATGCGCGTTAATTTTTTAACGCGTGTTATGTACTTTTACCTTTACGGTGTTGGCGGTGACGATAAACTAAGCAACGAAGCATTGCTTGAGAGGACGAGTGTCTGACGTATAATTATGTTCTTTGAGTAATTAATTGATCGCTGATTTAGACAGCAAATTCTAATACTCTAGTTCTTTGTTCTGAAAAGAATATAAACGAAAAAGTTATTACATTTTTAAGCCCCATGGTGACATTTGGCCCACCTTGTATCATTACACAGGGTCCTGTCATTGCATGAAGTAATTTATAAGAGGTCAGCTTAAAATATGCAAAGCTTTTACGATGGCAACTTGATAGTTCCGTAATTTTTTTGTGATTAGTAACTTTTTTGTAGCATAAGCGCGTTTTATTTCTAAACATACCATAGTGTCTTTAAAACTCCATATATTTAGTCCAGCGTTTTTCTATTTTTTTTATTCTCATCTAAGTATTTAGAATTCTCAATACTCCCAGTCTTTTGTTTGACTTCATTGATCGACTTAAGTCTAATACAAACCAGCCATTTCTTTAAAGATGAAAACTAGAAATACATAGTCGCAAAGGAATAAATCAGGACAGTGTTTTTGTCATACGCACTACAAACGTGTTAACCAATGCATTATATGAATACAACAGATCTTTTTCTTTTTCTTCGCTAGGTAATGTCATTTTTGCTGCAATTCAGTATTTGATTTAATCAAAAGCTTAAAATAATATTCGCTAGTAATCCTATATATCAATTCACTAAAAAAAAAAACGTTGACTCACAGATTTTTCTTAACCTTTTGAAAATAATCACCTGAAGCAACTCCATTTTTCTGTTTGGTTTGTGATGGATCAATGTTTTTTCCACAGTTACAAACGACACAAAAATTCGTTCGATATTCACCTGATTACGATTGATTACTAGCTTACTGTTAAGTGTTACCAATCGTGCGCCCATAGTGAGGATAGAGCAATGTTGTGTACCTGCTTCAGCCATCTCACGCATCGTTCACTACGAGTATGATTCAATGGATTATTTATTTGCTAATATGTAGTTTTTTTAAAATTGCCAATTCATGAAATAGTTCTGAGGCAACATATTTTAGTTACTTGGACGTCAATTCCAGAACAGAGGCCAAGAAGAATAGAGTTATGTAAGTTAACATAATTGTAAAATTTTTATATTTATATGACTAATTTGAATTTTTAAATAATAAAAGCAATACAAACCAATTATAATTTTTGCCGCGTTTTATTATAACTCTACACGTTACCGCCATAACAATAAGAATTATGAAGCTTTTACCAAATAACTACAATGATAGCAAGAAGAATTCAAAAGTTCTTGTCGTCAGTTAAAAGTCGTATGAATGTAAGAATAATTCGAGAGCTCTTAGACTCGGTAAGTCATGTTTTATTTTACAGACATGTTTCGCTAATTCTAAGGAGCAATTAGCGTGCTATAATTGGTCAACCAGCTTCCCAAAGCTTAGGCTTGTTACATATATAATTAATTATAATACTCTGTGTCACTTGCAAAAGTACATTGGTTACTGTTTCTAATTATGCTCGTGAAATTATAATAAGTACAGGAACTACTGGTATAACGTCCCGTTACAAAACTTAGATTCAAAAGCCAAAAGTCTACACTTAAATCACTGTAATCGATATGGTTCATTCATAATTGGCACTACACATAGTGCGTAGATCCCAAATAGACGAAGTTGTCGTAGATAAATGACAATTACACAGGTCTACAGCAAAAAACGCCTTTAAATAAAACTATATGGAATGTAATGATTGTGATGCGCTGAATTCAAATCCGTTTTCAGTTTTTTTTTATCGGGCTAAAATTTTTTTTATGAGCTTGACCAATTTTTCGCCTAAAATACGGTAGTTATACTAATATATTTCATCATAACTTTAAGCCACTTGACCGATTTTAATGCAAGTACCACCAACCGTTTAGGAAGAAAATTTCCCGTAAATCATCTGAACAAAATTTTTTTTGTAAATTTAACAATTTCGGAGTTATTCACAGCTTAGCTGCGAAAAAGAATTTTTTTCGCGCAAAATTAGAGCAATTTTTTTTTACAAAAACTCAAAAAAAAAATATATTTCAGAATAAAAATTTTAGATGTTAAATCATCAAAATCGATCGGCTATTGCCGATTTTATGCAAAATTAAATGCAGGTACCTAACTTTAGCCAAAGTTAGCAAAATATGTTTCCAATTTCCACATTTAGGCACTTAAATTAAAGCCAGATATGTAACCTATAAAGGGAGGTACCTAACTTTGACGAAAAATTTTTAAAATTTTAATATATTATAAGGCAACACAAACATAATGAAAGAAAGTGTCTGGTAGGAAACAATACATACGCATATATGTATGATTTCTTTGATGAATCAATAAAGAGTCGCCATTTCTCAGACTTTTCAGGGAAACCCAGCTTTCGTAATAGTCCGCATCATCACAAAATACTAAATCGCCATATTTGCTAAAATAGGCCAGAAAATGTTCTTGTCTATGTCGAAAACATGAGATTTTAGTGTATTTATCTAACAAATTCCATTGTTGTAATCTTGACGCAAGAAATTCTGACTTTGATTTTGAGAGTTCTAAGTCTCGCACAAGATCATTCAGGTCAGACTGGCGTATAAAATGAGGTATTCTCGATGGACTACTATATCCAGGTGAAGTATGATTCACTCCGAATAGAAAAAACATCTTCATTAACCATTTCGTGACGTTTAAGAGGCATTGGAGGTAAAGAAACATTATTGTTTCGAAGAACCGGCCGTCGGGCAGATGAAATGTTCGGATATATGATTTTGTTCTTATTTTTTCTCGAAAATCCACGTGTAGCAGTCATGCAGAAATAACAATCATGTTCGTGATTTTGTGGTTCACCCCATATAATTGGTTTCATAAATGTCATAATCTTTCTATCGTCGTCAAGGCGAGCTCTTAAAACTCTTGCACAGGTATTGCAACATATTCTTGGCAGCCAATATTTGTTTCTTTCATCGATAGAAAACCCAAAGTAATGTTTATAAGCATTCTTAATTTGGAAAGTTATTGTATGGCGTTTTGATTTTTAAGTTAATTCCCCACACATGTAGCAAAACAAATCTGGAGAATTTTTGCCTAAGCCCTAGACATACTGTAATCTAAATCCCTAGACATATTTGTATAAATTTTGTAAAACACTACAAAAAAAAATATATATATATAAATTTTGATTTTGATAAAATTAAATATAGGATAGGATTTGTCTTTTTAGTTTCGCAAACAAGTGTTGAATGTTGAAAAAAATTGTGTTATCTTTCTTAAAAGTGCATTTTGTACTGGGTTTTTTTTACCACATTAAAAAAAAATCTTATTCTTAAAATATCTTTTACTTATCATAACCATAAAAATGAACCCTTTACTTTTGTCAAAGTTAGACACTTGCCTTTATGGGTTACTTTACTTTCAACCCTAAACCTGGCTTTCGTTAATATGCTTAAAATGTAAAATTTATACTCTAAGAATTTTTTTATAACTTTTGGAAATAAAAGAAAAGTAATTTTCACTAACTTTGCAAGAAAAAATTTTCCGCTAATTTTGCTAGAAAACATGTTTTCGCTAATTTTGGTCAAAGTTAGGTACCTGCATTTAATTTTCAATAGAATCAGCAATAGCCGAACGAATTTAATGGTTTATAGCTTATTTTATTTTCAACTTTTTAAGCTTTAATTTAAATGCTTAACATCAATTTTATTTAAAAACGAGAAAATTTTTTGTTTTTTGCAGACCAGTGTTATTAGGGCAAAATAGGATTTCCACCACCCATATATATTTAAGTCAAACGAAGCCTATATTAGGATAGCTTTTTATATTTAATTTTTAAATAAAAAAATATTCTTAGAGTATAGAGGTGTTACGAGTAGTTACTGATTTAAATAAATAAATTCCAAATACCAACACGTTTTTAATTTTTAAGTACTGTACCTCAAATTTGGAATTAGAATAATAATTTTAATTTTTTCTGAGTTAATATATATATCAAATATAAATTGATAATCTAAAATATTATTTATTTCTTTATTTGCTTCGAGAAATTTAAAATTAGTAATATTTATGACAAATTCTCTAAATTATACATTTTTACAATTTCAAAATTTTTAAAGTTGTAGGACAAGATTGGTTCTAATTTTATTTATATGATAGAGCACATTACATAGTTTCAAAAATATAAATAAAAAATATATATATTTTCTTATATTCTTTCTAATGCTCCTTTAAAATTTGGTAAATTTAAAATTTTTGTTGAAATAAATGCGTTTTTATAAGCAGTAAAAAATAAAAACAATAAACAATATTTTAATATTTTCCTATTTTGTATATAATATTCTAAAGTAATTAATTAGTTAATTAATTATAATAATGTTAGTTAATTAAATAATTATTAATTTTTGAAGTATCTAAAATCCAATTTTTTGCACAGTACTTTGCATTATAAATTAGTTGAGGTTAGCGCCCTCTTGCGACAATATAGAGAGGCAACCGAAAAGTCGTTCAGCACTCTACTCAATCGATAGTTAGCTTTCAAAAAATATATATTTTTTAAAATCCATATTGAGTGATTTATTGATTTTGGTCTATGGGACAACTCACTGTGCGACATTATCACCAGTACTTATTGCTGAACTCGTTTAACTTTTAATAAATTTGAAGCATATATTATTAAAATTTAATCACAAAGCTTTTAAATGTTATCTCAAAGTTTTTTCGGAAGAAGGATTTAATTTTCATATACTACATTGCTATAAAATCATACTTAATTCACAAGCCTCCCCTTTTGTAACAAAAAAAATTAATCATTCTCGTTGTTCACATGTTAAACGTTTAGAAAAAAGTGCATAAAAATTTAATTTGATTATAAAAAAAACTAAATCAGTTATGGTCACGTGTTAAAGATCACATGAATAATATGCAGAATCTTAATACACACATACATAGGTACATACATTCATTTATGTATTCATATATTTAATGTTTAATAAATAATCATTTTAGATGACTATGAACCACACAATGTTTACGAAAAAGTGAATTCGAATTGTCAGTAGTCATTCAACAGCTATTTAACCTGCCAACCAACCAGCCGGCGAGTCACTCAACTTTTTATAGCCAATTAACGAATTCAGAATACTACCTTGCTCAAAAAGTTTCCGGAATAATCTACAGTGTGGCAATCCCATCGTTCCGATTTGAGTTTTTTTTTTTGCTAAGTTATTTTTGTCTGTTGTTGATATTCCCGCTAAATTTTAGCGATATAGCTTACCAAAAGTACATCTATCTCCATGTGTGTTGGAGATTTTTTACAAATTTTACCCAAGTGGAGGTCGCAAAGACTTGGTTTGAGAGGCTGAATCCGATCCCATATTCATCAAAAGGATCATTACTGGACACAAGACGTGGGTTTATAAGTACGACACGCAATCCAGACATCAGGCAAGTGAATAGCGCTCACCAAATCAGTCACGACCATTTTCAGTCAAAAAAGAAGGCAATGGTCATGGTTTTCATGGATTGTAACGGTGTAGTGCATCATTAATTTTTGCCAAAAGACCAGACAGTAAACAAGGAGTATTATTTGGGCGTTACGGAACATTTGCGTGAAGCAATTCGCCGCAGCAGACCAGAATTGTGAGCGGAAAACTCGTGGATTTTTCACCATGATAACGCACCGTCGCACTCTGCCATCATTGTTCGAAATTTTTTGACGAAAAATTTAACAAATACCATCCAACAGCCACTGAATTAATCTGATTTGGCTCCCTGTGACTTCCTTCTGTTTAATCGAGTTAAAACAGAGAGGAAATAATGGAAAAATCGCAGGAAACACTGGTGGGCATACCGAAAATCGAATATATAGCAAAATGCAAATGTCAAGTTATGTCCTTAAGATTTAGCGGGAATATCAACAACAGATGTACCAACTTAACAAACAAAAAAAAAAAAAAAAAAAACAAAAAACTCAAATCGGTATCGCCACACGGGGGTTATCCCGGAAACTTTTTGATCAAGGTAGCATGCTGAGATAAAAAACCAGAGATTCTTCAATTATGACAGCACAAATATATTAGAGATAATTTTTATAAAGGCTCTTTTTGGAAGAGCGTTATACTTTCAATCTTATGTATAAAAATAAATTTTTGTTGGCAACCCACTGGGTAAGCCAATTATGTCTCCCCCCCCCCCCTCACGGGCTTTATTGGGTATTATATATATTAAAAAATTCGAACCGGTTTTTTATTTTATTTTATAATTATAATGAATTAAGAAATTTATCAAAATAAAAATGCACGAAATCACTGCTTACATCTTTTTCCCACCTCACAATCTCAGAATCCCTTTTTAGCAAAAATTTTCGTCTTTAGACCCGATCCAACTTTAAAGCCAATTTTATATTTCTTGAAAGAAAGTGTTTCGGTGTCATGCTAAAAGATATTGTATTCGTCGAAACAACCAATAGCCAGAGGGACCAATGTTCGAATGGTATTGCAAGTAAGACATTTGATCGTTTCTGGCAATCGTTTGGCAACTTTTGCGAAGTGAGGCCGAGCGTTGTCATGCAAAAGATTAACTTAATTATGTCTGCCTTTGTATTCCGGTTTTTCTCATAATGCAACGCAGGTATTTCTCTCAATATACAACGTGGGTATCTTTCAGTATGTCTCGAAGGAATTATAGGCCATAGAAATTTTAAAAATACCAACTGGATGGTGCCACGTCGATTCAAAGTAAATATTTATACGTCTATATTTTCAGAATGTTAACAGTAGGAGTCTTCATGGTCAATATAAATAACTAGATTATAAATGGGGAGAATCGAATACATGAACATAGTACCTTCCATACAAAATAAATATTGATTTTTGTGCATTTTGAGAACGGTTAAAATATATGTTTCTGAATTTGGCCTGAATGATTTCAGAGTCAATCAAAAAGTGTATAGGACAAGTAGAAATAATACCTCTCATACAAACTAAATATTGATTTTTTAAATCTTGAGAGCGGTTAAACTGTAAGTCTCAGAATTTGGTCTAAATGACTTCGTAATCAATGGAAATCATTAGTCAAAAAATTGGCAGAATTAAACAAGTGGGCGTGGCGACTTTTATTGATACTAAATACGAAATCTTTATATGTGGCGAACAACAATTAAAATCGTTATCTATCCACATCAGCCAAAAAGTGGGAAAGATTGAATAGACGAGGTTTGAACAAAGCAAACCGGATAAAAGCTATATATACATACAGATTCTACCACTGTATATAGTATATCTAAAAAGCAGATTCTACAGGGTCTATTTTAAAGACTTAGATTTAACCGGAAGGGGATAAAATAAAGAAAAAGAGGAAAAATTATAACAAAGCGAAGCACGCCGGGTTTGAGCAAGTAGAAAATAAATTTAAAAAAATTGTATTTAAACCGTGAAAAGTAATGGTTGCTCAAAGAGATACCTCTACATATTTCGATTGTTAACTTTGGGAACCTCTGCGTTGTGATATCAATGCGATGAATCAATGAATAATCAAATGACAGTCCTTTATTTCATTCTTAAAATGTTTTAGATTTCTAAACTACGGGAACACGTTTTTAGTTGTAATTTGCATAAATTAAAACAATTAATAATTATTTTGTTTTTGTTGTAGTTGTTGTTGTTATTTTGTATGCTTAACTGAAATTATTTCTTTATTTATTTTCCAAGTAATTTAACATATTTATTGTGTGATATTTTCATTGTATAAATTAAAATAAAAATAGCATTTTTGGTTTGTTGTTGTTGTCTATTTGAATTAGATTTATGACGGAAAAATAGTTGTAAATAATTAGACCGAATTTTATTAAATTACACTTAAAGAAAAGTATATTAAAAAATATTAAAACAAATATCAATTGTTTTTTACAGTTACACAAATTTAAATCATAATAAAACAAAGAAATATATTTTTAAAATCAATGAAACGGGCTGTATAGTGTAGAAAATTGTATGACATTAATGTTTAAATATGATTTTGGCCATGTGCCCGCCACGGTTGGCGCCTACAATGCGCAATGTAAAACACAAATATTCACAAACTGTTCGCAGCATATGCGGCCGTATTTCGCCAATAACTCTTTCAATGTTAATTTCCAGCTATTGAATTGTTACTGATTTGTCGACGTAGAAAAGTGACTTTACACAACATAAAAGAAAATAAAAATTTCTTTTAGTAAACCAATTGTAGCGCTCGCTGTGTGGCATATTGCTTCTTCTGATGTACCCACATGCCAGTAAGATTAATGCCGGCTAATTGAGGTACGAACAAATTTCTAATCATGCCCCCATCCCGTTAACCTCTGACAGTAACATTCTGACCATCATCGTTTTGGAAGACATATGAACCACAATGACTCCGCCCTGCCCTAAAGGACGCCAAACAGTAATTTTCTGTGGATATAGTGCTGTTTCGACAAAAGCTTTTGAATTATCTTCATTCCAAATGCTAGATAGCAAAAACAAAACGAGTAAACAAAATATTCCAAAATTTAAAATTGAATGCTTGTAGACAGGTTTACTAAGCTTCTTTAGAGTTGCGTTCAAAACTTACAGCACCGAATGCATGTTTGAATTTTGAGTGAAAGCGTTCAACATTTAACTATTAATTTAAAATTCTACTGAACGAAAATATTGTGCTCCTCCATATGTGAACTGAACCTTTTTTTAGATTAGAAAAATGTTATGTGTTTAGTTTGAAGCATTTCATCTGAACGCTTCATTTAAAAAACCTGAATGCAACATCCGATAAATACTTTTTTGTTAAATCAAATTTAAGCATTTTTTTAGTACAATAACACACACTGAAAAAGTTACCCAACAAACAATTTTACAAATATTTTAATCAGAACTAATATATTGTTACAAAAATTAGGTTGGGCACCCCTGTCGTATATTACATTGCTAAAAAGAATAAAAAAGCTGCAAAAACAACTACACTTGCTGCTAAACCAAATCGACAATAACAACATTAGCAGAAATGTAGTAAATAAACGACGAAAACAAAAACAGACAGAAAAGAAAACAAGTTACAATCAATAACAAGCAACAAGATTTGAAAGAAAAAATGTTTACATTCGCATGACTTCATAAAAACTAAGAAAATGTAAAGAAAAGAAGTGGTATCTACCTGAAATATCGAAAGGTTTGAGAGCTTTCGAAGTATTGTTCATTTAGCCATATAAGAAGAACATCGATGCGGACAGCATCATTATGTAAACTCAGCTTGAACAGAGTTTATTTGGTGTAAGCTCAGCGAACGAGTTTGTAGTCGGTGGTAGTAGTGGTTAATAGTCTGTAGCTTTGATTGTGTTTATAGAGTTTAGTGTGGTTTGAAGATCTTTAAGTAGAAAGATCTTTTGACTAATTGTTGTTGTTTACAAAGTTGTAAACAGAAAGAGTAATTAAGAATAGAAATTGATATTGCTCGTGAAAAGGTTACGAGAAGGGGAACACAAAACTGTATTAAATAAAGGATTTTAATTAAAAAACGAACACAAGATTTATTTTTTTTTACCTGCAATCTACGAACTCATAAATAAACGTTTTTAAAAGATGAAAACATAACAATATGGATTAACATGAACATACCTATGCTATGTATGTAGCACTTGTCTCTTCAAAAGTTGTTTTAAAAGCTGTTTTCAACATCGCTAAAAAACAAAAAAAATATATAAGTAGATTAGTAAAAATCTCCAGGGACAAATGTGTTGATATTCCGTGAACTGAGAAATTAGTTCAGGAGCTAGTAGAAAAGTATTTTCTTAAGCCGACATAAAAAAATTCATATTTATTTGGATAAATGGATTTGATTGCCCATTTTTTGCATAAATCTGCAAAACGATTTCTGTTTGCTGTAAAGTATAACCGAAGATTTCATATTGCACATATTGCTGTTAAATCGGTTGTCAAATAGAGCAGTGTTGTCAACTTTAAGTAATAAACCTCTAAAAAACAACCACTAGAAAAAGACTTAATAAGGGTCTTGTTCTTGTTCTTTTTTAAAATATAACAGACTTAAAACCAATTTTTGCATAAATATTTGTTTTGTAGCAAACACGCTTTAAATCAAAAATATTCTTCATGAATTAGAAAGTTTTTATTTGTAATTATCATTCAATTTAAATTTGACGAACTTTTCTTCATCGTTTTTTTTTCTTTATGTGTAACTTTATTGTAACTTAATATTTCAGAACACACAGGTGTTTTCCATATTTTTTACATTTTGTTGGCTATTAAATCGTTTTATTGTCAGATTTTTTTATATTAATCGCTTTAAATTACAACCCTTACTAACCGATTCATTTATTAATATAATTTTGTTGATACATATACATACATATCTATATACCACCTATACGAAAAACAGCTTTAATTGATTTATCAAATAGACTAAGTCCGCATTACATACCATATGTTTTATTGCAAAAATTCAGATCGTAATTTTAAAGATAATAGCCTAGGGATCAATACCTCTGTTTAATTAAATCGTTTCGTGATTGTATGGAGTGATCTTTTATCAACGTCTTTTTGACATCACTGTTTTTGGCAGCTGTTTTCGGGTAAAGGTTGTGATACATTGGCAAACATTTGTTTGCAAACATCGCAAATAGCCAATCGCATACATGGATAACTTACTTTTCCTTGAATGCGATTGGTTATTTGCAAACAAATGTTTGCTAATGTATCACACCTTTAAAATGTTATTGTCAAACATTTTCAGTTTGATCTACGATTTAACTATGAATCAGTTTACAATTATTAAATTTTATTATTAAAATTCATGCGCGGTTAAGAAAGTGCACCGTGCATTTCTTCCATTTTATGGTCAGCTCATTTCTGGTTGAATGGATACGTGAACAAGCAAAATTGAAGCAAACACAAGCATTGCAAAAACTGCTAATATATTCCGAATAATGTATTGCTTGGTGTGGATTATGGGCTGGTTGCATCATCGGACCGTACTTTTTCAAAGACGACGAAGGCAGGAACGTTACTGTAAATGCCGAGCGCTACCGTGCGATGATTACAACTTTTTTTTTGCCCAAAACGGAAGTACTGGACTTGGTTGACATGTGGTTTCAACAAAATGCGCAACAATTGGCCAATTGAGAGACGAGTTTGGTGGACAGTTTACTTCACGGAGCCGGATGATTGACCGCCTAGGTCGTACGAGTTCAGGCCTTTAGACTTATTATTGTGTGGCTATGTAGAGCCTCATGTCTATATGGAGAAGTCCGCAACGGTTATCGCACTGGAAGCCAATATTGAAGAATTTATTCGTGAGATACCGTCCGATATGTTAACCAAAATTGGATTCAGCATATGAACCATTTAAGGCGTAGCCGTGGTCAATATTGACATGAAATCATCTTTAAACATTGAATTATATAGATGGTTTTATCGGCTCAAATAAAGATTTCATCCATTTCTATAAATTTTATGTGTGTTTTTTTTAATCAAATACGAAGGCTCTTAAAAAATCACCCGATTGGTACGAAGGCTGTCTCAAAGAAACAACATATAACTTAACAAAGAAAACGCAAAAAATTTGTGAAAAATGTTCTTTATTTCTTATCATAATCATCTTCAAGCGCCTTACACTTCTTCCACCGATATTCAATAGCTTCGATACCGTGTCTATAGCAGGAACTGTCTAGCTTATTAAAAAAGGCTTCAAACTCCAGCTTTTAATTGATGGCAAGTATTTTACGACCGAGCCATTTTTACTAAGTTTAAAAATATATAGATATGTAGATGTGTGGTTAAGCAATTTGATCTTAGATTATGTTTCATGGATTGACCTCGGCTAGCGGAATCCCTATGGTTAATTGTGATACCCTCAAGAAAGAGCCAGAAAATCATGCAAAAAACGTACGCCAAGTTGCTTTAGTCTAAGTTCTCGTAGAGCGGAACAGTGCACAGCCGATTCCACTTAAACCACATCCTGACAGCTCCTACAGTAGCCAGAATATGGATAATCTATATGCTCAGACTTACGCCCTATCATACACTGTCCAGTAATTATACGCGCAAGAACCTGATTAAATACCTCACATAAGTCAGCAAAGTCTTGATCCTCTTCACTGACACAGAAGGCCACACAATGTCCTCATGTACAAGAGTTACAACAATGGTATGTTGTGTTGATGAAACAGTATTTTCTTTTTCTCCAAATGCGAAATTTTTATTCTAAATTTCATCACTCAATATATTATCATAAAAATTGCCGTTGATTGCTTTTCGATTATCACGATAGTTGATAAAAGTTAATCTACGCACCATGCACAACACGGATTTTATGATCTTGCCTATAGATGGAACTGTTCTCGTCTTTTTGGACACAATTCTCCCAGTTCATTGTTCCTCCCTCTCTCTTATCACAAATATTGCATCCTTTTCTTCAAATTTTAAATAGAAAATAGTTGTAAGGGGTTAAATTCGAAGTATATGCTGTTTTTGACAGCAATTCGTAGCCAAATTGAGGGATATTTTTGCCATTGGACAATACACGTTTGCACTCATGCATTGTCTTGATGAAATAGATCTCTTCGAGTCGATAGATGAGTTCGTCTATCTCTGTAGAGCCATAAATAAAGTAGCAACATCGGTTTGGAGATAAAATGTGGAACTATTTTTGCCAAAAGATGCTAAGCTCTATAAAACGCTTATACTACCTTTACTTTTGTATGGAGAATAAGCTAAGAAGCTGTTGTTTGGTGTTTGAGAGAAAAATATTCGTTACATATATGTGGCTGTCTGCGTCAACGGAGATTGTTGTCATCGAATGAATCACGAGCTGGATGGAGATATTAATATTATTAAGTGTTTCAAAACACAACGGTAATGTAATGCGTATAAACGAAAATGCTCCAATAATTAAACTTTTCCATTCTGATTCAGCAGAGGAGCGTAGAATGTGAAGACCAAAACTTTGATAGACTTAGCAGAATAATACTTTTCTAAAAGTGATGTTAAAAACTGGAAAAGAAGCGCATTAGATCGATGTTATTGGAACAATAGAGCCATCTTAGTATATAATCATATAAGTAAGTAAGTAAGCAAAGCGCTGAATAATATTGTTACGAAAATCAAGTTTGGGAAAAACTGTCGTTTGTTACATCGCTAAAATAAATGAATAGAAGGTACAAAAACAACTACTTGCCTGTGTACAGATAATTAAATCGAAACAACACCTCAAATAGAAATGTTTACAAATAAAAATAAACGACAACAACACAAATAGGCAGAAGAGAAAACAAGTAACAGACAATAACAAACAACAACAAACAATGAGAACTAAAAAAAGTGGACGTTTACATTCTCATGGCTTCATAAAGAATAAAAAGAAAGTCAAGACGGAAATGGATTCTACCTAAAATATCGAGAGGTTCGAGAGCTTTCGAAGTATTGTTTACTCAGCCATATAAAAATCACATCAATTCGGACAGCAATCAGCTTATGTGTTTTAAACTCAGCGTGCAGAGAGTTTATTGGTGTAAACTCAAGTTGTAAAGACCAGTTTAGTTGGAGCTACTAACTCAATAAAGAGAGTTGAGTGTGGATAACTATTGTCGAAAAGGCTCTGATCGAACAATGACGTTGGAAGATCTTTAGGTAGAAAGATCTGTCAATTAATTGTTGTTCTTTACAATGTTGTATTCTGAGAGAGTAACCAAGAATAAAAATTGTTATTGTTTGTAAAAGGGTTACAAACAATGGAACAAAAAACTATTTTAATAAATAATTATTAATTAAAACCAAACACAAGATTTATTTTATTTTAACTACAATCTACGAACTCTTAAATAAACGTTTTTAGAAGGTAAAAACGTAACAATATTTTCCAGAATCTTTTCACCTTTTCCAAAAAGATGTTAAGGACGTAACATGCATTCAATAACACTGCCATGACCTGGTCGGCCCACAGACTTACTTTGTCGATAGACAGAATACCAGAAACAACTCATAGATTTAATTGTTTGTTGGTCTTTGTTATGTTATGATGGCATAGTTAAAGGATGGCGCAAAAATTCATACACTCCCTTGAAGTGATCGAGCAGTTGTCTAGTATGGTAAACCACTGCATTTCATGAGCACTTTGCTTTTTCATGACCAAATATTCATGTCAAATATGATAACATATCTCCACGCTTGAAATGCCTACAATGCCCACACTGAATTCGTACTTTAATGAGTGGAAGCTCATGTGTCACATTTTGAATTAGCTTTTAAGAATTTTACGCGCAAAATATTTCAATTTCTTACAGATGTATAGCAGACATATGTATTTATTGAGCAGGTCAAATTTCGAAATACGAAAGCAAAAGCATTTATCGCTTTAAATATTCTGATAATTTTATACATACATCAGTTTCTTAGTAGGTATAGAAGTGAATAGGCGAGCATATGTTTAAAATACAGGGTAATGCCACTAGAGAATAATTGAACAAAAACTACGAAATGGGTTAAAAGAACACCCAATAAGAACAACAGAATGCTCTAAAGTAGCAATTATCTATACTCGATTGAAAAGCTACCATATATGAAAATTGTATTCCAATTTCGTCTAGTAATACGGTCAAATGAAGTGATGTATTTCTTACATCGTTTCGACATAGAGAACATGACGACTATCTGCTCCTTTTATTTATGCATTACCTGTAGTTACAGATTACTTTACAACATCATTACTACTAAGCCCATGAGTCAAAATTCAACATTAAGTCTTACACCCATTAAAATCTGCACTATTCGCATTTAGAGATTGGAATTAGATCTCTCGTGGGTGTTGTTACACTTTTATTATTTTTTTTTTCTAAATCCCTATGCAGTTTCAAGGATATAAATATGAAAGTGTAGATAGGATTAGAAGTAAGAAAGAAAATATCATTAAGAAATATTAGAAATTGCTTGGAAGAGAACAAATAATAAAGCCGAGAGAACAGATTACTTACACAAAAACACTCTTCCTGGATTACACAAGGCTAGGCCGGACTATATTCTACTTCTGACTACTTTTATAGGAGATTCGGCCTGATAAAACCTTCCTAAATGAAATCGGAGAGAGCCACTCATTGGCTTCGACATCGGAGTTGACACGAATGGTTCAAAGATGCCGTCTGGCATAGGATTCGGAGTCTAACTTTAATCACCCCTACAGTCTTCCTGATAGGTCGAGTGCTTTTCAGGCGAAAATAATGGCTATTAGCGACAAAACGCGAGGCCATTAGAGGCTGTATATGCTTATATTATACACTACCAGCCTCTCAGTGGGTGGGAGAGAGCAGAAACACTCTCAGCTTCTCTTCTAAAATGAAGAGGGCTGTTCTTGAGGATCACGAAGCTAGCTTGGCCTGGTTACGATGTAAGGCGCACTCGTTTGCTCATTGATCATGGTAGAAGGGATGTCTCTAGATTACCCGGCACTGGCCGATTGGAAATCATGCTCGCAGGATATGGTTACGGTACAACGAATAAGGAGTGGCAACTCTATCTGAAGTATGTTCAGTGAAGAATAACAGCTATATGCAGTAAGAAAAATATATATTCGTATAAATTTTCAAATAGAATTTATAAAAACATTAGTTTTAAACAAAATATATGTTGAAAAATTATATTTTTTATGCGATTTTAAATAAGCAGGGTTTATTCCTTAAAACAAATAAAAAACGGCACTTAAAGCATTTTCTTTTGTAGAAAAATATTAAAATTCAAATGAGTAAATTTTTTTTTTTTTGAGTTGTATGAATACAGACTTCGCATACTGTAGAATGTCATATGAATATTATCAAAATGAAAAAAAAACTTAAAAAAATTTTTTTTTATATATTGAATTTGAGTTTAGCAATTAAATTTTACATTCTTTTTAACGCTTTTATTAATTTTAAGTTCCATATTATTAATTCTAAGTTTCATATTCCAATTTCATAAATTTAAGTTTTTATGAACAAAATGTGTCAGCATTTTCAGCTGTCAGATGCTAATTGTGTAACGGTAAATGCGCTATGTGTGAACTCGAAATACAATAGCGCAATTTAAAAATTAATTGACTCAATTAAAATGTATGTATGAACATGGTATAAGTATTTAACATACTGTATATGGTTGTAACTTCCCACTGAACATACTTAACACAGAGTTGGCACTCCTTATTCTGCATACTTTACACAGTGTTGCATTTTAAATTCGACTCAATTAATTTTGTATTTATGTACTAATTGAGTAATTAACTAATTTTACTATTCCATGGTAAATTGAACTCAGTTAATGCCTTCATTGTGTTACATCGCCTAATTGCCAATAAAAGCTAAAATAAGACGGTACGAACACATTTTTGGTTCACCCTTTTGCGTCTTGTGTGAAATGACAAGAATTACTCCGCAAAAGATCATGAAAGTTCAATTAATCTGGTTGAACATTATATAGATGAGCAGATGCGTATACAATTGATGACGCGTATTCAAAGAAAAATGAGGAGTATTTTATTAACCGTATAAAGCAATTTCAAGTCTTAATCTCTCAGTCTCTACAGTTGTATGGCAGATGCATATTTTGAATTTCAATTAAAAGATAAATTGTCAGCTGTGAAAAGTTTTTGATTGTTTTTATCCAGCCTTAACTAGACCCCTTCTATATCATCAGCCCCTGAAAGTCAATAGAATTTCTTTGCTGTTCACTAACATACAATCTGATCGACTTCCTTTTTCGTTTCAGTAACATTTAAGACTTAAAACTAAATGTTCAATTTTATTTTTTTTTTTGTATTTTAACAAGATTATTTGATTTTTTTTTAAATAAATATTTAAAAGCATTTAAAATAAATTAAATATTAGTTAACGAAAGTGCTTTTATCGTGTAATTGATTATAAACAATTAAAGATTGTCAATAATTACTGTGATAGAAATAAATAAATCAAATGTCAATATTTAATTGATTCAATTTAAATTCTTAATTGTGTACAATGTCTAATAAGAATTTTAAAAAGATACACACGGTGAGATAGGCACACACGTCAAAGTCAATGTAGTGCCGATATTTATATGTATTTCTATTTCATTTAATAACAAATATTTTTCTAAACTAAAATTGCAACATTTGTGTAAAAGCAATTAAATTTATTAAATTATAAAATTAACAACAGCAACAACAATATGTGATAAAACCTACGATAACAGATATATAGTATGCACTTCCAACTGCTGTGCTCCGATTCCATAGGTAAGTAAGTCCATACTCACGTTTTATTAATTATTATTCTGTGTAAATTAAATGGAAATTAATTGTGGTCACATGTACCCCGAATAAACTTAAACGTTAATGGCAAGTGGATTTGGATTTTTCCACTAATAGCCGCCAATGATCAAGGTGTTAACTATTTTCTTTGTATTTCTAAATTTCGTTTTTTGTTTGCGTTCTATTCCTTTTAGAAAAAGGCTGTTGTAGCGTGATCTCTTTTTATTTTTAAGAACTTGTTGATAAGTATAGTTAATAATTTCTGTTTATCAAAGCATATGCAAGCTTTAATTAGAAATAAATCAATAAAAAAATAACTGAATTGATTGAAACTTTTATTCTGTGTGAATGAAAATTGCACAATTTCAAATCTAAATCTGATAAGCATATGTTTTATTATCATTTTATTATCATGTGTTAATTAGATACAGTAATTAAGAACTTAGCTTATCTACAAATTTTATCCATTTTCTTCTATCCTTAGCCATAAAACGTAATTCTCTAAACGATTTGGCAGTTTCCTGCTGCGCTGTTCGCCTCCATGTTTTTCTAGGTCTCCCTTTATTCCACTTCTCTTGGGGGTTCCATTCTCGAACGGCATGCGCAATTTACAATCTTTCGCTTATTAGAGTATGTTTTGTGATTTGCCATAAACGTTCTTGGCCACTATACACCAACCAGCCTTTTTAAGCACCGATTAACGAACGTTTGCAGTGCGCTTAGAAGTGCCGATATCGTATGGTCTCCCTCCCATACAGCAGTATTAAGTCACTCAATAAGTTCGTAGGATGACACATAGATGGCGTTATTAGAATTTTGTACATCTGATACGATACGCGTATAAATTTGACAACAATCTGACTATTGATTCGTGAGTTATACTAAACAATGGCTTGGTAAACATTATCCGAAATCTGCTCCATTGATACAAATCGTAGGGAAGTGGTTTGCAGATTTTAAATGTCGTCGTATCAGCACAAATGATACAGAGGGCAGTAGGCGCCCAAATAAGCCTGTTATTCCAGAAAACATAAAAAATATTCACAAACTGGTTATTATCGATTTCAAATTGAAGGTGTATGAGCTAGCTGACATTGTAAAGATATTAGACGGTAGTGGTTTTACCATTTAACATAAACATTTTGGTACGCAAAAGCTCTGTTTAAAGTGGGTGCCGTTTGAGTTCACAAATTGTGCGATAATTCGATGAAAACGATAGAAAAATTGAATGAATTGGGGGCTTCGAATTGCTTACGCACCCACCGTACACTCCAGACTTAGCCTTCAGCGACTTTTTCCTGTCTTATGATCTCAAGGAAATAGTGTCTGAAATTGGGGCATAAATTCACGAGAACGATAAATCATACTATACAAATGGTATCGGAAAGTTAGAAAATCGCTATATTCATTGCATCGAACTCGAAGGCAACTACATTGTATGTTAAATAACAAAATCGGGTTTTGCCAAATTTTGTTTTTTTCTTACTTATCCTACGGACTTATTGAGTGCCCGTTACCGATTTTACGCATGCGGTGATAATTTTTACCTTCGTCTTAAGTTGAACTGATGAATTCCTTTAAACACGAGAGAGGTTTGCAAATGCGCCTTTAGCTTTTTTAATTATTTTTTCAATGTCGACTCTTGTACCGCCGTCAGCTGTTAAGGTGCTGCTCACTGCTTACGCACGATTGTCCTGAACGACAACCTGCCTGTGTCGGGCTTATTGTTTCATTCAAATGTTCAGCAATGCGATTTAGTAAAATGAAAGTAAAAATTTTTGTGACGGCGGGAAGAATCGAAATACCTATTCAATTTGCATTTCTACGTCGATTTCCCTTTTTGGGTATCTTGACAATTATCGACTCTTTCCTTCGTTTATTCATAGTTTACTAAAAAGTCGACACAACAGTTCTGTCATTATTTGAGGATCAGACTTAAAGAGTTCAATAGATATGCCATCGCAACCACACACTTTTCTATTTATAAGGGACTTAAGAGCCACGAATATTTCTTCCTATGTAGGCGGGAGTGTTCTAATTCTTCTGTTTGGTTGACGCCGCCACCGAGTTTATAGCAGAGGTATTTGTGACAAAAGTTACCGTTTTCTCAAAATATTCTTTCCACAGCGTATGTTGCTCTTCAGCCGACGTTACTAGCTTACCCTTATCGTTTTCAATTGGCGAAGTCTTGAAAGTACTGCGGCAAAAACTTTTATTTTGGTATCCAATTTTTGATCAATTTTTCAAGAACTTTTGATTTTATTTTCTTAATATCATGAGTTATGTTGACTTCCAACTGCTGCAAAGATGTTAGGTTATTAACATAACACATTGACTTAACTTATCCAAAAAAAGGTCCATTCTGTGACACAACATTATACCCAAATTAATGTTTTTATAACACAGGTCTACAGCAAAAAAGCCTTTAAACAAATCTATATGGAATATAATGATTTTGATGCGCAGAATTCAAGTCCGTTTTCAGTTTTTTCTATCGGGCTCAAACTTTTTTTATGTGCGTGGCAAAATTTTCCCCCAAAGTAAGGTAGTTATATCAATATATTTGATCATAACTTAAAAACAACTTTACCGATTTTAGTGCAAGTACCAGGAAATGTTTAGGAGTAAAATTTTCTATAAAGCACCTGAATAAATTTTTTTTTGTATTTTCGACAGTTTCAGAGTTATTAAAAACCTAGTTGCGAAAAAAAAATTCGCGCAAAATTAACGCAATTTTTTTTTCTCATTAAGTCATAAAACATTTTTCAGAATTAAAATTTTATATTTTAAGCATTTAAATTAAAGCTTGAAATGTCGAAAATGTAACCCATAACTGATTTCACTTCGAACAGAAAAACGTTTGCTTCATTAACCATTTCGTGATGATTAGAAGACATTAGAGGTAAAGAAACATTATTATCATCTGAATAACTTGTTTTTGTATTTTCAACAGTTTCGGAGTTATCCATAACTTAGTTACGAAGAAAACATATTTCGCGCAAAACTATAATAAACGGACACTCCTTGCTCATTTTCAAAGAAAAATGGCCCAATTATGCCTCTGGACCAAAATCCGCACCAAACAGTGACTCGTCTTGGGTGTATCGGCTTTTCAATGTATGCGTGCGGATTTTCTGTGCCCAAAATGCGAAAATTTTGTTTGTTTACATACCCGCCAAGATCAAAATGAGCTTCATCTGAAAAGATGATTTTTTTTGGCAAAATCGGCATCTTCTGTAAGTCGATCGCAGGCCCACTTAGCGAAGCGAAGTTCAAGCGTATACACAACCATATTCGTTCAGGGGAAGGATAAAACTAATTATCTGTCATATCAGACATGAGCTAAGTGTTACCATTCACGAAATAAGCACTAGTTAAAAAAAAACGTTAGATGGCGGACCCGTTATTTCCAAAAAAGTTATAAACAAATTCTTAGAATAAAATTTCACATTTTAAGCATTTAAATGAAAGCCAGACACATTAATAGTAAAATAACCCATAAAATCATACATCCGACTATTTTATCTGCCCGACGACAAGTACTTCGAAACAATATCGGTCAATTCGATGAAATATTTAGATTTAACTACAATTTTTTGAGCGAAAAATTTGCCACGCCCATTAAAAAATTTGAGGTCCATGGAAAAAACTGAAAACGGATTTGAATTCAGCGCATCGAAATCATTATATTCCATAAATATTATTTAAAAGCTTTTTTGCTGTAGACCAGTGTAGTTTAAGTGTTGTGTACTTTTGCATTAACTTAAATTTTTTTTACATATCGCATTTGATCAAGAAGAGGGTATTAACTCAAAATTTTTAAAATTTTACTTTTTGCAAGAAATTAACTCACAACATTAACATTACTCTTTCATCTCAAAAACCACATTTGAAACCATTTTTGGGATAGTATAGTGACTACCTTTAAAAAAAAATGATATTATTTTGAGTTAATACAAAAGTGGAAGTAGTATATTTTCATAAAAAAATATTAGTTTTTTGCTTTGTATTCGGATCCCTAAATTCTCTTCAAATTAAACTACAAACAGTTTTTCACCTCTATTGAAAATTTTTAAATTTTGAGTTAATACCCCCTTGTTGATCAAGTGCGATATGTATGTATTCAAGTTTTTTAAAAACTAATTTCCAACTCATAAATAATAATTCAAATAAGGTGTGCTTCAAAATGATAAGGTCACCTTATTATTTGCTTAGTTCATGCAAACTATAAAATGTTATGTATGGTCACCTTATTAAAGAAAATTCTACGTTCAAATAAGTGAATAATAAGCCGGTTTTGCTTTTAGAGATGTACCATTATGTTGTTTATTTAAATTTATGTAAATAAGTGCAAAACTCAATGCGTCAAAATGATAAAGTCAGTGATTTATTTATCCAAACTTTTATTTAAACTAAGCATCAATCAATTATTTTTAAATTATGCAGTTCCCATTTCCGTTTATCGCCTTAAAAATACAGGATGGCATCGCACTTACTAAATTGCCGTCGGAGCGGATTTCGCGCCAGCTGTTGCAGATTGCCACTTTTAATTCATCTTTTGTGCGGTACTGTTTTTTGTCTGCATAAACATTACGCACAAGCAACCCCACAAATTTTTCATGGGGTGTAAGTCGGGGGAACGTGCCGGCCAATCAAGTACTTTAATATTGCGCTCCTCAAACCATTGTCTGGTTATCTTGCTGAAAGGTGAAAATTTTGTCAGCATTTAGGGCCAAATAAGGCAGCAAACGTTCAGACAGAATGCCCTGGTACTCTAAACTATCCATTTGAGTGGAAGGAAAGTAGAGTTCCAGGGTGGAATGTGAGCTAAAGCTAGCCCAAGCCATCAAACTGCCACCGCCGAAATTCGGTTTGGAAAAAAACAAGGGTTCCTTCCTTAAATCTCGCCAACAGCAATTGAAACCATCTGGTCCTTCCAGGTTAAATTTTTTCTCGACAGAAAAATTTACCTACAAACCCAAAAATGTATGGAATATCTTATAAAATTTTGAAAAAAATGTTTACCTGATGCTAATTAGTTGCCATGTTGTTTTTCGCAAACTCCTTACGCTTAAGCTTATGCTGCTTAGTCAGACAGGGAAGTTTTCTAATTTTGCTCGAATAAGGTTTGGCTGGGCGTTGATAGCTCTTAGAATTGTGCTTGTTGAAGGTTGTAATTTAAATTCCTCCTTTATTGTTGCCGCACTTTTCATGGAATTCGAGGCCTTTCATGAAATTAGCCAAGTTTCACGGGCAATCAGGAGCTTTGGACGATCCGTGCTTTTTAATTTTCCATAATTTTCTCTGTTTTTGAGAAAATTTTGCACAACACACAAAGATCGTCCCAGTTTTTTCGCCATTCCACTCATTCTCAATCCATACTCATGAAGTGCTACAATATGTCCTTGTTCATAAGGTGACAAAGGTTTCCCGCGACCCATATCATATTATTACAAAAAAGAAAAAAAAATATATTATTGTGATACCTTCTGATTAGATTAAATGCTTATTAGTCACTGACCTTACCATTTTGACGCATTGATTTTTGCACTTATTTACATAAATTTAAATAAACATAATATAATGGTATATCTCTGAAAGTAAGACCGGCTTATTATTATTATCTATTTGAACGTATATTTTTTTTAATAAGGTGGCCATACGTAAAATTTACAGTTTGGATGAATTGAGCAAGTATAAAGGTGACCTTATCATTTTGAAACACACCTTAGTTTGGAGATCAGTTCTGCAAACACATCTTATATAAACAAGCAAAAATAAAAAATATATTTACTACGTGTTTTGTAAGAACTGCTGTCGAACGACCACAAACAAATATCGATATTTAAGGCGCCAAAATAATTTTATATTTGCTATTGGGTATACAAGTTAATAATGTCGATTTGGGCAACATATGGCATAACTATTACATATGGTTTGTGTCAATAATAACAAATATGGTATTTTAAAATGTAAACATCTGTCATTATAATTCAGAATTCGATAGACGTCATCATTTTCAATCGCTATAATAATGTCGAATTTTATGCCTAAAAAAGATGTTTTGCGGGGAAAACTGATAGCCTTCTCCTATTTGAAGAAAATGGCTGCTGCCTTTGTTGGTAGAAGCTTACGGCCAACATGCAAAAACTCAAAACATTTGTGAACGATGGTTTGCGCGATTCAAAAGTGGTGAATTCGACACAGAAGACAATCAGAGGCCTAGTCAGCCGAAAAAGTTCGATGATGAGGAATTGGAAGCCTTACTCAACGAAGATTGTTGTCAAACGCAAGAAAAACTTGCATAAAAAGCTATTTTCCTACCTTTAAAAGCATTGGGATTCATTCAAAACAAGGAAATTGGGTCTGATATGAATTAAAGCTGAGAGGCGTTGAATGACAATATTTCATTTCGGAAATGATGATTAAACGCTACAAAAAGAAGTAATTTTTGCACTGTATTGTTACTGTTATAGGTAAAGCCCGGCCAACCAGCCAAATCAACGCCGAAGCTGAATATCCATGACGCCAAGATAATGCTCTATCTTTGGTGAGATCAGAAAGGTGTTTTGTATTATGAGCTGTTTAAATCGGGTCAGACGATCACAGGGGACCTGTACCGAACAAAATTGAAGAGAGCAATCAACGAAAAACGACCAGAATATTTGACCAGATATGAGACCATAATCTTCCATCATGACAACGCTCGGCCACATGTTGCAGGACCAGTCAAAAACTATTTAGAAAACAGTGGACTACCATTTGTTTCGATCGATGCAAAACGCTCTTACTGGAATACACTTCACTTCAGAACAGGGTATCAGAAATAGGCTTGACTTATTCTTTACCTCAAAACCGGAGCAGTTCTTTTAGCGCAGAATCCAAAAGTAGTGTATCAATTCATTTTATTATTATAACAAATGCATTTTTCAAGTGAAAAAATCGACATTATTACTTCGGAAATTTTTTTGCTTATGCCCCATGCATGCAATGCAATGCAAAATTTTTTCTGACTTTATCAAAATTTTTCCTCCTCAATATGCGTTTCAATTGTGTGCTGTCGGCTCAATACCAGGACAGACCATCTTAAAAAATAAAAGACAAAGTTTTTCGACAGCAGAGTATTACCTCATAACATTAGCTAGTAACTGCTTATGAGTATTTTTTTCTCCGTCACTCCTCTAGGGAGCATATTGGCTTTCTAGTTTTCAGTTTCTTTAATCAGTTTTATACTTCAAGTTAAGTAGATTATTAATCCGCTGTAGCTTCCTCCATATGATTTTTTTGTGTAGTGGTGAAGATCCTTGCTAATTGGTGGTGATATTTACTTTGGCATTGTAAGTTTTTCCCAGTAGGTGGTGGCGTGCTTTTCCTGATCATTCGTCGGATGTTTGTCATCATCGCCAGAGGTATATGAGAAGGATCAGGGGGGCCTTTTTTTAGATGGAGTTTTGTTATTAAACATTCAAAACCAAAATTAAATTTTTTCTTCTTCATATCCTCTGCTGGGGGCTCGAACCTGGGTCGTTTATACTGTTATGCGTGCGCTCTAACCATTACACCACGCCACCCCAGCTTATGAGCATTACTACAATTGAAAACTTCTCTAAATGTCGGCATTAAACTGTAGATCCCCTTCAATAGAATCGGATGCATCTCATTGACTGAGGGAAGTCCCCATGTTCCCTCATGGAATGTTATGGGAATTAATATATATATAATATATGCGTTTCAATTCATACAAAGACATCTGAGCCCTTTATATATGTAGTTAAGAAAAGACGGATATAAATATTTATTTTCGAAACCGTTACTGTTGTGCGCTAATATTCTTAACTCGCCTCCTGACATTATTATAAACATCATATAATAATCCAAATTAATTATTAAATAAGAATGTTAATATACCATACATATGTATGTACATATAGGCAACAACAATTAAAAATGTTAATTTTTATTAAGCGTTATTACTTAATATAATTGCATTGATTAAATTAAGCGACACTGTTTATAAAAATGTTCCCAATTGATTTATAACTTTATTTCAGAATCAAACCCTTAAAGTTAACAACTTAATTAGTTTTCATATCATATTTTTTCTACTTATCCAATTATTTAACATAAAATAAGTACATATGCCACGAAACTGTATAATCAGATAATATGTAACGTTGCATGACTTTTTAAAGAGGGACAATTCAAAATTACGCATTGACTTTTCAACATTTATTGAAAAAAAGTTTCAAATAATTTCCTCCACAAGTCCAACGATTAAATTGTATTTTGAACGACTTTCTATTCGTCAATGACTTTATAATAATTTGTATAGAAAACTATATGTGACCTTTTCTTTAGCCCCCTTTAGAGTAGCAATTACATTCTATGGGCCAAGCGTTTTACTATTTAAAGTAATTAAATGTAATTGAATTGTTTTTTTTGCATTTTTAATTCTTTTTACAATGTTAATAAATAGAAAAAAAATTAAAATTTTCTCTATGAGTATATATTGTAGAACAAAACAGTAAAAGGGCCATATTACGCCCACACTCTTAACTTTTATTACTCATTTATTCAGCTCAATACTCACAAAATCTGTTTTTCGTGAGGGCTGGAAGCTTTCTAAGATTATTCCCATTCCAAAGCAGAACAACTATTTTAGACCTATTGCTTTTCTCCCCTTCCTATCTAAGGTTCTAGGAAATATTATGATTAGGCAGATTAATGAATATTAAAGATAATCCAATTTTTTATCTCTTAAGCAATCTGGTTTTGTTAGAGGCAGGAGCTGTATCACGGCTCTTACGAATGTAATTGAGGATCTTAGCGCCGATCTTGACAGGAGTGTGGTATCTTTTTTAGTACTTTTGGATTGTAGTAAGGCCTTTGATACAGTCAATTATGCAATTTTGACGACTAAACTGGAAAAGCCTTTTTATTTTTCACCATCAACTTGTGAACTACTGCACAACTATCTGACAGGTTGATCTCAAACTGTACTATTGAATGTTGAATATTCAGAAACATTGAATGTAAACATTTATTCTGTCTTTACATCAATGATTTGCCTGATGAAATAGAACACTGCGGTGTACAAATATATGCGGATGATGTACAGATTTTTAATAGCAGCAGGGCGAATGATATTCGCTATTGAGTGGTTAACATGAACAACGATCTGGCGAGGATCCACCCAAGTCAAAATGCATATGTATTAGTGATAATAATTTAGATTGGATTTAGATTAGATAATTTATTCTGGGTGGTATATGGCTTCCACAAAGCATTACCATCTTATATGATTTGTTGCCTCAATTCTTGCCTCTTCTCATGTAAGATTGTTTTGCCTTAGTTCTTAGATCATTGTGCATCGATCCTTGAGGATTGTACTCAAGTGCCATCCATGTAATAATATGGGGATTTATCCTTTAGATATGACCGATCCATCTCCACTTCCTTTGTAATATATGCTTCAGTATGTGCTCTTTATTTGTAAAATTTTAACGTTCTTGCATATGGTATGTTTGCACCCAGTGTTTCTTGGGGTAACTGTTTGTTGGGTAACTGTTCGCGTATTGTCATGGTTAATGCGTTCCTGGTCATGTTATTCTGAAGTTGTTATATTCGGAGACCTTTTCGACTTATGTCTCCAATGGTTCTTCTTCGACATTTCAGCTTGAGCTTGATTTCGCCTGTGATAAGCTCGTGGTCACTGCCGATGTCAGTGCCTCTTCTATTCCTGGCATCCGCCATCATCTTTTACTCCCGCTTATGTAATCAATCTGATTGTTGAGTTGCCGCTAGGCGATGTCCATGTGCATTTATGAATCACCATATGCGGGAAGATGGAGCCGCAGTTGTTGTGTCAGCATAGCTCTCCGCATCTTCTGTTCTCCGCATCTTCTGTTGGGTCACAGCACTCTGTTCTAACTTTACTCTTGAATAGAGCCACTACACCACGCCACCGGATACTCAAAAAATAATATTGCTGATAAGTACGCTACTATGTCCTCTCTAGCTCTCACACATGGAGATACGTATGCTCCCCTGGTTGTGTTGTCGGGCTTTATAGACAAATAGACACTGATCATGGTGGAACACGGGTGGACCAACATCACCACTTGTAGAATATCCAGAATGCTCTGGCCTTCTATATCTACGGATAGGACTATTTCTCTTCGTAGGTTTGGAAGGAAATCGATTGGGTTTCTTCCGAGCATAATTACCTGACTTTGTATGATTAGCAATACCATAAGTACTGTTTTAAAGAGTACACGTACCCTTTGGACAAAATCTACTCTAAAAATATGAAAGAAATCTCAAAAGTACTCTTTTTATATGCATTTGAAGCTGTTTGTTCAGATGTTCAAAATGAAGGATAACTCTGATTGCGAAGTTTTGTTGGATTCTGATATTGCAGAAATTGATAACAACTCTAATGCTACTCTGAAAAAACATAGGAGGTGACGAACAAATATATATGATAATATTAAGAAGTATCAGTTCAGTTGGATACCTGAAATGGTACTGTTTTTTTAGCATTTGTACTGTTTTTTTGTGAATGTACTCTTTTTACCTTTTCAGAATCTGGCATCCCTATGTATAATACTGTAGGAGCTATCAGAATGAAAAGCCTGACGAATTGGTGCAACACATTCCCTGTGAATCTCCCGATTATTTTAGTACTAAGCATTGTAAAAACTGGACTTTCTTTTAGACTTACTTTAAAGACAATTTTTTAAGCTTGAGTTTTGTGACATAATAAAAATTATAAACCTAATTTTCGTAGTTTGACACACTGGGCTAGCTTTTATTTTTAATCAATTAAATTAAATTGCAATTTCGAAAAAGACATATCTCGCACATTTTGACAAATGCGTTTTTTCGTATCAATAAGTCCCAACGGCTTCCCTTCACCTACTACGCTTGAAAAACTAACATCACTAGCAAGGCGAATTCAAACCAGGTGACCTTGGCTTGCTACGTAAGCAACAGCTGATAAGTGACTATGTGTCAAAACGATTCGCCATTACTATTTTTTACAATATATATGTGACACATAGTTAATTTGCTTACTACAGTGTTGCATTATTTTGGCACAATGTTAAAGTCTGTTTACAGTATTGTATTCGTTTTCAAAATGAGACAACCTTGTTAAGTTCGCCTTGATCCCTAGCATTCGTTCCACTTTAGACGTCATGAGAGATAGAGAAAACTTATTGTTTAAGCCAAGAGTACAAATTGTTTAACGTACACAGCCGTTACCGCACAAATCCTGGAGAAGTAATCGCAAAAAGTGGGATAGATAATGACATCTCTTACTAACCCAGCTGATCGAGCTTATAGAGACAAAGTAGCTATTAATTATCTGAAAATTGCACATATTTTAAAACTCAAGCAATATATAATGGCAGAATTTACAGAATTTTATAATGAAATATTGCAATGGCCAACTACAAATGAAAAAGCGCTTCCAAAAAAAATTTTTGATAAAAGTATATTATTTATTTTTAGTAGAAGTATTGCCCTTAATTTTTGGTTCTTTTTCGTTAAGTTTTTTATACTCGAATTCATATATTTTGAAAAGGGTACATCTCATTAATTTTAAATACATAAATAAACATAAATATGTATATAATAAAGTCTAAATATTTCCGTAATTTTCGGTTACAAATTAGCCCCAAAATATAATCCGTATACAATTTTTTTAACTATTATACTTCATTAAAAAATAATTAGTTTTTTTCATTTCCTGTAATTCCCGCAATTTATTACTCACTTTTTTGATTTTTGACGAAATATGTATATTCATATAAGCTTAGGCCAGCTATTGGCCGATATAAACACTATGTAATTATTAAAATATTTAGAAAACACATTTGTGTAAAGTTTTGTGTTGGTGCTATTTTGTTCCAGTTATGATATCTATAGTGTTGTTTCGAAAGTGGATTTATGTGGGATATAATCCCACAAGTAAGCCGTTTTGTAATAATAACACGTTTGCTACACTTCACCACTTGTAAGCTACAATATTTTTGTTTTAAGCCTATTAATGAAGCTCCCTAAAGTAGGCTCTTAAAATACATAACAATTAACATTTAATATTTATAAGCATAATTAACATTTCTGTAACATTACTCAATAGAAGTTGCGTATTTACGACAGTAAACTGATAATAAGGCTACCAGACTTTCTTCTAAATTATTGATTGTTTTTTTTAAAACCCCATAGCAGCTCTAACATGATCATGCAAATTTATCTGAAAGCTATATTAGACTGTTGTAAAAATTTCTCTTTTACATCTCAAAGGTACGTACGGGTATTTAAAGGAGGGGGTAAAATTTATTCTACAATATTGAAAAGTTTAGTTGAGCCTAATTCGTTCATATTTAGAGCTCGCACACAACGTTCAAGTAAACCAAATTTCAATAAAAAATGTTTTAAAGTAAGGCGTGTTCCAAATCATTTAAAAGTTTCTTTAGATTAATGTGTATTTCGATCTTTATTTATTTTCAACGTATTTAGAATTAAAAATTTAAAAATATGATCGTTCTCTAATCTCTTTTTTATTATACTGACTTTGTAAACTCACTATGTACTTCCATATTATTTTACACTTTTGCTTATAAATTATTTTAAAATTAATTAATCTGAATATATTCAATTGTAATTATTTTCATTAATAAACACAAAGATAAAAAATGTTAACGAAAAATTTTGTACATTTTTAATTTTAATATCTTATTTACAAAAAATAATAAAAATCAAATTAAAGATTTTAACCCAATTAAAAGAATTATATAATGTAATAATAATAAAATTATAATATAATAATATAATAAGGTAATAATACAGTAATATAATATATTAATATAATAATATTATAATATAATAATATAATAATATAATAATATAATAATATAATAATATAATAATATAATAATATAATAAAATAATAATATAATAATATAATAATATAATAATATAATAATATAATAATATAATAATATAATAATATAATAATATAATAATATAATAATATAATAATATAATAATATAATAATATAATAATATAATAATATAATAATATAATAATATAATAATATAATAATATAATAATATAATAATATAATAATATAATAATATAATAATATAATAATATAATAATATAATAATATAATAATATAATAATATAATAATATAATAATATAATAATATAATAATATAATAATATAATAATATAATAATATAATAATATAATAATATAATAATATAATAATATAATAATATAATAATATAATAATATAATAATATAATAATATAATAAAATAATAATATAATAATATAATAATATAATAATATAATAATATAATAATATAATAATATAATAATATAATAATATAATAATATAATAATATAATAATATAATAATATAATAATATAATAATATAATAATATAATAATATAATAATATAATAATATAATAATATAATAATATAATAATATAATAATATAATAATATAATAATATAATAATATAATAATATAATAATATAATAATATAATAATATAATAATATAATAATATAATAATATAATAATATAATAATATAATAATATAATAATATAATAATATAATAATATAATAATATAATAATATAATAATATAATAATATAATAATATAATAATATAATAATATAATAATATAATAATATAATAATATAATAATATAATAATATAATAATATAATAATATAATAATATAATAATATAATAATATAATAATATAATAATATAATAATATAATAATATAATAATATAATAATATAATAATATAATAATATAATAATATAATAATATAATAATATAATAATATAATAATATAATAATATAATAATATAATAATAATAATATAATAATATAATAATATAATAATATAATAATATAATAATATAATAATATAATAATATAATAATATAATAATATAATAATATAATAATATAATAATATAATAATATAATAATATAATAATATAATAATATAATAATATAATAATATAATAATATAATAATATAATAATATAATAATATAATAATATAATAATATAATAATATAATAATATAATAATATAATAATATAATAATATAATAATATAATAATATAATAATATAATAATATAATAATATAATAATATAATAATATAATAATATAATAATATAATAATATAATAATATAATAATATAATAATATAATAATATAATAATATAATAATATAATAATATAATAATATAATAATATAATAATATAATAATATAATAATATAATAATATAATAATATAATAATATAATAATATAATAATATAATAATATAATAATATAATAATATAATAATATAATAATATAATAATATAATAATATAATAATATAATAATATAATAATATAATAATATAATAATATAATAATATAATAATATAATAATATAATAATATAATAATATAATAATATAATAATATAATAATATAATAATATAATAATATAATAATATAATAATATAATAATATAATAATATAATAATATAATAATATAATAATATAATAATATAATAATATAATAATATAATAATATAATAATATAATAATATAATAATATAATAATATAATAATATAATAATATAATAATATAATAATATAATAATATAATAATATAATAATATAATAATATAATAATATAATAATATAATAATATAATAATATAATAATATAATAATATAATAATATAATAATATAATAATATAATAATATAATAATATAATAATATAATAATATAATAATATAATAATATAATAATATAATAATATAATAATATAATAATATAATAATATAATAATATAATAATATAATAATATAATAATATAATAATATAATAATATAATAATATAATAATATAATAATATAATAATATAATAATATAATAATATAATAATATAATAATATAATAATATAATAATATAATAATATAATAATATAATAATATAATAATATAATAACATAATATAATTTTTCCGCTGCCTTGTTTCACTTGAAGTGCAAATATTTTGCGATTTTGGCTACATTGAACATTTTTTGAAGTCATAATATTACTTTAGTCCAAAATCTGTCCGTCGGCTGAAGCTCGAGCCAGTTTGATGGAATACTCTTTTTCAACAAATCTTACGTAATTTTTTCTGAACAATCCCACTGTTTCGTAGGAGTTGATAAATCAGGCTAGAATATTGACGGCATAAAGTAAATTTTGTACACAGATAACAAGCGTTTTTCTAAGCACTCTTCTCTGTACATTTGCCAGCTCAATGTACCCTTTCACGTCAAATGGCATGGTGAATTGCTCACAACTGAATATTGTTTGCCAGCAGAGGAATTTGTTTTTAAATTTATCTACCCTTTTATAGTAAACTGTTTTTGTTACGTCTTCTTCCATTAATGCTGTGTGGTATTGAGTCCATGAAATATTAAGGTTATGGACAGTTACTCGAAATGTTGTCGTTAGCCTTCAGATGGTTACAAAATAGGCTATTGGATATGATAAAAAGTCGTCCAAAATATTTTATACATTGTTTTTCTAACTCTTTTTGTTATTGTTTTGTTTATGTTTACGAATACTTCGAGATCACTTAAATCTTCATCCCCAGTTGAAATATCCATTTTTGTTTGCCTCTCGCTTTTATTTTCATTTTTTATTTAAATAAATGCATACACAGTAAGTTTATCAGCTGTTTATAAAGCAACATCGGCCGCTTAAGCTTACGATTACAATTGTGATTATGTCAACTCAAAAAATGGAGTCAAAGATTAAAGTTTGTTTAGTGGCTAATTTCAAACTCAACAAGTGACTCTTAATCTTTCGCTTTAAACTAAAAACTTGGAGGTATTTTATTTTCTACAAATTAAGAAATTTTATAAGTAACGGTTCTTTCACTGCTTTTTTGTTTTGATCGGAATATTCGCGTTAAAATTTGTAAAAAAAAATTTCGTTGACGTGCTTTATAATTGAAATTTCAATTAATTTAACGTTTTAATTATTGAAAATTACTTTAACAAAAACATTAACTGGCGAATTATAATTTGAATGATTTTTAATTACAAATCAAATTTATTTTGAATTATTTTTTAACTTTAACAATGACTTGTAAAAGTCACACCACACATCGTCTAAAAACTAATGATTTTTAGTCATTTTTCAAAGCCTAATACATACTATAATAGACTACAAGTATATGAGAATGAGGCAAATATTAAAATTTATTACAAATTGCTTATTACAAATTTATTAAAAAACATTTTTTTGATAATACACTGCTCGTCACTTGTATGGCACAAGTGACAAAAAATCGTGGGGTATCTCTTGAATGATAACCGCCTTAAAGTTATTATCGTATGTGCTCCATCATGCTTTATTTAACTCTTCCTTAAAGAAAAAAATTATTACAAAAATTTACCGTTATATAATATTTTTATTACTGTGAATATAAGCGCCACTTCAATAAAACATTTCATTAATGTCCAGTTATCAGAATTTTGTTGTTAAGGATATACTGATTGCTTTGACATTGCTTCGTATCTAAAGTTTGGTCAAAATAAAAAGTTTTCAGAGAATTATCTTAATATTCGGCCAAATGCTTGCCACGGCTTCAGTGGCATACCTCTATCCGTCGGTTCATATTCTCAATGACTCTGAGACATAATTGAGCTTCAGTGTCGTTAATGTGCCGAATTATCTCAGCCCTTAGCTCTTGAATTGTTCTTGGTTTATTAACGTACACTTTTTCTTTAAAATGTCCCCAAAAAAAGAAGAACAACGGTGTCAAATCACATAATCGTGGCGGCCAATCAACATCGCCACGACATGAGATAACACGGCCATTGAATATTTCGCGTAAAAGAGACATTGATTCGTTGGCTGATTGGCAAGTGGCACCATCCTATTGGAACCACATATCAAGGTCTATATCCACAATTTCTAGCCATAGAAAGTTCGTTATCATTGGGAAAGCATGCACAGGTGTTTTCACATATCCTACAGACCGGTTTGCTTCGTAAAATTCTCCTGATTGTGGACAAGTTTGGTCGATTATGCTGACCAAAAAAGAAAAAGAAATCCACGAAATGCATTTTGATCTAAACGTCCATTTTCATAAAAGGCTACTAATAATGGCTTTCCCAACTTAAAAAAAATTTCTTTGGACCGCTTCCTTGTGTTTTTCCACAGAAAACGTACCTGTAGGGATTGTAAAAAGTTCTATAGAGAACGGAAACTTTAGCATTGACACCATATTGCACTAAATAATCAAAAATATATGAGGATGGTAATTTAAAAAAGATAATGAGAGAAAACATTACTGGAGGGTTTCAGAGTTTATTTAAGACATAAAACTAGCTTTGGGCTCAATAAAACGCGATTAAGGTTTCAGCTTATTCTTTTCAACCTCCGGCAGTGCATTGCAACGCCTTATTTTTAATTTTTATTTATAAAAACAATCCTAGTTAGCTAAACTTATTAACATTAACTCGAAAATTCTGACTTATAACTAAGTTTTGATGAGGTGTTCTTTCAAGTGGCGTAATTTTTTTCGGTGTAATATGTAACCGAAAATAAATAAATAAATAAATACCAAAAATATTATATAATTGTATAACGGTACCGCTGTGCTATAGTAAGTAAGAGACCCGCCTACCAACCAAAAGGTCCTCTGTTCAATACCAGGCCAGAATAGCTGAAAAACGAAAAAGTTTTTTCATTAGCGATATCACCTCATAACATTAGATAGTAACTGGTTATGAGTATTACTACTATCAAAAGCTTATCTAATGCATATGCCGTACGGAGCCGGCATAGCTATAATATATAGCTAACTAGAGAGTTAAGTGTGGATAACCTCTGGTTGTAGAAGTTGTGATCGAACCTAAGTTATTACTACGATCGGGCTGGAAGATCTTTATAAAGGAAGATCTGTCGAGTAATTGTTGTTGTTTACAAAGTTGTAAACAGACAGAGTAATTAAGAATAAGAATTGTTATTGCCTGTAAAACGATTGCAAGCAGTGGTGCACATAACTATGTTGAATAGAAGATTTTTAATTAAAACCAAACACAAAATTTATTTTATTTTAACTACAATCTACGAACTCATAAAAACACGTTTTTAAAAATGTAAAAATGTAACAATATTATCTGAATCAATTGAGATATAGCCTTACAATTTTTATGTAGTAAACTCCTATCAATTCCCTTTAAAATAAAACAACAACGACTGTGTACCATTAAAAACAGTATCTAATTAATTTTTTTAGAAAAATTATACTAAAAAAGTATTGAAACGATTGGTCATCAAGATAGCGCCATCAGCTATAATTTCATCTTAATTAGTATTTTAAGCAACTATATTGCATTTTAATTCCTAAATACTATATGTTAAACAGTATTAAGGATAATTAGTAATGCGTGGGACCTCGTTTGTATGAAATATCCTCGAAATTTCGATTTGAAATTGAATTGTAAAGTTTTTCAATATAATTAAACGAAATTGTGGAACAAGTGTTTATGACTTCTTCCATTAATGTCATTTTTGTTTTGTATTGTCTTCCGGATTCGTACACTTTCCTAGCCACCCATCTCTATAGGTTTTTTATTATATTTAGGCCGGGCAAATAAAGTGGCTAGTCAAGGGCGTCAGCTTTTTGGCTCTGAGTCCATTTTAACGGATCGGCCTATATGGACTGAACCTTTAAGATTTCCAAATAAGTAGAAAAGTCATTTTCGAAACGCTATGGTAGTTCTCTGCATTCATACGCTATGTTATAAACTGTAACTCACAGGTGCCATAGTAGCAAATTGCTTCTTAAACTATCTTTTTCTTAAATATCCTTTTTGTGACACTTTTTCGAAGTTGTGAACGGCAACCCTGATTAAGCGGCATAAAAACTTTTTTGTGTGGCATCAAATACTTCTTTCAAATTGTTCTACGATTGCGTTTACAGTCGAGTCGAACTATTTAGATAAAGAAAAACTTAAAATGAGTCTTATTGCTGGATAAAAGTCTATTGTTAATATGTGAATTAAGTAATAAATAATTAATCATATGCAGCACAGTAGCACTTACTCGTAAAACCAGTTAACGTCAGGAAACAAACAATAGAGAAATTAATTCTTTATCTAAATTATTTCTATGAAATACAATATTTAAAATTTTTTGTAATCAAATTACAAACAATAAAATAAAAAACAAAAACTACTTCAAAGTGCAAAAAATGTACATGTTTTTGTTTTATAAATATTAAGATAAATGCTTATGATATCTACGATTGTTGAGCACTTGCAAGTTAATATTTTTTCTAATAAATGTCGTAATAATCTTAACCTTTGTGTCAACCGGAACATAGCTGGGTATGTTTTGCATTTTAGAAAGTTTAGTTTCAGTCGTATCAGTCTGAATTTCCATAATATACCTACTAAAGAGAATTAATTAATTAAAAAATTAGTTTTCCATCTGCCAATTACTTACTTACTTTTTACTATTGAAGTAAAAGTTTAAAGAATGTTAACACTCTCATGCATCAAACTTTGCTAGGGTAGTTTATTTTTTTCAACCTTGTTTTCAACTACAGTGGGGCCAAATAAGATAAAAAACGAATAAAATTTCAATTTGTACTCGAAGCGTAGTTTTTAAAAAATGTTGTACACACACAACACATACGTACACTTCTTTAATAGAAGAATGTAATAGATTTAAATAATATTTTATACTTCATGACCCGTGCGAATTTTTCCCACCCCTATTAGTAATTTTTGTAACATAATACAGTGAAGATATTAAATGGTAACTTCATTATATATATTTATGAAAAGGAGCAACATAGCTAATCGTTTGTAAATGATAATCGCCCATGTTCTGGACGACGCAGCTTACGGTTTGATATACGAAAAAGCTTTTCAGCATGTTCTAAAAACCATGCGATTTAAAAGTTGTGTTCAAACATTAAAAACATATGTTTTATTGTAACAAAACATAAACAAACAAACAAATGAATTTTAAATTAATATGTCTCCAGAGTTGATGTTTTCCAGAATGGATCTAACAAAACTAAAATCAAAAAAAGTTAATAAGTAAACAATTGAGCCACACATTTAAGAATATCGAAGCAAATTTTTAAATTACATATTCTTTTACTAATATAGTGAATAAATATGGAAAAAACCGTCTCAGTATACTATAGCGGCTTGAAAAGCAAATTTCTAGCGTTTTCATTTGTCAAAGTACATGTTTGGCGTTTTAGAATCGAAAACCCAAATTTTTAGCGATATGCGTTCTTTAAAACATAGGCGAATAATTAATATTTCTTATATAATAATTTTATAACATTTCTTTGTAAACAATATTTGAGGTTATGAGGTGATTATAGTTTTCTTTTGCCAGTACATAGCATTAAAGACTATGTTCGCACGAGATCGTTTTTTTTTTTGTCATTCGC
Source organism: Wohlfahrtia magnifica (assembly GCA_023159175.1). Taxonomy (NCBI): domain Eukaryota; kingdom Metazoa; phylum Arthropoda; class Insecta; order Diptera; family Sarcophagidae; genus Wohlfahrtia; species Wohlfahrtia magnifica. The sequence goes on along the minus strand of JAKWBJ010000187.1, from coordinate 607,767 downwards.
TCTCTCATTCATAATACTACCCACGTTTATGAAATTAATTACTTAAACTTCCATACAAAATCTTCAGGGTGAATCACTCAAATTTTAAGTAATTCTATTTCTATTAACCTTTGTATTACTTCAAAATCAGTGTTATCTCTAATTTTTATAAAAGTTTGATCAAAAAAGTGTTTGGCATGCTTATAAGCTCTTAATCAAAATGTTTTAATTATAGATTTAACATTGCAAACTTTTTAAATCGACCTCCCTAAAGTATACGAAATAAAGACAACAAATAAAACATAGGCCGATCCCTGCATTGACTTCATATGCTAGCTGTTAAAAGGTGCCGTGCGAACGGTAGTATCCAATTAAGTAATATAAACAGAAAACGAGGTAATCCGAAGTCTTGTGCGAACGTAGCATAACAGACACATAAATACCTTGAAAACCAAGTACTCGTGAAAATCTTCGTATAACTGTCCATGAGAAAAAACTTGTTCGGGTAAATACAATCCTCCATTTTAAAAAGTTTGATCTTATGCCTTATTAACAGTCTTAACAAAGGTAACTTTTATAGGAATTTTTTACATATCATCCGAAAAGGCACAGTTGGATCAGAGGTATAAAGTTAATTCGGAGTTTGAGTAGAGTATTACCGAAATGAATAATTTTTGCATTGAGATTAGGCGTTAAGCCTTTTAATTCAAATTATGAATGTATTATTCTTTAAAATCAATTTGAGAGAGAGAATATACTTAAAATTTTTATTGGGTACAATTGAGTATTTATTACCTATTTCCTCCTATTCACCACAGTTAGAACTAAAGCATATATTTTCTTCTCCAAGTAACATATTAGACATAATATGTTCATTAATTTTTGTATCATCATCGATTTTTAGAACAAAATTGACTTTGAGTAAAAAAAACCTTGAAAACATTTTGTTCCTTGATTTATCTGACTTCGGGATTTAAAATGCTTCGTTATTAGAACTTGTTGGATCTTCTAAGTCACCGTTACCCAAATTTGGTAACCATTCCATAAAAGGAGGATCAGTTGATCTAATATTTTAGTCAACTTATGGGTTTAATCATAAGGGCGACCTTTTTACCGCATGTTCAGGAATGGTTGTTCTATTTCACCCAACTGGTTACACCTGGTGAAAATCTCCACGCAACAGTTTTTTTTCTTCATAAGGAAAGTTATTATTCATAATATCCTTCAAAAGGCAATCGACAAGACTTAGTGCATGTTTGGGTGTCATTGAAATGTCATCCCAAATGATGAGATCTGTTTTAAAAAGCAGATATGCCTCCTTTGTGTGAGAGCGAAACTATGAAACTGACGTGTCTAAGATAGGTAGACGTATTTTCAAAAGCGAATGTGATGTTCGAGCCCCTGATAGGAGATTAACTGCAATGCCGGGTATAAAGGCTCAGCGTTAAAGTTTAACATAATAATCTATATATTAAACAAACCTGTATTAAAATAAACACTGCACTGCCGACAACATGCAGTAGTGAAGAGGGTATTTCCAACCGTCAAAAAATATCTTTAACGAATAATATGTATGATGATGAGGATTGTTATGTTAGAAAACGACTAATGGTAATTGGAAAAAATAGTTCAGTTATAGACTTACAAATGTAATTTTTTTTAGCATTTGTACCTTTTTTTTAGAATGTTGTCTTTTTACTTCCCCACATTCTGGCATCCCTATTAAGATATGGCATTTATGATGATTATGATTATTTATGATTATTAAAAGACACGATGTTTATGCGTTATTAATGTGTTTATTTTATTGAAACCTCTTTAACTGTCAAAGTTTGGCATCACTTGACACTATAAATTCAACAACCATGTATTAACACATTTGACAAAATAAGCACTGCATAGCCGACGACAATATTACCAAGAACAGTTTTGGCAACAACAAAATATGTTATGTTAAACTATAATACAAAAGCTGTGAAGATTAAGGCTTTAGAATGTATTTCTTTTAACGAAAATATTAACTTCAAGGCTTCTCAATATTTTTCTTCATTAGAGTAGAAATTCATCTTTAAAAAAACTAATCAATCTTTAATATTGATCAATCAGTAATACGAGAGATATTTGCAACCGATTAAAAATACCTTTCAGATATAATATATGGTATACCTTTATGATGATATTTCAAAGGGTACTTACTTCTACATTGTTTTCCGTACGATTATTCAAAAGTTTTTTCCATTTTAAGTGTTTTAGGTTTTTTTTTGAAACTCCACCTTAATTTTAGAAATCTCAGAATTTTTAATGCCTATTTTCTTTAGCTCTAAGCCCTGATTGGTCTAATTCTTCGGGCGCCTTAACACTCTTCAAAAATGCTCAGCACGAATTTTTATCAATGCTATTTCTGGTTCTATCTTAGCATTAAAATCATTCCAACTAAACTCCAGAATTGGAACAAATTCTCTTGTTAATGTTAATATTGGTCATATCTAAAATGCAACGCTACCCTAAGTCTTTTTTATGCAGCCTCATAAGTTCACTACGTTACAGATTCCGCCTTTGAGGCTTTGGGTCAAAATAGCTGGACCCTCACACAATTCATGCTCAGATGGCTTAACACAGATCGGGCAGACCCTACACCGATCATCTTCAACGTTTCCCAAAATACACTGACAAAAGACAGAGATTGTCAAGCACATACATTGTCATTTTGTTTGTATTTGAGTTCTCTCATACTCAATGCACTTAGAGAAACTTATAGTAAAAAAAAAGTATAAACAGGAATATATTTTTAAAGTATTGAAACATCTTTGGTATAAATTTAAACATTTTGTTTAACAACTAAAAATAAGATAAATTTTTTTTTTATTATAAAAAGATGACAACGTGCGTTGGCAAACTAAATATTTGGGTTTACCAAAAAAACCTCTAATTAAACAATTCGCTGAGTGTTCTTTTGAGAGACGAATTGTTTGTTGTTATTTTTGTCCAATCTGTGAGCACATGTAGGTGTAAGCGGAAGAGAATCAATTTATGCCGCGTTGAGCCTTTGAAAAGCCTTGATATAAGACCACAGCGCCCAGAAAATAGACCTGTTAGTACTCTCGGCTCGCTGTGATTGATAGCCTTCTAAATGTACTGAGAAAAAGGATAATTTATCTTTCTGTTATACATTTTTATCGTTTCATAGCTTAATAAATGTACAAAAACGTAAGTAAAAGGCTGGAAAAGTATACAAAAGTAACAAAAATTGTAATTCGAAATATTAAAGGAAATACACCGTTTGTGCTCCATGTTGTCTATATACAACAGATTAATTATAGCCCTGAAAACCGTCTGATTAAAATGTTTATCTTTTTTTGTATTGTAATTTGAAAAAAGTTTCACTTAATTATCTTACGTTTTTCGAAAAAAGCTGGGCACTTATTTTTTAACAAAACAAATATTAAAAAAAAGTAAAAATATCAGCAGACTTGACCGAACGAAAATAACACCACCTTTTTTTGGGAAATAACACTACTTTTCTGAAAGGCGCTGTCGAGCAGAACAAGGATCTCTTTTGGAAATCTTCAAAATCTCGAGTTACGGTTAAAAAACGAGTTTTTCGAACTTTCATGCACTTAAAAGCTAATAGCTTAGTTGAATTTTACCCGATTTTAAGTTTCTTTTCGGGCTTGAAAAAAGGAGAAACAGACCTTTAAAATGATATATGCTGTTTAAGTAGCCTTGAAGGAGTTATTAAGCTTTTTCGTATTGCAAATCACGAAAATAGCATAAAATTTTAAGCAAACTGGTATTTTTTTTACTTACGAACTGCATTTTATAAAACAAAGTTTAAAATTTTGTGATAAAAGGATGTTTTTTTCATGAGTTCCTTCTCTAAAAAATTTAATAACTTCGTCAATTTCTAACGGATTTCTAAACCATAAGTATCGTTTTTTCATAACTTAATATATTTTCTTAATTAATTCATCAATAGTACGGTTGCTATATAAAATAGTGCGCAAAAACACATCTAAACTTAAAATGAGTTGAAAAATTGATTGACAAATCTGTTTGCTTGAGAAATACACCCAGAATCTTCAGAGTTATTTAAACCACGTATATGTATATCATTTAAAAGGTCTGTTTCTCTCCTTTTCAAATCTAAAAGAAACTTAAAATCGGGTAATATTCGACTAAGTTATTAGCTTATAAGTGCATGAAGGTTCAAGGAACTGGATTTTTACCCGTAACTCTAGATTTTGAAGGTGGTTCGTAAATTTTAAAAACAGATCCTTCTTTTGCTCGGCAGCGCCTATCAGAAAAGGTTTTTTTTTTTTGTCGCACCGTGTTATAATTTGAAACACAAATTTTTTTACTCCAGCTAAGCTAGGAGCGAAACTAATCTAAAGGCATAGAATTTCTTTTTAAATATATAATATAGTCAGACATGAGTAATGTGGTCTCAAATAGCGATGTTGTATACAAATAATAAATGGATTAAACGAATAATCAAAAAATTTCGTAAGTTCTCTTAGCTTGTTTATGATTTCCTATCTTTAATGACATTATAATTAGATTTGGGTGCAACAAGTTTTTTTTTTAAATTAAATTTGTTTAGTGAAATGTTTTCCTAAAAAGTGTAAAAAACAACTAAAGTAATCATCCATATAAACTGCTATAACTGTTTGTTATACTCGTAAATTGTTTACGAAGTAACGTACAAGTTAATTACAAGTTTTGTTACTTAGTAAATGCGTTCTAATTGTATAGAAGTAATGGTTTTATATGTTAAGTAATTTCCTTAATACTGTAATTTAAGCGATGGCTTTTGCTTTTAAGAATTCACCTCTAATTTGACTTTTTGATCTATAAGATCATATAAAAAATATTTATGATATATAGTATGTGGCTTTTTAGTAAATTTTTTTGTTTCTATTGACAGATTTAAATAATAATTCCATCGCAATAGTCATATTCAACCGCTTTTCGTTTGGTCAAGAGATATCAATACCATCAAGAGAGATCTGTAGACATCGAAAAAATGGTCGTGTATTAAAGGTTCCAAGTCGAATACGGCTGAACCGATTTTCTTGAAATTTTTACCGTATTTCTCTCTATGTCTGGAAGGAACGATAGGCTATACAAATTCAAAATGTCACGCACATACAATGATGGAATGACTATAGTAAGAGTCTTTAAATTTGTTCCAAATCACTCATCAGTTCAAAAATGGCCGGAATTGGTTAAGTAATCGTGATGCCTCCCATACAAAATTGATTTTTGTATATCTTGAGAACGGTAAAAGTGAAAGTTTCTGAATTTGGTCTAAATGAATCCTAATAGACAATTAAAATCATAAAAAATGGACGAAATTTCCGTATATCTCGAAAATGGTAGTAGTGGAAGTTTTCGTCGTCAGTCAAAAACTGGGGAAGATTTGATAAGTGAGCGTGACACCTTCAATGAATTTTGTATATGTAGGCGACAGTAACAATCAAAGCTTCGTTATCTATCCACATTAGCCATTGCATTGCATAAAGCACACCGGGTAAAAGCTATTCATATATATCCATCTATATCTATATGTATATATAAAAGAGAACTGTAAAATGCGTTGTAATTGATGTTCTTTGAAATACGCCAACCAATTTTATATTGTAAGCCCTTAAATTAAAGCTGAAGACGACACCAAGGTTTTCTGTTTTTGTAGGTCCATTGGTTCACGAGTTATTGACGTTAGAGTGAACCACTTTGTATTGCATAAGTTTTACTTGAAAACGAAATTTGTTATAGCATTTAAACTTGCTGTGAGTTAGAAATAATTCTTACAACTGTGTATATAATATGAATCATATTTAGAAAATTTTCATTTGGTGTGTGGCTTTACTGTTGTTCAATGGGGCGACGTATTATATGTCTATATCTTTAAAACGGTAATAGTAAGAGTCTCTAAATTTGGGCGAAAGAACTTTGTGGTCAATACAAATCATCAGTCAAAAATTATATATCTTTGGAACGATAGTAGTGGAAGTTACCAAATTTGGTCTAAATAACTTCATAGTAAATACACATGTCGAAATTTGAGTGAAATTAATAAATGGGTGTGGCCCCTCCAATACAGAGTAAATATTGATTATTGTATATCTAGAGAACGGTTAGAATGGGAGTCTCTGAAAATGATATTAATGTCTTAGTAGTCAATATAAATCATTAATCTTAATGCATTTCTTTTTCTTATGAGGAATACATTTTATAGGTATACAACATAAAGGCTCCCAGCAACACGGGAAGGATTACTCTAATAAAATATAATGTTTATACGTTTGAAGACTGTATACGGTATCAATAGCGTAAACAAATAAAACTATTAAAGATTAGTTTACACGATAATACTTTACGTACGTAAAATCAGAGAAATTATTATTAAGTTTTAATTTTTTAAAACGTTTGAGTTGTTTTTAATTGCGTCAAAATAAAAGAAACACCACTTCGTTGTTGTTTTATAGTTTTTATTTTCTCACTTTCTACAGTATACAATTATAACTATACAGTCTCCAACTTATTTATCTTCATATTCGTATATACAACACATTTATTTACGCCTAAACACGACTTTGTTTTATGACTGCAAAACGATTACTAACTTAATGCATAAGGCGTCGCCTTGTATATACAATTGACATTACTTCCGGCTGTTCTTGTTCTTCCTATAACATTCGATTTCCGTTAATTTCAAATTTAACACACAATTTTGGTCGAATCGGCAATGCTGCCAAATACACAAATAAGTACAGCATTGCCAGAATGACGCATTAACAGCCTTGACATATCCCGGTGTAACCAAAATTCCAAAATACTCTTTTAAACGCTAATGTGGTGTATCTCCCTGTTTTTGAGGTATTGTTTATTTTCGTAACAGTATTATAAAACTCCACCCGTATTTTAAAAATGAGAGTAAAAATCTTACGACAGATTTTTTTACGTTTACATGATATGTAAAAAACCAAAACAAAGTAGAATGAAAGCGTTGCCAAAAAAAAGAAAATCATAATTTGGCGAAAGAAAGATCATGTTTTGAACACAAAAATCATACTTTTTTTTATTTATACATTTTGTTTCAAAAACAGGAAAGTAATAATTTGATCAAAAAACAACAAAAAAAAAAAAAACAGATGACTTATGTTAATAGACTAACAAACGGAAATCTTTGAATTTTATAATCCAAATTACTGCTTTGTGAGGAATGTGTTTCTTATCGAAAAATTATCTTCAGCGACGAAGCTCATTTCTGGTTCAAGTTATCGGATTTGATGTGAAGAGTAGCCAGAAACAGTTCAAGAGCTGCCAATAAACTCTGAAAGATAAAGAGTTTGGTGCGGCTTGTGGGCTGGCAGCATTATTGGACCGTAGTTTTTCAAGAAAAATGAAAATACAAATGTTACAGTGAGTGGAAAAAGGTACCGTGCGATGATTATCGGCTTTTTTACAAAATGAAACAATTGCATTTAGTGGACATGTGTTTTCAATAAGATGGTGTCTGATGCCACAACAACGAAACACCATGAACCTATTTAGGATTGAGTTTTGTAAACAATTTACTCCACGTTTCGTTCATTGGCCGCCAATATCATGCTATTTGGCAACAACATTGCAGCCGCCATTGGTGAGTATATTCAAATTGAAGCAGACGGATGGACCACCTATGGCAAAGCCTCGGCCAACATTTACATGAAATAACCTTTAAGAAGGAAATGACATGAATACACTTACAAATATTACACTAAACAAATATGTTATTCACTTTTGCAAATTTTCTGTGTTTGATATTTAATTTCATTTAAATTGACTTTTGAGAATATTCGACCAACGTTTTCAGAAGAAACTTGAATTTTGAAAAATTTTAAAAAGAATGGAAATCCAAAGCTTTTATATTTATACTTTTTAAAAGGTCAACACATGTAAGCTCTTATTACACAAAATCGTTAAAATCACATCAAAATCAAAATTTCTTCATTTATGAACTCATTTATTTTATAGTTTTCACACTGTTTTCATTTAAAGAAGTTTCATTGAAAGTAATTAAATAATATTGTTACGTTTTTACCTTTTTAAAACGTTTGAGCTCGTTTAAATTGCGTTAAAATAAAATGAAACCACTTTGTTGTTGTTTCGGTTTTATTTATTTACTTCACGACAACGTTTATACAATTTATCTTGATACAACAACTTAATATTCGCTTAACCACGTCTTTATCTTATGACGATAACTCAACTGAGGTGTAGGTAAAGCAGCTTCTTTATATTTATTTATACCTAATTGTCTACAGTTTAGAAGGTTCCGGAAATATCGACCATCTTCTATCTTCGTTAATTCATATGTAACGTAGGTTAGGTTAGGTTAGGTTAGGTTAGGAGAGAGTGGCAGCCTAGCTGAGACAAGGCACAGATTGCGGCCCATCGTGATACCACAAATAAAGTGAGATCTCTGTACCGACCACCAAGCTCGGTGGTAACCAGTCTTGACCGCCAGCCAGAGGTTCCACATAGAAGCACATTCCCGGAAATCAAGTCGGAAACCAGCCAGAGAACTTAATGAATTTGACTAAAAGCCCGACATGAATGATCGATAGCTCCGATAAACTATCGAGAAAGGGCGATCCAAGTGTGATCAGTCTACGTCTAGCTAGAGACGGACATTTTCCTCAATCGGTCTACAACCTCGACTGAAATCATTCGCCGATAGACGCGGCCTTTGCGCGTCTCTACCCATAATGCAATGCCCCGTGAGGATAAACACCACAGAGGAGATGCTCCTGCGATCCAATTTAAAAAGTTGACTGGTACGCCTACCATCCAATCTGGGCCAGGTGAGTCTAGCAATAAAGCAAGAATCACCCTCTGCCCAGGATTTATCAGCGTCCAATGAGTATTTTCGCCTGATAGACAGTCTAACGGAGTACAGCGGTATACCAACCCCTACAAGCAGGTGACTGTCCTGTAGGAGTGTACCCGCTTTAGCAAGTTCGTCAGCCACACAGTTACCCAGAATGTCCCTGTGACAAGGGACCCAAATGAGATTGACATCAAGCCGTTGTGAGAGTAACTCAAGGGAAACACGACTGTCCCTAAAATGTAACGTAAGGATGGTCGATTTGTCAGTACTGCCCAATTGACAGGGTGACACAAAATATATCAAAATTCCATAGTAAAGTTTTAAAGCGCTGATGTGTTGTATTTTTATTTTCGGAGCAATATGTATAAACATACAACACCATACTTGCAGAAATATACATACATACACACATAAGTGTTACTCTTTCGTATCAAATACTTATACATTTTTATGTTTCAATGTATGAAACTTTAAAAGATAAGTTTTTTTAAAGAAATATATTCCTTTAAAAATGTTATTTAAGTTACTTCCTAATGTCCATTGTTTCCGACATATATTTGTGTAGATTAGACACAGGGTACATGGCAAACAAAAACAATAAAGGATATAAGTTGATTGACACACAACTTTTTCGTTTTAAGAATTAAATGTTATTTTTTGTATATAAATTTTTTTAGAAAAATTATATTTTGTTTCATCTAAAAAATCACCATCTGATATTAAAAAAACTATCAAAATTATGATAAAAACATCATTCTGGCAACGCTGATTGTTTTTATACGATACTATTCGCTCTCTTTTACACAAAAACTTGACATGTCGTACTACTTGTAAACATAGTATTTAAGATAGTGGTAGCGAAGAGCGCCGGGTTTCAACTAGTCGTAAATTATAAATGTCTTTAATTCCAACCAAAGTTATACTTTTAATGGCGTCAATATTATTCTTATTAAATAAACAGGTTTTAATTAGAATTCGGGATTAATTATTAAAAGTATTTATTTATTAATATTTTACATTTATTTATCAAAACAATGACACCGTCTTTAATTGTAACGAATAATTCACATTCGTTATTCTAATAAATAACTGACTTAAAGTAATAAATGGTTAATAATTACAAAGTATTTACATTTTAATTTGATTTATTATTTATTTTTATTACATAATTAGGCGACATCTAGTGATGGTAATCTCTGTTTTCAATTTTAAATGAGAATTTCAGAAAACTTTCAACGATGCTGAGAATACTTATGTACTTCCAATGATCTGCTCTACTCTATTGTTTATCAAACAGCTGATAATTAATTTTTTATTTACTATTGTAAATAATTGTCGATAAGATTTTTAATAAAATTATTTATTTGAATTTTAAAATAGTACAACCTGTTCGTTAATTGAAAAGTGTTAAAGGAGAACATTTTATCATTAATGTTAATGAAAGTGATAAACTTTAAGCCTACAGTTCTTTCCAGATATTGCAGTTCTAAAACACTGTAGAATCTGTTTTTCAGCTCTTTACAGTTTTCAAACGAATACATCATAATTTTTATAAAGGATTTACTCTGCAATACCATTTTATCCAACCTATCCCGCTTTTTCATTTTTATAAAATTTCATATTTAGTATGAAAAGAAGGTCCTACGTTCATTTATTCAATCTCGTTTAGTTATTGACTGATGATGTGTATTCTCCACGATGTTATTTGAATAAAATATAGAAACTTATACTATTACCATTCTTAAGATATACAAAAATTTCCAATTTTAACAGTGCTCAAGACATACAAAAATCAATATGAAGTTTGTGTGGGAGGTACCATGCCCACGTGTCAAATTACGCCCACTTTATGACTGAGGATTTGTATTAACAATGAAATCATTCGGGCCAAATTCAGAAAATTTTGCTTTAACTGTTCTTAAGATATACAGTGTACTCTGTCTTTGCGGACACCTCTCTAAAGCGGACACGTCCCATAAACGGTCCTAAAAATATTCTTTGGGATTCTTAAAATTTTTTCCTTTTGAGCGGACAACCCTCCTATAACAGGACGTGGACACTTTTTTTCATACCAAAGAAGATTTTTTTCCCCATAACCGGACAGATTACAGAAATACAACACTGTTTTTCGTTTAATTTCTTTTATATTCTTACAGCTGTATAAAGGGGAATTAACTTAATACTAACAGCTTGTTGTATTGAATGTAGAAAAACATACATTCGCAAATATTTATTGTACATACACATTCTGAAATCGCCATGCCTAAAGCAGTGTTGAGTATTAAAGAAAAAGTTAATGTAATTGAAATACATAAAAATGAAAAACTTAGTGTACGCGAGTTAGCAAAAAAATGTAAGATCAGCAAAACTCAAGCTGCTTCCATTGTAAAAAACAAAGACCAAATTTTAAAATTGTGGGACACTAATGTCAATCCAGAGAGAAAAAGGAATATGGGTTTTTGCATTGACAAATTTTGCTACGAATGGTTTGTAAATGCTCGAAATAAAGCTATTCCTCTCTCGGGCACTCTTATAAGAAGCAAAGCTAAAGAAATTGCAGAAAATATGAATTTCGCCGATTTTAGTGCATCATCTGGCTGGCTTGAAAGGTTCAAAAAACGACATAACATATCCTTCCGTACAATTCTGGAGAAGTCGCTAGTGTAAACCAAAATGATGTCATAAATTTTACCGAAAAAGTGCCTGCTTTGATTGAGGGATATGTTTCGCTAGATATTTACAATGCAGATGAGACTGGTTTATTTTTTAGTGCATTGCCTGATAAAACATTCGCATTAAAAGGTGAAACTTGCACTGGAGGAAAAATGGTAAAATGGTAATGGATAGGCTTACGATTTTGCATTGCGACAATATGGCTGGAGAAAAAGAACGTCTTCTTGTTATTGGAAAAGCTGCAAAGCCACGGGCGTTTCGCAACATCAACAATTTACCAGTTGCATGGCGATAAAATCTAGTGCAGTTTGATAGGAAAATTCAAATTTAAGAACGGAAAGTTCTGCTATTTTTAGATAATGCGACTTCTCATCCTCGAGATCTGAAATTAAAAAATGTAAAAGTTATTTTTTTCCCACCAAACACAACAGCTTCTTGTCAGCCACTAGATCAAGGCGTTATAAAAAACTTCAAGTTTTTGTACAAATCGTTATTTTTAAAAAATATTTTGTTGCTTTGAAATTATCAAAATCAATAAATTTGTTAGATGTCGTTTATTTCACACACAAACCGTGGGAACAAGTAAGTCCACAGACAATACAAAATTGTTTCAGGAAATCTGGGTTTGGGAAAAGACGTATATGTTGGACCGCAAAAGATGATGTTCCACTAGCAGCACTTGCTTAATTCTCGGATGTTATTAATCGAGTTCACAACCAAATTCAAATTGACGTCGAAGACTATAGAAATTTAGATAGCGACGTCATCATTAATGATGAAGATTTGGAAAACATTAGTACTGAAATAATAATTGCTTCCGAAGAAAACCTAGTCAACTCGTCTGAAGATGAAGAAAGTGAAATTGGTGACAAGTTAACTTCTTATAAAGAGGCTTATATAGCAATAAAAAACTAAAAGCTTTTTTTTCATACCGCAGCGACTTTAAGACTGTTCAGTTACTTATTGATCTTCAAATACATCTCCAAGATATTGAAATTAAAGGGAAAACTTACCAATATAAAATTTGTGACTTTTTTAAATCCATTTGAATATATAAATATGTATTTATTTTGCATTTTCTTACTTTTTGCAAAAATGTTAAGGAAATGCTACTTTACTTTGTCTTATAATTTATTATGTTGTTGTTTAAATAAAATGGTTTAAAGAGGAATATAATAAAAACAAATCTTTACTACTCTAATGAGTGGTCACCCCCCATAAGCAGACAAATTTGTCAGTCCTTTAGGTGTCCGCTTATGAGAGAGTACACTGTACATAGTAATCAATATTTAGGTTGTATGGGAGATACCATGCCCACTTATCCGATTCCAGTCACTTTTTGACCTGTGAAATGTTTTGATTAAAAAGCTATTTGTACTAAATATGGAGACTCTTACTGTCAACATTTTAAAGACATAGGCAAATAAATATTTACTCTGTATGGGCGTAGCACCACCCATTTTGAATTTTTGATGTTTATATAGGCTTTAATTCCTTCCAGACATACGGAGATATACTGTAAAAATTTCAAAAAATCGGGTCAGCCGCTTAGCCAATAAGGTTTTGGGCTGGAGCAATCAAATATCTTTTCTAGGGTAATTTGGTGGGCTGAATTCAAATTCGTTTTCAGTCTTTTTCCATCGGCCTCAAATTTTTTTATGAGCGTGGCAACATATCTGGCTTTCGTTTAAATGCTTAAAATTAAAATTTATATTCTAAGAATTTTTTTATAATTTTATGAAAACAAAAGAAAAAAAATTTCCCTAGTTTTGCAAAAAAAAAAAAAAATTCCGCTAATTTTGGTCAAAGTTAGGTACTTGCATTTAATATTGAATAAAATCATGGCCAAGCGATTTTCATGATTTGTAGCTTATTTCTCAACATTTTAAGCTTTAATTTAAATGCTTAAAATGTACAATTTTCATTCTGAATATTTTTTATGAGTTTTAGAAAACAAAAAAATTGCTCTTATTTTACGCGAAAAAATTTTTATCCATAAAAGTTATGAATAACTCCGAAACTGTTGAAAATTACAAAAAAAAAAAAAAAAAAAAAAATGATATCCAGGTGATTTATAGGAAAATTTGTTCCCAAACATTTTCTGGTACTTGCATTAAAATTGGTCAAGTCGTTTTCAAGTTATGATGAAATATATTGGCATAACTCACATATTTTGGGCGAAACGTTTCCACGCCAATAAAAAAACTGATTTGAATTCAGCGCATCAAAATCAGTTTTAAGTCCTAAAAATTTTTGTATTTTTTAGACCAGTGTAATTTAATTTAAATGTGGCCTTATCCTTACTAAGATCTGCAATATGGTTGCACTATAGAAACTAAGATTTATTTGCATCAAATTTATGCCGCCTTTTTAAAAGCAGCCACTGAGCGCTATTTTTGGCAAATTATACCAATGGATTATGAGATATGTTGGGTGTCGTACTTAGTTTAGAGATCAATTCTGCAAATTGCTTTTGGTCTAAAATTTCAATCGAACCCAAATTCCCAAAAAATTTTATTTCATATTTTTGAAAACACCTTTTTCAACAAACAAATCAGGTAAAGATAATTTTTTTAGCGTTGTAATGTGTGGATCTATTTTCAAAGTTTTAACGCCTCGAAGTCCATAAGAGCTATAGTAACGGGATGTGTCCAAAAAATAAACATGTTAACAATTTGTTGTTGGAACTCTCAAATGAAAATAAGATTCAAACTTTTTCCTATTTTGAAAAGATTTTTGTTACAAACTGTATATGGTTGAACCTAAATCTACTAACATTAGGGTCATGCATGTTTTTATTAAAAATTCATTATTGTATTATTAATTCATTATATGTTAATACATATTATTATAAATATAAATAATATAGGGTGTTTTTTTATAGAGATATAGAACTTTAAGTTGCAATAAAACAACGATGGATTATTCGATTGATATGAATTTTATTTATCCGAAAGATAATCTTGTGGCATTACATTATATATGATTTCTGGCATAGGACCGCCGCGGCTGGCGCGTATGTAGTCCAATCTGGACGTCAAATTTTCGATGACTTTTTCCAACATATGTGGCCGTATATAGGCAATAACACGGCGAATGTTGTCTTCCAAATAGTCAAGCGTTTGTGGCTTTACCACATAGACCAATGACTTTACATAGCCGACAGAAAGTACTCTAGCGGTGTTAAATCACAAGGTCTTGGAGGTCAATTCACAGGTCGAAAACGTGAAATTAGGCGGTCACCAAACGTGTCTTTCAATAAATCTATTGTGGCACGAGCTGTGTGACATGTTGCATCGTCTTGTTGGAACCACATCTCCTAGACATCATGGTTATTCAATTATGGAATGAAAAAGTTAGTAATCATGGCTCTATACCGATCACCATTGACTGTAACGTTCTGGCCACCATTGGTTTTGAAAAAGTACGGACCAATGATTCCACCAGCCAATAAAGCGCACCAAACAGTCAGTTTTTCTGGATGTAACGGTGTTCCCACATACACTTGAGAATTACCTTCACTCCAAATATGGCAGTTTTGTTTGTTGACGTAGCCATTCAACCAGAAGTGCGCTTCATCGCTAAACAAAATTCGCTTATGAAAATTAAAAAAATTGAAAATTGAAAAAAAAAATTCGCTTATGAAAAATGAAAATTGCACTGTTTGCAAGCGTTGTTCAGGCGTGAGTCTATTCTTGATGAATTGCCAAACCAAAGTGAGAATAAATCACTTGATGCCAACTTAAAGTTCTATACCTCTATAAAAAACACGCTTTATAAGAAGCAAATGGCATACCAATTATTTTTCTCCGAGTTTTTTTTTTTGCTTTAATTTAATAAAATAGATTACTCCGTAGATAGATTTTACTTAAAGGTGGTTTAGACGATAATACAAGTCGTACGACATGTCAAGTTTTTGTGTAAAAGACAGCAGATAGTACCGCGTAAACTCAATATGTAATGAGAGCCTATGACCAGTGTTGCCGTTGAAAAAGGGTTATAAAAAGGGTATTTGACATAAAAAGGGTCAAAAAAGAGTATTTTAAAGTAAAATAGGGTCAAGTTTTTTGTAAGAAAAAATACATAATTTTAAATACATTTAACCATTTTTCTATAAATCAGTAGCGCAGACTTATTAACGGTTATCTCTTTATAGCAAGTATTTCACTGTTCTTTAATACTGTACATTTTAATAAAACAAAGAAGTTGTGTTATAAGATTATTTTTTGATAATTTTAAGGCAAGAAATCGACAAAATGCCGATAAATCGGCAAATATGGCAGGCCTGACCATAGTGTATTGGTCTCTTTTAAAACAGCTGCTTTCATTTAACTTTGTTTTAGTTTTTTAAAGATCTTGTAATCGTAAAAAAATCTGTCGTTAGATTTCCTTTACTCTCATTTTTTAAATACGGATGGAATTTTATAATATTTTCTCTTCGATTTTACGTACGCAAAGTATTATCGTGTAAACTAGCGTTTAATAGTTTCATAGAAATATCGAAATAATCATTTAAAAATATTATTTTTTCAATTCGTAACAAAACCAAGAAAATAGGAAATAGATTATTTGGCAATTAAAAAGCGTTTATTGTTTTATTGTATGTAAGTTTTCTTAATAACTTGAGTCAGTTTATCTCCGCGTTTTGTTGAACTTTGTTACTTCATTTCCATTTAAATGAAAATGTAAAAAAATTATAAAAAAAAACTTATTTGAGATTTCTTTTTGTCTTAAATACGAGTATCTGCACCTAATTATTTCCATTCGAATGATTTCTTTTTTTGTCATAAGTTTTTTCATTTTTCAAATAAACGCAATACGTCTTGATGTGTTTTTACTTAAACTTTTATAATATTTACTTAACACTTAATAAGTGCCAAAAAAATAAAATTAAGAAATATTTCAAATTTGATATCTTTGAACTGTCCTTGAAAATTAATTTAAGTAAAATTTCGTTTAATATAATTTTAATAAAATTATTTAATATTTCTGGACTACATACATACGAGTACTACATACCGTAGATACCATATTTTGACATTTTCTAAATGGGTTATGGATTTATTAACAAAAAAAAATTACGACTGCAATAAAAATTGTTGTTCAACACAAAATATTATTATTATTGTTGCGATTATTGTTGCATAGTTTAAAATATTGTACTAAACAATTTGAACATATAAAGTGTTTGTTGTTAATTCATGTGTTAAGTTGTTGTTTGCCCTCTTGAAACAATTGCATGTTGGTTGTATTTACCAATTTGCTCTACTGCAACCCTATGTAAACTACTTTAAACACATGGCAAATTGGTTGGTACTTAACCAATGTGGCTACAAGTTGACATTTTTAATTTATTTTATAATATTTGGTAATTTAACATTCGGTTTGTCTTTCTGGCCAATTATTAAATTATTGCCAGAGCAAAAACCTTCTTATCAACTGAATGTTTTACATAAAAATATGTCGCGCACACATGTATTTC
Source organism: Wohlfahrtia magnifica (assembly GCA_023159175.1). Lineage (NCBI taxonomy): Eukaryota > Metazoa > Arthropoda > Insecta > Diptera > Sarcophagidae > Wohlfahrtia > Wohlfahrtia magnifica. The sequence continues at coordinate 590,758 of JAKWBJ010000187.1, read as the reverse complement.
TGGTATAATATCTATTCTAATCATAAAATACTTATATAAGTATGTACTTTTGTCTGGTTTAAAATTTAACTGTGTAAACATTAACATTGAAAACGTTTTATTAAAGTAATTAACATTGTTATTGTTGTTAAAACTTATGGCTTTAATGTTTGTTTTTTTATCTAAACTTCTGAATTCTGAGTTTGAAGCTATTTGTAATAAGAGGTCATTATGAACATAGAGGCCTTTAAAAATAGCCAAAAATAAAATTTTTATTGACATTAAAACAAAAGTCTAGATATACTACTTTTTGTCATTGAAAAACTTATTACAAATTTTCGAAAATGTTAATACATAATGTCTTACAATTACGGTCAAAAAGTTCCCGGAATAACCCCCGTGTGGCGGCCCCATTGTCACATTTTAAGTTTTTTTTTATTAAGTTGGTGATCTACTGTTGATATTCCCGTTAAATCTAAGCGTCATAGCTTACCCTTTGCAAAAGCTACGCAGCTAAGAAGTACATTTATCTGTATGTATGTTGGCGATTTTTTATAATTTTACAAATGGATTTCAATTTGCAACAACGAATTTGTATTAAATTTTGCGTAAAAAACGGATTTAATGATGCGCCAACGTTGGAAATGTTGAAAAGTATTTCGGTAACGATTCTCTAAAGAAAACGGTCGTTTACCAGTGTCACCTGCGTTTAAAAATTGGTCGTGTGTCAATCGAAGATGGTCGACATCGTAAACCGACGAAAACATTGATAAAGTAAAAGAAATGTTGATCAATAAGCGCAAATTAACCATCAGAGAGATAGCAGAGGACTTGAAGATTGCCTATGGATCTGTTCAAGACATTATGTTTAAAGAATGGGTTTCCGTCGTGTAGCAGAAAAGGCATAAATTTCATGCAAACAAGAGACGGTGTTGAGGTCGCTAAAGACATGATTTGCGAAGCTGAATCCGATCACACATATATCAAAAGGATCATTACTGGAGACGAGACGTGGGTTTATGAGTACGACGCGCAATCCAGACACCAGGCAAGTGAATGGCGTTCACGAAATGAGCCAAGACAAAAAAACCACGTCGATAATTTATTATCATCAAATGGTTTTAATCAACTTTTCTGGTGTAGGTTAGATTAGGTTAGGAGGGAGTTGCAGCCTCGTTGAGTCAAGGCACAATTGAGCACACATAGCGGTCCGATGTGATATCGCACATGAAGCGATGTCGCTGTGGTGGCCAGTAAGTCCTGATTAACCGGTCCTGACGATTATGCACAAGTCTCACATAGAAGCGTGTTCCCGCAAATCATTTCGGAAACCAGCTCGACAGTCTAATGAATCTGGCTATAAGCCTAACATCAATGATCGATAGTTCCTATAGACTATCGAGAAAGAGCGAGCCAAGTGAGATAAATTTACGTTTAGCTAGAGACGGACACTGGCAAGTGAAGTGGGCCACACCATCCTCTTCCACAATCGCAGCCTTTGCACGTGTCCACCCATAATGCAATATCCCGTGAGCTGATTGGTACACCTACCATCGAATCGAGTTTAGCAATTAAGCAATACTCACCCTCAGCATCCAATAAGTACCTCTGCCTAATAGGCAGCTTAACGGAGGACAGCAGTACACCAATCCTTACCAGTAGGTGACTGTCCGAAAAGAGTGCGTCCGCTTAAGCAAGCTCATCAGCCACACAATTACCCGCAATGTCCTTGTGACCAGGGACCCAAATGAGATGAACATCACACTGCCATGAGAGCTTCCAAGAGAATAACGACAGTCCCTAACAAGATTGAAACTGAAAGTTGCACCCGAGATAGATCTTACAGCCGCTTGGCAATCAGAGAGAATGCATTATAAAAGCTTTGTGAGTACCGTCACCCCGAATCAATTCCGCAGCATGGTAGATAGCCATGACTTTGGCCTGAAACATGCTACAGTAGTCCAGAAGTCGAAGAGACACCCTTATGCTATGTTTGCATGAAACCACGTACTTCGTTCTCTGTTTGTATTACTTAATTGGATTCTGCCGTTCGCACGGCACATTTTAACAGCTAGCATAAGAAGCCAATGCAGCGAACAGTCAATGTTTTGTTTATTTTTTTATTTTGGTTATTCGTTTATTTTTTGTACTTGACAGCATACTTTAGGGAGGTCTATTTAATAAATTTGCAATGTTATATCTACAATTAAAACATTTTGATTAAGAGCTAATAAGTATGCCAAGCTCTTTTGATCTAAGTTTTATAAAAATTAGAGATGACATTGATTATGAAGTGTAATACAAAGGGTAATAGAAATATAATTGCTTAATCGGCGGTTGTATTATGAATGAAAGAGCGAATGACGAAAAAACGGTGTCGTGCGAACGTAGCATTAGATTGAGTTTATCCGAAAAAATTTCGCCGCCCACTCTGTCCTCACATTTAGAGCAATCGGTATAGATCTCCACTTTTCTGGTGTAACAAAATATCGAATTTCAGTAAAGCACTTCTTTACTAAAAATCAGAGTTTGAAATTAATTTTTTTTTTATATTTGTAATAGATGAGTTATCAATGGTGGCGCAAATAATGATATTTTTTAAAGGGTTCAAATATACCAAGAAATTTGATATACTATGTTCACTCGAGAAGCTAAAAGTCCCATAAACTTTTTTTTTTTGATGATTTAATTATGGTGTAAGTTCTAAATACTCGTATGATAAATTAAAAAAAAAATCATTGTGAATTCTTTAATAAGCCATTCATGATTTGGTGACAGATAAAATGTCGAAAAATACCACCAACAGGGGATTTTTGTATGAAATGATGCATCAAAATATGAATATTACACGGAATTTATTAATCTTTTGCAACATGAAACTTAAATGCGTAATTTTTAACATTGAAACACATACCTTTGATTATTTGAAGATAAATTATTGTTAGTTTTCCACAGAATCCCTATTAAATGATATTTAAACACGTTAAATCGTACATGATCATTTATTCTACGACACTTTTAAAATGCTTATCTTAAATGTGATTCATAAATATTTTTATTTCTTTTTAACAATACACCCTGATTTTGAATTAAGAAAAATAAAATTGTTTGGAATAGAAGACATCAAGTACGTGAGCGGATAAAATTTAATTATTTTGTTATAAAATGTATTTTTTTTAAAAATTACGAAGAAAAGCAAAATTATTATTTTTTTATTTGCGATGAATGAGATCGACATTTAGAAGAGTATTAGTAGTTTAAATAATAAATATACTCAACCCGATAGATTTATACATACACGAGTACATACATATGTATTTTATATCTTGGTTCCAAAGAAATTTTAAAATAATTTTACGTTCTACCCCACTCAGTTGCTATTTAAAAATTCCTCACAAGCTTAATGATCAAAATTTTCGGACCAAAAAGAAATTATTTTGTTACAAATTTCAGTGACAAAGTTTAACGAAAAAGTGCATTTAAACTTGCATTAGTGTCTTTGTCAGAGGAATTTTCATAATTAAAATTAAGATTAATTGTCTATAAATTAATACTATGTGATCAGAACTTGACAGCCTTTTATTTATTCGAAAAAATCTTTTTATAATGTTTGGTTGTTAAAGCCTTCATGGTACATTGGATAAAAACTGAAGTTATCATACCCACATTGAGCCACAGAGCTGGGATTTCTTTGATTTTTTCTAAGACCCTTTAAGAAGATACAGAGACGTATTCTTTTTTCTGCACTTGAGGTGATAAAATCTAAACCACTGGATATATTTCAAGCTGAGGGAGCAGATCAATTGGTGATTTGCTCACTTCGAAAAATTGCATCAAATCTTGCAACTGAATCACTAAACATCGACTTTTTTTGGGGATCTTTCAAAAAAGGCCGACTACTCACAAAAGTTTTACCAAATTGAAACGTTGCTAGACCACTACGAAATAAACCTATTTTTGAGCCGAGGTATTACGGGAGACGAAAAATTATATAAATACGAGAAAACTAAATTAAAAAATTATTGTCAAAGTGCGGTGACCATCCACAAACGTTCTTAAAGCCTGGATAGAAGGTAAAAAGTCAAGGCGGGCTTGGATTCATTCATTCTGGTGCCTTCTGTATACCAGCTTAGGCCAAAGATCCCCGACCGGTAGAGTTCGTCTAATGGGGCCTTAGTTCGGAGTGAGTTTAATCTAAGCTGATGTAGCGATGGCTCCAAATTGAATGACTGTGTTGGCACTGATGTTCATATACCCAACAGAGACTTGTCGATCCCACTAGGAAGTACGCTCAGTGCCTTCCAGGCTGAGAGTAAAATGGACAGACTTCCCGACGCATTTGAGGATCCCTTGGCGAAAAATGTTGCCGCCGAACATGCCGACACATAGATGTGAAGTGATGTAAAATCAATTAAGACCTCCAAGGCCGCTTTTAGATACGTTCTCATTGCCCCAGTTATACTTGCATTTATTACTTTACATTGCTTTTGCACTAGCAAAGTTACAGGCATCCACTGAATAGCACGGTACCTGGATTGCTCGAATAATATTAATAATAAACTTCTATTATTTTTAAATTGTGTCACGTAAATGAATTATATTTTTGTTTTTATTAAATTTATTTTTTACTTCACACCAATGGTCCGCAAAGCTGCTACTGCGAGCCGAACGAACATCTTATCTCATATATTCATACGAATGCCATCAAAGTTCAAACAAGAGATTAAACTATTAATTTAGTTGCTCCTCAGCTTTCAATAAAGCAGTTTTATGTCATTTGTGTATGCGAAACATATATATTTTATGTGGATTTTATTACTACACACAAAAGAGATAATGTTTCTCACCACTACATTCACACGGGCATTGCTTCACACACTAAGTAGCGGGATAATCATACGATTTACATTATTATCTCCAAAATTGTACGAGTTATTAGTATAGAACAGTGTCGCTCATCCATATTGTTCAGATTACGAAGTTTTTTGGCTGTTTATTTATTTTCGTCGTGAATATTACAACCAGAAAAAATCCTAAAATCAACTGTATCGCTAACCCCTATTACATAATCTTTTAATTTAAATATCATACAGTATTTAATGATATTGCAATTACAATTCCTAAAAAAAATTGTTCTTTTTTTAATTTTCTATAAAAAACTTAAGAAATTTGAATAAATTAAAAAACATAAAAAATCTTGTATAAAACAAATTCAGACGCTTTGTTTACATTATTTCAAACGGCAACCACACTAGCAATAAAAAATATGTCTCTGTGAGACACAAAAATACAGGGTGTCCGCCGGGAAGGTATACTACTTTGTTTGTTTATAACTTTTGATTATATGAAAGAGAATGGATCTTATATTGATAAATGTTTTATTTAATGTCGGCAATAATGTATGGAATACAATATCAGATAAATGCCGGCCTCTGTTAGCTTCACATATGCAAGCCCTTTGGGGCACATTTTTCATTACATTCTCATACATTTCACGCGATATTTCATTAATTTCATTACGAATATTTTGTTTGAATTGCTTCAGCGTTTCTGGTTTGTTTGCATAAGCCTTGCTTTACAGATATCCTCACAAAAAGAAGTCCGGAGCAGTCAAATCAGGCGACCGTGAAGGCCAATCAACATCACCATTCCTTGAAATAATTTGTTGTGGAAAGAGGTCTCGCAGTAATTCCATTGTAGTCCTTGCTATATGCGATTTGGCATTGTCTTGTTGAAACCACATGTTAGTCAAGCCCAAAGCATGCAGTTGTTGCGTTAACAAGTTTTCAATCATATCACGACATCGCTCCCCATTGACAGTTACCGTTACGCCGTTTTCAGTTTCAAAGAAGTAAGGTCCAATGGTTACTCCTGACCAAATTGCACACCAGACTGTCGCTTTTAATGTTTGTAAAGGTGACTGATGAATAATTTGAGGGTTTTCCATTGTCCAGAACCGACTATTCTGTTTATTCACATAACCATTCAAATGAAAATGTGCCTCGTCACTCATTATGATTTTTTCATGGAAATCGATGATGTTCTTGATAAAATGTTTTAACGATTAAAACACGTTGGTTTACTGAATATTTTTCACATAATAAATTTGCCACGTCTCTACTTCACGACTGCTAAATATGAACTGTCAAGAACAATGTTTACCAAAATGGCGGCAAAACAAAGTAGTATAACTTCCCGGCGGACACTCTGTATATCAGTAGCTTGTTAGTCGTGAATGAAGGATGTTTTTGTGTTTTTTTTTTTTTTTAATTTTAAGAGATTTTGAAGAGAGCAAAAATTTTGACTTCTACACCGAGAAGTGTTAATTATAAGCTACATCAATGTATGCTTATGTTTGTACTATGTATGAATACCTATTTTTTAAAGCGTTTTAACTTCAGTGTATTTATTATTTTAGGTGTTTCGCTTCTTTTGTGCACCCCTGGTATAGAATATCAAAATTCGATTAACACAGAGTCAGCATTGCCGTTGTAACACTAAAGTATCACTTTTAACGCTTTTTAAAGCCAATGACATTTTTTATGACCATTTTTTTTAAATTTATCCCATTGTATCATTTTAACGAAATATATGTATGCCACTTTTTTACTTTTTTTGAAAATGAGTAAAAGTTCCAAGATTCTGCACTAAAATTCTCAGTACACTTATCTTTTATATATGTGTATTGTATATATACATAACCTATATGAGTTTTGTGAACATATATATACAAATTGTGTACGATATTATTATTACAACTGGCTTTAATACAACTGTTATATTCTATGCTATTTTCTTCATATAAAGTTTGACAATTATGTAAAATGAACTGATATCAACTACCAACTGTGAGTATTCTCTGATTTCGGCTTAAGTTTTGACAGCGAGAAGCTTTTATATATTTTTTTAAATAGATTTCCATTAAATTTTGTAGCTTAGCGTGCCATCCATATTCACATGTATATTCATATATGCAACAAAATAAATGCAAATGTACAAGTAAGTATTGCATTTCTATATATTTAATTATATTAACTTATGTATAAAAATATATTTTAAATTGAGGTTTGTGGTTAAACCAAAAGGAATAGATGAGCGGCAGGCTTCATCAAGCAATATGGAAAACCATAAGAAAACTGCCTAACATATTGTTACGAAAAATACAACGCTGATGAGGAAACTCACCACATTAGAGACTTATTGTGAGATTTTTAGCTATAAAATTTATTGGCTTGTGTCAAGGCTTAATAACTGCAAAAATTATCTGTACTAATTAAGATAAGTCAAAGATTCGTGTCTGTACTAAAACATTCGAAACTAATGATGAAATACTATAAAAGGATGGCGCATTGCGGCTGTCGATAAGTAAAGTCTGTTTAGGCGCAAATAAAAAGTGTTGTAAAAGCGCTGTATTAAGACAAAGTGCAGAAAAGTTACAGTGGAATTAATAAAAAAAAGACAAATTGTAAAACAACAAAAAATAAAATGTTTTATTTTATTTTAACGAAACATTAACGAACTCAAACGATTTAAAAAGGTTGTAACGTAACAATATTATCGCGGGTATCAAAGTTTTATGTTAAAGAGTCTTGGAGTAAAGATGTTTTGAGCGATGGAAGTAGAAGTATTATTTTTAAATATAACGAAAATAAAAAGTTTAAAAAAATAGAAGTTCCACATAAAACCTTGATAGTCATGATAGAGCATGTATATATGTAAGTAGTTACGCTATGGTTTAGCATTACATATTGGCAGCTGTGGTTAGCATTTAAGTTTTTGTTGAAACCCTTATGGATCGCTTTACATATTCGAACCTAATCGAATATGATTCGAGGCAATCTGTGAATAAAAGGGGTGTTTTTGGAAGCTGGTATTTCCAACAAGGCAATAACCCAAAGCATACAGCAAGCATTGTAAAGGATTGGTTATTATACAACATTCCCAAACGGCTTCATTTTACTTATTAGTTACCCGACATAAGCCCCACAAACAATTTATTTGATAAACAAACAAACAAGGCTCTAAGACGGCTCTTGCTAAGGGATGACACAATAATTCTAGTGATAATACAAGAAAAAATGGTAAATTAAGTGAAAAGCAAAGTGAATGAAGCAAATATTAATATGACTATAAATTTTTATTTTTTTTTTGTGGATAATTAGTTACCTAATTCTGGGTATGTATGTAAGGTGTGCTTCAAGATGATAAGATCACCTTAATATTTGTTCAATTACTCCAAACTATAAAAAGTTACGTATGGTCACCAGACGCATGCACAAACGAAGAAATTGCTGATACTCACATCAGCCAGATCCGACAAGGAATGCCAAGGAAAGCAGTCCTGTTATCTGAAAGATTTTGACACTGGCACAAGTAGTCGTAATACTCGACAGTCACCTCCTCTTCCTCATCCTGACAACGCCTACAGTAGTCATTGAATGGTAGACCCAATCTCCTAGCGTGAGACCCAGCCAACAGAATACATAGTCTATATCGTAGTATAATAGGCTCCAAGCGATCACGGTCATACAGGGGCCTTGTGATATTTGGAGTTTTCAATAGACCTCCACCATACAACCGCACCGTGTCAAAAATCCACTTGGAATTTCTAGGATTTAGAACCCAGGACTTTCCAACGGCCCTACGACAAGTGTACAGTGCAACATTCGCACTTGCACCTGTATTCTGTAGGCAGGATAGCTTGGAGTCCAGGATTACCCCCAGATACTTCGCGCTATCCGACAGGCCCAGCTCAACCCCGTGCAGACGCGGTTGGGAAAACGACTGGTTAACACTCGACCCACTGTCAGTGCTCCACAGACTAAGAAGGCCAAGAAAAGGCGCTGCGACATTGTGTCGAGAAATTTTCCCGACACAGCCACAGCAACATCATCCGCATACGCCACAGCCTTGAATCAATTGGAATTAAGTCTCACGAGCAGAGTGTTAATGGTCAAATTCCACAGGAGAGGGGAAAAAATCCTCCATGTGGAGTGCCTCTTTCAGCCACCCTGTAGAAGGTAGTGGAGATAATGACCCTGTTGGTCAGGAATATATGAATCTGATCACAGATAATTGAACATTCAGTGTCACTAGAGCCGACCTAATCGCATCCGGTATCACATTGTTAAAGGCTTCCTCTATATCAAGCAATGCCACTAGTGCTTACTCCCTGTGCTCGAGGGTATTTTTAATATACTCCACAAGCGAGTGAGCGCAGTCTCAATAGATTTGCACCTAGTGTAGGCATGTTGGCACGCAGATAATAGCTCAGGTTCTATCAAACAGCAAAGATGCAAGTCGTCCAACCTTTTCAAAACTTTCAGAAGAAAAGAACACAGGCAGATGGGTCTAAACTCCTTTGGACCAGTATGGAGGTTCGACTCCCCCTCGAAATAAACACCACCCTAGATACGGTTCAAAACTCAGGAATATAAAACCATGCCTAGCATGCCTTATATTCTGAAGATCGGCAGAAATAATGCCACCTGGGCCAGTGGATTTTGGTAAGAAAACATGTTTGCAAACTATATAGATATTTCATATGTGAGGAAAACCACATACGAGGGTAAATTACGTAAAAGTCAAGAAATTTCATGAGCATCATTATTATTCATTATTATTATTTATTTAATAGTTATAAAGTAGACATGAATATATTCAATTTTTATAAAATAAAATGAAATATATATACATATCTATAGAAGGCAAAACATAAAAGTTGGAAGACCGATTGGCAATAGAAAATTAAGATAATTAAGTGCATGTATATAAATTTATTAGTGGGTGTCGTGGTGTAGTGGTTAGAGCATATGCATAACAACACAAAAGACACAGGTTTGAGCCCTACCCAGCAGAGGACATGACGAACTTATTCCCTCCAAACAACTCCATCTAAAAAAATAAGGAAAAAAGATCCCCCTGACCCTTCTCGCATACCTCTGGCGATGATGACAAACATCAGACGAATGATCAGGAAAAACATGCCACCCACTGGGAAAAAATTACAATGCTAAAGTAAAGATCACCACCAATTAGCAAGGATTTTCACCACTACACAAAAAAAAAATCATATGGTGGAAGCTACAGCGGATAATTCATCTACTTAGCTTGAAATATCAAATTGATTAAAGAGACTGAAACAAAGCAATAGATGCTTCGTGGATAGCCAATATGCTCCTTAGAGGAGTGACGGAGAGAAAAAAAAAATAAAATTAAAAGTATTTATCTTTAGTCATCAACAATTTTAATTAAAATTAAGTGAATTCATTAATAATCAATCTTCTTATTCTCAGAGAAAACTCCAAGTATTCGAGTAGCGTACTGTAGCTATATTCCAGGCCATTTAGTACATTGATAACGTCGTTAGAGCTTAGAATTGATTTGACAAAACACTTTAGACGAGGACCCTTATACAAAGGGCAAACATCCATGAAATATATAGTATTTTCGGATGCGTCAAGATTGCAGAGTGTGCACAATCCAACTGAGGAATGTCTGAAGGGTCTAGAATACAGGTCAAGTAACCCTCCACGTGCCTTGATTATCATGCTTGTAGCACGTGACGAATATTTAGAAAATATCGGGGGAAATGTGTTGTAATCCAGTTTAGAGTAAAGATCATGAAACTGTGAGGCTCTTGCATCAGATAAAAAACGGTTTTTTTCTTTTTCAATCACAGTTGCACTATACGTTTCCAATGTTGACATAAACCACTAGCGTTATCAGGGTTCACGTTAATTGTATTCATCCGATCAGTACGTATTACTAGCAATTATTTTATAAGCTATTAAACCTAGAATTCTATTTATGTATATAAAATGTAGTTTCAGAGTATCTTAAAATAGAGTATTTAGACCGGTTGCCAAATAGACCATGTAGTTGGGAGTATTTTTAGGAAGACGTAAAATTTTCTTGACAAAGATTCCCAAATTTTGGCTCCATAGAATAATATGGATCTAGAAGCAGTAATAAGTATTTTCAGTTTGTTGGTATTTGAAACCTTAGGTTGTTGATATATTTAGTCAATCATTTTGTGCAGTTTCCCACACAAGGGTGAGAATATGGTTAAGCTAATTTCCGTTATTTTTAAATGTCAGTTAAAAAACAATCGCTACTAAACCACATCACCTGCCTAAAACACATTACGAGCCTTAATCTACATATTACAAGAAATATTTGATATTGCTGTTGTAGTTCGATAAGTAACCAGAGCAAATATAAATGTCATTGTGCCCAATAGCTGTGTTGCTGATTTCATATTTGCTAGCAAAAGACAAACACTGAGGCAGTTGAATAAGTCACTGCCTATATGCATGTATGTATGTATGTATGTATTATAAACAACTACACATAAAGGTGGTGATACATTGGCAAACATCGCAAATAGCCAACCGCTTACATGGATAACTTACTTTTCCTTGAATGCGATTGCTTATTTCCGAAGCTTGCAAACAAATGTTTGCCAATATATCACACCTTTAAGACAATTGGTCTTGTTTAAGCGTATCTAAGGAAATATACTACAGTTGCAAGCAGCATGCCGCAATTATCCTGAGCACCTTTTAAATTTATGTGCTTTTTTCTTCAAATACTACTGTATAATTAACACGAACACAAATAATTTATTTTTATAATTCGTCTGTGATATATTAATATAATTTTTGTTGTTAGTTTACATAAGTTCACCGTTTTCAAGAAATAATACAGAATATTACCTTAAGGTTCTTTAAATTTATAATCTGACATTTAAATTATTATTTACACTAAGAGACCCATAAACTTTTCCATTCATAAATCTGTTATTAATATTTTTTGCTATGAATAAAACAATTGCAATTGTATTAACTAAAGTAGTATTATTAAGAAACAAAAAAAAAAAAAAGAAATTAAATTTACAAAATACATATATTTTTACTCAAATGTATTTCTAATTACCATACTAAGTTGCTGACATTATTTATTGCTTGTTATTAAACGATTTAGTAAAAAAGAAAAAAAAAAACAAGACAAACACCTAACGATAAACATCTATTTCGTTAATTTATAATTTCTTTGAACTATTTCCCATATAGCAGTGATACTGGCAATAAAACAAAATTGCAAGTCAACATACGAGAAAAATACATTTTCTATTTGTCCTTCCATAGCACAAAAAAAATAAAAAATAAAAATAAAAAAAAAAAAACAATAAAAATTAAAACAAAAATATTCCATATAGAACAGGTTCAATTAACGAGAATAGTAAGGAGTAAAAAAAAAAAAACAATTTAAAAATCTCAGTTATTTTGTTGTAAATAATCTTGGTTTAGTTTAGTTGTTTAATATTATTGTTTATTTATTTATTTTTTATATGAATGTTTTTATATGAATTGCTATTATTTTATAGTTCAATTGCAAAAAAACGTCACACTTCATTGACATTTGCTTTGGGTGAAAAATTCCCCTGACTAATTACAATACAAAAGTAATAACAGCACTAACAACAATAACAACAACATTTGCTTGCTTAACGCATATATTAGAAAAGTATTTATGACGTATTTTTACGTAAAATACAAACCAAATGGAATAAAACCATTAATAATATGCCATGTTAGACTGACTCGTTTAACTTAACACCGGAAAATGAGAAATATAGTCACCAAGTTGTTTATACAAAAATAAACATACAAAATTTCCAAGTCTTAAACACACACGGTCGTATGCAAAAATATTTAACAAAGCTTGTTAAACCTTTGCTTAGCAAAATTCCTAAATGTTGTATGCAAAAACGATTATTAGCTTAAAATCCCTTTGTTGAACCTACATTGACCTTAAAAATGTTAAAAAATGTTAAAGTAGGAAGCTGCCTACTTTAAAAGTACTTTAGAGTAATATTTCTGTTATAGCCTCAAGGAACATCTTTTGGAGGCATAAACCCTTACCCAGAAGGAAAAGTCATTTTTAGTGACATGGTGATCCAAGCCAAACCGCTAAAATTGTCAAAGAATGACTGTTGTAACAGAAATTTAAGGTAAATTAGTGATCACCGCAAAGCTCTAATTCCAATTCAAAAAAGTAAAAAGTAAAAGAGGCTTAAAAAAAAAATGAATTGGACTTCGGGGAACATGTTGAAGCTATAGCAATGAATGTATTATGAATTGGACCAGATTTCTCTTACGTTTTTGCGTAATATTGTAGAGAGTACGTCTAAATCCTTTAAAGACGCCACAAAAAAGGCGTTCTAAGAACAGTGTTAAAAAGTCTAAGTTCCTCTCTATTTAGGTGAAAAGTGCAAAGCTAATCGTATGGGGATTCTTCTATAGCATAATCTTTCTCTCACTCTAGTGTTTGAATATCATACCTTTTGCTTATTTTTTTAACGACTTAACAATGAATGAAGGTGTGAGGTTTCGTTTTATTTGAATGAGTATTTAAGTTTTATAGGTGATCCAAACCACAGCACTAAAATTGTCAAAGAATGGCTGTAGTAACAGAAATTTAAGGTAAATTAGTGATCACCGTAAAGCTCTAATTCCAAAAGTAAAAAACGCCTAAAAAAATAGAATTGGACTTCGGGGAACATGTTGCAGCTATGGCAACGAATATATTATGAATGGCACCGGATTTCTCTTATGTTTTTGGGTAATAGTGTAGAGAGTACGTCTAAATCCTTTAAACACGCCACAAAATAAGGCGTTCTAAGAACAGTGTTAAAAAGTGTGAGTTCCTCTACTTAAGCGACTCTTTTATAGCATTAACAATGAATAAATATGTGAAGTTTTGTTTTATTTGATTGAGTATTTAAGTTTTTATAGGAACTTTTCTGTCCAACTTCAAAACATGCCCTTGGTTTTGTACTCCACTGTATGTATATACATTTTTATACCCACTTTAGCATCTTCAGCATTATTTTCGAACCTTTTTCTTTTAAAACTATTTTTTTCTAATAAATTTTTTTCATTTAAGCACAATAAAAACATTTTTCCTTTAGAGATGTACCTGAAATCAAAACAGATACACAAAGCTCCTTATTTGGGTATTTAATATTTCACTAATGAAAGTAATTGACTTAATTTTTTAGGATTTGAAGAATTAAATTAAACTATAAAAACGTAATAAAAACTTTATTAAAAAAATGTGATTTTATATTAAATTAATAAAAATATTTTTAGGTTAGACTTCTCGTATATGTGGCATTAGTTTTTTAATATCACTGACACAAAAAAATCATGGTATTGCCAGCATAAAAGTTAAAATTAAATAAAGCAATCATTAGCTAAAGTAGGGTTTTTGCATATGTTTCCTGAACAAATATTTGTTGGGCTTAAAGTGTGCGGTAACTAACGTGCACTACAAGTCTACTTTTAGATTTTTTTGCATATGGCCGACATACTTACTTCATACAAATGTGTTTCTCGACTTTTGATTTATCATTACCAGCTGACAGTAGAAAAAATTATAATCTTAGATATTTTTGCGTTTTATTTAAAAAAAATAAAAAAATTAAAAACCAATTAAATATTTCTGAAAGAGCATTGAACTGGGTTCTACGAGTACATTTAACAAAGAAAAGTACTTTGTACTTAAATCCTATATAGTTTAGTCAAAAGTACGGGAATAATATACGAGGGCAGTTAGACAATAACTTGTACAATTTTTCAACATTAATTTTTAAGTTAATTTTGCTCCTACATACTGAGATCATGTTCTCATCTACAATAGTTTATATGAATTCCAACGAATGGATCGCATTAATTTAAACTATGATTGAGTTTTTGAGAGTAACAACAAGTAGACCTTTTCATTTGAATCTACACCATTTTTTGAGATTAATTTCTATTATGTAAACTAGTGTACTCAGCGGCTTACACAATCAGCTGTATTCAAACATCTAAAATTTATTTTATTTATGTACACTGCGCGTCATCTGTTTAGCGCCCTGCCTGTCAATGACAGTTAATGTTGGATATTATCTGATCCAACTGAGATATAGACATAAAGTTTTTATGTTGTAGACTCTTGTCAATTCTGTTTAAAATAAAACAACAACGACTGCTGTCCTATTCAAAAAATTATATCATTATTTTTTTTTTTTTTTTTTTATAAAAACTATACTAAAAACGTATCGAGAAAATTGGCCAACAGGATAGCGCCATTTGCTATAATTTTAATTTGATAAGTATTTCACGCAACTATGGGGTGAGCCATCTATCGGTTTAAATTTGGACCAGTGCATAGTGGGGTATTTGGTGCTTAAAGTGGGAATCAATTCAGGAAGCCTCGCACTAGAACTAAATTCATTGAATTTCGATCTATTTTAGTGCGAAATGTATAAATAAATAGTTTTTATGTATACTTTAGAAGACATTTTTTAGTTTTCTTCTCTTTTTTATTTTTATTTTCTCAATAATTTTATTTTTCTCAAAATGAAAATAATCATACAATAGTATATGAAAAATACTTTATTCAGTATCATTGGACTTATGACTATCATTGCCATCAACATTATCAACAACATCATCATGATCGTCGTTATCATCGTTATTATCGTCGTCATCATATTGAAGAACCTGTGGATTTTGTTGAAATATTAATAAGCTCAGCGCTTCTTGTGGAAAATTATTACCTTGTTTTCTTTGGACTCTCACATATTGGAAATAAAAGGATCGGCAGTCACTAAGCCTTAAAAATATATCCTCATTACTCTTGAATATTTTCGCGTAAAATTCTCTTTAAAATTTGTTAAATCACTATTTCGTGCTTCTGACAACTGCCCTATCGGTAATAAGACATGACTTATTATTTCTGCTCCATGAAATAAATATTTGTGAACAGTTAGAGACACATTATACTAACGATACATTTTTACGACATATTTCGCCGTATCAATGTCAAACTCCCAAAAAATTTCAATATTTATTTGAAAACCACTTAAAAATATTACCATTATTACGTGCATTCGCTTTATTAAGTTATTAAGACTTGTTATTTGTGCCAAAATTTCTGCATTTTAAAAGAAACGCCTTGCAGTGTTTCCGTTATTGGATTTCGAAATTCGAGTTTTGGCTGATCAATAACCAAATTTATTTAACGCCTAAATTCACTTTGGATCCGGCTTTTTTAATTGACACAATTTTCTTTTCATCTTCAGAACTAGCGTGTCACTTCATTATTGGAAGTTTATACGATAAATGAAGAAAGAAGCCATTCGAAGAATCAAATCCAGCCATGAACTGACTTAAATAATATTGTTACGAAAATGAAAATGCTAAAGTCAAAATTCACCACATCAGAGCTTATTATAAGCTTTTAGCTAAAAAATTTATTGGCTTGTGCCAAGTCTGAAAAACTGCTAAAACTACCTGCACTAATTAAGAGGGCTATAATGCGCATGGATTGATTTCTTTTTGTGTTTATAAAGTAATTTTTATTTTTGAAAAATCGAAGATTCGTGTCTGTACTACAACATTCGAAACTAATGATGAAATACTATTAAAAGATGGCGAATTGCGGCTGGTGAGTTAGTTATCATTTGGCTGTCAACAAGTAAAGTCTGTTTAGTTGCAAATAAAAATTGTTGTAAAAGTGAATTTGCTGTATTAAGACTAGAGAGTTCGTACGGTTATTATTCGACATGTTTAACTGGTTTTTTTGGTTTTGTCAAACACGGTTTTTTCTAAATCTTCATTTTTCTTCATGAATAACCGGTTAATTGAAATAAGTATAATTTTTATTTATTTTTTATGTTCATCGTTTTACTATTTGTATAAATTTAATTATTTTTGTATATATGACAACCTTGAACGTCTCACAAAGAACATGAAAACCAAAGTAGATCGAAAAAGATACGCACTTGAGCAACAATAACTTTTTCCTTTCTTCTTTAAATAAATATTGATTTTTATATATGGAGAATGATCAATTCGGCTCACTGAAAACCCACAAACGCCGGCTCCGAACGACAGATATATTAGTTAATGTAGTTTTTTACAGCATAAATATACATAACCAGTTGCTAGTAATTTTGTGAGGTGATATCGCTCTTGAAAATTGTCAGATGGTGTGGCCTGGGATTGAACCGAGGCAATTAAGGTCTCGTACGTTACTAATAGTTTTATTTAAAGTTCAGCATTTAATTCTTGGTATCTTAGCACCTAAATTATAACAATAATAACAAACATTTAATTCTATTCTCTACCAAGTAATATAACAAAAACTTTGTTTTTTATAGCCTCCACACACCGTTTTGGCATAGTTTTTGTGGGGTTTGTTAGAATTATTGTCAGTGTTGCCACTTTAATTTAGAGCTCTCCGTCAGGTTCTGCTTATTTTAAAACGACTTGGTCCAGCTCTGCGCTTCTAGAATCAAGATAGTTGCTTTTTGTTCAGTTTGGATTGATGTTTCATTATGGATAGACTTACACCAGAGCACCGCGTACAAATTGTAGAATTTTTTTTTATCAAAATAATGGTTCTATTGGTCAAACTTATCTTGTACTATTCTCTGATGAAGCACATTTTTGATAGAACGAGTATGTAAAAAAGAAGAATTGTCGCATTTGGTGTGATGATAATCCACCAGCTGTTGCCGAAACACCATTACGTCCACAGCAAATTACTGTTTGGTGAGCTTTATAGATGGCGTAGTCATTTTGTTCAATATGTCTTCAAAAATGATGATGGTCAGAATCTTACTGCCAACGGTGAACGGTTTAGAGATATTATTAGAAATTATGTCATACCTCAATTAGAAAATTTTATTACATTTTTATTTTTAATATCTTAACAAAAAAAAAAAATAATATTAATAAAAATCAAATGAATACCACAAATTAAAGGTATTTTTCCAAAGATTTTAAAACAATCAAAAAAATATTTATTTATCTACAAGATAAGGTGTACGTACTCGTAGATATGTATCTTACTCTTTAAATCACGCATAAATCAGCCGTCAACTTCAACGAAACTAGTGGTAAAAGTCACTGCCGATCTAAGGTAACAGTTATTTTCAGTGGTGTTCTAGTGCCGACTATAGAATCATTAAAAAAAAATCAAAGTTTTTAATGTTTGTGTTGAGTAACAATGACCTTCAATTGCAATGTTTTATTTAGTGTTCAAATTTAATTTAATTAAAATTTGTATTTAATACAATTATTTTAGAGCAATATTTAAGCTGTTAAAATAATTTCTTAATATTTAAAAACTAAAAACTATAAAATATTTAAATGTTTCATAAATAAGCTGTGAATGTTTATGAAATATCCCTTATATGAGCCATACACAGCTAAACAAAGTTTGTTGCTTAAGTTTTTTGTTTTAAGCCAAAGCATTGAGAGAAAATTTAAGCATTAAATTAAAAATAGAGAATTTATTTATATTTGTTGTTGTTAAATGAAACAACTAACTGATACAATAACAATATATTATTGGAAAATTTACAGTACGCGTCCGTGTATGAGTGCATGTAGTTAAAAAAAAACAGCTGATTTAACTTCTGAGGGGTCTACTTTAAATCACAACAAAAAAAATATATGTTTTCTTTTGCAAAGTGGTGAGTAACGAGTTTTTATTATTTTTGAAATGCACAACAACTATACTCTCTGTTAACTGACAGATGTACGTTTATTGGTGTTAGTGTATTGGTAAGCTTAACATTTTTTAAATTCACTGTTAATGTTAGTGTTACTGCTATGGCTGTTGCCGATGTATAGCGTTTACCATTTTAACTACTTGTTGTTGCTGTTGCTGTTGCTGTTGCTGTTGCTGTTGGTATTGACTTAAGTTTTAGTTTTGATTTTAGCATGGCTCAACAAAAACAAATATGTTTAAACGCACACTGGGATTCGAAACAAAAACATCTTGCACTTGTTGCGATTCGTTTAAGCGAGCTTTTCATTTCGTTGTGATAACTTTATAAAATAACACACGCTCGCGCGCGCGTTTTAATGCCACAAATGTCATTTTGCTAACATAGATATTGAAAAAGAATTATATATATATTAAAAAATAAAAAAAAAATAAAATATATTTAAACAAAATTGAAAAATTTATATTTTTAAGAAAATTGTATAAATATATATAAAAAAATATTGTATATAAATAAAATAAAACCTGGTATAAATATAAAGAAAATGTGTACATAAGTAGATATAGAAAAGATTATAAAATAACAAATAATATTAATGAAAAATAATTTAAAATTAAAAAAGTATGTTGCAAGAAAAAAAAATATAAAAAAAAATTTTTTGCCAAAGGATATAAATATATAATTTATAAAAAAGTGCTAAGAAAATATTTAAAAAGAAAAAAAAAATATTAAAAAAAATTAATTAAAATTATGTTTTGCAACAAATAATTTGATTTCCAAAGAATTTTGCAATCCAACTGATTTTGTTTCTGTATTTCGCTTGTGTATTATGAGTGTGTGTTTATATTTAAGAGTTTCCACTAAAATTCAAAAAACAACTTTTAATATAAATAAAACCAAAAACTTTTTAAAAAATCCTAAAACTGTTTACAATTTATCAAAAGGCCTCTCGCTCTCAAATAAATAAATAAAAAAAAAAATTATTTGGAAATCTATTATTGCCTATTTTGGAGAATTTGGATTAATATTTATCTGGATTATATAAAAGCAATAAATCAATAAAAGTAAGTTAAGCATTTAAACTTCACTAAAAATAGTTGTAAAAAAATAAGGATATGCAAAAACAATAATATGTAGATGGTGTTCAGATGTTACGAACTATATGTGAGATATTTGTAAACTATTTATGATTTAAAATTTTTTTACATCAATAATAACACTGTGCTCGAATTTTAAAATACCAGCTGGGAAATGCCACGCCCATGCAAAGTAAATATTTATTTGTCTACCAGGTGTACCGGTATGAAAGATTTGGATGCAGCTCCACTGACTGAGAGAAGTCCCATTGTTTCTCATAGGAATTCTCATTGGAATGATATTCTACATCGGAATGTACAATTAGAAATGATGGTTTAAAATGTCTCATAACACGGTACAACAAAACGAAAATAACTAAGAAGTCATTCTCAAATGAGAAATTGGTGAAGTTATTAAGTTTTTCAATTGAGTAACTCATGAAAAAATTATATACAAAATTATGTGTGGATACTGCGTCAATAAAACTGTTCGTCTTTTGAAGCAAACCAATTAGTCACCCAATTTTGGACTTCCTCGTAGGAATCGAAGTGCTGCAAAGTAGTCGGAGTGAGCTAAGTCTGGTGAATACCGCGGTTGGGCTAGCAGCTGTCCTGAACCGACGTTTTTTTGTGTGCAGGTGCATTGTCATGTAGCAAACTTACCTTGCAATGTCTTGTGGTCTATTCTAATCGGTAGTAATCTTTATTAATTTTACCATGTTTTAGAAGCTCGTGGTACCCCACATCTTTCTGGTCCCACCAGACAGCATTGTCTTCCTACCAAGTCAATTTGGTTTTGCAGCCGAAGTTTTTGTTGGATTAATCCATGATTTTTCCGTTTAGAATTTTGAAAATAAATTCATTTTTCATCGCCAGTAACAATTCGATGCATCTCCGCAGCACTCTTCTTGATATCAAAACAAAAAATTAACGCTTCCCGCAAATCATCATAATTTCTGGTAAATATATGATATTGTTTGTTCACTGGTTTGATGTATACTGTATATATCTGACCGATGTAATTGCCAACACACATACACATACAAAAATAAATAACAAATTAACGCTCGTTCACAATTAATCTTCCCTATGGAGAAGTATCTTAACTCTCACTTCATACCTGTCCACCTGCGCTATCATAGCCCCCTATCATCTATTCCATTATAATGTCATTGTGTGTAATCTCTCCTATTGGAAATGAAAATGGAATAGAAGATGGGGTGGCTGTGATGGTGTGGAAAGCAATGTGCTACTATGGCACCTGCGATTTACAGTTTTTAACATAGCGTATGAATGCAGAGAGCTAACATAGCGTTTCGAAAACGACTTTTCTCCTTATTTGGGAATCTTGCAAAACTTATTTGGAAATCTTATTTGTGCATGTTGTTTTAATTTAAAGGGAATTGGTGGGAGTCTGCAACAATTTTTAGGCCATATCTCAATTGGTTTAGATAATATTAAACGTTACCCGTCACTGAAAGGGTGGGCGCTATTCTGATGACACGCAGTGTATATGTTTGTTTATTTACTTCAAGATTTTAAATATCATTTACTTTTTATTTTTGAAAAATATTATACAACATTTTTTTTTTTGCAAACAAGTTACAGAATTATAGCAGGTTTAACTCCACTATGTGCTATCCTACAAAATTACTCGTACAATGTTGCTGTTGAAAAAATACCCTTTTGTACATAATTTAGTGAAATATATGAACTGCTCCAATTTAAAACAGTTATCAAGTTTTTGTGCAGTACTTTGAACAAAAATTTTTTTGGTATTTAAAATAATGCCTTTTTCTGGTTTTTGGGGAGAATTGACAATTTAATGCGTTAATAAAAAGTTTTGTCATAGATAATAAATAAAAAAACGATTCTACAAATTTAAAAAAATATATATTTTTTTTCGAGATTTGCAACCACAATTTTATCAAAATAAAATAAAACAGAAGAGAAGTGAATGTTTGGCCGGTTCAATTTATTTATCAGTTGCATCTTGTCGAGCTTTTAACTTAAGTTTCTATTTTTAAGAACATCGAGGACATAACAAATTCGAAACTCCTTTAAATCTAAGTTCAATGTGTTCACTTGAACGACACAGTCGAACGTAAGCTCGTGTTGGCACATTATGTTTTGACTCAAGTTTATCAACCAATTTCTTAGTAGTGATTCAAAAGAACGATATTGTCACTCTCAGAGAGGATTTTTAGTGTTTTTATTCAATTAGTCACCAAGATGTCAAAACTGTGTGGTATGGGCGAATGTCAGATCTAACAATATTGTTAGAGAAATGCCTTTCAACATTTTTATTGAAATCATAGTCAGATCATTAAAAGATTGTCAAATCATTGTCAGAAAAAAAAATATGTATGTACCATTGTATTGCCAGACTTTCTAACGAAAGACTTGCAACCGTGTAAACTGACAGTATACATATGTACATACTTTTTGTTGGCAGTTTTCCATTGTCTGGTCGTAAATATGCACAGCTGTTAGAACTCTGATGACTCCCGATAACCTATGGTGATTACGGAATAGAACAATTTGGTATTAAAATGCTTTACTGAAATACATACATATACTTGACTGAATTTTCCCGCGTTGCTGGGAGCCTTTGCGTTGTATACCTATAATATGTATTCCTCATAAGAAAAATTTAAAGGAATGCAATAAAATTAATTATTTGTATTGACTACTAAGTCATATGGACCAAGTTCATAATCTGCAGTTTTAATGGTTCTCTTGACATACTAAAAATAATATTTAAATTTTATTGAAGATGCCACACCCACTTATTAAATTTCGCCCATATTTCGACTGATGATGTAGATTGACTACAAAGTTATTTCGATTAAATTCAGAACCTACCACTATTATCGTTTCGAAGATATACAAAAATCAGTATTTACTTTGTATGTGAAGTGCCACTCCCACTTATCCGATTCCGTCTACTTTTTGACGCTTTTACTATAACCGTTTTAAAGATATAAAAAATATAAAGAGATATACAAATTTTATATGGGCGTGGCACAGCCCAGTGAAATCAAAACGATCAGTAAAAGCATCCCTTATCAACCAACATAGAACAACTTTTATATATATAAAGATATATTTGTGTTACGCTATAAAGATTTTACAACGAATAGTTTGTTTAATTGCAAATAAAAGACTTGTTAAATTGAATAGGGGACCAAACTTTAACTAGCTAGCTTTTATTAGAATGATATTAGGTCTGCTGAACAAACGGTAGACTCGAAGGGACGCCGTAATAGATCAAATCTCTGAATTGATAATGATAATAATCGACGGAAACTTCAATTTTAAAAGAATTTTCAGGTATTCTTTACTTGACAAAAACCGAAAACCGATTTTATACCCGTAACTCGAGGTTTTTAAGGTTTTTTAGGAAATTTCAAAAACAGATCCTTGTTCTATTCAATAGCGCCTATCAGAAAAATAGTATCAACTTCCAGGCATTTTTTTTTTTTTTTTTGGTTGCACCGTGTAATAATTACAAATGTTAAATTAAATTTTTCTTAAATACTTGAGCTGGAGCATACGTATTAAATATGCATGTTCATAAAAATACGGCTTAACATTTTTATTATCATTTCAGGTTTAAAGCAAAAAATATATATTTTTTTAAGCGCTCGTATTCGTTCCGAAATACATAAAACACATAACTTATGACGTTTTAAATATTTTGACGTTACGCCTCAGTTGATATCATCAATATCTTTTATTTATTTATTTTTATTTTATTTTTTTGTTTATATTTTTTTCAATATTTTACTTAAAGTCGTAATTTTTTTACAATAAACTTCTTTTGTGAGTGAATTGAGTTTTCTATGTTTCTTTTATTTATTTATTTTGTATTTTTTTCTTTGTTTTTTGGCAATATTTTTTCTATTTACTCGTAACTGTAAATGTAATAGCTTTTAATATTTATTTGTTTGTTTAAAGATATTAAATTTGTCATAACTGTGTTTGAAGTAATTATAAACAAACAAAAAAGTAATAATTATGTGTAAATAAGTGAAATATAAAAATAAAGCCAAATAATTTTTTCTTTTTGTTATTAAATTAAAATTGATTGCTTATCCTGTACCATATTCAGTGTTGGTGGTGATAAATTTGCATTAAGTATAAAATTGTATATTTCAATAGTGCAATAAAATTAGCCTTTTGCTTTTTTCAGCCTTAGATTTGATTTCAACTTGTGATTTCCATTTAACAGTAAGGTCAGGTCCATTAGTTTTCAGCAGATTTGCAGCCTTAGTGTTAGATACATATATCCCCCATTGGCATATTGTCTAAACCTATCACGTACACAACATTCACATAATATGTGTTCCACTGTCCCTAATGCGTTGAAGGATAATCAACAAGCATTCGCATCCATGATCGCTATCCTCTGCCAATGCGTTCTTAATGCGCAATGACCTGTAAGAAAATCCGCCAGGAATTTCACTTCGGGCCTGTTATATTTGAAGGCATCAAAACTGTACTCCAAACATCTACCAATTTCCCAATTCTTGATTAAACTGAGAATAGTAAAGGGTGATCCAACCTAAGCGCACCATTATAATTGTAAATAAAACCAAAAATCTTTAGAGAATTATCTTAATATTTTTTATTACGATAGAAGGATCTATGCGACAAAAAAGATCGAATTTGAAATACCTGGGAAGTAATACTACTTTTATTATAGGTGCTGTCGAGTACAACAAGAATCTGTATTTGAAAAACCGGTTTTTTATATCTTCATGCACTCATAAGCTAAAAACTTAGCTAAGATTTAACCTATTTTAAGTTGCTATGGGGAAACATACCTCTTAAACGATATGTACTTTACTTAAGTAAACTTGAAAAATCTGTGTGTATTTCTCAAGCCAATACATTTTTATACCATATGTATAAAAAAATTGTAAGTAAGCAACAGTACTATCTATGAATGATTAAGAAACTTTCGAATTAGGCTTCGAATTGCTTACCCACCCACCATACTCTGCAGATTTAGCTCCCAGTGACATTTTTCTATTTTCAGATTTTAACAGAATGCTTGCTGGAAAGAATTTAAGTTCAATTATGAAGTAATCGCTGAAACGGAGGCCTATTTTGAAGAGAAAGGGAAATCGTACTATAAAAGAGGTATCGGAAAGTTGGAAAATCGCTATAATCGTTGTTTCGTTCTCGAAGGCAACTATGATGAATAATAAAACCGAGTTTTGTTAAAATTTGTTTTTTTTTTCTTATTTATCCCGCGGTTTTGTTGAATGATCTGTTGTTTGCATAGATAGACACCATCTAAAAAGTATCAATTCTGTTTTTTTTTTCTTAACTAATCATACAAACGATTAAGCTTGCTTTCATATAAAAAAATCCAAAATTTCAATGAATATAGTCTAGTGTAGATGAATGCCTGACAAGCAAGTTCATGGTGACAAAGTGAAGTAAAAAATATTTATGAAATTATTTTAAAGGCTGATGTTCGCATATTTGTTTATTTATTTTTTTTGGCAAAAAGTTCTATTAACGAAATCTAACTACGAGGGTCACAGTCATACAAAGTACAGGTTATCTTTCAATA
Source organism: Wohlfahrtia magnifica (assembly GCA_023159175.1). NCBI lineage: Eukaryota > Metazoa > Arthropoda > Insecta > Diptera > Sarcophagidae > Wohlfahrtia > Wohlfahrtia magnifica. The sequence continues at coordinate 565,545 of JAKWBJ010000187.1, read as the reverse complement.
GCTTTTCGGAAATTTAACATTAAAGTCTACTATAAATATTTATTATTTTAATTTGTTTTCCTTATTTTTTTTATAACAAAAAACTAAAAAAATGTTTTAATGTTCAAGAAACACTTGTTAGAATTATTTTTTAATTGTTTGTTGACTTTCACGAATAATTAGAAGAGACAATGAATATGATTGTATGTAACGAAAATGAAAAAACCCTTCATTCAAATTCATAAAATAAAACTTTTAAATTTTAAATGTAAGACAAAAAAAAAAAATTACAAGTAAGAGCAGAAGCTTTCAAACATATTGTATTCTAAACAAATAAAAGTGAAGGGCTTTAGCTATTGTTCTATTTAAATATCAATCAAAAATTTCTCATTATAATTGCAAATAAATTTTTTTCTTTTTTTTTAATTTTACAGATTTTATTTAATAATAATTAATTGTTAAAAAAAAATAATTATCTTTTTTTAATGCAATACTACAAAAAATAAGAGAAATAAAAAACGGCTTAATATTTTTGTTCCAATTATTTTGTTGTTTGTTTTTTCTTCTCTTTTGCAAATAATTTATAGGCTTGTTTAGCATTAAAAATTATTATTTTGCAATATTTACACTGATTTTTATTTATTTATTTGTATTATTTTTAAATACTCGTACAATCATAATATTTACATATACGCATTACATGTCTGTCTACTCGTGTATACCATACACTTACTTATGTTGTGGTTTTTTAATATTTTTTGTTTACAAGAAAATCGAAAATAAAATAAATATTTTTTTTTTTTATAATTAACAAAATATTTTTCACTGCAATATGTATTTATGGCTAAAAGAGAGCAATAGTTGTTTTTACTAAAAAAGTGCAAAACTTTTATTGTTTCAATTTAAGTTTTCTAATTAAATCATTTTAAGCTATGGTGTTCACTCACTTTTGTAGTAGGGGACCTTGATTTGTTACTTAAGTGGCCAAATAACAACCTGTTGGTTTTTAGGCAAGCTTTTTCATTAGAGTTTCCATGGTATTTCTCTGTGTCTTTTCTCGGTTATATACATGAAAGATCTTTTCGTCGAAGCATGTTTTAGCTTACGCAGTCGTTATACTGCTTATACCGTTCACTATGCATTCAATGCCTGTAAGAAAAATAATTTTAAATTAAATAAAACTAAATGCTTTATCTTCTAATTGGTCAGACAGTGTAGGAACGAGCTGTCTGGGCTGGGATGTGTGCTGATATTCCTTTATTTCCTGCTCATTGAGACTGTGATAATGAATTATAATTATGGAATTCGCAAAACCCTTTTATCATTGTATTGATTGTTAGATTGCACTAAAAATCAAAAGTTGTACGCTTGTTGTTGGAAATTTACATATAAAAATGCCGTACACTCACACAACTTTTTCTTCATGTTTTTTAAAAAGTTGTATTGGTTTCCGTGCTATCAATGTAATGTGAATGCCAAATATTTGGGAGGAAGATTATAAACACAAAGAATACATGCGTACGTACCTATTTTAAGTGAAAACTAATTTTTATTGTTTTATTTATCATTTTATATATTAAAATTTATTTAAATTTAAAATTAATTTAAAATTAATTAATTTATGACAAAATAATTTGTTTCTTCATATTTGATGCTTGACACTTAATATACAAAAATGTTTTCATACATTGATACAGTGGATGTTCACAAACAGGTAAACAAAAAGTGTATTCAATACATGATACAACAGTACCGAACCTTGCGAATTCGGCAAATATACTTTTGCTTACCTAAGCTACTGTCAAAAACTCAACGAAAAATCCGTCAAATACTTAATTAACTTTCGAGTGGCTATAGTGTACTTTTTAAATAGTTGTGTTAGTGAGAACATGAAAGTTACTATCTGAGAGTTGAGTTGAATGGATAATTACCATTATTAGTATCTGGATGAATTTTTTTTTTATTAGAAATATAAAAAATTTAATATTTTGTTTAAAAAATTAAGTATTAACAGAAAATAACACAGTTTAAGTCAAAATTAAAAAAAAAATATTGCGTACACCCGCTACGTCTGTTTAATCGTCGCTGTTTCAGTGACGAATAAAAGCAAGAGTATCCATTGCATAACGTGTTTCTTTTGTTATTATGTTGCAGATAACATACAAACAGCTGTTTACGTACGTACAATGCGATCATGTTCGCTCAAAACGTAAGCAAATAAAACTCAACGAAACTTGACGAAAAGTTTGTTAAGTACATTATAGTTATACACATTTGATTGTGTTGTGTATTCGCACAGTCGCTTAGCTAGGTTACGCATATTATGGTTGGGCCCTTAGCCTAAAGGGGATCTGCTTTCAATTCGACTGAGGTCTAGGCATTTAGTGTAGTATCTGTAGACTCTTTCTCTCCTTAATTAGCGTAAGTTAATACTTAATGGAAAACGCGCAATTCTACTTACTATAGAACTCGTAATAGAATGAATAAATCGAGATTTCTGGCAGTAATAACTGTACACTACAGTCGACTTAATTATAACGACTATTGTCGCCGTTGCAATAACAGGGAAAAGAAGAAACAGGTTTCTACTTTCTCTGTGAATACGCGGCAGTAGCTCTCGAGAGAAACGGATTCCTTATCAACTATGTTATATAATATCCAACTTTGGTGAGTTATCTAGGTCTAGACTTAATGACCTATTGAGATATCTGACGGCTATAGGCTGGATCTAATACCATATAAGTATACATTACGATGTAAATGACAGTACATCTGGCAAATTGTGTTGTCTTGTCAAAACGGAGTGCTTTCAACTCTATTTGACTGTTAGCGCGCAGTGAACCAACCAAAATATGGAAAGTTATTTCGACATAACTTCTATAGGGGTAAGCTTGTATTGTTGAAATCAGTAAGCTTTTAATTCCAACTGATCCATCACAATTTTTTTTTCCGTCACACCTCTAGGGAGCATACTGGCTTTCTACAAATCATCCATTGCTTTGTTTCATTTTCATTGTTCAATTTGATCTTTCAAGCTAAGTAGATGATTAATCCACTGGAGCCCCCCTCCATACGATTATGTAGTGGTGAATATCCTTGCTAATTGGTGGTGATCTGTACTTTAGCATTGCAAGTTTTTGTCAGTAGTGGCGCGTTTTTTCCTGATCATTCATCAGTTGTTTATGATCATCGCTAGAGGAAATTTGGAAGTTCAGGAGGGCTTCTTTATTTTTTAGATGCAGTTGAGTTGGGGTTCGAACCACTACACCGCAGTATTCCCTATTATAAATTAAAGGGTTGTAAAGTTTGCATGGTGAATACAGCAATGATTATAAGCTTGGGATGTCCATTCATGAAATAACATTCTCTGTGTTCGCCAGAACTGTCTTAACATTATATTTTTAGCATAATTTAATTCATTTCGGTTGTCTGAAAAAAAACTACAACGAATTGATGTTTCAGAGGAGTGTTTGGCGCTGTTAAACCGCAATAAAATGGAATTCTATCGTCTATATGTGACAACGGATGAAACATGGCTTTACTATTACACACCAGAATCCAAAAGACCGTCAGCTGAGTGGACAGTAATAGAGGGACCGAATCCAAAGTGAGCAAAGACGCAATAGTCGGAATGTAAGGTAATGGTGTCTGAATCTTGGGAATTTCTCCAAAAATGAACCACTATCATCAGCGAATATTACTGTGCTGAAGTCGCAAAGAAACGGCCATATTTGTAAAAGAAAAAAGTGCTGTTTCACCAAGATATTACAACGTGCCACAAAAGACATTACAACGTGGCAAAATTAAATGAATTGGGCTTTGAATTGCTTACCCACCAACCGTATTCTCCAGATTTAGCCCACAGCGACTTTTTCCCGTTTTCAGATCTCAAGAGAATGTTTGCTGCAATGAAATTTAAGTCCAATGATAAAATGATCCCTGAAATTAAGGCCTATTTTGACGAAAAAGAGAAACCACATATCGATTGCAACTACATATGTTGAATAATAAAATCGAGTTTTGTAAAAATTTTGTTTTTTTCTTACTCATCCTACTGACTTATTGAGTGACCTGTTAACAGTTCTCCCTCGTTTGAAACGAGGCAATGTGCGTAAATGGAAGTTTATGCGTTACAGATAGTCATGGAGGAACTGAAAGGCTGAATGTCAAAAAATAACATCAAGATTTTTATTTACAACCAAGTTGCGATACAGGCCCTAACATATAGAATGACGACCTCAAGAATGCCGAGATATGCACGGACACACTAATCAGTTTTGTTACTCTGTTCTGAATTCCTCGACATTCTGATATTGGGAAATTGGGAACAAGCCCTAATGTCTCTCGTTTCTGGGAGAGACGGAATGTAGATGGAAGAGAATGTCTACCTGCCCAAATTCGAGGAAAACATGGCCATCCTATTACAAACGAAAGACCGACACAATGATGAGACTTTAAAGTGGAAGTATTTTCCGGGTATTGGCACTGGACTCTGGCCATTGGTAAACATGCCAGTTATTTGTGAAAAGCCACAAACATTGAGAAATTGGTGTTTCATCTGCTGTTTAAATGCACGGCTCTGTGCAGGAGCAGACTTAGCGTATTTGGCGCTTAAAGCTTTGCGGACCGCAGCACTAAGGCAGACATAATATCAACAAGTATTGTGCAGCCTCTGCATTAGCTCTAGGTACTAGATTGACTCTAAATGTGACACTTCTTGACCTCAATATTCTTTATTTTGTGGATGCGAGTTTGTGGTACTAAAACAACACAATGGTGCGTATTGACCCTCTGTTTCGAAGGTAACAGCCAAACCAATCAACATAAAATATTTTTGGGCAGGTTTTCTTTTATTTAAAATAAGTTGTTCGTTTTGAAATTTTATTAATTTATTTTAATATAAAATTATACTTTAATATTTGTGTATATTTGCATATGGCTGTTTCTATACCAAGCAACAACAAAAACAAGAGGATATATTGATAATGACCTACAAAATTATGATATAATAAGTTTTACAATTTATGTTAATGTATCTTCTATACATAGGCTTCATTATGCCAACTTTAACGGAGTCAAAATAACAGATAAAAAAAAAATAAAAACAAAACAAGTGTTTTAAAATAAAATTTTAAGGCCCACATTTTTTTTAAAAAACAGAAACCAGTTAAAATATGTAAATTGGCAAAAACAAAAAAAAAATAAAAACTAGAAGTAAGAAAGATGTAAAGCCATATCACACTGTATAATGTCAAACAGCTGATTTAAGGAAACCGTTTTTTAATAACGAAATAATAATTAAAAATTAAAGATAAGAAAGTTAAAATTTTTTTTTTAATATACACACAGAAACTTTAAAGAAGAAGTTAATTTTATGTTTTGGATGATTTAACTCGATGTGGGTTTTTTTTAAATAACCTGCCATTTAAGTTCAAATGTTATAACGAATATTGGTAAATTTTCGAAAAAGTCATGCATAAAAATTATTGAATTGAAAATGATTTGTACAAGACAAACAAAATTGAATATTTTCGTGCTTTAATTATGTAAATTTCTTGTCAAACAACATTGGCAACAACAACAATTAAGAAAAATGTTGCAAAAATAAATACCAAAACAAAAAACATAAAAAATTATTTATTATCCATTTGTGATCTGCATCAGGCAGCCAGTCGCCTAATGTGAAAGCACACAATGCACAGTGGTTTCATTTATATGGAGTCTGCAGCCAGAAATACTTCAGTTAGAATATCTACGTAAGCCCTTGTTTACTGTAGAATTGTGAGCATTATTTATTATTGAAATGGGTGTGGTTCACACCTAAATATGACTCTCTAACGCCTACTTATTCCCCTTTGCAAGTGAAAAGGCGAGAAAATAATTTAATTAATTTTGTTTGATATAAAATCTTATATATTTGTATGTTTGTGTCCGCATGTGCCTTATAGACAACTAAACGACTGAGCAGGTTTTCTTGAAATTTTCACAGTATCAAAAAATTCAAACTGGCCGCTCATACAAAGTACATATTTATCTGCCTATATCTTTAAAATTGTAACAGTAAAAGTCTCCAAAATAGATCAATATAGTTTCATAGTCAATAAAAATTGCAAGTCAAAAAGTAGGCGGTACCTCCTATACAAAACTATATATTGATTTTTGTATATCTTGTGAAGGTTCAAGTGAAAGTTTCTGAATTAGATCTAAATAACTTCGTAATTGTGTGCCGCTGTGGTATGGTAGGTAAGACACCCGCCTAACAACCAAAAGGTCCTCGGTTCGATACCAGGCCAGACCAACAACAGCGGTATCACCACTTCATAACATTAGCTAGTAACTGGTTATGAGCATTACTACTATTGCAAACTTCTCTAAATACATTTGCCGTTCGGAGCTGGCGTTAAACAGTAGGTTCCTTGCAATGATTCTAAGAACAGAAATAGTAGAATCTCGAATAAGTTAATTTGCGCAAAAGTTAATAGCTCGGCTAAGTTAACCGGATTTCAGCGTCCAAGTAGCGCTCCAAAGTGTTAATTTGTTAAATAATAAAAATAAACTTTTCTTTTTCAATTGTTGATAGCGAAGATGGGTATGAATGTTGACATCAATGAAAATTGAGTCAAGTTTCAAAGTACGAAAAGATCATCTCGAAAGCTGTTGAAAGAAAAAAAAACATGTCTGTACTGCTTTTTTAAGCCACTTCGCACAAGTTTTTGCGCTCAAAATTGGTAAAGTGTGACTGTGAACTTTAAACAGCCAGTAAAGAATTAAATTAAGTTACTTTAGTAATAATGAAAACTAAAAGTAAAAAATATTTTATTAAAAGTATTGGCCATTGCTGGCTACACATTTCTCCAATCTTTCAGGCAATTTGTGGACTCCACGCCAGTTACCTAATTTTAGATTTTTCGTAGGAATCGAAGTGCTGCTCAGCCAATGCGTGCGCCATCGATGAAAACAAATAGTAGTCGGAAGGTGCTGCGTCTGGTGAATACGGTGGGTGAGCCTAATGCTTTGATTGTAATCTGAATCAGTTTTGCTTTGTGTGCAGGGGAATTGTCATGTTGCAAAATTACCTTACCGTGTCTTGTGGCCCATTCTGTTCGTTTTTCGATCAATGTATGGTTCAAATTGATCATTTGTTGTCTGTTTAACATCTAAAATAGAAAAAAAATTTTCAATAGTGGTATTACTTCATAATATTAGCTAGTAACTGATTATGAGTATTATTCTACTATTAAAAACTTCTCTACTGCATTTGGAGCCGGACCCTTTCAAGATAGAATAGGGTGCAGCTCATTGACTGAGAAAAGTCCGCGTGTTCCTTTCATTCAATTTTATGGGAATTAATATATATTTATATATACATAAGCCTTAATTGGCAGTTAAGGGATTTTAGGCAGTTAAGGTCTTAATTGAGCTCAATTTACCAATACAATAGCACAATTAATAAATTGAAAAATAAGTAATTTATTGTATTATTAATTGAGTCGAATTTACAATGTAACCTTGTGACAACTCTGTATGAAGTGTGTTCAGCGCGAATTAAAACTATATACAGTATGAAAAACCCGTATTGATAGTAATTTTCAAATAAAATTTTTTTAAATCATTAATTTGTAACAAAATAAATATTGAATAATATTTTTACTCAGTTTTATGTAAAGAGGTTTTACTATTTAAAACAAATAAAAAACGGCACTTTAATTATATATATATTTTTTTGTTTTTGGAAAACTAATACAATTCAAGCAAATTAATTTTTGCGGTTGTATGAATAAGGATTTCTTACACTGTAAAATGTCATATGAAATATATATTAACAAAATGAAAAAAATTAAGCAAAAATTTTGTGTATTGAATTTTGGTTTTTTCTTTAAATTTTTCATTCTTTTTAAAGTCAAAGTTTTATAATTTATTTTATTATTTTGTTTCAAATTCATAAATTTAAATTTTCACGAATTAAATCTGTCTTAGCATTTCAGCTGTCAAACGCTAATTAAGCAACTTAATTGCGCTATATGTGATAATTCAATTTAATATCTAATTGGCTCAATTAAGATCTATGTCTGAACATGGTATTAAAATATATTCACGAGTAAACTTAAAAATGGCAAGGGGGAAGTCAATTTTTTTTTTAATAAATATTCAACAACGTAATGACAATAAAATTATTTAAAATTAAAGTAAACATCTTCCTTTTCAAGGATAATTTTGGTTCAAATTAATACGGAACATCCTTCTAAGGTTCAAATTTCTTTATGTTGTACCTCATTTTCGACCTTTTCACACTGCAAGCAGCAACTAATAATATGCTTACTGTTTTGGGGCTATTTGTAATGGGAACGGCCGCAATGTAACTGAAATAAATAAATAAATAAATAATAATAAATACACATTTATCAAGATTGTATTATCTGGAAAGAGTGATGCCACATTTGATGAAAACATTTTGGCTTTGATTTTCTTATTTTTGTCTTTTGGAACCACTGTGCAATGGTGGTGTTTTAGCCAAAAATAAATACAAAAATTTGTTATATATCTAAAGAAAAAATTAAAAAAAAACAAAAGATAAAAATGATGTAAAATAAAATAAATATTAAAACGAATTTAGTGTCTTTTCAGTATTTTACACTAAAGTTAGGAAAATAAAATATCGCAAAAATATTTTTTTTTTTTTTTTAATTTCTAGTTACCTGGTCGACATAACTCTGCTCTGCTTTACTTTGCAACTAACGATTTGGTGATTTAATTTTTAAACAAGTTTTATTTAAATAAATTTTTGTTGAAAAAATTTTTTTTTGCATTTTATTATGTGAGATCGATATGATAAACGATGGAGTATTTATTTATGATATAAAATATCGTTAATTTGCAGTTTTAGTTTTCCCCAAATTTTTATCATCAGTTGGAGGGCTTGCAGAATTACAAATTGTTTCGCAAATATTTTTTTTGCGATTTTTATTTGCTAACTCGCTTTATACGCCTCTGCCTGTACAAAATGAAGCTTCCCTTGCTTGTCACAATATCTTTGAGTCGGTCTGGTGTTAAGTTAACAGGTTATAACTCTTGGTGTGGATAAGGTGGATAAATTATTGTCTAACACTGGATTTGGCGACTAACGTTGCTATCGTGTAGGATACTAGAGTTCGCATTAATTATGTTGATAATTTTTCCAGGATTTCATCTGCAGGTCAATGCCTTTCTAATAGATAAGTGTGTAAGGATGTTGAAAGCCTTCTCAAATCATTAAAAGCATGATAGAGTGGCGAGCGACACTCAACGGACAGCTCACTAAAGTTGCAAAGGCTATTAATGTGATACGCACATAACCTGTGTAGGCGGAAATCCCATTTTGCATTTTTTAAAAGGCGGAGTCAATTAGTTATCCTCCTCTTTGGGGATGCCGGAAATCAAGGACTGCATTTGTCGAGTGAGAAGTAGAAGGTCGCCAGGTTTGAACGGGTTGACTGGAGAGATGTGTAAAAACATCTGGAAGGCCATCCCTGAATACCTGGAGGCGGTGTACGGTGAGTGTATTAATGATGGCTATTTTCCGAAGTTATGAAATGTGCTCGTGTTGTGGTTCTTCTTAAATCGTCTGACTAAGTAAGAAGTAAACCTCGCCCGTATGGGGCATCAGTCTCTTACCAGTATTTTGAAAAGTACTGGAAGGTTACCAGTACTGTTACCAATTTAGTTTCATGGAAAGTAAATACGTTGAAGTTGCTTGGATGTATGTTAAGATTTCTGACGAATAATCATCTTCGGCTGTTGCGAGATGACCATTTGGCGTAGCTATTTCGAGGATAGAAAAGCGTGTGTTATTGGATCCTGTTAAACGGTTTGGATTGAGGTTGTTCGGGGTTGTCCACAGAGGTCCATCTGTGGTCCATTTATTTTGAACCTCATGATGGATACTCTGTTAAGGCAGCTCGCCTGACATTTAAATTGTGTGCGTATACGGATCACTTGCTTATCTTGATCGAAGGCCAGTCTGTTAGGAGAGATAAGGTGTTCAAGCCATTCGTATCGCTTGTGAGTGGGGTGAGAGGTTGGTGTTGATGTCGCAGAGGACAAGACGGTGATGACGTTGGTCAAGGGCACACTGTCATTCTGGCGACCCCCACTCATTAGAATTGATGAAAATAGCATTCGCTATGTGACTTAGGTCAGGTACCTCGGGATAGCTGACAGCTATTGTTGGAAAGGTTAGGCGCATATTGAGAACTGATTGGGGACTCAGTAGGCGTGCCGTTCGTATCATATATAATGGGCTATTCGTTGCTTGTGCAGCGTATGGCGCTTCTGTATGTTATAAGACGGTCATGTCTGTTGTTGGACAGAGCAAGATTCTCACTTGTCAGAGAATTGCACTCTTGGTATGCGTTCTGGGGTGTCGAACAATTTCTTTCGACACTTTTCAAGTCTTTGTTTGAGTACCACCGCTTGACTTGGAGGTAGTACGTCGTAGTATTGCGATTGGTCCTTCTACTTCAGAGTTCGAAAATGGGAGAGACAGGTATAACGCCATTTTATAGAGGTGCCTCGTAGATAGGTGGCAGACGTCTTAATCCTGGGGTTCATACTGACGGGACACGGCTCTTTGAATGCATTTTTATATCGGATTGGCCGGACTGAATCTTTGGACTGCCGGTGTGGGCTAAGGATTGAGGACTGGAGGCATGTACTGACTACATACCCGGACTGTGATGACATTAGAGATCTAGTTGCTATGGGTATTAAGCGTAATGGAAGGGGGTGTGTGTGGTTTCAGTAGGAACTTGTTAGATGATCATACGTTTAAGAGGTTGGACGCTTTTGAGCTGGAAGTAGACAGCAATGCGATTGAGTCTGCTCCGCCATCTAAGCGATCTCTTTAGCCTTTACAGCTCAATTGTCGTTGGTGTGATGATGATTGGCTGCTTGCTATCCCCTGTGTGTTGTTGCCGACCGTGATACTTAATGGTTACTGGTCAGTCCTTGACTAGTCGTGTATTTATACTTGTGTCTGTGGCGCACGATGTCACTTAGAGTTCTACCGTGAGGGTGGCTCTGTTTATTGTTTTATTGTTGAGTGTTTTATGTTTGTTGTTTTTCATCATCGCCATCAGTCCGAAATCGTTTAAGCCTTACACTGGTAGTAGCATTTATGCTACGAAGCCTGACCGATGGCTTAATTCTGGTACTACGGGAGCCCCAGGGACCTTGGCCCCTGCCCGATTACTGTGAGGCCCCTTTGTGGTGGTTGTGGTTAGAACCAAAATCGCAGGAAGAGCTATGTTGGCTCGGTATGGAGTTACATTCTTAACCGGATGCCGTGGCCTATATATAGATCGGTAGGAGTTTAGATAGTCTCCGGCATCTCACCAAGGCGTAGTATAATGACCAATTTGAATTTGAATTGGTACTCACTAGTGATTTTTATCATAGGACGCATTTTATTCACTCGTGCCATGGCACCGTGAGGTAAATTCCTAAGGCAGGTACTCACGTAAAGCAACTAACTTTATTCATTGTATAAACGTTAATTCATAATTTGAGCAAAGACTTCAGTGGTGACGTTGATGAGTATTATTCGCTGTTAATTCTTGCAGTGTGTTTTAGTGCAACCTTTTACCGAATATTTGTTTGTTGCTCTCCAAAAACAAAAAAAAAATTAAATTTCTAGAATTTTGAACTTCGACTAATGTGGGCAATTATATTTTTGCTTGTAAGAGTCGTATTACCTTTTCAAGTTAAATTATTTTATTATTTAATTGAAATCAAATGAAATTCTGTAAAATAGCCATAACCAATTGCTAACTGCTGACCTACTCACCTCGTATTTTTCGCTAAAATTTTAAATTTATAAACCATATCAAACAAGTGAATAAATATTTGTTCAAACATTATAATTTGCCAACATATTTTTTGTTTTTGCTAATCAATCAAATGTTTATTGTGCCCTTAAAATTAATACAATGCACTACTAAATTATTCTGAATTGTTTAGAAAACAAAAGTGTTTTTTGTTTACATAAATATTTATAAAATTAATTCAAAATAAATTATTTTGTAGCTAATCATTTAAGCATTTATATAATTTTATCTTTTTTTTGGCTTATAAATAAAACAAAAACATAAAATGCGAATACGTTTGGTTTTTAAATACCTTTTAACCGCACGCTTTTGTAACACTAGCAAGCAAACATAAATATTGTTTTCAAAAATCAAATAAAGGGTGTTATAGTAAATGGTGAGGAAATAGAATATTATTTTTTTGCTTTTAATAAAACATTAAATTGTACATTTTATGACTATATTATGCCGGATATAAAATATAAAAAATTGAGTAAAATTTAGGCAGTACTTACTATCCAAGGATTAATTTCATAGCTCTAATATTGATTAAAGTTTGATTTTAATTATCAAAAATAAATTGTTTAAACTAAAATACCTTCTAATTAAATTACAATCTATTAACAGCAGTTTTTTCCTTTTGTTTTATTCTTTTGGGGAAATAGAGCTTCGATATCGTCACGTTCGTTCTGTATTGTCATACGTCACATGTTCGCTGGCATACTGCTTTATTTAGCTTTTGATGACAGCTTTGTTGTTTCTCTCCCAAAGTTCTGTATTCGAGATAGTGTTTGGCCAGAATATGTGGCATCTAACTTTTAAGAACTTATTTATTCGTACTTAGGCTTTCTGAATGATTGTGCTTGCAGTAAGCTACGACGCTCTGTCATATAGCAGTGAAGTTTTTACATATGTATTAAAAATACGTATTTTTGTTTGAAGAGATAATTGCATTAAACACCATATATTGTTTAGTCTGGCAAACGTTGCTCTTGCTTTAGCTAGTTTGTAACAAATTTGTATACAAAATAGAAAATTTTGTTTGATAGTACTGTTTTCTGATTATCTATTGTCGAGTTTTTGAAGCTGATATTATTGATACACATTGCCTTCTTCTTCTAGTCAAAAAGTTTAGACGAGAACAAATCGTGATCACATGGCACCTCCAATTATTTTGTTCGTTGTTTGAATTACTTATATTAGTTATCCTGTCCACATCGATGGTTTTTATTCTTCTTTTCATTTTTATTTATTGTGGTGCTATTAGCCGGTTAATTGTGCACGGAAAAAAGGTAAAAAAATTAAATAAGCATTGTTCAGGGACCATTAAGGTTATAAATTATATCCAACAACTTATTTTTTAATGGTTATTTTATTTTGAGAGTTTTTCCAAGAAAGGTCCGCAGAAGAAGTTATTTTTCTACGAAAAAAATGTCTAAAAAAAACTCTCAAAAAGAAAGTTTTATTTTTTCGTCATAAAATAAACAAATTTTGTGAGTAGAATAATACTTATTTTTAAGTTTTATTTTTCAGTTAGAAAATAAAACTCAATTTATTAAAAACGTGTTTTATTTTAAGACAGAAAAAATAGAATTCCTAATAAAGTTTAAAATTCCTAAATAGACTTTTATTTTGCCGTCAAAAATAACTCTCGAGCTCTCCAAAATGATTAATTTGGTATATAAAAATTAAGTAAGCACCGTTCAGGGACCGTAACGCTTACAAGTTATATCCAAAAACTTATTTTTTTGTGGTTACTTTGAAAGTTTTTCCAAAAAAGGTCAGCAGAAAGATTTATTTTTCAACGGAAAAAAAAGTTACAAAAAATCTCAAAAAGAGAGTTTTATTTTTTCGTCAAAAATAAAATAATACTTATTTTTGAGTTTTATTTTCTGACTGAAAAATTTAGGAATATAAAATAAGCTCCATTTTTAAAACGAGCTTTATTTTCAATAGAATTTTATTTTTTAACGAAAAATAATATAATAACAGCTTAAAATAAAGCTCGCTTTTCATTAAAAAATAAAACTGAAAAAAATAACTCTAGAGCTCTCCAAGACGATTAATTTGGTATATAGCGTTATGTGTGTCTGTCGACTCTAACACGATGATTTTTTAGTTTAATTTTTAAGCGGTAACTGTTACTTACGGTCCTTGGCAAATTTAGCGTGGATTAACACCCGATAAAGATTAAAAATCATATTGATTTCTTAGTAATCCACACGGTAATTGAAACTGAATTACTTACAATTTGAGTAATTCACTTTTAAAATTTTGTATGGAGAATTGTGAAATTTTACTCATACTTGAGGGTTTGAAGTATGAATAAGAGAGCGAACTACGAAAAAAAATATTGTCGTGTGAACATGGCATTAATCTGAACTCCCTAGCAGTTCAGCAACTGATGATAGCTTAGAAAAGGGAAAAAATTTGCTTATAAAATTGGTAACTCAGTTGTATTTGGCCATGTAATTACTTCAAATGTTTGGATATGAGACTTTAATGGTTCTACTTCTTGTTGTTATTTTTGTTAATTTTGGTGCAATTTTCCACTTAATTGTATTTGGAAAAGAGGTAAAGAAATTAAATTTAAATTTAGAGTGGACAAACACCCAATAAAAATTAAAAATCACATTGATTCTTTAATAATCCAGAGACTAACTGAAACTTAAAATCGGGTAATATTCAGCTAAGATATAAGCTTATAAGTGCATGAAGGTAAGAAGTCATTTTTTTACCCGTAACTCGAAATTTTGGAGGTGTTTTGAAAATTTCAGCACAGATTTTTGTTCTTCTCAGCAGAGCCTGTCAGAAAAATAGTATCACTTGTCAGGTATTTTTTTTTTGTCACACAGTGTTATGTACTTCGACTCATAATTGGCTTACAATTTGGATTAGTTACTCTTAAAATTTTATATGGGGAATTATCATAATTGATAATTGAATTAAGAATGAAAGAGCGAATTACGAAAAAAAATCGTTTCCGTGAGAGCGTGCTACAATACCAGTTATTTTGAAGGAGGTTATATGTATATCATCAGCGAAATTTTTATTTTTTGGTTTGTTTTTGTTTTAGAATCTACAAGCTATTGCCTTTATTATGCTAATCTTCGCCTAAATGGTATCCTAAGGTAAGGGCCTGTGGACAGTACTCCTGAGCACTAACGGTTCTATTCCAATTCTTTTTAGATTTAAAAGTCCAGCTGACGGCACAAGGTGCCATTATATTATACATTATTTATGGCATAAATCATGTTTTTAATATTTTGTAAAAATTTAAGAAGAAAATTTAATAAATAAAGAAATACTACTACTACTACTACTACTACTACTACTACCATTACTACTATTACTATTACTATTACTACTAGATTAAAATGTAATGGAATAAAGGTTTGATTTTGTTTTTAAAGTATATTTAAATAACACCTCTTCTTGTCACACTCTGTTAATAATTTTTAGCATTTCTCCTTTTTTTTACTTTGACATTGACTTACATTTTGAGCAAAATTAGCTTTCTTGATTAACAACTTTTTTCGAATATAATTTTTTTTTTTTAAGCAGAAAATAACACTGCCAGGAAAAAAGATATTCAAAGTATTTCTCATCTCAATGATTAAGAAAAAGTTCAAAAAAGACATAAAAATATCATACAATTTCAAGCAGCTTTAAGCAAAAAAAGTTGATCAGCGCAAAAATTATGTAAATCTTCAATAAAAACAATAAAAATAACAACAACAACAACAATAGCTACAAAAATAACCATAAAAAATATGTGAGGTAATACATGAAAGAGCTCATATACTACATATGTGAACATGTAAAAAATGAAAGATAAAAAAGAGATACAATATGAAATGACTATAAATAAATAAACGAAAAATATATATCAAAATGATAAGCATTTTAAATGAAATAATTATTAATTTATTGTATTCAATATTAAAATTATTATTAAATTAAAACAAAAAAGCTTTTATGATTATTGTTATTAAGTTGTAAATGAAAAATGTTAAGAAAGAATAAATAAGTATGTCTATATAACAGCTACTTGTGCCGGTGTTTAAGAGTTAATAGAAAAACAAAAGACTTAAGCTACAAACTTTATATATAAAACACAACCATACGCATGTAAACATACATTACTCATGAGTTTCTAATATTATTGTTTTTTTAATTAATTTATTTTTTTCGCGCTTGATTGCTACTGTTTTTGTTTGTGTTTCTGTTTCTGTTTTTATATTTTTATTACAAGTCATTTCTTATAAAGTTTTATTTTCAATGTATAACAAGTAGTTGATTATGTTTTCTTATGATCTTTCTTTGAAACATTTCAATTGAATATTTTCATTCATGCGTTGAGCGATTCATTCCATTGTCATCCTTTATTATATTTTATTTTGAAATTTTCAATTCTGTAATAAGTAATTGTAAAAAACGTATTTTTGTTTCATAAATGTTTTTTTTTATTTTTTATTGATAGTAAGTAAATGGTATTATTAATACTGTTAAATTACAATTCACTTAATAAATATCATACAAATTGTATATGAGCTCTAGTTAATGTTCTTTATAAAATTTGCAATTTTCCTTCTAAATACATTATAATTTGTTTCCTTTTTAATATCAAATGGCAAGATATTATACAGATACAGCCCTTTACAAAATAACGTTCTCTGTTTAGCACTTTTGTTTGCCTGTGGAATGTTGAAGTCCATGGTGTTTCTTAATCTGTATAGTTGAATCTCCCCAATATATTGCAGCTGTTCTACGAGATAGTTTGGTGTATTTCCTGTTTTTATTTTCTGTATAAAATTTATGGTGTTTACCTGTAATCTTTCTTTCACATTTAACCATTTCAAACACTCTAACATCCATCTTGTTGATGTTAATCTATTTAATTTCAGTATTGCACGCATCGCCTAATTCTGTAATTTCTGCCGTTTTATTACTTGTTGATCAGAACAGCATGAATATAATATCGTTAACCCATATTCAAATTGTGGCTTGATTATTGCGTTGTAATATAAATATTATTGATATTCTGACTGATATTTTAGTTCGTATGCGTCTGAAAAATCCTATTTTTTCCCTATTTTTTTACAAATGTACTCTAAGTGCTCCTTAAATTTTAAGTATTTGTCTATTTGTCTATTATGAAACCCAAGTATTTTATTGAATTAACCTTCTCTGTTAGCACGTTATTTACCTCAAATGTTATATTATTGTTCATATTAATCTCGAGAAATTTAGTTTTATTTTCATTTAACTTGAACTTGTTCATCTTTAACCACTTATCTATATTCTCCATATCCTTTGATAACTTCTCGTAATATAACTTATCCGTTTTATCCTCTGTAAAAATTAAAGTGTCGTCCGCATATAATACTATTTCACAATTTTTCAGAACTTTCTCCATGTCATTAATGTAAATAATAAATAATAGTCCTCCTAAAGTATTTTTTTTTCATTTCATTTAAATTGTATTTAAAATTGCTTGGTATTTAAACAAAAGTAATAGGAGGTCTAAATGGTGAAGTAGAACTGAGCAGAATAATGGGCGACTTTACTAGACGAGGTCTATCGTCTAACTTGTGTTTCAATTACCGGCTAAATGAGAACCAGTGTCACATTTGCTCCTGCATATTTCATTGATGGAGGAGACCTGTTGAAGTATTCTTAGAATACTAAGTATCTAAAGGATGTGACAATAATTTGTTAACAATCCCTTCATTGGGATTAATGACAACATGTCCCTCACTTTGATGTCGGACAGGTACTTTATTTTTCAATTTAATTGAAAATTGGAATCTTCACTGTAATGTCAGCTAACAATGTGTATTCAAACCTTGAAAACTGTACTAATTCTACTATTATGCTAATCTAGTACAGCCAGTGTGGGACGATATATTGATGGTTCGTGAAATTAATTTGACACTGTTTTTACACTTCCACTTGTGCGTTCTTCTGAATCGGATTTGAGCAGCATCATTAAAGATTGCACAGGCTAGTGGGTTCGGTTGTACCTCTTGCTACTTAAAATACGTTTTAACATACCTCGCGTTTTCTTTTTTAACCACATGCACGTTCAGGTTTTTATAGATGTTGGAATTTTTTATAAGCCATGTAGCATTTGTTATCAGTTGCAATATCTTTTTGTCTCCTTTAAAGAAGTTCAAAGTTGGAGGCTGACAGCCTGTTATATCTGTACTCCGTAGCATCAGATAGGCTTTAAAATCGCCTTATAAAGAAGTAGTAGTCCAAGCTAAGAATCGAACTTTTATTAATCAACCAATTTATTTTTAAAGCCTTCAATTTCACTTGCTTCGGCGGTTAAGATGTTTTCCAAAATATATAAGCTCAGAGCTCTGGGGTATAATTTAGTTGGCATGACTCCCCACGCAATGTGAATATTACGTGAGTATATTTTTGCGCGTTAACTATAATTCTCCATTGCTTCATACAGTCCACCAGCTGTGCTATGTACCTTGAAGGATGCTTAAGATAGCTGTAATATCGGCGAATATTGAGCTAAAGCTATGACTGCAATTCAGCATATCTGAGTTATATATCAGACATGGTATAGGTCCCGAGATATTTCCGTGGGGTACTCTGGCCTTAATATTCTGAGATTCACTTATGTAGTTGCCCTCTTTAACCTTAAACCTTTAAGCTTTGTGCAAATTTAGTCTCAAATTATACATCAAGCCTTAAGCCAGTCCAAGATTGGTTCACTAATTGATTAAGACAGACTGTTAGAAAAACTGACGCTGGTGTATTGGTCTAGAGGCAATGCCTATGTGCAAATATCCTTCAATTTTTCCAGGTTGAAATTTACGCCATATTTTTTATTTATTTATTTTTTTTTATGTCTGAAAAGAAAATCGAATGTTGTCATATTTATTTAACAAAAAATCAAATCGATCACCACAAAACGTATGAAGTAACCGGTTGTCATAAGGACTCATTTCTTAAGCAATCAAAATTTTATATGAATGTAAACCATGATCTCTATGCAAACTTTTTCATGCGGTTGATTTACAAAGTTTAAGTTGCTGAGAATGGCTGTGCATTTCAGTGTATTTGCTGCAACCAACATTTCTTTGTCCCGTTTAGGCCTTAAACTTCTATATAGATTGGCCTTATGGTGGACCGTACTCAGTAAGTATTGCAATGTCTCTTCAATAAGATCAGGAGGTCTGCTGCCATCCAAATTACGGCTGAGTTGCGAACCACCTCTAACAAGGCCCTTCATATTATATTTGGTTAGCTTCCATTCAGGATTCTTGCCAAACAACAGGCTTAACTTGTAGCCGTGAGACTAAATGATCTGTCACGCTGGCATATTATTCCCTCGTGACACCCCTGTATTTTATTTAGATCAGAAGGAGGGAGTGACAGCCTCGTCAAACCACGGCACACTTGGAACCATAAGTGCTGGGTGATATTGGTTATGTCTTAACTAGACCGGAACTGTATAAGAGATTCCATATTGTTAATACTAGTAGGTATGACTTGGCCTCTCGCTCGGCCATCCCCGGTGATTCGGTGAAAGTCTATGTATACTGACGTCTCAAGCTTTAGAGAAAAGTGAACAGTATAATTTTTCCGAAATGATTAACCTGAGGATGTCTCCCTGCATTCCGGACTATCTCTTCTGAAAGCCAGGCGGAGATTAAACCTCTTTTGCTTGTGACGTTCAGTACTAAGCTGGTGAAGAAATGTGCCCGGCCAAGCGAGTTTTGTGTACACCTCATATGGTATCCTATTTACAGGAACTTCCCGGGTAATTGTGTTGCTGATAAACTCGCTAGGCCGGGCACATTTTTTCAAATGAACTTCCCGGGTAATTGTGTTGCTGATAAACTCGCTAGGCCGGTCACACTGCTACCGGTCACCCATCCACACACGTGGCTGGGTGTGACTTTTACCTGCGTCTATCTATCTATTGGAAGCTGACAGATCCTGTGAAGTGGAAGAAGCATGCTTTACTGTGAGACTCAACTGGCCTAGATTGAATGGGAAGCGTACCAATCAACTGTTAAAACTGCTTTACTGCTAGACTCACCTGGCTTAGATTGAATAGGAAGCGAATCAATGAACTGTCTAAACTAAACTCTGTCAACATTTCCTTTACGTTATCTATTCATTGTCTAAAGGGCAGGCACGCGGAGAGTTCGCGCTTGCATACGAATGATTTCTATCGCGCTTCACTTCATTTGCCAGTGTCCGCCTCTGGCGTAGACTTCTTATATTTGGCTCGCCTCTCCTCTATAGTTTAATAAAGCTATCGAACCTTGATATCAGTATAATAGCAAAGTTCTTTAAGCTGTCGGGAAATTGTGCTTCTTTACTAAGACTCTGGTTAATTTTCAAGACCGCTAACACTGTGAAAAAACATAAAGTCTTTAACAGACTTTTAACTGCTGTATTAATATAAATTATAAAACTATTTTTAGTAATAATTTTATATATAAAGGGAACGCCAAATAATTTTTTTTTTTTTTAAATGCTATAAAAAAAATATTGAATATTTTCTCAAATTTCTTTTTTTATTAGAAAGTACAATCATTCCGATTAATAATGGAAAATAATTTCATTCAAATGGCTGCCTCGGCTGGCAATGCAGTAGCCTACACGATCAGTCCAATTTTTAAGCACATTATCGATTGTGTGCAGCTGTATATCACCAATGGCTTCACAAATATTGTCCTTTAAAGCGTCCATTATCTCTGGCTTGTTGGCGTAACACTTATCTTTGACGGCACCCCACAAATAATAGTCCAACCGTGTCAAATCGCAGCTCCGAGGTGGCCAAACGACATCAGCTCTATGGCTGATAATGCGATCTTTAAAAACAGGGCGCAAAACATCGAGTGTAGCTTCGGCTGTGTGGCACGTAGCGCCGTCCTATTGAAACGAAATGTTGCTAATATCCTAATCTTCAATTTTTGTGAACAAAAATTCGTTCAACATGGCCACTCCTTGCTCATTTTCGAAGAAAAATGGCCCAATTATGCCTCTGGACCAAAATCCGCACCAAACAGTGACTCGTCTTGTGTGTATCGGCTTTTCAATGTATGCGTGTGTGTTTTTTGTGCCCCAATTCCGACAATTTTGCTTGTTTACATACCCGCCAAGATCAAATGAGCTTCATCTGAAAAGATGATTTTTTTCTTTTTTTCATTCTGCAACATTACCATGATTTTCAAAGTAATGTCGTAATATTTCCCAGCGTTGTTCAAGCGTATACACAACCACATTCGTTCAGCGGAAGAATAAAACTAATTATCTGTCAAATCAGACATGAGCTAAGTGTTATCATTCGCGAAATTAGTACTAATTGAAAAAAAACGTTAGATGGCGGACCCTTTATATATTTTTTATTTTCAATAAAGAATTAATTTAGAAAAATAAAATTTAATTTCATTTCAATCGAAACTAATTGCCTTTAAACAGTTACACCTTTTAAAAGATTAGATACTTGTTTTAAAACATAATCAATTTTTTTCATTTAATTAAATAATTTTTAATAAACTATTGCATCAATTACAACTACTTAAGGGTTTTTTCGTTTTTTAGTTTTTCAGATTTTTTGTTTTTTTTCTCTCTATTTAATTTACACAAGACAACAATAATGGAAACTTACTCAAGTGAACAAAAGCGATAGCAAGAGTATATAAATAAAATTAAGTTGAGGAACAAAATAGGCGACAGCTTCATATTTATACTAAATAATAACTAATAAAGAGCCATTAAATTTAATGACAACAACATTTTAACAAAAAATGGCGAAAAGTTCGAAAAAATTAAACAAAAAAATTATTTTTTCTAATTACTTATTCACTGAATCTTTATTAGATGCCTGTCTGTCACTTCACGATTGTCTTACATTTATGTGAGTACGAATTTGACGAAAATGTATAGAAGTACAAAATGATGGCGCATGCAAAATTTCAAGCACTTCAATAAGTACTCTTCAAAAGATATAAGCAAAAGTTCATTCAGTCTAGCAAACATTTTTAATAAAAAAGTAATTTATTTTGAATGATAACGCACTTTTGTTTTCTTCCGAAAATTTTGAGTTACGGGTAACTCCATCTGATCTCCTTAATATTTACAAGACCTATATCCGATCCAAATTGGAATACAACTCTCATGTATGGGCCGGTGCTCCAAAGTATATTTTGAAGCTTCTCGACCGAATACAGGAGAGGGCGAAGGTTCTTATTAATGACGGTAGGGTAGCCAATTCTATTGATTCATTAGAGCATCGTCGCAGTGTGGCACGTGTTTCATTGTTCTATCGGTACTATAACGAAATGTATTCTATCGGTACTATAACGAAATCAAGGAACTAATTCCTAGTAATCATATATTTTTACGTAGTGCTTATATTTCTCGTAGACCTTTCCCTTTGTAGTTTTTTGTCCAGTAAATCGCACAACGCATTTGTGGAACAATCTTCCTGCCACTTACGACATGAGCAAATTTATATCGAACGTCCACCGACACTACTCTATCTATCCTTCTTCCCACAAACTATTTTCCTAGTACCAGCAAAATGCACTGCATGTGTAGGAGTTATACCCTGAGTGCTGGTCTTATTGAAAAAAAAAAAATGTTCTGCATACCTTTACGCACTTATAAGTTAACTAGCTTTAACCATTCGTCGTTGCCCGGAAAGCCATTTATATGTTTATAATAAATGGGAGATATCTACCTTTTATCCGATCCTATCCATTTTTTTTCCACCTGCCGCTTTTTATAAAGAAAATGCTAAGAGGACTTTTGACATCTCCCACCGGTATATCTATTGAAATGTACGACAATAAATATTATTTTTCACGGGAGAGGCCACATCCACACCCTTCCTGTGAAGTTTAATTTTTATTTAAATATATAATTTGATCAGAGAATAGCATGGGAAAATCTTGAAGACTCCATCTTTAATAGTTCCCAAGGCACACTGTAATATCTACACGTTTCATTGAAATAGACAATGGACCAAAATTTCTCCTTTTACCTCTTATTAGTCTAACTTTTGAAAGTGTAGTTTTGTGCAGCATATTAGTTGATGATTAATATCAGCACATAAGAAACTTTGCTTGAAGAATAAAAAATGCAAGTCATTTCAGAAGAAAAGTAATTAGTTTTTATCGTTTTTCGTCACTTAACAATTAACTCTGCGGTCAGTACAAATCGTCAGTCAAAAATTTGGCCGAATTGAATAAGTGGGAGTAGCACCTCTCATACAAATATTGAATAGTGGAAGGATCAGAATTTGGTCTAAATAACTTAGTAGTCAATACATATAATCAGTCGAAATATGGGCGAAATTGAATAAGTGGGTGTGGCATCTCCCACACAAATTAAATATTGATTTTTTTATATCTAGAGAACGATTAGAATGGAGGTTCTGAATGTCGTCTAAATGACTTCTTAGATAGTACAAACCATCAGTTAAAAAGTGGGCAGAATCAGATTAGTGGGCATGGTACCTCCCAAACGAATAAAATAATGATTTATGTATATCTGTAGAATGGCCAGAATTGAAGTTTATAAATTTGATCTAAATAACTTGGCAGACAATACAAACCATCATTTAAATAAATATGGAATTTTACATGTATAGAGAACAGTAACCGCTAAAGCTTTCTTTATCTATCCACATCAGTCAAAAAGCAGGTACAACACAAAGGCTCCCAGCAACTTGGGAGGGAGTGCTCTAGTGTAGTATATGTGCTCCGAATTTCAACACAATTGTCTTGGTCGTTCATGCGCGATTAACTCATGAACAAAATGAATAAACAAAATTATATCGCATGTGTCCTAATTTGCCCACTTCCCCTCAATTTTAACCCCTCCTAGGTCAATTTTTGAAAAATACCCTTTAACACTTTCGTTTGCTAGATCTATCTGTGTTTCAAATTTCATCAAAATCGGAATGTCAGCGTACAAAAACTTTTGTTTCGAAAAGATAAAAACTTATTACCACTAATTTTGCCTTTTTTCCTCGATATCAACCTCTACTGATCCAATTTTGAGAAATTTGCACTTTCATTTGATAAATCTATTTGCGTTTCAAATTGAACAATATTTGCAATGTTAAAAACAGTTTATTTAGGAGCTACAGAGTATGATAAACTCATAAGGCCTAATTTGGCCAGATATCTTCCGATATAACTTCTCCCAGAATTAATTATGAAAAATTTCCATACCCTGTAACACCTTCTTTATCTAGATCTATCAGTGTTCAAATTTCAACAAAATTGGTTCAGTCGTTCACGCGTGATTGAATGGCAAACAAACAAACAAATAAATAAACTTACAAACAAATTTATAACACACATACATATATCGATATGTACTCGTATATGAATAACTTAGTTAAATATCAACCGATTTTATGTTTCGCTGTTTAAGAAAGAAGATTATGGATATTTATTATTTAACTAAAGTATGTGCGGGTAGTCTATACCCCAAACTAGAACTTATTTGACGGTTATGAACTGGTGAAAAAATTTGAGTTAGTAATGTGAAGAACCGAACTCGTGCACGTCGCTCAAAAACAATTGAGAATATTGCTGTTGTATCCCATAGCATTGAAGAGAACACAGGTTTGTCTTTTTCTTGTCGAAGTTTGGAATTGGATATTCCACAAACGTTATTTCATCGTATTTGGTATAAAGACTTATGTCTTAGGGCTATTTAAGTCCAGCTCACACGAAAGCTCACGCCTACCGACTATATACAACGTTGTGCCTTCGCTGATTGGATCATTTATGCATCAATGTTGATGAAGAATTTTATCGAAAAAATTATCTTGAGTGACAAGGCCCATTTGCAACTCGGAGGCTACGTTAACAAGCCGAATTGGCGTATTTGGGGTACGAAAATCTCAAGAATTATATTTAAGAGCCTTAACATCTTTAACGTGTGCTTTTTTTGATGAGATTTTTAATCTGGCGGGGTCATTACACCCTACTTTAAAAAAAATGAGGCTGGAGCAACTGTTACGGTGAATGGATCACGCTATCGAAAAATATCGATGTGGACGAAAAAACTTAATATTGATGATGGTTCATAAACGCTTTCCTTAATAGATAAAATTATGGGTGCTAGAGCTGCTCAAAATCGGCAATTTTTAGAAAAACAAAGATAATTTGTATTGACTTCGAAGTCAAGTGTACTCTTAGTAGCATCATTTTTAAGCCTAAAATGTCCTCTTTCAATACCTTTTAAATTTTTTCAAATATTTTAATTATTTCAAAAATTATGATTTTTGCAACGAAAAAAGCCGAAATGAGCTACTGTGCTTCACTACGCGACATTGCTATTTTGCGAGAAAAGTCTTCTGACCGTGTAATAACTCGAAGTGGCGATTACAATTGACCACCGTGATTATGTGATTTAATCCTTTAGATGGTGGTAATTCGGAAAGTTAACGGGGACATACAGCTGCATATGTGCAAATCGATGATGAGAAATTTCATCAAACGTAGCCGTGGCTGCCACTTTGCTTTCTATCATTAATGGCATACTCTTCTGTTTGCAACTATATAAACTTACAATAATTACGCTTGAAAAATAGTATACTTTTATATATCAAAATGAAAACTCCTATTGGAAGACCCAATATATGTATGTATAGTTCTCAGGAAAATATTTTGGGGTATACAGGTTAATAATGTCAATTTTTACGCTTGAAAAATGCATTTATTATAATAATAAAATGAATTGATACATTATTCAAAGTATTGTCCATCGTTAGATACTACTTTTTCCTATCTTTCTGGTTGCATATGGATTCCGCGCCAAAAAAAACTGCACCGGTTTTGAGGTAAAGAATGAATCAAGCCAGTTTCTGATACCCTGTTCTGAAGTGAAGCGTATTCCAGTAAGGCGTTCTGTACCGATCGAAAGAAATGGTAATCAGAAGGGACAAGGTCTGGGCAATAAGGCGGTGAGACAAAACTTCCCTTATAGTGATTTCCAGCATGTGGCCGAGCGTTGTCATTATGGAAGATTATGACCTAGTGTCTGCTCGAATATTGGTAATTTTTCGTTGATTGCTCTCTTCAAATGAATCAATTGCATTCGGTATAGGTCCCCTGTGATTATCTGACCCGATTTCAAAAGTTCATAATACAAAATACCTTTTGATCATACAAAATATAGAGCATTACCTTGGCGTTAATTTGGCTGGTTGGCCAGGCATTACATACGGCTTTTTGCGCTTGGGATTATCGTAACATATCCGTTTTTCATCGCCAGTAACAATACGATACAAAAACAACTTCTTTTTGTAGCCTTCAAGTATCATTTTCGACATGCAAAATCGCCTTTCAATGTCTCTCGGCTTCAATTCATATGGGACCCAATTTCCTTGTTTTTGAATGAATCCCAATGCTGTGAATTGTAGAGAAATGGCTTTTGTGTGACTCCCAATGATAATACAAGTTTTTCTTGCGTTTGACAACAATCTTTGTCGAGTAACGCTTCCAATTCCTCATCTTCAAAATTTTTCGGCTGACCAGACCGCTCCTTTACTTCTGTGTCGAAATCACCACTTTTGAAACGCGCAAGCCATCGTTCACAAGGTTTAGTAAGCTTTTACCAACAATCGATTACTTTCAGCAGCCGTTTTATTCAAATGAAAGAAGATTATCAGACTTCCCCGTAAAACATAATTTTTAGGCACAAAATTCGACATCATTATAGCGATTGAACGAAATGTGTTTTTGCACTTTGGCGTCTATCGAAAACTGAATTATAATGTCAGATGTTTACCCTTCAAAATACCATATTCTACAGAAATTTGTACTTCATTATTTTTTGTTGCATAGTGTAATCACTTAGTAATTAAATATAAAGAACTTTAAAATGAAACCATTATTTTATAAAAAGTAATAATTATCTAATGTTTGAAACCTTTGTTTGTTGGGTTTAAATAATGAAGTGAAGTTTGAAGTTTGTTTGTTTGTCTGGAGCTTACCTACTCTTTAACAGGTTTTTTTTTATTTTATTTTATTTTATTTTATTTTATTTTATTTTTTTTATTTTTTGCAATCACAGCTAATAAATATTGTTAAATAAGAAGAGGCAAAAAAAACCTCTCACATTTATAAATTACGGTATACCATAGCATATTATTTGATTTATTAAATACATGAGTAGACATAATGCCGCCACTTCACTTAACGTTGAAAAGATGGGCTAAAAAAAATATGATTTTTATTTTCTGTAATTAATCTTACCGATTTCAAAGAGGATTTTTAATCAATATTTTGGATATGTATTATACTGAACAATGTTTTTATAAACATTTTTCTTGTGAAGCGAAATATTAAAAACTACAAAAATCAGGTGATCTTACAGGGATAGACCAATTGAAAGTAAACTGAGAACTATGTAGAGCAGTGTTAATAAATAATTATGAAGATGGGTTTAATTTTAAAAGTTATACACCATATGTGGTTGCATTTAATCTATTAAAAGTCGGATGAGTTTGAAGAAGTAAAAAATTATTTATAATTTGTCAACTCGAGGTGTTAAATAATCTATAAACTGTAGAGTTTCGAAATCCTTGAACTGGAAAGAGTGAATCATTGCTTGGACTTGGCAAGCAACACGTACTACTTTTTATCGGAGGCATTACAAGATACTGCATTGATCAGCCAAGTGACATAATTTGCATTATCTTTTAGGTGGCCGCACAATAATGTACGTTATTGACATATGCATAATGTATCTTGTTTTTAATGATATACTCGTAACCATAAAAAAAATTGGACCGGATGGTGCTACATACCACATACTCTGAATAAAACTATTGAAACGTTACACAGTGGTATTTTGATAATTACTTCTTGAAAATCTAATGATCCTGTTCTATAGAGAAAAGAAAGAGAAAAGAATTCAAAACTTGTTTTAGCAAAAAGTATTATTTTGTCTTGGAAAAAAATTGATGAAAATTTTCATGCAAATCAATAACTTATGTGTGAACAATATTTTCACTGATAACATTTTAGTGATGTTTTAATTAAAACACAGCATATTAAAAAAATTATTTATATATTAATTATTTATATATAAGGTTTAAGTGAGTTTGAGTGATTTATACAAATTAAGCCTTTATAGTTTTACATTGACAAAAAGAAGATAGCTCCGGCTACCTCCGTCTACCTACTAGTACCATATGAAGGCTGAGAGTCTATTCTGTGAATTTATCGATAAAAAACCAAGGACTTTTACCGATCGCTGAACAAACTTATAAATTTTCTTTTGCTTTTAGGAGAAATTGCTTGGATAGGAGAAATTGTATGCAATAAAATCATCTTGGATTGGATGGGTGGTGGATGATGGGCTTGGACGATTTTGATAAAACTTGGCATGCATTTTTCGTTTATTCTAGAAAAGGCATGCAACAGATTGGAAGACTTTTCCTTTCATAAAACGAATTATGCGAAAAAATCGATTTGGATTGAATGGGCGGTGAACGATGGGCGTGGCAAGTTTCACAAAATTAAACTTTTTTCTTAAGTTAAGGAATATGATACTTAGTATGAACTTTCAACGACATAGAACCACTCCATATAATTTGTGCACATTAATGTACGAAGGCAATACTAAATGGTGGTAATGTGATTTCACCACATGGAACCATTTCTTGAATCGAAGAACACACCATATAAATTATCTTGCCTATTTTTTTGAGGTGATTTATGTCCACTCTTGAGAAGTTATAGGTCAACATAACATAAGTTCTTGAAAAACTAATCAAAACAGTGATTAAAAGAATAACTTTTTGGTATATTTATGAGCATTTTTTGTGTGTGGGCAGGAGCCCAGATTCTGTAAGTAATTTAATTCATACGTGGTTGTTGTATTGCTTTTGTTCACAAAATGAATCTCAAACAACTATGGCTATAACATTTTACAAACTCCGCATAATTTCAAGGTAGTATTATCACTCATTGATTTGTTCCTTATCTAAATCTTACTCTTTTTGCATCTTCCCATGTAAGGTTTCACTGTTATGGATTTTGGAGTATTCTGTGTCTCTAGTTGTTTTTTGGTTGAACTCTAAGGATGCCACTTTGGTGTCATCTTTGTGATGTTTTCCGACTTCTTTCCGATGGCATGACCAATTCAATTCTGCATTTTAATTGTCTAGTCGCACTTTCTAACCTAATCACACGATTGTCCCAAATGTACCAATGTGACACAATGTCAATTGTGCTTTATTGTCGTATTGCCAAAATATTGGGCGGTCATATGATTTCCGTACCAAAAGTTTATGCTTTGCGACAATAGTGCGATCTCAGCTAAAGTATAGATTCCTTGTTATTTAGATTTCATAGATCAGTTATACTGATATTGTTTGGCCAGAATATCATGCATATCATACGTAGTTTATGCGTAATGGCAGGCAGGTTTCACTTTCCTACAACAGAGTCGACTTTGTATGTATATGCGCTGAATAATCTAAGCATGATTCGTCTATATATTTTTGAGCTTCTCCATACTAATTGTAGTCGTCTGAAGGTTGCTCACGCTTTATAATGCCTGTTGTTGATGTCTAGATTTGCGCCTCTATTCATTGTCACACCCCTTATTGACTCTACAATCCTAATGAACTGAACGACAGACTAATCTCGTGGTACTGGTTGTTATGGTTAGAGTGCCCGCTTATAACACAAGCTACCTGGGTTCGAATCCCCAATAAGAGGGCATAGCGAAAATGTTTAATTATCGTTTTTGAGTATTTAATTTAGAGAATTCACCCCCCTTCCATTACATGCCGATTCACTTCTGGCGACAAAGAGAAATATCACACAAATTATCAGAAGAAATCGCAAGCTATTGGGAAAAAGGCAATGCTAAGTAAGAATTACCACCACCACTTAGCAAGGTACCGGCGACAAGTCTGGCGCCGTTGTGGGGCCGAAACTGGAAGCGGCACGTGTTTGTATTTACACTGACGTGTCACTACACCTGACCAGAAGTATTCTGGTTCCAAGGGAATCGAGAGCCCCAGGGCTTCCGATCTCTGCCCGTTTGTTGGGTAGGCCCCCTTGTGGGAGCCTCGTGGTGGCTGTGGTTTAGACTTAAAGTGCGGGCAGAGCGCGAGCTCGGTGGGGTGTTGCATCTCCTCAACCGAGTTCTGTGATCGATATCAAAACAGGAGCTTAGATAGTCTCCGACTTCTCACCAAGGTGTGAAGGTTATGAGTCTCCTAACAACACGCCTTAAAATTGGTACTCACTTGTGATATTCACTTGTGGGTATCATAGGTGGGGGCGTTAATGAATGCATTGTATTCACTTGTGCCATTGTAGTAGCGTGGGATATGCCGCACGGCGTAGACTCACGTACACTCAGATGACACTACTTAGCAAGGATCTCCACTACTACACATTCACATAGAGGCGAGCTAAAGTAGACTAATCATCTATTTAACTTGAAATCAACTGATTAATGATCCTGAAACAAGACAATGGTTGATTTGTGGAAAGCCTTATGCTTCCAAGAGGAGTAACGGAAAATAAACTTGTGTTACATCGTATGCTATTGTATCACGTAGTCTAGAGCACTTTAGTCCCTTAAAACTATAGACTACTCTATGAATATTTTGGCAAATGAGAAATAAAATATAAATAAAACATTCAAAGAATCTGCGAATATGAGCAGGAATTCCTAACCAAACTTTAAATAGCTCAAACAAAAGTTTCGTCTGTATTAAATTGCTTACAATCTGTACAGTGTGAGAAAAAACTCAAAAATATATTATTGATGTACGTATGTATGTATATTGACACCCCAATCAATATTATTTTGTTTCTGTCTTATTTTTTAACTAATTTAACGCAAAAAATAAACATTTTACAACAGAAACGTGCATAATTTGACAGAAACAAAAATTTAAAATTTTTTTATTTTTACTTTTGCATAAATAAAATATACAGTGGCTCCATTAAATATTCGCTCATGTTTATTATTTATCATGTTTGTTTTAAAATACGTTGCATAAAAATGTAACTATTCAAGATTATTGAAATTGTTTTACTTATTAACAATTACGTATGTCATGTCCAATTAAAAATATCATCAATTAATTAGTTTCTCATCTCAGTTCAATATAAACTACTAAAACCATGAACGACCTATTGTTTTTAAGCTCAAATAGTATTCACTCATAGTTAAAAAATAATGATTTAGTTTGAAATAAACGGTATTGTAATACTTTTTTTTTGTAAAATAGCAGGCTTTGATAAACGTTTAAATAAATTATTGTAGTATTTAAAAAAAGGTCGCCATGGGACGAAAACAACGTGATATGACAGAAGAGCGTAAAATAATTATAAATCTTCGTAAAGAATGAAATTTTATTTGGGCAATAGGAAATATTGGTAAAAGATCATATTTCACAATAAGAAGTATAACATACAGACATTTTTCAAGCAATAACTTCAAAAATAAGGAAAAATCTGGCAGACCGCAAAAGTTAACAGAGAAAGAAAAACGTATTATAGTAAATAAAATACGAAGAAATGCCGAAAAGAGTGTTGGTAAGGTGACGAATGAAATTGTAAATGATTAAAAAAAAAAAAAAAAAATGAGGCAGTTGATACCGTGCGAAGTGTGCTATATAAAGCAGGGTTTCATGGAAGGGTGGCCCGAAAGAAACCTTTCATAAATAACATAAACAAAAAAAGAAAAGCGAAAATTGTTCGCAAAAACCTATAAAAATAGTTGTCCGGAGTTCTGGAATAAAATAATGTTCTCAGACGACTCAATGTTGTTTTTTAACACACAGGCGTGGTGGTGTGTTGTCAGGAATCAGATGCTCTTGATGTTCTGGGCATGAGAATTCACTTTGACGTTCGTTGGAATGATCACATATTTCAAGTGTCGAAAGAAGCATTCAAGTGCCGTGGTTTTTTGAGACGGTGCAAGAAATACTTCACACCATCTGATCTCCTTAATATTTATAAGACCTATATCCGACCCAAAATGGAATACAACTCTCATGTATGGGCCGGTGCTTCAAAGTCTATTTTGGAGCTTCTCGACCGCGTACAGGAGAGGGCGAAGATGCTCATCAATGACGGTAGGGTAGCCAACTCTATCGATTCATTGGAGCACCGTCGTGTGTTTCATTGTTCTATCGGTACTATAACGGAATGTGTTCTAACGAAATTAAGGAATTAATTCCCAAAAATCGTATAGTTTTACGTAGTACTCGTATTTCTCGTAGAGCGCATCCCTTTGTAGTTGATTGTCCAGTAAATCGCACAACGCATTATAGGGAGAATTCGTTCTTTGGTCGCACTGTTCGGTTGTGGAATAATCTTCCAGCGAAAGTATTTCTTGCCACTTACAACATGATTAAATTTAAATCTAACGTCCATAAACACTACTCCCTCTGTCCTCCTTCCAATAACCTATTTTCCTAGTACCAGCACAATGCACTGCATTGGCCATCCCCTGGGTGCTGGTCTTATATAAAAAAAAATATATATATATATTTGGGTCCCATGGACGAAATTGGTTTGGCGCCAGAAGAACAAAGAGATGGAGGAAAAAATTTAAAGCCAACTGTCAAACATGGAGGTGGCTCTGTGCTTGTATGGGGATGTATGAGTAGTAAAGGTGTTTGAAAACTACATTTTATTGAGGGAACAATGGGCCACAAGCATTACATCGAAATTTTAAAATCAAAATTTACCCAGTAGCGTTGAAAAAATGTGATTACGTAACGTCTATATATTTACACAAGATAATGATCCCAAACACACTGCTTGGAATATTAAGATGTGGTTACTATATAATGTTCCAAAATAGGTTGAAACGCCTCCACAATCACCGGATATCAATTCCATTGAAAATTTGTGGAGTTCGCTTGAGCCTTAATTACTGAATGGAACAACATTTCGGAAGGTATTACCAAAAAGCTTGTGGACTCTGTTCCAGCACGTTTAAATGAATGTCTGAAAAGTAATGGAGGTCCAACAAAATACTACTTTTTCAAAAAAGTTAATTTATTTAGTAATTTAGTTAAGTGAACGAATACTTTTTGAATTCCATATTGTGATCATTTGTTATTTGTTTTTTTTTATTCTATCTGAAGTTTTATAAATTTATTATTATTTTTTTTTTTTTTTTTTTTGTAAGAGAAGTCTTTATTTAATATACATAAATAAATAAATTTTATGCAGAATTAAAATTTCTAATTTAGTGAGATGTTCTTTAAAAAAAATTAACGTGAGCGAATATTTAATGGAGCCACTGTATATACTCGTAATTTATTTATTTATTTATTTTTTTTTTTTTTTGAAACATGGCAAGAAAATAAACGGTTTTTGTTGTATATCTGAGTGTTGGAATTTAGGTTATGACTTATCTTCTGTTTTAATAGTTCCTGTTATCTGAAGGTCAAAATGTGTTACACGCATAATGCGAATAAAGTGAAGTGATTTTTTTTTTTTTTTTTTTTTTTTTTTTTTTTTTGTTAATAAAACTCGTCAAAAGTGTCATATATAATAATTTGTAAATATGTTGAGCGAATTAAAAGAATTTACAAACATTAATGAAGAGTTAAGAGAAAAACAGTCAATAAAATAAATAAGTTTTTCGATGCTGCGAATATATAAAAAAAAATTAAATAAATTTAAACAATATGGCTGTTCAATCATTTTGTGGTAAAACCAATTTATCTTGAATTTTACAAAAAAATAAAATAATAAAAAATAGTCAAAGCGATTCCAGGATGGTCCAACCCTATTACATCTGCTTTAATAAAATGTTGTGACGTCCTCATTTTAGAAATTTAACAATTAATTAGTTGTTATAACAAATTCTTTAAAGATGAGTTTATTGTAGTTGAAATGCATTTAATATGCAAATATAATGCAAATATTTGCAAATATAATGCAAATATTTGCAAATATAATGCAAATATTTGCATATAATGTACAGTTAATACCTTAAAATAACATGTCAAACTTCAACATATCTGGCTTTAATTTAAATGCTTAAAATGTAAAATATTCATTCTAAGAATTTTTTCATAAGTTTTTGAAAATAAAAGAAAAAAAATTTACTACTAATTTTGCAAGAACAAATTTGTTCGCTAATTTTGGTCAAAGTTTGGTACCTGCAATTAATTTTGAATAAAATCAGCATCTGTAAAATTTTTTATGACTTTTTGAAAAAAAAAAATTGTTCTAATTTTGAGCGAAAAATTTTTTTTTTCAACTTTGTTATTAATAACTCCGAAACTGTTGAAAAAACAAAAAAAAAATGCTACTCAGATCATCTATAGGAAATTTTGTTCCTAAACATTCAAGTTATGATGAAATATATTGACATAACTACAGAAAAATTTGCCACGCCCATAAAAAAGAATATGAGTCCGATCGAAAAAACCGAAAACGGATTTGAATTCAGCGCATCAAAATCAGGATATTCCATATAATTTTATTTAAAGGCGTTTTTTGCTGTAGACCAGTGTTATTGGTAGGATATACGATATCCTTAATAATTCCATTTAAATTTGCATATAAATTTTTCAGAGCACTGAACAGACTTTCAAGTATTTTCTGTATTAGATTCAAATACAGGGTGGCTAAATTTGAAGTTCGAAAGTAAATTGGCTGTCAAATGATGAAATGTTAAGAATTTATTAAGTAAAAAATTGTCAAATTTTAACTACGGAACGCTACACTCTTGAACAAAGAATTTTAATTGTGAAAATTTTACTGTATCACAACGTGAAATTCGATCAGCTTTTCCTCGTAATCAGGCTCCTTCTGATGGCGCTGTGCGTAACTTAATTGCTAAATTCGAGGCTCACGGTACTGTTGCTGACAATAGATCAAAACAGTACGCTTGTAGTGGTCGTAGTGATGCAAACATATTCGCTGTACAGCAAAGTGTTGAGAATGGGCCTGGAACATCATCAAAGGAAATTTGCGTAACATTTAACATTAAGATCTTCACCTTCACGCTTATAAAGTTCAACTCGTTCAGGAAATAAAGCCAGCCGACCATTGTTTGCGTCGAACGCTTGTGAATTGGCTGTTTGAAAAACTGAACGAAAACAACGCATTTTTCAACAAAATCAACTTTAATGATGAGGCGGCCCATTTTTAATTAGGCGATTGTATAAACAAACAACATTGTCGTGTACGGTACTCACAAAATCCACAAACAGTTCTCGAAAAACCATTATATCCAAAGAAAGTGACGTACGGTGCGGTTTGTGATTAGACAGCATCATCGGCTGCAAACCATGATAACCAAGTTTTTGTGGCTACAATTGACTAATGTTGACATCAGTGACCTTTGGTTTGAGCAGGGCGGTGCCACTAGCCATATAGCCAGCCAAACAATTCAGTTATTGCATCTCGATTTGGTGATGTCAATTGGCCGCCTAGTTCTTGTGATTTAAGGCCGCTGGATTATTTTCTCTGAGGCCATTTGAAAGACCGAGTTTACGTGAACAAACAACAAACGACTGACACTGTGAAAGGCGAAATTCAGCGCTGCATTGACGAGATAAGCGAAGCTTTGTTGCAAAATGTCGTTCAAAATTTGGACGTGTTAGAGGTGGACATTTGCTCGATATCATATTCCATTATTAAACTATATAACTGAACTATAAAATTGAATTTGTCAAAAAAAAAAAATTTTTAAGCCTACTTCCTAACCTCAAATTTGCCCACCCTTTATTATAACTGATTCTCTTGGCAGTCCATTTCTCTTTGCCATATTCAATCTAGCTGATACAGACGTCAATTTGTTATCTGGTTTTGGGCATGCAACTAGTTAGTTAGATAGATATTATTATCGACCGAGCTTAACCAAACGCTTTAACTACTCTCTTGAAAAAACTTCCCCACAGACAATTCAATCTAAAAAATAAAAAAGCCTCCTGACGTTCCAGCTTACCTCTGGCGATGATGACAAGCATCAGACAAATGATCAGAAAAAAAGACTCCACCCACTAGAAAAAACTTACAATGCTAAAGCAAAAATCACCACCAATTAGCAAGGACATTCACCACTACACAATCATATGGAGTGGGCTACAGTGAATTAATCAATCTACTTAGCTTAAAAAATCTCAAACTGAAGCAAAGCAATGAATGCTTTGTGGAAAGTCAATATGCTCCCTAGAGTAGTGACAGAGAAAAAGAAAAAAAGTAGGTGTACCGATGGGTTGCAGAGAACTTGAAAACCACTTCAATGATTATTATTTCTGTCTAGTAAATATTACTAGAAACACCCGAAATAAGTCGACTTGAGTTAGCCTTTGCAAACACGCCCAGTTTCCCATTTTAAGAATTATTGGTGTCTATTTATCGAAAGCGATAAATTAGGATTAAAGTATGGTTACGTTTTAGCGTTTTTAAAACGTTTGAGCTCTTTTTAATTGCGTCAAAATAAAATAAACACCTTGTCGTTGTTGTTTTACAGTATTTAATTCCTTATTTTATCTTTATACAGTTTATTTTATTACAGCAACTTATTTATCTTACACTTAATATTCTTTAATATCACACTTTTATTTACGCCTAAGCACGACTTCACTTTATGACGGCAAAACTATAACTATATGGACGTAGGCAAAGCAGCCTCCTTATATATCTAACTGACTACAGTTTGGAAGGTTCCGGAAATGTTTCAAACGCTCTCGTATCCTCTGCTTTTTATCCGTTAATTTTAAACATGTAAGATTGTGTTACCCAAAGATGGTCGAATTGACAATGCCGTCAAATACAAAAATCAGTACGGCAATACCATGGTAACACATTATCAACCTTGACGCAAACAAATAGACAAAAATCACACAATACAGTCCCAAAGGCACTAAAGTGGTGTATTTTCTTTTTAGGCATTTGTATTTTCGTAACAAAGTGGTACCAATCGATCACTTAGCAAGAATGATGGAAAAATTTAACACTATAGCTATATAACTGTATAGCTTTGGTCTTCGAGAAGATAAAGTCTCATGAACATTATTGGATGCGTTGTGTGGGCTTCAAAATGTTAAATAGTGTGGCGAAAATTTCAAGACTTAAGCTTCTAAGCAAAAACTACTGCCATTATTAGAATTCAGGACATAAAATTAATATAAAAGTTAAGGAAAGCTTTTATTTGATTTTTTATTATATATATATATATATATATATATATATATATATATATATATATATATATATATATATATATATATATATTAAGCTATTAAGAATAGATAACAAAAATAAAATTCAGTAGTTGTAAGTAAAAATAAACTAAGAAAACAACAACTTGTTAAAAAAAGTTACACAAGCGAATTTCAGACGACTCATAAATGTCTGAAAATATTACTTATTGTTATAAAACTAATATTTTGTGTGCCGGCCCTTGTTTTTTATAACCATTTGGAGTCTCTTGGGAATAGATTCGATCGATTTTTGATAGTAACCAGTTGGTATTTTTTTGCCATTCTTCTAATAAAACCCTTCTTAGCTCAGATTTGCAGGAAACCGACTGATGCTGAACTTTTTTATTGAGATAATCCCACAAACTATCAGTTGGATTTATGTCAGGGCTTTGAGGTGGCACATTATATAGCAGCCAAGATGTTACTCTGTTGGCCTTGTGTTTTAGTCGTTATCTTGGTAAAAGTACCAACCGTTATTCAGAGCAAGCTTATCCACACTTTTTGACAAGTTTTCTTATAAAATGCTTAAATAAACATTTTGATCCATGATAGTGTCAATAAAATGCAAGGATCCTGGACCTGATGAAGAAAATGAGCCCTATACAAGTACTGACCCACTCCCATACATTACTGTCGGTTTCAAGTTATTCAAACGTAGTTCCTGATTTTGTCCCCTCCATACTATTGGTTTACCATCCGACCCAAATACGTTAAATTTGCTTTCGTCGGTACTCTTTTGCAAATTTAAGTCTTTTGGTTTGACTGCGTTTTAGAGGTTTTTGTCTAGCACTTCTACCATTAAGACGCAACTCTGTAAAGCAAGTTTCTTACTGTTGATGGGCTTGCTTTCTTAGCAAGGTCACTTTTAGCCATAACAGCAAGTTTTGGAGCACTAAGGAAGTGATTTACTTTTATTTTTCTAACAAGAAACGTTTTTCTGCCTCAGAGAATCTTTGTTGTGGGCATGTTTTGGTCTATTTTGCACCGTTTTATTGACTGTGAAACGTTTTATTATGTCGTGCACAGTTGAATGACTTCTGCCAATAATTTTTGAAATTTCACGAACACTTTTTCCTTTTCTTGTATGTTCAATAATAAGCTTTCTTACTTCGTTACTAGTTTGTCCCCCAAGATGGCTAGACATCTTCTCTATTTTAGCTCTGTTTATTCTGTATAATTTTCGAAAACTGAACTAAAGAATTTTCCCCT
The DNA here is from genome assembly GCA_023159175.1 of Wohlfahrtia magnifica. NCBI lineage: Eukaryota > Metazoa > Arthropoda > Insecta > Diptera > Sarcophagidae > Wohlfahrtia > Wohlfahrtia magnifica. The sequence continues at coordinate 527,298 of JAKWBJ010000187.1, read as the reverse complement.
AAATATGGGGTATGATAGATAAGACACTCGCCTACCAACCGGACGGTCGTCGGTTCAATACCAGGCCAGACCATCTAAAAAAAATGAAAAAAGTTTTTCAACAGCGGTATCACCTCATAACATTAGCTAGTAACTAATGAGTATTACTACTATTGAAAACTTCTCTAAATGCATTTGCTGTTCGGAGCCGGCGTTAAACTATAGGTCCCTGTTCCTTCATGGAATGTTATGGGAATTAATAATATGTAAATTATATAAGCGAAGGTGGCAACATTGAAATTACAGAGTTGCAGTTATTAACCCATAAAAGTTACTGTCTGAGTTTGATTTATGCAAGTCATTTTGACTTTCAAAGCGTTTTCAACTACAATTTTTTTAAGTTCTGATTTGGTTTTCCCCTTTTTACGGGGAAAATTAATTAATGCAAATTAATTAATTAATTAATACAAATTAATTAATTTAAAAATTAATTAAAATGTATGATTTTTAAGCGATCGATAATATTTTGGTATAGTGTCCGAGTTTGGGTTGGAGCCACTGTAGGTTAGCAATCATTGTCATGCTGTTGTGTGTTCTAGATTGTCTCAGCTCTATCACATCAAAATTTTTATTTTTAAACCACTTTTTTGTAATCAAAATTTTAAGTAAAAAAAAATTTATTTCTTCAAAATCCAAATGGTTTACTGCAATAGTTTTAAATAATTTTGAAATTATTTTATTAGTACAAAAATTCTTCTAAACAGATGTCGAGGCAAGTGCTTAATTAAATATTTCATTAAGATCGTCTGTAAAACACTTGTTATTATTGATATGAATAATTAACTAGAAATGATTTGCAGCATGTTAATTATTACAATCTGCGAAAATCATCGTGAAAAAGACTACAATAAACGAACAACAAATTCTACTTTTTGTGAAACAAAATCCAACGAACTTAATAAATAACTGCAAGCAACAAATGCTGCTGCTGCTGCTGATGATGATGATGATGATGAATATTTTTTGTTTTCCTTTGTCAATAGCCTTACAACTAATAAAAGAAAGAAAGAAAAAAACCGATCATTAAAACTGATACAGATTTAAAAAAAAAACCTTTGTGCTCTTAGCGAAAACCATTAAAGTGATAACAATACGATCGTAGTCATCATCATAATCATCATTATTGGCATGAACATAGTGCTGCTCTTAATGGGTGTGCAATATAAATATACAGCTGATTTATATCTATAAGTTATTATATATATAATATACTCAATACAAAATCAAAAAACTCTCATTTAAAAAAAAAGGAAAAAAGAGTTGGTTGCACATTAACAAAATAAAAAATAAAATAAAAGCAAAAGTAGTGCGAAGGTCAGTCATTTCATCTTGTTTGTTGCTCGTGTGATGCAACTTTTGTAGTTAATGCAGTTTTTTTTTTTGTTTTGCTTTTCCACTGTATTTCATGTGTAAGCAAAAGCCTGTTACCAATTTCTGTGTTAAGTTTTGTTACCATCAGTCAATTTACTGATTTATTTTTTTGCGATCTTATTTTGAAGGAATGTTTTTTGTTTTAGTCATTTCAACAGAAATTACTTTTGTTTTCGCTATAAACTTCACTTGCTGCTTAAGCCTTTAATACTTTTAAAAAATTGAAAAAAAAAAATAGAAAAAATTTAAAAAGATGCCATTAAAATTTCATATTAACAAACATTGTATATGTTCAAGAATAACGAAATACTTTTATTTGTGAACCTTTTGCTCATCTGTTTTTCTGAACAAATATTCATCAGCTTTTTGAACACAATACGAACATTTGAAAAACGAACCTTTTTTTAATTATCACAAAAAGGTTTACACATATGTATGCAGTTTACAAGTGCTAACGATTGCCCAACCAATTTTGTAATTTACCTTTGAATAGCAGCGCTAATTACATCAGCCAACATGATTTTGGACTAGAGCAACCAAATATCTTTCCGCGAGTAATTTGGTGGGCTGAACTAAGAAAAAAAAAGTTTCGCTAATCTTGGTCAATGTTAGGTACTTTTATTAAATTTTGAATGAAATCAGCAATAGCCAACCGATTTTCATGATTTATAGCTTATTTTATTCTCAACATTTTAAGCTTTAATTGAAATGCTCAAAATGTAAAATTTTCATTCTGAAAATTTTTTAATGAAATTTTGAAAGCCAAAAAATTGCCACAATTTTAAAATGCATTAATATTAGTTTGCCGAACGCTGACCTATATCTGTGCTTCAAGTTTCAACAAAATCGACTTAGTCGCTTGCGCGTTATGAACTCATAAACAAACTGAGTAAACGAAATTATTTCTCATATGACCTGATTCGGCCCGTATTCCCCCGATTTTATCCTCTCACATATCCTCTCCAAAGCATAGACTATAGCACTTTCGTTAGCTAAATCTATCAGTGCTTCAAATTTGAACAAAACTGTTTCAAACAAACAAATAAACTTGCATTGTATGAGCATTATTGAAAGAAAATTTACCACAAAGGAATAAAAAGGCATATAGAAACAAATAAATGAGTTCCTTAATGTTGATCAATAAACTTAAAAGAGTTATTTTGTTTTAAAATTTCCCTGCGGAAAATGCCAATAGTGAAATATTAGTGCTTTACTATTGACATTTTCAGTAGTACTACTGACCAACTGTAACCCGGCCAATGTAATTATCTATTGACATTTATTATTAGCTTGTCATCGAAAATCTACCAGTAGACTTTAGCCCTATTGACGAGGTAGTACCTTTGCTATCACATGGAGACATTTAATGCAAAGATTCACTTGTCCATTATAATTACCCTATTTAAGAGTTCGTTGACAATCTCACCAAAAATACACTAGAACTGTTGCCTCTTACGTATCTTTATTGGCTGATAAAAGGAAAATTTGCGATATTTTAATACAGTCGTAGTTAGAAAAAATGTACATACTATCTTGATCAACGAATTTTTGTAATAACCCCGTATGTCGATCCAATCGTTCCGATTTGAGTTTTTTTTTTTTTTTTTTTTTGTTAGGTTGTTGATATTCCCGCTTAATCTTAGCGTCACAGCTTGACATTTGCAAAAGCTACGTAGCCAAGTGTACATCTATCTCTATGTGTGTTGGTAATTTTTTACAATTTCGACCGTGTTGAGGTCGCAAAGACATGATTTGCGAGGCTGAATCTTATCTAACATTCATCAAAGGATCATTACTGGAGACAAGACGTGGGTTTATAAGTATGACGTGCAATCCAGATATCAGGCAAGTGAATGGCGTTCAGCAAATGAAACGAAACCAAAAGAGCCACGTCGTTTTCAATCAAAAAAGAAGGCAATCCTCACGGTTTATATGGATTACAACGGTGCGGTGCATCATGAATTTTTGCCAGAAGGCCAGACAGTAAACAAAGAGTATTACTTCCAATTCCAATTCCAATTGAAAGGGACCAGAATTGTGGGTAGAAAACTAGGGGATTTTGAAACATGATAACGTACCGTCGCACGGTGCCATCATTATTCGATTATTTTTTACGAAAATTGCAACAAATGCTATCCAACAGCCACCGAATTAACCTGATTTGACTCCCTGTGACTTCTTTCTGTTTAATCGAGTTAAAAAACCATTACGGAGAACGCGTTTCTGCAGCTGAGCGGAAATAATGGAAAAATCGCAGGCAGCACTGATGGACATACCGAAAACCGAATATAAAAAATGTGGGAATATCAACAACAGATGTACCAACTTAACAAAAAAAAAAAAAAAGCCCAAATCGGAATGGTGGGAACGCCACTAGGGAACCCCCTACCGGTAACTTTTTGATCAAGGTAGTATGGTTCTAGGCTGACTATAGGGCTTAGTTTTCCTTAAAAATGTATTTACTTTTTTTCCAATATTTTTGAAATTTGGTATTTTTATTTAGTAAATCTTAAAATATTTTTTTTATTAACTAATAATCCTTGTTATGCCAAGCTTCCATTTTTACCATCACTCAACTCATTTATCTTCATGTATTAGAAGGTAACACCCTACTTAAGTTGTTAATTAAAAATAAAAAAATAATAAATTTAAATAAAATAAATTACTAATTTATAAAAACATATGGTGGCACATACATATATACGAGTAGCATTACAATAGAAAAACTTAAATATTTTAAAATAAAAACCACAAAATGTATAAATAAAAAAACAACAAAGAAAATAAAAGTACTGAAAAACAATTGTTGGTATTGTTTACGGTGGTCATTTAATGATTATTTTAGCTTTTTAATATATTTGCTTTTGTCTATGATTTGAATGCATCTGCTTAAAAAGCAAATTGTGAGAACGACGGCATAGACTTAAGCAGCAACTATTATTTAGTGCAACTTAACTGCAACTACAGGTGTAGAGTAGACACACAACAAATGCCAATTGACTTGTTTACGATATTATTTTATAACCATCAACAGTTTTTTTTTAAGAGGTAAACTGAAGTTGTCATAAGGTTTGTAATACATAAATAACTTAATATTTAGACGTGGTTAAAAGGTAGTAAAAACAAAGTGAAGTTATTATCAGAAAAGCAGTAAATAATTAGTTACTGCTTATTGTCATAAAATATTTTGGAATAGGCAATAGGAGGAGATTAATTTGAAATTAAACACTTAGTACCACCTTTTAGATAAAAGCTGATGTTATAGACTTTACTACACTTTTTCGACCATTTTTTAATAGGCTTTTACTTTAAAAATATTTTTACCACATGTGGCACTTTATTTTGCCATAATTTTTGTTGTCGTTTTGTTGTCTTTATTTCTGTTGTTGTAATGATTTTTCCAAACTGAATCAGCCTTTTGTCGTGTGTTCATTTTTTCATTCATTCGTTTCGATTCGTTCGTTGCGTTCGTTTCTACACAGCCAAAAGTAAGCACTTGAAAAAATATGTAGAAAATGTGTATATTTGTAAACGAGTATAGCTGTAAGTGGATCCAAGTTGTTTACCTACCAACCCACTTTTAAAGTTTGTTTATTTTTACAGTAACTTTAGTACGATCATTTATACTAAAAAAGACAAACAAACAAAAAAAAAACATAAAATACTCGAAGCCATCATACCTACACTTAATAATCGGGTATTTTTTCTTTGTACACTCACATATATATTTAAATGCTTCTCTGTTTAGTTGATACTCTTATATTAAAAGCAGATATTGAAAGTATTATTTAATTTCAAGTGACTTATAAGAAATTAAAATCAAACTAAAAATTGTGCCACAAATGTTACAGTTTTCATTTCAATTCAAATTCAAATTCTGAATATATTTAACTCAAGTTTGTTTCTTAAGTCTTTTGATATGATTTACTTGTTTTTAATTGTAATTTTTTTTAATGAAAACAAATTCGGGTGACATTTTAGAACTGTAAGGCATCAATTTATGCAAGAGCATAAAGTGTCTCGATCATACGCTTATATGGACGTTACAAATGTACGCGTAAAAGTGCTCGATTATTTTCGAACTAACCTTCCTGTCGACCTAATGATCTGCTGACGGAATAAGTCCATTCATAAATTTTATGAGACTAAGATTGAGTCTCTGCATATTTCAAAGCAGTTATCTACAGAGTTTATACGGCATCCCAACATTTTCGGCATCCTCGCACGTATTCATATGAACGTCAGCAAAATTCGCATAAGAGAAAATATTTTTCACCACTACATTTGCTTTTTTCAATGTTTCAAAAGCGTTTGATAGAGTTTGACATGAAGCGCTTATATTCAAACTTATTGCTGCTGATATCGGTAGTCTCGATTTATATCGAGCTTACTCAGAAATCGCTCTATAAGAATGTTTATAGCAGGGTTGGCAAAAATCTGGATTTTTTTTTTTAAACCCAACCCACCAGGTTTTATTGGGTTTTTTGATGGGTTTTATTGTGTCTTATAAATGTTTCCAAATATCGTTCAAGTCAACAATATTTTTTGTTTGTTTATACAATCACGTTGTTTTAGTATTTATAGTCAAATTTTGCACTCTAGATGGGATCAAGGCGGCATTGTATACTATAAGCTGCTAAAATTCGGTGATCGGAGCAAACTGCAATTACTTCATCTGAATCATGCATTAAGCTGGAATATAAAGATAGACATGATTAGTTTATTCTTTTGCATGGCAACACCCGACCTCATGTCGCAAAGGTTTCAAAACAATTATTAGAAACGATCAAATGCCGCATTCGCCGTATTCTCCGAACATTGCTCACACCTGTTTATACTATAGCTGCAAAACAATCGATAGTACTATCGATAATATCGATAGTTTTGTTTTTGGCTGACCATCGATGGTTTTTTTTCACTATCGATACTATCGTCAAATTCTATGAGTAAATACGGAGGCCACTAGATATAGTCAAAGTCACATTTGAAAAAAGTTGTTCGACGCAGGTTGTCAGCCGTATAGTTACATAGGGACACAGTTTAATAGATTTATATATTTTTTTATTAAACGAAAATAAAGTATTAATTGTTACTAAAATGTGTTCGTACATTTTGTATTTAACCCAAACAAATTAATCTTCATTTCGTCAGACCATAGCATGTTGTTTTACCTACTACGGTGCAGGTGTTGCTTCCATTTGCTGAGAAATACTACATTTTTAGGACTCTTACCCATAATTCTAGCTTCCATAAGTTTTTTTTCTTATTTTCTTTAAATTACGAATTAAAAGTTTATCAAAATTGACTTTCGTTCCACGCTTTCTTCCCATAGTCTGTGCAGTTTTCTCCACTGGACCTCATTAATTACTTTAGATTTAGAGCACTTCAGTGTCTGAACAATTTTCGCCATATATGAGAATTACTCTTCCATCAAAAACTTCAATAGGTCAAATTTTATGACATAGCGCAAAAAATAAAGCGTCCCTATAATTTGTTTCAATACTGTGTATTTATTATTAATATTTTCCTTTAACTTGAATTCTAATATTGTTGCCACAAGTAACACTTAAGGCTGAGTTAGTGAAAACGTATCGTGTACTTGGGGATCAGTTGTGAAATTCTCTAACATAACCAACGCACGTTGGGGCTTACGTTTTCATTGTCACGTAGAAAGTCTACAGAATTTTGATTTTTCCGTTGCAAGTGTCCACTTTGGCATTACTTTAACAATAAATGGCTGACTGAACTGGCTGCTTCTATACGTTTTCGCTAACTAGCATCTAAAGTTTGACAATAGTATAAAGTCTTACGTTGTACGTTGCTTTCACTAACTCAGCATAAGATAGTATCGATAGTTTTTTTGCAATCTATCGAAACTATCGAATGGACCGACTATCGATATTTTTGCAGTTCTACTTTCTTAACACAGAATTTCGCTATGACGGCTTGTTTGAATTATGGAATACATTATTTTTAAGCGCAAATTACTACGTTCCACGTCTAAATAAAACCGTAGATTCTCCGTTTTTTAACTAAAAGTGTAAGGAAAGCAAACGCAACACATATTCACATGGTTTAAAGGCGTTTACTATCTAAGCCGTATAAAGACTTATGAGTTTATCTTTTAACATGTCACTGAATCACCTCTTATGAAGCGCCTTAACAGACGGGAAGTTTTTCTGAGACGGGATTTGGAAATTGGCTCAGAGGTGGGGAAAAGATGTAAGCAGTGATCTGATAAATTTGTTATTTAATTATCTTTTTTGAGCTCAAAAAACGAAACAAATAAATTTGTAGTCCCAATAAGTAAATTGCACTAATTTTTTTTGTAAATAAACTACAAAAACATTTTGATAAAAAACCCCACTCGGGTGGGCTTAATTGGGTTACCCAGTGGGTTGCCAACTCTGGTTTATAGATGGGATCACTTCCGACGAGTTCAGGATAAATTCAGGGGTACCACAAGGCTGTTTTCTCTCTCCCAATTAATTTCTAATACTTCGGAACAACTTTATTTTTCTTACTTCCAATCCTATCTATTTTTTGACAGATGATAACAATATTTGTCATTCATATTGGTGTGAAAGAGCAGAATATGCATGACACTCTCACAAGTGATCTGGCGAAAATCTCCAAATCAGGTCGTGCGAGCAAGGTCGATTTTAATGTTGTTTTTTGATACACAGACGTGGTGGTAGTAATAGTGTCGAGTCATATGTTTTAATTGGTAGTGTAAATATTGTGAAGGCGGATGATATTGATGTTGTGGGCATGAGAATTCATAGTGATGTCCATTGCTAAGATCACATATTTCCAGGATCAAAAGAAGCAATCAAGTCAAGCCTTAGTTTTTAAGACGGTGCATAAATACTTCATCCCATTTGATTTCCTTAATACTAAGAGGACCTATATCCGACGTAAAATCGAGCTGGAGCTTCTCGACCGCATACAGGCGAAGGTGAAGAGTAGCCAATTTCTTCAATTCGTTAGAGCATTGTCGTAATATTAAAGGGTCCGCCATCTAACGTTTTTTTTATTAGTGTTTATTTCGTGAATGGTAACACTTGCTCATGTCTGATTTGACAGATAATTAGTTTTATCCTTCCGCTGAACGAATATGGTTGCGTATACGCTTGAACAATGCTGAGAAATATTGCGACATTACTTTGATCGACCGACTTACAGAATATGCCGATTTTGGCAAAAAATTATCTTTTCAGATGAAGCTCATTTTGATCTTGGCGGGTATGTAAACAATCAAAATTGTCACATTTGTGGCACAGAAAACCTACATGCATACATTGAAAAGCCAATATACCCAAGACGAGTCACTGTTTGGTGCGGATTTTGGTCCAGAGGCATAATTGGGCCATTTTTCTTCGAAAATGAGCAAGGAGTGGCCGTTACAGTCAATGGCGTTCGTTATCAGGCCATGTTGAATGAATTTTTATTCACAAAAATTGAAGAGGAGGATATTAGCAACATTTGGTTTCAACTGGACGGCGCTACAACTGACGCTACACTCGATGTTTTGCGCCCTGTTTTTGAAGATCGCATTATCAGTCGCAGAGTTGATGTCGTTTGGCCACCTCGGAACCGCGATTTGATACCGTTGGACTATTATTTGTGGGGTGCCGTCAAAGATAAGTGTTACGCCAACAAGCCAGAGGCAATTGACGTTTTAAAGGACAATATTCGTGAAGCCATAATGTGCTTAAAAATTGGACCGATCGTGTAGGCTACTGCATGGCCAGCCGAGGCAGCCATTTGAATGAAATTATTTTCCATTATTAACCGGAAGGATTGTATTTTCAAATAAAAAAGAAATTTGAGAAAATATTCAGTAGTTTTTTTTATAGCATTTAAAAAAAAAGAAATTATTTGGCGGACCCTTTATAACGGAATGTCTTCTGACAAAGTAAAGGCTTTAATTACCAATTAAATATTCTTACGTAGTATCCGTATTTTTAGTAGATAACATTCCTTTGAAGTTGGTTGTCAAGCAAATCGAGAAACGCCTTTTATTCATTTTTAATCCCACGTTCGTTTGTGGAACAATCTTCGCGAGGAAGTCTTTCCTGCCACTTGCGACATGAGTTAATGCAAACGTCCATAAAAACTACTCCCTATTTTCTCCTTCCCACAACCTATGTTCCTAGTACCATAACAATGCTCTGTATGAGTAACAAAACAAATGACTTAACACTTTGCCAGCTCTGTTCCATACAAAAAAGTAATAATTTTTTATACAATTTTTCCCAATTATTGTTTTTTAATTCTCTTTTAAATTTTCGTATATTTTTTTTCTATTTTTTGCAGTCTGGTTTTTCTGGCATATGTCTGGCGCTTATTTATTTTTTCCTGTTTTTCTTTTGCTTTCAGCTGAAATCGAAAGTGTTACAAATCTTCCAGCCATCAGCTGTTTTGTGGTGGTCTTAAGAAACAAGAAAATTTAATTTAAAAAAAAGTGTACTTTGTACACTTACAAAATAGTATGTAGTAGCTCTGAAGTATTTTTACATTTTACTTATACTCGCGTATTCATACCCCATATCGCTTATGGTTTTTGGTTGATTTTCTCAATTAATTTTTTTAAGCAATTGTGTTTAACAGATATTAACACTTTTACACTTCTTATTGAAATTTTCGTCGTTGTTTTTTATTTATTTTTGTCGGTTTGTCTTATATTTTTTATTGTGTCTTGATGCTGCTTCTGTTGCAATAGGCAGTTTTCTTGTAACTTTTTTTCTTAGAGTTTTGCAAAGAAATCAAAAAAAAAAGAAATAAATAATTAAACAAATAAAAATAAATGTTGTAATATTTAGTGGTGTGTTTTAATAAAATTTATTATTTCATGGAGAAATAGAAGTTGAAAAGTTAGGTTTTTATATGGTTAAGATTTTATTCTCTCAGCTGCTTTTATACTTCATTAACCACGCAGGCAGTGGTGGCATGTTGCAAGTTACTCTTTTTCCCTCAGTGTCCCTCTTTTTCTTTTTTTATTTTTCTGAAAGAAAGTCACAATTTGTTAGTATTGTTGCCATATGTTGGTTGGTTAAACCATTCACTGCCTACCAGTAGAGTAGACTTACTACTCAAGTAGTTGCAGCAATTTTTGTTAAAAAATATGTTTTTTTTTTCTTCCAAAAATTTTGTAATATTGCATTTTGGTTTTAATTTTTATTTACGAGTTATTTCATTTCTGTTTGTTTTCAACCAATTTCTTTTGTTATTGCAAAAATTATTTGGTTGTTAGGATATGTCTATAAGTGAGGCTTAATTAAGTAATTTGTTACTGTGATATGGCTTTAGTTGTCTTTGCTCGAGGTGTTAAAAGCGTGTTGAGTGTAAAATGAGTGTGAAATTTTCCCACAAAAATTATCAAATTATGAAATTGATATTTAAAATGAATTGTGATTATAAAGAATGTAAAGATTTATCTTATTTATTCATACTTGAATACTGCTCTCGTCATATCGTATGTATTACTAAACTACTGTCGAATTTCAAGCAAATAAAGTTTGTTAGTTGATTGTTGCCAGGCAATAAAAACAGGTAATTTCGTTAAAATTAACCAAAATTCCAAAAAATTAATTTTTTTTTGTATGTTAAGAAACCATCAACGGTAAAAAACATGCAAACAACGCTCTATAAATTTCAATGGAATGAAAGTGGTTTACGAAGTCCTGTTGTCTTTGTCTAAAAGAGTGTGTTACACCAGAAATAGTTAAAATATAAATAAAATAAAATCCATAGAATGTTTATGGACATTTGCAAAGGCTATAGATATCTTAACCAAATGAGTATATCACATTTTGCATTAACATTTACATTCAGTCATAAGCGAAATAGTGTAACGACTTCAGAGATGTGTTTTGCAATATTCAGCAAATCAATTCAATTTTTCTATAGTGAATACATTATAGGCGAAAAATAATAAAAATTTAAATGAATTTCTTTAGGTGAACATGAAGCAAAGAAGACTATCGGCTCATATGACTAAGACCTCATTAATATCATTCACATTAATTAAAGCAAAACGACCTTTCGGTAAAAGGATGAGCAACTATCAGATTATAAACACTAAAGTTGCAACATTCGGAGACCATGTAGTTCATTGTGTTGATGCTGCAGAAGAAGATAAGGAAAGAGATAAAATCGATGAAAAAGGTTAGAGAAGGAAAGAAAAAGGCGAGAGAGAGAAAGAAAGAAAACAAATTTAAGAGTTCCAGAAGCTCTAAAGAACTGAAGAATAATGGCAGGTTCGATGCATGAAATGGAGGTAAGAGTTTAAGTCACCTCTATTTTCGCGCAGCCTCTAGAAAACCGTATCGGTATTCTCCCTCTATAAGTCATCGAGCGAATAGCGCAGTTAATCGTAATAATACTCATAGTCAGCCTTAGTTCTGACTTACTCATGAGAGAAGGGTAGATGTCCTACGTCTAGAAATAACTGGAAATATGGGCCTTAAAACTCAACATCATAATTCGTTGTACCAGATTTGGCGAGTCTGCTCGATAAAAACCTCTCGCCTTTGTTAATGTTATGATCCAGCGGTGGTAGTACGGAATCATCAGTCTATAGCACTGACGACCACAAGCTACTTCGAGTCAATTCAGCAGCCGTCTCATTCCCAACGACATCACAGTATCCAACAAAGTTTCACGACAACTGCTAAATTGCAGTCTAAAATGAACTTAGACCTAATCGACCATGACCAACGGCCCCCAAACGCTCCTAAGCATTTTCGCCATCACTTGCACTGCCCTCCTAATCTCAAAAACATCCGTCTGTAAGACACTCCACTTGTCGCCTAACTTGTAAGAATACCTAAGATCAAGTTGCCCGCAGTAGACGTCGGCACCAGTGCTTTCCTCCGTCTTGGAGACGTTTGTAAAGAAGGCCAGAAGAGGAGGGTCGCACTCCTTGAAACTCATAGTCAGCAGGATATAATCATTAGCACATATACCCGTTCTAAGATCAATACCCAGACCACGCCAAACAAGCCCAGCTCCTGTGCCGTTGGCTATATCTTACTGCCTGAAAGTGAATCTGCGGGTTCAAAGGACGGATATCTAGCATCGAAACATGATCTAAACATATAGAAAGAAAATGCTATTTCAACAAGCCAATGCACTGGTGCTCACGTGTCATTTAGTTGTTTTCTAATAGTTTAGTGTGTGTGTAAGAAGTACTAGATCTGTCGTCAATATTAGCTTTGTAGTATATATTATCTGATTAAACATTCTTAAAGTTACAAGTATATGCTCGGCTTTAAAAATTATTCGATTTCGTTACATTTCAGCAGAGTTTTACTGATGATAATTCGGTAAATCAAACTTGTTTGCCTGACTCCCAAGTCAGTGTCAGTTTGTGGGGTTTTAATGCCTTTCAGTACTAATATCTTAAGTACTTTTTTTAAATCTTTCAGATGGATTGCATATCTCTCTTTAAATAAGTAGTAATACAATGATTGATCTTTAGATCTAGACGTTACTACACTGATGTTTACTCATTAGACAGACTATAATTTCTAAAATAAATTTATTTAAGAAAACAAAAAAAAAAACAAACAAATAAATATGTTATATCTGTCATCTATTTGTTTTTATTAAAGTATGTACATCGATCACGTTTAGATTTTTTTTTTAACCAATTGTGATCTAATGTAGACCATATACAAAATTATTTTTATATTTATTGAAAGATTTAAGAATTAAAAAGTTTTTTTAATATTTTTAATATTTACTTTAAAAAAATAATTAAAAATTAAAATTATTCTTAAACATCTATTTGTTACAATTAAGTGACAGTGAGGCAATGCTTAAGTTCACTATAAGGCAAGTTAAACAGGTTAATAAAATTATTATTTTTATAATTTTTTCAAGACATAAACCTTCAAGAAAAATAGTTATTAGTGTTTGCTTGCGACAAAAAAATCCAAATGTAATTAAAAATGACCTTAATAAACATTATTTTAATTTCTTTTAAATTCAGTTTTTATTTATTTATACACAAACGCTTTAAAGAGTCACAGCCATATGAACTATATTTAAATGAACCAAAATGCTCAGATTTTGCAGGAAATTTAAATTTTTGTTAAATATATATTTTTAAGTTTTAAACGTTTTTTATTTTTAAATTTTTTTTTTTTTTAAATTCAAATTTTTTAACATATGAAGAGCAGAATGGGAATACTACGATAATTTAATACCCTACAACTAAACTATAGAATATGAGTTTAAGAGCCGCATATAACAGATCGAGTTGAACTAAATAGGCATCATAATGTTAAATGTAGGAAAATCGGTTTGGACTGAGATGAAAGAGAGAGTAGTGTGCAAGTATACTGTTGCGATTTAACGTTTGAGTTCTTTTTAGTTGCGTCAAAATAAAGTAAACACGAAGTTGTTGTTGCTTTACGGTTGTTATTTCTTTACTTTCTCTTTATACAGTTTATCTTAACACACCAACTTCTTTATCTTTCACTTAATATTCGTTTATATGACAGTTTTTATTTACGCCTAAACAAAACTTTACTTTATGACTGCTAAACAATGAGTATTTCACCAAACGGAATGCACCACCTTTTAAAGTAATTCATTATCAATTTCGAATATTCTTGTAGTTAATAAATACAAATTTCTATTTATCTACGTTATGATGTAAAATTATATTACACAAAAAGGAATCGAACTGGCAACAATGTTAAGCATGTGGTTGCACTCTTAATAGCACAGACAATTAGAGCAGTAACAGATACAGAGCCTTGACACAAACCAATAAAGTTTATAGCTAAAACGTCACTACGCAGTCCCTTATGTGGTGTATTTTCTTTTTAGGCATTTTTATTGTCGTAACAATATTGTTGTTTATCTGCGTTACTCCTCATGGGAATACATGGCTTCCGAAAATCATCTTAGTCTTGTTTTATTTATTTTTTCTTAATCAGTTACTGTCTTCTGCTGTGCTATATATGGTAGTAAGATACCCGCCTGAGAGGTTGTATCCCAGGCTAGACCGTCTGAGAAAGAAAAAATGTTTCTACAGCGTTATCACCGCCTAACATTAGCTAGTAACTGGTTATGAGCATTACTACTATTGAATGTTACTACTATTCTGTAATTCATTTGCTGTTCGGTGCCGGTGGTAAACTGTAGGTCTCTTTCAATGAGTCCAACAATATAATCGGGTGCAGCTTATTGACTGAGAGAAGTTCCTGTATTCTTCAATGGAATGTTATCTTTCCAGGTGATCAGATTAGCAGGTCTAGTATGGATAAAGATCGCTGCCATCTGTCGTTGCTAAAAACAATCTCCTCTGATTATTTGGCGTAGTAGTGAAAAATCTTTGCTGCTTATCATAGATTCCTACACTTTTTTCTTTTTTTTCCCCAAGAGGTGGTGTTGCCTGATCTTTCTATGTGGTCCTTTTAGCTTACAGGGTCAGGGGCTATTTAGATATCTTCTGAGGGGACGAAGCTTTTTATTTATTCAAAATTTGAAATCATTATAAAAATTTTCCGGTATCTGCCGGTGTTCTAAAATGGGCTGCTAGGTTTTGTATGTAAGCACTTTAACCACTACACCACGCCACCCTAAGCTGATAAAAGAGATGCAGGAAGATTGTTCCACATACGAATAGTCCAGCTAAAACTGAATTAAGCCTGTAATGCCTTATGTGATCCATTAGTTAATACGGGTGTGCTTCTATAGAAACACCAGTATTATGAGCACTGTACTAATTGGGAACAAGTTCCCTTATTTCAGTGGAACATTTTCACACAAACACAAGCCATATTGCTTAAGTAAAACAAAAGAGTTGGAAATCTAATTGCCATTAAGGAGCGCAGTCGTAAAGCTGCAAATCATACTTTGAAGCACAGGCAAATACATGAGACACGGCAAATGATTATCATTTCAAATGAAATTAAGTATTTTTTGTAGCACTTCAGAAAACCAAGAAACTTGTGTATTTCGTTTGTCAGCTTAAAAAATGCTGGTCTTAACGATTCGAATTGATTCTCGTGACGCCCCAATATTTACACTGACCCTGGATACAGTGTTCGCCGCAGTGATATGGTAGGTAAGACACCAGGCCCAAACCGGGCTAGACTATCTGACAATTTTCAACAACAGCATCACCTTGTAATATTGCCAGCGACACTATGAAAAATTTCTTTATCTAATGCATCTGCTTAGAAAACAGGATCTGGTGAATTATTGCATAAGAGAAGTCTCCTTTCTGTAGTATGTGCTACCTTGGTCAAAAAGTTTGCGGTACAACCCAATATGTCGGTCCCATCGTTCCGATTTGAGTTTTTCTTCTTATTAAGTTGGTACACCTGTTGTTGATATTTCCGCTAAATCATAGCGTCATAGCTTGACATTTGCAAAAGCTATGTACGTAGCCAAGAGTACATCTATCTCTATGTGTGTTGGCGATTTTTTACAATTTTAGAAACAGCTCCGTAATGATTTTTTAACTTGATTGAACGGTGGCTGTTGGATGGTATTTGTTGCATTTTTCATAAAAAAATTTCGAATAATGATGATACTGTGCGACGGTGTGTTATCATTGTGCAAAATCCATGAGTTTTCTGTCCACAATTCTAATCTCTTTCTGCTACGCAAACGTCTCATAACGCCCAAATAATAATCTTTGTTTACTGTCTGGCCTTCTGGCAAAAATTTATAATGCACTCCACCGTTGTAACCCATGAAAACCGTGAGCATTGCCTTCATTTTTGACTTCATACCAGGTGGTTTTTGTGGTCTCGGCTTATTTGGTGAACGCCAGTCACTTGCCTGATGTCTGGATTGCGTGTCGTACTCATAAACCCACGTCTCGTCTCCAGTAATGATCCTTTTAATGAATGTTAAAATCGGCCCATTTCACATAATTTCATTTAGAGAATGTGTCATACATACAGTATTTCGCATATACTCTGCAACCGCCAGAGAGCTTGAATATGATCACAGGATTCGAAGTTCATGTAGTTAGAATGAAGCTTTGCTTTATATGTTGACTCCTATGGTTCCAAACTGGAACAACGAGCCACTTGTGGTTTCAGCAATCTGATGAATTTAAAATGGAATTGTGATTGGCTATTTGCATCCAATATTGTTACCGGAGCTGCCGGTTCAAGCATCCAAACAATATTTGATGGCTCCACTTACTCGCCACGTCGTTCTAAGGATCACTGGGAGCACTAGAATGTACCCATCGAGAGTCTGCCCTAAAAACCGCTGAAACTGTTAGGGACTGCTTATTTTATTCGCGTTTACCCAGTATATTTACTGGGCGTGCTACTAATCGCAACCTATGGACGCAAACAATAGCATTTCAGCTTAAGCTTCCCAATACAGTTAAGCATCATCAAACGTATTTTTTATACACTTAAAAAATACTCTTCCACGGGTGGAGAGCCTTATAATAATTTCATTGTGTTACAAACACCATCAAATACCCACAAGCCGTCTACTGTAGTGTAGACTAAAACTACAAGTGTTTAGTGGGACTGAATAACAAAAAAAAAAAAAAAAAAAATTGAGGAACAAATAAATGTAATTCCAACAAGTGTCAAGTCAATTGACAACAAACAGAGCATTAAAACATTATACATCTATAGGTTTTGTAAAACAAAATGATTTGCTTGTTTTAGATTGACAGACAGACAACAACTGCTCATTCGTATGTACGATGACATTAGTATTGGTAACTTTATTTTTTATATGTTAAATAATTAAAAATGTTAAAAATAATAGTTTCTTTTATTGTTTAATTAATGTTGCAAACATACTAAATGTCATTTTGGAAAAATATGAAAAAGCATAAGTCAACTACAAATGTGAAATATTTGACTCTAAATGATTTTACATTTATAATGGTCTTAAAAAGTAGTTTCATTTGTATCCAGAAAATCATCAAAGCATGGCTTAAATAAAATGCCAACATATTTTCTTTTAAGCTTACTTTTAACGCAATTTACAATGTCATGTTGGCTAATCTACATACAACTTCACTTACTAAATTTTATAAAATGAATTCATTGTTAAATTTAACACAACTTCATAAATATTAGAAAGACTGAAAAAAACAAACTTTTGATCAGTTTTTATTTATCTCGAATGCAATTTTTTATGATTAAATTTTGTCTCATTTTTAAATAAAAAAAAAAAAAAAATAATAAAAAACAGTTTCTGTGCATCTTCCAAGAAGTTTTCATCTAAAAACTGTAAGATTTGTTGCTTAAGTCTTTCGTTTTATGTTTAATATTTTTAGTATTTTGTCTCCGAGTACGTGCTTATAAAAGGTTTGTTTTCAATTATTAGTACCTTACATCAGATCTTCGTGTCTATTTAAGATAATAAAGATCCAATAAAAAAAAGCCCAACAGAATATTGTGCAATTAAAATTTTTATTTTTTTAAATAAAAATATTGACTGACATAACTAAGGCACATAATTTTTAAAGAGATTTAAAAAATCATAAAACACCTTATAATCATTTCGGCATTGACTAGTTGCGGACGTGATCAAGACGCCTGTTAAACCAACACCAAAGTAAAATATTCATGACTCCAATGTTTAGCTCTAAACTCAAAGCTGTCGAAAGGATGTTAATTGCTGGTTAAGCCATGTGGAACGACTTAAAAAATATCTGATCTGAATATCTCAATGGTATTCAGCATTGAATACATTAGACCAGAACTTTACTTCAAGTGATAACTCTATCTTACTCGTATATCACTCGACAAGGTGCTAATAATTATTGTTGCGCAAATTCTTTCCAGTTCTGTTTTGAAGTTGCAAAAAGGTTTGTTTTTATTTAAAAATAATTACTGGTTTCTGTATACAAGTAATTCTCTACTAATTACCATCCCTTTTTGAATATCATATGCAAACTAAAAAGTTGTACTTGTTGTGTAATCCCAGACTAAGAAGGTAATACGCTGCGACATAAGATTTAATTTTTATTTTTTTCTTACTTCTGTTATGAATACTTCGCTATATAAAGGCTTTACATATGATCTTGCAAGACGCGTTAAATATCATTGTTTTAAAATAGAGACTTTCAGATCTTACTTCATTCTGACTTCCCTCGACAGAGGGAATGAAAACTTCATTACACAGAGGTCTTATAGCTCAGAATTTCTTCGTTGTAGCAATAAGACAGTTTTGTGTGACAAACTTTGCAATAAAAAGGTTTTTCAAAGAAACGCAGAAAAAATTCGTTATAACTAAGTTCATTATATCGAAGTTTTACTGTATTTTAAAAATAATTAGTGTAAATAGCTTTCTAATGTATAATAATACATAATATATTGCTAATGATTGATATTTGTGAAACTAGTTAGATGAGGCAGCAAAATGTCGAAATTAATCAATTTATATATGTACATATGTAATTGAGAACGTAATAAGTGGGTTAATTTTCTATAAAAGACATTCTATTTTAGAAGAATTTAAAATATTGTATAATTTTAAAAATGTAAATAAAGCTTCAACTAATTTTATTTATTAGAACTATAGAACAAAAAATTGTTTAGAAATATTTCTATTAAAACTGATATAGCTCAGAGCTTAAAACTCATTTCTTTCATATTCTATTAATATTCGAATAAAATATAATATTCGAATATAAACTAGTACTTTATTAATTATAATTTAAGTGCAAATCATATTATTATTTGATATAATTTATAGTTTTATTTTGATTTATAAATATCACGGTAAGTCGATACTTGAATAATATCTTGAATAGTATAGACGCTACTCTTAATTATGAATAAAAAAAACTATGGTGTAGGATCCTACAAGAAAGGTTAACTATTAACTTACAAGTACAGGGTGGTTGATGAAAGGCACTACAGAAGGAAAATGTAATAACTTTCTTATAATGGAGTTATTCGTTAATTTTATTACTCAATTTCAGATCGTTATCTTAATATAGTAGGAATGCAAAACGTAGATGATGAAACTCGTATTTGGATTGTACGCCGCTAGCAGGCACACGAGTCAATAATTGTCGCTCGATGGAAGTTTTAACACACTTCCGGAGACATCTAGGAATCGTATTGCCGGAAGTGGACAATAGAGAGATTCCTTAACTCTTGACTCTATTTCACAATTACTTCAAGAAAGAGAATTGCACCCAGCTCGACTTACATTGTGGTGTGCAGTATCATAAAATTGTGTTGTCGAGACACATTTCATTGAAGAAGGTGCTCGGACAGTAACAGTAATTGCCTATTGTTATTTAAAAATTTTGCAAAAATTTTTCTTTTCTGAAATTATTTAAAAGATAATTCCTCTCAGTTTTGTGTGCTGTCAACAAGATGTGGCAAATTTTCATCCTGCCAGGCTCATTATGACAGAATTACATCGATAATTTTCGAATAAAATTATTTAAAAAAACAACAATTCTGTGGCTTTTCTGGTCACTACATCTTAATACAGCAGATTTTTTCTTTTGGGTTACTGTAAACAGAAAGCGTATTAATCGAAACCAATAAATTTAATTTAATTAGAAACAGTTAATAACTGAAGCGATTTAATTTGAGTTTCTTAATGTAGCTAAAATCATCAGCCACCCTGTAGAAAGATTATATGTAAAATTTTACTTTAGTTTTTAACATAAAGTCAGTGAGAATCGTAGCATCAAAGACGCTATTTTGAACTGACTGCATACAAATATTTTGTATATAATCCAGCGTTCAGACCAATATATATCAGATTAATTGGTTCATAACAATGTACTTCAACTTACTCAAAATGTTATTGACATACAGTCAGCGTCAAAAAAGGTGTACACCTTTATTCTCTAGAATTAGTTTTTTGTTTCAGCCTTCAAAAATGCAATGAATTTCAGTATTTTATGTTGTTTTCTTTCTAGCCCTATTAAATGCTTTACAACATTCCTAAGAAACAATTACAAAAACGAAAGGTACTCTATTTTTTACGCGTTAAAAAAGTGTACAAGACAAAAAACTATGAAAAAAACAAATTTTTTTTAATTTTCAAAATACTTCCACAATTCAGAGTTATGGTTGAAAAACAGATTTCTTGTACCTTCATGCACTTATAAGCCAATAACTTAGCTAAATATTAACCGATTTTAAGATCTTAAGGATAAATGAAAAGGAGAAGGACAGACCTTTTAAATGGTATATACTTCACTTAAGTAACTTAACTCAATTTTAGCTAATAACTTAGCTAAGCATTAACCGACTTTTAAAATTTTTAGGAGGTATGGAAAGTAGAAGAACAGAACCTTTTAAATGGTATACATTTACTTAAGAAAACTTGTAAAATCTGTCTGCATTGCTTAAGCAAGTGCACATTTCATCTAATTTGTTTCAAATTATTCAAGTTTAGAGAAGTTTTTAAACGCTATTTTATATAGGACCACACTATTTACGGATTCATTAAAGACTAACTGTATTCATACAACAAGCCGTCGATAAAACTTAGTAATGGTGGCTGCAGAGTTCAGTATGAGTCTTCGAAAGGTATTACACTATAGTAGAGTAGTAGTAAATATTACAGGCCGAATTTATGGTCATTAATACAGTATAATCAGTAATACGTTATATTCATTATCTACGTATTCATTCTTAAATATATTTCATAAATACCGGGAGTCTGTGAGAGACTTTCTTAGGTCACCCTTAAGAGGTTTTCTGGTTCTGTTCGTCTTTTGAAACCAATTAGTCAGTCAACTTTCGACTTTCTCCTAGGAATCGAAGTGAAAGTCGATGAAAACAAATGGTAGTCAGAGGGAGCCAAATCTGGTGAATACGGCGGGTGGGGTAGCAGCATCCAGCCTAATGATTTGGTTGCATTCGGAACAGGTTATGCTTTGTGAGCAGATGCATTGCCATGCTAAAAAATTACCTTACTGTGTCTTGTGGCCCATTCTGGGTTTAACTGATCATTAGTTGTCGGCAGCGATCTGTATTAACGGTTTTACCACGCCTTAGGAGCTCGTGGTATACCATACCACCAAACACACAGCATTGTCTTCCTGTCGAATCGATCTGGTCTTGCAGCCGAAGTTGATGGTTGTCCCAGATTAACCCATGATTTTTTGCGATTATATCATGATCACCATATGCCTCGATTAGTGTTCGATGCGTCTCTGCAGGACTTTTCCCCATGTTCCCCATGCCTCTTCTTGGAAACATATGACTTCCACAAAGCATCCCAATTCTACTGCCTTGTTTCAGTTACTTAATCAGCTTTCGTTTTCTAGCTAAGCAGGTTATTGTCGCCCTCCGTATATTTGATAAAGTGATGGACCCTGGTTGCAATTTATTTCCACCATTTTTTCCTAAGACATAGCATTGCCTGACCTTTCAATGACATTTGTAGTTGATTTCATTCTTTTTCTAGGGAGATGCGACACGGCTATCTTCCTGTGCGGATTCTTAAAAGAAGGATTGAAATTTCTTAATTTTTCACATAATTCAATTCGAGAATCATGATAAAATTTTCCATCCACTCTTAGACTCGCACCCTAAGATCCTGGTTTTATAGGCAAATACTTAAACAGCTTCACCAGAGCAATTAAAAGACATTAGAGTTTCTCTTAAGATGCAAAAAGAAGTAATACCGCTCAAATTGCATGCGGAAGAAAAGATCTATTGATGAAAGACCCAAGCTGCTAAGAAACCAGACATACCTGGCGAAATTTGGATGGATAAAGAAAGCGACAAGCGTTGAAAGCTTGGATTCTTAATAGACATACATATTTAGAGAATAATGAGATCTTAAAATGATTTTCAAAAAGCTAACAAGGGTGAAAGGGAAAACGAATGGACCAAACATTTTCTCTGTGATTGTTCTAAATTTAAGGATTTAAGTCTAATACGACAATCTGGTGGATAAGATCCACACATTCATTAGCTTAACAGCATTACTGACAAAAAGTGGCAGCAATATGTAGGTCTTTGGCAGGATGTTAGAATATAGTTACAGTTATATGATCTACTTAGTGAACTCAAGTAAACTGTATCTGACGGAACTATGAAAAGAACAAAACTTAACTAAAGAGGAACCGTTAATCTTCTTTATAAAGGGTGGGAAAATTTGAGGGTAGGAAGTAAATTTGCTTAAAAACAAATTTTTTTTTGACAAATCAGTTTCATTCATACCAATAATGGAATATGATGTCGGGCAAATGTCCACTTCTAGCACGTCAGCAAACGTCCGCTCTTTTCACAAAACTTTGACCTTTGAGATTGTCAGTTGCTTGTGGTTTGTTCATAAAAACCGGTCTTTCAAATGGCACCAGACAAAATAATCCAGCGGAGTTAAATCACAAGAACGTGGCGGCCAGTTGACATCGACAAATCGAGAAATTACGCAACCGGGAAATTTCTCATTCAATAACTGAATTGTTTGGCTGGCTGTGTGGCTTGTGACGCCGTCCTGCTGAAGCCAAAGGTCACTGATGTCAATATTAGCCAATTGTGGCCACAAAAAATTTGGATGTAATGGTTTTTCGAGGACTGTTTGTGGATTTTGTGAGGCCCATATGCGACAATTTTGTTTGTTTACATAACCGCCTAATTGAAAATTGGCCTCATCACTAATGATGATTTTATTGAAAAATGCGTTGTTTTCTTTCAGTTTTTCAAACAGCCAATTCCCAAACGCTCGACGCAAATAATGGTTGGCTGGTTTTAATTCTTGAACAAGTTGAACTTTATAAGCGTGAAGATGAAGATTTATATGTAAGATGTTGCGCAAAGTTCCCCCAATTGTTGCGACCGTCGACGATTTAATGTTCCAGGCTCATTTTCAACATTTTGCTGTACAGCATTTATGTTTGTATAACTACGGTCATTACGAGCGTCAGCAACAGTACCGTGAGCCTCGAATTTAGCGATTAAATTACGCTCAAATTTTACGAAGTAATACAGTAAATTTTTCACCATTTTGATAGCAAATTTTCACAATTAAAATTCTTTGTTCAAGAGTGTAGCGTTCCGTAGTTAAAATTTCCCAATTTTGTACTAAATATGTGTCAAAGGCTGAAAGCTCCATCATTTGACAGTCAATTTACTTTCTAAACTCAAATTTGCTCACACTGTGCGTTTAGTACAGCAGTAACACAGACTATAAAGATGACGGACCACCTAGACCGCTGTAGGGTTCATTATTCGTAATAAACGATAAATTGTTGTCACCAGTTTTCATTATTTACTGCATTTTTTTATTTATTTTTATTTTTTTTTTCATTAACCACACTGATGTGATAGACACGATTTTTTAATTAAACTTTATTTTTAATATCTCAAACCATGAGATACATGATAGACTCGTTTAACGGCGCCCTAGCAAAAAAATTTGAATTCTAATAAAAAATTCTTATTAATAAGGAACTCAAAGAACTGAAGTCTACTATATGTCTGTCCTTAAAAGTGAATATAAATACGAAAAAAATAAATTAAAATAAATTAACGTTTATTAACACTTGTAAAACATACTATATAACAAGAACAACAACAACAAAATTAAAATGCAAATATTTGAATTTTTAATCGGGTATTTATTTATTTATTTGCTTGCTTTGTTTTATTTTAGTAGAACTTATTTGTTTTCTTTTGAAAAGGGGATTCCATGTAAATGAAATTTACAAGCCAACAATATTTTTTTTTCATTTAATTATTACAAAAATCTCGACAAAAAAGAAACAAAAATATTTTCGAATAAAAAAAAATTAAAAAAACACAAATAAATTTTCCTTTAATCAATAGTTGTCAGCAGAGAGATGTACTTGTAGCAGCTGCCTAATAATTAATTAGCCATGATGGCATAGAATTTCAAGTCAATTTGTTATCTTTGATTGATTTGCAGTAAAAAAAAAATAACTTGACTTGGGATACGAAAAGTTCAAGAAGAAATTATAAAAATAAAAAAACGTTTATTTACCAGCCACTTATTTAGCAAATATGTCAGTTTAATACTCGTCCGTCTATCTTAGCAATGAGAAGGTTAAGCTCTTCTAAATCATCTTATGTGGGCAATTACTGTCTATTGGAAATAAGTACTTAAGTTTGTGGTTGAATTGCATTTCCGTTTATTATTTAAATATTTAAAAATAATTACTTATTAATTATTATTCTATTTTTATTATTTCGTTATTTATTTAGAATCTTAGCGAACATTTTTGTGTCAGCTTAGAGAAAAAGATTGAAAAAAAAAAATAAATTCCAAACAATGAGGATATTCCTCGTAATGTTCGTTTACGATGTGCTAAAATTCGCAGCTAATTTTTGCAATTACTCGTATTTGCATTAGTCGGTAAAAGTTTATTGCTATTTATAGTTTCCAATTTACAATGACGTTAGTGCCTAACTAATGACAGCGATTTTTTTATAAAATAAAAATTTTATTTAAAATTACAAAAATGATATATACTCGTAATAGTGTCTAGTTCGCTTTCTGCTATGTTCACACGATAACGTTTTTTTTCGTAATTCGCTTTCTTATTCATTAGTGAAAGCTTAATTGTAAGGCGAATTAGATCATTCCCCATACAAAGAGTGATTAACCAAAGAGTGATTCAACCAAATTTTAAGAAATTTAATTTCAATTACCCAGTGAATAACTACAAAATCAATGTCATATCTAATTTTTATCGGTTGTATGTCCACACCAAAAGAGTTTAATAAATTTCAAAACTTTTTTACCCATGAAAACTGTATTTTTTTAGTATCCCAATCCTTCTTTTATTTCTGAAGCCAACTTCAACGCCAAACACAAAACAAAAAACAAAAATAACAAAAAAAAGAGGAAATATCAAAACGTATTACCAAAAATGCCGTGTGAACAGGCTAATTCGTATAAGTAATTTAAGCATCAAGCAAAGTAATTCGAAGTTTTGTATGAACATGTTTTTACAAAAATTATTTGACTTTAATTGATTTTGAAGTAAAAATTTTGTAGAATTAAGAAATAACCCAGTTCAGAGCTTCAACAATTAGATCAGTCTTACGGGGGCGGATTGATATTGAAGCTACCTAAGTAGGAAAAAAACATTTTTTTTTTCAAAAACCATTCATTTCTCAACATAGTCTCCTTTTAGCTCAATACACTTAATAAGACTATTTTCCAACTTTTTTATACCATCTGAATAATACGATTTTGGGAACTCCTCAAAATACGCATTAGTTTCGGTAATCACTTCTTCGTTTGAGATGATTTTTTTTTCTGCGAGCCATTTTTTCAAGTTTGGAAACAGGGAAAAGTCACTAGGGGCTAAATCTGGACTATAAGGTGGATGATCAACCAATTCGAAGTGGATTTCTTGTAGTTTTAGCATCGTATCTAATGCTGTGTGAACTGGCGCGAAGTCTTGAAGAAAGAGCACTATTTTCTTGTTTAAATGTGGTAGGTTTTCCTTTGTTGCATCAACCAATTGATCCAATAATGCACGATAATACTCTCCTGTGATTGTGGATCCCTTTTCAAGATAATCGATGAGCAATATTCCCTGTGTATCCCAAAATACAGTGGCCATAACCTTGCCAGCCGATTTCGCTATCTTCGCCTTCTTCGGAGCACTTCCACCAACTTCCACCCATTGCTTCGATTGATTTTTGGTTTCAGGTGTGTAGCGGTGGACCCACGTTTCATCAACAGTTATTAATCTACGCCAAAAATCCGCAGGATTATGCTTTATCATGTCCAAACACCACTGTGAAGTGGTCTGTCACTTATTTCCATTTTCCAAGAAACGCAAAAGTTGCTTACAAAATTGCTTACCACAACAAATAAACTAATCGATGAATTTGGCTAAAATTTTAACAGCTGACGTTTGACAGATCGTAATTTCTAAGATAGAAAAAGTTTTTGTGTTTGTGCTGCCATCTAGCGCTAGGTAGCTTCAATGTCAATCCGCCCTCGTATCTTGAGCCCATGCAGAGCAATTTGATTTTAGCATACATACCCGATTTAATATAGCTCCAGCACAAGTAATAGGCATGACAACCGTTATGTTTACGGTGATCAATTGGTGACCGCCAACTTTTGCCATCACAACTTGTAGCATTTTGTCACTTCTACTTTTGCACCATCTAGTTGGTTCAATGAAAACGGTGTCAATTATAAAAAAAGGCACATCGAAGATTCTGTTCAGTGGTTCTGTTTTAGCAAGAGAGTTTGAGTTACTAACCTCGATGAAATTAAGAGCCACGAATAAAGGTTAGGTAACTACGACAACGTTGACTATGCGATATCGAAACCCTACTTCCAACCCGGTTTCATAATCTGTGTATATATGTATAAATTATGCGTAGTTCCTAAGAGGAACATAGGGCGGCAACAAAATCATTAAGCTTAATTCTATCTGGGGGTGGCGTAGTCTTGTGGTTAGATCGCCCACTGTAACGAGGGCGGCCAAAAATACAAATAAACTAAATACTGAATAAAAAGAAAAACACTATCTGATGTTATTAGTAGCATTCTAAATTGATTAAATCAAAAATAATTTAAAAAAAAAAAAAATGATATGATAATTTAAAGTTGAAGGTTGTAGTTAAGTATGACATTATTTGAAAGAATGATAGAAAAGTATACAAACTTCACAGAATTGGTTTTAAAAAGGGTTTTGATATAGTAGTAAAATTTAGTCCAAAATATAATTATAACACAGGTATGTTATTAAAACAATACTTTTTTTTACAACTTGTAACTCATATGCGATTTACCGTTACAAAGAAAGCAAACAAAAAGAAACAGATCAATTATTGTGAATATTACAACTTTAGTGGACAATTAAAAAAATACCAAAAAATACTTTTTCCATATTTTAATATAATACTCGTACTTCTACAAGTAAGTACATTTAAACAAAATTGGTTTCATTTCCAACTTCGTCCAACTTTGATTTATATTTACAATTTTTAATGCCAAGACTTATTAAAATTCGTGCTTTTTTGGTATCTGGCTTTGGCACAGAAAATTTTGCAAAATCTGCAGCAATAAGTTATGTAGAAAATAATTCTGAAATAAAACTAAGTGAAGAAAGATAAAAGAAATTCATTTCATATTATTTAAAATAGAAACTAAATAGAAAAAGAGTTATTATATTAAGAAAAAGTTTGAAGAAAAAAATGGTACATGGCTGGATTCATATTTCTTTGCAAGTGATGATGACTTAGACTTTGTAAGTAAAGAGATCATCTTGTTTTTATTTTAAGTAAAAATCTTTGAATTTATAGGCTCCTAGTACCAGTAAGAAAGGTAGGCCAATAGTAGACTTTAATGATTGTTCTGAACGTACTAAAAGAAGAAAAGTTGCTGAACTGGTGTCATCAACAAATCAAAATCTGTTAGAGAAAGTATACAATAAAGTTCTTACGCGGAAGAAAAACACATCTATTTCTGTGGACAAATCGTTAGCACTTTTATTAGATATGAACTTGTCATATAAATAGAAAATACAAAATAATGAAAACAGTTGTTAATTCTGCGCACAAAGACTGTTTTCCGTCTTGTTATGCGTTGAAAAACGCAAAAAAGAAATATATTCCGGAGGGAATCGTTGTAACAGAAACGTCAGTAGAAATACCACTCCAAAATATGCTTAACCTTACGGTTAAAAGTTATTTAGACTTTACTTAATTTTGATTTGAAAAATGATATAATTTGTGGAATTAAATGGGGATTCGGGCATAGTACATATAAGCAAAAGTTTAGTGATTCAAATTCAAGTGATGAATTTCTATTTGTTGCTTCTTTTGTTGTAATAAGATTTCTAAATCAGTGTAATCAGTAAATCAGTAAAGTGTTGTGCAAAACATTGCCGACCAATTTGTTTTTATTTTCAAAAAGAGAGTCCAACTTTAATTAAACGTGTGCAAAGCCATATATAAACAGAAGTAGAAAAATTGGAACCATTCAGCCATACTTCTAATACCATACCTGTTAATGTACACTTTAAGTTTAACTTAACAATGATAGATGAAGCAGTGGTAAATGTTTTGACAGAAAGTAGCAGCAGTTATTCTTGTTTTATTTATGGAGCAAAGAATTCAATTGATGTTTTTGACCGAAAGGTAAAGCAAGAGGATTTTTACAAATACGGGCTATCGATATTGATAACATTTAACATGATATAGATAACATTTTTTGAATGCTTGCTCCATATATCATATCGGTGGAGAATTTCAAGCCCTGAGGACAAAAGAAGAATAGTTATCGAGCGGAAATTAAAAATTCAAGCCCAATTCAAAAATTAAATTGGTATTATAGTAGACAAAGTAAAAACCGGTTATGGTACCACAAGTGATGGCAATACTGCCAGAAGATGTTTTAAAAACGTTGAAATATCCTGTAAAATAACAGAAATTTATCCTTCCCTTATACAAAATTTTTCCCTCATTTTAAAAACTCTTATCAGTTAAAAGAGAAATTAACATACAAAGCTTTCAAAAACCTCTTAACGAATCATGGAAATTATATATAGAAAAATATTCTTGGCTTCATATGCCACCAACAGTCCATAAAGTTTTAGTCCATGGAGCAGAATTTATAAAGCATCTAAATATACCTATAGGGATGCTATCTGAAGAAGCTTTGGAAGCAAATCATAAAATTTTTAGAAATGCACGATTAAGTTACACTAGGAAAATAAGTCGTGAATCCACTAATAAAGACCCAGTTGAAGGAATAATTTTGATGTCAGAACCAAAAATATCTATTTGAAGACAAGATGATAATAATGATAACCTTTCTGATATAAACAGTTAAAATTCAAGCGAAAATGAAGTAAGTGATAGCGAATATGATCGTTTAAGTAATTAATACTTACAGATAAGTTAAAATAAGCTTGTTTGAGCTTTAAAGGAGCAAAGACATTTGCTTTTTGTCTATTTTTGTTAAAGTAAGTTTCAGAAATTTTATCTTTATTTCAAATTTACTTATTACCAAAGTTATGGAGCTTCAATGGACTTTATTCGTTTGAATAAATTCAAAACTAATGAAAATTTCCTAAAAAAAGAATAAAAAAATATAATTTCGCATGTGGAACATCTATGATATTATGTAAGGAGGCAATTCAAAGAAATCAATCAAATTTTGAAAGAGATGTAAGTTTTTCACCTGAATTTAAAATATTGTTGCAATTTCAGAAAAAATTTGCATATAAATTGCTAATTTTTATGTGTATAACATTTGTAAATTTTTAAACGGTTTTCTTTATATGAATGTATAGAACAACAGTTGTAAGTAAGTACACCACATCTAGGCGGTGGGCGTGTCCTTCGCCCGATTATCGTAAAAATTTGTATTTTTCCTAATTTACATATTCTACGAAAATGTACGAAATTTAAAAACTTTACGATAACTCCTATTTTTGGCCGCTCGTTATAGGAAATGGGTACACTGTGGATCGCAGGCTCGGATTAAAATCCCAGCAGAGGTCATGACGAAAAAAAATGATTTACGATTTCGAGCATTTAATAAAGAATCTTCAGCTCCACTCCAGACAATTTCTTCTAAAGAAGCCCTACCTGAGCTTCCAGCTTACCTTTGGCGATGAGGACAAGTTTCAGATGGATAATCAGGAGAAAACGCCACCTACTGGAAAAAAAACTACAAGGCTAAGTAAAGATCACCACTACACACATATATATGTAGGCGAGCTACAGTACTTAATCATCTACTTAGCTTGAGAGATCAACTTGATTACTGAAACTTAAACAAAGTAATGGATACTTTTTGGAAAGCCCTAAAGGACTGACGAAAAAAAATAATCAATTCTATTTAATGCCAGATTTTTTATGTCACTCCATGTATATATATCCTTTCTCCATGACTTCTGCATCCACCAGGTGTCTCCACGTATTTGCATTCAAGAGTAGTGTGCACCATGTATTCTTGTAGCTTTCTGAGTGTGTGGCTAATAAACTTCCATCTACGGCGTCGGGTTTCTTGACTTGTCATTTGTGATTTTTTTGAACCAATATACGTTCTTGATTCTTCTTAAGCAGCGATGTCCAAAAGCTTGAAAAGTTTGCAGCTCTTTCCTTTCATGTTTCGCAACCGTATAGCACCACTCATTTGATGTTCGCATTGAATATTTTGATTTTTATGTCTCTCGTAATTTGTGTCGATCTCCAGTTCTTTGAGAGAACTTATATTTACAGTAAAGCCGCGTGTAGTTGTTATGGTGATGCCGAGTAGCCATGTATATACTAAATTAATTATTATTTGCCTATAACACAATGGAAGTTCGTCTGCCACTTATAATCGACACATTCAAACACACAATGTTCACGAATTTCTCACAAAAAAAAATACCAAAATTTTATTTTAATTTTTCGTATATTTCATCAAAAATAGCCAAATAATTTAAAATTCGCCAAAAAAATGGCCATATCACCAAACCGAAAATTAGGACTTCAAATAACTTTTAAAATCGTTACGTTAGGCGAGAAACCGGCAGATCTGACAATCCTGCTATCAGCTGGTAAGTTATCAAATAAAGCAGCGTTACCAACTCAAAGTTATATTACCAATATGTACTTGTTTTTTAATAAAGCTAACTTCAGTTCAAAACTGTACCCAAAACTCTCTAATATTTCTAAAAGGGCCCTATTAAATTGCCTGTAAATAAGTACTTTTGTTTCCTTTTATTTTATTTATGTTTATTTAACGAAACTTATTATGAAACTATGGGGTATTAGCTTATCGTTTATATTTAGCAAGTCATGAATAAGACTAAAAAAAAAACAAAAAATAATATAATGAATGAAGTATTTATTATCTCATTATTATTCCAATTGCCAATAAAAATCGTCAATTAATTGCCGTTTAATGATTTTGCTTTTTTGTGTTAAACCTTTTTTGGCTTTACAAAATATGAACTCGTCAAAACAACGTTTTGTCAAAATGATACTTTGAGTGTCATTTTCCTTGTTAACTCTAAAGTTGAATTGCATTTTTTTATTTTCATTTTTCATACACTGGAAAATTGTATGACAAAACAAAAAATGTTTAGCAAACATTGTTTCCGTTAACGTGACTAAAATGTTTAACGATAAGAAAATAGAAAAATATCTTGGGATTTAAAGTGTTAATGAATCAAACAATAATTTTGTTTTTTTTTTAATTTCACTTTTTTAGGTGACTTCAATTTGAAATTACGAGGAAAGTAGGAAAATAATTCAATTTTTGTATGCCACGAAATTGTTTACACAAAAAACATGTCATTTCTCAACATAGACTTGTTTATACGCCACCCATTTTGTCTACCGTTTTGCTACATACCGATTCTAAATCTAAACTTTTTGAAATTAACCTGCAGCTTAACTCCGGCTCCAAATGTCAGATAGAGAAGTTTTTCGTGACGTAAACACTCATAATCAGTCGCTGGCAATGTTATCAGGTGATACTGGTGTTAAAAATTGTCAGATGGTCTGACCTGGGATTGAACCAAGGACCTCTTGGTTCGTAGGCAGGTGTCTTAGCTACCATACCACAGTGGCACATCACCTTTTTTTATTTTTTTATTTCTTCAAATAATAAAGTATTTCGAGGTTCTCAGAGTAGGCGTTTGTTTTAATAATAATACTTTCGTTTGACCCAAATTGATTAAATATTGTTACGTTTTAACCTTTTTCAAACATTTGGGTTCCTTTTAATTGCGTCAAAATAAAATAAATACTAAATTGTTGTTGTTTTACAGTTTCTATTTCCGCACTTTTACAGTATACAGTTATAACTATACAGTCTCCAACTTATTTATCTTGCACTTAATATTCGTTTATACAACACGTTTATTTACGCCTAAATACGACTTTACTTTATGACTGCAAAACGATAACTACATCGACTTAGGCAAGGCAGCCCCCATATTTACATAATTGCCTACAGCTTAGAGAGTTCGGAACCGCTCAAACGCTCTCAAACCCCCCATTTTATGTCCCTTAATTTTAAACATGTAAGATCGTGTAACCCAAAGATGGTTGAATTGGCAATAGCGTCAAATATACAAATTAGTACGGCAATGGCGTCAAATACAAGAATCAGTACGGCGTTACCAGGATAACACACTCACAACCTTGACACAAAACAATAGACCAAAATCCCACAATACATTCCTTGATATGGTGTTCTCTCTTTTTAGGCATTTTTATTTTGGTAACAATATATAAGTGTTTATAAAATTACTAATGTTTGAACAAGCCTCGTTATTTATTTTTTACAATTTGTAATTTCTCAACAACTATTGTTAATTGCACAATTTAAATCAACTTGTAAAAATTCATTGCCAAGGTTTAAAATGTAATTGTCATTTTAAACAACAATTGATCAGGTCAAACAACAAAACAAATCAAATCGTAATAAACAAACAATTAAACATAAACGATAAAAACAAAAAGAAACTATTTTAAGTTCAATAAATACAAGACATATGTGTAACAACTTTTTACAACTATTTGCTCTTAAGTATGAAACATATAGCCCGCAGCAGGCTAATAACCACAATCTGACAAAAATAAAATATACACTTTTCATAATGAGCAGGTTTGAAATGCCGGTATTATTATTATTATTAAATTAAGCCGGAGGGGCCATGGCACTGCGACCTAAAATGATCTACCATATTGTGCCAAACTCTTAGGGGTGACACGCGACTGAAATCCAGTCGAATTATAATACTCCTGGGCGGATGACTGTCCGATCAGTCTGGAAGCGCCAATCGGAGCAGTTTCCAGAAGAATACGCTCTACATTTTGTATGAAGACGGCAATATATTCAATGGGTTGCCGACGAACCTTTTCAGGCGCAATAAAGGCCTCCATAAAAGTTCGTCTCCGAATGTTTGCCAAAGCAACACATTTACAGAGAATATGCTCTGTCATCTTCTTCTCCTTCCTAAACAGGTAACACTCCGAATTAGAAACCACACCTAGGTCGAAGAGGTGATATCTGAGACAACAATGGCCCGACTGGGAGTTGTCTTGCTCACATGGCGCAACTACTTATTATAGATTAAAGGTCTCATTAGACGCTTCGGCTGCCTCAGATCCGGGCATTGTATCCAGTATGACGAGTGTAGCACATGCTTCCATTCGTCGAATTACCCCCTGGCCATGAGCCAGCTAATATCAGAGTACGGTTCGGGTCCTACGAAACCAGTGGCCGATCCCCACCTTAACAGTTCATCAGCGAGCTCATTTCTCATAACAACAGTGTGCCCAGAGGCCCAATAAAGCGTTACTCTGTTACACAAGGCCAGTGTGTTGACATTCATATAGTCTCGAGTCTATATAATTCGAAGAATGGGCCTTTAGTGCCACTTGACTATCGGAGTATATATTTTTACTCGCACAGATGGAAATAACCTTGTAAGCCCTAGGCCATGAGTTTCCAGACTTTGGTATAAGTTGCGAAAATCCCGGGTTGCCTTTAGGGACCACATGGTCACACTCTTTACGATCACCTATAGCATCTTTGAACGGCGTTCGATGTTTAAGCCACTATTGCACACGTTACTCCTGCCAAACAGTAGCTCAAAGTAGAGGACACGACCTAGGATGCTCATGTGACCCTTATGGTCCACTGAGCTAAGACCGCGACGTGTCAACAACTTGAGGACCCCCAGAGCAGCAGATTTCATAATGAAGATAGGCTTAGACCAATAAAATTGTCCATGGCCACAGTGGGAGAACTCCCCATTGCACCTATTAAGGCCAAACAAGCCTGCCTCTGAAGCCTCATGAATCTCTTCATGCAAAGCCTTTGCTCAGCATTGGACCACCATATAATCGATGGATAAGAAACTATAGGTCTAACGATAATGGTAAACAACCAATAGCAGATATTAGCGTTAAGAACCCAAATCATGCCAATAAAGCCACGACAAGCCCACATTGCCCATGTAGCAGCTCATTGATTGCGAGAATTGCCTCTTGTTCCACTTGGAATGTCGCAAAAATTATGTATGTATGTAAAATGTATGGATGAGTTGATTTATTTAGAAATTATAAAGTATATTATATATATATTATATCGTTGCTCTCATGTAGAAAGACCCTAGCTCGCATTTTTTCAAAATATAGTGATTCCAGTATATAATTTCACACAAACATACCTCGTCGTATATTTTAAAGACCAATTTTATTTTATTGAATAGATCTTTCGAAAGTAAGACAAGAAATGGCTCCAAGAAAATATTCTATTATCATATTCCAAGCACGTTGGTGTTATATTAGTGATTTAGGGCTCCATAGCGACAGATGATTGTTCAGTCATTTTAAAAACATTTTTTTAACGAAGCAAAAAAAACTCCAACTATCCTATATATACTCGTATATGTATAGCTGTTCATTATTTTAAACTGTTCGAGCTCAAATTTTGATGCTGTCGTTTTCAATGTAATTATCTAGTTGACTACATGGCGGCGATTGAAGCCAACTGCATTTGTTGTCGTGTGGCTGCATAGCCTTTTTTAACATTATTTAACAATTTTAAAATGTTTCGCATCTTAATTACTTATTATTTAGTACTTTTTGTTTGTTTATAAATCAATAACAATTTCTTAATTTTTTTAATTACACTTTTAAAGAATGGGCCTAAAAAAGGAATATTTACGTTATGGTCGTTCAGCCAGAGATCGTATATTTGGTTGGCTGGGTGTACCGCCGCCTACAGCAAATGATTTTAATCGTAATGTTGCAACACATACCACAACCACAACCGGTTCAACAGGCAGTATCAGTTCTCAACAGAATGCAGGCCATACAGGATCAACATCATCGACAGCACGCACCCACAGTCGTTCACATCCGTTTGTACGAAGTCGACCAACGCCATTGTCAATGTTAATATCACAAGGAGCTAAACTTAGTAATAGTAAGTATATTCATACTTGTGTTATAATTTCATTTAAAAAATCTTATGAATATTTAATTATTATAATTATGAAATACATAAAATGAATGAATGAATGTCATATCTTCCGTCAAGGTTAAGTTATATGAATATTAAGATGGTTTCTACTTAAGAAATTAAAAATATGTTGTCTTTTAATAATTCATTTTTTGTTACAATATTAAAAATAACTTAATTTTAATTATATAAACAAAAGATAAGTGTCTTTCGTTTTTAGTGCATAATAAAAGTTAAAATTAATTAACAAACATTTGGAAAATCCAAACCAAGTAGTAATCTTTTCTGTTTTTTACTTTTATTATGTTTTAGTTTATTCGAATCAAAATTCAGACGTAAAATGTGTATTTAAAAAAATATCGTCTAGTTTTATAAATTAATCGTTATGGAAGATCCCATGGGGGCTAATAAATGATTTTTAACTTCTAATTAACAACGTAACAATCAACATTTGTATGTAGGTATGTATATGCATACATACTACCTTGATCAAAAAGTTTCCGGAATAACACCCGTGTAGCGGGCTTGACACTTGCATTTTTTATATTCGGTTTTTGGTGTGTTCATCGGTGCTTCCTGCGATTTTTCCATTATTTTCTATCGGCTGCTGAAACGCGTTCAACGTAATGGTTTTTTAACTCGATTAAACAGAAGAAAGTCACAGGGAGCAAAATCAAGTTAATTCGGTAGCTGTTAGATGGATTTTGTTGAATTTTTTGTCAAAAATTTCGAATAATGATGGCAATGTACGACGGTGCGTTATCATGGTGCAATATCCTGGTCTCTATTGGCGAATTGCTCCACGCAAACGTCTCATAACGCCCATATAATACTCTTTGTTTATTGTCTGGCCTTCTGGCAAAAATTCATGATGCACTACACCGTTGTAATCCATAAAAACCGTGAGCATTGCCTTCTTTTTTGACTGAATATGGTCTCGGCTCTTTTGGTGAACGCCATTCACTTGCCTGATGTCTGAATTGCATGTCGCACCCTTAAACCCACGTCTCGCCTCCAGTAATGAGCCTTTTGATGAATGTGGGATCGGATTCAGCCTCGCAAATCATTTCGTTTTCGACTTCAACACGGTTAAAATTGTAAAAAAAAACCCAAAACACATACATAGATACAAATGTACTCTTGGCTAAGTAGCTTTTGCAAATGTTAAGCTATGACGCAAAGATTTATCGGGAATATCAACAACAGATGTTCCAACCTAACAAACAACAAAAAATACTCAAATCGGAAAATTTGTGATCAAGGTAGTATGTAAGTGCAATGTAGTTATATCGCATCTTCCATTAAGAAGTTTTATTTGGATATGTAAAAAGCGTGTATTTTTATGGCCGTCACGGCTACGCTTGCAGGACCACAATCTTTCTTTTTTGTTGTATCACAAATTCGGTCCCGAATAATTTTATTTCCATCTTTGAGGCCATGAATTGATTGTGGGCCAATGTCACAGATCCTATCTTTCACGTAGTCTCAAAGAATAGAAGTCTTAAGGTATTAAATGACAAAATCTCGGTGACCATTTGTGATCGCCTCGTCTATGAATCACACGGTTATGCAAAAGAGCGATGACATCGTTACTTCTATGGCACGTAGTAATTTTGTTACATCAACCATAACTCTATAACGCAATCCATTCACAGTGACAGTTGCTTCAGCCTAATTTTTAAAAAGTAAGGTCCATTGACCACGCCAGACAAAAAACCTCAGCAAACAGTTACCAATGCTGAGGATGGTGAGGCTTTTAAACAATAATTCTTGTGTTTTCCGAGCCTCAAATGCAATAATTCTTGTTTTTGTTGTTAACGTAGCCTCCGAAGTAAAATTTCAAGAAAGCAATCAGCAAAGGCACTACGTTATTAATGGTCGGTAGAAATGAGTTCTAGTATTAACTAAATTTTAAAAGCCTGACGGCCTAAGTCTCTATGCAAAATACTGTACATTTTCGTATATGGAAAACTAAATTCTAAAGATGGATGAGAAATGAAACACAATGGTCTTAAACGGCGTACACGAGTTCGGTTCTGCATATCACTAAATTGTACCGGGTGCTCATATTTTTTCATGAGTTTTACTATTGCAGGCCTAGAAGGTATTTTACGACTACCCTTAAATGCTTTAGTTTTGCAAAATTTGACCGTGAAAATTTCACCAACTTTGTTGTTAATTTTAATAATTTTAAAGCGTTGCTGAAGCCTGTATCGTTCCATTTTAATTAATGGGGTAGAGTTTATTTGTTATGTGTCATAGGTAACTTATACAAAAAAAACTTCATATTACAACACCCTGTAGTTACAAATTTTAGTCTGTCCAGAAAAAAATGCTTTTTCTTAAAGTTGCTAAGAAAAACTCCAACTTCCTAGTTGCTTAGAGATTTAACAGTCTGGCCCACGATGTCGAGCGACAAACAGCTGATTTGCGGCACACTAATACTCTCTAGTAGAAAGAAAATGAATGCGAACGTTAACGTAAGCATTTTAATACGAAGTCGCGGCTCACTATACCGTTTATCTAATGTGTGTATGAACACATTATGAAATGCACTCTGGAGCGCTCTGGAATGCTTCTTATATATCTGGTTTTTGTTTCTAGGTCTTTGGTCCCTGTAGAGGCTTCAATTAGTAGCCACCATTGTATAAAAAAAATAAAAAAGTAAATTATTTTTATAAATTTTTTTTGTTCATTTGTTTATTAATTTATTTACAGTATGAAAAATCAATATTCATACATATTTTCAAAAATCATTTTTTTTTTTAATAAATAATTGAAAATGGTGTTTTATAGGCGATAAAAAAGACGTTTTAATCACAACATTTTAAGATAATAACGATATTCAGGACAATAAATCTCTAAAGTTGTACGAATAAAGATTTTTTCTACTGTAATTTAGTTTATTTACATTTTTACCATTAAGTTCCAGTGGTACCAAAGCTACATTTTTCATTGTACAATTTCCAGATTTAAGAGCTTTTTTTTGTATAAAGACGATTTATTTGTGGAATTAAGACATGACAATCCTAAGTTTTATTTGGATTACGTTAAAAACGTAAAGCCAAGCGAGCGAAAAATCGTAATATAGTGGGCCGCTGTTACGAAAAAAGTGAAATTATCTTTCGACATAGAGGGCAGAGCTTCAAAAATTTAGCGATTATTATATATGAAACGATCATTAAAAGCCACAATTATTATCTTAAAGAAAAGAATAGTGTATGATTTGAAGGGTTTGTACTTTTCATAATAAGAGACTATTGGCAAATATTTTATTGTCACGAAAATAAAAATGCCTAAGAAGAAAATACACCACATCAGGGACTGACTGTATGTTGAGATTTTAGCTATAAACTTTATTGGTACGTGTCAAGGCTCTGTATCTGTTACTGCCCTAATTGTCTGTGTTATTAAGAGTGCTACCACATGTTTAGCAGGTGCTATCAGTTCGATTCCTTTTTGTGTATTATAATTTTACATCTTTTGAAGTAAACGTTGAACAATAGAAGAATATTCGAAATTGATAATGAATTGCTGTGAAAGGTGCCGCATTGTGTTTGGTAGCATAGTTATTGTTTTGCAGTCATTAAGTAAACTCGTGCTTAGGCACAATTAAAAGTGTTGTGTATATAAATATTAAGTGCAAGATAAATAAGTTACTATATTAAGATAAACTGTATAAAGATAAAGTGAGGAAATAAAAGCTATGAAACAACAACAAACGTTGTAAAAAGGTTAAAACGTAACATTAGTATCTGAAGTATATTGTGTTTCAGAATTGGATTAGTCGCGTAGTGTAAAAAATTAGTATAGATTAAAGCTTAACTATATATACCTTTAATCGATTCATGTAAAATAAAGTGGAATATATTTTATAAGTCGAGTTGTGGTATTGAAAATTTCCTCGGTTCAATACCAAACCAGAGCATTTGAAAACTTTCAATAGCAGCATCACCTCAAAATATTGCTGGCGGCTGGTTATAAGTATTACGCTTCGAAAATCTTGTCGAATTAATGCATTTGCCGATTTAAGTAGCTGTTAAACTGTAGTTGCCTTTTAATGAGTATCAAAATAGAATCGGGTGCAGCTCATTGATTGAGATAAGCGATCATTATATGAAGCAGAGCTAAGAAAAGTACAAAAATAAAAAACAAATTTGCAAAAAAGTTTACTTAAAACTGTTTTCATTCTTTTTATCTTCTACATTACTCTGAAAAGACGCATTCGCATTGACTGACATACTTTTATTCTGAAAAAAAAAATCGAAATCTTCTTTCACTTTTTACTCTACACATTTGAGGGTTACTAGTGCAACAAACGACACAAACAAACACTTACAAAACTAGAATTTATTACAATAATTTAAAGATTACGCAAAAACGA
This sequence comes from Wohlfahrtia magnifica, assembly GCA_023159175.1. Lineage (NCBI taxonomy): Eukaryota > Metazoa > Arthropoda > Insecta > Diptera > Sarcophagidae > Wohlfahrtia > Wohlfahrtia magnifica. The sequence continues at coordinate 487,592 of JAKWBJ010000187.1, read as the reverse complement.
ACAAAGCTGATACGAGTGTCAGTCAGTCAGTCAGTAGCTGCTACTCTATGCTACTCGATTATAGATCAATGAGCTTAAATAACAGCAGCAACAACAACAGACTTAACAACTATTATTGGCCAATTTAATGGAAGTAGAAGTAACAGTAACAGAAACAGAACGTACAAATGAAATTTTCAAAATTTATTTTTATTTAACACGGAAAACTATTAAAAATATTACAAAACTCATATTTTGATTCTAAAATGTACAAATTTTGAAAAGAATTGGAATCATACTACACTCGTACCATTCAACCAGGCGTAGAACAAGTATCAAATCAACTTTTAATTAAAAAAAAAAAAAAAATCAAAATCAAAATCAAAATACAATAAAACAAAAAGTCAATATCAAATGCATCATAAAAAGCTTTTGCGTAATTTTTTTTTCATTTTTTTATTTTATAAAAACCATAAAACAACTATCAAAAGCAAGTTTTAAAAGTTTTTCCGATTGATTACAAAATTCTTGAGTTTGTTTATGTTTTTCAGAAAAAAAAAAAACAAAAAAAAAATTCAAAAATACAATAAAATAAATATTAAAAATCGTTGTATAATATTGTTGTTTTGTTGTTGTCGTCAGACGTTACATAATAACAAGAAGTTTAAGTTCACTTGTTAAAATGCTCGCTCCACTGATTGGCTGGCTATCCGTCTGACTGGTTAGTTGTTTGGTTTTAAGTTCTTTAACTGCCTGGTTCACTGCCTGACCGAGTACCGAAAAACTATTACTTCCACCAAAACAACAACATTGCGAGAATGCAAAGTTAGCAGCTATAAGTTGCCAGGTTAACAGTATAATTGATTTGATTTTGACTGAAATTTTCAACAGCAATAACAAAACGTTGTTATTACCGTTGATGCCATTTTATTAATTGAATTTAACGAAAAAATAAAATAAAAAATAATAAATAAAATAAAATTGTAAAAACCGCCAAAAAGAACTTTGGCCAACTTATTTTGTAGACAGCCAACTATAGCAATTGTTGATGTTGCATCTACACAAACTTGTTTCTTTTTGGGTTTTTTTTGCTGCTTTTAGGAAAATCCAAAAAAACACGTTTTAATGCAGATTTCTTTTCTTTAGATTTTTTTTATGATAATGCAGCTTAACTTGTATTTTGTTTTAAAATTTGTCTGTCTGTCTGTCTGCCTTGTGTTTTGAGTAAAACTATTACCCAATGTATGTGATTAGTTTAATACAAATACTAGAAAATATTACTAATTTACTCAGGGGGCGTTTCATTTTCATAAAATCAGCAGTCGCCGTTCTTTAGTTTCTCTGCTTTTTTTCCGCTGACTTAGTATTCAAATACTGGTAAATTGGTTTTATTTTTAAAGAAATAATTTATTTCCGCTAACAAACATTTCTGGAAAGCAATTTATTTTGTTGTTTTTGCATTTAACACACATTTAACTGTTCTTGTTCTGTATAATAAGTTTTAGTAAAAATTTTGATACTTATGGTATGTCGACTCTAGCCGTAGACGATTTTTCTTTAGTGAATAGCAAATTTTTTTTCAAGAAAAGAAAAACTAAAAAGGTAAACAACAATACAAATAAACAATTTCAACGCGCAAAGCGACATGCGTCTGCTTTCATCAAGATCTATAACAGAACTAAATGAAACTGTTGTTTATTCGCTATATTCTATACGTTTTAGTTCGGTTGTATATATATATATACATATATATATATATATATATATATATATATATATATATACGTAGTATATAATTGTTATGCACGGGAGTATTTACCTTGCTATATACGATCTAAACCTGTTAAAAAAGCCACGGACACAAATATGTGAGAATCTTCATTTTCAGAAGCGCTCTCTCAGTTCACAATTGCCTGTTAGAAAGTCAGTCAGGACTTAAAAGTCCGGCCTGCTATACTTGAGAGCCTTAGGGCAAACCACCAAATTGCAGACTGATCGCCATCCTAGACCTGCGGAGTCGCCTTTGAGCGTACCAGTGTTACAAGCATCTGGAAATTTTCCAACATTCATTAGATTGAAGATGATATTAAGCCGTACCGCACTGTAAGGTTCTGGAGCAATACAGGATGTCACGGAACCTTTTCTAGCCAATGCATCCGCTGTTTTGTTACTATATAGATATCCCATTAATAACATAACATTAGCTAGTAACTGGTTATGAGTATTACTCTACTTTTGAAAACTTTTCTAACACATTTGCCGTTCGGAACCGGCGTTAAACTGTAGGTTCTTTTCAATGGGATTAAAAATAGAAACGATTGCAGCTCACTGGCTAAGAGAAGTTATCGTGTTCCTTCATGGAATGTTACGGGAATTATTATATTTACATATCCCACAGTGTTCACGTAACCGAAACAACTGGATCTTATTAGTAAGCGAAAGCCTTTGCAACGTATCATAGCAATATTTGACTAGTCTAGATGTCATACAATACGAGAGAAGTGCCCTTAGGGCGACTTGGCTGTCAGAGAATATATTAATTGTCTTACCCTTCAGCCTACTGGCTGATCTCCGCACATCTATATCCTATTATTGCTCAGTAATAAATATGAAGTATTTCACAAATTTCGAATTATTTTTGCCAATTTCTCTATATTCGTTGATTCTCTCATGAGACCTATACAGAGATCAGCATTGAACCGTTTTTTGCTACTCATAGTCAATAACAAATTTATAAGTATAAGTAGTATAAGTGAGTACACGTCATTCAAATTTAGCAACTCACACACGTATTTATATTCACAATAATGTTGATTCATCAACAACAGATGTACCAGCTTAACAAAAAAAAGCTCAAATCGGAACGATGGAACCGCCATACGAGGTTTGATCCGAAAATTTTTTGATCAAGGTAGTAAGTGGCAATGAGTATGAATCAAACGTCATACCAATAGCATTCTCATATATATACTCATATATGACTCACATCATTCATGAGTACTTGTGAGCAGTCATGAATATAAATATTGGAAAACACACAAACACACAGCATTATAATGAGTTTTCAAATATTCATAATCAAATCACACTCATTTTGAATCGTCTACGCCCTGTGAGTGCAGATGAGTATGAATCGATAGCATCATAAATGTTGATAAGTATGACCATCATTAGTACTTCAAGCCTTAGAGTATAAATGTCTATGAGTAGCCATTGTAATGTGTGTGTATGAATATAAGAATTTATGAATCATGATTCCAGTATACTCATGTTTTCAGTATTCATTGCTGATCTTGGACTTATGACGCCATATCATTGGATGGATGGTGGACAAAACTGAAATAAATAAGAAAGGCAGCAGCAAAAACTAGGGAGCTTTTGTAATTGGCTATAATAAGATCGAATGTAAGAAGAAATCATAATTTTGATTGCAAAAACTGGAGAGGAATCACGCTACTAAGTGTGATACCTAAAAACGGTCGCACATATTATAAATAACCGGATATCAGACCATGTGTCACCGAGTCTAAAGAACGAGCAGCCTGGCTTTAGTGCGCTTCCATTTTGCGTCGCCCATGATAGTACATTATGCTTAATAGTACTATAATCCGTCGAATGGCGCACGTCTCTCCATGCACTATAAATTAAAAAAAGTAAAGTAAACTTATTATAGTCAAGACCTATTGCGCATGTCGAACTCTTGTTCTTCTTGCCTTTAATATTAATGACATTTTTAGTTACAATTAAATTGAAATTGTAAATTAAAAGATTTTCTTCAACAACGATACGAAAACACGAAACCACCCCACCACGTTCAACAACACAGAGTAAATATTAACAAACAAAATACCTGCTGACTTTGTTTACTGCTTGTTTACTTAAAAAACTTGTCTAGTGGTGGCAACTTTTTGTTTTTAGTCTGAGCCACAATCTCTAACTAAACCAAAAACAAAACTAATACAGCAAACTAACCAACTTACTGACTGTCTATCTATCTATCTAACTATTTAACCGTAACTATCTATCCAATGATTCTTTAGGTTTTCATTTTTAAGCTTTTTGTTGATTTTTCTGTAATTTTTTTTCTATTTACACTTGGCTTGTATGTGAATGAATGAATGAATGTATGGAATCGCATGATATGAAATCAAGGAAAAATATATGTTTTTGATATTCTATTACAAGGCAAATAAAAAAAACAATAACATATAGTTGCTGCAAAAAATCACAAAAACAAATACAAGGGAAATCTTAACATTGCAAATAGTGTACTGAATCAAGTTGTAGTCGTTTGTTAAGGGTTCTAAAATCTATAGAAAAAAATAAGATAATATAAGAAATTTAAGGGGAATTATTTTTTTATATCTGTATTGATATAAAAGAGTATCTTAAGTAAACTTAAGACATTTTTACTAGCCGACACAGATTTATCATATCTAGAGACAATCTGGGGAAAAATCTAACCGAATACACTTCTATTGAAAGAAAAAATTCTAGTCGTAGAAGATGTCCCCTTCTTCTTATCTCATCCTATATTATATAAATCAGTGTCAGTTAGTAAAAAAAGTCTTAAGTAGTACTCTTCCATATCGACATAAATATAAAAGAATTTAAAACATTTCAAAATTGCAAAACCATCATTACCTACCATTTGTTTAGAACGCAATTTGAAAGATAATTCGATTTTAGAAACTGGGAAGTTATCTGAATATATAGGTCAGAACAAGCAATGTGTAATTTGTTTGACATGTTCACCCGCTTCGATAGCATTTGAGAGCAATGTTCTTAAAACCGCTCTCCAAGTTCACATAGTGTGACTCTGTTTGAGAACTAAGCTGCACCATTGGTAGTATTGGTTGTTATTCAAGTCTATATTGTTTTCTCCGATTTAGATTCAAATCATAGCCACCACGTATACTTCCCACATGATTTTACTAAACACTAAGAAGGACTGCTTAATTTCGAATTATTTTTTAGTTACTTAGACACTAAATTAATCGGAGGTTCAGTGTCAAATCTAAACCGGAGCACAATACGCGATAAATTAGAGGAGTTTGTTAAATAACCCGGTGGAAAATGACTTACACTGACACTATTCGACAAAAAAAAAAACATATGAATTGATATTATATTTCTGATCGGTACTATCAAGTACAATGAGAATCTGTTTTTGAAATTGTTCCAAAGACTTTCGTATTCTTTGCATTTGTAAGCTAATGCCACCTCGACAGATGTATTGTCATTTACATCGTAATGTATATCAATGTCGTTTTATATACTCCCTATACTTAGGTGGCCGAACATAGAAGAAATCCCTAAGCGCTTCTTCTGCATTTCTTCTCCAATTTTCGAGATGTCCTCTTCAAACTTATACTTCCATCGGAGTTTTGGTCTTCTCCTTCTATGTAAACCATCATTAGGTTCGTACTCAAATGACTTTTTATCTAGAGCATCTTCATCCATTTTCACAACATAAACTAGCCAATGTAACCGTTGTAATTAAAAAAGTTAACATATAGTCAACATACAGCTCATACAGCTCATGCTTCATACGACATCGATGTTCTTCGCTAACGCAGACGGGTCTTTTTGGGTCTGCTTTTGCAAATACCATATTATAGCAAGGCTAGTATCAGTGCCTTGTGTTGGGTCTTCGTTTGTCAACAGGTGGATTTGTTTTTAAACTGCTTGTTTAATCCAAAATGGCATCTATTAGACAGCATTGCTCTTTATTTGATTTTAAAACTGATGTTCCTCGTTTTGTTTATGGCGGAGCCGAGGTAGATAAAATCGATGACTGTCATAAAGTTGTAGTTTTCAGCTTCCAGTGTCTGCCCGAGTTTACCGAACGTCTTGAGCGTTGATACCAACAACTTCGCTTACTGCCAGTCTGCACCTAATTTGGTACTTAACGTCGTGGAGATGTTTTTTCCAACTTTAACTAAGGATCGCGCATCAGTTAATGTTATCCTGAAAAGTCATAATAGTTTTGCGGTGATACCAAACTCGGTCATGTCTTAAAACATCTTTGAACGTATATGGCTGTCCAAAGCGGCCCTGTAGTAGACAAATAAATCTGTTTTTCTTGGATCTTTTCGAGGGTTTGATGTAGCGTGAAAATCTGCCAATGGTGGATTCGCCAGATCTAAATCGCTTTGATATGGCCCAAATATCTTGTCACTTTAGGTTTTTGTCTTTCACACTCGATAGAATGATAGAATTTTATATGCCCCTATGGTCGGCACATACTGCCTAGTCTCCTTTTTGTACACGAATAATAGTATCCAATTGTCTGGTATACGTTCCTCTAGCCAGATTGCGCAATGAAGCTGATGCATACATCGTATCAGCATGTAGTTTTCAGTCTTAAACAGTTCAGCTGGTAACACATTGTCTCCTGCTGCCTTATAAGCCGGGTTACAACTATTTTGATCTGACTTTGGATAGGCGGTATACAATTAATACAGTCGTCTATACACCAACAGCTGAGCAAAATTTTCTTTCCATATCCTTAGTACAACCATCAGTTCGATGCTTCACTCACTAGAGAAATTTTCGGACTAAATTCTGACTCATGTATGTCACGAATCGCTACTATTTGCTTCCTGCGGAATAGACGTTTCTTTTCTCTCATTTTCTCCCAATACCTTTCTTTCGCTTAGCGCATTGCTACTGCTTGTATGGTTGCCCTGTATGCCGCATTCTTCGCTTTGGTAGCATTACGGTACTCCTTATCATATGTACCTTGGATGAGGATATTGATACCTATATATGGTTTTTGCGGTTTCATTTTCCATTGCGCTGCAATATTATGGGTACAAGGAGTGCTTCCTTCAATCAATTAAGTCAATCGAGCAGAGTATGTCATTGCTGTCTGTTGTGCTTGCAGCTTTCCGACGACCAGCGTCCAGGCTGCGTAAGAACGTATGTTTTTTGCGACATTTAGACGGGTGAGAACATTTGCTGCCACAAGGTACAAGTGCAGACTGTATCCGTGAGATATATCAGTAGGTTATTAAGCCTAGACCCAGATAGCTCACTAAGGGTGGATAGTATGTAGTTGCAAGGAATCTGTTTCTCTTGGTAATTAACCTTACTTTTAATAAAGTTTAAAAATGTAAAACCAGTTAATATTAGCCAATAATTTTCAGAGTAAAAGTGCATTGATCCGTTTTGAAAGTAGAAAATACCAGCCAAGCTCAAAAAACCCCTATTTTTTCGAGACCAGTATGGTAGCACAAGTAGCAGATTAAAATATTTTTGCAAAAATTAAATTTTAATGGCGGCAAAAGAAAACGCTCAGTTTCGTGATTTAAATGTATTAAATTTATACGTGCTAAATACTGTACCTGTTACAAATACTGTACCATGTTACAAAAAAATCTCAATTCTTAAATTCGAAGATATCCGTAATGCAATGTATCGAAAACTCTATTTTAAACACAACATGCCACTATAACCGACTAAACTATTTACAATAATTTTTGTTTCTTTTGTATTTACAAAACTCTATAGCCAATGATAAATGATTCTAATACTTACTAAAATATTACTTGAACTCGTATAGTGTATAAGCGATACTATAGTCACCACATTTTAATACAAGTACTGTAAACATAAGTACAAGTAGATATACTTATAGACGATATAGCAAATAAAAACAGTATACACTTTTTTGTTTGTTTTGAATTGGCTGCTATTTTTGTTGTCTTAAGCATTTTCTTGTTCAATAGTTTTGTTTATTTAAAAACCATAGAGTTTTTAAATGATTCTTAAGAAGTCATGTTTTGACTACTTGTCTTTTTTTACTATTTATCTAATACGCAAATAATTTTTGGTTTTACATTTTTTTATTCTAAAAAAGGTGAATATTCTATTATATTCGAAAATGGTATGCATTTTGCTGACTATCATCATTTTATTTCGGCATATGTTTATACAGTGGGAAATTTGTAATATACAATAACAAGATTAAATATTTAAAATTTATTTCGAAATAATAATTAAAGGAAAAGAAAAAATGGCTTTTTAAATATGATAGTCAAGCCACAATTTTTTGAATTATCAAAGAACTTATGAAAAGTTATTTTTAAGATACGTTCACATGTATCAAATCTTTGACGAAGAACATGATCACCTTTTTATAGAAATACAGTAGAATCTCGAAAAATTCACCGAATTGTTCCAAAGGCAATCAACTTTCTCGAAGTCTTAACTTTTCTAAGCATTTTCAAAATTTAATAAAGAAAAAAAACAATAGAGGAAATCACTCTTTGTTGCAAACAGGTCTTGCAAGACTTGTAGACGTAGCAAACCTAGCATATATTACATGAAAGCGGCATTTGCTACACTTATGCATATTTGCTACACAAAAAATCATTGTATGTTTGCTATACTTAAACAGCCATGTTTTTAATTTTTGTTTATATACCCAAAACATTTAAACCTGTTTTTACACGGTAGACACGTTCCAAGCGATATCGTGTAAATAATCATGTAAAGACAGATTTAGGTTGAAAAATATATATATTTTTTTGACAATATTTTCAAAAAAAATTTATTATTTATTTGTTTAAATATTTTTAATTTGCTAAAGGTTCCATAAAAGAAACTCACTCTTTGTTGCTAAAATTCAGAGAATATGTAGTAAATTGCAAATTTACAACTGCTACTTGTTGTGCATCGTTATTGTCTTCAAACTATTTAACCAAAGTATTGATGCTTTCAAATGCTTTTGAGTAGCTCACTTTAGATTGTTGAGTATCTAGCTCAATACCTGAACCGTCGTGATCATTATCGGATACTTCAAAATCATCGTTATCTTCTAAAAATTGTTTATTGTTCCAGTTTTTAATGTCTTCAATGCTGTTACATATTAACATTATCACCCAAATTTGACATCAACAAATGAACTTCTGGAAGTGTATCGTTGTATGCACTATGTGCGTATCACTTAATTCGGAGAGCGGAATATCGTCTTCACTATCGTATTGATCGTCATCTCACTTTTTTATCTTATTCCATGCTTTCATAAGAACTCCTTGAGGGAGTTCATCCTACACAGAGAAGCAAAATAGCATCCCCGATTGTGTGTCCTTAAAATATTTTCAATCTTTTTGAATTTTGATCAATGTGTTGCAAAACCGCTGTTACATTAGGTGGTAAAAGCATTGCTGCAATATTTCTCATTTGATCATGAGACTGTAACTTGTGAATTGGCTTATGGGCATTATAATTGTCAATTAGCAACAATGCCTTTGGTTGCAAATTATTTGCAGCAGAAAATTGGCAAACCTGCAAAAATTTCAATGCAATAATCCGAACAAATTTTTATTAAACTAAAAAATAAGTTGACCTGTTTTATAAATGAATTATGGAACCAGTTAAAGAATATCTCCGAATTCATCCACGTCTTCTTCGAATTTACATAGTCTCTTGGGCTTATAAATCCCTTAAAACGTCGTGGGTTTGCAGATTTACCAACGACCAACGATTTTAACATATGCGAACCATCTGCGTTAGCACACAACAATAATGTCAATTTTCATTTAAAATTTTTGGCTCGGTGCGGAGTCGGATATGTTAATTTCTTTCATTTTTACTCTCAAATTGTAAATGAAGGGTGTAGGACCCGATGTTTGAAAGAATTTCCCCACAAATTTTAAGATGGCAAATACCGTGTCTCCTCTTAAAATTTGTTAGCCATCCAGCACTGGCATTAAATTTCTTTTCAGGGTACATTTAGGTGAATTCGTACTTAGTTCTGGATTTTAAACGATTACGCTGTCGTTGGTTCGAGATCAATTTGTATAAGCTTGCCTCAATATCAATATATTTCCGCTTGTAAAGTGTTTTCTTGTGTTCTTTTTCATATGTATTCGACGCAGACTCTTGACGTTTTTTTCTTTATTTTTTAGATGTCTGCTTCAGAAACACCAGTAAGAATTAATTAAAACTATCAAAATTGCTTCATTTATGACCGGAAAAATTGTTGTTTAAAAAAAAAACTCATACGCTCGGAAAAGTAAACTGAAAGAGTTACACGTCGATTCCGAAATACTGTTAACTTATCCTATAGTTTGACTTTTACGGGAGTTTACTTTTTCGTGATTCTACTGTATTTGTATTTTTATTATTTATTTTTTTAAACTTAAGTAATTTAAAAATCGAAATATTTTTTGGTACTCATTATTTGTTTTAAAATGATTTTTTTTTAAATACGAATATAAAATATTGATTACGTTTTTTCGTCAAATATTTGACAAATATGACCGTAGCTTTAGTATTGTGATCTTTCGCTGTAAATCTTCATCCTTTTGTAGGAACGAAACGAAAACAATAAGTTGAATATGTTTGGTGATTGTGTTGTTCTTGGGCACAAAATAACTTACAGGCAACGATGAGTGGGAGAACAATACAAAGTTTCAAGGTAACACATCTTAATACGAATTTATAAAACGATTTCTGTAAACTAAATCATTTCTTTAGACTTTTTGTTGGCTGCCTGTAGGTTCTCGAATTCGTCACTAATAATAACTTCTTTTCGTGGGTTCTTTATGAAAATTCTTTCTGCTAAATCAGCAGTTTTTTTTTAATGTTTTCTGCTTAAAATAGTATTTATCCATATACACAATTCATGTATACAGTGATGTGAAAAATAATAAGGACACAAATGTGACACATTGAAATTTGATATGAATGTAGCTAAAATGATAAAGTTGTTAATAAAGAATTGTAGTTATTTTGAGTTAACTTATTACAGAAGCAAATTTAACGTCATTTTTATTAACTACAAATACAACCTGTGAAAAAAGGATATTTCATATTATTTCCAAAATCGTTATGAAAAAATAATATAATTCTAGATTTGCACTGATTTCAGTTCTAATATTATTCTAGAATGGTTAGTATTTTGCCGAAACTTCGTGAACGTTTAAAACTGCCAGATATTATCTGGACATAGAGTCGACAAGATTTTGGCCTATTGAATCCAGTACATATATTACCACGCAACCTGAATCAACTCCCAAAGCTCATCATAATTTGTGTGGCACTTTCTTCTGGTTGCTGTTTTTACTATTTACATTCCACCAATTCTCGATCGCATTTAGATCTGAAGACAGTGGTGGCCAGTCTAATACAATAACATTATTATCTTCGAACCATTTCTTAATACAGTGTGCACGTGGAACAGCCATTGTAGTGGCAGTTTCACTTCTGGTTAAGGTAGCATACAAGTTCGGAGGATTTATTTTTATATTATAAATTTCTCTGTAAGTTTATTTGTTTGTTAGTTTGTTTGTCATTCAATCACGCGTTCGTACAAAAGTATATTTTCGAAAATTGCATTTTTAGGACTAAAGAAGTAAAAGGGTATTTTTGATTCATGGTCCATTCCTACGAAACACATAGTTATGCCGGTATGTCTTGGGAACTATAAAAAATAATCTTCAAACTTCCCTTATGCTATTTTATTATTAAGGTGCATATTAAGTTGAAAAATTAATTTTAAAATAAGAGTGGGCGTGGCAGCTCCCATAAAAAAGTAATACTTATTACCATACATCGCCATAAATATATCACCGGGGGGCTTCAAACGTCGTCATAGTATAGATTATGTGTATATAGATTCCCTAGTGGCTGAGGTTGGCATGGTGTAGGGGTTAGAGCGCAGGCATGCAACACAAACGGCCCAGATTTGGATCCCAGCAGAGAACATGACGAAAAAATTCGTGAAGGTCTTCAACTTCCTTTCAGACAAATCCTTCTAAAAAAGCCCCCTGACCTTCCAGTTTACCTCTGGCGATGATGACAAACATCTGACGAATTATCAGGTAAAAAACGCCACCTATTGGAAAAAATTAGAATGCTAAGTAAGGATCACCACCACTACCACTTAGCAAGGATCTTCACCACTACACACAATCATATAGAAGCGAGCTACAGTATATTAATCATCTACTTTGCCAATATGCTCCCTAGAAGAGTGACGGAGAAAAATAAATCAATTCCTGGGCAACGCCGGATGGCTAAAGCTAGCGTATGTGTATTTGTATGCATGTAGTATGTATTTGTTTTTATTTGAAGTCTGTAGACAGCTAACCGGATTTTCGAGAAATTTTTACCGCATCTATCTGTATATCTAGAAGACTATATACATTCTATAAATTTCAAAAATTGCAACTAAGCGGTGCCACACTCACATAAATATTTGCCTATATCTTTAAAATGATTAGTAAGAGCTTATAAATTTGGTTCATATAACTTTATGGTAAATAGAAATCATCAGTCAAAAAGTGTGCAGAATTGGATAAGTGGGCGTGGCACCTTCCTTAAGTAGTTAATATTAAAGTTTGAGAGCGGTACACATTGTAGTTTCAGAATTTGGTCTAAATGGCTTTATTGTGAATAAACATTCTTAGCGAAAAAAAGAGACAGACTTTGATAAGTGGGTGTGGCACCTCCCACATATAGTAAATATTTTTTTATTAAAAACGGTAATAATGAAAGTCTTATATAACTTCGTTGCTAACAAATATCATCAATCAAATTTGGCGGACACATCCCATGGCCGGACGCGGACACTTTTTTTCTGTAAAACACCTTCCGTAGACGGACCAAAATGTCACCAAAACATAAGTATATGCTTGGAGAAAAGTACAAGAAACACATTAAAGTTTACAAAAATAAATACACAGCCATACTTAAGCCCGTATGGCACTTATAGAGCCTCCCCCTTATACCGACGGTTAATGTTATATATTATCTGAACCAATGGAGATATGACCATAAAATTTCTATGTAGTAGATTCCTATCAATTCCCTTTAAAATAAAACAAAAATGACTGCTGTATCATTCGAGATAGTATTTTAATTAATTTTTTTATAAAAACTATACTAAAAACATAATGAAAAATTTGATAATCAGAAAAGCGCCATCTGCTATAATTTCAATTTAATTGGAATTTTAAGGAACAATATAGCATTTTAATTCATCAGTTTTATATCTTAAGCAATATTAAGGATAATTAGTGGGACCGACTTTGTTTGAATTATAAAGTTGTTCAATATAATGCAACGAAATGGTGGACCAAGTGTGTTGTATTGTCATCCGGACTCGTACTCTTTCCTAGACACCTATCTCCATATGTTCTTTACTACATTTATGTCGGGTAAGTAAGGTGGCCATTCAAGCGCATCAGCTTTTTAGCTCTGAATCCATGATTTCACGGATCGGACTATCTGGATTGGAGAATTATAGATTTCCATATGTTTTGAAAATATCAAGAAGTCGTTTTTAAAACGCTATTAGTGTTCTCCGCTTTTATACTCGTAGGTGACATAGCAGGATATTGGGTCTCCCCATCTTCTATTGTGTTGCGGGAATCATTATGCAATAGAAGAAGGGCTGCTGATTTTAAATTACGTAGTATCAAAAATTAGTTCGGCCAATTTTCAGTATCAGTGCTTTCAAAGAATATTAATGTGTTGGATGATATATTGCACCAAACAGCTTGGAAAAAAGTTGAACTTACTACAATAGCTAACTGTTTTTGAAAAGCTAGATTTAGGCATCAAAACCAAATTGTTAACGAATCTGATCCAGAAAATGAGGTGCCATTAGCAACTCTACTGAATTTTCCAAGAATTTCAGAAACTAACGAAACTAGTTTTGAAAACCACTGAAAATGATAGCCTTGAAATAAATATCGAAAACAAGAAAACTTCAGAAATAATATCAAGTGATTAAGAAGAGGATGTTGTAAAGCAAGAAATCGAACATAAGTTTTAATGCAGTTCAAATAAAAAACAAAAACAAATTTAATATTTAAACTGCCTTAAAACTTATTTCTTATTACCTAAGTTTCAGATTTAGTTAAGTTTGCTGCTAGTTACCAGTTGTTAGTTATGTCCTTTCTAAATTAAGTTAACGATATGTGGATGTGTATGTATGAATCTTAAAACTTAAATGAATTTTGGAAACAAATAAACATATGTACGTGTATGCTAAAAATGCAATGCGTTCAGATGCAAATCTGTTGTGATGGCCTGTGTCCGCCCACAGGAGCTTTCGCTGTACATATAAGATACTATAAATACTTTATACTTACTAACTATTAAGTTTGGGTAGTTCGCCAACTATCTAGTACAATTGAACTACTCACACAAATAAGCTAAGAGAGTCGGTCATTACAATTAGTCTTTTTAGTTCTGTAGTTCGTTCGGTCGTTTGTTCGTTCATGTTTCTTTTTCGGACATAATTCTTTTTCGTTCATGATTCTCTTTAGTTCGTGAGTCTTTTTTCATGTTATGTGAAAACAAAATTCGTTGGTAGTGCCACCCTGAAAATAACATGTACCATCAGTGTTGCCAGACAATGAGTTCCATTGGCTTTGTAGTTCATGTTTGTTTTCGTTTGTTTCTTCTTCGTTCATATTTGTTTCATTGATATGTTTGGAACTTAATTTGAAACTCAAATAATTTGCAAATTATATATATAAGCAGTGTTGCCACAATCTTAATATGCAAATTAAGCAAAAGAAATATGAGTATATTATGTTAAAAAAAAATATTATCAATTTTTTCTTTTATTTATTTATAAATAAACAATTGAAAACTCGTATGAATAAGTTATAAAACAAACACAATTGATTTGCTCTGTTTTCTCTTTTTTTTATTTAAAATATGTCTTTTGTCTCGCTGACTTTAATTTTTTTTTTTTTCAAAAAAATAGAAAAAATGGAAAAACGAATTCGTACAGAATATAATTTCACATTGATTTTGAGCCTCACTTAAAGAAATAACTAATTCAATGACATTTATGTAAAAATCAGCAGTTTTTTTTAAAACCCCAGCAATAAAATAATTAAAACTGTCGGAAATGCTAGTGTACATCTGCAACAAATATTATTTTAAAATGTACTTGGAATAGCATGTTACTGCAAATTCTTAATTATTAAAATTATAAAAATACCCTTAAACATAACCGGAATAAAATGTTATTTTAAAAATTATCCGCAAAAAATGCTATTATATACACATGCAATACGTGTGTAATTTTTGAAAAATCAATGATCAGTCAAAGCAGGTTGTGGCAACGGTTGCGACCATGATGAAATTATAAGACGAAGTTTTGGCGTTCAAATGCTGTCGAAAGTTTTTCTTGTGCAGCAGAAACTTATTAAAAAGAATAATCCAAGGATATCGTTAAATTATAAAGGGTCGGCCATCTAACGTTTTTTTTCAACTAGTGCTTATTTCGTGAATGGTAAGGCTTAGCTCATGTCTAATTTTAAAGATAATTAGTTTTATCCTTCCGCTGAACGAATATAGTTGTCTACACGCTTGAACAACGCTGGGAATCTGGGCCTGCGATTGACTTACATAAGATGCCGATTTTGCCAAAAAAAATCATCTTTTCAGATGAAGCTCATTTTGATCTTGGCGGGTATGTAAACAAGCAAAATTGTCGCATTTGGGGCGCAGCAAAGCCGCACGCATACATTGAAAAGCCGATACATCCAAGACGAGTCACTGTTTGGTGCGGATTTTGGTCCAGAGACATAATTGGGCCATTTTTCTTCGAAAATGAGCAAGGAGTGGCCGTTACAGTCAATGGCGATCGTTATCGGGCCATGTTGAACGAATTTTTGTTCACAAATTTGAAGAGGAGGATATTAGCAACATTTGGTTTCAACAGGACGGCGTTATGTGCCACACAGCCGAAGCTACACTGGATGTTTTGCGACCTGTTTCTGTAGATCGCATTATCAGCCGCAGAGCTGATGTCGTTTGGCCACCTCGGAGCTGCGATTTGACACCGTTGGACTATTATTTGTGGGGTGCCGTCAAAGATAAGTGTTACGCCAATAAGCCAGAGACAATGGATGCTTTAAATGACAATATTCGTGAAGCCATTGGTGAAATACAACTGCACTGAAACTGAACCGATCGTGTAGGCTACTGCATGACCAGCCGAGTCAGCCATTTGAATGAAATTATTTTCCATTATTAACCGGAAAGATTGTACTTTCAAAAAAGAAATTTGAGAAAATATTCAGTAGTTCTTTTTTTATAGCATTTACAAAAAAAAAAAATGTATTTGACGGACCCTATATAAACATAATTATGTCTAAGTATTCAATGTTTGTAATTGAAAAACGTCCACAAAGCGAAATATTTGAAAATTAAAATTTTCAACAAAATGATAATAATTTATGTGAAATCAACTGAGTACTGAACTAAGTGAACGACCTATTTCATTTGATGAGTTGAACTAAAATGAGCGATCACTGAAAAATGCTAAAGAACCCAAGTCTACTAACTCTCAGTTTACGTTTAGATTCGTATAAAAAATTGTTGCAAACGCCTGTAAGCTTATACGAGTGTATTTGCTTAAGAGGGATTATATGGAAAACCAACTTTTGAACTTACTTCCTCCATTGTTGTATAGAAGAGCATAAGACGATTGGTTTAATTCAAAGCGGATTTTGGATTGTCGTTGAATGGCGTTACAAACATTTCAGCACATGCATATTTTACCATTACCATCTATAGTGATATAACGATAATTTTTCGTGTTTTTTTTTTCATTTTAGTCTCACGTTTGACTTTAAATTTCCTAGAAGGCTTAACAAGGTCACTGCAAACGAAAACAAAAAAAAAAAAAACAAACAAAAATTCTAAAAAAAGAACTCATACCTACTAGAAGTCGAAATTGACCACAAAGGTGCAAACATGAGTGTTCTAAAGGAGTGTTTAACGTAAACAATTTAAGATCTGCGTATTGGAAATAAATTAAGAAAATAACCTTGTGTGATAAACAGTCTTATGTTGGCATATTTATAGCTGGGAAGAACACAAACAATAGCTTCCTTTAATTTTGTTTTTATGTATAAAACGAAACCAGTTTAAATAATATTTTTATTATTATTAATTGTTAATGGAATTTTACCATTTGCCTGCTGTTAATTCTGTTAATAATGATCATCTGTATTACAAGGATTTGCCTCTTTTTTTGCATTCTGTTTGTAGCCAAAATTCCCATCAATATTTACAGAGATTTTAAGTGACATTTACAATAAAAAATAAAAAAATCAAATAAAATTTATTTAAATATCATATACAGCGCTTTGTAAAAATTCCGCAGAAGCAAGTTTTTTTATGCCATTGTGTTACAATTCCATTTAATTTAATAAGGAAGTAAAATAAAATAATAAAATTAAATATTTTTTATTTGATTTAATTTCATACAGTTATCTTTTTTAAATAATAAAAAATAATGGAATAGTTTTTAAAGAATGTTTTCTTTGTAATGAAAGTCCTTTTACGGTTTATAGAATATCAAAATTGAAAAGAAAATGTTTCAATTGTTTAAAGTACGTTTTGTGACAAATATTTTTTTTTTTCATACTTTTAGATGAATGTTATAATTGTTTCATTTTCCACAATTAGAAGTAATTCAATACATAATTAATATTACTTCGTATAGATACATACATACAGTGTGTTAAGCACCTGTAATTCAAGTTTTTTTTATGAATATGTTTCCCAGACATAATAATACTCATAATACAATTGTAATAAACTACAATACGTACTACAACGTTTAAAAAAAAATCTACAAACACTTTATTATTTTGGAATTTATTAATAATAATTAAGAATTGTTTAATAATAAAAAAGAATTGTAGGGAAATAAATGAAAAAATAAAAAGAAAAGCAAAAACCGTGTTGCACGTGCTTCAAGCATTTATAATTTGTATTGTTGTCTATTCTGCACGTTCTTTTAACGTTTGTCACATTGTTTTTTGTTCATAATAACAATAACAAAAACAAACAACAAAACGATAAATAAAAACAATAATCTGTCAAAGAGATAAAAAAAGATAATTAAGAAGATAATAATAAATTATTAAAATTAATTATTATTATTTTTTTTAATGTTTAAACTTCAACTCGATTCGTAGACTAGATTGATTTGCACTGAACTAAAAAATATTGTATTTGACAAACCAAGCTAAAAATACAACAAATTTAAGAAAAATATTTTCTATATATACACTGCCGAGCAAAACCGAGTACAAAATCAGCATTTTTTGGTTAAATGTGCAATTTATTTATAACAACCAAAAGGACGATTCTTTTGTAATTTGATGATAAAAATATGTATTAATAAAAATATGTATTTCGAATAGTAATAACACAACAAAGTCAAAAAAACTCAATTTAAGAACATAAGGCAACTCCAAGTACTCAGTTTTGCACGTTTTCGATATGAATAATAAAAGTTGGGAATCACATACTGAAAATAGTAAATAATACGCAATACGTTTCTTAATTTTTATCACTAATAGCGGATTTATAGAGCAAAATAAAACCAAAATGAAGAAAATTAATATTGACATCGAAAATACTATAGTATCTTTGACTGAAAGTGGATATTCGTCCAGAGCAATTGCAAAAAAGTTAATTTGAGTCAACTTGCAGTGATTAAAGTTCAAAAAAAAAAACGAAATGCAGCTCCTAAAACGAATGTTGGAGGTCGTCCTCGGTTACTAAAGGATTCAGACGCGCGCCTAATGGTCCGAGAAATGAAAAAAAATTCCATAAAAACACCCAAACAGGCTGCTATTGCCATAAATAAAGACGTCAGCGAGTGGACAGCTCGTAGATCACTTCACAGAATCGGTTTAGTAGCAAGTGTTAAAAAGAAAAAGCCAGCCAGATAAAAACACGTTCAGCTTGATGATTTGGGCCTGTTTCATATGATAGCACTTGGGTCCAATACTAAGGATTAATCTTGTAATGAAGAAGGAAGACTACATCCAAAATCTGATAACCCATTTAACCGATTTCGTTGACCGCAGCGCCTATCTGGAGGACGAAGTCATTTTTCAGCAAGACGGAGACCCTAAAAACACTGCCAAAATTGTCAAAAAATGGTTGTCTGAGCAAAAATTTCAGGTAATTAAATGACCAGCGCAGAGCCCGGATATTAATCTGATAGAAAATTTGTGGTCCATATTAAAAAGACGATTGGGAAAACATAATAAAGCGCCTACGAATATTGAGGAACTTTGGAACCGTGTGCAGTTAGAATGGGGAAATATTCCTAGTGAATTTAAAGAGAACTTGGTTGAAAGTATGCCGAGGCGCATTAAAAATGTTATTAAAAACAAAGGATTATGGATACCATACTCAAATTGCAACTTTATAATTGCACTAAAGAATCGTGCAAAACTGAGTACTTGGAGTGGCCTTATGTTTTTATATTGAATTTTTTGATTTTGTTGTGTTATTACTATTCTATATAAATATTTTTATCCTACAATGAATAAAAAATAATTATTTTAAATTACAAAAAAGTCGTCCTTTTAGTTATTAATTTATAGCATATTTAAAAATGCCGATTTTGTACTCGGTTTTGCTCGCCAGTGTATATATATATAGCTACAGCGTAGAAACTGAAACAAAGCAATAGATGCTTTGTGGAAAATCAATATGCTCCCTAGAGGAGTGGCGGAGAGCAAAAAGTATATATATATATATATATATATATATATATATATATGTATACGTACTAGCTAAAACCCGGTGTGCTTCGCTACCCCCACTTTAATTATTATCTTAAATACTTAATTCCCATTCAAATTGCAACCATTTGTTCCTTCCAGAACGACATCTACATTTTTATATATTATACGTACACTACTGGACAAAATAAAGTGCATATTACTTTTGTTATATTTCATTAAAAGAAAAAGGAGACAAACTCAATATTATTGTTAAAAATTAATTGAATTTATTAATTTCGTTTAAATTTCAGTGTAAATTTTAATTAAACTTTTTCAGCAAAGCAAGACAAATTTATATGCTACTTGTCAACGATTGGGCAAAATAAAGTTGAAATGCAAAATATTAGATGATAACCACAAAAATATGAACGGATATTACAATAATCAGTACTTAAACCCTCCCCCCCCCCCTCTTATTAAATATGACCATACAAAATTGCCAAAAATTAACATTTTTCAAACATCTTGACAAAACATCAAACTGAAGCCGTTGTCGTAAACTAAAATAGGAAAATTAAATGAAATACAAAGAATTGTACAAAAAATAGAACATATTTAATATCAGTAGCAAAAATAGCACTTGAGCTCTGCAGTATTTGAAACAGAAATGAAGTTTAAAAAATGTCTGAAAGAAAGCTCAATACTACATATACTACTACTATATATGATCGTATCCAAAAAGAAAAAATTATTTGCTTCTTCTAGAGGGATTCAGGAAGAACTAAATTTTAAGAGCCACTTTTGAACTTGAGATTAAACTTAAGTTTAAGATTTTGTTAACAAATCAGAAGATTAAGTTAATCTAGGATTAATTGAATTTTATGTTTTTGGTTGATAGATTAGATACTTCAATACTGCCATACTGAACAACATAAGTGGCAATATTTTTTATGCAAATGTCATACGTTTTCAGAACAATTAGCTTTCGGACAATCAAAACATTTGCATAAATTCTGTGTCGTTATGCAAATTAAAATGATTTGGAAGTGTTTTAATTGTTTTTGGCTTATTTTTAATGGTTTATTTATGTTTGTAAATACTTCAAGATCACTTAAAGCTTCATCACCACTTTTTATTTCTTATTTTTTATTTAAATAAATGTATACATACTCGTAATATTTTTACCAGCTGTTTCTAAAACTGATGTGTATGTTGACAATTCTGGATTAAGATTAATCCACCAACATCGGCCGTTTAAACTAACGATTAAAATTGAGATAAAGTTAATTTAATTGCTAATCTCAAACTCAAAAAGTAGCTTTAAGTGTTTGGTCGCATGCAAAATGGAAAAGGCTTAGCCAGAGCAGTCTAAAAAGGTTTTACACAAACAATAAAACATTACTACGACACGCATGTATGTAACTGTGCCCGGAATCATATTTAAGTCGAGTGAGTTGTTCAGATGTGTCGAAATATAAACTAAGAAAATTCAAAACGTGTAAAAAGACTTAACTCTAAACACATTGCATATACTAAATATAAAACATGTTGGAGGAAGTCTCATGGTGTAAGGCTGGTTTTCTTTCTTACCAATTGGTCAAAAAGCCAGAATTTAAATAAAAATGACTGGTGAGCATTGTGTTAAAAGTAGTGATATGTAGTCAAGTGCTTGTGGTACTTTATCTTCGAACACGATAATGACCACAAACATACGAACAAGGTAGCAAGAACAATTTTTAAGAAAACTATAACGAAACACTGCAATGACCGGCTCATAGAACCGATCTGAAAACCGTGGAAGATCTGTGGACCAAATTAGATAGCAATATTCCAATGGAATATCGAACCAACATTAAACAAAGATAAGAAATACATGCCGAATTGAGAGAGATTCCTGTACAAATTTTTGAAAAACTTGACTCAAGTATAGCTAGACCTTGTGAGGTCATATTTAATAAAGGGAGAGCTACTAGGCTCTGATTGTTATATTACACCTTCATATTTACGCGGTTATCATCCAAGATTTTGCATTCGCACTTTATTTTGCCCACCATTGGCATGGAGTAAATTAATTTATGTTGTTTTGCTGCAAAAGTTTAATTAAAATAAGTACATATGTATATACGAGTAAGTTTATGTTTTTTATATTGAAATGTAAACGATATTAATAAATTCAATTAGTTTTTTAACAATAATATTGAGTTTGACTCTTTTTTTCTCTGGTGAAATATAGCAAAGGTAATTTTATTTTGTCCAATTGTTTATACCATAGACAGCTTTTCACCCAGTGTAATTTCTGCAATTCCCGCTTTTTGGCTGATAAGAAAGTTTAAATAGTTGTCGTTTTCCACATATACAAAATCCAATATTTAGTATGAATTGAAGATGCCACGCCCATTTATCTAATCTCGCCCAGTTACTGACTGAAAATGTGTATTGATCAAGACGCTCTTTGAACTTCTATTATTACCATCCCCAACACATGCAAAAATTAATATTTGCTTGACCAATTCAGCCCATTTTTTGCCTAATAAATTGCCTTGACTATGATTACAGAATCTTTCTGTTACCACTTGAAAATATAGACAAATAAATATACACTTTGTATGGGCGTGGCACCGTCCAGGTGGAATTTTTTAAATTTCTATAGCCTATAGTTCCCTTCGGACACACAGAAAAAAACTGTAGAAATTTCCAGAAATTGTTTCAGCTGTTTAACAATCCATAAGGCATAAACCAACAAACATACAAACACACATTCATTTTTATATATAAGATTTTAAATGAGAGATATGTGCATTACCTTTATTCCCGATCTTATTCATTTTTTTTTTTGCCACGTGTGTGATTGCTTGCTTTTTTGTTGTGTTATATTGTTGTTTTTATTTTCTGTTGTTTTATTGGCCACCAGTCCGGTGCCATTTGTGACTTACATATGTAGAAGTAGTAGCATATATGCTACAAAGTTTGACCGGAGGCTTAATTCTGATATCATGCGCGACTATGGTGAGGACGACTTGTAGAAACAACGTGGTGGATGTAGTTTATACCTTAATCGCAGGGAGAGCGTTGTCTCGGTGTGGTGTTACATTCTTAACTGGAGTTTAGATATTTTTCAACACCTTACCAAGATGGAAGTCATGTCTAAATAACATGCCTTTGAATTTTGTATTCACATGTGGTTTTCATCATGTGTGAGGCGTTTGACACTCATGCTAAAATTGTGTCTCTTTTCTCTGTATTGATGGAAAACATTTTCAGACCACTTTTGATATATTTATTTAGACATACAATAGTAAATATCAGTTTTATGGGAGGTGTCACGCCTACTCTTTCTGTGAAATTTATTTTTTAACTTAATGTCCAACTTGATTGTCGAAGATGTGTCACAATACCCAAGATATACTGTAATACGAGTAACTAAGTGTTTCGTGAAATTAGACTACGAACCAAATCCTTTGCTTTAAGTGGGAACAATGGGTGCCATTGCATTGAATTTAATTACTCCCAGGTCCAATATAAAAAAGCATAGCGTATAATACTTTTGTAAGCTAGAACTATCTGCGCTTCAAAATTCACGAAAATCGGTTCATTCCTTAATGCGTGATTTACACATGAGCAAAATTATTTCTCATATGACCTAATTTTGCCTATATTTCCCCTATTTTACCCACTTTCAGGTCGAATTTTGAAAAAAAGCATACCCTCTCATTAGCTACTCTGAACGACGAAATTTTGAGCACATAGGGGAAGCTAATGAAAGTATTGGAGGGTATACATATATATTTATAGAGGCGTCCTCGGACGTCGTAAGATGATAACAGGCCTTCAAAATAGCGTAGAAAGAGAGGCACTAAGCTGGGAGTAAGTACTATAGTTTAATTCACACTCGACCGAGAAATCACCAGAGCTAACACCACTGTCCATCTTAGATCTGTCCGTATAGACCCTGATGTTGAAACCATGCAGGGCATCATAACAACTCTATTCCGACCTGTGTAAAGGCGTTATCTCGCACGATCTACCGGCCACAAACGCGAAATAAACTGTTCACAGAACTCGCCTCTCAATTGGGCCATTGTTTCGCGTGCTGCGTGGCATGTGGCACCGTCTTGTTGAAATCACATTTCAGCCAAGTCCAGCTCTTCAATTTGGGTAAAAAAAATTGTAAACATCGCACGGTAGCGCTCGCCATTTACAGTAACGTTCCTGCCTTCCTCCGTCTTCTTTGAAATAGTACGATCCAATGATGCTGCCGGCCCATAATCAACACCAAAAAGTGTATTTTTCAGGATGCAGGCAGTTCTTGCAATGCTTTTGGCTGCTCTTCACACCAAATACGCCGATTTTGCTTGTTCACGTTTCCATTCAACTAGAAATGAGCTTCGTCACCGAACACAGTTTTCCGATAAAAACAGCATAAATTTTGATAATAAAATTCAATAATCTGCAAGCGTTGTTCGTTTTAAGCCGATTCATGCTATATACCAGTGATGTACAAATTTTAAAATATGGTTGTGTTAGTGAGAACATAGAGAATACTCTCTCAGAGAGAGTAAAGTTGATGTTTTAAAAAAATTAAAAAAAAATCAAATTACATTCGACACACATGTACATTCGTCACATGTGCATTCGTAACATGTTACACGAAAATAGCTGAGCTGTTAAAAACAGTGTTGCCAAAAAGAAAATTGCTAACAAATCACCCAAATTATATGCAGGCGAGACCAATTAAGCCATTCTTATTCATTAACTGTCAAAATTATGTCAACTTTTATTTCATTAATGATTTCTAACAGCAATACAGTATATGTAGCTGTGGAATTAAACCAAATTCAAGTTACGTGCGACTTGTCTTCGAAACATCTCACACATATAAGAATGCCTACGTAAGACTCAAAATAATAATTGAAATATTTTTTTACTTTTTAGTTTTTAAGGTGAACAAACTTGCCAAATACGAGTATGGTATAATATAGGTGAGAGTTAAGCTGAAATTAGCACTTAAATAATTTGTTAATGCTTCACTTAAATTTTTGGTTATGACCTTGAAAGATGGATATAAATAAGTTTTGTTTTTCAGTGAATGCACTTGCATTCTTTAAGGTGCAACAATTTTGACCCATAAAACAGAGAAAGTTGTTTTACATCGAAAAATAAAGCAAAAATATTTGAGGTAAAAAAGAAGAAAAAAACAAATATATGTTCAAGGCTAAAATATGTTTTATTTCGTTAAGCGCTGGGCTTTGAAAAAATCTGCCATTAAGTTAATCGTATGTCTTTATTCGTTGGTAAATCGCACTGATGAAGTCCACAATGTTTATTAGCACATTGTGGCATCATGTTGGAGAACAAAGGGTTTTACTGTGTAATACGAGTACACAACGACGATCATACTCATAGATGGAACCAAAACAGTTGTCAATCATCTGGTTGCTTAAGAAGTTTTTCAATTGATAAACTCAGCTGAGACGACTTTTATGAGGCTGTCAAAAGAAACAAACAAGAAACTAAGCTCGTAAATGTGACAAATTTTTTACTATGGCCTGTTAGCATGTTGCAATAATTTATATTTTATTTATTGGAAATACTAATTTAAAAGTAAATTTATAATCGTACTATAAATTAATATATTAAATGCTAAGCATTATAAAAAATGAATAACCTGCTATTCTATTCTTAAAAAAATAAATGCGAGTTACTTAAGCGGACTACAATGCGTTTTCCTTAGTTTTTTCTTTTGTTTGTTAAGAAACATTATGTAGATACGAGTACTTGAGTTATGATTGCTACCCACCCCCTCTGCTTTGTGTTAATAAGTGCTAAATTAATTTTGCAACTTCTAGACTTTGCGTTTCATATATTGATTGATGGCATCGTATGAACAGCATACGAGTATACATAGTTTGCTAACAACCTTTAAAGCACAATTTGTTAACAACATGTTGTTGAATTTGCGTTATTAGATATTAAATGGATGTAGGTAACAACGTGTCCTAAATGTTTATTAGCCATAACGAAAATCGAAAAATAAATTAAATTAAATCGTCACTGAAAATCATAAACAGTAAAAACTACAATTATGGGACACCCTTGTTAATACATTTTCAAAATGATTTGATTTAAGCCAACTAGCACTTACTCAACTTCGTTTGCTGTTTGCTTAATATAATCTGAATGTATCTTAAGAAAACCCAAATTCTACGAGGGCAGTCTGATAAGTTCTTGTTCTTGTGATATAATAGAATTGTTTATTTATTACAATGCAATGTTAAATTATATTCTAATTACGAGCAGAGTAACTAATGTCATGTTCACACGACTACATTTTTTGTTAATTCGACCTCGCATTCAAAATTCATTGCCAATTATGAGTCGAATTTCATAATTTCCCATACAAAATTTCAAAAATGAATCGTACAAATAATAGGTAGTTCAGTTTGAATAACACTGTGAATTACTGCAAAACCAATGTGATTTGTAATTTTTAAAGGGTGTTTATTAACGCTAATGTATATTTAATGTTCAAACCTTTTCTTCCACTCTACATAATTTACCAGTAAATAACAAAACATTAAAGGCAAATAACGACAAAAAGAAGAATAATCATTAAAACTAATTACAAAAGTGCCATGTGAACTTGATATTTCGCATAAATAATTCAAACAGCGAGCGAAGTAATTTGAAGTCAGTGTAAAAGACTAGATAGAGTCTCTAGTGGCTCATAAAATATAAAAATAAAACATATTTTAAAAAATATATGTTCTGCAAAAAAAGTGTTTTACTTTTTAAAATCAATCTCCGTTAAAAGTCCCTCAAATGGGCTTTTGTTTAATGATGTCTTTTTCGTTTAACCCAAACCACCAAAGAATTAGTTGAATGGTGTAAAAAATTTTGCCCAGTTCAAGGATTTTTGATATAGAGACTGCAGACGTGTTCCCCCTTATATATTTTCTGTTGAAATAGCACTTCTGTTATAGTAAGATTAAGTCGTTTTTAGGTTCAAGTCAATATCAAATCTGTCCAAATCTGTTACAAATAAGTAATCTTTCGTTTTAATATCTTCAAGGCAATCGATGTGAATGATGAACCAGGATTCTCAAAAACAAAAAACTGTGGCCATGACTGTGTTGACCGATAGATCTACTTTTGGTCTTCTCTCGACGCATGTTCACATGAAAAAAAAACTACTGTTTTAATTTTTCTTTTGTCTCTCGTACATCATGGAGGATCCATGTTTAGTTTAGTTTAGTTAAAAACGAACCTCCTAAGTCTTCCGCAGCTCTATATTTGATTAAAAATGTCATTTAGGCTTTCGAACTGAAGAAGAGCATACTTTATGTAGAACTGGCGGCGAAATAGCTAAGTTTTCAGCGAGATAAATTAAATTAGCAACTGAAAGCTAGGAAAAAATATAGATAAAATAGTGTTACATTTTGATCTGAGAATGTCGGATTTCGCTAAGTGAAAAAGGGGGCTAATTTAAATATTACTCTTATGTGGTTGTAGGGAGATTAAACCAAAAAACTGAAGTTAATTGCGGACACTTTAGCGAAGGATATTTATGAATCTCTTTTTGATTCAATGGATATTTTTCCGGGTGAGCTATCTATCGGTTTAAATTTGAACCAGCGGTTATTTTGAATATGGAAATACTTATGCCATTTTGTTTTGTCACAAAATGCAATATTCACGAAATGAATCGATTTAGGCTTGAGTAACTTTGGGATTTATTGGAAATTTGTTTCCAAAACAAAGACAATTGGTCGGAAATTGTAAGAAAAAAACAAACAAAAATACAAAAATCATCCTTTTGGATGATGTTCTTTTTATATTGGTGGGTACGTTAATAAGCAAAATTGCCGTATTTGGGAATCCGAAAACACAAATGTGGTCTTACAGAAGCCAATGCACCCATTACGAGTGACTGTTTGGTGCGGCTTGTGGAGCGGAGGCATCATTGGTTCATATTTCTTTAAAAAGGAGGACGGCACAACCATTGCGGTCAATAGAGATACATATTGCACCCTTATAACCGCTTTTTTATGCCCGCTTTTCATGGTATTGTGAACGATGTTTGGTTTTAACAGCATGGTGCAATTTGACACACATCTCATGCCACAATAGATTTATTGCGTCAAACGTTTGAGGGCCGCTTAGAGTCGCCAAGAAACTGCGATTTGACACCGTTGAACTATTTTCTGTGGGGCTCCGTTAAAGACAAGCGTTATGCCGACAAACCAGAGACAATTAAGCATTTGAAGGCCAACATTCGTAATGCCATTGCCGAGATACGACCCCATAAACTCGAAAAAGTCCTCGAAAATTGGTCCGATCTAATGGGGTACAGTAAGGCCAGTCTCGGATATATGAATGAAATAATATTTCGCTTCTAACCGGATCAATTGTACTTCACAACAAAAAAATAAATTTGGCAAAACTTCAAACCGTTTTTATTTTATTGCATTTTAAATTTAAGCTTTTAAATGGCCATATGCAAAAATAACCTAAAAGTAGACTTACACTGCACGTTAGTTACCACACACTTTAAGCTTAACAAACATTTGTTAAAGAACGTAAGCGAGAACCATACATTAGCTAATGATCAAATTTAAGTTTTAATTTTTAATAAATCTGTTTTAGTTTTCATTACCTTTTTATATTTTATCTAATGCTATAAATATTTATTGCAAAAATTCACCAAATTCTAAAAAATTAAGAGAATTAATTAGTGGAATAATAAATACCCGAATCACGAGCTTTATGTTTTTTTTTTTTATTTTATTTTATGTACATCTCTAAAGGAAAAATATTTTTGTTGTGCTTAAATGAATACATTTATTATAAAATAGTTAGTTTTAAAACAAAAATGTTCTAAAATAATGCCGAGGATGATAAAGTGGGTGTAAACACTTATATACAGACAGTGGGGTGCAAAACCAAGTCCGTGTTTTGTAGTTGAACAGAAAAGTTCCTATAAAAACTTAAATACTCAATCGAATAAAACAAAACTTCACACATTTATTCATTGTTAAGTCATTTCAAAAAAAACTTTAACAGAAAGTATGATATTCAAACACTAGAATGGGAGAAAGGCAATGATATAAAAGAATCTGCATGCACTTAGTTTTGCACTTTTCGCTTAAATAGAGAGGAACTTTTATTTTTTAACACTATTCCTAGAACTCCTTTTTTGTGGCGTTTTTAAAGAATTCAGACGTACTCTCTACAATACTACCCAAAAACGTAAGAGAAATCTGGTCCCATTTATATTATATTCGTTGCCATAGCTTCAACATGTTCCACGAAATTTAATTATAATTTTCAAGGCGCTTTTTTACTATTGTTCGAAAATTCTCCATTGGATTGGAATTAGGGCTTTACGGTGGCCACTAAAATACCTAAAAATTCAGTTGCACCAACCATTCTTTGACAATATTAGCGGTTTGGCTTTGATCACCATGTCACTAAAACATTACTTTTTCTTTTGGGTTTTATGCCTCGAAAAAATTTTCCTTGATAACTATATATACTATTTTTATTTCTATATTAAATATTTATAAATAAAATTTAAAAATTACAAATTAACTTTAAAATTTTTAAAGTTAACTTAGGTTTAACAAAGGGATTTTAAGCTAATAATCGTTTTTGCATGCAACATTAAGAAATTTTGCTTAACAAAGTTTAACAAGCTTTGTTAAACCTTTTTACATATGGCCGTAAGTCTGCTTGTGGATAAAGAAGAAAAAAATTCTTGAATTTTAAAAAGTGGAAAACTTGTGTGAAAACAAAAGAGTCTTCCTTTTAACGAATTTTGTCATAGTCGTCATGATGTAAAGGAGGCTGGCGGGCTTCGGTCAAGAGTCTAAGGAATGTTGATTATAAGGTCTCGCTGTCAGTCTTTGGCGGCTTTAAACATATTTTTGGCAGAAAATTTTTATAAAACCAAGAAAACGACACAAAATCTCTTACTTATTCATAAAAATATTCATTAACAAACAACACCATCATTTTACATACATATATACCAGAGTTTTACTTTTTTTTGTAATTTTCTGATGATGGCAGCAATATTAGTTCCAATACTTTTCGATTTCGCAAGTGCTAATTTTAAATAACAATCACAATGATAAAAAGTAACAACAACAAATAATTGAAATAAACAGTTTGATATTGAAAGTGTTCTGAATAGAACAGTTTAAACAATTGACGACGATGCGGATATTTAAATTTAAAGAAAATTATAGAAAATGAGAATCAGCACGATAAAGTAACTTTTAATGTCTAAATGTCATAATTTGATAAAATAAAAATGAAAACGATAATGAAAATAAGATAAGAAATAATAAATAAATCAATGAAAAAAATAAGAATTTTTTGTTATTTTAATACAAATTGAAATTAATTTGAATAGTATGTGTTTAAAATGAAATTGTACACGTTCTCTATAGAGCTGCAAAATAATCGATAGTACTATCGATAGTATCGATAGTTTTGTTTTTAGCTGACCATCGATAGTTTTGTTTTCACTATCGATACTATCGTCAAATTCTAAGAGTAAGTACGGAGGCCACTACATCTAGTCAAGGTAACACTTGCAAATATTATTTCCCGCAGCTTGTTAGCCGTCTGTAAACTTTTTTAGTTACATAGGGACACAGTTTAACAGTTTTTCTTAAATTTATATTTATTAAACTTAAATAAAGTATGAATTGTAACTGAAATATGTTTGTACATACGCTTTTGCATTTGACCCAAGCAAATGAATCATCGTTTCGTCAGACTCTTACCCATAAGTCTAGCTTCCATAAGTTTTTTTTCTTATTGTGCGACTTGAAACAGGAGAATAAGTTCATTAAGTAAGAATTAAAAGTTTGTCGAAACTGACAGTTGTTCTACGGTTTCTTCCCACAGTCTCTGCAGTTTTCTTTCACTGGATTTTATTAATTACTTTAATTTTGGAGCACTTCATGGTCTGAACAATTTTCGCTATATATAAGCATTACTCTTCCTTCAATATATAAAATTGTATGACATATTGAAAAAAAGGTGCCTATTATTTGTTTCAATTCTGAATATTTATTATTATTCTTTCCCTTTAACTTAAGCTCTAATATTGTTGCCAGAAGTAGCACTTAAAAGGATCCGATAGTATCGATATTATCGATAGTTTTTTTGCAAACTATCGAAACTATCGAGTGGGCCGACTAACGATAGTTTTGCAGCTCTAGTTCTCTAGTGGACTATTAATTAATCCATCAAAATGGACACAATTTTCTCTTAAAATATGAGAAATAATATTTTAAAAACATTATAGAAACTGATCTGCTTAAATGTCAATCATATAAGAAGAAATCATTTATTTTATTTACAAATAAATATTATAGACACATAAAAATCACTTAGAATTTGTAAAAATTGTGAGTTATGACTTGAAAAGAAATGAATTTAAAATTTAAAAATAAGTACAAATACAATTGATTTGTTCGGAAAATTTAAAAGAATCTCAAGAAAGCTACGTGACCACATTTGATGTAAAACACAAAAACAAAAAGTACTTCAAAATATGTTTTTCGATTTATTCTTCATTCAATATTAAATTAATAGCTCAATATTTTTTATGTACATACATACGTACATACATATATTTATAAAAATTAAAAAAAAACTTAAAAAAGCTTATAACGTGAGACACTCATAAAACACGTATGTAATGTATGAAAGCAGACAAAACAAAATGAATTTTTCTTAAATTAAATTAGCGTTAGTTTTATTAGCAAAGAAATAGCGCGCTATAGGCTTGGATCGTATTTGATTTGGTTTTTTGAACACGGCCATAGAACCAATTTTCTTTGTAATGCGACAATAATTCACAAACGGACGTGCTCTACGGGAAAAACAAATAGTATGTAAAAATATTTGATTTGTAAAAACCAGTTTTCTTCGTTCGAACAGTGAAACGCATGCCATTTTGCGAATGCTTCTTTTAAAATTCGAAACATGTATGCGTTCAAGAGTATATTACAGTGAAATCTCACGCCCATAACATCATCATCATCTACTTCCCACCAACAGATGACATCATCACCACCACGCCTATGTGTTTTGCGTGCATTAAAATCCACATTTTTCGCACAACCACATTCAGAGATACTCGGCCCACCATCAAATTAGTATGAATCAAAAATCTTGTTGTCATCTGCAAAAGAAAAAAAACTAGGATTAGAAGCAAGAAAAATAACTTACCATTGTATTTATCTTGGACTCGCCGCTGAGATCTCATCTATAATAAGCCGTATAGTGCGAGATTTGAGAAAATTCTATATAAATCAAGTAAAATGGTATACGATTTTTAAGCACTTTACAAAGTAGTTACTTGTCCAGACTGTCGTTTGCACTCGCATCTGAACTCAGGCAGGAACAGGTTAATTTTAGGGCTCAACGCTCTTGTATTGATCATGTAAACAGCTTTCGCATAGTGGTAGAATAATCTGTGGAATGGCGCTCCTCATTATATTGTATATTTTTCGATTTTAGACTATCTGGCAAGCACTACGATATAAAGGAGTTTTAGTGAAAATCATCGATCTAATCAGTGTCCTGTACCGGAACTGGACATGTAAAGTGCTTAACGAACGCTACTGGGGAAGGCAGTTTCATGTAAATATAGAAGTTCATCGTCATCATTATTAAAACCAAACTTCGCCTTTTCGCCTCCAATGTGCGCTCTGTGTTACTATACGGATGCGAATCGTGGAGCAACTCAGCCAAGGACATACGATCTCTACAAGTATTTATCAACCGATATTTACGAATAGTGACCTATGGGAATGTGCCGGGGAATCGCCAATCAACAATGAAATAGCCAGAAGAAAATGGAGCTGTATTGGTCACGTTTTGAGAAGAGCGAACGAGAATATAACTAAGATGGCAATTGAGTGGAAGCCCCAAGACAGTAGAAAAATTGGTAGACCTAGCAAAACCTGGAGAAGGCAAATTGATAAGGAAGTTAACTCTATTAAAAATACTTGGGCTGAAGTAAAACTTTTAGCGCAGAACAGATTAGAAGGGGGGAACTTTGTTGTGGCTCTTTGTTCCTGCTTGGAACTATAGAACCAAAAAACACCTGTCAGCACACAATTATTCAAGAACAAAGGCAAAACAACGGAAGCAAACCGTGTAAGATGGTAATGCTTTATGGAAGCTCTATGACCAAAAATATATCATTTTTGGGTAAAGATTTGAATAGGTCGTTGATGAATTTGTGGTAACTTACGCTTCAATACAGATTACTTTAATGATTACCTCTTTTTAAGTTAGGGTTGCTTGAAACTTAGAGCCAACTTAACTTTATACAGCTGTCATGGCGTAAGAAATTAAAAAATTTAGTGCTTAATAAAGCCCCTATATCGGCTGGAGTTCAAATGTTTTAAGTTTTACATGTTTTCATTAAAGTTAGCTGGCATTATAAAGTGGGTTGGTTAGAGTTTGTAAGAGTGAACTTCTCTTTCTAGTTATTAATAAAATATTTAATTTGTTCTTAACTTAAAAAAATATCTTTTTTTATTTATATTTATAATACATATCCACTTTTCCACATTATTTCTTTATAGATAGACTAGCTGTGATAATTATCGGTATAATTACATTAATTTTAGGTATACTTTTAACCACAATACCATGGCTAGATTATTTTATATTAAAGGTCAGTATCATCACTTATTTAGTAAAACATTAAATATAATAATGTTTTATTTCATTTCCTTAAAAATTAATTAATTATTTATTTATTACAGAATTTAAGGCTGTGGAACGATACGCTAAGTTATCACTATTGGCAGAGGCCTGGTGTGATACGTCTAACAAAAGTCTATATTTATAATGTTACAAATCCTGATGGTTTTTTACAGGGTGAAAAACCAAAATTACAAGAGGTGGGACCTTTTGTTTACAGGTAATTTAAGTTTAACAAATCGTATTAAGCGAACTCTTATAAAAAAATCTTTAATAAAAACATTATTTACTGTTTTAGTAAAATCAAATGACCAGTAATTGACACTTGGTTACGCTAAATGATTTTATGATTGACTTTAAAAACAATTATTATAATTAAGAATAATATCTTTAAATCAAAGTTCTTAATAAGTTTACATATTTAAATAATATTTTGTTTGAAATGAACTTCAAATGATGTCACTAAACGTGGTACTTACTTTAATTATCCGAAAATAATAGCCATAATAAATACACTTTTTTTAACTTTTAATTACAATCTTAAGTGTACAGTCATTATGTTTTAGAATATTTTAGAAAATAAATTAATATTTTGTGGAAAAAAATTTGAACAAAATATCAAAACCAAATTGTATTTATTATAACCTCCACACGGTTTTAGAAGTTAAGAACAATTTTATAGAAGCAGGCTAAAAGTTCTAGTATATATTGAACCTCAAAGCTACTTAGGATACTGCATACATTAGAGCATCGTTGCAATGTGTACTAATGTAAAAAATAAACTTGTTTCCGATAATAACATATGTATCTCTGCATTAGACCTTTCTTTCTCAGAAAGCACTTCTTATTATCATACAACGCATTGCAAAAGTAGTTATTTTAGAGCGATTTTTCTGCATATTCCGTTACTGAATATAATACATACATATGTAAAATAAACTTAACGGTTCATAAACATTTCTCCGTCTTAATCTCTCTCATAACCAGGGAAACCAGAAATATGCACTTAAAAAGTGTTATATGCGCATAAAATATGCAATAAAAATCCGAAAATATGATTTAAAAATTTTAAAACATGCTCCACAATTCAATATCTTTTACATATATATAGTCATGTGAAAAATAATAGGGACTGAACTACAACTGAGAAATGATACAAATTCTGTTTGTCAAATTACGGTACTTTACATTGTCGAAATTCCAGCAGATAATTTACAAGATCTTTTTGATAAATGTTTGAATATAAAAACAGTGTTTTAATTTTCACTGTATTTTGATACATGAGTAATTGCCCGTATATTTTAAATAAGATATAAAAAATGTTCAATACTACAGAATACAAAATGTACTTCAATTTCTAAGCAGATCTGAATGCGGAACTTTAAATTTTTGGTAAAATAAAGCATGAACCATAAAACAACTTAATTTTCAAATATAAAGCGTTGTCTATCTGAGCCAACTTTTAAACATTGTCATTTCAACTGAACTGAAGTTTCCAGCAATATAAATCAATTCTCTTTTTATATTTATATTTTTGAGTTAGAACTTCCAAGAACTTTTTATAATTGTAAGCGTAGTAACTGGTTCGGGCGGCAATGGAATTTCTGGACACATTTCTTTTAAAATTTAAACTCTGCTTAGAGAAGTGTGCTTGAAACTTTTCTTTCATTTGCAATGACTGTTTATATTTTCGTATTGATCTCTATATGTTCGCATAAGCGATGCAGTCCATGAGTAATGCATGTAACTTGCGTTACTTTAGGATAAAATCCCTTTATGGCTTTGGCAGCTTTTATCATATACGACACAGGTACTGTCACAAATAGCAAATTCAAAGCAAAATTCATAAAAATTCATGAAACACATAAATATATTATATCCGACTTGATTGGGCGCATGAGAAAAAACATTCAATTGCATATTTCTGGTTTCCCTGCTCATAACCTACTTTTCTAATACCATCACAATGCACTGCATGAGTAGAAGTCTTTCCTGAGTGCTGATTGCATATACATATCCAGTAATTTTGTTCATTTATATGTATGAAGCTTAATTCATTACACTATATTGGCAGCGGACTGCAGCACTGCTTACTTGGATCCGATAAATAGTTACCAAAATGTGTTACCAAAATTTATAATCCTGTCAAAGTTCTACACCGTCCTGTTGATGTAAAGAGTGAATGGATTTTACACAAAATAAAAAACAAAAATGTTTTTTTTGTGAAATCATCTCTAACCAATCGATATTAAGCCTTCAGCGTTAATCTTCGTGCATATCTACTAGGAGCCCATAACTCTTATAAGTTTCCTTATATACATTCTAAACAATTTTCATATCGGTGATGTTTAAAATGGTTCTTTCACTCATTAATTTATCTGTTTATTTACGAGAACATTAAGTTAGCGATTTCCTCGAATACTCAATGGCCCATTATTATTTTACTCTTAAAAATATTCTCACGAAAAGAGGAAATTAATCGCATTCCGCTCATCTACACGGTTGTGTTAAGTCCTTACAGTTGATCAGAATTGTTGGTGCCACATCACCGAGACAGTCTAGATCAAGAGGACCTGTGCAAAAATGCCATATTACTCGTACTTCTGAAAAATATATATTGTCGGCAATTCAGTGTTTGTTTTATCAAGTGTATTAATACAGGGCTGTTTAATATATGGTATCACGTGATGTTAGACTTTAACAGTTGAACTGCTTTCAAGAAATAAGTGCACAAATAACGTAAAAACAACGTGTAATCCAGATTAAGACAAATTTTTGCTTTTACACATACTTTCGTCATCAGATATATTATTTTTTAAAGCCTTTTTTGAGAGTTGCAAACATCTTCTTCACTACTGCATGTTCTCGACAATGCAGTGTTTGTTTTATTAAATGTAATAATACTGAGTCATTTCATATATAGGATCAGATAATGTTAAATTTGCTGTCAGTTGCGTGAATCGCCACTGCAGCTAATATCCTAACAAAGTGTAGAACCTCACATTCGTTGCCGATTACCTTTTAAAGGACGTTAGAAATAATAACCTTCCTTATGGTGACAAAACAATACTGTACCTTGAACAAATTCACCAGGTATTCTCCGTTGTGATAAAAGCTAATAGAACAACAAAATACCGTACAAAAATCGTTCTTATATTAAATCTCATAAGTTGACTCAAAATAAGAGTTCGAATGCTCCTCCTTTTACGGAATGGTTGCTTAAATTGGGTATTAGTGACTTAGAACCTCCAACAATAACAAAACATCTAAAGTCCCGAAGCATCGTTATGGCTGTTATGATATAATTATTGCCACCATTTTATAACAGATAAATTAATAAACAAAATGTTTCTCAATTTTACTAAACGTCAATTCTATACTAAAATTAATTAACATATTTTTTCCAATTTGTTACTTGGAGTGAAGTAGATTTGCCTTAGTTCTGATTGCGTTTAACAGGAGGAAACAAACAATTCTCAGGGATTTATAAATGCTACATGGCTAATCTAAAGAAACTTGGCTGAATACACAACCACTACAAAAATTACTCATTCCGATAAAACTGTACTACTTCTGATCCAATTGTATCTTTTGGGATGAAAAAAAATCTTATAACAATTGCCTACGCTATGAGTATTAACAAGGCATAAAGTCAAACTGTCCAAAAAGATGGGTCCGCCATCTAATGTTTTTTTTTCAACTAGTGCTTATTTCGTGAATGGTAACACTTAGCTCATGTCTGATTTGACAGATAATTAGTTTTATCCTTCCGCTGAACGAATATGGTTGTGTATACGCTTGAACAACGCTGGGAAATATTGCGACATTACTTTGATCGATCGACTTACAGAAGATGCCGATTTTGCCAAAAAAAAATCATCTTTTCAGATGACGCTCATTTTGATCTTGGTGGGTATGTAAATAAACAAAATTGTCGCATTTGTGGCACAGAAAAGCCGATACACCCAAGACGAGTCACTGTTTGGTGCGGATTTTGCTCCGAGGCATAATTGGGCCATTTTTCTTCGAAAATGAGCAAGGAGTGACCATTAGAGTCAATGGCGATCGTTATCGGGCCATGTTGAACGAATTTTTGTTCACAAAAATTGAAGAGGAGGATATTAGCAACATTTGGTTTCAACAGGACGGCGCTACGTGCCACACAACCGAAGCTACACTCGATGTTTTGCGCCCTGTTTTTGAAGATCGCATTATCAGCCGCAGAGCTGATGCCGTTTGGCCACCTTGGAGCTGCGATTTGATACCGTCGGACTATTATTTGTGGGGTGCCGTCAAAGATAAGTGTTACGCCAACAAGCCAGAGATAATTGACGCTTTAAAGGTCACTATTCGTGAAGCCATTGGTGAAATACAGCTGCACACATTCGATAATGTGCTTAAAAATTAGACCGATCGTGTAGGCTACTGCATGGCCAGCCGAGGCAGCCATTTGAATGAAATTATTTTCCATTATTAACCGGATGGATTGTACTTTCAAATAAAAAAAGAAATTTGAGAAAATATTCAGTTGTTTTTTTAACAGCATTTTCAAAAAAAGAAGTTTATTTGACGGACCCTATATTTACCTAAACCTGTTTATTCTTACGAGTATGAACAGTTATACGAAGATTTTAACGAGAACATGCGCTTAAAGTTTTTTTGTTTCTGTTAAAGATTCGTACGGACAGAAAGTAAATAATTATCATATCATAACCTCAAAGATTGTTTAAAAGAAATATTTTAAAATTATTTAATAAGAAATATTTATTAATATCATTTAAAACGGCAGACTTTGTCGCTCATTTTTAAAATAAAATATATTACAGTCACTAATATTTGCATTTTATATTTTCACTTTCTTATGGTACAAAAATTACCACTAGGAGTGCGAAATGTTCGCACGGGTCATCTAGTAATTTCTTATTTGTAAACACATTTATTTGACTGCGCAAAAATCAGGTAAAGATAGTTTTTGTTATTGGTGTTGTAATGTGTGGGTTAATTTTAAAAGTTATGACGCCTGATAGTTCTTAACAGCTACAGTAATGGTATATGGACAAAAAACAAACATTTTGAGAGTTTGTTGTTGGAATTTTCAAGTGAAAATATAATTTTTTTATACTTTGAAAACATTTATATGAGAAACTGTATGTATGGTATGGTATGTATGTATATTGATTGCAATTGCATTTTTAGCTATCAATCGAATTCGAAGACCTTCCTTCCTTTCCCCTTGTAAATTTTTGAACAGTAAGTGTCATATAAATTACGACAAAACTCTTAAATTTAACAAAATAGTTTGATTTTGAGGCAAAAATAGATAAAAACTATGTATTTGGAGTAACAATTAATAGCGATTACCATTACACAACAGCGTGAGAGTAATCCGGATTAAAACGTAGCAATAAGTCCGGATTATAGGCTACAAAATGGAATGAAAAATGATATCAGAATCACCGAAATATCAGGATTATTGAGATCCGGATTATCAAGGTTTTACTGTATTTGGTGTATAGATTGTGCTTGGGTTACTTTTGCGTTAAAAATCCTTCGTATTTTATTGTTTTTATTTTTATTTTTTTATTAACCATCTCCGAACCTGAATCCATCAACTAACTACTTCTTAAATGGGTACAGTGGATTCGGGTTCAAAGTTTTTCGAAATAGCGAACCTGAACCCGTTATTTATGCCAAAAAAATTAAATTTTAGTGTATATCGTCGATCTTGACCGATTGCAAAGTTATTTTTATTTTTATTATATTGTTTTTTTTTTTGTAAATATTTCTCAATAATTGCAATATTTTGCAATATTTACGATCACAACTAATGGAATTTTTTCCAATAATAAAATGCAATATTAAATGAAAAATTCTAAATTAAAAATTTTTGTTTTGTTTTAAAAACAAACGTTTATCACACACAGATACTAATAGTTTTGATCAAGGTACATAGATCATATTCGATGCTTAAAAAAAATCTATAAAAACTATTATTTTTATTGTCATTAATGTTGTTAATAATGCATTTAATTTTTTATAGAACATATGCGAATAATTATATGATTTTACGAAGGATTTACCTTCATGTCATATTATTGCCAGTATTTCATCATTTCATCAAAATAGAACCTTACAAATTTTAAATTATTATTTTTTTTTTTATTATTATTAATCGTTTAACATTTATAATGCATTTTCTAAAAAACAAAAAAGATTTTATTGTTGATTGTTAAGTATTAATTTTTCTTCCGTTGTAAAAACGATAGGCAAATTGGTTAAAATTATTTTTTTTATTTTTTATAAATAATATTGATTAAGTCGTTAGTACTTTTCTTAGTTTTTGAATACTTTTGTTTAAATACATAATAATTATTGTAATTAATTGCATTTTTAGATTAATTAAGACATCAATCTAAAACGGAACAGAATTTAATAATCATTCACGAGTATTAGTGAAATTACGTATTATATTCTTCCGTAAATAATTTCAAATTAGAAACGATTAGTTGTTATTAAAATATTATTAGAAATAATTCCAAAAATTTCCTGAAATTTGACATCTGAAGAGTTGCGTGCGAAATTAGTTAAGCGGTCTCATTTAAGATATGAAGCAGCAGAATAAGTTTGTAGGTGATAGGCAACTTGCTCTGTATGCCTGATTTAAATGTCGTTACTAACTGATAGCGAAAAGTAAAAAAAATTAGTAAGACTGGCACATTAGCAGCGTGGACGCTGACGAAACAGTTATAAATCATTTGAAGAAAGCTGGATACAAAAAGAAGCTTGATGTTTAGGAACCATATGAATTAACAGTAAAAAATTTTATGGAATGAATTTCCATTTGCGCTTCACTGCTAAAACGGAACGAGATCGAACCTTTTCGGAAGCGAATAATTATGGGCGATATAAAGTGGATCACGTACGACAATAATGTGCGAAAAAATCCTTGGACGAAGCAAAGCGAGCATTTCTACAACCCGATCAAACGATTGATTCTGATCTTTACGCGATGGAAGCAAGCAATTTAATTAAAATGATCAGAATTGACCGTCCGAAAAGGTGTTGGATTCTATCGTGACAACGCCATACTACACACATCTTTAATGGCAGAAACTGAGAGCGCTGGATTGGGAAAATTAGATGAATTTACCATATAGCCCGGACCTTCCGCCTTTCGATTATCATTCGTTTTAATCTCTGGAGAACTCTCTTAATGGTTTAAATTTAAACACACTAGAGTTCTGTAAAACGCAATTTGATCAGATTTTCACTAAGAAATCCCAAAAGTTCTACACTGATAGAATAATGACTTTACCACAAAAATGGCAAAAATTTATCGATCAAAGCGGCACATATTTGGTTTAATAAAGCTCGTTTAAAATATAAGAAAAATGTGCTTCATTTTTAGAACATATGGTATTAGCTGAACGAGATCGTTGTTATTAAAATCGCCTGATACTGCCCTAGCAAATAAATTTACACTGAAATAAAAACAATAATGATATAGAACTACACATATTCGAACGTTGCTTTTGAAAATTCTGAAAATGTTTAACTTATATTATAACTTCAATTCAAAAATGAACTTACCTTGACACATGAGTTCATAAATTATTGGTTTCTTAACAGATTAAATAAGCATACCGCGTTATTTTTCTGTCAAAATTCTTATGTCCATACAAAACCTTTATAACTCGACGTCAATTCCGCTCGCGCGCTAAGAAGTGAAGTTGGCTGCAAAACAAATACCATTGTCCGTGCCGTTTAAGACGTAAATTAGCGAGTAAATAGGGTCAGAGGCTCATTTTCCATCTTATATGAAATATGACGCTCAAATGAGTACAGTTCTTGGCTTGTGTACCATCAGTACTTTTGTATGATTGTGAAACCTAGAATACCAATTAAAAACATTTGTTGCATTTTCGTATAATATTGAGAATATTCCGGTCAAGGACGATCTCTAATGAAGACCTGTTGACTAAAACAAAAATAAATACCGGTTATATTTTTGTTCTTTTTTTTTTGCTTAACGATAATGAAGATAAAATACGACCGAATTGGACAACTGAAGGGGCAATAACGAAATTTGCTTTAAGGCCCTCAGGTATAATTCACAGGGTAGTAAAAAAGTGGAAGATTGCGAAACAGAAACTGAACTCTCGGATTGTCCACACTGACAGAAAAATTTTTAATATAAGAGAATTAAAATAACTCGGCAATAGAAAAGATTCCGAATGAAAGAAATTTACTGATCGTCTATTCCCACCGTAAAGTGATATGCAAGTCTTAGTATTATATTAAAGGTACTTTAGCAACCTTTGGAGAACTACATATATCGCAACTTGATCTCTATTTTTTATTTCTATTTAGTTGGTTTTATTAAACAAGTTAACATTTTATTTCATTGTAGAACGTCGACGCTCCTATTAAAGTAGCTCAATGTAGGGCCAAAGCTAAGCTATCAAAAACATTACGCTTGACACTCTGATCTTAGTTTAGGGCACAGCGAATATGCTAAATTCGTGTTCAAAATTATTGTTGAGCTGGTCATCGTAAATGAAAATAGAGCATAAACACGGCACCAAAAACAAACAACAAAATTGCTTTCATTTTAGTAGATATTTTTGAATTTGAAACATATTTTCAAACATTAAAAGTCTATACAAATATATTATCAATCTACTGAAATTATACCCACTAAGTATAATTGAATATGGAAATTTTTTCCAAGTTTTTGAAACAAGACAACGCTTTTCGCATATTAATCAAGTCTCCAAATATATCGAATATGAGAAGTATCACATAAATTTCGATCGATGACTCAAAGTCTAGTGTTCGTTTGAAAGGGTATTCACTATCATTTTATGATGCAGCACATATTGATATGCCCCTCACTAGTTTTTTGATTGTTTGTTTTTATAACTGCAATAAAAATAAAACTAAATTCCAATTGAATGCCTCGAAAGCAAAAATGTTTTCTTTTTTGATAGAACAAATCAATTCTATCACCAGCATTTGAAAATATTCCCAGGCAGAATATAAACATTTTAAACAAATAGTCAATTTCATTTTATGAACCTAGTTATGCTTTAATAATTCTTCTTTTAAATATTTTAAAATAAATGGTACATATTCCTTAAGCAATTTCTAATCATTTTATATAAATAATAATATTCACCCATATTCCAGTTGTCGGCGTCGAAACAAAACGACATGA
This sequence comes from Wohlfahrtia magnifica, assembly GCA_023159175.1. NCBI lineage: Eukaryota > Metazoa > Arthropoda > Insecta > Diptera > Sarcophagidae > Wohlfahrtia > Wohlfahrtia magnifica. The sequence continues at coordinate 445,145 of JAKWBJ010000187.1, read as the reverse complement.
TTTTGAGTTGTTTACTTCAAATTGTAATTCTTGTTGTCGTTATTGAAGATTATCGATGACTGTTAAAATATATTTCGCATTCTACAAGAAGATGTGACGACGTTATTGTGTTTAAACGACTTTGATTTTGTCGCCACCATTTTTGGTAACGACTTCGGTGGATTTAAAGCAAAAAATGGAAAAACCGAAAAATTAAAAATAACTACTTCAACCCAGTTTGAAAAATTAGTGGAGGAATTGCAGAAGAATCCTTCTCTTGCAGTGGGATTTTGCAGAGGCACTGTTCCCAGTAATTTTAAAGAACAGTGGGAAGATGTTGGCAAGTCATTAAATTCTCTTGGCCCGCCGATAAGATCTGGAGATAAGCTTAAATAGTTCAATAAAAAATTAAATTTGTTAATAGGTTTGGCGAGACTTGAAGTTTACAGTTAAGAAGAAAATGGTCGCCAACAAAATTGAGTGTCATTCTACAATTTCAAAAGCAATTGTACCCTAAGGGAGATGTTCTGGGAGGTCCGATAAAAAAGGTTCCTAATGGAAGCAAAAGTGGAAATACCTCAAAATGTGCCTTCAACGCAAATAGAAAACCTTGATATTGTGCGTTCTATTTAGTTCCACCTTTAACACCTTATAAGGAAGGAATGAATAAATGAAAATGAGCAGAACAACAAATACACAAATCTGACTTAAGAGAACCAAAACAAGAGCAGTCACGTGAAAAACATAAAAATTGAAAATAGAAACAAAACACACGCATACGCCCATACCCACAAAAAGTGTCTGAATTTATATCACAAACAAAAAACATTTTTTTAAAAAATTTTTAATTTTAAATTTTTAAGTTTTAAAAATTTTTTTTAAGTTTAAACATTTTTTTTTTTAATAACAATTAATTCACACAGTTGATTAAAATATTTAGAAAAGTGTATTTGATTTGTTGACATAATCGACAAATAGTCAAGGTCGCCGTCATTTTCTTATAGAATGATAAATTGCTATCGGCGTTTAAACAAAGTAATATTGTCTCAAAAATGAAGGCGGCATTGACGCCGAGAACTAGAATAAGGGTGATTGTTTCTCGGTTGAGCTCATAAATAAAATTGCAGCAAAGAAATAAAAAAAAAATTCCCAAAATCACTACAAAATAAACTGTGAAACTGATATTTAAAATAGGCTGTTAAATATACATTTAAATGCAATAACAAAAACAACAATAGGCTTATTAACATACTTAATAGGTTAGTAAGCGTACGTTTTAAGTTAACGCTTTAAACCACACTGCTTAACAAGAAATAAAATATAAACGCTGAATACATAAATTTTTAACACAAAAACCAATCATAAAATAAATAACAAAATAATATGTTGTCAACTTTAAGTACAGTGTGTCACAAAAATAAGTTTACACAACTTCAATGTCTTAAGTTAAGACCCTATGCATAAAGAAAAATCTGCTATCAATACGATTTTCATATCTTATATAGAAAATAAATGTGTGTTTGTATGTTTGTTTGTGCCTTGTAGACAGCTAAACGGCTGAACCGATTTTCTTAAAAATTTTTCTCTCTAATGTCTGGAAGGAGCTATAGGCTATATAAACTTTGAAAATTCCAAATGAGCGGTGCAACGCCCATACAAGGAATATATTTATTTGTCTATATCTTCAAAATGTTAACAAAAAAGTATCTAAATTTGGTCAAAATAGATTCATTACCAATATAAATCATCAGTCAAAAAGTGGTAGGAATTGTACAGTGAACGCGATACCTCCTATACAAAATAAATATTGATTTCATTATATCTTGAGAACAGTTAAAACAAAAGCTTCAGTATTTGGCCTGAATAACTTAATACTCAATCCAAATCTTCATACAAAAGGTGGGTGGAAATGGATAAGTTGACGTGGTACCACCCATACCAACTAAATTTTGATTTCTGTATATCTTAAGAATTGGTGGTGATCTTTACTTTAGCATTGTAATTTTTTTCCCAGTAGGTGGCGGTGATTTCCTGATCATTTGTCTGATGTTTGTAATCATTTCCAGATATATGTGGGAAGGCCAGGGGGCTTCTTTATTTTTTTAATGGAGTCGTCTGGAGTAAAGTTGTTGAAGCCTCTGTATAAAACATTCGAAACCACAATTAAATTTTTCTTCATCATGTCCTCTGCTGGAGCTCGAACCTGGGTCGTTTGTGTTGTTATGCGTGCGCTTTAACCACTACACCACGCCACCCCCAGTACCTTCCATATAAAGCAAACATTAATATTTATATATCTTAAGAACGGTAATAGTAGAAGTTTCTAAATTTGGTTTAAACAACTTTGAGGGCAATATAATGGGTCCGCCATCTAACGTTTTTTTTTTTCAACTAGTGCTTATTTCGTAAATGGTAACACTTAGATCATTTCTGATTTGACAGATAATTAGTTTTATCCTTCCGCTGAACGAATATGGCTGTGTATATGCTTTTTTCGCTTCGCTAAATGAGCCTGCGATCGACTTACAGAAGATACCGATTTTGCCAAAAAAAAATCATCTTTTTAGATGAAGCTTATTTTGATCTTGGCGGGTATGTAAACAAGCAAAATTGTCGCATTTGGGGCACAGAAAACCCGCACGCATACATTGAAAAGCCGATACACCCAAGACGAGTCACTGTTTGGTGCGGATTTTGGTCCAGAGGCATAATTGGGCCATTTTCTTCGAAAATGAGTAAGGAGTGGCCGTTACAGTCAATGTCGATCGTTATCGGGCCATGTTGAACGAAGCCGAAGCTACACTCGATGTTTTTCGCCCTGTTTTAAAAAAAAATAAAAAAAATATTTGGCGGACCCTTTACATCAGTCAATAACTGGGAGAGATTGAGAAAAAGAGTAAAAATTTATAACTACGATAGTAATTAAAATAAAGGTTGCGAAAAATCAAAAAATCACTTATCACGGATTTTTATAAAATATATATTTTTTGCAAGCTAATGATTGGCTTAATATAATAGTGAACAATTATTTCGGTTACTTCTCTATATTGTCGTAAGATGTCGCTAAACGCAACAAATTTATAATAAAAATTACTCTAAAAATTTGAATTTTAGGTATTTTAGGTAAATAGCTATAAAAGCGCTATTTATTAAAAAAAATTTGAAAAGTTGGAATTCTTACTTTTTTTACAATGTTATAAAGATACTAGAAAAAAAAAAGTTTTAAATTTTGTTTAGTTTTTATTTCTTACTACTTTGAATAACGCATTTACCACCTTGATCAAAAAGTTCCCGGAATTTATTCAGAAAATTCAAGTTTTTCATCTCAATCTATATTATCCCCTTCAAAGTAATCCCATTCGACTGAAACATTTTTATGCCGGCGCTTGATCCAATCCTCGAAGAATTTTTTATATTCGGTTTTCGGTATGTCCATCAGTGTTTCCAGCGATTTTTCCATTATTTCCTCTCGACTGCTGAAACGCGTTCCCCTTAATGGTTTTTTAACGCGATTGAACAGAAAGAAGTCACAGGGAACCAAATCAGGTAAATTCGGTGGCTAATGGATGCTATTTGTTGCATTTTTCGTCAAAAAATTTCTTATAATGATGACACTATGCGACGATGCGTTATCGCGTTATGGTACAAAATCCACGAATTTTCTGCCCACAATTCGGCTAATTGCTTAACGCAAATGTCTCATAACGGTCAAATAACACTCTTTGTTTATTATCTGACCTTCTGGCAAAAATTCATGATACACTAAACAGTTGGAATCCATGAAAACCGTGAGCATTGTCCTCTTTTTTGACTGAAAACGACGTGGTTTTTTTAGTATCGGCTCATTTGGTGAATGCCATTCACTTGCCTGATGTCTAGATTGCGTGTCGTCTCGTCTCCAGTAATGTGGGAATGGGGTTCAGATTCAGCCTCTCAATTCATGTATTTTGCGACCTCAACACGGCCTCTTTTTTGCATGAAATTGAGGTCTTTTGGCACCAACTTTGCTTCTACAAACCAAAATTATTAACTAAAATGTCTTGAACGGATCCATAGACAATGTTCAAGTTCTCCACTATCTCTCTGATGGTTAATTTGCGGTTATTGACCAACATTTCTTTTACTTTATCAATGTTTTCGTCGGTTTTCGATGTCAATGGTCTGCCACTGCAATCATCATTTTCGATTGACTCACGACCACTTTTGAACCGCTCGTGCCACTGGTAAACGACCTGCCTTTAGAGAATCGTTGCCGAAACACGTTTCCAACATATCCAATGTTCGTGCACCGTTAAATCCGTTTTTTAAGCAAAATTTAATACAAGTTCGTTGTTGCAAATTTAAATCCATTTCTAAAATTTTAAAAAATCGCCAACACACATATAGATAGATGTACTCTTGGCTACGTAGCTTTTGAAATTTCAAGCTTTGACGCTAAGATTTAGCGGGAATATCAACAACAGATGTGCCAACCTAACAAAAAAAAAAAAAACTCAAATCGGAACGATGGGACCCCTATGGGTTATTCCGGTTATCAAGGGGTACATCAAATCATTGAACAAACAACATCATATTTTTCATCGTGTTAAATATGGCGAAGTTTGTACCAGAAAATGATTAATAAATTTTTTGTTTTCATTTGAAGAAAGGTGTTAGATTTCCGCATCGAATGCTTGTTGAGGCATATGGTGATCATGTTCTAAACGGAAAAAATCATTGGTTAACCCGGAACAACCATCACCTTCAGCTGCAAAACCAGATCGATTCGGCAGGAAGATAATGCTGTGTGTTTGGTGCGGGATACGATCAAAGCATTAGACTGGGAGCTGCTACCCCACCTGCCGTACTCACTCGACTTGACTCCTTCCGACTACAATTTGTTTTCATCAATGGGACAAAAAATTGGTTGACTAATTGGTTTGCTTCAAAAGACGAACAGCTTTATTACCGTGGTATCCACAAATTACCTGAAAGATGGGAAAATTGTGTAGCCAGCAATGGTCAATACTTTGAATAATTTTTTTTTTACTTTCCCATTAAAAATTAGGGTTTCATACGGCTACACCTGGTGTCTGAAAATATGCACGGATTTGCATATTAACAATTTATTTGCCGTAATATAACCTTACTCAACTGACAGAGTGAACAAACTCGTTTTTTTTCTCTTAAACCCAATTTCTTTCTATAAAAACGAAACCGATTTACCCATAATTATTTTTAACAAACCTCTCTCAACAATATCTAACCGCTCAAAAATGATGCTCAGCCACTTGCCGCTTTAACGCTCATTGCGTGGCCTCGAGTTAGAGGATCGAGCATTCATCTATTATAGGATGGCCAATGTCTTCCTCGATATTAAACAATTAGACACCTACATTTCGCTTACTTCTGAAACGTAAGTCATCTCCGATCTCTCGAAATGGGATAAGGACATGTATCGAGTGAATTTTTAGTAACTTTCTTTTTGGCAATACTGTTCTTGGCAACTCAGCTTCTTTCATGTAACATGTTACTGTCAAACATGTACAGTTTGGTCTATAATTTAACCATGAATCGACCCATGAATCGACTTACAAACGAACAACTCTTGAAGATTAATGAATTTTATTGTCAATATTCATGCGTTTTGATCGGAAATTGTGTTTAGCGACAAAGCTATTTTCTCGTTGAATAGATACGTGATCAAACAAAATGGCCGTATTTGGTGTTAAGAGCAGCCAGAAGCATTGCATGAACTGCTAATGCATCCCGAAAAATGCAGTGTTTGATGTGGATTATGGGCCGGTAGCGCCATTGGACCGTACTTTGTCAAAAACGACGAAAGCTGGCGAGTGCTACCGTGCGATGATTACAAATTTTTTTAATTTATTTATTTATTTATTTATTTTTTATTTATTCATTTGAGACCTAACACAACAAGATTAATATCTTATAAATTATAGTGTTAGTGAGTAAATCATAAAGAAATTCTTAAATTTAAGGACATAATAGTATATAGTAGTCTTAAAACTAACTTTAAACTATAAACTAACAAAATTTAAGTCGAGGCGTCATTAGAAACATATTAAGATATCTAATTACTCTGCAAAAATCTAGTTAACACCTTTTTAAGAGCGTTGGCGTTGCCAATGTTCTGAATATGACTTGATAAAAAGTTCCAAAGACTTGTTGTATAAATGAAGGGGCTTCTAAACCTTTGCTGAATTATCCTTAGACCCAGTGAATATAATTCTATCATATAAATAGGGAATTTGATGGCATATGATAATTCTGTGTAAGCAAATCAGGTACCTAAGTCTCAATAAGTTTCCAAAGGTCATATGGTAAATTTGGTTAGCATAAAAGGATATGTGTTCCCGACGACTCTTCAAAAGAACACACCTAGCTATGTTGTTATATGCAAATTTAAGTTTGCGAAGGCCTTCACTATCGCAATTCGCAAAGATTTCACAACTATATATAAGAGTAGGAATAAGGTAAATTTTTGCCAGGAGCATTCGTATGGCAAATTTAGTTATATCTTTGACAACCAAAAGATTACGAAGCATACCATAAATACTTCCCACTGCTACGCCGATATGATTTTTTCATGCAAGTTTGTTATTAAATGTTATACCCAAATTTAAAGCCGAAGTTACAATATCAATTAGTTTGCCATTAATCATTATCGGGTAAGAAACATTAAAAGTCTCGCTAGTTCTGGTTAAAACAATACACTTAGACTTAGATGGATTAACACATAGTTCATTTGCCCAAAAAAGGGTAAAGCTGGACTTGCCTGACATGTGGTTTCAAAAAACGGTGTCACATGCTAAACAGCACGCGAAACAATGGCCCAATTGACAGGCGAGTTCGGTGAACAGTATATTTCAGTTTTGTGACAGGTCAATTGAACGCCTGGACCGTGCGATTTAACGCCTTTGGTCAATTTTTTAGGGACAAGCTCGCAACGGTTGACGCACTGGAAGCCAATATTAAAAAATTTATTCGTGAGATACCGATATGTTGAAGAGTTTGTCAAAATGGGACCCAGTGTATATACCATTAGGGGCGTAGGCGCGGTCACCATTTACACGAAATCAACTTTATACATTGAATTATACAGATGTTCTATCGACTCAAATAAAGATTTCATACATACATATCTCTAAATTGTAACTGTTTTTTTTAATCAAATCAGAAAGTTCTTAAAAAATCACCCATTACATTTTGATGATGGGATGAGGCAGACGCCTTCTTTGTTAACATATCGGATATCTCGTTTATTTTGACATTTGATTTCAATGTAAAAATAAATCATTAAATATTGTGGTTTAACCCAGTGATTCTTCTGTTCTTAGTTGCTATCGTTTAGTTTAAGTCCCTCATCAATTTTTACTAATACTTCTTATAAAACATTCGTATTTACAATTTAAAACATCTTGAAATTTGTACTGAAATTAATGACTGTATCTGTTACTCTAGATAAAATCACATATGAAATAAAAATGAATGACTGAATAGTGAACAAATGATTGAGTAAACGAATGTATAACGTGTGCTCGGATCGTGTCGACTGTCAGTTTATTTCTTTATTTTACACGCAATTGAAATTTAAAGAGTGTGAATATCATTTACACTTACCTGAAGATGTACGGAGCGCACAAAGTAAAATTACAATAACAAAGAAAAAAAAACAATAAAATTAACTATAAAAAGCAATAAACACAGAAAGAAACAAAACACAAAAAATTATAATATACATACATATTTAATAACATTTTATATGATTTGAACTTGACATTCAAACGCATCTATTGAAAGCTGGGCTCTGATAAAGTCTTCTATTTTTTCATATGTTTCAAGTTATTTTTTTTTATAATTTAAACTACAAGCCTGATGTAATTGAAACATTAACAGACATTTTATATATAAAACAAGTGAATATACTTGTTATTCATTCAAAATCACTTGTTGTGTATAAAGAAATAATAACAACTCGAGGTTTAGTTAGCTAAACATTTTGCCATGACATTAGTGTTGATTTTGATTAATCAGATATAATTTATTTATTTATTTTTATTTATAAAATATTTTTAATAATTTTTTTTCTATTATATTTTAGGGAAGACATGCAAAAGGTGAATGTAAAATTTCATGACAATTTTACAGTGTCATATCAGCATAAAAAAATTTTGGAATTTGTTCCTGAACTGAGTATAGATAAGAATACACAAATAATCACACCCAATATACCTCTATTGGTAAGTATACATACATAGATATCTAAACCTTTATTAACCACTTTTCGTAGTCGCACTTATTCCTGATTTTTTTTTACTCCTCTTCAGAGCATATGGCTTCCACAAAGTATCTCCAACTTACACAGTTAATCGGTGTTGTTTTTGCTTCTTCCCATGTTAGATTGTTCGGTTTTATTATTATTATCATTTTGACTAGGCACTCTTGCAGGACACTACAACCCATAGGATGAATTATGCCACTTCCAGTCTATAGTTTGTTCAACAGATCCTTCCTACTGAACGCCAGCAGATATAAAACCATAATGGTGGCTATGTTACCCAACGAGACTCTATGTCCACCTAAATATATCCAAGTACACCTATCAAGAACCCCACATTTAAACAATATGTATTCTTCTGTCTCTGATACCTGTGAGCACAGACCACAAACAGCCACATCAATGATTGCCATCCTCTTCAGATGCGCTCTTGGTCTATAGTGACTCAGTTAAGAGTTTTAAGTCCAACTTACCATACTTGAGAACCTCAGAACGACACCCCAATTGCAGACTGATTGCTGCCCTAGAGTGGCAAAGTCCTTTTTAATCATTCCAGTGTTCCAAGCATCTGGCAATTTCCCAATTCTTGATTAGATTGAAAATGGTAGTGAGTGGTGCTACAAAACTAGATTCCGGAACGATATAGTGTGTCATGGGATCCTTTCATTCGTTATTTGATTGCCATCTATTCCACAGTGTCCAGAGAATGGTCTTACCATTGAACCCGCTGTCTAGTTTAATGTCCACACTTGTACTAATGACAGTGATCTCAACTTGGAAGAAACTTAGCGATCTTCCCAGTGAGATCGATAAGTATCGCTTGGGTCCATGAACACCAGCACCGGCAGACATTCATCATTTTGCAGCCATACCAGTTTAAATCAAACTCACTCCGAACTAAGAGTTGCTTTAGACCCACAATCTCGGTCCAGGAATTCAACCCAGATTCTCCTGTCAAAGTACAGGTCCAACGGCATGACATTCATAACCGAAGATGGATCTACGAACACCTTTCGTAGAATGGACAGACTTCCCGACGAATTTCGGAACCACTGGACGAATAACTTTGCCGCTACCCTCATCACATAAATGTGAAACGGTGTCAAACCAATGAAGGCCTCCAAGGTTGCTGTTAGACATATTCTCATTGCCCCAGTTATACCGAGGCAGGTTAGTCTCTGTACCATGACTAATTTATTCATGGTGTTAGCTTTCTCAGCCTTTCTCCACTAAGCTATCGTCGAATAAGTGATAATGAGCCGAATGAGTGGTATATATTCATCCGAAAGGGATGGTGGGCAAAAGACCTTACCTTGTCTTACCATAGGAGGAGCGATTTGCGAAAAAAGTCCTTATCACCTAGATATTTAACCTTCTTAGAAAAGTTGCTTGTGGTACCCGTAAAAAAATACAGTCGCATGATAACTTATATCTCCTCTTAAAAGGTACAACAACCGTTTTTATGGGATTCACCGAAAGCCCTTCTTGTATGCACCAATGTGACACCTCATGAGATCTTAGTTCATTAGAAATTGTGCGTCTCCAGGTGTTACATGCTCGACGACAATTCCTTGAGAATTCCACTCGAGGGACATTCTGATGATACTATTAGTACTTTGCGTATGGAGTGACCGATTCACCCACAATTTATTTTCCTTAACTGCCTTAATATGAGTTCCTCATTTTTCATGTTCTGTCTTACTTATGGTGTTAGGCCAAAATAATCTGCATATGATTCTGAGGCACTTGTTGATGATGATATCTGTAGCTTTTGCGTGATGTTATTCGATAAAAGCCAGTTTTCACTGCCATACACTGATTCTGAATATTCGTTTCGATATATGTGAGCTTCTCCATACTGACTGCAGTCCTCCGAATGCGGTTCTCGCTGTATTGAGCCTGTTGTCTACGTACATATGTTTCTGCGCCGCCTTTTGGAGGCATTGTACTTCCTAGATAACGGAAGCTATCTACATACTCGACTGGTTGACCTTGTAGCATGATGTTTTCCGCTCTAACATAGTAGTGTTTATTTTCACGATCTTAGTTTTTTTGATATTTATCTCAGTTCCAACATTGTGAACCAATATTTCTAAGTCCTCCAGTTTTGACTGCATATTAAAGATCTTATGCAAGAATAGTCCAAATTTTCGAGTTGGCGTGAGAAATTCCATGCTAAAGCCCTTCTCTTTGGACAGACTCATTATGTTATCCATCTTGAATAGCCGAGCTGATAGTTGGCATCCTTGTTTTACTCCAGCATGACTGACTGATGTTCCCGTTGTGAAGAACTGAAAGTTCTGCATTCTCGTACATCGCTATAATTGTTCGAATTATTTTCTGTGGAACTCCTTTTGCTCTCAATGCTTTTCATATTGCAGTTCGTCTGATGGTTTCAAACGCTTTCGTGATATCGTAGATACTTTGCTTTGAAGCCTTTCCTGTATTATGACTGCGAGTATATTGTGCATGGAGTTAAAGAGAACAATTTCTCTCCAGTTATTATAGTCTACCAAGTCACCGTCTTTTAGTAGTTTTTCAATGATATCTTTCTTCCACGTTAATGTAAGATGATGATGTGAGGTGAGGCCATAAAAATCACGCCGATAATCAATCTCCACCGGCCGCCATATTATTTTTCAATTTACCAATAGCTTCTTTTATCTCATTCAGATAAGGGCGGTTATGGTATTATTAAGTTGTTTTCTTCACAGCTGTTCTGATCCCTTTCACTGATCTCCGTAGCGTTTGTGACATTTGTAATTTCAATAAAATGTTTTCTCCATCTCTGCCCCTTGGATCATTGTTTGTTAAAAGTGTACCTTTACGCTCAGCAACTGCTTGGTTTCCAGTGTGTTGTGTAGTTTTCTCTTGTTATTCTGGGCCGCTGCTTCTTCTGGAACTTTCTTCTATCTATTCTTCCAGTTTTCTTTACTTGTTTTGTCAGCTGATGTTATTGCTGCCTCACAGTATTGTTGTTCAGAAAAAATTTACTTCGCATGTACAGCCGAATGCTTTAATCACCATATTTACTCTTTTTCTTTCCTTTTCAGACCCTTACCAGCTTAAGTCCAAAGTTAGGTTATGTTTTATCGAAAACAATATCGGTGATTTTAACAGCGGCAAAATTTAAACCATTTATTAATGTGACAGCCGATCAACTGGTATTTGGATACGATGATCCATTAGTTTCACTGGCGCATAAATTTTATCCCAAGCATTTAAGGCCAGGAGAACGTATGGGCTTATTATTGGCGGTAAGTCATCTATTTTTAAGAAAAAACTAAAATTTTATTTTAAACGAAACTGTCTTCCATAAAATAATTTAGCGCAATGGTACACTATCGGAAGTATCCACCATAAAAACTGGTTACAATGGCATGGATGAATTTGGTTACATTGATCGGTTAAATGGTCTTGATCATTTACCACACTGGCAAAAGCCACCATGTACAAGTATAACCGGATCAGAGGGTTCTTTCTTTCCTCCAAGGGATATAACGAAATCCGATATGTTATATGTCTACGATAAGGATTTATGTCGCGTAATACCTTTGCAATACGAGAAGGGAGTAATAAAAGATGGTAAGTTAGATTTGTAATATTTTATTGGTGCGACGATCCTTTTAACTCTAATTTTTTTTAATAGGCATTCATGCGGACTTGTATAAGTTACCGGAAACTTCTTATGGTGATGCGGCCCACAATCCTGAAAATCAGTGTTTCAATAGCAGAGATTATGATGCTGTTAAGGGTTTACAAAATATCAGTCCCTGTCAATATGGAGCACCCGTGTATCTGTCCAATCCCCATTTTTATCAAGCCGATAGTAGTTTACTAGATACGGTAGAGGGTTTACAACCTAATCAAAGTAAACATGAGACCTATTTTAAGATACAACCGGTAAGTTTAGAATGAGAAATATATGGAAATTCTTTAATGTTATATATTATTTTTTAGAAACTGGGTGTACCCTTGGAGGGTAAAGTACGCATACAGTTAAACCTGAAGGTGACACAGGCCCGTGATGTTTATCCGGTAAGAAATTTTCGCAGCTTTATCTTTCCCGTCATGTGGTTAGAAGAGGGCATATCCGATTTGACACCGGCCATTAGAAGATGGATTTATTTGGCCACCGTTTTTGCACCCATTATAATACCAATTGGCTCTTATCTCATGATTGTGGGCGGAGCCTTTGCCATAGTCTTTATATTCATACGTGCCTATCAAAACTATGTCTTTGCCCGTGATCCGACTCTGGAAATACTCGAAATGGGTCGTCGCTCTTTAAGGCGTGGCAGTAGTTTCATAGCTCACCATCAGCATAAACTAATGCATCGTGAATCGTATACACTACTCAAGGCCATGCCTTCTAGCTATGCTGACGACACCGAAGATGCCCTACCTATTATGAATACAAACAACGATTCTTCATAGTATTGATTAATATAATTTACTGCTTGCTTTTCCTTTCACTCTCTCGGTTACTTTCTCTCTCTCTCTCTCGCTCTCTCTCTCGTTTTCTTTAATGTTTACTTTAAAACGTTACTCTCCTTTAAGAGCGTTTTAGCCGGAAGCAAAGCAGTTGGAAGAAAAGGAGGAGACTCAACGAAGTTGAGATTGAGTATGAAAGCAGAACAAGAGTAGAGAAAAGAAAAGAGACAACAACAACAAATTGTGATTTAATATTAATTAATTGTCTTTGTTTGAAACAATTAAATTATATTGTGTAGCTTGTAGGTTTAACAATTTTTATATTTATAATGTTTTTTTATATAGATGATATTTTTAGGATATTATTTTTTACTTATTAAATTATTTTTTAAGTAGTTTTTAAAGATAAAGAATTTGATTTAATTTTTATACCAAAAAAAATCATTTTTTTACAAAATATTCATAAAAGTTACTCAAACTATACATACAACCAAAATCGTTGGTTGTCACATGTAAATTGCTCAACAACATAACCAAATCATCGACTCCAATGCCATTCATTTAAACTCGAATATTAGAAACATATTTAAAAATTAAGAAGAAAATTTCTCAAACAAAAAAGAAATTGTAAGACAAGCCACGCCAACTTTGTAATCGTATGAAAACCTCAGTTTATATTGTTCAAAGTATTTATTTAATATTTCAAAAATTAATAAAAAAAAAAATAATTATTAATTTAAAACGCCTGTTTTACGAATCTTTTCGAAGAACAATAAAAATGTACAGGCATGTCACAGAATTCAATTAAGATCGAAAGTGGAATTAATTCCGTAATTAGGTTTTACACAAATCGTAAAACGAAAATTTTCTGCGGAATGAAACCATTTTTAAAATTTCTGTTGATTTCATTTATCTCTCGTAGAAAATATAATACATACATGTACATATATGAAGAACAATTGGTGTAAATATAACACATTTTATTAATTTTCTCCGAAAAGTTTACATTAAAATTTGGTTTTTAATAAACAAAATCGTTCGGAGTTTGTAGAACAAAACACAAAATCGGTTGGAATTACAAATACGGAATCAAAACCATTTCGATCGGAATGTGTGACATACCCGATAATATTGAAACGTTAAGACTTACAAGTAATTCGAAATCATATCTTAAGTTTTCTTCTACAAACTTATTAGTTGCTATCTTCTTTAGTTCTTTTCTGGTACTGTTTGGTCGATCAGCATATTGTGGTACTTTTCATATAATTTTTATGAAGAAAATTAGAACCATTAGTTTACAAAAACAAATTGTCATTTTTGGTTCTGTTTGGTGGAATTAAAACAGATTATATAGACTTTACTCAGACATGCATAAATATATATAAATATAAAAAGTTGTAAGTCTCATTGAGGAATTGGTCTTTTGTTTTGCTATAGATTTTAGACTTCGGTTCGAAGGACCGTAATTTTTTAATGTATATTTTCGGCCTAAAGGGCTATAAACAGAAAAATTATTAATTCTGCTAGTTGTTCTCACCCAGTAAAATTAAAAGAGGTTTCGGTTTCCACTTCGGTGAACACAACTGCCTGAAATAACCGAGACATTATTTTTAGAACCATAAATTTTGATATGAATAAAATAAAATGGATAGAAAGAATAGCATTTTTATAAATTTGTTGCTTTTAACAGCGGTAAAACCAACCGCGTTCCGTTGTGGTATGGTAGGTAAGACACCCGCCTACAAGCCAGAAGATCCTCGCTTCAAAACCAGGCCTGAACAACTGAAAAAAGAAAAACAGCGGTATCACCTCATAACATTAGCTAGTAACTGGTTAAAACAGATTATATAAACTTTACTAAGATATGTATAAATATATATAAATACAAGTGGTTGTAAGTCTCATTGAGGAATTGGTCTTTTCTTTTCCTATAGATTTCAGACTTTGGCTCGAAGGACCATAATTTTTTTTCTTCCTTCGAGAACGGAAAATTTATCATAAATTGTGCGCCATCACCTCACAACATTAGCTAGTAGCTTGTTATGAGTATTACTAATATTGAAAACTTTTCTAATGCATTTTCTCCTCGGAGCCGGCATTAAACTGTAGGTCCCTTTCAACGAGTCTAAAAATAGAATCGGCTGCAGCTCATTGACGGAGAGAAACACCGTGTTCCTTCATGAAATGTTATGGGAATTAATATATACGAGTATATATATACGTATATATATATATATATATATATATATATATATATATATATATATATATATATATAATAGCCGTAAATAACCAACGATTCCAACCTTTGAGTGCTGAAGTTAAAAAACTGAAGTATTATGTGTGAACTATAAGTTTAGGTAAAAGTAAAATGTAATATTTCCTTAGAGTGAAACCAGACTTTAGAAAGCCTTTTTTTAATTTTGTTTTTATTTAGCAACTAATAGGCATTTCGAAGGACTATTTTCATAACTACAGTATTATGTGTGAACTATAAGTTTAGGTAAAAGTAAAATGTAATATTTCCTTAGAGTGAAACCAGACTTTAGAAAGCCTTTTTTTAATTTTGTTTTTATTTAGCAACTAATAGGCATTTCGAAGGACTATTTTCATAACTACAGTGGTTTATAACCGTTGTTGTTACTGACTCTTGGACTTTAATATTTAAAATTAAATAATTTTCTCTATAAATGGTTATATGATTTCGTTAAGTGTTGAGGCACTAAAATTCGAAAAGTTGTTCTTTTATCCACTTGGAAAAATTTCTACAGTTTACTTAGATATACAATGTCTTATTTGTTATGCGCTTTATATGAATGCAATTTAATTCGTAGCATTGAAAATTCAAATCAAGGTTTGGTGGAGTGAAAACCTACAAGAAGTAGCTAACTGGCGGAATTCTAAGCAAAATTCAAAGCTGAGTCTGTGGGCAAGCGAAAAACATGAACAGTTTACACGTTACTACGAACTTTTTAAGTATTTTCTAGAACTTTTCTGATTCGGTTTCGTATAAATCAGCATGGTTTCGGCTAACATTAGCCAAAGTTTAAATAGTACTCAAGCCTTAAATTTTAAGTTTTTTCCACTAAAGCCTTGTCGACAGTACTGTGGATTTCAAAATTCTCTAAAACTCTTTTTAAAATTTTATATGTGGTACTTGTATAGTCAAAATGGGCGTCGGTAGAAGATAAGGTACCAATAATTTCCAAATACTTAAGTATATACAATAAATGCCAATTATTTTTTACAAATAAGGGCACTACGAAGCATTTGGCTTTTGCAGAACCGTGTTCTTATCTTACAATTTTCGATATTCAATTATACCAAAAATAATTAAACTTTAGAGATTTGTTTTTATTAAAATTAAACACTCATAGCAGTCAAAAACTCGATTCGGCATAGCAACGAAATTAAATATTCATTTATCTTCCACAAACCTCTTTAGTTGTTAGTCTCGTTCTTCATTATTTTATAGGAAATATTTTGTATTAAAAAAATTTTATATTTAAATTTATTATTTAAGTACTGGGAATTTTAGGTCTATTTTTTATAAACAAAAACACAAAATACATATTACAAATAAATATTTATTCACTAGTCATTTTTCACAAATAAAAATGAGAATAGATTTTTATTTGAATTATTTTTTCTTATTATAATTATTAAGAATTTTATTTAAAAATAAAAAAAATTATTATAAATTTAAGATTTGTCAGTCAACGAAAAGAAAAATAGAAAATAAAAGAAAATTCTTAGCCACTAGTTTAGAAATTTTATAAATAATGCTGTCCGTTTTTACAAAAAATATTTATAAATTTTATTTAGTTATTAAAACAAAAAATATATTTTATTTTAATATTTTATTTATTTGCTGGCATTACCTATATATCACTACCGCTACCCATTTTACACTTTTTACAACCAGTCAACTCCTCATTCATCATCATTGTCTCAAATACATGAATATTTTAGTCAATGTAGGCCTTAAAAAATTAATTTTTTCGTAATTTTAGTCTAAGTTATCGAATGTGTATTTTCGGTGAATTTTGCTCTTTTTTATAAAATTTATATAACATTTTAGGAACCTTATAAACGTATTTTTAAATAAAAACAAATGAAACAACGATTTATTTTGTTACATTAAAAAAAAAGACTAAAAATGTTTGATTAAATTGTGGTCTGGCTAGGTTTGTACTAAAAATAAGGTAATTTTAATAACTGTCTCCGGGTAAAATAATCTTCTTTTGAAGTAATCCTTCAAAACCTTAAGTGCATCTGAAAATAATAAACCGGGTCTGTAGGAAATGTGTAACACCAGTACAAGCTCGCCCAATTCGTTCTACCGAAAAAATTCCTGTTGTTTGCCATAATGTTGCAACTCGTCGTCGTGCCCAACAATTGAACGACTTACAAACATCACTGATGCGCATTTTGAATAAAGATTTAAATTTATGCGCTTACAAGTTTCAATTGACTAAAGAGCTAAAGCCTACCAAACTTTTCAAGCGTCGTCAAACGCCGAATGGTTGGTTGAACAGACAGATGTGAGTGGTGACTTTACAAAGAAAATCATCTTCAGCGACGAGGCCCACTTTCACCTCAGTGGATTCGTTAACAAGCAGAATGAGAATCCACAAGTGGTTGTTGAAAAGTCGATGCATCCACAAAGAGTGACTGTTTGGTGTGGCTTATGGGCTGGTGTCATCATCGGGCCGTACTTATTGAAAGTAAGGTCGGCCAAGCAGTTGCCGTGTATAGTGTTCGCTATTGTGAGATGATAACGGTCTTCTTGGGCGCCACAAACATGTAATTTGATACCGCTGGACTTCTTCCTTTGGAGATACTTAAAAGAAAAGGTGTACGTCAATAAACCAATAACAATTCAAGAGCTAAAGAGTGAGATAATTCGTCATATTGATGACATTGAACCTCAATTATGTCTCAACCTTAGAATTTTTACCGTAACGTTACCAATAGCTACATCCATCGGAAGAATATCAGCTAAATCATTCCAATATAAGGCAAACAAAATTTGACTTAATATACCACGTTGTTTGACTCCAAGGTCCACCTTAAAAGTTTTTGAAAATTAGTTATGAGCTTTGTAGTATTCGGATTATTTTTGAGGAAAATCAAATTTTTGACAACTTATAAAACAGTGAATTGCTAGAGATCATTTCAAAAATGTAGGAAAAGTCCACGAAGAATGCATACGTATTTTTACCATTTGTTATTCCAAATATCTATATATTGAGAGCGAATTGAAGTTTATTGGTTAATATCTGGGTAATATATTTACCTGTAGCCATAATGACAGGGTCCTATGCCAATGTGCCCACAATACAATCTATAAAAGAAGAGAAAGTTAACTAACTTTTTGTGTACAGAACTCAACAATATAGTTTTATTTAAACAGACCTATCTCTCAATTATTGAAGGGATTATTTTCTCAAAAACAAACTTAATTCCTTATAAAATGGTGGCAATGTAAGTGCTTTGGACCAGTTTGAGGACAAAGTTATTGACTGAATATTGCCGGCGTTTTAGTAAAAATCTAAGCAACCTCTAAAGCCACTGTCACACTCCGTGTCAACAAAGTGGCTTCAAAAATAAAAAAAAGTATATTTTTGTTATCTCACACTTATATACTTGCATTTAAATGTTAGATCAGTACATACATCCTTTTAACTACCGATCGTTATGTTAAATACATATTTATATAGAATTAAGTATAATTATATAGAATTAAGTATAATTAAGCTAAAAGTAAGTATTGTTACGTTTTAATCTCTTTTTTGAATTTGTTTAAATTGCGTTAAAATAAAATAAACACCGCTTGATTTATTGTTTCAGTTTCTTATTTACTACACTATAACTCTTATACAGTTTATCTTAATACAACACTTTCATTTCCGCTTTAACACAACTTTATTTATTGACAGCCAAACGATAACAAAACTCACTTGTGGGTAACGCAGCCTCTTTATATACCAAATTGCATACAGTTTGGAAGGCTCCGGAAATATCGATCATCTTCTATTTTCATATCCGTTAACTCAAATGTAACGTAAGGATGGTCGATTTGGCAATGCTGCCAAATTGACAGGGTGACACAAAATATACCAAACTCCCACATTACAGTTTTAAAGCGCTGATGTGTTGTATTTTTATTTACGTAACAGTATTATTACATAGTCGAGCATGTTTGACTAACTTTTTTATTAAAAGCTATTAATCTTCTCTAAATTTATTCTTCATATTTTACTTAACTTTTATAAAAAGAGCTTTTTCTTATGATTTACGAAGTTTTAAGTGATTGTCGTATGCACAAAATGGTTATGAAGAAAAAAACTTGTGATTTACGCATGAATGATGCCACAAAAAAGAGGCACAATTTGTACTGACCAACACAATTATTTGCTTGATAAAGGCCACATGTGGTTTCAAATATGTATGTACATATTTCTTTCATTTAAAAATTAAAAAAAAAATTTTGTTTTTCTTTCAAATTCCTTAACATATAAATCGTACGGAAAATTGTTTTAGAAACGGAATATAATGTTTTAGAACGATTTGATTGACTGTTTGGCATCTTTTCTTATAACAACGAAGAAAAAAAGAAATGAAACTTCTTTATGTTTATAATTTATAGCTTTGATTTAAGGGCAACAATATTTTTTGTCAATATTTTTTTAAACATTCTTAATATACATTTTTTGCGAAAAAAAAACTCTTATTCTTTGAATGTGAGAATAATTTAATTTTCTGTCTTTGACATTTGGATAAATTTAAAGGCTTACTATGCTCAAAGATCAAATCAGCTGAAGTTTTTATTTTTTGAAATTATCAACAATGTTTACTAGACTCTATTTTCTAGTCACTAGAGAAACTCTTCAAACTCGAATATTGATGCAGTCTATTGAGAAACAATAATGCAGTTTTCTGGCAATGTATGTGTTAAAGGTCTGCAACGAACAAATTTTTTGCTTTTTTTTGTGCAACTCGTTGTTGAATAAAAAGAGTACTTACCCTCACTCTAACAATATTTACTAGGGATATCGGACGGTTATTATTCGACCGGTTTTTTTGGTTTTGTCGAGTACGGTTTTTTCAAAATCTTCATTTTTCGAATACCGATTAAACCGGTTAATTTAAATAAGAATAATTTTTATGCGTTTGTATATTTTTTTATTGAAAATATGCTCATCGTTTAACTATTTGTAGAAATTTAATTATTTTTGTATATATGACAACCTTGAACGATCCGCAAAGAACGTGAAAACCAAGATAGATTGAAAATGATATGCACACTTGAGCAAAAATAACCTTTTCTCATCTTCTGTAAATAAATATTGATTTTTATATATGAAAAATGATCAATGCCGGTTCCGAACGGTATTAGTTAGTGAAGTTTTTCACAGCCTAGATGCACATAACCAGTCGCTAATAGTGTTGTGTACCAGTCGCAGATGGTGTGGCCTGGGGTTGAACCGACGACTTCTTTGTTGGAAGGTGGGTTCTTACCTAACATACCACAGTGACACATACACTATTAAATACGTGGTGCAAAAATTTACATACAGTACTGCTCGAAATCTAAGCTAATTTTCTTGTTGAGGCAATTAAGAACTCGTAATAGATTTATTTAAAGTAAAACATTTAATTTTTCTTATCTTAGGCACTTAAATTATAACTACAATAACAAACCTTTAATTCCATTCTCTACCAAGTAATACAACAAAAACGAAATTAGTTCCTTGAATAGCTGTTCGAAACTTAAGCATTTTTCAGTACTTTGAGTAATAAACTTTGTTTTTTATGACCTCCGCACACCGTTTTGGCATAGTTTTTATGATATTTGTTGTAATTATTATTAGTATTGATTGCCACTTTAATTTTAAGCTCTCCATCAGCTTCTGCTTATTTAATTTCTTTTAACGACGTGGACCAGCTCTGCGCTTCAAGAATTAGTAACAATTTTATTTAAATAAAAGAACCGTTTAACCGTTTAGTTGAATTATTATTAACCGAAAACCGATTTTTAAAAAAATGCTACTTTTCGAATTATTCGAAAACCGGTTTTTGAAAAAAGCCGAATAATCGATCTGCCTAATATTTACTCAGTAAAACGTATTTTCAAAAATTTTACCGTTTGTAATTACGAATATACTTATGTATGTACATACATGCAATAAGATTTTATTAAGAAAAATTTTCAATGATTTCGAAAATAAATAATTATATCTCTTTCGATGGTCTTTGTCAGCATTGGTCTTGTTTCATGGTATAGACTTTTTTTGCCAAGCTACTTTGTGGTATTTGCAGTACTCATTGGTGTACTACAAATACGTGGAATTTGGTGATACTCATTGTACTCAACATGTCTTTTACCGGTATTTTCGTGTAAGAAAGTTGAACATAATTTGTATGCAGCGAACACAGCCGAATAACATTTGTACAGACCTTTAGTACTCATATGTATGCCTGCTAATTTTTTGATGTCAAGAACGGTTCAGGCAAACTTTTAATAGCTTGTTCTCAAATGAAATTTATCCCAGTAAAAGCGTTCGGCATTGATCAAAACAAATGGTAGCCGGACGGGTTAAGGTCTGGAATATAGCGGAGTGGGCAAAACATCTCAGCTTTCTTTTACTAAATACACTTAAACCTCGTTTTATGCGAATTCAAATTTAAGCGGTTTAAACAATTTTCTTTTTTTAAGTACATTTTTTTACATAAAACGAAGTATTGAAAATATTTCCAAGAACACAACTACAAACCTTAATTGCATACTGGAAAACTGTATATCCAGATTGTGTTGGTAGCGACACTGGTGAGGAAATATCGACATTACCTGATAAAACTTAAGCCCAGACTCTCCAAATTTGAGGCATGCAATGTCATTCTCTAAACCTTAATGATTTAGCAGAACTACTTATAGAAGTGCTTTAATCTGATGACGATATTATTAGTTAAACAACAGACTGATTGATGAATAAAAAAAAAAAAAAAAATTTGTGAAGTTTTTAACAAAGTTAATGCTTCTTAAAACTAGTTTTTCAATGTGGATCCAGATTTAAAACGAACATAGCTTGAGTCTGCTGAAAAATTTTTGACCGTTTCTCACTGAAATCTCGGCCCATTCGTAGGTAACTTTCATATGAGTTCCGTGAAGCAGAGATATCGTCGGGAATCAACGAACTAGCCAGAGCGGGTACTGAACTGGATATTTTCGAACGAAGACCTAACTTTTGTATCCCAATTGCCTCCGTTAAGCTGGACATTATCCTATCAGTATTTAGCGATGTTCAATACCGTTGGCGAAATATGAGCACGTGCGATATTGCCAGACTCTGCTGGATTGACCTCTATGAAAACAGGACCAAATGTCTTTTCTCCCTAAGTCGCATGCCCATCCATCGCACAATTGCGGTCATCACGGGGCACTGCCTGATTTGGAGGCCTGCCGATAGACTTGGCATGCCCTTGCAAGATTATTGCAGGAGTTGTAGTTCTAATGTGTTTTTCACATTATTGTCAGTGTATGGTCCTTCTCTCTAGTGGGTCCACCACCCTACCTGTCCTACCTACCTGTCACCTTTGGCAATGATTCTGCGAGTTGGTCGGGCTTTACATAACATTTCTTGATTCTATTTCAAAAATGACTACTTTTTACGGCGTTCAGGTAGCAAACGTCTTTTTGGCTGATCAGAGCGGTCTCCTTTGTTCCTTTCCACAAACTTTGAATCGCATAAATTATATCTCGGACGTTCAAATTGATGGAACATATTGTTACGTTTTAACCCTTTTAAAACGTTTAAGTTCTTTTAAATTGCGTCAAATATTAAAAAATAACAAGTTTATCGTTTTACTTTTACAGTCCTTTATTTATATTTGTACAGTATCCAACCTATTTATCTTGCACTTAATACACAAATTCACTCAACACTTTTATTTACGCCTTAACACGATTTTACTTATTGAGTGTTAAATTACAACTGACTGACTAAGGCAAAACAGTTTTCGTTATGTACCTGACGGCCATCTGTTCCGAATGTTCCGTATTTGCTATAACTTTTTATTCATGCCCGTTAATTTTAAAAAATGTGAGATCGTATTACCCAAAGATGGTTGAATTGGTAACGCTGTCAAATACACAAATAAGTATGCCATTGCTAGGTTAAAACATTGAAAGCCTTGACACAAACCAATAGACTAAAATCCCACAATAAAATTTTAAATGTATTGATGTTGGTGTATTTTCTTTTCAACAGATGTTAACCCTCCAAAATGACATATGTTATTAAAAAAAAACCATAAGTAAAAGATACGCCTTCTGCTATAAATCCCACATTTAAAAGCTGTTTAACAAATTGAAAATAGAAAATTTATTATTTTTCTCTGTATACATATATATTTAATTCTACCACTAAAGTCCTTCCAGTGTAATTCAATACTTCTAAACCATCGTCATAAATTCACATAAAATTATCGATAAAAAATCCATAACAACTAATAATATCTTCAAACCGAAAAATATTTCAATAAACGAACTTATTTTACGATACCAATAAAAAGCCATTAGAACAAATTTAATAAGAATAAAATAATCATAAAATCAAACTCTTACCCTCCTCCTCGCATAGAAGGAAAATATAATTTCATTTCACATTCCCATACTTAACATTATCCTGTCGTTGTTTGAGACGCTCAGACGGTCGTTCGTTCGTTCAAATATTAATCGTTCATTGGCAACACATCAAATAACCATCAACAGCAAATGTATACGACAATAATCGTAATAATGTTGGCAACAACAACTATAACAGCAACAACGTTATTAAACTTTAGATAATATTCCATTGAAATACAGAAAATTGAAATCAAATAAAAAGGCAACAACAACAACATTTAAAGATATTTAGCGCCCAATTTTGCAAACAAATCGAATCATAAGTAACGAATCAATAAAACGCAGCTTCTTCGCATATTTACAAATGCCAACAATAACCATTTAAAGTAATGGACCTAAGAGGGGAGTAAGTAGCGGGGCTGTATGCCTTAAGTATACAGTAAACAATGGCAAAGAAAAATCCCAAGAATCAAAAGAAAATATCGCAAGATAACAAAATACAGAGGGGTTGGGTAGATAAATCGGATTTTACAGCATATGGCACACGCATAGACATCTTAATTCCGTTTAAGAAATAAAGCCAAAGAGAAAAGAATCTAAGAAAGCTGGAAAAGAAAAAGAAATATTTCATTATTTCACGCACTTTATGGAGGAGACTTCAATAGCAAGTGGTTGATTTGTTTTTTTGTTCTTTTTTTTGTACAAAAACTTTTCCCATATACCACCAACCATCTAAAACACTGTGTAAGAGTGAATACTTTTGCTACAAACGTATATATAAAATTCATAAGTTATTCTATCAACGCATTTATAAAGCGTTAACATAATCTAAGTGGCCAACAAGCTGACGCCAAGTTATTGCCATTTTTATATTGAATTATCTTTGACGGAAATATAGAAAATTGGAATAAAAAAAAACACCACCACCATCATTACACAAATGGAGTAACATCCTGCCACACAATGCCAACACAAGGCAGCCATTTTTCAATATGTTGGTATTACTAACACTCTATTAGTTGAGAAAATAAAAAAATAAATAAAAAAGTTTAATCATATTTATTTTATTTGTTTTAAAAAATTTAAGAACCAACACATTTATTTTGAAGAGCAAATAGACTCGATGTACAGTAAAACACGGTTATTACTAAAATATCTTTATCCAAAGTATTTTTGCTGGACCCTTCACTCTATCAGGTATATTTTTACAGTTAATCAAGTTAAAATCGTTATAAAACAAAGTATATTTTTGATATTAGTGAAAGGGGCTTGGTTGAACGAAAAATTTTATGTCATTAATATTTGAATATGATTTCGGCCATGTGGTACCACCGTGGCGTACAAAGTCTAATCTTTGACAACAATTTTCACAAACTTTTCGAAGCATATGCGGCCGTATTCCGCCAATAATTCTCCGAATGTTGACGACGTAGACAAGTGACTTTACATAACCCCGAAGAAAATAATCTAATGTGGTTAAACCACAAAATCTTGGTGACTAATTAACTGGACCACAATGTGAAATTACTAAATCAATTGTAGAACGCTCACTATGTATGGCATGTAGCTCCGTTCTGTTGAACAAAATGTCAGCAAGATTAAGGTCTGCTAATTGGGGTACGAAAAAACTTCTAATCATGGCCCTATACAGTTCACCATTGACAGTAAGATTCTGGCCATCATCGTTTTTGAAGACGTATGAACCAATGACTCGGCTAGCCCATAAAGCGCACCAAACAATTATTTTCTGTGGGTATAATGGTGTTTCGACAAAAGCTTGTGTATATATATCTCCACTCGAAAGGCAATAATTCTGATTACACTGGTCAACAAAAAACAAAAAAATTTCTCGCCTTTAAATAAAACATATGAAATATAATGATTTTGATGCGCTGAATTCAATCAGTTTTCAGTTTGCTTCCATCAGGCTGAAATTTTGTTTATGGACGTGGCAAAGTTTTCGCCTAAAATATGGTTGTTATGTCAATATATTTCATCATAACTTGAGAACGATTGACCGATCTTAATGATTAAGTCCGATTAAGTCCAACCGAACAAAATTTTTTTGTAATTTCAACAGTTTCGAAGTTATTCTCAACTTAGCTGCGAAAAAAAAAAGTTCGCTCAAAATTAGAGCAATTTTTTTTTTTTTTTTCAAAAAGTCATAAAAAAATTTTCAGAACGAAAATTTTAGATGTTAAGCACGTGAATTAAAGCTTGAAAATAATAAGCTATAAATCATGAGAATCGGTTGGCTATTGCTGATTTTATTCAAAACTAAATACAGGTACATACCCAACTTTGACCAGAATTAGCGAAGAAATGTTTTCTTGCAAAAGAGGAGGAGGATTATGTATGTTTTTCTTTGATGAATCAATAAAGAGTCGCCATTCCTAAGACTTTACAGACATAGAACTCTCAACATCAAAGTCAGTACTTCTTGCGTCAAGATTATAGCAATGGAATTTAATAGACAAGGACACGAAAGTCTTATATTTTCGAGATAGACAAGAAGATTTTCTGGCCTATTTTAGCAAAGATGGCGATTTAGTATTTTGTGATGTTGCAGTGGGTCTATTACGGAAGCTGGGTTTCACTGAAAAGTCTGAGGAATGGCGACATTTTGTAAAACCAGCAATAACCAACCGATTTTCGTGGCTTATAGCTTATTTTTTTGTCAACATTTTAGACTTTAAGTGCCTAATATCTAAAATATTAATTCTGAAAAATTTTTTATGTCTTTTCGAAAAAAATAAATAAATAAAAAATTGCTCTAATTTTGCGTGAAAAAATTTGTTTCGCTGCTAAATTGTGAATAATTCCGAAACTAATAAAATTACAAAACAATGTTGTTCATGTGATTTATAGGATACTCGTATTTTGTTCCTAACCGTTTGGTGATACTTGCATTTAAATCGCTCAAGTCGTTTTATGATGAAGTTATGATGAAATATATTGTCCATATTATGGGCGAAAAATTTGCCACACCCATAAAAAAAATTGAGCCCGATGGAGAAAAACTTAAAACAGATTTTAATTCAGCGCATAAAAATCATTATATTCCATATATTTTTATTTAAAGGCGTTTTTTGCTGTAGACCACTGTTATTTACAAAAATGGGCTTCATCGGAGAATAAAATTTTGAACCATTATTTTGTTAAAAACAATTTGCAAGCGTTGTTCTGGTGTAAAGGCTCAATTAATCTAGAAGTAACGTAGAGGGGACGTAAAAGTAATGTGATCAAAACGTCAAGTGTAGTTAGTTGGTGAAGTAAAAACGTGTCAGCTGTTTTTAACTGCGTATGTGTGTAAATAACAAAAGAAAAAAAGAAACAAAAAATAAATTATAAATTAATCTGTTGTCTTGCAGCAACAATATTTATTTTTCATCATACATTTTATTTAAGTTTATTATTAATTAATAATTATAATTTAAAACACACACTTTTAAATTTTTCTTTATTTATTTCATTTAATCGCGAATTCTTTGTTTACACTACGTTACGTTCGTTAAAGAACAACTAATCATTTGCATGTATTCTCCATTTAGTTATTGTATCAACTGATACGTCACGCCTACGTTACGTTTAGACTAATTGGGCCTTCAGTCTATCCATAATAAAATGTCAAACCAAACTAAACAAAAAACAACTATCAGCTGTTAAGTTGGTTGTCAAATAAAATATTGCGGCCAATTCAAAGTTATGAATCTCTCAAAAAACACCCAATATTAACATTGAAACCATAACGTTAATAACAAACTTTATCTATAACTTATTAGATTGCATGGTGCCTTTGAGTCCATTATAACCGTATTCGACTGTATTTACTTTAATAGAGGAATATGTCAAACCAAAAGAGTGTAATGCGAGACTTAAACCAAAATTATTTTATCTTCTTATATACATATACAAATGGATGTGTGTTTGTGTGTTTGTGTGTTTGTTTGTTTGTTTGTGCTCTATAGACAGCTAAACGGCTGAACCGATTTTCTAGAAATTTTTACAGTATCTCTCTGTATGCCTGGAAGGAACCATAGACTATATAAATTTCAAAAAGTCCAACTGAGTGCTGCCACGTTCATACAAAGTGTATATTTATTTGTTTATATCTTCAAATTGGTAACAGAAAGATTCTCGAAATTTGTCCCAAATAGATTCATAGTCAAGGCAAATCATCAGTGGGTAGAATTAGACAGTTAAGTGGGCGTGGTACCTGCCAAGGTAAATATTGATTAAGTATATCTTAAAAGTCTCAATTTGTTATCATTGACTTCATAGTCAATAAAAAAGTGGAATTACACAAGAGGGCGTGGTACCTCCCATACAACCTAAATATCGATTTCTGTTTATCTTGAGAACAATTAAAGCAAATTTGAATTTAGTTCAATACAAATCATCAGGAAAAAAGCGGGCGGAATTGGAAAAGTGGGAGTGTTACTTCCAATATAAACTAAATATTGATTTCATTCTTGAGAACGGTGAAGGTTAAATTTACTGTATTTGGTCTGAGTAACTACATAGTCAGTACAAATCATGAGTCAAAAAGCGGGCGGAATTAATATGTGGGCGTGGCACCTTCCATTCATACTAAACATTAATTTTTATATATCTTGAGAATGGCAATATAGAAGTTTCTAAATTAGGTTCAAGCAACGTCGTGAACAAGACATATCGTCCAGTCAGTAACTAGTCGAGATTGGGTAAGTAATACTGGATTTTGTATATGTGAAGAACGACAATTATTAAAACTTTGTTACCTATCCGCATCAGCCAAAAAGCGGGAAATGCACAAACACACTGTATAAAAGGTATGTATGTAGATATACCATATAAGAATGAATGTGTGTTTATTTGAAGACTGTATACAGCCAAAAAGCAGAACCTGCAGTGTCCTTCTGGAAAGAACAAATGTTTGGACTTTGACCGGAATGAGACAAATGTGGAAAAACGGTAAAAATGTAACTAAAATAGCATTTACGATACTAATTAAAATCATATTCGCACATAAGCCTTAATTGGCAATAAAGGGATTTTAGGCAATTAAAGCCTTAATTGATCTCCGTTTATCATACAATAGCATAATTAATAAATTGACAAATTAGTAATTAACTTCATTATTAATTGAGTCGAATTTATAATGCAACCCTGTGTAAAGTATATAGAATGAGGAGTGAAAACTCTGTATGAAATGTGTTTAGTGAGAACTGACAACTACATATATATATATATATATATATACAGTATGCAAAATCCGTATTCATACACATTTTCAAACAGCATTGTTTTAAATAAGAAATTTTTAATAAAATAAATATTAAATATTCTTTACACAGTTTTAAATAAAGAGGTTTTACTCCTTAAAACAAATATAAAACGGCACTTGTATTACATCGTTTTTTTTTAGAAAAATATTCAAATTCAAGCAAATAAATTTTTGTGGTTGTATGAATGCGGAATTCGCACACTGCACAATGTCATATGAAATATATGTACATCTTTTATCAAAATTAAAAAGAATACAAAAAAATTTTGTGTATTGAATTTGAGTTTTATTTTTTAATTTTACACTCTTTAAAGTCGAAATCTTATAATTTATTTTATTATTTTGTTTCAAATTCATATATACAAGTTTTCACGAATTAAATCTGTCTTAGCATTTTTAGCTCTCAAATGCTAATTAAGTCAACTTAATTGCGCTATATGTGAACAGCAAATTCGATAGTTCAATTTAAAAATTAATTGACTCAATTAAAATCTATGTCTGAACATGTTATAAGATGGGTGTAGCGAAGCATGCCGTGTTTTAGCTAGTTGATTATAAAGCGAACTTTTTTAAGCTTTTCGGATTTTTTAATAGGGCTAACTTCTACAGCAAGTCAAACCGTAAACTGTAATTTGTCTTAACGTTTCCTTTCAAAATGTTTTACCATTAGCAATATAAGGCACTAAAAATGCTTCTAAATTGAAGAATATTTATTTTAAAAATCACTGCTCTGTTCAACAAACCTGCCTCTGTAGTTGATCCAACCTTGATTATATCATGAGAATGAAAAAATATATATTATTCTGGTGTCACATACAATGGGCGAACACGGTTATAGCGAAAAAGTTTCATCAAAATCACAGCGTTTATAACGAATTAGATATTGCGGTTCCTTCGAACATTTTATATAAAAGAAAATGTTAAAGAAAATCTTCAGGCTGGTCAGACTAAAAAGAAACTATTATCGTAGACATACCACTTAGATTCATCTAAGTCATGAACCATAATGTCATTCACAATAGCGCTTAATAGTACTGCTTCATACTTTAACACAGCATTACCGACTTGTATTGTTAAAAAAATTAATTATTAATTTTTCCTTTTATCCATAAAAAAGTAAATATTTTGTAAATTTATAAAGGGGTTTCTAATAAAAACGCTCAAATTTTAATTTAAAATAAAACAACAACAAATTCATAAATTCATGGCGTTTATGCCTGTTTTAAAAATGTTAGCTGTTTGGTCTTAGAAAGTTGAAAAGAAAATTTGCAAAAGTGAATGAAATATTTATTTGGGATGATAAATGGATGTCTGTCATTTACTTTCATGCAAATGTTGCCCACGACTGGTCCTTCCATGAGCTTTTTTTTAGTATTTCGGCCGGTATCTTACCGATTTCAACTGTAATGTTGTATTTCAGTGCTGGAATTGTATTCAGGCTGGCACCTGTACCCACAAAAAATAGTCTAGTTGGGTTTAAGCACATGATTGCTTCAAAATGTTAGATTAATAGTTCACCAAACTCGCATCTCAATAGGTTTATGGTATAGCGTAACGTATGACATGTAGTGCCGTCTTCTAGAAGCCACATTACAACCAAGACCGTTTCTTGCATTTTGTGCAAAAAAAAAGTCGTTATATGTTGCACAGTACTTGTTCCATTCATTGTAATGTAGCAATTTTTAACGTTCTTGAAGAAGTGCAGCACAATGATGCCGCCGGCCCACTAACTGTACTGAACAGTGCATCTTGAAGGGTGCATTGTCAGCTCTTTTACCTGCCTCTGGCTAATTTTCATATAAAATTTCTACAATTATATTTGTGGCGTATCCATTTAGCCAAAAATAAACTTCGACGACTATGTCGCCCGTAAAATAAATATAATTTACGAAACACATTCCATTCAGACAAGACGAGTTCCGATAAAAAAATTTTATGATTTGCAAACGTTGTTCGTTTATTAATCTATTCATGGTAAAATGACATTGATACATGTCACGAATACTTTTTTGCACTGAAAAACTAAATAAATAAGTCACTTGTTATGCCTAATTCTTTATTGCCTTTTCAATAATTTCTAGTGTTACAATTTCATTAATAGCACAAGTTATCTTAACCTCCACTTAATTAAAAGTCGTTGATTTGTTACATGGACTTAATAAACCCTTAAATAAAACAATTAAAAGGCGTCAAATTTCGCAAGTTTTCTCCAGACAGCTAAGTAACCGACTGTCTCGTAAACTACCAAGCTACAGCAGCGTTTTACAGGCTAAGATTTGGCCATTAAGATAACCGTTTTATAATTAAGAATAATTAGAAATATCAACATTCACTGAAAGCAAAGAGGCCATAAGATTCCTACAGAGTATATACAGCACACTGAAAATTTTTCATGAATTTCGTATTTCACTGGAAAGGATAGTGAAATAAGTGGACTTACTTTACGGACGTACAAGCTAACTGCATATCCTGAATATATACTAACATAATGGGTGTCCAAAATTGAGGTATCATTTGAATTTTGCTGCCATTTATTTTTCTACTTGTAATTTATATTCAAAATTTTTATTTTCAGATTCTTAATACATTCCGGTTAGTTGATATGGAACGTTACACGAAGGAACAACGTGTTTTTATTATTAAAACATTTTTTCAAACTGCCAAAAGTTTTCAAGATGCAATTAGTAAATTTAGAACAAAATTCGGTAGAGGAAATGCTCCAACAAATCGTGCCATCAAGCTGATGGTTGAGAAATTTAAAGTTCATGATAACAGAAACAGAATTTATCAACGTAGTGGTCGTTCAACCGAGAATATAACAGCTTTGAGCAGAAGTGTTAGAGAAGATCCAAAAACATACATTCTTCATTGTTCGCAGCAATTAAACATCAAACGATCCACATTATTCAACATTTTGCGTCGAAATCACCATTTAAAGGCTTATAAGATTCAGCTGACCCAAGAATTAAAACCAGTTGGCCACGCATCCGTTTCTTGGCCCATCGAAAAACAAGAAGAAAATTGGCTACGTCAACAAGAATTATTGCCGTATTTGGGGTGAAGAAAATCCAAAAGTTATCTTAGAGCAACCATTACATCCACAGAAAATTGCCGTATGGTGTGGCTTATGTTCCGGATAAATCATCGGACCATATATTTTTGAAAACGAAAATGGAAATGCGATTACGATCAATGGAAATCGCTACGGGGAGATGGTTCGAAGCTTTTTATGGCGGCAAATTGATGATTTAGATGTAGACAATATGTGGTTTCAACAGGATGGTGCTACTTGTCACATAGCAAGAGAAACATTGGATCTTTTGAAAGAAAAATTCGAAAATCGCATTATTGCTCGCAGAAGAAGTAAATTGACCACCAAGGACCACAATAACTCAAGAACTTAAAACCAACATTATCCAGCAGATATGTACCATTGACAACAGTTTATTGAAAAACGTGATTGATAATTTTAGTAAGAGATTGGGAGACTACAGAGCCAGTAGAGGGGTCACTTGACCGACATAATTTTTCATTTTTAACCGGAACCTACTTGTAATAAACTGAAATAAAAATATTTGAATATCTGAAAGAAAATACTTTTTTATATATATATTGGACACCCTTTATAAGGAACCTTACTAGAGTTATAAGTAGCCATTTTGATCTCTGTTTAAATATGAAGATCCCATATAATGATTTCTGCAGAAGCTGTCATGATAAGGAAGCAGAAAAATTAACTAAACATATTCTCTGACATTACCCGACCTTGTTTGGCCGGGGGTAGTTCTACAAAACAAATCAGTCTTAGAACGGGAAAGGTGGACAAATCCACGACTTTATAAAATCAACTAAACAACTGGCGAAAAGTGGTCAAATGATAAAGAACTTTGGCATGTTAGTGGACACAGCGGGATCTACAGATTTAGTCTAAGTGAATTATACAGCGGGCTACTGCCAAGCGAACCTAACCTAACTAACAAGTGATATTGGCTGATCTTCACAGATTTTTTGTCATAAAATTTGTATAACTACTATCGTTATCGTCGTAGTATGTATCATAGTTCAATGGGGACGAATGGAGTCGGCAATTAATAATAATTTTTATAGTAGGAACACTAATAGAAACTAAATTTTGATCCAGGTCCTATTTAAAAAAGAACTTTGAGAGAAAGAGCACGTATTCAACTTTTCCTTTGCTATGAAAACTGGAGTCAGGCTAATTTTTGATATATAATTAATTTGTTAAATTGAATCAAATTGTTTATAGCTGACTAATTTAACTTTATATTCATTTATTTTCATCTATAGATACAAAGATCCTTACAGACTATTATGATAAGTTTAAATTGTTTAAATGTGCAATTAATCTACTCTTAATAACATGTACGCTTATAGAGGAATCATCAACAATTCACTACAAATTCTCAAATAAGGATCAGAATTAGCATAATGTGCTCTAAATCAGATTCCCGCAAAGAGCAGCCCTTCTCTTCCGTTACGTACTCGCACGCATAGGCAAAAAATAAACAAAGAGAACTAAAGAAAAAACAAATGGAAAAACACAGTGCAAAATGGCCTGAGTGAGAGCTCTCAAATTACTACCACAATTGTAAAATGCATTAATATTAGTTTGACAGACAATGTTGTAAGTACATTAATGGATAGAAAAGATGGGACGAGATGGAATATTAAATGAAATATTAAAAATCAGGAAATTGGAACATACATGTCCATTTATTAGATTTAAGACGAAAGTAACATTTAGCATAGTTCTATGGCTCTTGAGTTATATTGTTACGAAAATAAAAATGTCTTTATTTTGGTATATTTTGTAGTTATGTGTCACCCTGTCAATGCCGTACTTATTTGCGTATTTGACAGCACTGCCAATTCGATCATCTTTGTCTGTTACATTTGAATTAACGGATATAAAATAGAGGCTATGAGACATTTCCTGAACTTTCCAAACTGTAGGCAATAAGGTAAATAGGAAGGCTGCTTTACCTACGTATTTAAGCGCGAATAAGAGTGTTATATTAACGAATATCAAGTGCAAGTTCATCAGTTGTTGCATTAAGATAAACTGTATAAAAAATAACTTGAGGAAATAAAACTGTAACAAAAACAAAGTGGTGTTTATTTCATTTTAACGCAATTTAAACGAACTCAAACGTTTTAAAAAGGTTAAAACGTAACAATATGGTGGCAGATTAAATGAATTCCATTGTAAATTTCGAAGGCAAAAGGTAGGAATATTTTATCACTGTGAACTTTATATGTTGAAACCCAAATTATTGAACCATATTACATAATGGGTCTCACAAGATGAATAAATAATTGTTTTGTGATATACGGATCAGAAAATTTCTTCGCCCATCGTTTTATACTAACTTTATTAACAGTTAAAGAAATGTGTTGTATAGAATCAAGTAATTAAGTATAGAATCAAGTAATATACCAAGATCCGAGAAAGTTTCCAATTTGTTTAGTCTATGGCCATTCAGAAAGTAATTTACACATACATTAAGTCACTTTATAGTAAATTATGATCAGTAGGTTGATTGTAGCTTAAAAATATTTTAAAATCATCGGCATACATTAGAACATTAGAATGTTTGGTAATACTTGGCAGATCATTTATAAACATAGAAAATAGCAATGGTCCTAGATGACTTCTCTGCGGAACACCAGATAATACAGCAATTTGCTTAGAAGTAACTCCATTACAACAAACATTCTGCGTCCTATTTGTTAGATAAGGTAAAATCCATAAAAGCCCATCAGTTAAAATTTTGTAAACAGTAGTTTATAGTTGACCTTATCAAACGCCTTACTTTTTGTTGTAAAAATCCACGTTTTATCAATGTTGTTAATTATAGAAGATGTGTGACAGTAGAGCAACCTTTTTGAAGACCATGTTATGCCGTGAACAGGGTTGGCAAAAACCAGGATTTTTTTTTTAACCCAACCCACCGGGTTTTATTGGGTTTTTTAATAGGTTTTTTTGGGTTTTATTCCTGCTTTCAAATTTCGTTCATTTCGACAATATATTTTGTTTGTTAGTACAATTACGTTGTTACTTGTAGAATCAAGACAGCATTGTGTACTATGAACTGCTAAAACTCGATCATCGGAGCAGGCTGCAATTACTTCGTCAAACTGTGCATTATGAGAAAAACGGTCGGATAAAAAGACAGACATACAGGTACAATTTTCCTTTTGCAAAACAGCGCTTGGTCTCATATCGTAAAAGATGCCAAAAAATTGTTAGAAATGATCGTCGTATTCTCTAAACACTGCTCCTTTTGACTATAGGCTGTTTCGACGGATACAATATCTTTGGTATGTCACCGAATTACTTATTTTGAAGAAGTATAAAATCAGCTTCAAAGTGGATTGCCTCAAAGTTCGAGAAGTTTTTCTGAGACGGGCTCAGAGGTGGGGAAAAGATGTAAGCGGTGATTTGATATATGTTTAATTCGAGAAATTTTTTAATTCATTATTTCTTTTGAGTTAAAAAGCACCGAATTAATTTGTTTTTCAATAAGTAAATTTTAATTATTAATTTATTTTTTAATATTTTTATTTTGTTGTAAATAAACTACGAAAACCTTTAAATAAAACACCCATCCCGGTTTTTTTTTACTATAAAACCAAATAAAACCCGGGTGGGTTTAATTGGGTTGCCTACCCTGGCCGGAGATAATAAAGATGAAACTTGGGGACAAATATTGTCGGTTATTATTTTCTCAAAAAGCTTGGATATTGTGCTCAATTTAGCAATACCTCTGTAATTTAGGATAATATTTTTGCAGCTCGCATTTAATTGATAAATTAAAAATTTTTGTATAAGGAATAGCTAATGCCTCAGCACATTCGATCAAAATACAACTCGGAATTTCATCTGGCCCAAATTTATATGAAAACTAAAGTTTTCTTTAACTATTAAATGTAGTAGATTCGTCAAAAGGCGGAATTGAAATTGATAAGTTTGAATATTTTGATAGTGAATATGAGCTTGATTAATCAAAACATGCATCAGTACACGTCGATGAGAAGAAATCAGCAAATGCATTGCTAATGGATAGGTCAGCATCAAATTTAACGCCATGATATTTCATTACAGATGGAAATATTGAGGATCTTTTTTTTGAGTTGACGAACTTATAAAAGTACTTGCGATCAGATTTTAAATTATTCTGCATTTCCTTTAAGTAATTTGAATAGCAAAATTGATCGATTGAATTATATTGAGCACGTACAACCGAGTATCTTGCATAATGAACAGTAGATCCAGATTTTTTGTACTTAACAGTGGAATGATAGTTAGTGTTCACGGAGATGTCCACAGTGTTTAAAGACAAAAATTTTAGGAATGAATTGATTCACAAATGAATGCATTTTCTCGTATAACTTACGAATTATATCATCAATATTAACAGGATTAAATCTGTATTATTCAGCAAATGATTTAAGAGATTAAATTTAGTCCTTTTAAAACACAACTCTTTTCTCCGTGCAGAAGGTTGTTTTAAGTTAATGCTAGAAGGTAAAAATAAGCTTATTTTAATTGTTGGATGACGAGAATCCTTCGGAACAGAGCAGTATTAACAGTAACATTAACGCAATCATTTACAAAAACTAAGTCTAGTAAATTAACATTCGTTTTATAATACCATTTACGTGATAAAGATTGAAATCCAATAGACTATGAATGAATTTAGTGTGATACTGATTTGTTATAGACATTGCCATCCTCATGTGAGAAATTCCACTTTAATAAAGTCAGGCTAAAATAACCAACAAAAATAATAGAATTCTGGTAACCTGATAGTAGAATTAGCAATATTTTCTATACATTTAGCATTTTTCTAATAAGCTATTTACGATGCATTTGGGGGAATATATGAAGTAAAGACAAATAATTTTCTATCGCTAAGTTTAGTGGCCACAGCAATAAATTCAATATCAGATTGTGAGTTAATTATGAAAGCTTCAGAAGGAAGATGACTCGAACTTAAATATAAATTACTTTTGGTTTTAGCTTAATATCTTTAACGGTTACAGAGATATATGAATTTGAAAAGCGGAACTCTTACCGTACAAGTTTTTTTTTCTGCTCACTGTATGTATTTGAACTGATACTGCTATTATGAATCTGAGGTGAATTATGGATAGAATTGCTCACACTTATAAAAATTCGGTACAGTAGTATTAGTAAGTAAAAATATAATAAAAACTTTAAAATAAAAAATATATTTTTTATTAATTTACAATTTATTTTTCATTTTATATCGCGCTTAAAAATTTAAATCAATTACTTATCCGTACACAACATTGCCACATACTTATAGTATACGTATATAAGTCGCTTATGGTAAACTTATGAGAAAATTACATTAAAAATTAAACAAAAATTTTACAATTTACACAGAAACAATACATATATTTACTTACACATTAAAATATAAATACATAAATATAAATGTACATACACAAACAAGGTATATAAATACTATTTAAGTAAATCCGAACATACAATAAAGGATACGAATCAAAAAAAAAAAAAACAGTCCATCATCAATTGTTACAGTTTGTAACTCAAGAATTGCAAGAATAGGGCAGTTTAACATAAAATTACAAGATTTTAAAACTAAAAAAAAATATTTAAAAATATCAGATACATAGTTTAACTATAACTACTAAAACTGATGCATTGAATTGTGATAATCGGGTCTATTGTATCGATGATTCGGTGTTCGACTTGAGAATTGTGAAAGGGTATCATCGCCTGGTGGCGCCACCAGTAGTATGGGTTGCAGATTCAGATTTTTTCTGGAGCCAGCTAAACTGACCACATCGGTTATGTAACTGTTGTTGATTTCACCTGTTAAAAAATAACATATTTTCTTAATATTCAATTTTAAGTATTTAATTTGTTACTTACCTTTGTATAAAGAATTTTGATAAAGTGGATCAGGTTGTAGTCTGACATGTCGTGTGGCCAAAATAAATGCCAAAGTAGCTAAAACTACACCATCTATACAGCCAATTATAGCCAATGGATATGCCCATCGTATGCCACAAAGACCCAATTCAAAACGATTGGCATCAGGACCACATATTTTACGAAAATCATCTGAATTCCAGCCGAAGGGAAAAGCACCACAGGCAATGATCATGCAAAGAGCTGAAAATAGTGGAAAGAAATTTAAAATTTTTTAGTAATACAATAGCAACAACACTAAATTTTTGGCTTCAAATTCATAAAAGCTGACTGAAAACTTATGCTATGTTCGCATGACACCGTTTTTTTTTTTTTTTTTGTCATTCGCTCTCTCATGCATAATACAACCCCCGACTATGACATTAATTTCATAAATTTCGATACAAAATCTTGAGGGAGAATCACTCATATTGTAAGTAATTGTATTCCTATTAACCTTTGTATTACTTCAAAATCAGTGTCATCTCTAATTTCTATAAAACTTAGACCAAAAGAGCTTGGCATACTAAAACTATTTTAATTATAGATTTAGTATTGCAGATTTATTATTTATTTATGTTGTTCTGCTGCAATAGTTTAGTTAAAATATTTCAGTTTTTATGCTTTTTACACTGAAATGTAAACGAAATTAATAAATTCAATTAATTTTTTAACAATAATATTGAGTTTGTCTCTTTTTTTCTCTAATGAAAAATAACAAACGTAATTTGCACTTTATTTTGCCCATTAGTGTATGTTCTCTGCATAAGCAGTTAACAAAGCGAACACTTTGTCAAGAACTGTTCTTGCTGTAGGCAATATATTTTTGTTTATTTTGTTTCTGCTTTTACTTAACTGTTTAATATTATTAATTTTGTTGCTATTGCTTGAATTTCACGATCGTTTGCCGTTTCTTCTAGGAAAAATTGGTTAAATAATTTTTTAATTATTTCAACACTGACACTCTCGTACGCATCACTATCTTCATTTAAAAATTCGTCTTCTTGTATTTTGTGCTTTCTACTAAAATGTACTTTTAGATCAAAAACTCTATCACATTTAATAATTAATTTATGTGAGCATAGTTTACACATAGCTTTATTGCGGTGTCTTAATTTTTACTTCTTACATTAAAATACTTTTTTAAGTCTAATGGCTGAGGCATAAGGAAACAATTATACATTATACTTTAGGTGACAACTAAGTTGAAACACATGTTACCTTATGATAAGTTCGCATGCGCTCTCATTTATAGTACAACCACCAATTATGAGCTTAATTACATCAATTTTCAGACAAAATTTTGAGAGAGAATCACTCAAATTGTAATTCTATTTCTATTACCCTGTGTATTACTTAAGCTGGGACCACACGATTTACTCAAATACACCAATCTAATACAAATTTTATTGTGACAAATTGGCGCTCAATAATAAAATTGTCCCAATTAAAAATTCTGTATTCACACGGTTATCTTATTTTATACAAAATTTATTGTCACAAGATGGCGCGAAACGATCTATTGACAATTATTGTCCCAACGCTGTCATACGATTGTTCTAGTTTACGGCAACTCATAATTCAGCTGTTGTGGTAAATAAAATTCATTATTATTATTATTTTTTTTTTTTGGTGTTTAAAATGGTTCGTTATTTGAAAAAAGAGGCCATTTAGTAACAAATAAATAAAAAGAAATACAAAAAACGAAAGAAAAGAAAAATTGTGTGGGCCAGAGATTGATTCACAAGAAGGGCCATTGATGGTGCATATGAGAAAACATTTCAATAAATTAAAAACTAAAATACTAAAATATTTATTTATTCACATTGGAATATAAGTACAAATTATATTTAATACTCTAAAGTAAAGAAGATTTGTTCTCTAAAAAATAAAAATTGCATCGGTTTTGATTACCAGGTGTCCGCTTGAAAAAAAAAGTAAAAATAATGAAAAAAAGAAATGGTGGAAGTTGTGATGCAATTTACATATACATACATAAATAATTTAAAAAATGCATATTTTAACTGATGACAATTATAAATAACGTCTAAACACGTGTTTTTTCAGAAAGAAATCAATTAAAAAATAAAAATCGGTGATTATTCTCTTCTTCACTTGCCACACAAGAATACAAAAAATATTGATGTATTTTTGTAATTTACATTGGTGCATGATTGCCGATAAAGCTTTCTTACAATTGTCGCACCAGCGTTGCATTTTATTGGGATAAATAAGCACAATAATATTCTGAGTTGCCTTATGAGCCAATAAATTGTATAATCATACGATTGGCATATAAAGAACACTAATTATTGGTGCATTACGACAATCGTGTGATCCTACCTTGAAATATCAGTATCATCTCTAATTCTTATATCATATGAATTTGGCATACTTTTTAGCTCTTAGTTTAAAAGGTTTTTTACAGATTAAGCATTACAAATGTATATAAATGACCTCCATAAAGTATGCTGTCAAGCACAAAAAAAGTAACAATGGTCACATTGATACCGGCAGCTAAAAAAGTGCCGTGCAAATGTAATATAATACAAACAGAGAGCGAAGTAAGCTAAAGTCTCGTGCGAACATAGCATTATGAGCTTTGTTCCATTCAGTACGTCTCAGTCTATGCAACTCAAAGAATATTTAAACACTTGCAGCATGCGAACATATGATAATAAACAGTTAACAGCAAAAATAAAATAAACAATAACTTAGTGCTTTCAGCAAAAGCAATTCTTAACAAAGTGGTTGCTTTGCTGACTAAACAAGTTATTTACTACCTGACGTTTTTGCTTTTGTTTTTACTTTTGCTCATTATCTATTAAAGTCTTCAGTAAGCATTCAGCAACATAGTTATTTAATTAAAGCAAAGCAAACAAATTATCTTTTTGCTTTTGCTGTATTATTTTCTTTAAGTTTAGATAAGCAATTTCAAATACATGGAAAATAGTTGATCATTTCTTAACGCTGTATTACGTTCACAGCTTCAATACATAAGCATTCTTTGTTTGGTATACAAAAGGGTTAGAATTTAAATCAATGAGAGCGATTTTAGCGCCTTGACTCGAAACTTTAATTGGTGTCAATAAAATATTTTCCATATACTAGTTCATATAAAAGTTTGCTTTAAAACTGAATATGGTCATTATCTTTATACAGTTATGATCGTCTTAATTTAATTTTTTTTTTTTAGATTTTTTATGATTTAAAACTTTTAAAAACTTATGGGAGCCCATACGAAATCATCATTTATTATGATGACTTTCAATCATTTAACCATTTCATATTCTGTTTTATAAGCCCTTCTAATAGCTACATCATGTTTTTAGTTAATGCCACCATGACACACAATTTTAATGGAAATAAATAAAAGAAATCATGTTTCTTTTTTTCCCCATTTTCAATTAAACACAATGACCTCAATTAAAGTTGACTCCAACTCGAAATGCTATTTCGAAGAATCTATGTTAATATTTAAAAGCATTTAGCAAAAAGTAAGGTGAAACAAGTGATCAAGCCCGACTTTTTAATACTTTAAAACTCTTTTCTTTAAAGAAAGTTAAGATTATTTGGAGATTTATCGATCGCAATAAAATAAGACGCAATAGCAGATTAAATTTCTTTTGATTACAATAAATCGCTGCTCGCAAGAAGCATGGGAGGGATACTTGTTACATAAAACCTAATTAGTGTGAATGGCAAATTAGATACTCTTAACTTGCATCGAATTTCAGTTATTTTTCCCAAATTTAGGATCATCTTTAACAAATTCGGTCCAAAATCAGAAAACAACACTCAAATTTAAGACTAATTCTAAATCGAAGCACCAGAGTTATATAGACACTTTGAATAAAAAAAATGTAAAAAATGTTTTTATGATTCTTATGGAGGAAGTTGAACTACTTTTATCTCAGCGATGTTAAAAATTTTCAACGGGGCCCCACTGTCCTCTTCCTATGGAGAAAAATAAAACATCAACTACAAAACATTATCGGATTGGTCAGGCAAAGCTACTTCTTGAGGAAAAAAGGAAAAACGAAAAGGTAGAAGTCTATGATGAGTGGCAGCAGCAAGGCACCGAACGACCACACTACACCGACTTTACAGAGAATGATAACAGATGTCAGCACCTAGGCAACTGCAACAGACAATCGGTCAACTAATTTAACCAAAAAATACAAAAGGCATCGTAAAGGCTTGTGGCTGCATCTTTAGTGCTGGTGTGGGCAAGTTGTCAAAATGCATTATAAGTTTAGTAAAATGGTTACATTTGCTTATCTCAATATTCTAAATGAAAATATATAGCTAATTCAGGGAAATTGGGTATCGCAAACCGCCGCGAACTCCATCAAGATAACGATCCCAAGCACATATAAGGTGTCACAAAGCTTTAGTTGACCCGCAATCGTTCTGAACTAATAGAAATACCCGTGCGGAGTCCAAAGCCTTATATAGTTGAACGCCTTTGGGGTAATTGACTAGGGGAAATAGAAAGCCTCAGTTTATATATCCTACCTAGCAAAAATTGTGCAAAATTTTAGTTTGATAGATGCTAGGTCTTAATACAAAAAGATTCTAACCGAGTTCGGCATTATATGAGTAGGATATACAACCTTATCTACATCGAATTGTAATTTGATATTAGTTTTTATGAGGACTAAACACAAAAACGCACCGATATTAAGAGAATTTGTTACGAATTTGGTACATGATTTGTTCAGTAAAGAGGACTTTTTTTCTGCTAAAATTCACTTCGATCACAACATACGATGTAGAATATCCAGAATACTATGGAATACACTGGCAAAGAAAAATAAGGCTGTTTTCTTAAGGCCAATAATAAGTGTGTTAGGCCTTGGGTTCGTTAAGTGTTGACACTGGAAAACATACCTACATAAAAGCGTTAAAAATGTGTGATGAACTGTAATGCTAACTAAACTTTTTAAGAAAAGATCACTAAATTGAAAGTAAAAAATTAGTAAATCGCTATATTTGAAGCGAAAACATCTAAATTGAAACTACTTTTTATTTTCTTTGCAGCCAACTTCACTTTCTAACGCATTGTCAAAATTGTTTTTCTAATTGCAAAGCATTAATGCCTCGCTATTATGGTTTGCTTCATACAATTTGTAAGGGCATGAGAATTGTCGACAGCTTGACAACGCTTAGCACTCTGATTTAGATTTCGTTGTTATTGAACATAAGCAGTCGGGATACCATACTCTATGACTATTGTAGAAGTTGTTTGGATTACAAAGACAAAGAATTAGTACAATACTTTCTATATGGCTGTCCCGCTCCGCAAGAGCAAAGATTAATGCTATGTTCGCAGGAGATTACTTCGCTCTCTGTTTGTATTACTTATTTGGATTATCGCGTTCGCACGGCATTTTTAGCAAATGGAATCAATGCAACGAGCTGCCATTGTTTTCTTTGTTTACCCTTTTTGTTTTTGTTATTTTTGTGCTGGACAGCATACTTTAGGAAGCTCAATTTAGTAAATTTGCAATGTTAAAACTGTAATAAAAGCAAGCTCATATGATTTAAGTTTTATGAAAATTAAAGACAATACTGATTTTGAAGTAATACTCAGGGTAATAAAAATAGAATGACTTATGCTATGTTCGCACGAGACTTCGAAGTACTTCGTTCTCTATTTGTATTACTTAATTGGATTCTACCGTTCTCACGACACCTTTTAATAGCTAGCATATGAAGTCAATGCAGCGAACGGCCATTATTTTGCTTGTGTTGAAATTTCGTTTATTTTATTTTTTGTTATTTTTTTGTACTTGACAGCATACTCTAAGGAGGTCAATTTAATAAATTTGCAATGTTAAATCTATAATTAAAACATTTTGATTATGAGCTAATAGGTATGCCAAACTCTTTTGATCTAAGTTTTATAAAAATTAGAGATGACACTGATATGAAGTAATACAAAGGATAATAGATATAGAATTACTTACAATTTGAATGATTCTCCCACAAGATTTTTTATGGATATTTATGTAATTAATTTCATAAACGGGGGTTGTATTATGAATGAGAGAGTGAATG
This sequence comes from Wohlfahrtia magnifica, assembly GCA_023159175.1. Lineage (NCBI taxonomy): Eukaryota > Metazoa > Arthropoda > Insecta > Diptera > Sarcophagidae > Wohlfahrtia > Wohlfahrtia magnifica. Next base: position 401,503 of record JAKWBJ010000187.1, on the reverse strand, counting down.
ACGAAAAAACGGTGTAGTGCGAAAATAGCATTACAATTTGAGTGATTCTCTCTCAAGATTTTGTATAGAAATTTATATATGTAATTAATTACATAATCGCGGGTTGTATTATGAATGGGAGAGCGAATGACGAAAAAACAGTGTCGTGAAAACATAGCATAATAACAATTTCGGTGTTTGTTTCTCAAAAATTTTGTATGGAAGTTTATGTACGATAATTAAGCTCATAGTAGGGGATTGCATCAGGGATGTGAAAATTGTTCTGAACTGTCTTGGAAATGTTTCACTGTCGAATCGGAATAAATTTGTCTGAGGTGCCACAATCTTTTTATGATTTGAACTGTCTCGGAAATGTTTACCTATAGAACCTAATGAAATTTGTTAGAGGTGCTGGGTTAGTTCTCACGATTTCCGCACTAACTATACGAGTATATTTGTTCGGATTAACAAAGACAACTGCTTTGGTATTTTTTCATGCACATATATCTCAAATTTCGAAAATATTTAAAAAGTATCGCAATGTGTTAAAGGTCTTTCGAATAAACTCGCTAATTTATGCGCAACCTGCATAATCTTACCTAATAAAAAAACCTTAACATAACAGAAGTTCTATATGAAAAAGTTTACCAAATCAAATTCTTCATTGAGAAATACAAGGATAGAAGCACAGACATGCACCATTCATTTTTAAAAATGGTTCTAAACCGATCAGAGTAAGTAAAAGCAAGTCTTGAACTATAAACCAGTCATAAGCATTTCATGGGACTTTTGTCCCCAATCAACTCACGCGTATTCCTACGCTTTTGCTTTTAGTCGTCAATGAGACAGCGATGAATGCACATTTTTTAAGGCACAGAAAAATAATTTAAAAACGTTTTTTTCGATCTTGATTTTAGTCGTCAATGAGACAGCGACGAATGCACATATGTGACGGATTCATGTTGATTTCTTTTAATTTATTTAAAACATCAACTTTAGTGATGATACAGAATACGTCCGCAACTTCATGCAAAAACGCTGTCAAAAGAAGATGGCCCATAATAAAATCGACAGCCGCAACTTCAAATACTGTCAATTGATCTTTTTGTTTTAATGTTTGTTTTGCTTTTTGTTTTTATTTTTTTTTTTTTCGTCAAAAACATATGTTTTTTGTTTACAAAATGCATAAAATTCAATGAAAGTACGGCAACACCACATACAGATTGTGAGAGCAAAATTGAGAGAGTAAGAAAAAACGCTGTCAAATAAATTCTATCTCACGACTGCTTTTGCCGAAGATTTTTTATGTCATTTTGTATGGAAAAAATCGTCAAGCCACAATTCTGTTTTATCTCTTACTCTCTCTGAAAAAGCTATTACCATGTTCTTACTAACACAACCACATTTTTACCTTTGCACATCACTGCAATAAACATATGTTTGCATCTGAACAAATACCGTCACAAACCAAAAAAATCGTCGACACCTACAGTAGGGTATTCTTTTAAAAAATGTTTATTATGTCTTTTCTATAAAAAAAAAAATTTAACTCTATGTCATCATTTGTGTTTTTTCATATGTCCACAAAATTTTGTTTAAAGAAAAAAACTTCCGTGAATTTAACTTTTTCATTGAAAGAAAAAAAAAAATAAATAAATATTTTGTTGACCATCATTTCGAAAATCAATCATACGAAACCAGCATTAATTACTTCTACTCCATATACGAGTATACAATAAATGAGTTTTCTATTCATAAATATAAATTTCTTTGTAAATATTTTGAAAAAAACCATTCATCAGTTAATATGAACGCATGTAAATACATATGTACATAAATATGTATGTAAATATTTTTTAAAGTTTTAATTTACTTACCAGATATTATTTGCAACCAACCACAAACATGAAAGACTCGTGTGGATTTCATGAAAATGACAAATATTAGGAAACAGATTGTCAGTAGAGCCAATGCAACGGCCGCCGCCATAAATAATGTGGCCAACTGTAATTAAATATGAGTGTATTGAGGGTGTCAAATATTTCATAATATTCATTTTTTTTTTTTTTTTAAATTAAATTTTGAATGTAATCAATCATTGCACATCCCATCATATTACTTACTTGAAAGGAAAATGTTGGCACCGTTAATATGGTTTCCCACCGTCTTTTGCAATTATCGAATATTTCATCCTTTTGACAGACTTGCCAGAGACCCAAACGACCAGCACTTTCATTATCGGGATCACCAACCCATTCTGTAAGATTTATAATAAATAAATGAATGGATAAAAAACTATTAAGAACATTTTTATTTTTATCGGCTGTTTTTTTACAGTTACACAAGCTTAAATCTATTTTAATATTAATGAAACGGGATTTGTTGGAAAAAAAATGTTATGACATTAATACTTAAATATGATTTCGGCCATGTAGCCGCTTTTTCACTATGTAAAAAGATTTTCTTGACAAACTGTATCTATATTAGTTTTTATGTAAAAAATTTTTGTTTTAAATGTCCATACATCCTAAAATTTTTGAAATAAATATGGTTCATATATAAAAAGTTAGCATTAATGTAGGTATGTATGTAGACATCATTCCAAATTAAAAAATTTCATGTAATTTCCTTATGTTTTCATGTTATTTTAATATGGCCATCACATTAGTTTTAAGCAATTTAATAGTTAATTAAAGATTAATTTTGTATTGATTCAACATGAAACTCATGCTATTTTAACTTTTCAAAATGTTAATTCAATAAGGATTTCACATTATTTTAACATGATTATCACTTTATTTTGACTAGAACTACTATATTAATTTAACATGATTTCTAGTTGATTTTACATGAAACGATAATGAAGCAAAATCAGTATTAAAAAATGTTGAATCAAGCTTGTTTTAATTGATTTTACAATGATTTTTTTGTGTATTCAGGTGTCTTTCTGGATAAAAGGCTTAGTTGGAACTCACACATTGGTGCCGTCCAGAATGAGGCAATAAGTAGCTGCTCCTACGGTAAGACATGTGGTCTTTCGATGGGAATTACACTATTTTTCGGCACATTATCACTTATGCGGCGATAGCTTTGTGGAAAAAGGCTGAGTAAGCATGAATAAATAAGGTAGAGTACATAGACTCGTCTGCCTCCGTATAACTGTGGGAGCGTGTTCAACAGCAGCATTGGAGGCCTTAATTGGTTTGACACCACTTTACATCTATGTGATGAGGTTGGCGGCATATTCGGTGGCAAAGTTTTTTGCCTAGGGATCACGAAATGCCTCGGGAACTCTGTTCATTGTACGCAGCGAGGTCGGAAACCATCTTCGGTCCTGGAGGTTATGTCTTTGAATCTGTGTTTTGACAGGATATTCAGGGTTGAATGCCTTGACCGGGATAGTTGATCTAATGGGTGAGTTTGATCTAAACTAGTACACTGATGGAATGAATGAATGACTGTGTCTATGCTGATGTTCATAGACCCAACCAAGAAGTGACGATCCCACTGGAAAGATCGCTGAGTGTCATGGCCATTCCTATATGTACTAAGATTAATCTGGAGTATAGGCTTAAGGCAGCTTGGCTCGAATCGTATGACATCTAGACTGGTCAAATATGGCTACAATGCTTTCGCTTAGAAATAAGGTTCAACTGTTTTGGGTACCTGGATACTGTGGGATAGATGGTAATGAAGCAACAAATGCATTTGCTAGAAAGAGTTCCATGTCTCCCTATATCGGTCCGGAACGTTACTGTGCAGCAACCAGCAGATGTTCTGCTGCACAGTCTATAGACCATTGTCCGCAGCGTCTTGCAATAGTGCCTGGTCAGAATAATAATGATGATAATGACTTCGCCAGCCCATAAATAATGATGTATCGACAAAAGTTTGTGGTTTATCTTCACTTTCAATTAGAAAACCAAAAATAGGTTTAATCGGAGAACAACATTTTTATTATGAAGTTTGGCAAGCAGAACCATTATTTGATTAAAAATTTCAACATTTTGCAAGCTTTGTTCTGGTGTCAATCTATCCACAATGAAATGCCAAACCAAACTAAACAAAAAGCAACAATCAGCTGTTAAATCGGTTATCAAATAAAGTAAAGTTGCCAACTCAAAGTTATAAACCTCTAAAAAAACACCCAATACTTAAGTCTATTTAAAATACCAAATATTAAAAAAATATGTTCGCCTAACAAATTTTAATAAATATATTTGCTTATAATAGCACTGATACAACAAAACGTGACATTTAAGAAAATTCATTTTCATATTATATTCCATTAATTTTTAAGCGAAAATAAATATAAAATTGAAACTAATTTAAGTCTGTTTTTTTTTTCTTTTTGAAAAACATATGCTCTTTTTAATTAAAAATAAACAAATAACAAAAGCAAAAAAGTAAAATGAGAACAATTTAATTACCTGGTGTTACAAATGCCACTATACCAATAATGGCATAACAAATTGTAAATATGGCCCAGAGTACCGCAATTGCTTTTGAATTCCGTATATATTTGGTCGCATAAAGATGCGTCGTATCGACGTACTCAATTTTTGTACCCATTTCTTAGCAAAGATATTTTCCGTCTGTATGTACTATGTGCTTGTGGTTGTCGTCGTTGTTTTGGACCGTGATCTATTGATCTAAAATTGATATAAAAATAGAAAATAAAAAGAAGATTTTAAATTAGAGATGCAGTAAAGAAAAGAAATTAAAAGAAAATTTTTTTAAAAGGAATAATAATAATAAATGATTTTCTTTACATTCATGTTTCATATCAATAAAGTTTAAGAAAGACTTAAAAACTTAAATTTTTAGTTTTTTTATGATTATTAATTATAGTATTATAGTTAAAAAAAACCTGTTTTTTTAATGATTTATTATAGTATTATGGATTCATATAATATAACATATATGTATATATTTTTGCATTTTTATTATTTTAAAAATAGTAAATGAGTCACACTTTTGACGAAAAAAAAAGAATTAAAAATATAAAACCTTTAAAAAAATGCAAAATAAAAATAGTGCTTTAAACATATAGAGGACGGCAGGCTACCGACGACAAACTACAAAAAATAAAATATACACGTTTATATGAAAACGATTATTTTGGTAGCAACACAGCTACATGACTGCACGGCTGTTTGGTTAAAAAATTTAAAATATTTTTAAAATACATAAAATTAAAAAGCTGAAAAGTATTGATAATCTTATAGCCAACTTAACGGCTGAACCAATTTTATAAAATTTGAACAGTATCCCTCTGTTTATCTGAAATGAACTTTAGGCAATATAAATTTCAAAAATTCCAACTGGGTAGTGCCACGCCAATACAAAGTTCATATTTATTTTTCTATATCTTAAAATAGTAACAAAAAGAGTATCCTAATTTGGCCCAAATAGATTTAATACAAGTCATCAGTCTAAAAGTAAGCGGAATTGGACAAAGGGTCGTGGCACCTTCCATACAAACTAAATATTGGTTTTATTATATCTTAAGAACGGTTACAACTAAAGTTTCAGAATTTGGTCCAGTTTCAATACAAATTATCACTTAAAAAAACTCGAAGGCATTGGGCAAAACATGGTATGCATGGTATCTCCATTACAAACTGAATATTAGTTTCATTATATATTAAAAACAGTTAAAGCTTTAAACTCTTAAGTTTCAGTATTGCTCTGAATGACTTCATAGTCAATAAAAATCATCAGTCAAAAAGTAGCAATTGATCTAGTGGGCGTGGTACCTCCCATACAAAGTAAATATTCATTTTTATATATCTTGAGGAATGTGATAATAAAGGTTTCTAAATTAGATTTAAGCACCATTGTAAACAGTACACATCATTAGTCAGTCTCTGGTGGAGATTGGATAATTGGGCGTGACCCTTCCATTCATACTAAATATTGTGCTTTATATATGTAAAGAACGACAACTATTTAAGCTTCGTTATCTGTCCACATAAGCAAAAAAAAGGGTACTAGAGAAAGCACACCGGGTAAAAGCTATCTACATACTACATCTTAGAGTCTTTCTCGAAGTTACTACACGCTATATTAAATGTTTAAACTTGAACCAGATGTGGCTAAAATGGGAAAATGTAGTAAACTTATAAAAAAGGAATACTCATTGAAAGAAGCTACTACAATTGTAATTTTAAATCTTATTGATCAATTTATTTATTTATTTATTTTTTCTTTTTTTTGTATCAGCTGCTTTTATGATGTAGTTTCCATAATATTTAAGTAGCTGACTACACTACAAATGCTGCTAACGGCAAATATAGTCAGTACTCGTGTAGCTTGCCTTCGTCTATGTGTTTAAAGCATAAGCTTGTAACTGTACATACAGTAGCGTTCAAAACGAAGGACACAGCAACATGGTTTTGAGATTTGACTAAGTTAAACCTCTCCTCTTAGTTTAATTATAAAAAAAATTGTTATTTTTAATATATATTTAATAAAAAATTGGATAATATTCATATTACCTCGAAACATGGCGGAACAAAATTAAGGACACATTTGTTGTTTATATGGAATAACGTTGTAATTTGAAATTGTAGAAAAACAAAAATATTTAATTTTTTTTTAAATTAGAATATGTCGAATTTGTTTTGGTAATAACAAAAATAAATTTTAATCGATTTGTATAAAAAAAAATCTCAAATCTTACGGGAGCATTGGTAAAACCGTTTCTCTTAGTCGTTTTATATGGAAAAAAATTATTTAGCGCAAAATAAAAGGGAGCAGAATTAAAAACAAACCTGGAACTGGTCGGCCACAAATATCAACCAATAATAATAAGCGCTATATAGAATAAACCATTCATTAAAATCTATTTTAGAACGCCTCCAAAATTACCGATAAACTCGAAAGTTATCAAAATAAAAAAGTTTTACCCGATACTATTCGAAGATGTTTAACTGACCATGGTTTAATGCCACATATGACAAGGAAAAAACAAGTTATAAATAAAATTAGCAGAAGCAAGCGAATAGATATTTCAAAAATGATTAAAATAGACCCCAAGGCTCTGGAATGAAATTGTTTTTACTGACGAACCGAATTACAACATATTGTTACGATTTTACCTCTTAAAAAGGTTTATTTATGAGTTCGTATTTAATTCGTTTTTAATTAATAATTCTTTATTAACACAGTTTTGTGCTCCACTGTTTGTAAGTTTTTTACAAACAGTAACGATTTCTAGTCTTAAGCAGTGAGAGTAACTGCTTACAACTTTGTAAACAACAAAAATTACTCGACAGATTTTTTACCTAAGGGTCTTCCAACCCGATCATTGTTACAACTTACGTTCGATCACAACCTTTTTCATTAGAGTTATCCACACTCAACTCTCTTTATTGAGTTAGTAGCTCCAACTAAGCTGGTCTTTACAATTTGAGTTCAAACCAACAAACACTACTCACTGAGTTTACACCAATAAACTTTCTTCACGCTAAATTTACTACACATCAACTGATTGCTGTCCGTATCGATGAGCTTTTTATATGGCTGAGTAAAAAATACTTCGAAAGCTCTCAAACCTCTCGATATTTCAGGTAGATATCCTTTCCTTTACTTTCTTTTTAGTTCTTATGAAGCCATGCGAATGTAAACATCTACTTTTTCTAGTTCTTGTTGTTTTGTTGTTGTTTGTTATTGTCTGTTACTTGTTTACTTTTCTGCCTGTTTTTGTTGTTGCCGTTTATTTTTTTTTACTACATTTCTGCTAATGTTGTCGTTGTCGATTTGATTATTTGTAAACAGCACGTATAGTTGTTTTTGCGGCTTTTGTTTATTCTTTTGTAACAATATTTAACTTTACTGTATGTTTAAAGTATGGCGCAAACAAGGGAAGGCATTAAATCCGTAAATACGATAGAGATAGTTAAAAATGAAAGATAAAGTGTCATGAGAAGGGCTATATATCTTTGGCGGCTGTTGGAAATTGCTAATTATTAAAAATACAACGGATCAATATGTTTATTGGGACATATTAAGAAGCATTAAACGAAAGTGCTCTAAAAATGAGCACCCGAAGCACACAGATCACAAAGTGAAAATGTGGCTTCTTTTAAACACACACCACACTAGTTACACCACGACAGTGTCTGGACCTCAATACCAATTAGCACATTTGAGAAATGTTGGAAAACTTGAAATCCGAATTAAACCACAACTGAAACCAATTATTCCGGATAAATGATTCTATTTAAGAAAGCTTAATAAATCCGACAATTTCCAACGTATTTCTAAACCGTAAATTTCATTTTATTCATAACTTAATATAATTCCTTAATTAGTCCATCAATGGGACGGTTGCTATATAAAATAGTGCCCAAAAATACACCCTGATTCTTCAAGGATACTTAAACGACATATATATCATTTAAAAGGTATATATCTCTATCAAATCCGAAAGAAAAACTTAAAATCGGGTAATATTCAGCTAAGTTATTAGCTTATAGGTGTATGAAGGTCAGAAAAATCGGTAACTCAAGATTTTGGAGGTGTTTCGAAAATTTCAAAAACAGGTCCTTATTCTGCTCGGCAGCACCGTATAAAATTTTTATTAACTAAGTACTAAACTTTTGAACTAAAATAAAGAACAAGTTCATAAATTTCGTCAAGGCCAAGCTTTTTGAACCAAATTTTACAAAAGGACTATGAGTGCTTGATTTCTATTAGAACCGATCCTTACCAAATTTGATACAATACCAAAAAGGCAATGTAAACCTTTTTGTGTAAAATTTCATGGACAATTTCATGCTCATAGTCTGAAGTTAACTTTTTATTAAAGCCAATCAATTAGTGAAAAAGTAACTTTTTGTAAAATGAAAACTCTTCTTTTATATTCGAAACGAGTTTTTTTTTTTTTAAATGTATGACATTTTGAACGATAACCTTTTGCCATTTTTGTGGTAAAGCAGTTATTCCATTAGAGTAGAACATCTGGGTTTTCTGATCAGAATCAATCAAGCTCATAATGAATCTTCACCTTGTTACATTAAAGATCCTTTTCGCAAATTATTGTCGTATCAACTTGTCGTTGTCAACTTGTTATACGTGATCGTTCGTAATCATTCGCTTCAGAAATGGTTCGATTTTGGTCCGTTTTAGCCGTGAGTTGCAAATGGAAATACGGTCCATTTAATTTTTCATTGCTAATTCACGTGGCACCCAAACATTGAACGGTTTTTGTATCCAACTTTATCCAAACGATTGATAACTGTTTGGTGATAAAAGCCTAATTCCCTAGTAACGCGTACGCTGCTTATGCCGGTCGTTTTCAATTTTTCCATGATTTCATCGACTTTTTTAGTAATTGGTCGACCAGAGCGAGATGCATATTTGACATCGAAATTATCAGTTTGAAAAGGAGCAAACCATCTCGCTGCTATTTTTCTAGTTACAGCATCGTCCCTACAAACTTCAAAGAATTTTTCAGCAGTGTGCGACTCATTTTTAAATTTTCTGTAATAGAAAAGCAAAATACAATGGAAATGCTCCGAATTTTCTCTAATTTTTAGTTGTAGATAACTGTTCACAGAGTAAAGTTAATTTAATAATATCTTCCAGCAAAGGGTAGCCTAAAATGCCACCTTGAAATTAAGTTATAATGTTACCTGAAGCCATTAACATTACCAGGTATATTACAACCGACAATGTTTAATTACCAAAATCTTAGCAAATCGTATGATCAAATGAATAAAATTAAATGAAAATTACTTAGTATAACCAAAATTAAAATAGTTAGGTTATTAAACTAATTTATGCCATGTTCACACGACCAGGTTTTATCGTAATTCGCTCTCTCATTCATAACTCAATACACAATTATGTATAAGACGGGTTACTTAATTATTCATAGAAAATTTTAAGAGCGAATCACTCATGTTTTTAATAATTAAGTTTGAATTACCATGTAGATTAATAAAAGTATAAATGTGATCTCAAACTATTGCCGTTTATTTGACCAGGTTAAATGATTTTTTAATTACTTAAATTTTTTTCCATTTTTAAACCACATTTTACCGGAAGATAACAAAACAAAAATGAGAATAACAAGAAAAGAATAACCATAAAATGAAATACAAAGATGCCATGTAAACTGGGTAATTCGTATAAGTAATTCACACAGTGAAAAAAGTATATCAAATTCTCTTCCGAACATGCTTTTTATTTCATTTAATTTGTTGGATTTTATGGAGAAAGTTTGTATGTTAGGGAAACTACATATGGACTGCGCTTCGCCAATTTCTTTTTAACAGTTAATGATTAGCCAGAACATACTTTAGAAAAAAAAATTTAACGTTATCTTATCCAAATTAACTAGCCTTGGCAAATTGATTCATATCAAAGTTTATACACAAGTTTTTTTACTACAAATCAACTGCTATCGATTTTTCATTAAAAATTTGCATAATATGGCCGAATTTATCATAATAATAAAAAGTTCAGCAAAACTTATTAACGTTATATTCCATTCCAAATTATAATTATTTTAGAGCAACAATTATATTCAAGTCTTTATATTACAATACAATAACGAAAGTCCCTATTATTTTATTGTTTAAACGCTAAAAAAAAAACTTAAAACTAATATCGCGTATTAAGACAATAAATATAGCAAATCATGATCATATTTGGTGAATGTACTCGTACAATAATAGCTCTTGTATCACAATAAAATACATTCAAATTATGTTCCCATTCATTATCTATTATAATCAATAAAGTCGTTGTGATTGTGTTTAAAATTACAATTTATCGAATTCATATTCATTCATTTTTTTAAATTTTATCTTCACTGAATTAATTCAGTTTAAATTGTTGTTTATTCATTTATTCATCAATTCATTTCTTTATTTAATTTTGAAAGTTAAACTACATTATGAACATAATCCATAATAAGAAAATAGCATCAAAAATTGTTTTATCTTTTATGCATAATATTTAAAATGCAATAAAAATGGAATGATTTTCAAAATATTAACTTCTGACAGTGATATTTTGAAAAGCGACATAATTAAAATTGAGTGTTAAACAATTCAAGATAATATCAAAAATCATTGACACTAACGTGTTACACCTAAACATAATGGGCTTCCTGATTATTTATTAATTTTTTTTTTTTTTAATTTGAAGCCAGCACTCAGGGTACGACCCCTACTCAGGCAGTGCATTGTGTTGGTACTAGAAAAATAGGTTGTTGTATTTATAAAGATTTTATTTAAATTTATTTATATCGTAAGTGACAGGAAAAACTTTCGCTGGAAGATTGTTTCGCTGATAAACGATGCGTGTTAAAGCCGAATTTTCTCTAAAGGGTCCGCCATCTAACGTTTTTTTTTTCAACTAGTGCTTATTTCTTGAATGGTAACACTTAGCTCGTGTCTGATTTGACAGATAATTAGTTTTATCCTTCCGCTGAACGAATATGGTTGTATATACGCTTGAATAACGCTGGGAAATATTGCGCCATTACTTTGAAAATTTTGCCAAAAAAATCATCTTTTCAGATGAAGCTCATTTTGATCTTGGCGGTTATGTAAACAAGCAAAATTTTCGCATTTGGGGCACAGAAAACCCGCACGCATACATTGAAAAACCGATACACCCAAGACGAGTCACAGTTTGGTGCGGATTTTGGTCCAGAGGCATAATTGAGCCATTTTTCTTCGATAATGAGCAAGGAGTGGCCGTTACAGTCAATGGCGATCGTTATCGGGCCATGTTGAACGAATTTTTGTTCACAAAAATTGAAGAGGAGGATATTAGCAACATTTGGTTTCAACAGGACGGTGCTACGTGCCACACAGCCGAAGCTATATTCGATGTTTGCGCCCTGTTTTTGAAGATCGCATTATCAGCCGCAGAGCTGATGTCGTTTGGTCACCTCGGAGCTGCGATTTGACACCGTTGGACTATTATTTGTGGGGTGCCGTCAAAGATAAGTGTTACGCCAACAAGCCAGAGACAATTGACGCTTTAAAGGACAATATTCGTGAAGCCATACAGCTGCACACAATCGATAATGTGCTTAAAAATTGAACGGATCGTGTAGGCTACTGCATGGCCAGCCGAGGCAGCCATTTGAATGAAATTATTTTCCATTATTAACCGGAAGAATTATACTTTCAAATAAAAAAAGAAATTTTAGAAAATATTCAATAGTTTTTTTTTATAGCATTTTCAAAAAAAAAAAAAATTATTTGGCGGACCCTATATAATGCGTTGTGCAATTCGGTCAGAGTACATTAATAGAACATCGAAACGATAGAGTTCTCTCCCCTACCGTCATTAATAAGCACCTTCGCCCTCTCCTGTACGCGGTTGAGAAGCTTCAAAATAGACTTTGTATTCCATTTTGGCTCGGATATAGATCTTTTAAATGTTGTGAAGGTCAGATGAAGTGAAGAATTTTCTGTATCATCTTTAAAAACGAGGCACTTGAATGATTCTTTCGACAATCGGAAAATGTGATCGTTCCAACGGACATCACAATAAGTCCTCATGCCTAGAACACTAAGAGCATCTGACTCCGCAATATATAAGGGGTGGTCCAACCACAACGCACGATGTGAATTGTAAATAAAACAAAAAGTTTTTGGAGAATTATCTTAATATTTTTTATTATGATTGAAGGATCTATGAAAATTATGTGTGAAATAAAATATCAGTTAAATTCTCGGTTCAATGTCGTTGTTTTTGGCTTATTGACGTACACTTTTTCTGTTGAATATCTTCAAAGAAAGAAGTCCAACGGTGTCAAATCACATGATCGTGGCAGCCAATTAACATCGCCACCATATGAGATAACACGGCCATTGATTTTCTCGCGCGAAAGAGCGACTGTTTCGTTGGCTGTGTGGTAAGTGGCACCGTCCTGTTTGAACCACATATCGTCCAGGTTTATATCCTCAACTTCTGGCCAAAAGAAGTCTGTTATAATCTCGCGTACGACGGGCACAGTGATGAGCCGAGGTTGACGGCTCTTCTGCTACACTATCGCGAACAACATTTATGTTTTCCGAAGAACGAACTGATACAGATACTTCCACATTTTCTACAGACCCGATTTGCTAAAATTTTTGCATAATTCTTCCAATATGGACCCATTTGGTCGATTATGCTGACCAAAAAAAAAAATCACAAAGTGCACGAAATGCATTTTGATTTGAACGCCCATTTTCGTAAAAGACTTCAACAATCTTAACGCGCTCTTCAATTGTGTACCTCTCCACCGTTGAGTTTGTCAAGCACTGAATCAAAGAAGTGTCAAATTAATTTGGGCAAAAAAACTTGTCGTTAAGGTGTGACTCACAATTAACAACGTTCGTTTACCCATAGATACAGACTACACCACACCATACTGTCTGTGTGCCGGAGATTTTGCCAAGTCGCTTGTAAGCCCAATCTCTTATAGGCTTGGCGTACGACCAAAAGAAGGATGTTGCTGTTGTCTGCAAAAGAGTAGACAGGATTGGAAGTGGGAAGTAGGAAGCCATTAAGAAATATTAAAAATAAAGTTGGAGAAAGGACAGAGCCTTGCGGTATCCCTGAACTTATCCTAAACTCGTCGTACGAGATCCCATATTATAGATCTCTGAGAAAGCTCTATATAAATCATTAGATATAAATATTTACACCAAAAGCAATAAGCGCTTCATGACAAATAATTTGGAAATATCCAGAGTCACAATTTTGTTCTCGCCAAAACTATGAATGAATTTGATGAAGTTTTGGATTTGAGACTGGATCCCTCCTACTACCCTAACTTGTTACACTTGATGGGCGTTACACATCGCTTAACTCAATGTTTGAAAACACAATTTATGGCTTCGTTTATATATAAAACAAAGAAATATATTTTGAATATTGTTACAAAAATAAAAATGCCTAAAAAGAAAAAATACCACATCAGGGACTGTATTGTGGGATTTTTGTCCATTGGTTTGTGTAAGAGTTGATAATTGTGTTGCTGTACTGATTTGTGTATTTGACTGCATGGTCGAATTGACCATCTTTGGGTAACTCAATCTCACATAAAATTAACAGATATAAAATAGAGGATATAATAGCATTTGAGACATTCCTGGAACTTTCCAAACTGTAGGCAAATAGGTATGTAAGGAGACTGCTTTGCCTACGTCAATATAGTTATCATTAAATAAATAAATAAAATAAAAGTGTTGTATAAACGAATATTAAGCTGCTGTGTTAAGATAAACTGTATAAAGATAAAGTGAGAAAATAAAAACTGTCAAACAACAACAAAGTGGTGTTTATTTTATTTGAACTCAATTTTAAAGAACTCAAACTTTTAAAAAAAGGTTAAAACGTAACGATATCCATAGGCTTTGTTTGATAAAAAATTTTATAACATTAACGTTCAAATATAATTTCGGCCATGTGGCCGCCACGGCTGATGTGTACAAGGGGCAATCTAAAACACAAATTTTCACAAACTTTTTGCAGCATATGCAGCCGTATCTCGCCAATAATTCTTAGAATGTTGATTTTCAGGTGTTAAATTGTTTACATAACCCCAAAGAAAATAGTCCAATGTGGTTAAACCACAAATCTTGATGAGTAATTGGACCATTATGTGAAATTACTCTTTTACCAAATTTTCTTTGAGTAAATCAATTGTAGCGCGCGCTGTGCGGTACCACATATCAGCAAGATTAATACCAGCTTATTTGGGTACGAAAAAATTTCTAATCATGTCCCTGTGAAGTTCATCAACTACAGTAATATTTTGACCAACATTAGCCCATAAAGCGCACTAAACAGTAATTTTCTGTAGATGTAATGATGTTTTGACAATAACTTGTGCATTATAATCATTCCAAATGCGACAGTTCTGCTTCTTTACGTACCTATTCAACCCAAAATGTGCTTCATCGGAGAATAAAATTTTTAATAAAAATTCAATATCAATATCAATTTGTACTTCAGCCAATTCGATGGATTGGCCGTGCATACAAGGATCACATTGCTTTAATTCCAGCACAAGTTGAGTCTTGGAAGCTTTGAAGCCAGGATCCTTTCGTAAAATCTTACATAAAGTGGGGCGACGACGTAGCCCCTGTTGCTGATAACGGCGATGAATTTATTGATTTGAATCTTCTTCAATGCTTTCCTGTACAGCGGCTACAGCTTCACACTGATCAGCGTCTCACGGGATTATTATTTGAATTAGTCACTCTGAAGGACGATTATGTATGTCATAAAAGGGACAAAGTGAACAAAAAGTTTGACGAACAGAACCATTATTTTGATTTTAAAAAATTGTCAACAAAGCGCAAGCATTGCTCTTGTATAAGTCTATCCGTAATGAAATGTCAATCTAAACTAAACATAAGGCAACTAACTATCCATTGTGAAATAAAGTAGTGTTGCCAATTCAAAATTACGAACCTCTAAAAAAAACACCCGAAATTAACTCCTTTAAATAAATCATTTGCAGTCCATTAAAAATTAATTTACATTTAATTGTAAGTAAAAGTTAATCACAATCAAAGAAGTTAGAGATAAAAAAACTGTTAATCACAGGATATCAAATTTTTTTTTATTGTCCGAATGACAAATAATAACAAATTGCACAAAATGTTAAAAATAGTAGAGAAAAAAATAAAATCATTATGGAAAAAAGTAATTGCGGCCTGCACACAGATCACTTAATGTCAGTACTTTCACATTTATTTGTAACGTTTCTAAAGAAAATGTTTCTTTTCATTTCAATGGTCCATAGATTGAAAGAAAAAATATTTAGAAAAAGTATGTGTAACAGATTGTTGAAAATTAGAAAAAGAAATTTATATTCAAATATTTCACACCTTTCTCCATAGGTTAACACTTGCGTTTAACACTGGGTACAATGTAATATGAGGGTCCAAGTGAAAACTGTTGTTAATTTTTGATTTACATACACACGTAAGAGCATAAAGGGCTAAAAAGTTTATTAAAATAAATTTTTAAGACGTTTGCGTATGTAAGAAAAGATTTTTAATTTGCAGATCGACTTGTAATAACTTTCTAAGTAATGTTAAAAGTTAACACAAAAGGCCGTTCTCTACCAGTCAGTACATGAGGGCAAAGATGTATGTGCTCAATTCGACAAAATAATTATTTTTTTGCTGTGTTATGTAGTAAAAAAACTATTGACTATTTTACTATTTGACTATTTTAATAAAAACTATTTTTTTGTAATATTTAGTTTAATTTTGTAGACAATTACGTCATTTTGAAATCATCTTTTATGGCTATTGAAAGTGAACAACTTTTTAGTTTTTATTTTTTTATAAAAATGGAAAATAGATTTTCGAAAGTGATAATAAACGATTTATAACAGCAATAAAATATTTAAGCCATATAAGCGACAACCATGATTAACAGCTTCTACTATTGAACTCAGTTCATTCACATTTTTTTATTTCTTAATTAAAATGTTTAATTTTTAAAATGAAGTTTTGAATTCATTAATGGAAGTTTTAAATTGTGAAAACAAACACAAATATTAATACACTTATAGAAAACTAGCTAAAAAACACATGTGGCTTCACAATCCCTGTCTTATTTATAGCATATCTTAATTATCATTTTTACCCCCTTTTTCCAATTTTATCCATCTTATCCAGCCCAAACATTAGAAATTATCTAAAGGGTCCGCCAAATAATTTTTTTTTTTTTTTTGAAAATGCTATAAAAAAAACTATTGAATATTTTCTAAAATTTCTTTTTTTATTTGAAAGTACAATTCTTCCGGTTAATAATGGAAAATAATTTCATTCAAATGGCTGCCTCGGCTGGCCATGCAGTAGCCTACACGATCCGTCCAATTTTTAAGCACATTATCGATTGTGTGCAGCTGTATTCACCAATGGCTTCACGAATATTGTCCTTTAAAGCGTCAATTGTCTCTGGCTTGTTGGCATAACACTTATCTTTGGCGGCACCCCACATATAATAGTCCAACGGTGTCAAATCGCAGCTCCGAGGTGGCCAAACGACATCATCCCTGCGGCTGATAATGCGATCTTCAAAAACAGGGCGCAAAACATCGAGTGTAGCTTCAGCTGTGTGGCATGTAGCGCCGACCTGTTGAAACCAAATGTTACTTATATCCTCCTCTTCAATTTTTGTGTGTACAAAAATTCGTTCAACATGGCCCGATAACGATCGCCAATGACTGTAACGGCCACTCCTTGCAAATTTTCGAAGAAAAATGGCCCAATTATGCCTCTGGCCCAAAATCCGCACCAAACAGTGACTCGTCTTGGGTGCATCGGCTTTTCAATGTATGCGTGCGGGTTTTCTGTGCCCTAAATGCGACAATTTTGCTTGTTTACATACCCGCCAAGATCAAAATGAGCTTCATCTGAAAAGATGATTTTTTTGGAAAAACGGCATCTTCTGTAAGTCGATCGCAGGCCCAGATTCCCAGCGTTGTTCAAGCGTATACACAACCATATTCGTTCAGCGGAAGGATAAAACTAATTATCTGTCAAATCAGACATGAGCTAAGTGTTACCATTCACGAAATAAGCACTAGTTGAAAAAAGAAACGTTAGATGGCGGAGCCTTTAGTAGTGAAATTAATTTGTTTATGCATTTTATTAATATTTTCGTACAATATTAAATTATCTTTATAAATAAATTTAAAGGAAACAAAGCAACCATTCAGAAAAGTACAAGCCTGTTAGTATAGTTAACTTAATTTAAGTTTTTTTCTGGTGTTTAATGTTAAACAGTAAAATAATATTTGGTGTACGAATTAACAGTGGTTAGGGCCCGTAATTTATTTATTTTATATTATTTATTTATTTCATAAAATGAGTCTGTTTCTTGATCATTTTGACATCTCTTAATTATATTCTTTGAAGTTAAGGTTCATGTGTTATGCATACAGTCCAACTTTAGAGTAAGTGGTAATCAACATAACACACACGATGATAATGAAATAACACCAGAATTATTTTAAAATGCGGCCATAAACTTAACCGACAGGATGTGTTACGTGTGTAACAGCTGGCTGTATTGGTTATTGGGTTTTAAAACATAAGTGAAATGATATTTCCTTTCAATCAGTATGAAAGTTTCACTTAACTGATTAAATCAAATTAAGGCTTGGACACTCTTAACAACGCCCTTTAGTGAAACTTCTTTTGCTTTTCAGGCAATTTTTGTTGGTAGAAGAGAAAAATATGTTATTTTTATACTTTCCCTTTTATAAACAGACGCATAGTTTAAATTCTTTTGTTAGCAAAACCACACCTCTTTCTTTCTCATTCTCTCTCTCTCCCTCTCTCTCTCTCTCTGAATATTTTGATCAAAGGAGTGGGATTTAACAAAATGTAAAATAAAAAAAAACAATTTTTAAAATTCAAAATTTAAACTGAATTCGATTCAATTTAATTGTAAATTTATTGTTGATTCCTTTTCTTTAAGTTTTCTAAATATAGAATAACCGATCAACAGGTTTATTTAAATCAAGTAAAAAAACAGACTTGAAACTGAAACACAACAAAAGTGAATAAAAATATCAACAACAATAACAATCAACGTGCTATAAAGATTGCCAGATAAAATTACTTCTATTCGTACTCAATGAGAGACACTCACTCTACACACTTTCAATTACAAACCAATTCGCTGATTTTCAGTTTCTGCAACAGCTTCAAATTGCAACTGCTGCTGCTGCTGCTGCTGCTGCTGCTGGTGTGGCTGCAACAATTTGTATGACTCACATTTGTTTGGGAAAATTTGTTTTTTCAGCAAAGAAAACGAAAAACAAAAAAGGAGAAAAATTGTTGCTGCTTTCTGTTGCGTTTTTTAATCTCGGCACATAATCCATAATGGAAAATCCGTCTTTGTCTGGAGATACAATATCGTAAACACTATCTTGAAAAGATTATGAAAAAAATATGCCCAATTATAGTTAAGACTAAAAAATTAGTGCTGAAACGAGTATGAAGTTTGCGAAAAAAAAGTAATCCTTATGGTAATTGTAGTATTCATATCGCACTTGATCAGCAAGAGGGTATTAACTCAAAATTTTTTTAATTTCACTTTTTGCAAGAAATCCACTAACAACATCAATATCTATCTACTGTAAAAATTTCAACGTATTCCGATTACTCTTTCATCTCGAACACCATATATGACCCCTTTTCGTGATAGTGTAGCGACTACCTTCATATCACCAAAAAGTTGTTATTTTGAGTAAATACAAAAGTGTAAGTAGAAATGTATCGTATATTTTCATTAAAAACGTATTATTTTATGCTTATTATGATGTATTCGGATTTTCAAATTCTCTTAAAATGTAACCACAAACAGTTTTTCACCACCACAAAAAATTTAAAAATTTTGAGTGGATCAAGTGCGGTATCAGAACCAGAAAACCAAAAATATTTGACTTCCAGTATTCTGATTGCCATGCAGTCTAAACCACTGTAAACATCAAGGTAAAATTTATTATCTTTAGTTAAGAAATATTATCAAACAGTTAGGTTAGGTCAGGTCGATAAAAGAATTCCAGCTGTGACGTCTCAAGTTAAAGAGATATACACCTAAAACTTCAAAACCTTACTCAGAGAAAAATGGCATTCCGTCATCGCTCACCATCAAAGAACTCAGTCTCTACAATATAGTCCTTTAGGGCGCCCAATTAATAATAGTAAAGGAGTTTATATCTGGTACTAGGTCGCGCCCGAAGTGCACCATCTTAATCATCTACATATCGGGTGGTTTTTAAGAGCCCTCGGATTTGATTAAAAAAAACTAAAATAATTCGGAGAAATTAATGAAATCTTTATTTCAGTCGATAGAACCACTACAACTCAAACATATCGGGCGGTACCCCACAAAAAAATTCTTCAATATTGGCTCCCAGTGCATCGAAGTGCACCATCTTAATCATCTACATATCGGGTGGTTTTTAAGAGCCCCCGGACTTGATTAAAAAAAACTAAAAAAATTTGGAGAAATTAATGAAATTTTTATTTCAGTCGATAGAACCACTACAACTCAAACATATCGGGCGGTACCCCACAAAAAAATTCTTCAATATTGGCTCCCACTGATTAACCGTTGCGGGCTTTTCCCTATAGACATGACCTTAAATCGCACAATATAAGCGGCTAATTGACCGGACTCAAACGTGAAATAAACAGTTCACCGGACTCACCTCTCGTCACACGTCAGAAAAGTTCAGCTCTTTAGGCAAAAAAAAAATAAAATCATCGCACGGTAGCGCTCGCCATTCACAATAACGTTCCTGCCTTCATCGTCTTTAAAAAAGTACGGTCCAATAATGCCACCAGTACATAATCCACCAAGCAGTGCAATTTTTGGAACGCATTAGCAGTTCTTGCAATGCTTCTGTTTGCTCTTCACACCAAATATGGCAATTTCGCTTGTTCACGTATCTATTCAACCAGAAATGAGATTCGTCGCTGAACATAATTTTCCGATAAAAAATGGATCCTCATTCAACTGAATTTTGATAATAAAATTCAACAATCTGGAAGCGTTGTTCATTTGTAAGTCGACTCATGGTTAAATTATAGACCAAACTGGCCATGTTTGACCGTAATATGTTACACGAACACAGCTGAGCTGCCAAAAACAGTGTCGCCAGAAAGAAAGTTGCTAAAAAATCACTAGATATATAAAAATCAGTTGTCTTATGTTCGTCATTTTATAACTCAAAAACCACTGAACCGATTTACAAACCAAAACATGCGTTGGAAAGGAGTACTTTTACTGATGGTTTTTGTTCAACTGGACGGTGCCACGCCCATATAACATTTTTATTTATATGTTTATATCTTTAAAATTGTTACCAAACCATAAAAACTGTTACTGAACCATGCTTTATGATTTGTAATTCATCTTATAGAAGTGCCCTTTAGATGTAAAACTTCTGCAATAGAATGCTTAAATTGAAGAAGATTGAGTCATGATTAATTCAAGCTGCAAAACTAACATTTAACTCAATATTTAAACTAGTCAGCATTTGTTGAGGTAATTAACGTATCCAACGCCATTTTTACACTATAATAACCTTCAATTAGCAGCTGAATTATATAATTTCCCATACAAAATTTTGAGAGCGAATCGATTAAAGTAATTCAGTAATTCTGTTTTAAATACGATGTGTGTTACTAAAAAATCAATATTGTCTCTAATTTTAATCGATTTTTTATCATCACTAGTTGTCAAGCATATAAAAAAGCAAAGAAATATAATATAGCAAAGAAACCTAAATCGAGTGAAATTGAAATTGAATGAAATTACAAACTGCTAAAATTGTCACATCTGAATAAGAAGTAAACGCACAATTTACACCATTTAAACAGCGGACAAAGTAATTCGAAGTCTCGTATGAACAGCAGGTTTTATGTAGGCTTTTTTTCTTTTTTTAAAATCAGATAAAAATTAAGCAGAGCTTTCATATAAATGTTTACCAAGAAACGATAAAGTTCAAAAAATTCCTTAATAGGTTGAAAGTAAAAAAGAATTGCTTTAATCACTAAATCAACTGTAATTTGGGTTGGACGTAGTAGAGCCTGATTAACATAAACTTTCTAACTTGTTTTTATTAAGGATGTTTTATTTATTTTTAATATAATCGCTGCTATTTTTTGTTCCACAGTTAAGCGAATGATCATATTTTTATGAATATTTATGTATGTATGCTGCAGTTGGTATTTTTTCATTTTTTTTTTTTGCGCTGCAGAAAAAGTAATTTGTGCCCAAGTCTATAGAGACGTTTGAGTGAGTCTATCATTCGAATTTGTTTTTATTTTTCTTTTTTTTCAATTAACAATTGTGCTACATTCTCAGACTCGAAAAGTGTATTTGTGACATACAAAGTGATCGATTATAGCGAATAAAAAAAGTGGACATGTTTCTTTGCACAAACTAGCATAACTCTACACTCAAAAAAATATGTATATTTATAATTTTTGTGGTTTAAAGATTCCCATAGCGAACCTTAGATTTCTATTCACGCTTGCTTAAGGAAAATGTCAAAGATTCTGTAATATAATAACATAGCTTTACTACATAAATACATACATTTAATTCCATTGCTCCAGTTAATTTCGAAAAGTGCGCATTTTATTATTATTATTATTATATTGTCGTTAAGAGGTTCATAACTTTGAGTTGGCAACACTGCATTATTTGACAACCGCTTGAACAGCTGAGAGTTGCTTTTTGTTTAGTTTGGTTTGACATTTCATTATGAAGAGGCTAACATCAGAGTAATGCTTACAAAATGGGCTGAAGCACAAATTAATACTAAATTTTCATATGAAATTTTGCTCTCTGATGAAGCCCAGTTTTGGTTCAATGGGTACGTAAATAAGCAGAATTGTCACATTTGAAGAATAATCCACAAAATTTTGTCGAAACATCATTACATCCCCAGAAAAATACTGTTTGGTACGCTTTATGGGCTGGCAGAGTCATGATAATGGCCAGAATATTACTGTCAATGGTTAAAGGTACAGGGACAATTAGCTGGCATTAATCTTGCTGACATGTGGTTCCGTTCTGCTGAACAAACTACAATTGATGTACTCAAAGAAACTTTTGATGAAAGATTAATTTCACGTTATGGTCCAATTAATTGGCCACCATGATCGTGTGATTTAACCCCATTGAATTATTATCTTTGGGGTTATGTAAAGACACTTGTCTAAGTGGCTACACCAGGGACAATTGAACACCTGGAATTCAACATACGAAAAGTTATTGGCGAAATACGGCCGTATATGCTGCAAAAAATTTTTGAAAATTGGTATTCCAGATGGCGCCTTGTACTCGCCACCCCACATGGCCGAAATAAAATTTAAACATTAATCTCATTGTATTTTCTATCCAACAAAGCCCGTTTCATTAATATTAAAAACATATTTCTATGTTTTATTATGATTTAAACTTGTATAACTGTAAACAAAACACCCATTACAAAAACAAAGCTTTGGCACATAAGTACACTTAATTCCATTACTCTTATTAATCTCAAAATTATTAGTTTTAGAAAAGAATAAACCCTTAGCTGTTATATTTGCATTTTCTTCTTCGGTCTTCATAGGTAAAATATTTATCGTTTTATGTGTGACGTGTTAAAATCAAAGTTACATTTTTTATTTCCTATATTAACCACGTTACAGAGTCATTTGTTTACTGCCAAACCAATTTTTAGATTCCGGCTCATATCAAATTTTATTTTTCTTTTTAGTGATCGCCGTTTTAACTTTCTGGCTTACCAACATTTTGTCTTCGAGTGTATTAAACCTATAAAGGCAGTCTTATCTATCAACTAGCAAATGCATTAAGGCACAAACAGTACAGAGCATCGAACTTGCCTTACTGTCTTCACACAACTACTTATTCGTACAATCTTAACGACATGTGCTATCTATCAGTCAGTCAGTTGGGATGGTAAAAATAAATAAAATAAAGCCGGTAATAAAGAGGTTGCATGTACGAGTATAAATTAATTTCACTTCATTTTCATCACATTCATCTTCAATCTCCATTATACGACTACATAAATAGATACTGATTACTTTTTTGTCTGTCCGGTTGTCTGTAAGTTTCTATTTGTGCGTCTTCTTCTACCGCAAAACTATTACCCATATGAGGAAGAAAAGCAGAAAAAACTAAAGTATTGAAAATAGCATTTTATCTGATAAATGAAGAATGGTTTTTAGGGTTTTCGTCATGGGTTTCTATAAAAGATAATAGCTAATGATATAAATTCAATTTAAAATTCTTGAAAATTTTCGCAGTTTAAGATAACAAGGATTTAAAAAAAAACTGATTCTTATTTTTAACATTCCCGAGATAACAACAGTTGATTTTTTTACTTCTGCTATATTCATATATAGTTTGAACAAAATTTTTTGCAAAAAATTAAAGTCATTTAAGTGATCTTTAATAACTGACATATTGACTGCGACATAAGTCTAAGCTTAGTAAAAAAAATAATTTTTGACAACAAACCGTGTTCTAGACTCCCAAGCACTTCAGGAACTGATAAAAATGCTAAAGAAATGAATAATTAACCCACCATTAGGAAAGTTATAGATCTATGTCTATGCCATGAAATATTTAATAGTATTTTGGGCAAGAGACACATGTATATCGCCGCTTCGAAACCGTTGGAAGACATTCATAATGGTCTTAAAGTAGGACCACACGATTGTGGTAATGCACCAATAATTAGTCTATTTTATATGTCAATCAGGTTATTACACAATTTATTGGCTCATACGATAAATCACAATATTATTGTGCTTATTTATCACAATCAAATACAATCCTGGTGCGACAATCGTGTGAAAGCTTTAAAGGCAATCATGCTTCAATGTAAATGGCAAAAATTGATTTCTTTTTGAAAAAACACGTGTTTGTACGGTATTTATAAACGGTCCACCAAATAAATTTTTTTTTTAATGTTTTAAAAAAACAACAACTGAATATTTTCTCAAATTTCTTTTTTTATTCGAAAGTACAACCCTTCCGGTTAATAATGGAAAATAATTTCATTTAAATGGCTGCCTCGGCTGGCCATGCAGTAGCCTAAACGATCGGTCCAATTTTTAAGCACAATATCGATTGTGTGCAGCTGTATTTCACCAATGGCTTCACGAATATTGTCCTTTAAAGCGTCAATTGTCTCTGGCTTGTTGGCGTAACACTTATCTTTGACGGCACCCTACAAATAATAGTCCAACGGTGTCAAATCGCAGCTCCGAAGTGGCCAAACGACATCAGCTTTGCGGTTGATAATGCGATCTTCAAAAACAGGGCGCAAACTATCGAGTGTAGCTTCGGTTGTGTGGCACGTAGCGCCGTCCTGTTGAAACCAAATGTTGCAATTTTTGTGAACAAAAATTCGTTCAACATGGCCCGATAACGATCCCCATTGACTGTAACGGCCACTACTTGCTCATTTTCGAAGAAAAATGGCACAATTATGCCTCTGGGCCAAAATCCGCACCAAACAGTGACTCGTCTTGAGTGTATCAGCTTTTCAATGTATGCGTGCGGGTTTTCTGTGCCTCAAATGCGACAATTTTGCTTGTTTACATACCCGCCAAGATCAAAATGAGCTTCATCTGAAATCGGCATCTTCTGTAAGTCGATCGATCAAAGTAATGTCGCAAAAATTCCCAGCGTTGTTCAAGCGTATACATAACCATATTCGTTCAGCGGAAGGATAAAACTAATTATCTGTCAAATCAGACATGAGCTAAGTGTTACCATTCACGAAATAAGCACTAGTTGAAAAAAAAACGTTAGATGGCGGGCCCCGAGCAGACACACGATAATCAAAGCCGATGAAATTTTTATTTTTTGGGAGAACAAATCATCTTTACTGTAGAGGATTAAATATAATTTTTAATTATATTCCCATTTAAATAAATACATATTTTAGTAAATTTTTTTTTTATTTATTAAAATGTTTTCTCATATGCACCATCAATGGCCCTTCTTGTGAGCCAATCTCTGACCCACACACTTTTTTCTTTTTTGTATTTTCTTATTTATTTGTTCACCAAATGAGCTTAATATAAATAAAGAGGATGCCATTTTCTTTTTTTAAAAACGAACCATTTTGAACACCAAAAAAAAAAAAATTAATTTAAAACAACAGCTGACTCACAGAATTGCAGTAAACTAGAACAATCGTGTGACAACGTTGGGACAATTATTGCCAATACTTCGTTTCGCACCATCTTGTGATAATAAATTTTGTGTTAAATAAGACAAACGTGTGAATACAGAATTTTTAATTGGGACAATTTTATTATTGTGCGCTAATTTGTCACAATAATATTTGTATTTTGGTTAAAAAAGTTGCAGATTGATGCACTTGAGGTTATTGTGTGATCCCAGCTTTACAGGCTTAAATTTAATTTATAATTATATTTAAATTTAGATGAATATATTTTAGATGAATGTATTTTTTTAATTTGTTAAAATGTAAACAAAACAAAATTTGAAATCTAGTACCTCATATTTACCCTATTCTAGAACAATTTTGTGACTGAAAAGCGGTAGTTTTTTCCATTTACTCGATTTGCGCTAATTCGCGACAATCAAATTTGTTTAAACCGGGGCAATTATGTGACTGCAGAGAATTTGATTGGAACAATTTCATTATTGTGCCTCAATTCTGCACAATAACAATTGTTTAGAACTGGTGCATTGCGACAATCGTGTGATCATACCTTTAGTTCGCTTAAGAGACTCATAACTTTAAAAAAGTGTTGCAGAATCGTCAAACTACTATAAAGGTTTTTCCAACCAAAACGCACGATGATGTTTTCAGAGAAATATCTTATTATTTTTTATTATGATAGAAGAATCTATGACAATTATGTGTAAAACAAAATATCGGCCAAACGTTTGCATCGTCATCGGTTAATATTTTAAATGATTCTGAGACATTATTAAGGTTCTATGTAGTTAATGCGCCGAATTATTTCATCCTTTAGCTCTTGAATTATTTTTGGCTTATTGATGTACACTTTTTTTTTAAGTATACACAAAGAAAGAAGTCCAACCAAATCACATGATCGTGGCCATTGATTTCTAGCGCAAAAGAGCCATTGTTGTATTGGCCTGTTGGAACCACATATCATATTGCCCAGGTCCATATCCTCAATTTCTGGCCACAAGAAGACCGGTATCATCTCGCGATAGCGAAGAACTACGGCTCAATAACGCCGCCAGCCCATAAATCGCACCAAACAGTTACCCTTTGTTTTCCTACAGACTTAGTTTGCTAAAATTTGCTCACAATTCACCCGATTGTGGACACATTTGGTCGACTATGCTGACGAAAAAAATCACGAAGCGCACGAAATGCATTTGATTTGAACACCCAGTTTGGTCGAATGGGTATGGGTAATAAGCAGACTTATCACATTTGTAATGAGAATAATCCATAAGCTTTGGACGAAACACTATTGCATTCACGAAAAATTACTGTGTAGTACACTTTATGGGCTAGAAAAGTCAATGGTCAATTTGTCTTCAAGAACGACGATGGTTAAAATATTACAGTCAATGGTGAAAGGTATAGGGACATGATTAGAAATTTTTTTTGTACCTCAATTAGGTGGCATTAACCTTGTTGGCATGTTACAATTGTTTTGCTCTAAGGAACTTCGAAAATTTTGTAAAATATGCTGTTCCAGATTGCGCCATGTACGCGCCAACCGTTGCGGCCACATGCCCGAAATCGTATTGAAACATTAATGTCATAAAATTGTCTATCCATCAAAGACCGATTCATTGATAGCAACTGCTGTATTTTTTACCAAGAAAAACTGTCACATCAACTGTTAAAGGTCATCCATGAATATCACAGTTTGCTTGAAAAGGTCATAGCTTTTAACAATTAAAAAAAATATGATTGTGATGTCAATTTCGAAGCCTAATCGTACCAATGAAATAACCCCGAAATATTACCAAAAAAAGTTCGTCAAGTTCTATTAAATATAAGGTTTTCCTCACAGTTTTCTTCGAATATCTTTACGTAAGAAGTGCATTATGAGTTCCAAGTACAAATTCGTACTCTCAACAAAGAGTATAACCTTGGAATAGTCCATCAGCCAGAATTATAATCATAACCAAGGTAATGTAACTGATCACTTGTCGTTTCTTTTAAAGGATTTTTTGCCAATGAAATATCACAAACATGTCTTTTCTGTAACCCATTAAAATAGAGGTTGTTTTCTTAAGCCCAATAGAACTTACGAAAGGGTTAACTATCAAACGAACTGTCATACTCACGTTGTGACATTAATAATCGATATACTCTGGCAACTCATCATGGTCAGATTGACGTTACCAAATTATACAGATTTATTTTGAAAATCAATCATCAATTCGCGGAAAACGACAACATTGTGTTCAGCAATGAGGCTTACTTTTGACTTAAAGGGTTTTTTAATGAACAAAATCGCGAAATATGCTACAAACCCACAATAGACTCTACACACTTCATTACATTCACAAAATTAGACCGCTTAGTGCAGTTTACACTCATCATTGGACCTTATTTCTTCAAAAATAAAGCCGCAGCTTGCGTAACGGTCGATTGAGATAGTTGTCTCACTATGATCAATGATGTATTGTTTAAAAATATGAATGACATTGATCTGGGCGACATATTAAAATCAAAATTTGACGACAAGTTGATTTCGAGAAATGGGCTTTCAAGGTCGTGCGATTTGATTATCTCAGTTAATTCTTGTGAGGCCAAGTGAAGAGACTGATTTATGCTAATAAATCAGCAGCAATTAACGCCTTGGAGACCAACATTGTTGGTGTTATTCGTGATAAATTGCCAATAATATTCGAAAAAGTGCGCCGTTGTGATGTGGTAGGTAAGGCACCCGTCTATCAACCAAGAGATCATGGGTTTCCATCTGACAATTTTTAAGAGTGACATCACTTCATAACATTGCTAGCGAGTAGTTATGAGTATTACGTTATAAAAAACTTCTTTAACAATGCCTCTGCCGTTCGCAGATGGTGTTGAACTGTAAATCCCTTTCAACGAGCTTCAAAACAGAATAGGGTGCAGCTCACTGAGGGAAGTTCCCCTTATTCCAGTTGTGATGTCCTGTGTGTACATGTATACATGACATACGGCCAGCAAAATTCGAAAACTTAAACAAAATTAGACGTCTAGGACGCTCGTCGTCAAGAAAAGTCGCAGTGGTCATATGCCCGAAATTTAATTTTCGAATAAAAACAATTTTTCAATTATAATTTAATTTTTTGTTCTATAGGATTTAAAAATCACCCTATATAGTGTAGGTTATTATAAAATCGGTCTTGATGTACTAAAACTTTCTTTTTAACTGTGACCTTTTTCACAGTTCTTCTCTTATTCATTCCAAAATAAACTTAAATAGCAATTTATAGCTTTAAAAAACCGCAAACTGTTACACTTTTTCGGCTGGAATGGAATCTTTACATGCAACTTGAAGAAAGGTACTTAACGATTAGAAAGTAAAGTAAACAGTCAAATCAACAACCACAAATTCGTTTTTTTTAGTTGATTGTGGTCAAATAAACTCTAAGAATTATCGTTACTAACATGACGTTGCACAAATAAAGCATTTAAAATAAAAAAATAAAAAAAAAATCGTGTAAAAATATTAAAAAGAAAATAAGAAAACAAACAATAAAAAGAAATATGAAATACAGCATCATTATGAAGACCAACAACTCACAAACTGACCATTTGCATCAGTCTTAATTTCTCCCAAAGCATCAACAAAGAGCAAAAAAAGCAGAGAATAACTTAAAAAGGCGTACATGTAAAACAAAAAAAAAATATATTTTTTTCCATGATTTCATACAAAAAAACACACAAAACAGACAACACAGGCAAATGGAAACAATGCTCAGACAGATATTTTTAATGATTTCAGTCGAATATAATACTCGTACTCGTACTTGTACTTGTTTACTTAAGACATTCCATCCATCAATTTACACTGAATTGCATTTAAAAACTTCATCATCATTTGTGCCTTTCAATCGTTAAATATTTTTTAAAAATTTCATCAATTTTTGTTGTTGTAATTTTTGTATTTTTATAAAAGTTGGTCAATCAATTTTAAGGAAAGCGTTATTCATTGATTTTTCTTTTCTCCACATCTCTCTGCCTCTTTTTAGAGCCTTAAACAATAAAAGCCTTAATAAGTTGTGTAATTTTTAGTGGCCAGATCAAGTTTTGTTTTTAACCTCTACACTGTAAACTATGGAAATGTGTGTGCCATAACGGCATCTTAATGTTTGTGATGCATAATTAGCGCTTTTCTTTTTTAGACATGGATAACTGATTGTACATAAAAAAAATCAGAATCGGTTTAGCCATTGTAAATAAAGGGTGTCCCAAAATTAACGCAAGATTTGAATTTGTCGCCACTTGTGCAATTAAAAAAAAACAATTCGACAGCTGGCAGTTTAGGGGTTCATAAAAATCGAGAGCTACACGATAAAACAAGGTGTCTTCATTATTGACAAATATTTCAAAAGTAAACATATAAAATATAGTTGGAACAGTGTTTTAGCTTGGTCACTGTAAAGAGTTAAGTTGAAAAATTCAGGGAGTTTGGATCCGCAGAACACGCCAGACACACTGATCGTTCAAAAACAAGCCGTTTAAATGTCAATATTGAAGTAGTGCGTGAGAGTGTCGGTGACAATTCAGAAACCTCAATTCGGCGTCGTGGACCAGAATTGCAAATAACAAGAAGATCTCTACAGCGTATACTCACTAAAGATCTGTGTCTCCATGCTTATAAATTGAATTATTACAACAACTGTAGCCTAATGACACACAGCGAAGAAAGTTCGTTGAATGGATTACTAAACATCAACAAATGGATTCTGGCCGTTTTTTGGATTCTGAGAACACACTTGTGATTGTCGAAAAACATATTCATCCAAAACTTTTCACTGATTGGTGTGGATTTTAGGCTGGAGGCATAATTGGACCATACTTTTTTGAAAATGAGACTGGTCAAGTAATGACTGTTACTGGTGCTCGATATCGCGAAATGATAATACAGTTTTTCCCACTGAAATTGGATGATATTGATGTGGCCAACATGATATTGATGTGTATATTCAGGTCCTGTACTCTTTCGTTTCGGTGATCTGAGTTGGCCCTCTAAATCGTGTGACTTAACAACATTTAATTTCTTTTTAAGGGGTTATTTGAAAACACAGCCCTATGTCAACAAGGCCACAAACAACCGTGCATTAAGGAACAGATTCAACACTGTGTCAACGCAATTCAACAACATTTATTCAAAATGGTCATTAAAAATTTCGACAAACGGGAGCGTATGTGCATGCAAAGCCGTGGAGGCTATTTTCCCTCCTATAATTTTAGCGTTCATGTAAGCCATTGGTAAAAATTTGACTTTTACACTGCCAGTGAATGGGATTTGGTTAAGTCAATACAAATAATTCTATTTAATTTTCTTCCATCGTACAAAATTTATTAAAAACGGTTAATATTAAAACTTAGCCCCTCATGGGTTATCCATAGTCGAAGTAATTGCTCTAAAGCTGTTGCCGAGTGGCGTTTTGTGGTGATAAATTTAAAATTCGTGACAAATAAATGAATAAGCTTATTCACGAATTAGATCAAAATTGTTTAACATAAGAATGTTCTTTTTCTCCGTCACTCCACTAGGAAGCATATTGGCTTTCCGTAAGGCATCCATTGCTTTGTTTCAGTTTAATTAATCAAGTTGATTATGCAAGCTAAGTAGATGATTAATCCACTGTAGCTCCCCTTCATATGATTGTGTAGTGGTGAATATCCTTGCTAATTGGTGGTGATCTTTACTTTAGCATTGTAATTTTATGCAAGTAGGTGGCGTTTTTTCTTGACCATGCATCTGATGTTCCATTAATAAACCTATCTTATGTACTTCATAAATCAATAAAAAAATTAACAATCAAAAGGCTAAGAACTGTGTTTTCCATTTAATTAAAATCTTGCGTTAATTTTGGGACATTCTTTAGACCTACATATACAGTCAAATAGGGTTATAGTGAACTTAAAGATAACACATAGTTTAGTTCATTATAGACGTAGTTCGTTATAAACACTCAAATATACAAAATATATATACAAAAATATCTTTATGATTACCATGTTCGTTTTAAATGTATAAGACTGTAAACATATACTTACGTATATAATATTTAAGTCATAATAATTCAGAAATGGTTGAACAGATTTTCTTACAATATAGATTGAAGAACACTCACACAAATACACATGAGTTATGTGTTTCAATGCTCACCTGTCCTTTAAGAACTTAAAAGTAGAGAATTTATACAAATAGTCTGGGAACACCATCGAAGCATCTACTTCAAGAACAATAGAACACAATTCTTGTTCTATCACTGACAAGTGGTTAGTGGTTAGAACTTAACTTCATATTAAGTCAATAGCTTTGACCGGCCATTTACTTTTAAGTCACATGTATAATTACTAATTGGACGCAGCCAAGTACCAGAATAGAGTCTGTGATCAGACCACTAAGGTAACACACAAGATATACAGGATTACCCATTTTATGTTTCAAAAGTAAAGTTAATAAAACACACATAACGATTTCGATGAAACTTTTATTTCGTTTTAATGCTTGGACCTTGCCATTATGCATGAAATACAAGATCATTTACAGGACCACCTCTGGATTGACGGTAACGGCTCATTCACCGTCATTTTCGAACAAATACTTCCAGTCTACAATGCGCAACAAACAGTCACTTTTTTTTTTTTTTTTGTAGTAAATTTTATATATAAAACTGAATGAATTTATATGTTTGTTTGTTGGTTTGTTTGCCTGTGCGTTATAGGCAGCTAATCTGTTGAACCGATTTTCTTCAAATTTTTACAGTATTTTTCTGTATGTCTGGAAGGTACTATAGGATATATAAATATCAAAGATTCCAATTTGGCTGTGTCCTGCCCATACAAAGTATATATTTTTATCTATATCTTCAAAATAATAACAGAAAGACTCTTTTAATTTTGCCTAAATAAAATCATAGCCAAGGCAAATTTTCAGTCAAAAATTGGGCGGAATCATACAAGTCGGCGTGGTACCTTCCATACAAAGTAAATATTGTTTTTAGTGGGAACTGTTAAAGCTAAAGTTTTGTTTTGTTTATTTGGTCTGAATGACTTCATATTAAATGTAAATCATCAGTTAAAAAGTAAGCGGAATAGGACAAGTGTGTGTGGTACCTTCTACACAATCTAAATATTAATTTCTGTATATTTTGAGGGCGATCAAAGGTAAAGTTTTAGTAATTGGTCTCAATAAGTTCATGGTCTGTACAAATCATCAGGCTAAAAATGGGTGAAATTGGACCAGTAATCGTGGGACCTCCCATTGTAAAAGATAATAGTATAAGATTCTAAATTAGGTTCAAACAACGTCCTCAACAATACACATCATCAGTAAGTAACTTGGCGAGATTAGGTAAGTGGGCGTGGGAACTTCCATTCTTACTAAATATTGCATTCTGTATATATGGAGAACGACAACAATTAAAGCTTCGTTACCTATTCACATCATACAAAATGCGGGAATTGCGGAAATCACACTGGATAAAAGCTATATATCGGGTGAGCCCTCTATCGGCTTAAATTTGAACCAGCAGTTATTTCGAATCTGGCAATACTTATGTCATTCTATTCTGTCACAAAATTCAGTATATTATCTCCATTGAGCGAAATGAATCGATTTACGCTTGAGCGATTTACGACTTACGTTGGGAGTTATTGAAGATTAATTTCCAAAAAAAAACAATTTGTCGGAAATTGTAAAAAAAAAATCAAAATTAAAAAATAAAAAATTGCCAAATCATCTTTTCATTTTCATCTTGCTGGGTATGTTAATAAGCAAAATTGCCGTATTTGGAGCTCAGAAACCACAAACGTGGTCTTACAGAAACCAATGCACCTATTATGAGTGGCTGTTTGGTGAGGCTTGTGGAGCGCAAGCATTATTGGCCCGTTATTCTTTGAAAATGAGAACGATTTTTTTGTGGCAGCTCTTCATAGTATTGATGTGAACGATGTGTGGTTTCAACACGACACAATCGATTTATTGCATCAAACGTTTGATGGTCGTTTAATTAGCCAAAATGGTGATGTCAGTTGGCCGCCAACAAGCTGCGATACTATTTTCTGTGGGGTGCCATTAAAGACAAGTATTATGCCGACAAAACGGAGACAATTGAACATTTGAAGGCTAACATTCGTGATGCCATTGCCGGGGTCGTACCTAAAATAAATTCGAAAAAGTTCTTGAAAATTGGTATGGCAGCAGCGGCAGCCATATGAATGAAATAATGAAATAACCGGAACAATTGTACTTCACAACAACAAAATAAATTTGCAAAATTTCAAACCGTTTTGTTTTATTGCATTTTTAAAATTAAACTTTTAAATAGCCCACCCGACACATATAAAAATGAATGTGTATTTGTTTGAAGACTGTGTACAGCTAAAAAGCAGAACTTACGGTATCTTTCTGTAAAGAACAATTGGTTGTATTTTTACTGGAAGGGGACAAAATGGGGAAAAGGGTAAAAGAAATAAGTAAAGTACCATTTAAGATAATGAAGACAAGGGTAGCGAAGCAAGTCGGGTTTTAGCTAGTTTTAACTATTTTCACGCGTTCTTCGGTTGTTAAACAATCCATATTCGTAAATGGCAAACCTTTCATTAGATAAATGACACTTCAGGTGCCAGATAATTAACAGCTGACAGCCTTACCAGACCGGGGATTTTAGACCCACTAACCCGATATAAAATTAACTTTTAATGTTTATAGCAAAAGACAAAAAGCTAAAAAGTCGGTCGAAAAATCTCTAGTTGCCCGCAAAAGGCAAGGAAACCTTAAGGAATTCCATTCCCAAGCTCAAATCGTACGAAGTAAAACCATACTGCACCCTCATCCTCAAATACTCATAACAACATTGAATAAAATTCTCATAGATGCTCTTAATAAGTGAAGCCGTAAAGAAAGCACCAGATAGTGCTCTCCAAACTAGATAACTTAATATGTTTTATTATAGAGTATTGAAAGTTTGTTACTTACCAAATATACTTATAATTACATATTGATAAAAATGAAAGTTAAATGTTTCAAAAACAAAAAATTCCATAAATCTGATTGATATGCGTTCAAGTAATATGGCATTTCAACAAGAAAAAAATACTCGTAAACATTCATTAAAAACAATCGAACAAGTTTCTTAAACCCTCCAGCCAGCAAATGATGACAACACTTGGCAATTTTTAATAAATACAAGAGTTCAGTGATGTCAACTTTTTTTTTAATTTTACAGTGAAATAATTAAAAAAATATATATATGTATGTATCTTTTCGTTAACACCTTGTTAAGACACATATGAGTCAATTAGTTTTTAAACTAAGGTAACGAATTTAGTGTTCACACACAGCGCAATTAAGTTAACTCAATCAGCATTTGACAGTTGAAAATGCTAAGACAGATTTTGAGTGTAAAAACCTAAATTTGTAAATTTGGAACAAAATGAATAAAACTTAGGCGTTAAAAAGATTATAAAATTAAAAAAAAAAAACTCAAAACTAAATATACAAAATTTTTATTTATTTTTTTAATAATGTGTACTTAACAGTATACGAAATCCGTATTCGTACAGCTTAAAATTTTTTTACTTAAATTTAATTATTCAAAAACGAATTATAATTAAAGTGCCTTTTATATTTGTTTTAAGTAGTAAAACCCATTTATTTATTGTAAATATTTAATTTTTTTAAAACTTATGCTTTTGGGTTGCATTATGAATTTGACTCAATTAATTGTGCAATTAAGTATTTATTGGCCAATTAATAAAAATTCCTTAATCGCGCCATCAAAACATGACAGCCATGATAAGCTGCATCAATCGATTTTAATAAAAATTGTCGCGTCAGTTAAAAGTTATGCACAAATTGACCAAAAATATTTAAATTTAATTTGATTATGATAAAAACCTTACTTGCTTTGTTTTTGCAAAGTCGATGCAATAACAGACCGATGTAAAACCTCGTTCATTATAAACGCTTTTCGATATGTAATGTTTGATTAGAAAGCAATCGGACAGGACATATTAAACCAATTCTAGTTAAATGCTATGGAATTAATAGATCAGATGGCAATTTTTAAGTAAGTAGATGACATCTCGCATTTGTCATTTTATAAATCATCGTTTAGAGCTTGCCAAACGTGTGTAATTTATTAAAAATGGTATTGAAATTTTTTAACTTTTCTTCGTTAGACTAAGCTGCTGGATAAAGGTTAGTAAATAAAGTAGGTTCGGGGATTTTTGTACCATAATACATATACTCCGATGTGGTATTACCGTAGCTTGTTACCGTGAAATATCTTTGTGATTTATTAAGTCTAGAACTACGACAATAGTCGAGCCGCATGCTCACCTAGCATCCAGTTGATACTACTAACAACCTCGATATGTTCCGCCTATTATAAGCCATAATTTTCATAGTGCGACCCTACAAGTGTTCAGACTACACCATCTAATACCCCTCTGAAAAAAAGAGTCTGAAAGTACCACTTTTGAAAGATATATAGTAGTGTGGTAACCAATCTAACCAAAGACCTTACTCTGGTTCCTGATCAACACCAGGAACTGGCATTTCAAACTGATGATTAAATGCTGTAATTTAGGGTATATACTCGTATGTACATGGTGACGGAGTTTTGGAACTAAATCAAAGAATGGGCTTTTTAAAGGTTTCGCCACCATTAGTAGGTACGTGGCTTCAAAAATGGCGGCAACATTATAAAGTAACACTATAACAGACAGCGTTAATATCAATAGTTGACGGTATAGGGAGATGTTATCCTGTGTGATCGGAATTTGAGTACATCGATATATGCAATATATGTTTTTATTAAGACAAAAACATTCTGGAGCTTTGTCAGGTCTAAGACTTGGATTACAAGCAACAGCATAAGAGGGTTTTACCTAATAAAAAACACCTCACATATAAGACCGATTGGCTAAGGCTCTGTCTGCAAGACTAAGTCGCCTTTTTATTTTTTATTGTTCTTAACTATTTACTCCCTTCAAAACCAAGTCGCCTTTTTATTTTCTTATTGTTCTTAACTATTTACCCTCTCAAAGCCAAAAATATCTCTTGTTCCCCTTTTGTCCCCTATAATTTTCGATAATCCAAGCACTTCGAGCGAATTTAAGGCTCTATAACCGAAATCATTATAAAGTCCCTACTCCATTTTAGAAGCTGAAGATTTACACAAAGGATTTCCAGTTAGTTCTCTTATCTGCTAGTTGCCTTAGCTTGCTAAACAATTTGCCAGTTTCGATGAGAAAAGTTCAACGAACGCAAGGTGTGCTTGCAATCTTCCACGAAGCAGCACACCTTGCGGTTTCCAGGCCAGAGAGTGGAGTGGGCATGTGCAGAATCGTGATAGAGTTTTCGTAGACTCGACAATAGTTCGTCGTTCGTTATTGTTCTGGGCAACTAAATATGGGAGATATTTCTGAGACAGCGGAGCACACTTTCAAAATTCGACATTTAGTTGTAGTGCTCATATTATTTGCCTCGCCATACTCGTAGTTTGACAAAAGCCATGATGGCCTTGTATATACAACTTAGGATGTCTTGTTTAGCTGGTCCACTGGTCAAAAGGACACTTCCTAGATATCAGAAGACGCTAAAGTTTGATGTTTTGGCCATTTATAGTTAATGCCATATCAATCGAAATAATACCGTATAAATTAACACTGCCACCAAATCCTACATAAGCTTCTTTTTGTTCTTAACTATTCATTTTGCACTTTTTTATAAGGGTAAGGAAGCGTGGGTACGTAATATTCCAATTCATAAACAATATGATTTATGGCTGAGGAAGTAAACTTTATAGAGAATAGAATTTTAAATGAAAAGACCTTAAAAATGTCTTTAGAAACCCAGTCAATGAACTCTTTTAATTGTATTTAAGTAAGGAAACAATGAATGAATTTCTTTATTTAATTCTTACAGTCTTTCTATTTTCTGTGTAAAAGACATTAAAATTTTCTTGATAATATTGAAAATGTTGTTTCAACTTCTTATTATTACTTTTTTTTTGGTTAAAAAACCCACATAACGTACTTTTATGTTATGTTATGAGAGACTATATGACCGCCTGTTAAACTGTCTATGGTCTTAACTGTGTTATAGTAGAGCAGAAGTGTTTGTTTTAATTTTCTTCAGTTTTAACTCTTTTTTTTGTACATTTAATTACATAAACTTTTAACAGTTGGTTGAGTTTTTGATATTAGCGCTATACATACTTATTGTGTATGAACACAATATTTAAAAATTTTTTTTCCGCTTCAAATTACTTGTATTTAACCAACAAAAAATATATTTTTTGAGGTTGTAAAAAGAAAAAAATTTGTAAGAAAAACTTAAAATAATTGTTTTTTTTTTTTTTTTGGTAAGACACAGTTTAACCTCTATTGTGTGTAGGAACAGACAAAAAAAAAATGAATTTGAAACAAAGTATGAATGAAGCGTGTGAATTAAAAGTTTTTTTTTTTTTGTATTACAAGTGGCAAGTATTTAAACAATAAAGAAGTAGAAAAATTTAAAGTTTTAAACTTCCGTTAAACATCAAAATGAATTTAAACGGAAAAAAAGTAAAGGAAAACTACTAGGGTACAAGTTAAATAGTTTAGACATGTTAAATGAATAGAATACAAAGATGCCTTCGTTCCACCAAGATAATTAGTTGAAACAAACAAAAAAATGTTTATCACTACAATAACAATTCCCCAACAATAAAACACTTAAGTAATGTATCATTAATTTTTATTAAAGAGACGCTTCTACTACTGCCAAAGAAATTCAACTCATTAGTTGTGGAATGACCAAAAGAAATTTTTTAATAGCTAAGAAGCCAAGATAAAAATCAGTTTTTTTTTTTCAAAAGTCTTTAAATACCTTAAAAAAATCTACGGAACTGCCATAGAAATTAATATGAATTTTTAAAATGATTATAATGAAATCGGCATTTGCGTAAATTAAATATGTCTTGCCATTTTAAGAAAAAATTTAAAAACGAAAAAAAAACATTTCCTTAACTGATTTAAAAAAAGAAACGAAAAGAATTTATTAATTTTTTATTAAAAAAAAACTTTTATTAAATAAAAAACGAGTTTTAGGAATTAAACACATAACCAACAGCAAGCAGCAGACAGCAAAATGTCAAAATTAAATTACATACGTTTATATGAAAACAATTATTTTAAAGACAGCACAGCAAAAGCCTAGACAACAACCTTTGCTGCTGCTAAGCATAGTTGAGTTTATTGCATTGGATTCATATTTCACTATCGTTTTCATTACCACTAAACGATTTAGCATTGATGCGGCAATATTGCAGCCACCACTAGTAGCAGGTGAAAATAATTAAACACTAATTCAAGCAATTTAAGTGGTAATGCAAGTGAAATTTCACTATCAGTAAACATTTATTTTTACTTCAATTTTACTGGTAATGCAAAGTCTCCATTTATAATTGACTTAAGCTATGTATATATGTAATAGTATCATGTCTATTTATGAAAATATATGAAAGTTCATCCCTTTATAAAAACGATAGTGGAACTGAATTTGCATTCCACTATAGTGCCAATGAATTTCTAGTTCATTACCATTAATCATTCATAATTAGTGCACTCAATATCCAATACCACTAAAAGCGTTTTATTTAGTGCACTAAATTTTCACTACCACTAAAGTAGTTTTTTTTAGTGCCTTCAATTTCCAATACCACTGAATATTAGGGGCGATAATGCAATATTTTTTCCACTACCACTAAAGGTAGTAGAAAATTAAATCCAATGCAATAAACCCCACTATAAGTAATTTCTAATTTTTTAGGCAGCAAAACAAAGTTAGTGATAAACACATAAAATACATTATATTTTTGAATAATGTTTTAAAGAAGCGATTTTATTTTGGCGGATTTGAAAAGTTTGAGTGTCACCACTGTTAAATATTTTTCTATAATAAATATTTTTATGACAAATAAAACAAGTAAAAATGAAAACCTAATTTT
This sequence comes from Wohlfahrtia magnifica, assembly GCA_023159175.1. Lineage (NCBI taxonomy): Eukaryota > Metazoa > Arthropoda > Insecta > Diptera > Sarcophagidae > Wohlfahrtia > Wohlfahrtia magnifica. The sequence goes on along the minus strand of JAKWBJ010000187.1, from coordinate 361,789 downwards.
ATTGCTGCTGCTGCTTTCAAAATATTTATGAAGTTGATAGCATAGCAGTAAATGCTGCCAACATCAATTTGCTGCTTGCTTTTATGCTGCTTGCTATCGTCTATGTATTTGAAGCATTATAAAAAATAAGAATTAAATAAGACGTTAAGATTTTGCATAAATTTAAAATCGAATTAATTATACCTTGACTGCTTTGGACCAAATAGAATTAAATTTATGCAAAATCAGATTAGAACAATAGAATAATTGAGGATGAAAAATGTGTCAAGTTTTTCTAAGGCTTTGACATAACTCCGAAAGAGTCCAAAGCAACCAAGGTCGATAATTGCGGCGTTCAATTAAAATTGGCCTTCACAATTTCGACTTTTAATGATCTATCTGATTATTGTTGTTTTAAAAGTAATAAGGTCAGATGATGCCATAAATTGCACTAAACAGTTAAAGTGTGTCAAACTCGGACGGGTCCATTATGTTCGTGACTTTTTGAGTTTCCAGCCATTCAAAGGGCAACACATAACTACATAATTCCCATGTCATTGAAAGTGGAACAAGTTCGAACGTATCCTAATCAATTAACTGAATACGATTTCATTTTTAGACTCATTCAAAAGGCCTTACGGCTTAACGCTCCCAACGGTAAATACATTTATTAGATACGTTTTTTAGTGTAAATACTCATAACCACTCACTATCAAGGCTAAGCTTGATAAATACTTCGGAAGGTTAAAACAATCCACAGGTAAATTATGCTTACTTATCGAGCGATTTAAACAGGATTTAAAACAGTGTTGTTCAAAAATTAAAATGTAGTTGTGAGAACATGAAAATTGCTACCTTAGAATTAAGTTGAATGGATAATTAGCATTATTAGTATCGGAATGAATTTATTTTTTATTAAAAAAGTAAAAATCTTAATATTTTTTGAAAAATTTAAATATTATTTAAAAAAATAAATGAATAATACAGTTTAAAAGAAAATTAAAATCATCATACACCCGCTACGCATGTTTACTCGTCGGTGTTTCATTGACGAGTAAAAGCAAGGGCGTAAGAATACGTGTGTGTTGAGCGTCAACAAATCTTTATGAAATGTGCTTGACTGATTTAAAATAAGCCACCGCCTTTGGCCGAGAAACTCGTTTTTCTTAATTTTCACCAGGATAATGTAGGACTCCATACATGTTCAGTTTTCATTGCAAAAATTCATAAATAAAACTACGAATTGCTTCCTCATCCACCACATACTCAGGATTTAGCCTCGTGTAACTATTTCTTGTTTCCAAACCTAAATAAATGGCTAAGTGAAAAGATATTTGAATCCAAAGATGAAATCAAATACCTATTTTAATGACCTCGATAATCTTTTTTTTTTCTTAAAGTATAAAAGTTGGAGAAACTTTTAGGAAGAAATTATGCTGTAAAATAAAATGGTGTTTTATTCAAAAGCCTATGTTTCATTCAAAAAATCACTGCCTTATTCACCCGCCCTTATATACATTGTGTACAACAAGGTCTTTAAATAATTCATATTTTAATATAAGAACTATACACTGTACTGTTGATTGCAGAGCACCGAGATTTAGGTGTAAACTACTGCCACTACACTTGGTAGTATTATTCTAATTAACAGACCAAAATCTAAATTTTTCAAGGCTTCTATGGTACTTGACTTAATGGTTAGACTTCAATGATATTTTATTTCCTATTTAGGCATTAGGCTACCTAAGTATATGCAGCATCATTCTACTTCCAAAACTGAGACAAAAGATGTGACATTCCATCGACAATGTAATAAAAGACTCAGTGAGAAATACTAAGGTCAACACAAAGGGCGTGTTGATTCTTTATTAAAAAAACCATACTTGACATACTCAAACGTATGGCAATAATAATTTTTACTTGTTTACTTTCACGAAATGTGCAATAATGCTTAAGCAATGGCAAACGTTACTTAACATATTTCCAGTTTATTGCCATTTATACCTTAGCAATACTGTCGTTGCAATTTTGGTCATCTTATAATTTTTTTGTTTTTGGAAGTTGAACTAAGAACAAAATAACAATAAAATATATATATAAAGGGTCCGCCATCTAACGTTTTTTTTTTTAACTAGTGCTTATTTCGTGAATGGTAACACTTAGCTCATGTCTGTTTTGACAGATAATTAGTTTTATCCTTCCGCTGAATGAATATGTGTATACGCTTGAACAACGCTGGGAAATATTGCGACATTACTTTGAAAATCATGGTAATGTTGCAGAATGAAAAAAAGAAAAAATCATCTTTTCAGATGAAGCTCATTTTGATCTTGGCGGGTATGTAAACAAGCAAAATTGTCGCATTTGGGGCATAGAAAACCCGCACGCATACATTGAAAAGCCGATACACGCAAGACGTGTCACTGTTTGGTGCGGATTTTGGTCCAGAGGCATAATTGGGCCATTTTTCTTCGAAAATGAGCAAGGAGTGGTCGTTACAGTCAATGGCGATCGTTATCGGGCCATGTTGAACGAATTTTTTTTCACAAAAATTGAAGAGGAGGATATTAGCAACATTTGGTTTCAACAGGATGCCGCTACGCGCCACACAGCCGAAGCTATACTCGATGTTTTGCGCTTCAGCCGCAGATCTGATGTCGTTTGGCCACCTCGGATCTGCGATTTGACACCGTTGGACTATTATTTGTGGGGTGCCGTCAAAGATAAGTGTTACGCCAACAAGCCAGAGACAATTGACGCTTGAAAGGACAATATTCGTGAAGCCATTGGTGAAATACAGCTGCACACAATCGATAATGTGCTTAAAAATTGGACAGATTGTGTAGGCTACTGCATAGTCAGCCGAGGCAGCCATTTGAATGACATTATTTTCCATTATTAACCGGAAGGATTGTACTTTCAAATAAAAAAATAAATTTGAGAAAATATTCAGTAGTTTCTTTTATAGCATTTTCAGAAAAAAAAAATATTTGGCGGACCCTTTATATCATTTGGATCGCGACTACAAATCTGAATAGAACTGAATCTAATCAGAATTTTGTTGTGAAACAGTGATCCATACTGACCTAAGTTAATATTTAAATTAATTGAATTTCACTAGCAATTAATTTTTTAGTAAGATGGAAATCAAATAGATATTTACTCCCATTGTCTAATCGCAACCATTTCTGAATTTAAACAGTCCATATTTACCCATATAAATTACTTCAAAAATGAATTATTCCAAGGAATAGATTCGGGTATTAATTATTTAAAAAATTATTAAATCCAAATAAAAGGTTTTATACTTATTTTTAACCAATATGGGAACTAATACTATCAGTTTTAATGGATGTAAAACGCTCAAAAAAGGACTTTATGATAGAAATCTTTATATATAAAAATCAATGTTTGTTTGTTTGTATGTATATGTATATATGTGTGTTTGAAGCCTATAGACGGCTAAACGGCAGAACCGATTTTCTTGGAATTTTTACTGTATCATTCTGTATGCCTGGAAGGAGAGAGGTACCCCCTATACAAACCAAATATTAATAATCGCATATCTAAAGAACTATATCAGCCGTAGTCATAAAACTCTTCCCCAATTACATTCGCATGAAACTGATTTACTGAAAAAAATATAGGGTGCATATAATCAGGGGGAGCGGTATACCCCATACAATGTAAATTTTAATTATCGTATATCTAAGGAACTATTAAAGCGATAGTCTTCAACTTTTTTCCAATCTCTTTTCGATGAAACTAATTTACTAGAATAAATGTAGGGCAGATATAATTAGGGGGAGAGGTAGCCCTTATATTAAGTAAATATTTATTTTCCAATACTATTACACAGATTGCAATAAAATTTTATCCCAACCCCTTCCTAAAAAAAACAATAGACAAAATCTGGTCGGGATAGGATTAGGGGGAAAATTAACCCCATACTATATAAAAATATACGAGTATGTGTGTTTGTTTGAAGACTGTATACAGCTAAAAAGCAAAATCTACAGTGTCTTTCTGGAAGAAACAAATGATTAGATTTTGACCGGAATGGGACAAAATGGGGAAAAAACGTAAAAAGTAACTAAGATACCATTTAAAATAAGATATTAAGCGAAGCACACCGGGTTTTAACTAGTTGTCAATAAAATCCATGAAATAATGTTAAGCGGGCGGAATATGAAAGTGTAAAATCTAGCAGAGACTTTCTATAATGTCCATACTAGACATTAACTAATAACATGGGAGCCTCACACTACTGCTGGAATTATACTCTCGATTAATCGACCATTTTGGAAGAATGAGATCTTACCCAGGGAGCTTGTTGAAGAAGTGGAGGATCTTAATAACTGATGCAGTATTACTCTGCTATATGTAATTAGTAATTTTATTGTCCACATAGTTACAAAAAAATTTTTTGATAAGATGTCACCGGCATGGAGATAGGACCAAGTTGAATTTAGACCCATTAAGTCCTCTATCGGTCGTATTAAGAGCCTTCGAGTTATCATGGAATAATTTGTTAAATGGTGTTCACTATTGCACACGACAAACTACACCACGAGGTGATTTGAAACCCATGGCATGACACAAACTTGTTTTTCTTATAAAATGTTTGCATGGTAATCCATCCTGCAGAATTAAGCATGGCAAAGTGTTAAACAGGCCAATATAAGTTGAATTTTGGGTCCGAAAAGTCCGTATCGCATCCCCATTGCTTTTGAATATTCTTCTGAAAATGGTCTTAAACAAAGGCGGCAGCTATGTAATGGCATTACAAGACCGGTTGATAGAGCTACAATACAAGAGTGATGTCTCTCTTCTGGATCACAGCTTATCAGATCTTGCTAAAATCTTACGTAACGTAACGCTGGCGTAATTACGGTAAGGGGTGGCGTGGTGTAGTGGTTAGAGCGCACGCACACAACTCCAGCGGCCCAGGCTTAAATCTCCAGCAGAAGACATAACGAAAAAATTTGATTGCGAGTGTTTAATAAAGTGACTTCAACGTCCCTCCAGACAAATCCATCTAAAAAAGAAGCCTCCCGTAACCCTCAAATTTGTACTGGCGATAATGGCAAATATCAGACGGGTAAAAAATTAAAATACTCAGTAAGAATCACCACCACTACTTAGCATGGATCTTTACCACTACACAATCATATGGAGGCCAGCTACAGTAGATTTGTCCTCTATTTAGCTTAAAATCAACTTGATTAATGAAACTGAAGCAAAGCAATGAATGCTTTCTGGAAAGCCGATACGCTCCCTAGAGGAGTGATGGAGAAAAAAACGCTGGCGGCGGAATCACCTGGTCTGAGAATAAACGCCGCGAAGATTCTGCTACCTTGGGCGTATTATATTCTCAAATGGAGGATCGAGCAAGGGTGTTGTCAAACATCTGGTCGTCTAAGATCAATCAGGAAATTATCCATACTCTCTTCACCTACGAAAATGTATATCTTCAATGAAAATGGAAAATCCATCCTTTTATGCGGCTGTACAACATGGAATGCTGCCACTTGCGACATACAAAAGATGCTGCCTTTTTAATATCCTTCACATTAACTGGCCAAGAACTGTAAATCATTATATACTCTGGCAGAGAACAGGTTGGCAGCCTTTAACGATTGAGATAAAGAGGCACAAGTGGCGATGAAGTCAGTTAAACAACATCATCAGAATGGAATCCGCATGACAACTCAAAAGGAGATCGTCCACCCCATACATGGAGAAGATAGATTGGGAATGAGGTTACCAGCATTGGTGAGAGTTGCAGTAAAGTCAAGACATTGGTGCAAAAAACATATACGTTTAAAAATTTTATTGGGGCTCCTTATAGGATCAATGAGAAATCATATATAACAATAAAATTGCCAAGTGTAGGCTATTAAATGATCAAAATTGATCATCTATAAACTTCTTAACTATTTAACACTAAAGTTACTGGTACTTTATGTATACGTATTCCTACCACAGCGCACAGTGGCGTTTTTGATGCCTAAAGTAGGAATCAATTCAGGTAACCTTTTCGAGAACTAAATTCAATGGATTTCGATCTATTTTAGTTAGAAATATATAAATAAATTGTTTTTTTTTCTTCTTCTGATATTGAATTAAATATTTGTGAACTGTTGCAGGCATATTATACGAAGGTAACATTTTTACAAAATATTTAGTGGTATCAAGTGCAAACCGAAAAACGTCAATATTTATTTGAAGACATCTTGAAACTGTTACCATTATAACGTGCATGCGTTTTATTACATTGACGAAATGTCTGCGTTTTGGAAGAAACGGGTTGCAGTATTGGAATTTGGAATTTCCAAATCCGGGTTTTGACTGATCAATAACCAAAACAAATTTGATGCCTAAATTCACTTTGGATGCGGGCTTTGTTAATTGAAACAATTTTCTTTTCTTCTTCAGAACTAGAGTGTCAACTTCATTATTGGAAGTTTGTACGATAAATGAAGAAGCCATTTGAAGAATTGATAAGAATTATACATATAATTCCCTTAACATTCCATGAAGGAACACGGGGACTTCTCTCAGTCAATGAGCTGCACCCGATTCTATTTTTAGACTTATTGAAAGGGACCTACAGTTTAACGCCGGCTCCGAACGGCAAATGCATTAGAGAGATTTTGCAATAGTGGATAGTAATACTCATAACCAGTTACTAGCTAATGTTATGAGATGATACCGCTGTTGAAAAAACTTTTTCTTTTTCAGATGGTTTGGTCTGGTTTTGAACCCGGGACCTTCTAGATGGTAGGCGGATGTCTTACCTACCATACCACGGCGGCACAAGAATTATATATAAACTTTATTATATTTAAAAAAGCCCAAAATGCCTACATGGTTACTCTATTATAATTTACAGCAAGTAGTTTTAATACATATGTATGTATTTCATGTATTCATAAGCAAAAATTGATTTATTTGTAAAAGAAGAAACTATGAGCAAGATTTTATTCCACTAGTAGTTGAGGGAATGTTTGTGTTTTTAAGAAAAATAAGTCCAAATATTTCCCAAAAATGGCAGATTTTAGCCTCTATTTCAAACAACATAAAAATAAAAAACACAAAAGTAATCTCACTAGTTAATGGTTCCATTACTACTTTTTACATTATCCCTTAAAAAATTTTTTAAAAATTTAAAAAATCTATAGAAATTTCACTTGGAAAAATAAAAAATCCGTGTTTTTACTTTTATTAAAAAAAAACTCATACTTTGGAGAAAAACTCTTCCTTTAGAGTTGCGTTCAAAATTTCGTTTTTGAATATAAGCGTTCAATAATTAAAATTTAATTTAAAATTCTACTGAATAAAAAAATAACGCTCCTCCATATGTGAATTGAACGTTTTGTTTAGAATTTTTAATGGTTTTTTTAACCTTTGTCCTGAACTGGTATTCAGAAAATCAGAGTGAAATATTTATTTCATAGAAAATGTAAAATGGGTTGTTCGAAATGTTCGATCTGAACGTTGTATTCAAAAAACCTGAATGCAACAGCGCACAAATACTTTTTAACAAATTGAAGCATTTTCTTAACATACTCGTAGCTACACACACTTCAAAAATTACCCAACAAACAATTTTAAAAATGATTTCATCGAAACTAATATATGGACTTAAGTGTACATTTTTTGTTCAAGCAAAAGCTATTTTAATCCTCTCATTCACAAAACTGTTATGCAAATGATTTTGAGAATCTGAACATATTTTTTGAACTAATTAATGCTTATGCTAAAAAGAACAAATGTGTCCTAATATGCTTAAATGGTCGATAATCCCTGGATTGAGAAAATGCATAGCTAAAGAGCTAATGCAAATGTAAATTCTTAAATTGGAAACGATTTCTGTTTGCCGTTTCTTGTTGCTGTTTTGGTTATTTTTAATCAAAATTGATTGTTTTTTCTTTGGTGTGTAGATGTGTACTTTTTTCCATTTTGGTTAGTTTTTTCTCGAAACAAAAAAAAAAAATAATAAAGATAATGATTTATTATAACGTTTATTACCCAGATTCTTGTTGAGTGTTTCACTTTAAAAATAGGATTTTTGGCAAAATTTGGCCTTTTGTTGTGAGTATGCTATGACCTTTGCCATTCTTCTGGTAACATATGGATTTGGTGCCAAAAAAAACTCCAAATTTTAATACTTTAATACTTTGTTCTAAAGTACTCCGATCGAAACAAATAGTAGTCTGACGGGCAAGGTCTGCATTATAAGGCGGCTGAAACTATTTTCTAATTTTTTAACATTTGGCTTAGCGTTGTTCTAATAGATCTATTTCTCATCGCCAGTAATGATTGGATGCCGCTACAATTGTTTCCAATATGAGTAGCTTTTGAGTTTGAAAATAATCTTCATAGAGTAATGCCCACTAATCATCATTTCCGAACATTTTTGCCTGACCTGAGATGTCTCTCTATTTCATGTAAAAATCCTGACATCTGAACTGCTTGAATAATCTCTCGCACGTTGAGTTCGGTGAAACATATTCAGGATACGATTTGTCAAGCAATCAAACCAATAAAACTTCACCGTCTATACTATTTCGTTCAGTGGCTAAGTGAGAATATATATCAGACACATTTCACTTCAATGCTATTGTTTGGTTCGGGTGATTCATTAAGATATCTTATATCTAGTAAGGGCTATTGAGCTAAAATTATTCACAAATAAATTTTAAAACCTCATCATAATATATGAGAGAACGATATTTTTTTTTGTGCGAAGTTTGATAATACATAGTTCAAATGTTTTGAACAAATAAGATATGATTCATCAATTTTTGTACCAAGTTTTTTTGACTAGTCTATACCCAGTCAATACTGCAATAAATTCCATATAAAAATGATATTTTTATGTTTTTTGTATTAAAATTATGATTTAAAATGTTGGTTATTTTTTGGTTACAAAAAAAAACAAAGTTGTGGCAACGCTGGCTACAAACCAATTATATTCCACAAAAAAAAATTCTATTTGTCATTTTAATATTCGGGATTAGTCAAAACTTTCAGACGAAATAAAGTTCTGCCTATAAATTTTCCGTTGGTTATAAAAAATTTGTTTAGTTTTAGAGGAATCCTATTTTAAGCATTTGAGACACCTATGTCCCATATACGCCCAAGGATTTAGGGTTCTGTCTTACTCTTAAGAAAAAAAACCAATGGTGTATACATATCTATATAGGGTAATAATAATTTTGATTTCTATCAGAAGACATTGTTTTGATAGAAAAATGTTTATGGGGTAATTCATATCTTTGGTTGGAGTGAATGTCATACATACGTATTTTTAAGTTTTCAACATGAAAATATTCATTTCGCAATTTTTGGACGAAGTTTGAAGGTAACTATTTGTACTATATTTATAACTATTTTAACGAAATTAATTTATATATTGGTTCTTTAGATGCAGTAATCGAAATTAGCTGAAGCAATACAAAAATTGGTCTGAGAGCAGAATTTCGTGAAAACTTTGCAAGCCGTCAAGCAAAACACATATTAATATGTATGTATATTAAAAATGTGAAGAAAATAACTTTTTAATAAAATAAATAAACAAATAAAAGAATTCTATTATTTAAATCACAAAACGCATTTAAAAGTAAAGATGTTGAATGCGCATAGGTAAAATACGAATATAAGTTTAGTTTACTCAAACTAAATAAGGTGAACTTCAAAATGATAAGGTCACCTTAATACTTGCTCAATTTATCCAAACTATACAAATTTACGTATGGTCACCTTATTAAAAAAAAATTCTATGTTCAAATAAGTGAATAATAAGCCGGTTTTGTATGTAAATAAATGCAAAGTTCAATGCGTCAAAATGATAAGGTCAGTGATTCATTTATCCAAACTTTTATTTAAACTAAGCATTAATCAATTATTTTTAATTTATGCAGTTCCCATTTCCTTCTATTGTCTTAAAAATATGGAATGGCATTGCACTTACTAAATTGTCCAGAACGTTGAAGCGGATTTCGCGCCAGCTGTTGCTGATTGTCATTTTTTATTCATCTTTTATCCGATACTGTTTATTGTCTGCATTACGCACAAGCAGTCCCCACAAATTTTCCATGGGGTTTAAGTCGGGGGAACGTCCTGGCCAACTAAGTACTTTAATATTGTGCTCCGCAAACCATTGTCTGGTCGATTTGCTGGCATGAATTGCTGCGTTATCTTGCTGAAAGTTGAAAGTTTTGTCAGCATTTTGGGCCAAATAAGGCAGCAAACGTTCAGACAGTATGCCCTGGTACTCTAAACTATCCATTCGAGTGGAAGGAAAGTAGAGTTCCAGGGTACCATGTGAGCTAAAGCCAGCCCAAACCATCAAACTGCCACCGCCGAAATTCCGTTTGGAAAAAAACAAGGGCTCCTTCCTTAAATCTCGCCAATAGCAGTTGAAACCATCGGGTCTATCCAGGTTAAATTTTTTCCCGTCAGAAAAAATTACCTACAAACCCAAAAATGTATGGAATATCTTATAACCTTTTTAAAAAAAAATGTTTACCTGATGGCAATTAGTTGCCATGTAGTGTTTCGCTAACTCCCTACGCTTAATCTTATGCTGCTTAATCAGACAGGGAATTTTGTTAATTTTGCTCGAATAAGGTTTGGCTGGGCGTTGATAGCTCTTAGAATTGTGCTTTTTGAAGCTGGTAATTACCGCACTTTTCATAGAAATCGAGGCATTCGTGAAATTAGCCTAGTTCCGCGGGCAGTCAGAACCTTTGGGCGACCTGTGCTTTTTAATTTTCCATAATTTTCTCTGTTTTTGAGAAAATTTAGCACAACACTCAAAGATCATCCCAGTTTTTTCGCCATTCCACGCATACTCAATCCCTGTCCATGAAGTGTCACAATTTGTCCTTGTTCATAAGGTGACAAAGGTTTCTCGCGACCCATACCGCGCACATATTAAATTATAAATTATTACAAAAAAAAAAAAATAACAATTATGATACCTTCTGATCATTTTGACGTATTGAATTTTGCACTTATTTACATAAATTTAAATAAACATAATATAACGGTACATCCCTAAGAGCAAAATCGGCTTATTATTCACTTATTTGAACGTAGAATTTTTGATTAAGGTCGCCATACTTAACATTTTATAGTTTGGATGAATTGAGCAAATATTAAGGTGACCTTATCGTTTTGAAGCACACCTTACGTATTGTTAAAAAAAACTGAACGATCGTAGTAGATTTCTGAACGCACGTTCTCTTTTAGTCAACTTCAATTTTATATAATTGGAAACTGAATTTACGTTTCATATGAAACTAAACGACTTATTTTATTTTCTACTACAACCATTCAGGGTGCAGAAAACGTAATAAATGTTCCGAAAAACTACTCGTACATATTTCTTCGGTTTTCTACTACGTATTTTTTTCTGTGTAGTGGTGTAGAATTTTATATGCTTTAACGTGATATAAAATTATTTACTGTTTTCTGAATCTTTTTTTCAATTAATTCCCACTTTCGGTATCAAATACGCCGATGTGCAGCGGGTCAAATAACCCCTTGTGGTAATTGGGGCAGCTTACAAATAAGTATTTCTCGGTAAATAAATTCATAAGGGAGAAGTAAGTACTGAAAATTATATTCAATTTATTTTAAATAAAAGTAGTAGAGGCAACTGGCGAAATTGTAACGTTATTTTAATGAAATTGTGTAAAAGAATTGAAATGAGTTATTTTCCTTTCCTTTTGACTTTTCAGCTTTCGAATATGGAAGAAACAACTTTTTGGTTTCATTTTCTTTCTTAATTTCATTTCTGTATCTCTATGCTACCAACGGTACTTTTAAAGGTTAAAGCATGTAACCAATTGGTTTACTTTACTTACCTTTTTTCGTTGTTGTTTTGGTGGCTGTAGTTATTGTTGTTGTTGTTGTTGTTTTAAAGAAGCATAAGATAAACAAAACAAGTCAGGCAAACAAAAAAGAAGCGGAAAAAGAATGGAATATTCGAAATATGGTTTTCTTTTCTTTCGCTTTAAAAGTATTTTTTTTTGTTTTTTTTTTTTGGAAATTCGTTGTGCAAAAAACGAGTCTTAATGCTGTTGTTGTTGTTGTTGTTGTTGTTTTTAATAAACTGTCTTAATTTAATATTTTTTTTTCCTGAGTAGTACGAAAAGCTCTTTAAGAGGGGGAATATTTTGTGTTTGTTTCTTATATAGGATGAATGATTTAACCGAAATTATGAATATGGTATTTCAAGACAACTTTCTTTTTTCTCTTTAAGAGGGCCATGAATTTAAGCTTCCTTCGATGTTAAATTCTTTTTGGTTTTTTTAACTGAAAGAAAAAAATTTCTCTTTTTTGTAAACGATAAATATTTCAATTTATTGTTTTACGAAAAGATACAAATAGGAACACTTTGTTGTATTGCATTGGTTAGAGATATGAAATATGATTTTAATATTAAAGCATTGAATACATGTTTTATTAGATCACGATTCTCATGTTTGCAAACATTTATTTATTTTCTTAATTTCAAATGGGTAGGCACTTAGTTAAAAAGAGTCTTAAGAAACTGCACACTAAAAGATGCGGATACACATCATCAAGATACTCTATGTGTATGTTTGTATTTGTAAAATAGTATGCAAGTAAGTATCTGTATCTATGGATGACGCCGTGTGTATGTGTGTCTGACAGTAGTTTTACTACTAAAGGCGTATAGGTATAGCTCGCAAAAAAAAAAGAAAAATAGTTGCAGATTCGCAAGACGAAGTGGTTAAAAATGTGAGATTCTGCGAAGGTTGATGGGTTTGTTTTGGAACGTTTTTCTTTTTTATTGAAAACAAAAAAATGTTGGTAATGCTGCAGTTGATAACGATGATGTTGATGTTGTTGTATAAAGTCGTTGGTGTTGTTGATGTTACACAGGGCCTATTCTGGTATTGTGTTTTTGTTTTTTTCTTTTTCTTTTTTAAGAAACAAAGACAGGTTTTCTTTAATTTTTTTTTGCTTTTATTTAAAAACTACTACACTACTACTACACCAATATTTATAATAAACTTAAAAATATTTTGTTTTCTATTTTGCTTAATAATTTTATGATTTTTTTATATAGAATATCTTCTAAATGTATTGATTTCAAATTCGAAATAGTTTAAACAAGTGACCTTTTAAAATAAAACTGTAAACAATACTGGTTTTTGCTTCTTTTCCCTCAAACCACAATCCAATACTAAGTTTTTTCTTATATTATTAATAATTTTATTTTTATATTTATAAAAAAAATAATTTTTAATATTTTAACAAGTATAACAAAAAAAAAACTTGATTTTTTACTTTTATTAACACTTTTTGTTAAAGAATTTTTTTTATATATTTTTTGATAATAATAAAAATCTTTTTTATTATTATTTATTTTTTTATTATTATTATTTGGCTCTTTTCAAACAAACACGGTTTCTGTTACAGTTAACCACGGTTGGATAAAAGGAGAGAGATACACGAAAACACGTCTATTTCTCAGGTAGTCGCTTATTAAACTGAATTTTTAAACTCTGTTGTATATTTGTCATGCATTTGAGTTTTACTTGTACCAAGCTGTACATCAAACACATTGAAAGCGACAGGCAAGAAACTACAGGCGTTAATAACTTATGTGGCTGTAATTATGAATATGCATTCATTTATTTATTTATTTATTTATTTATTTATTTATTTGGTCTATGGCAAATTAATTCCTTACAGACTAAGGTAATATAGTTAAAATTAAATACAAAATGTTTACAAAATGAAAACTATTAATTCAAATACAATATAATTAATTTAAATACAATATTATTTTTCTTTTCAAAATTGCATTACTCTCAGAAAAATCTATTAAATGATAAAGATTATTAAATTGTAAACATATCTGATGACAGGAGTCATTATTAGCATAAACAAATCTGTGATATTTGGACCATTAAAAATAATTTTGTTTAGAAAAAATTCGGAGTCAACGTCACCACGTATTAAATTTAATAGAAATGAAACGCTTAGCATTATTCCACGGCTTTTTTAAGTAGGTAGTTTAATTAGAGCAAGTCTACTTTCATATGAAGGAAGTACGAGTATATATGAGTTCCATCCAAGTCCTCTCAGACAAAAGAGGAGAAACTGTTTCTGCACAGATTCAATAATGTTAGGATAAGTGTAATAATAAGGATTCCATACAATAGATCGATATTCTAGAATCGGTCGAACCAAAGAAAATTCCTTTGACCAACGCTTCATAAATCCTAATACTCCATTAGCTTTATTAACCATCATAAATATATGATCACAAAATGTTAATTTATAATGCAACAAAATTCCAAAATCATTTATAATAGAAACCCTTTCCAGAGTAGTTCCTTTAAAGTGGTAAAAAGTATCAAGCTTTTGTGAACGATAAAATGACATGTGTTTACATTTTCCGATATTTAAGTGCAATAAATTGATATCACACCATTGAGAAAAATATTCGTTGTCAGTCTGCAAGGAATTAAAAAGTTTGACGTCATCCGAATTACAGGTAGTAGGTCGTTGATAAATAATGTAAACAATACAGGACCAAAATGACTGCCTTGTGGCACTCCAGAAGGAACGTCAATAACCTTAGAAACGGTTACTTACTTTTTGAGCTCTGCCAGAAAGATATGAATTAAGCCACCGAATTGAATTGTTGCTAAGTCCCAATCATGAAAGTTTAAAAAGTAAAATGTCATGGTTAACTTTATCAAATGCTTTACTGAAGTCGGTATAGATAACATCTGTTTGCTTAGAATGAATAAAACCATCATTTATATTTGAAGTAAGTTCCAATATATTAGTAGCTATAGATCGTAATTTTCGAAAACCATGTTGACATGGAGATAAAAGGGACGAAACTTGATGACAAACGCTCTCGGTTAAAATCTTTTCTAAAAGTTTTGGTATTGCATTTAGCTTGGCGATTCTTCGATAATTCGAAACTTGGAAGCAAACTTGTTCCATTTTTAAATAAAGGCATTATGAATGATTTTTTCCAAATTGAAGGTAAGTAACCCATTTTAAGGGACTTATTGAAATTTAAAGTCAGAGGACCACAAAGAAGTTCAGAGTAGTTTTTAAGGATAACAAGAATCCTGCAATAATCTTAAGTTCGATTTATTTACGAATTTTTTTCAATTAAACCCGGTAATGCCCAGAAATAATTGTGGTCTTATATTTTGTTGAAAAAATGTATACTGATATATTTCGACCACATGAGCACAAATATGAACTCCATTTATCAATACATTGTTACACTTTTCTGGAAAACGCCAAAACGAGTACATGTCTTTTATGAAAGTGAAATTATTTTTTGATAAGTTCTTTTTTAAAGGAAACATACATTTTAAAAATTATTTCATTAGTTACGAATTAGTTCAATTATTATTATTACTTTATTGAAAAACTATTATTAATAGCGTATACTTACTGACGTGCATTATCCCAAAACCGGAATTTTTAGCTTTTTTTGTTCACCTAAATTTGACGTGCAGAATAGCAAAAGCTTTATATTTTTGACAAGCCACAAATGTTTTGCATCAAATAACGTTTTTCTATAGTAATTTTGTGGTAAGTTTTTGATTTAAGCGTGTAAACGTTACGACATATTTTGCGTTACCATATGGTAACCCTAGGTTATTTCGGGTTAAAACAAATCAAATTTTCATCGAAATATTATCTATTTTCCCAACATTGCAATCGTGAATAACTTTTCCCGCGTTTTGATATACCTGCATTCAAGCGCAATTCCTCTGATCGTGAATATGTTTTGCCACCAAAATAGTTTAAATTTTTCCACTCATTTGCTTACATCCAGTTTGTTAGGGAGCAGCATTTATCATCTATTGTAAGAATTTACATATTTTTTTTTTTATGTGGATATTAAGCTTATTAAAGTTTTTTACAGTTACACAAGCATAAATCATAATAAAACAAAGAAATATATTTTAATATCAATAAAACGTACATGGGTTGAAAAGTCCCTGGCCTAACACATAGATGGCGCTAGTCTTATTGCATTCACCTCTTTTTCAGTTAGTGCTAAGCTTCAAAGGACAGCTGTTAAAATTTCATGATATTCAATTATTTAGTTTGTGAGTTATTATGCTGAGAGTGACGCTCCTTTTGTTATTTTGAGAAGAATGGATTAAAAACAATTTCGTGGTTTAATTCGACACTGCTTCTTGATGAGCAAAAATACCGTTCAAGGGAGTAATGGCTTAAAAAGTATTATGGGGTCTCCACTACATCCGAAATCACAATAAAACGTGGTCGTAGAGACACCGATAATGCAGAACGCAATGGACGTCGAAATAAGGCGGTAGATAACACCAGAAAACATTAAAAAATTTCACAAAATCGTTTTGAATGATCGAAAAGTGAAGTTGCGTGAGTTAACTGACGTCATAAAGATATCAAAAAAACGTGTTGGTTTTATATAGCATGAGCATTTGACTATGAATAAACTCTGTTCAAAGTGGGTGCCGCGTTTGCTTACTGTTGACCAAGAACGAGAACGTGTTAATGATTCTGAAACAATGGAATTAAACTTCGAATTGCTACCACATTTGCCGTATTCGCCAAATTTGACTCCCAGCGACTACTCGCTGTTTGCAGATCACAAGAAAATGCTCGCCGGTAAGAAATTTCGCACGAATGAAGAAGTTATCGCTGAAACTAAGGCAAAAGATATTCGTTCTTCAAAAGTGATATTGAAATGGAAAGATTTCATTGCATTTTATGGAGATTACGTTGTTGAATAAAGCTAACTTTGAACAAAAAAAGTTCTTTCTTTTTCAGGCCCGGGACTTTAAAGTCCATAAGTTAATGTTTAAATAATGTTTTAATGTTAATGTTTCGGCCATGTAGCCACTACAGCTAGCGTGTACAAGGCGCAATCTGGAACACCAATTTTCACAAACTTCGCCAATATCTCTTCGAATGTTTGTTTCCAGGTGTTCAAATGTCTCTGGTTTATCGACGTAGACAAGTGACCTTACATAACTTCAAAGAAAATAACCCAATGGAGTTAAATCACATGATCTTGGCGGTCACTTAGTCATAGCATTACGTGAAATTATTCTTTCATCAAAAGTTTATTTTAGTAAATCAATTGTAGCGCGCGCTGTGTGAAATGTGACTCCATTCTGTTGGAGCTACATTTTAGTAAGATTAATGACAGCTGATTGAGGTACGAAAAAATTTCTAGTCATGTGGGCTAGGTTAGGTTATATGGGTCGCTCCATTTCGTGAATTCACTCGGAGACCCTATGACCCATTGTGATATCCCCAACAAGGCCAGACCCAGTGAAAAGGCCGAAAGACCGGACATGGGAAAGTCTCTGAAAAGATCCCCACCTAAATACCCAAAAATATAAGTACCTGTACGGGTTCGACGTTCTAATCATGTGACTGTATCGTTCACCTTTGGCAGAAACATTTTGAGCATCATCGTTTTTGAAGACACATAAGCCAATGAATCTACCAGCCCATAAAGCACATCAAAGAGAAATTTGCTGTGAATGTAATGATGTTCTGACAAGAACTTGTGGATCATCTTCACTCCAAATGCGATAATACTGCTTATTTACTTATCCATACTTCATACTTCGTCAGAGAACAAAACTTTGAATTTTAAAGTTTGACGAACAGAACCTTTATTTTGATCAAAAATTTCAACAATTTATAAGAGTTGCACTGGTGTAATTCTATCTATAACGAAAAGTCAAGCCAAACTAAAGAAAAAGCAACTATCAGCTGTTAAATTGGTTATTAAATAAAGCAGTGCTGCCAACTCCAAGTTATGAAACTCTACGAAAACACCCGTTTTATTATCAAGTATATCCAGCATATACATAAACACAGCCTTACTTAAACTATAATTTTTGAAAAATCCAATGTAAAAGTTATTTAAAAAGTAATTTTTTTTAAATTATTTAATTTACAATGTATCGAATAACTCTTAAGGGTTAAATTTATCTCATAAACTATTAACAACTCGACGTTGCCTCGATTTTTCTTTCCGTTGCAATATTAATACCCCGAATAACAACATTTTTTAAAATTGTAATTGAAAAAACGTTACTCAGTTTGTTTTTATTATTAACGTTCAAAGTGCACCGATAGTTTTCTTTAATTTGAACAGCTGTTTTATGAAGGAAAAAGAAATCTGACGGGAGTATCCCTATAACAATTTTCCTTTCGAGTTGAAATTAATTGATATTGAATAGGCGTTGAGAAGTGTGGAACGCTGGTAGTCCAATACTATCATCTAGGATGCTCTGGACTTCTCTGTCAGTGAAAAGGATTAGGAGTCTACTCATTTGTATCAGTGGCTTCTTGGTTAGCTTCTTCTGGATTGTTTCAATTATATACAGTGGCGAGCAGAATTGGATACATACCAATGAAGTTTGAATTAAAAGCGCATTAAAAAAGCGAATATTTGTTCAAAATAATCAGTAAAGGAATAAGAAAAAATTATAAAAGATAATTCACTAGCATTTATTATTTTATCTTATGAAAAAAATTAACGTGTCCAGTTTTGCATGTTTAGATTTATTAAATTCGCCAGTACAAATAAAATAATTAAATGTCATGAATAAGAGTTTTAGTACTCGTTATACAATTTTGAAAAGACATCAAAACAAGCAACAACAATTTTCAACTTCTTTCAAATATTTTTGCCTTCAAGTTGAAACAAAAAATATTGTCAGATTTATTAGAAAACCAAATTATGCACATGTCAAATACTAATTACTTAGCTCTTCAAACTTTGTAGCAAACAGCGCATTTGTAAAAGCGAAAATTTTACATATATTCGTACATACATGTCACATATTAACAAGCTACGAAGCCGACGTATACATCAAGAATCGTAAAGAATTGGATCTCGGTGCAGGATTTTCTATCAAATTAATGTTCAGGGAAAAGTCTGGACTTGAACCAAGTCGAATACTTGTGGGTTTTGTTAAAAAAAAAAAAACGCCTTGCTCATTACGATAATGCTCGAACAAATCTAAATTAACTTTAGTTAGGAATATAAACGTAGTGCGCTAATATTCCGCCTTGGACCACAGGGACTTTGGTCGAAAATGTTTCAAAAAGTATAAAAATGTTATAAAAACAGAAAGTCTGTGGACAAAATCTAGAAAACTAATTTTTTTAGAACGTGCAAAACTGGATACATTGACTTTTTTTCATAAAATTGCCTAAAACTTAACACCAAGTTTAAATACTAGCGAACTTCTTTTTATTATATTTTCTTATTCCTCTATTGATTAGTTAGTTAAGTTAGTTTTCAAAAAAAAGCTTGTACAATAAGTATTTCATGATTAATGGGAAAAAGAACATACGACTATGACATATTGCCGTCAGTTGATCTGTACTGATTATTTTAAACAAAAAGTCGAACTAATTTTCTTAAGTATTTTTGGGTTTTACAGCCCTTTTAATTTAAACTTCATTGGTATTCATCCAATTCTGCTCGCCACTGTATAAGTATCGACAACAAATATGTTAAACGTTACGAGCATCTAACGCCATCGCTGTATTTCTGTTACTAAACATGATCTAATTTGTCTTAAAATTGTAAAATTTGTTTTTTTCCTCTGTATTTTTCTGCATTTTACTCTCATTTCTCACATATATTCGTGGCTGTAATTGTTGCCGCTTTGGTCTTTACTCATTTACGGTTTATCATTATTTTTTTACTTTGTTTTGGTAGCATTTTTCGTAACGTTCTTTCTAAGATCATTTCATTTCACAATGGTACCCTACACTGTTAGAGTTAGTGGGAGTATATTGTGTTTGGTACTTATTATTAAAATACTTTAGGAAAAGAATTGAAGACCCACTTTTAATTCACAATTTTCAGTTTGTCAGTCTACGCAAGCCTTTTAATGAAAAATCGCAAAAGAACTTTTAACATCCGAACTCGTACTATAAACTTCTATTTACATAAAACTAGATCCGATAATGTTTCATTAGCTTTGTCTATATTTATACAAATATTATTTCGGATATTAAAAATTGTTTTTATACCTATTGAGATGAAATGCAGTTCAGAGAAGCTTAATATACAGTAGTAGACATTGGATTATAACATTTCATATATGCTGCATTGAAAAGCGATAATTCTTTTTTTTTCTAAGTATCAAAATTTAGTAAAGTATTTACCTATATGTGTTGCCTACGGTGTGCTCAGTACGTATCGTAACTTCTTTTTACTCTTTTCGCGATTTATTTTTATGTTTAATTTATTTAAAAAATATGTAACCCACAGACCGCTTTAAACCTTAAACTCTATTTTGAAAGGAGTTTTCAACAAAATTTGGTACTGACATTTCTCCGCGATCAATTAGAAGAAGGAAAAATGAAAAAAAAAATTGCTTGGATGCATTGTATAACATAAGACACGCGTATCAAAAAAGAACTTGAAGTTCCGAATTTTGTATTGCTTGAGCATACAGTAAAGCAACCGCTCTTTTGGAAAAATGTCCTCTGGAGTGAAGAATTCAGTTTTTTTTCGATTTGGATCTGATTGAAAATGGCGTTCTTCAAGCATGCAAAAATATACTTTTTCACATAATAACTCCATTTGCAGAGGATAACATGCCACTTAGATGGTATTCTATGCATGATATTTACCCAAATATAACTGTTTGTGATTTACTTAACACATGGGCTGAAAAGTCCCAAGCCTAATAAAGAAAACACTTGTTTTCCAAATAAGCTTTATTTATCAACGTAATCTCCATAGCAATGCAATCATTTCAGCACCACTCTAACATTTCAATACCACTTTTGTAGAACGATTTATCTTTTGCTTCAAACAAGGCCTCAGTTTCAGCGATAATCCCTCCATTCGTGCGAAATTTCTTACCGGCGAGCATTTTTCGAGGCCTGCGAGCAGCCAGTAGTCGCTAGGAGCCAAACCTGGCGAATACGATGGATGTGGGAGCAATTCGGAGTTCAATTCATGTAGTTTGCCATTTTTTCAGGTCAACATTGAGCAAACGCGGCACCCACTTTGAACTGAGCTTTCTCTTAGCCAAATGCTAATGCAATACAAAGCCAACACATTCTTTTGATATCTTACCCAAAGTCATACGCAATATTATTCAAAACCATAATCATATTGAATTAAATTCAGTGATATATTAGGTCTGTTTCTTTACTTTTTCTGAAAAGTTCGGTAAAATGAGAGTAAAAAACAATTTCTCTCAATATGAGACAAAAACACACGAAAGTACTACAAAAATAAACGTAAATTTTTTGACAATGTCGTGGACGTAAAAGCTGGCGCAAAATACATTTATTCCATGTTTACATTATTTCGCTTAATTAAAATACATCAAATAAGACAAAATTGGTTTATAAATATTATTTAAAGGCTTTAAAAACTCTTTTGTGGACACAACTTGCAAATGTACACAAAACACAAACACCGTAAATTTGATAATTAAACAAAAAAGAACAGAGTTTTAGATAAACAATGAACCAGAATTAAATATTAGTTGTCCACAATAAGTTTTTAAACCTTTTTTAATTTTGAAAAAAAAAATTGATTTTTACTTTATTATTGTTTATTTGTTAAACAGCTGACTGTTGTTTACCTGTGCAAACTATCCCGAAGAAAAAGTACGGAATGTTTCGTACAAGAAGAAGAATTTTACTCTCTCATTTACAGTGTTTCCAATTCAGCGCCTTTCGCGCTATATTTAGCGCATTTCAACTAGCGAAAAGTCGCATTTTTTCTCCTTAGTGCTCTTCTACTTGCAAATTTTTTTAAGAAATATAAATTCACTAAATTCAATAAACTCATTGATTCATATAAATTTTTATTTAAAATGCTTCATGCTGTAAGAATTACGTAATTCCAGATAATATTTGTGCAAAAATGCATAAATACCACGTTGCAACACAACCGAGGACAACGTTAAACAGCAGAAGAGAAAGAACACAACCTTGCCTACAACCAACATCAAAAAATTAAGAAAACGTTTTTTTAGTTGTTGTTTTGTTCTAAAACGGTTTTAATTTTAATTTTTAATCTCTCAAATTATTTAAAAACATCTTTATAATAGTGGAAATTTGAATAGTAATCTAATAGCCATCTAACGCTTTTTTTTTCAACTAGTGTTTATTTCGTGAATGGTAACACTTAGCTCATGTCTGATTTGACAGATAATTAGTTTAATCCTTCAGCTGAACGAATATGGTTGTGTTTACGCTTGAACAACGACATTACTTTGAAAATCATGGTAACGTTGCAGAATGTGTGCGAAAATTGCTTACGGATCTTGGCGGGAATGTAAACAAGCAAAATTTTCGCATTTGGGGAACAGAAAACCCGCACGCATACATTGAAAAACCGATATACCTAAAACGAGTCACTGTTTGATGCGGATTTTGGTCCGGAGGCATAGTTGGGCCATTTTTCTTCGAAAATGAGCAAGGAGTGGGCGTTACAGTCAATGGCGATCGTTATCGGGCCATGTTGAACGAATTTTTGTTCACAAAAATTGAAGAGGAGGATATTAGCAACATTTGGTTTCAACAGGACAGCGCTACGTGCCACACAGTCGAAGCTACACTCGATGTTTTGCGCCCTGTTTTTGAAGATCGCATTATCAGCCGCACAGCTGATGTCGTTTGGCCACCTCGGAGCTGCGATTTGACACCGTTGGACTATTATTTGTGGGGTGCCATCAAAGATAAGTGTCAGAGACAATATTCGTGAAGCCACAATCGATAATGTTCTTAAAAATTGGATCGATCGTGTAGGCTACTGCATGGCCAGCCGAGGCAGTCATTTGTATGAAATTATTTTCCATTATTAACCGGAAGGATTGTACTTTCAAATAAAAAAAGAAATTTGAGAAAATATTCAGTAGTTTTTTTATAGCATTTTCAAACAAAAAATTTTTTGGCGGACCCATTATTATAACGCTTTTTTCACATATAGTTACATAAATTATAATTTAGTGCTTTTTAGGGCCTTTTGAGTATTAGGTCTGCGCGTTTTGATCATAAAAAGTTGGTACTGCTCATTTACCCAATTTTTACATAGGGTAACGTTTTTCGGGAAGAGTAAAGAAACAGACCTATTGTTGCTGAAATACAAACTTAACAAAAACAACAAATTGGTAAAAGTTTATTATTTTAGATTAAGCCGCCACAATATGAAAGTGATTTAGATTATGTATAATTCAGCTTCGATACCACACTACCCATAATTTTGCCTTATATTTTCCACAAAATACTTACTATTACATAAAGTAAATTACGGTGTAGAGTGTTATAAATCCAGGCTTGGCTCATTATTACTCTCATACTTTTGACATTTAATTTTTTATAAAATTTACAAGTGATCATTAAAAAGATTCGTTTAGCACCTGTCTTAATGAATTATATTGAGTTTTGTTCTTTTTTTTAATATTTTTGTTTGCGTTTTATTATCTTGAACTCTTTTAGATCTTATTTCACTCAATATTTTGTTTGATCATAATAAATTTGTTTGTTTTCTCAAGATTCTATGATTTTATTTTTTTATTTTTTTAGGCTAAAAAGAACAAAATAGACAAGTGTACATGCGTATGCAAGTATGTATGTATTTTTGTATGTGAAAGCGTATATAAGTAAATTGTTTGAAAATTTTTCGTAACCTATGATTTTGCACGATTTTTTCGGTGGCATTAAATAAGACCCCCAGGTTATGAGAGTAATGGATATTTGACTGGCTTTTAATAAATAATTGCCACTATATTTGGTATTTATAAAAATACTTACACGCTCACATTAAGAAATTATCAATTTCATATTTGAACTATAAAAAACATGCATCAAACGCAGTTGTTAAAGTCAAAACCATTTGCTTAAAACAAATATTTGAAATTATAATAATAAATAAAATTGCTACGTTTTAATAAACACAAAATTTCAAATACAACTTAATTTCATATTATTATTAGATAAGTCTTTAAAGTATTATGCCAGAGCTATTTGAAAACAGTCATTTATTTGATGTAAATTTCATTTTCTCAAGCACTTTCCATTTGAAACAAAATAATATTAAAGGTACCAGTAGGTTTTCAAATAACATATTTAAAATAACAGTCTACTATTTCATATTTAAATTTTCTTTATTTTTGTTTTCTTTTTTTTTTTGTTTTTCTTAAAACTAGTAGTAAAGGGTGTCCAAAATTGAGGTATTATTTTAATTTTGCTGCCATTTTATCTACTTGTAATTTTTACTTTAAGTTTTTATTTTTAGATTCCAAATACATTCCGGTTAGTTAATATGGAACGTTACACGAAGGAATAACGTATTTTTATTATTAAAACATTTTTTGAAAATGGCAAAAGTTTTTGAAGATATAATTAGGAAATTTGGAACAAAATTCGGTAGAGGAAATGCTCCTATAAATGGTGCCAAGGTGTTGATGGTTGATAACTTTAAACAAACTAGATCCGTTCATGATAACAGAAACAGAATCTATCAACATAGTGGTCGTTCAACCGAGAATATAGCAGCTATGAGCAGAAGTGTTGAAAAAGATCTAAAAACATCCATTCGTCATCGTTCGCAGTAATTAAACATCAAACGATCCATATTATTCAAAATTTTACATCGTGATCTCCATTTAAAGGCTTATAAGATCTAGGTGACCACGCATTACGTCGGCAATTCGTTTCTTGTTGGGCCATCGAAAAACAAGAAGAAAATGTGAAGTTTTTAACAAATTTATTTTCACCGACGAAGCCTATTTAAGGCTCAATGGCTACGGCAACAAGCAGAATTGCCACATTTGAGGTAAAGAGAATCCAAAGAGTTGTCTTAGAGCAACCATCACATCAACAAAAGCGAAAGCTTGATGATTTACACGTAGAGAATATGTGGTTTCAACAGGTTGGTGCCACTTGTCACACAAAAAGAGAAGTAATGGATCTTTTGAAAGAAAAGTTCGAAAATCTCATTATTTCTCGTAAAGGAGGAGTAAGTTGGCCACCAAGATCGTATGATTTGACACCTTTAGATTTTTTTTTTTTTTTTTTTTTGGGGGGGGGGGGGGTTTTTGAAATCGAAAGTGTACAGCAATAATTCCACAACAGTTCAAAAGCTTAAAACCAACATTATCGAGCAGATGTTAACCATTGACAACAGTTTATTGAAAAACGTGATTGATAATTTTTGTAAAAGATTGGAAACCTGCCGAGCCAGTAGGGGGGTCACTTGACCTACATAATTTTTAAATTTTAATCGGAACCTATTTATAATAAACTGAAATAAAAATATTTTTTTTATTAAAATTAAAATGATACCTCAATTTAAGACAACCTTTAGTAGTAATAGCAGTTGTAGTAGTAGCAGTAGACTTTTAATGATATCGGCTGTTTTTTAGAGGTTTATAACTTCGAGTTGACAATACTGTTTTGACCGATTTGGCAGCTGATAGTTGCCTTTTGTATAGTTTGTTTTGATATTTCATTATGGATCGACTTACACCAGAGCAACGCTTGCGAATTGTTTAAATTTTTTAATTGTTTTCCATTCAAATGTTGTTCTCTGATGAAGCCCAGTTTGGCTTAATGCCGCTTTTTGAGTGAGGATAATCCGCAATCGTTTGTCAAAACACCGTTACATCAACAGAAAAGTAATGTTTGGTGCGCTTTATGGTCTGGCGGAATCAGTGGTCCATATGACTTCAAAAACGATGATGGTCAGAGTATCACTGTCATTGGTGAACGGTAAGGAACGTTAGATTAGAAATTTTTCCTATCTCAGTTAGCTTGCTGTCTTGTGGTACCAACAGGACGGATACACATGCCACACAGCGCACGCTTTAATTGATTTAGTCATATAAACTTTTAATGAAAGAGTATTTTCACGAATGGTCACCAAGATCGTGTGTTTTATCCCTATTAGATTATTTTCTTTGGACTATACTATCTTGATCAAAAAGTTTCCGGAATAACCCCCGTGTGGGTGTGCCATCGTTTCGATTGGAGTAAAAAACATCAGGCAATGAATGGCGTTCAACATATGAGCCAAGACCATTTTCAGTCAAAAAAGAAGGCAATGCTCACAGTTTCCATGGATTACAACGGTGTAGTGCATCATGAATTTTTGCCAGAAGGCCAGACACTAAAAAAAGAATATTATTTGGTCGTTACGAGACGTTTGCGTTACGAGACAAATGAGACCAGACTTGTGAGCAAAAAACTCGTGCATTTTGCACCATAATAACGCACCGTCGCACAGTGCTATCATTATTAGAAATTTTTTGACGAACAATGCAACAAATATCATCCAGCAGCCACCGAATTTACCTAATTTGGCTCTCTGTGGGGTCTTTCTGTTCAATCGAGTTAAAAAACCATTATGGGGAACGCGTTTCAGCAGCCGAGAGAAAATAATGAAAAAATCGCAGAAAGCACTGATGGGATATACCGAAAACAAATAGAAAAATGCAAATGTCAAGCTAAGACGCTAAGATTTATCGAGAATATCAACAACAGATGTACTAACTTAATAAAAAAAAAAAAAAAAAATTAATCTGTTCGATGGGACCGCCACACGTGGGTTATTTCAGAAACTTTTTGATCAAAGTAGTAAAGCAACTTGTCTTTGTCGATAAGCCAGAGATAACACCTGGAAATCAACATTCGAAGAGTTATTGGTGAAATACGGTCGTATAAGCTGCACAATTTTTCAGATTGCGCCTTGTATGCGCCAACCAGATAGCGACCAGATAGCCGATATCACATTTAGACATAAATGTTACAAAATTTTCTATCCAACAAAGCCCGTTACATTGATATTACAAATATATTACTTTCTTCTATTGTGACTTTAACTTTTGTTACTGTAAAAAATCACCCGATACAACTTCTGACGAATACTTTGAAAGATGAAAATTTAAGTTTTATAAAAATGTTATACATATACCATGTAAAGGGTGTATTTCAAGTTTATCGTTAATGGAAATAACGATAGCCTTTTGTACAAAAAATAATGAAGTTATCGATTTTTTTTTTGTAGATAAAATAAAATATCGATTACTTCTTTGTAGAGAAAATTAGTTCTTAATTACCCTTTTTTAGTTGAAAAAAGTTATCGATTACTATTTTGTAAATGATGTCCTATCGTAATCGATAAATTTCCATAAAATATCAAAAATCAAAATTTTCAATTAGTTTTCCAAACTATAAAATGTAATTTATTTTAACGTTTATTTTCTGCTGATTATGGTAAATTATCATATAAAGAATTATGCTTCATGAACACATACAGTTCTCTATTTTACGTACAGTTAGTGTCATTAATATTCGGTTTTTAAGTTTATCGATAATAACACCCTGGCATTAGCGAAATGGATAGGTAATTAGAATAATAGCAAAAACAATATATGGAAAAAATGGCGCTATGGTAACCCTGCAACCGTGATAAATCGATCAAAATATGTTAACCCTGCTTACTAAGCGCCATTAATATTCGGTTTTTCCCTATTTATATACTATTTGCTAAAAACATGTTATTCAGCTACTTTTCCAGCAATATAAAGATACGTTTTAATAAAAGTGCATAATACCTTCTTTCTTGTCTGTCCAAAATTCTACTTCACGTCGTAAGCCATTCGTTAATTACGCAACCGAAAAGCTCGTTTGAGTTTTACCAGGGAGTACATTAAGAAGCCTGAAACTTGGTGGGATGACGTTATATTTGAGGACGAGAGCAAGTATAACGTATTTGGATCCGATGGGCGTGTAATGGTGTGGCGGAAGCCAAATGAGGAGCTACAACCACAAAATTTAAAACCAACCGTAAAACATGGAAATGGACATGTTATGGTGTGGGGTTGTATGGGAGCTAAAGGGACGGGAAAATTAGTTTTTATCAGTGGAATTATGAATAAGGAATCATATTTGAATATCCTCCGTCAAAATTTGAAAGAAAGTGCAAATAAGCTTGGCGTTTTAGATTCTTTTAAATTCTACCAAGATAACGACCCAAAGCACAAGTCGCGTTTAATTCAAGAATGGTTGCTCTATAACTGCCCTAAAGTTCTCCATCCACCTTCACAATCCCCAGACCTCAATCCGATTGAGAATTTATGGGATGAGATGGACCGGTGAATCCGCAACTACAAAATAACATCCATTAAAGACTTCAAATTGCGGCTTCAAGAAGAATGGGATCGTATTCCTGCAGCTTATACAGCTAAAATAGTAAAAACATGTCAAACCGTCTAAGTGAAGTTATAAAACAAAAGGGTTATCCAACAAAATACTGAATTTTATATAAAACCATTATTCTAATGTATTATTTGTTACTTTTCAAAGAAAATCGAATATTATTGACGCGCAATATTTTATGCCACCTAAATTAAATTAGTTTTTTTTGGTTATATTGTTATTCTTTTTTTCTAAATACAAATGTGAACTTTCAAGTGTCTAAGTAAACTATTAATGAAAAGAAAAAAATGTTGAGAAAGATATACATTTAGCTTAAGACGAATCAGTTAAACATATCTCTTTAATAAAACCGAATATTAATGACACTAACTGTACCTATAGAACAAGACGTTTATTTTACTGTGGACCAATTCATTATTGGTCAAATGGATACGAAGACAACCATATCCTAAAATAGAATAAAAATAACGCAAGGCAATTAACCCTAAAATTTACTATTTGATGTGAATTAACAGACAACAGTGTTATCTGTCCATATTTCTTGCGATGTAAAGTAGATAGGTATCAAAGTTTAATTGATGAATTTTTATTTCCAAAATAAATTAGATAAATACCAACAACTTGTGATTCCAACACAGTCAAACATCTCACAAAATAATCGCGTTGTTAAAACGTTATATTATTATTTTACGTAATGGACCTGACATTATGCGCAGATATCAGATATCATTTTTAAAACATAAAAGCTATGGAATTTCGCTTCAAATACAATAATAAATTTTGTAAATTCGTTAGTTTTTTCTTGATGTTTTTTAACTAAAAACCTTAAAGCTTCCATCGTAGCGTGGGAGTTGTGCTTCACTGTTCTGTGGATACTACAACGGAATATATTCTAATGCAAAATAGAGACCTATTGTTGAAAATCACACTCTCATGCTCATAACAATCATACAGCACGCGCATTTGTAGTCGATTTGACAAAAGCATCAAACGAAACACCACAAACGCAATTTGTTTCTCATAAAAACTATACTTCTTCTATAAACAGTACCTGCGTAAATCCACTGAATAAAGCAAGAACACAAGTACAGATAGTCCGATTTAAGTCATTCTATATTTGATCTAATTCATGGAATACTTATACACCAATACCCTAGTCTGAGTAGCTAAATGAGACCGGTGAAATGCGACACAAGTTGAAACGACGTAAACCGAAGCACGGTTACCAATGAATTTGTATTGATTTTCATTTAATTGTTTCAAAGATTCATAATTTCACAATTGCTGAAAACATAGATTTTTCAATAAAAAAAATACAATTTTTTTTTTTTTGGATAACAGTTTTTATTAATTAAAAATGTAGAAGAATGCAACAAAAACGGAGTGTTTTAGCTTTGCAAAAAATTTCAAGGCACTACTACGCAAACTGAAACAAAAACGACGCAACTTTGAAGCCATGTGATGAAAACTGAACCTAAAACGACGCATTTTCAAAACGATGCGACGCAAACTGAAATAAAAGTTACGCAACTTCGAATACACAAAAATTGTAAAAAGACACAACTTCGAAATGACGCAAACCAGGGTATTGGTGTACAACTTTTCAAAAGATTTTATTGGATTGGACAAATAAGTTTATAATTTATTTATCATGGGAAGACTTTCTACCTAATCATTAGTACAATGTTAGTAAGTATATAACTGTTTATGATCAAATTTGAAAAAGTTGCAAAAGGTCAATGCATACTTTTCGAGTCCAAATTTAACTCAATTTCACTCAGCAGAATACCTCGAATATTATAATTTCAGTTATTTAATATAAAGCTAAAGGGTTTTCTTAGGACTATAAAAAGGTAACAGGATAAAAAGGAACAATGAAAACACTTTTAAATCTTTCTCAACAAAAATGTGAACATAGAAGATATAAAAAATCATTATTAACAAAACTTTAAATAGCAAAGCTTTTCGAAAGCTTTTTTCAAATGCTAACAGCTGACCAAGATGAATTTAACAAGATGTGTGTAAGTCTACTACTACAACAGTTTTATTTCGAAATTTGTCAAAAACGTGACTGACTTGAATGCTAATAAGCGCATTTGTGTTGTATTTCGAATAATTTTACATGGTATGAAACAGCATTTAAAGAGATATGTTAGTCAGGTCGCTCAATAAGTCCACGAATGACACATAGATGGCGATACTAGAATTTTGTACTAACCTTCAAACGATACATGTATAAATTTGATAGCAACCTGACTATTGATTCGTGAGTTATAGCATTGTGTGTGAGGCAACTTTGTTATTGAAAAAAATTGAAAAAAGTGATTTTCGAGTTTTGATAAAGCAATTCTTTTTGATGAAAAAAAAAATACAATGGAAACCAAACAATGGCTTGATAAACATTATCCAAACTCTGCTCCATCGTTACAAATGGTAGAGAAGTGGTTTGCTGAATTAAAACCGAATCGTACCAGCACAAATGATGAA
Organism: Wohlfahrtia magnifica; assembly: GCA_023159175.1. Lineage (NCBI taxonomy): Eukaryota > Metazoa > Arthropoda > Insecta > Diptera > Sarcophagidae > Wohlfahrtia > Wohlfahrtia magnifica. The sequence continues at coordinate 331,081 of JAKWBJ010000187.1, read as the reverse complement.
GAGCGCAGTGGAGGCCCAAATGAGAAAACATCAAAAAATTCATAAATTGGTTATGAACGATTGCAAATTAAAGTTGTACGAGCTAGCTGACATTGTAAAGATATCAGATAATAGTGTTTTTAGCATTTTATACGAAGATTTTGGTATGCGAAAGCTCTTTTTTAAGGGGTTGCCTCGTGAACTCACAAATCGATAAAAAACGATGCAAAACTGAATGAATTGGGCTTCGAATTGCTAGCCAACAGCGACTTTTTCTTGTTTTCAGATCTCAAAAGATTACTTGCTGAAAAGAAATTTCAGTCCAATGATGAAGTCATCGCTGAAACTGAGACCTATTTTGACGAGAAAGAGAAATCGCGCTATAAAAGTGGGATCGATAAGTTTGAAAATCGCTATACTCGTTGTATTGCCCTCGAAGGCAACTATGTCGAATAATAAAATCGAATTTTATCAAAATTTGCTTTTTTTCTTGTTTATCCTACGGACTTTTTGAGTGACTTTTTACGTAAACCGTAAACGAGTGAAATAGAAATCGAGTAAATTTATAAAGACAAATAAGACTTAATTACGGCAATTATTTTAAAATTTTGATAATCAAGGAAGTTATCTTATAATTAAGCAACCGAATTAAAAAAATAAAGTGTTAAGATCATTTCAGATTTGAAAATGATAGCAATTTATGGTTATATTCGATTTCAATTTCACTCGATTTTGGCTTACAGAATAATACTTGATTTTAAAAAATTTTTCTCGTATAAAATATAATGTTTTGAAAACACATATTTCACTCCATTTTATTCTGTTTTTATCGTCCTTGGGTGACATAGTGAATATTGTAGGAAATTTATCATTCCATCTAGTAAATATATTAGTTTATCGAAAATCTCTTTAATAAGACCATTAAATCACCCATGAAAGTGAAAGAGCTTACTTTGCCAATAGATATGTTCGTCACTGTATTTTTTTTGTCTCCGTTACTCCTCTAGGGAGTATATTGCTTTGTTTCAGTTTCATTGATCAAGTTGATTTTTCAAGATAAGTAGAGATTAATCCACTATAGCTCCCTTCATATCGATTGTGTAGCGGTGGTGAATAACCTTGCTAATTAGTGGTGATCTTTACTTAAGCATTGTAGTTTTTTCTCCGTAGGTGCCGTTTTTTCCAATCATTCGTCTGATGTTTGTCATCATCGCCAGAGGAAAGTTGAATGGTCAGGAGGCTTCTTCTTTATTTTGTAGATGGAGTTGTCTGGAGGGAAAGTTAAAGTCTCTTTATTAAACACTGGAAATGAAACTGTAATTAAATTATTTCGTCATCTCCTCTGCTGGGTCTTGAACCTGGCTTGCTTGTGTTGCTATGCGTGCACTCTAACCACTACACTACGCCACCCCTCGTCACTGTACATATTTCACTTGTATTTTAAAAATGTAATTCTTTTATTATTATACAGCATTTTAATTTATTTATTATTATTTTTTATAATTTTACTTCTAATTTGATATTTTTTATTTATTATTTATAGTTATAAAATTTCCAAATTTTATTTGTCTTTTAAATACTGGTAACTAATAACGAACAAAACAAACTGTTTGATGGCGCATTACGTCTTCTTTTTATCTATCAACGCAGCACAAAAATAACACACAACGACTTTTGACAGTTCTCAAAACGATTAGCTGACGAGCATTTTTTATCGTGCACACACCCTGTTAAACTCATCTCGCTACAGCTGATTAACAACTGTTTCCCACTACCTCTGCTGCTACAGCTGTTTGGAAACTGTGAAAATGCGCTGCAGCTAAGGCCATCGCTATAGAAATGGGAACAAAACACATGTGAAATCCAACCACCACCACTCATATACAATCCAGTATGTGTGCCTAAAAAGAAATTTAGTATATAGACGTACTTTGTATATAAGAAAATATCAAAAAAAAAATATTATAAATATTTTGTAAATAATATTTAAGACTTCATCTATTATCTCATTATCATTGTAAATGCTTAACACTTCCCTTTAAAGTATTCATCGTAATAGAAATTTAATCTGTGTGCTTCCAAATAATTATCAGTAAAATAGCGCAAACGAAGCAATAGACACAAAAAAGATACTTTACCAAAATGAATAACCAAGAGAAGCTTGCTTATATCAATGAACATATTGGGGTACATCCAGATTTTCCTAAAAAGGGAATAGTATTTCGGTAAGTTGGAATATGATTAACTTTGTAAAAAAAAAAAAATTAAATTTTTTAAAATTTTAGTGATATTTTTGGTGCTTTAGCTGATGGCAAATCATGTAAATATTTAAAAGAAGTTCTTTTGGATCATATACGTTCTGAACTTCCTGACATCGATGTTATAATTGGTTTAGAGTCTCGCGGTTTTCTTTTCAATTTGATGTTGGCATCTGAATTGGGTGTGGGTTGTGCACCCATACGTAAAAAGGGAAAATTGCCGGGAAAATGTCTTTCTGTTGAATATACTTTGGAGTACGGTTCGGTAAGCGGACTAGCGTTATTATGGAAAATAATATTATCAAGGTCAACTAGGTCAAATTCAATAGGAATATGTATATCATAGAGTTTATGGAAAAGATTTAATGAGATTGAATGTATATTTGAACAAAAACTTTTAATGGCCAATAGTCAATTATGGACTATTGTAAAAGAAATTTGTTACAGTGGTAAAGGTTTAATTGCTTCAATCAAACTCGATCTTTATTTGGCCTGATCGAGGTTACAAATTACATGTGTAAATAAAAATTTCTCAAGATCATGAGTTTAGTCACTTTTCGTTGAAAAAATTTGGCGCTAAAAGGTGAGCCGAAACTAATCAATGCCTATCAACAACTAGAACCAATTATGGATCTATTTTTACCATTTTATTTATTATTTTACTTTTTTTTAATTTAGACACAGTGGCTATATATTAAAAATGTGATAAAATGAACTAAATTTAATAAACGACATTACATTAAATTTTTTTTTCTGGCCAACAAATTATGATTAAATTCGATTTTTGTGCAAAATACTCCTACATCTGTCCCCATCCTGTTTAATATTTACTTGCGGGTTCCCCAGCCTCCCCATGATGTCTTCATTGTTTCATCTGCGGATCTTAGGCGTGGGCTTTGGCATAATGATGTGTTTTTCCAAACAACCTATGTCCGGAATAAGATAAAGGCTAGAAATAAAATTCATAAGACACTTGCGTTCACCACAATGCACTGGGCAGGTCCGACCTCAACTATGCTGCCACATTCTGGATCACCTATCTGAGCGACACTCAGTGGAAGAGCTTGCAAAAAGTACAGAACAATGCTTTACAAATGGCCACTGGATGTGTATGGATGACTAATGTTGATCACCTTCATATGGAAACTAGGATTCTGCCAGTGACCTTTCTCACCACATCCGTAGCGACATTATATTGTTTAAGATGAGTATTCAATACCTCGTTCGCTATATCTTGGACGGCGTTTCAATTACCAACGCTCAAAGAGCCCCATACACCAAATCGCTGTAGATCAGGTCATAAGCAGCTATGGTTATAACAGTGTATTGCCAATTTTTGAGACCGAAAGGCAACTTCCTAGTCAGACTAGGTCTACCCTGGTCCAGTTATCGAGCCAAGATTATCTCCGGGTCTACGGATTTATGCACGAAATATCACCAGGGTTTCCACGACTTAGCTCACTTATTTAATTGCCCAGACAAGCGAACTGACTTGACCCCCTTAAACCTCTAGACTGGTCCGTTTAAGGCAACTTCCTTCCTTCGCCTTCCCACAGCTCAATTTAACACTTTAATTAGATTACACAATTCATCCAATCCTCCACCGCACATCTATTCAAACATTCATACACACACCTATACATTCCCCTCATCCATTAACATTTTCTTAAGGCATTTTTTTTACTCAATTTTAACTTTCTGGGATTTCAGTCGGAACGCAGTCAAGCTATTAAAACAACTACAACAAATGGGATCAAATATGGATTCGTTTTTGAATTAAGCGTGGCTGTCCAGTCTGGTATGTGGGAAACTCAAAATTATGAGTTGATTCTCACCAAAAACGTATGGGTTCTTCCTTTGATCAAAAAATCGATTTCCTATTTAGAAACAGGAATTGCATGATTATAGATTTTAAAAGTCCAGCCTAACTAATGAAATGTACTTTATTTGAATCCGTGATAGGTTACGTACTAAAGCTAAGATCACACGATTGCTGCAAATGTACCAATGTGAGGCAATTTCTATTGTGCTTTATTGACGTAAAATATTATAATTATCCAAATTTATTCTGTGAAAATTAATTTAAATATTTAATTATTGGTACTTATTGTAAACTTTGAATGTCGTACAAGAACACAATAAATATTGGCATATTTTTGATATTTTTGTTGCCGCATTGGGCAGTCACACGATACCACACACACGTACCAATAATTGATGCATTCCTACAATCGTGTGATCCCAGCTTAACAGTGTAACATTTTCATTTCAAGTCTACTAAAATTTGATAAACATTTTATTTGTTTCTGCTTAAAATCGAATTCTGTTGATTAATTTTCTCTCTACTCCTTTCTTTCTAGGACATTTTTGAAATGCAAATTGATGCTGTTAAACCCGGTCAGAAAGTCCTAATCATTGATGATTTGCTGGCTACAGGTGGCTCAATGGAAGCTGCTGTCAAATTGGTGCGCAAAGCTGGTGGTGAAGTTGTTGAGTGTTTGGTTATCATGGAATTGGACTTTCTGCAGGGACGCAAAAAATTGGATGCCAAAGTACATTCCTTGCTGAAATACTAAATAAAGAACAAACAAAAAAACTTTTATTGAAGCAATAAAAGACACACATATTACCTGAAACAGAGCATTTACAAAAGAAAATCAAAAACCAGAATTTGTGTAAAAATATATTTTTTAAACGAAAGAAAATATAATTTTTAAACGAACAAAAAATAACCTTTTTTTAGTAATACTCTGCTGAAATGTATTGGGAACCGATTTCCTCAAATTTTATTATAGTTTTAAACAATTTTTCCTTTCTAGCGCCTACCACAAAAGTCTTTTAAACTTTAACTAGAGTTTAAAAATTCCAGATTACTCCAGGCTTTTTCTCCGTTACCCCTTTAGGGAGCATATTAGTTTTGCACAAAGTATCCATTATTTTGTTTCAGTTTCAGCATACAAGTTGATTTCAAGCTTAGTAGATGATTAATCCACTGTAGCCCCCTCCTTTGTCGCTAGTGTTATTATGCGTGCGCTCTAACCAGGCTTAAAAATCAATAATTAAAGTTTAAAATCTAGTTCCTTATCTGAGGTCTATAAAAATATACAAAGCCAATAGTAGTAAAGGGTATAAAAAGAGTGATTTGCTTTCGTAACACTACACAAAAAAAAGGTAGAAAGACTTGGAAAGTAATACAAGAATCTGTTTTTTAAAATTTTCCAAGCACCTCTTAAATCTTGAGTTCCGCTTGAAAAACGGGCTTTTTGGACGGTTGCGTACGGTTGATATCCAACGAAGTCACTCGTTTATAAACGAGAACTTAAAAAGAAGATTCTAAGACCTTTCGAATGATATGTGAATCTACATGTTACTTAAGAAAGTGTTCCTTCTCAGGCTTTTTTTTTACTTTATTTTATAGGGTTAGCTATCGGTTTCAATTTGAACCAGTGGTTATTTTAAATCTGGTAATACTTATGTCATTCTATTCTGTCACAAAATTCAGTATATTATTTCTACTGACCGAAATGAATTGATTTACGCTTGAGCGACGTAGGGATTTATTGGAAGTTGATTTCCGAACCGAAAATGTCGATTTTGCCAACAATACCATTACGGTCAATGGAGACACTTATTGGTTTTGATGTGAACGATGCTTGGTTTCAACAGGATGGTGCAACTTGCCACACATCTCATACCACAATCGATTTATTGCGTAAAAAGATTGATGGCCGTTTAATTAGTCGAAATGGTGATGTCAGTTGGACGTCAAGAAGCTGCGATTTGACACCGTTGGACTATTTTACATTTAAACTTTTAAATGGCCCACCCGATATTTATAATTGTACAGTGTAATTTGACACAGTTTTATAAAAATTCTTACATAATATGTTATGTTACGTCCAGTTCCAAAACGCAGTCGGTCAGAAATCATATTTGTTGGTAGGAGAAGAAATACTCCTTTAATAGTCATCCCCTAGACACTTCATTCTCCGGTCCGAAATAACTGTGCACTCGCAAAGTACGTGTTTAAGTTCTATGGTATAAGCCGTACAAAATATTTACCGTTTGTCCTCAACATTCCCCAAAATACACTGATGGTATCTAAATCACCATGAGCTTGCTCTTATAGAACGGCAATAACCTAAGCTCGCTGTTATAGAATAGCAATATCCTTCTGGATTTACTGGAATAAAGTGAAATAAACCTCCTTGCTTGTATCATAACGGAGCAAATTCTCCCCCTTATGTATCACACAGGAACACCGAAAAAAAGCTCAATAAAAACGCGACTAGATCCCTTTATGCTCACTAGTCAGATCTTTCCTTTCAAGGATGGTCGTCATGACCAAGGTAGTAAACAAATTCATTGAGATATGTCATGCAATCCATAGCAAACTTTGATCTAACCTCAGAGGATGACAAAGTCCCCGAGGCCGCCTGATTATCTGACATCACATAAATACTCAAAACCTTCGATTTTCTCCTCAGACATTACCTAACGCAAGTGAAAATAACTTAAGACTACGCCTGGCAAATGGAAGGGCATTTGCTCATATTACATGCAATTGAGGTATGTACAGGATAGCCCTAAATGGTAACTGAGCCGTCATAGACCACCAAGCTAAGATAGCACAAGTCAATATTGGTCTTATTATTACAACGAGAGACTAGTAAATCATTCTAGGTTTTAGACCCAATGTCTTACCATAGAAACGCTGACAAACATAATGTGACCTGATCGCCTTGTTGAAAAGTACAATTACCGATCTCGCAATATTTAGAGTTAACCACCACTTTCCTGAATCAACTGAATGTTATATCCACTCCAATATGGTTACGTCCTCTGATCTGACCACCGAGATGGTCGAGGTTACCAAAAAAAATTTTTTTTTGGTTTGAGAGTATATTCCCACCATGCACTAGTATATCATTTGTCAAATAACAAAAATGTATTGTTTTTATTATTAGCCATTGCCATAATTAATATAAATTGTATTAATAAATATCTCTCTGATGTTATTGATTTAATTCAATTAAATAAAAATCATTCACCCGGTAACAGATTTTGAAATGATTAAAATATTTTTCGTATTTGTTTACAGCTCTGCCGTGATTACTAAATATTTAGTTTTATATGTACATACGTACCTACGTACATATTAACACATATAAAGTACAATTACTTGTTATTATCTCTCTTATATTCAATTGATAACCCTTTGGCAAAAGTCGTAGTAATATCGGTTCATATATAGTATACATATACATATATGTATATAAGTATGTACATGCTTTGAATGATTCATGATATTTAAACTGAATAAAAAGTATGAAAAAAATCTTGTGAGCTGATAATGCATAAGTTCTTAATTTAGTATCAGAGGGGTATTGATTGGTTAAGTTTTAGTTGGTTAAGTCTAAGAAAATATTGATCTTTATTAAGTTTAATACAGTGGTAAAGGTGCATTTATTTTAACCCAGCTGTCTTCCAAAAAAAAGAATATTAGCTAATTTCTGAGACATTGAGAGGCAAGAAAGTGCATCTTATTTTATTTTAAATTAAACTAACCTTGTAGCTCAGCTAAAAATTGCGGTCGTCTTATGGACAATTATTAGCTATTTCTTAACCTTAATCTCAAAAAAAAGATCAGTTAAATTGAAGCTTACCCTGAAGTGATAATGATTTTAAAAAATTGTTGAGCTCCATGTATCAATTATAACTCGATCTTTAACAAATTTATACAGTAATAAATTTAATTTTCATTCTATTTCGATAATATAGGGTGTCCAAAATTGAGGTATCGTTTTAATTTTAATAAAAAAAGACTTTTTTCCAAATATTAAAAATATTTTTATTTCAGTTTATTACAAATAGGTTCCGGTTAAAAATGAAAAGTTATGTCGTTCAAGTGACCCACCCTACTGTCTCGGCAGGCTTCCAATCTTTTACCAAAATTATCAATAGCGTTTGTCAATAAACTGTTGTCAATTACTCTTTCCATTTAAAAAAACCCCACAAAAAAATCTAAAAGCGTCAAATCGCACGATCTTGGTGCCCAAATTACTCCTCGTCTTCGAGAAATAACGCGATTTTCGAACTTTTCTTTCAAAAGAACCATTTTTTTCTCTGTAGAAAGCACATACAGTTTGTCAAGAAAATCTTTTTACATAGTGAAAAAGCTTTCTTTTTAGCTTACGTCATTGAAAAACAGATTTTCTGATTTTTTTTTTTTAATATTTTTTTTTTATTAATACAAAAATGATCGGATTATCTCGACCCGGTCGAGAAAACGGTCAAGCATTATCTGAAATGTTCTCAATAAGAAGATAAACTATGATAAACTTCGTTGTTTCGAAACCAGTACTTTCCCATTTCACTTCATTCTGACTTCGTTGTACAGAGACTTTTGAACGAATACTTCTTTTTGAAAATCCGTTATATTAAATTTTTCGTTATATCGAAGTTTCACTGTATTTGTTTTTCCAATCTATTTTTGTTCCTATACCCTTCTATCAATAAATAAATGTCTAACCTTAACGTTTTAATAGTTTGGAATATGTTGCAATTGTAGATAGTAGTGTAAGGGAGCTTCATTTCAACATTTTTATGTTTAAAATAAATATAAAAAAAAAATACAAAATTTACAGTTCGAATACATTTGTGTTAATAGTTAAATGGTCCTTCAGCTACATTTTTGCCGTTACAACGTATTGGTAACCCTTTTGCATTTTTTGGCAATCCTATCACAACTCTCACTTTAACTCTTGTTCTCTTTATTACTCTTTGTCTCTCACAGTCTCTTGCTTTCTATGGACACAATGTCACTGAAATTTTTTTTGCTTTTTTATTGATAGTGGCGGTTGTAACAATAATAGCAAAACAAAATATTCTATTGTATTAACAACAATAGAGAGACAAAATAACAATACAAAAAGAGAGCTAGAAAGAGCGTAAAACAACAATAGTAAAATCGGGAGCACATAAAACAAATGACAAATGTACAAGGGTGGTGGAGACTTAAAAGGCATATGGTTTTTATTTGGGGGGTAGCGAGAGTCAAACAAAAATAACAAACTCAATAGAAACAACAATATTGGCAACTTGAGAAACATAGAGTAAATAGAGTTGAGTAAAAAATAAAATACCCACCTATTGATTTAAATTTTCACAATCATTGCGAGTAAAAACGCGAACGTAGACACACAACGCCGTGTGTTAAGGGTATATTTTTTGTTATAGAAAATAAATAAATTTTTATTTTATTTCAACGATACGCTAGAAAAGAAAAATATAATAAAGAAAAGTTTTATATAAAAAATATATATATGTATGTGATTTTAAAATAGAAAATCGAAGGAAAAAATACAATAAATGAAAAATAAAGTTCTGGTTTAAAATGTTGCTCAACGAAAAGTACGTTTTATAAGAAAAAAATAAATAAATAAAAAAGAAATTGATAAAAAATATATAATTTATTAATTAGCAGCTGTTTATAAAAAATAATCAATTATTTAACAGAACAAAGCTGTTATAAAAAAAATAATAAACAAAAATATATTTTGCTTATTAAGCAGAAAAAAGAGCATTCGAAGAGGTGCTAAATAACACATAATAAATATTTAGCTGCTTATAGTTTTACGAAGTAACAAAAACGTCTAAAACGGGTATTTTATTTATTTATTTATTTATTTATTTATTTATAAAATTAATTTAAATAAATACTTAAGTAAACAATCGTCAAAAATAAATTGTGTGGCAAAGTGGCAAAATGCTTTTTAATAATATTTTCCAGGAAAACGTGCATAATTTTCACAAAATTTTTTTATTTGTTTTTTCTTGGCATGCCATTTAGAGGATGATAATTTCGTTTGGAGAGAAACCAAAAAAAAAAAAAAATCAATAACATTAGTACCTTGTACAAGGTTTTATATTATTATTTTCATTTTTTCGTTGTTGTTGGTTTTTTTAATATTATTTTCTTAGATTATAAATGCAAAAGTCAACAACAACTACAAATAATAAATGTTATCGACTTCCTAACCCCCCCAAAAAAAACAAAAATACTCATACCATATTACTCAAGGAAAATCTTAAACCAACAAAAACCACATGAAAAAATATTTTCATTAAAGCAAATTTTAACCAGACTTTCCAAAACCCTTTTAGAAAAGAGCGATTTTTTTTAGTATTTTATTAAGCCGATTTATGTTTCTCTTTATGTTTATTTTAATTTACCACGAAATCAAACAAATTTTGTTTTACTTCCGCTTCCGTTGTCCCAATTTCTTTTGTTGTAGTAAAAATAAGCTGGAAAAACTGTGCTCTACAACAAGAACTACATTAAGGATTTTTTAATCTAACAATAAAACTAAATTAGCAAATTGTAGGCCTTAAAAACCGACTATATTATACCCTATATTACATTTAAATCGATATATATGTATTAAGATTTATTATCCTTCTTAACTGAATTAATTTAGAGTCTAAAAACAAGGCACTGATTACATACTGTGAACGTCAAAATAAAGTATACAAACTTATTCTCTAGAATTTAGTGTTTATTTCAATTTCTTAAAATACGATGAGTTGAAAAACTTTTTACTTTTTTAAAACTCTATTTAAAGCTTTGCAAAATTCTTAAAAAACAACAACAAAATAATTACAACAACTAAAGTTATACAACAAAACACGAAAGGTACTATATTTTTTATGCGTCAAAATAAAGTGTACAAATAAAAACTATGACCTAGAAATACCTAGGAAGTGATACCATTTTTCTGATAGGTACTATCGAGTACAACAAGAATCTGATTTTGAAATTTTATAAAACCTTCAAATCTCCAGTTACGGGTAGCAAATCGGTTTTTCGTATCTTTACGCACTTATAAGCTAATAACTTTGCAAAATGTTAACAGATTTTAAGACTTCTGGAAGATTTTGAAAGAAAGGAACAGATCTATTAAATTTCGTAAATTTTACTTAAGTAAACTTAAGGTATCTGTGTATATTTCTTAAGCAAACACAATTGTATCTAAAGGGTGTTTTTTAAGAGCTTCCAAAGGAAATATTGTTGAAATGAAATAAATTTTTTATAAACTAGCAGATAATTTCATGTCATTTAATTTGTAAATATGATTTTAGCCATATGTCCGTACCGGCTACGAGTCACATGATACATTCGATCGAGCCAACTTTGTTAATTTTTTTTGAAATAAATCTGGCCGTATGACATCAATGGTGGCTTGATTATTGGCTTCTGATGCTTCAAGAGTTGCTGGATTCTCGGCATAAGCCACTGACTTAACGCAGTCCTATAAAAGGTAATAAAGAGATGTTAAATCGCACGAACGAGGTAGCCAGCAGCGTTAAAAAATATTTGACTATTTTCAATGTACTTGTAAATGCTTAACTTAACTTAAAAAATCTACACCTGGTGGTCTACCCTATTAGGCAGTGAAAAAAACCACTTCTGGAAAGGAAGCTGTCACCATTTTGATTTTGACAAGTTGCGCCACCTGGTTGTAACCAAACATAATTGATGTTTTGCTGATTAATTTTTGACAACAAAAATTTTGTTAGCATGGCTCGATGGCGCTCTCCATTCACTGTAACGGCAGCTCTTTGGTCATTTTGAAAGAAATAAGGACCGATGATCCCACTATCATGTAAACCGCATTAAACAGTCAATTTTAATGAATGTAATGGTGATTCGTGATCGTCTTGAGAATTTTCTTTGCTCCAAATACGGCAATTTTGCTTTAACCAGAAATGAGCTTCATCACTAAGCAGAATTCTTTAAACGAAATACTATATGATGCATTTGAACAGATTTATTTTTCCTACAATTTAGAAGCATTGTTCTGGTGTTAAACGATTCATGACGACTTTTCAAGTCTTACTTTTTAAAGAATTTCTGACATGAGTTATGTTAACCCTCAATCACTCAATGGTTGTCGGTTTGTTGTCATAATATGGTACATAACATACAATACTTAACGTACTCCCAAGAAAAATAATTCATATTCTTTTTCGTGAAAAAACCTTATCATCATAATGGTGTTTCATATTTGATAGTTGCATGAGCTGTATGGCTTGCAGCACCATCCTGTTGAAACTACAAGTGGTTGATTTTTATCTCATTGACTTTTGGAAACAAACTTTTATTTGGCAATTTAGGTAAAAAGTTATTCCAGTTTGGCATTATTCATGGTACTAATTACTAAAAGTCAATATTACATTTGGTGTTGGACGGACACAGGCTAACAACATTTCGGTTTACAGTAACGATTGTTAGCTCATTACGCATATTTATTTCTTTTTTTGATGGATTTATGTCATGTTCAGAAAAACTATTACGTTCTGCTCAAATTTCCTTCCAACTTATAATCGCTTCTTGAGCGTAATAAGTAAAGCATGTTAAAACAAATTAAAGTTTAGAATATACATAGCAGTTATCCCTACTGAAAGTTCAAACAAGTTACAAAAAAAACAACCTTTATATAGCTCTTCGATTTTATTCGGTTGCCTATTAAGAAAATAATTGTTTGTTAATAGAAAATAGTAGGTGCTCGGTTAAGTTGAATTATAAATTTGACTAAAAATTAAACATTTTTATCTTATAAAGGGTTGGCAAATTTGAGGTTAGGAGGTAAATTGGCTTAGAAACACATTTTTTTGTTGTTGTTGACAAATTCAGTTTTATTCATACCAATGTAAAATATAAATATGGGAATTTATAATGGAATATGACGTCGGGCAAATGTTCACCTCTAGCACGTCGGCAGACGTCCGCTCTTTTCACAAAATTTTTTTTACTACTTTAAAAGAACTAAGAATAGTACGATTCCTTTATAAAATAGCGTGTAAAACCATCTTTGAACTTAGAAAATTTGGAATGAATTAAACAAAAAATGTGCCTGCTTGAGAAATACATAGAGATTCCTTAAGTTTACTTAAGTAAAGCAAACCATTTAACAGATCTGTTCCTCTTCTCTCAAAATCGTCCAGGATTTTTCTTTTCTGTGGCTTAGTTTTTTTTGTGAACTTCATTTTTACGCTTAAAAAATAGAGTAAATTTCGCTTTTGTTGTAAATCTTTAGTTGTTATAATAATTTTGTTGTTGTTTTTTATGGATTTTGTAAAGCCTTAAGGTTCGACTATAATATGCGTAGGCTAGCTTCAATGTCTGTGCGAATACACACAATCAAATGTGTATAACCATTATGTACTTTACAAACTTTTTGTCAAGTTTCGTTCAGTTTCATTTGCTTACGTTTTGAGAAAACCTGATCGCACTGTACGTATATAAATAGCTATTTGTGTGTTATATGCAAAATAAACACGTTGCGTAATGGATGTTCTTGCTTTAAGCCATCACTGAAACAGCGACGATTGAACAATCGTAGCGGGTACATGAAGCTTTTTTTGAAATTTTTATTTAACCGTATTATTTCTTCTGATAATACTTAAAGTTTTACACAAAATATTACAATATTTATATTTTTAATAAAAAATAAATTCGTCCAGATACTAATAATGCTAATTACCCATTCAACTCAACCCTCAGATAGCAGTTTTCATGTTCTCACTAACACAATTATTCAAAAAGTACATTATATCCATCAAAAAGTTGATTAAGTATTTGACGGACCTTTCGTTGAGTTTTTGACAGTAGCTTAAGTAAGTAAAAGTATATTATGGTTGGGCCTTTAAACACAGTCTTACAAAAATATAAAATTTTTAAATCCATCGTATTTCAAAAGACTGAAGTAATGACTTTATTCTAGAGAACAAGGTTGTACAGTTTACTTTGACGCTCTCAGTATATTTTTATTTTTTTAATTTTAATGTTTTTTATTGCCGTTTACCTCAAACACAAATTAATTTTTTTCTTCAAAATGGTTCTCATAGGTAGACAGATACATAACCTTAAAAAAAAGTCAGTATAACTTTACTCAGTTCGACTATTAATATATTCGAGTTTCAGCTTAAAGTTTATACGCCAGCTAAAGTTTTTTTTAAAAAAAAAAGCTGCAGACTTAATAAAGGGCACAAAAAAACTGAGCCAAAGCTAATTCGTCTTAGTTCAATATAATTCAGCTGCCCAAAAAATAATTTCCGAATTTCGTACAAATATTTGCATAACGTTAAGGTCAGTTATGTAACAATTTTTAATAAACTTGCATGCTGAGACGGGCATACTTATTCGACTTATATTTTCAACCGATCAATATACTTTTGAACTCCAGCCAAATAGACTGGTCTTTCCATAGTGATTCAATTATTATTAAGACGATCACCAACCATATTCTGAAATGCACACATATTCTTCTGAAAATCGTTTGTAAAACATTTTTTTTGCGAAAAATTTAAATTTAAATTTAAGAAAATATATTAATCATCTCAACTAAATAAACGTGTATAATAAAACATTTTCTTATTTCACAATCCATTTTCTAGATGAAACATAAAATCTTCATTAATAACACTACACAACGAAAAAGAAATTTGGGATTTCATATAATTTGTCTAATAGGTACTAACGGGTACAACAAGAACTTGCCATTGAAGTCTTTCAAAATCTTGAATTACGAGCAAAAAGCCGGTTCCGTGTACTGCTGTGAACACTACTTAACCTTTCAATCAACTTATCTAAAGAATAAGTATGCACTCTTATTTTTACATTTTTAATTTCTTGGTTAGGTAAAAAAAACGTACGAATCTCCAACAATGGACCTCTGTTTGGCCTCTGTTTGGCCTCTGGGTGGGGTGCACAAGCCCTGACTTTTCAACCTAGGTATAGGACCATTTTGGTCCACATTGTTTTTTTTAAGAAATAATTGCACTAAAATGTGTTTTTTGACTTAGCAGCGTCATATTAAGCTTACACTAATTCTGCGATTTCCCTAATCTAGTTTGTCATATCATTCGTAACTGTACAAAATAGTAAATATGATATCAATGTACAAATTCTTTTTATTCCGAAAATAAAAGAAGATGCCGCAGCAGTAGGCAATGTCGATTTGTCGTTTTATCATGCTATGATATATTGCATTATTTTTGTTATTTTTTTCCCCAGCACTAGAAAAAATAACACGATACGACAAAAAAAGAATGAAATTAAAAAGTGATACTACTTTTCTGATAGGCGCTGTCGAGCACAACAAGAATCTTATTTTGGAATTTTCTTAATACTTCCAAAGTATTAAGTTACGGTTAAAATACCGGTTTTTCGTAACTTTATGCACTTATAAGCTAATAACTTAGCTAAGATTTTTATTGTAAGCTTGGAAAGGCGAGAAACAGAGCTTTTCTTAACAAACACATTTTTCAGACAATTTTTTCCACATTTTGCAAGTTTAAAGCTGTTTTTGCACATTACTTTATAAAGGTACTGTACCATCTGTCAACTTATTAAAGAATTGGATTTAGTTAGGAATCAAATTGACGGAGTTATTAAACTTTTCAGTTAAGCAACTCATGATTATTACCAAATGAAAAACTTTGCTAAAGCTCTGTTTATACGATTGTCAAGTCAAACTATATTGTCAGTAAAATATACATAAAATGTCTTACAACCTTGTGAACTTATCACTATCATCTTGCAGGACACTCCGCTCTATGTAATCCTTCCGGTCCATAGTTTGTTCAGCAGATCTACTGCCTTCCTGATGGACACCAGCAGATCTGAAACCATAATGGTGGAACTGTAATCCAATGAGACTTAATGTCTCCCTAAACATTTCCATCTAAACCTATTAAGGACCCTACATTCACACAATATGTGTTCCGCTATCTCTGATGTCTGAAAGCACAGTCCATAAACATCCTATCTGTGACCGCCTTCCTTTTCAGATGCGCTCTCCACAGTGGAGAAAGAAATTTTGTTAGGAGCTTTAGTACGACCTGCCATACTTGAGAAACTCAGAGCGACGCCCAAATTGCTGACTGAACGCCGTCCTGGAGTAGCGAAGTCCCCTTTGAGTATTTCAGTGTTCCGAACATCTGGCAATTTCCCAATCCTTGATTAGATTCAGGATGGTAGTAAGTGATGCTGATAAGATTCAGGACCGATAAAGAGTGACATTGAATCTTTTCTAGCCAATGCGTCCGTAATTTCGTTACTATCTATCCCACAGTGTCCTGATACCCAAAAGTACTGGACCGTAAAAGCCTTAGCAACGTCTTGTAATAATATTTGAGCAGTTTAGACGTCATATGATTCGAGCCAAGTGGCATTAGACAGCTTGGTTGCCAGAGAATATATTAATGGTCTTATCCTTGAGCCCACTGTCCATGTTGATCTCCGCCCTTATAGCAATAACCATGATTTCAGCCTGAAAATGATCTTCCCAGTGGAATCGAAAAATCTCGGTTGGGTCTATGAGCACCAGCACCGATACAGTTATTCATTTTCGAGCCATCGATATATCAGTTTAGATCAAAATCGCTCCGAACTAAGGCCTTATTAGACTAACAATACCGGTCTGGGAATTCAACCTTGAATCTCTAGCCAAAGCACAGATCCAAAGGCAAAATATTTAGGACCGAAGAGATGGTTCTCCGATCACCCTCATCACATAGAGGTGAAGCGGTGTCAAACCAAGCAAGGCCTCCAAGGCCACTGTTGGACACATTCTCACTGCCACAGTTATACCGAGGCAGGCGATCCTCTGTACCCCGCCTAATTGTAGCGGTATATATCCATAACGCCATTCTTGGCGTATAACCGCACGTTTTATCGTAAGAGGAGCGACTTACCCAGAGGGCCATTATCAGCTTATTCTGAAAGGCACTAATGTATGTGGGAACTTACAATTTTTGTCTTACAGAGAAGTTTGTCAAATCATTGACAATGATTCAACATGTGACAAACGTCTTACAACCGTGTGAACTGTCTTATTATCTGGTCGCTGTTAGCAAATTACCAGTTCTGACACTATTGTTAGATCTGACATTTGACTCTGCAGAGCTTAAGAATTCCATTTCAGCTTGCTAAAAAGTTTACTAACCCTTTCGCTACAAGTTTTTAACAGATGGTTCAAATGGTTCTGATTTTTATATATTTACACTCTTATTTGCCTTAGAACTTATAACCAATGATGGCATTGCCACACTGATTTGTGTATTTGACGGCATTGCCAATTCGACCATCTTTGGGTAACACAATGTTACATGTTTAAAATTAACGGACATAAAATAGAGGATTTAAGAGCGTTTGAGACATTCCCGAAAATTTCCAGTCATAAAGTAAATTCGTGTGTAGGAGTAAATAAAATTGTTGTATAAACGAATGTTAAGTGTGAGGTAAATAAGTTGCTGTATTAAGATAAAGGGTAATTGTGTAGAAAGTGTAGGAATAAAACAGAACGCAATTTAAAAGAACTCAAACGTTTTAAAAAGGTTAAAACGGAACAATGTTAAATTAAATGGTAGATTTTTGTACAAAATATCTGTTAATGTTAATTTTATGGCTTAAATAGCAAAACCACTTTTTTTTCAACTGAACCTTTTAAATAAGAAACAAAAATAAAAAATTTGAAAATATTTTAAATGATAAAGAAGACATAATAATGTTATAATGTGTAAAAATTTCAATCATTTCCTTGCTCGGGGTGTTGTAAAACGCCCACAAATTGCATGTATCCATATGAATACAATGTAGCGAGAGGGTTAACTAAGGTTTTGTAAATGATATATACAGTGGCTCAAACGTATAATTCGACACTAGGTATGAGACTACTCAAATGGCCATTTTTTCATATCAATGAAATTAGTTCTAAAAAATTTTGATGCAGGGTTATAGATTATTAAAAAAGCTTTAAAACAATCTATAATACTTAGCATATTTTATTCAAAACTATTTGTAAAATAAGAAAAAAACAAAACTAACAAATTTCATTACAAACGCATAATTGGACAGTTAAATATTTTTTACCGTATTAGTACTTGGAAGCAAAACCCTTTGCTTTTATTACTGTTTCCAAACGACTGCACGAGATTGATGCAAAATTCCGGAGTAATATTGTTCCACTCGCGTCTTATTCCCTCCTTCAACTGCTACATTGTGTGGAAAGTCAATTTATAGAGCTTACGGGCAAGTTCTTCCCAAACATGCTCAATAATGTTGAGATCCGGGGACGGTGCCGGTGTTTGCAATAATTTTGGACAATTATGTATAAGACACATTTCCGCGACGTTTGAAGTGTGCTTCGGATGTTTAATTTATCGGCACTTTTTTTCACATTTTTCTTTTAAATGTCCAAATATTGGAATCGATTCATTTTACCCTCTATAAAATGAATGTTCCCTACTCCTGCACTGGAAACACATCCCCACATCATTACCGACCTTCGCCCATGTTTGACCGTAGCCTGAGTGTTATTAGGCAAAAACCCAGTATTTTAATTAAATTTACTCTCATCAGTAAAGAATACCTACATATAACAAATTAAAAGGTTAAAAATAATTAAATTAAACAAGTTTTTGCAAAATTACCGTGTTTTAATATATATTCCGCACAAAAATTCAACCGTGCAATTTAATTTTTTTACTGATATATGGTTTTATCTGGCTATTCGTCCATGTAAATCATTCTTCCTTAACACGTTTCGAATGGTCTCGGCACAAACATCTTCTTTCAAATTGGATTTAACCATATTCTTCAATTCAATCGCCGTGGTGAATGGTTTTGCTTTAATTTCCCTCAAAATCAACCGCTCATCATAATCATTTAATTTCTTTCCTTGACCAATACGACTTTTAATTTCTACTTGAACATTTTACTGATACCTTTCAATGATAGCATGATTTGACGCACTGATTTACCCTCGCCGTGTAATCCTATAATTAAATGCCGTGTTTCCAAAGTTGTTTGCTTTTTTCTTTGATCTATTGCAATTCTGATCCGCACTTTTAACACTACACTTTCATAATGATTCATCCTTTGTATTTGAAATGACACGTTCTCACTTAGCAGAAAAAATAACGGTCCAAGGAACCATTTTACAACAATACAACGTTATCAACATCATGTGTCCAATTATGCGTTTGTCATGAAATTTGTTAGTTTTATTTTCATTTCCCATTTTAAAAACGGTTTTTATTAAAACATGCTAAGTATTATACACTGTTTTAAAGCTTTTTTAATAATCTATAACCCTGCATCAAAATTTATTAGAACTATTTTCATTGAAACGAAAAAAGCGCCATTTGAATAATCTTATACGTAGTGTCCAATTATACGTTTGAGCCACTGTACATTATTTCCAAATTCGCATAGAAACTTAAAATCGGTTAATACTTAGCTGGGTTATTACCTTATAAATCCGTAACTCAAGATTTTAGAGGGGTTTGGAAATTTTCAAAAACAGCTTTTTGTTATACTCAACAGAAAAATAGTGCATTTCCCAGGTTTTTTTTGTCGCATAGTGTAATAATCATCAATTTTCATGACCCTGACGTAGCCATTATTTTCAGTCACTATGTTTGGCAATAATTAAGCACAACGACTGTAAATTACTTTAGTATGTAAAATTGTCTCATTTCAAATGAACAAAATTCAAAAGAATTAATACAAGTATGAGCATTTTGTATTATTTAGTGTCTGTAATAAATTTGGTTTTTATTTTTTTTTTAATTTTTTTTTTAATTCTTATTCTAAAATAACTCGCATATGACAGAAAGATGACACAATTTATCTTTTTTTTTGTATTTTTTCATTCTTTTCTTTTTAAAACATTTGTGAACAAACTTAATTTGTATCTACTAAATTATTAAAAAAAATATTTCATTTTCTAATGCACTACTCTTTGCTCAACTTTAATTTGTTTTCTATTTTAGCCTTTGAGCATAGAAAAGCGTAAAGAAAATTAGAAAAAAAAAAATGAAATAAAACAAATAAATTAAAAAAATAAAATAAAATAGAAAATCTTGGCCGGCAATTATTTGCTACAAACAACAGCAACAACAATAACTACAGTATATAAATATTTTTTTATATACATACATGCATAGGCATATTTATATATATACCTACAACAATAAAAGCTCAAATAGAAAATTAAAACAAATAAACAAATAATAAACCACAATAATAACAACAAAAATTTTTTATAAAAAATAAAAACATGCTTTTTGTATGCATAAACGAAAGAGAAGAAAAGAAATCAAAAAATTACTAAAAATCAACCTAAAGAAAGTGCCTGCCACCCAGCAGGTATACCCCACAGCAAGGGAGGAAGGTGAGACATAGTACGTTTGTTTAAGAAATTGCAAATACAATAGCAGAACGAGTGAAAACCAAAAAAAAAGGTTCATGTATCACCGCCACAAATGCGTCTAAACAAGACATATTGGCGCGCTATCAGGCGTTATTTTTTAGTTTTTACGGCAATTGCCTTCTTGCCCCTGGCCCTCGTCTTTCTGGTGCGTAATGAACAGTTTTACAAACTCAAAGGTTATGAGGTGAGTAGTCGTTATTGTATCAATTTGAGTTTTTTTTCTTAATAAATTATTTAAAACATTTCGCGAAATGTTAAAGATCAATTACATTTTCACTTTAAGTAGAACCTTTTATTTTTTGCTTTCTAGACAATAATATGTTTCCGTAATAACTATAGATAGTTTGTATACCATATTTACAATATGAAAACCTTAATGTACCTTTATTGCAGGGTCAATTAAAATTATTGATTTTAAAACAACAATATACATACATACATGTGCACCCTTGCCGCCCAAAATAATTTAAAAAATATAAAGCGTGAGCAAATTTTCTGTTACGAAGTAAATTCGCTTAATAACACATTTTTTGACAAATTCAGTTTTATTCATACGAATATAAAATAGAAATATGGGACTAAGTAATGGAATATAATGTCGGGCACATATCCACCTCTAGCATGTCGAGAGACGTCTACTCTTTTCACAGAATTTTGAACCACATTTTGCAACAACGTCGAATTTCATCTTTCAAGAGTGTCAGTTATTTGTGGTTTGTTCACGTCAACCCGATCATTCAAATGGTCACAGAGAATATAATCTGGCGGCGTCAAATCACAAAAACGAGGCGGCCAATTGACAAATCTAAGTCAAATCCAGAAATTACGCGACCTGGAAATTTCTCATGCAATAACTGAATTGTTTAGCTGGCTGTGTGGCTTGTGGCGCCATGCTGCTGAAACCAAAAGTCACTGATGTCAACATTAACCGACTGTGGCCACAACAAATTGGTATGATGACTAAGTTTGGTAGCGCAGAGAATTCACGGCGACTACTAAGTCATTTAGACCAAGTTAAAAAACTGTCATTCTAACCGTTCTCTAGATATACAAAAATCAATATTTACTTTGTGTGAAAGGTACCACTCCCACTTATCCAATTCCGCCCTCTTTTTGAGTGATGATTTATAATGACAACAGAGTTATTTGTACCAAATTTGGGAACTTTCACTATTACCGTTCTCTAGATATACATAAATCAATATTTGCTTTGTATGGGAAGGGCCACACCCACTTATCCAATTCCACCCACTTTTTGGCTGATGATTTGCATTGACCACAAAGTTATTTGGGACAAATTTATAAACTCTTACTATTACCGTTTTAAAGAATATAGACATATAAATGAAAATTTTATATGGTCGTAGCACCGCCCAGTTCAACATAAACCATCTTTGAAAGTACACCTTTTCAACATATGTATTGGTACAGTTGTTCTCGAGCTATAAAATGACAAACATAGGACAACTAATTTTTATATATATACTAGAGTAACCCTATCCGCGTTGCTGGGAGCCTGCATGTACTTGCTTTTTGACTGAACATTCTCAAGATATACAATTACCAATATTGACTTTGTATGGAGGTACTATGCCCACTTATCAAATTCCGCCCACTTTTTAACTGCTGGTTTTTATTATCTAAGAAGTCATTTAGAACAAATTTAGAACCTTCCATTCTAACCGTTCTTAAGATATATTTACAAAAATCAATATTACCGAATGTCATTGTACACATACACATAAGACAATACGATACTTCGTTCGGCAACTTTTTAAGTGACAATAAAAAATCATAATATGGAAAATCCCTACAAGAACAGTGACAGTCATTTGACCGGTCAATTGACTGGCACTATGATTGAAATATCTATCATTTCATTTTATCAAGTTATTAATGGCTAAATGAAAAAATGACCGAATCATTTGTGTACATGTGATTTTCCATCCTTCTCTAACTTATGAATTCTGTCGACTATAAAACATATATCTGAGCTTCTCACTCTGCTGCTGCTTCCTTATCAAAGATGATGTAAATGTTAGTCAAAGTTGACTTATATTTGATGTATAAACCCGTCAAACTTGATGGGTGTACACTTGTTGTAATAAAAAACGATTTATTATTTTTTACACTAATAATTTAGTAAATTAAAAATATATTTTATAATTAATTAATTATACAATGTACATCATTCAATTCATTTTTTTATTTCACTCAGTAAATGGTTCTTCCGCCTCTCTTACTCTTGTTTTGAACTAAACTGGATCTATACACTTGAAAAAGATCTGGAAGTTGTAGAAAAGATATATTAATGATAATAATTATATGCGCAAGTATATAAGTAACTAATTATTTCATTATTTATAGATGTATATACATATAAGAAACCTCTCAGTCTTGTTAAACAACATGATGCTTTTTCCGCCTCCTTTCCCAATAGTACTTCTAAGCAGGTTGCCTGCAAACATTGCTCGAATGTTGTCTGTAAAGAAGGATAAATATTAAAAGAATAAAGTATTAATTTGTGTTTGTTACCATTACCTGAGCAAAATCTGGCGGTTCCACCTTTTACTTTCCATCCGCAAGTGTCATAAATTGCAGAATGCATGCGACTTCATCACGATGTTTGTCCTGTACCTCACCAGTCATTAACAGACAGACTGATGGCGATCTTGTATTTTATCAAGAATATCTATTGAGCCATCATTTCTAGTTTTGGCACGACCTGGTAAAAATATTTATTATTATTTACTCTTTACTTTTATCACTTGTTGTTTCACTCTTTCAAATGCTTAAATATAAAAAAGTTGTAAATGTATTAGTAAAAAAATTGTTTCTGTGTTACTTTCGGTCATTCATTTCTTGTTGATGTTGATATTTGTATGGGAATATATAAGAAAATGTTAATGTCATATCTTCGGAACCACTGGGCCGACTTAGTGCAAACTTCGCATAAACCATCTACAGACACTCCCCAAGGTACCCTGAAATTCAATCGAAGTGTATATATATGGGGTGGGCCATTAAAAGGTTTAAATTTAAAAATGCAATAAAACAAAAAAGTTTTGAAATTTTGCCAAATTTATTTTTTTATTCTGAAATACAATTGTTCCGGTTAGAAATGAAATATTATTTCATTCATATGGCTGTCGCGGCTGGTCTCACAGTTTCCATTCGATCAGATATATTTTCGAAAACTTTTTCACGTATATTAGCTTTCAAATGCTCAATTGTCTCCGGTTTGTCAGCATAACACGTCTTTAACGATGCCGCACAGAAAATAAAACAACGATGTCAAAACGCAGTTTTCCAAACGTTTGACGCAATAAATCAGTTAGTTTTTTGGACCGAGTAACATTTATGATTTTTGGGGTAGAAAAATATTTGTTATGAATATTTTCACATGATTTTTTACAAATTTGTTTTTAGTTAGTAAAACCCTGTAATAAAGGTGCATACATATACATACATAAACTTAAAATATTTATTTTTAATTTATAAATACATATTATATTAGTAAACAAAAGCTTTTAACAAATTAACACGTCTCGTTTAAAAGAAAAAAATTTATAAATAAATATGCCCACAATATTAATATTCATTTTCTTTCTATCTTTCTTAGAAGTTTTTTTCTAATTTTTTTATAGATTTTGATTTTGATTTTTTCCTTTGAACATGTAGTGTTAAATAATAGCCATTAATTTCATAACAACAAACACAATATTTAACAAAAACAACAGAAATAATTTGATTTTTTTATTAGCATAAAACACCTTACATTCTTCATAATAATACAATTTATCACAAAACACTGATAAAATTAGTTTAAAAAAAATAGTTTTACCCCCATATTCATAAAATTTAAAAAGAATTCAAAACATGTTTAATTTCACATTTTTTCATACAAAATTTTCTTAAAATAGATTTCAAATACATTCTAATTTGTTTATGACTAAAATTCTACCTCTTAAATTAATACACATAAAAAAATTAAGTTTTAGTATGAAAAGCTTGCTTATAAAATACTAGATTTAACTCTTTTATAAAAAAGTAAATTGCAATATCTGCTTTTTCAAGCTCTTGTGATTTTTGGCGGATGAATAATGAAGATTTTACTGTTCCCGTTTTCCAGATATGTATATAAGAAATCCATATTTACCAATATCGCCGATTGATGATGTACATTGACCTTAAGGTTGTTTGATCTAAATTTAAAAATTTCTACTATTACCATGCTAAAGTGGGCGTGAAAAATCAATAAAATTGAATATTTATGGACATACGAGGACGAATTGATATTGAAGCTACCTAAGTAGGAAAAAAATTTTTTTTTTCAAAAACCATTCATTTCTCAACATAGTCTCCTTTTAGCTCAATACACTTAGTAAGACGATTTTCCAACTTTTTTATACCATCTGAATAATACGATTTTGGGAACTCCTCAAAATAAGTTTCGTTAATCACTTCTTCGTTTGAGATGAATCTTTTTCCTGCGAGCCATTTTTTCAAGTTTGGAAACAGGGAAAAGTCATTAGGGGCTAAATCTGGACTATAAGGCGGATGATCAACCAATTCGAAGTGGATTTATCATCGTAGCATCGTATCTAATGCATTGTGAACCGGTGCGTTGTCTTGAAGAAAGAGCACTTTTTTCTTGGTTAGATGTGGTCGTTTTTTCTTGATTGCATCAACCAATTGATCCAATAATGCACGATAATACTCTCCTGTGGTTGCGGATCCCTTTTCAAGATAATCGATGAGCAATATTCCGTGTGCATCCCAAAATATAGTGGCCATAACCTTGCCAGGCGATTTCGCTGTCTTCGCCTTCTTCGGAGCACTTCCACCAGCTTCCACCCATAGCTTCGATTGATTTTTGGTTTCAGGTGTGTAGTGGTGGACCCAAGTTTCATCAACAGTTATTAATCTACGCCAAAAATCAGCAGGATTATGCTTTATCATGTCCAAACACCGCTGTGAAGTGATCTGTCGAACTCGTTTTTGTTCAACACTGGACAAACGCGGCACCCATCTTGCCGATAGTTTTTTCATATGCAAATGTTCATGCAAAATGTTGAACACACGTTCATATGATATGTTTACCATTTCAGCAATCTCACGTATTTTGGAGCGGCGATCATACATAACGATATCGAGGATTTTCTTGATATTTTCTTCAATAACCACCTCTTTTGGCCCTCCTGTTGATGGTATTGTTGCAGTGCTTGTTCGGCCCCGTTTAAATTCAGCAATCCAATATTTTACCATATAATCTGACGGAGCAGATTTGCCGTAATGTTTATCAAGCTTTCCTTTTGCCTCTTTTGCCGTTTTGCCTTTCAAATAATAGTGTTTATCACTACACGAAATTCACTTTTTTCCATTTTCCAAGAAACACAAAAGTTGCTTACTTCAAACGACTACAACAGATAAACTAACCGATGAATTTGGTTAAAATTTTAGCAGCTGACATTTGACAAATCGTAGTTTCTAAGACAGAAATAGTTTATGTGTTTGTGCTGCCATCTAGCACTTGGTAGCTTCAATGTCAATCCGCCCTAGTATTTATCGCAGACGAATGAAATTTAGTTCGTAGAAAGTTCGTAGAGTTGATGTCGACAATCACACCAAAAATGAGTAGGGCAATCCTCCTTCTTTAAGAGATACCTTTAATACTCGGAAAATACCCAAGCTATAGCAATGAAATTTTTTATAATAGTGTAGAGTACTATAAATAACATTTACGCCAAAAATTGGTGTTCTATCCCCATTTATAGAAAGCTGGGTAACAGGAAATCTATTGCTAATTCGTGCCGTTGAAGAATAATTAGCAGATGCCAATACGATGGTTTATAGCTACATATATAACATGTATGTTTGTTAGTTTTTGTTTTGGAACACGTGTGCTACCCATTAGTCGGAACCCTTATTGTTGCTCTTTGGTCGTGCTTCTCTCTGTCGAAGTATGTGTCAGTATTCGGTCTGAATGACTTCATAGTCATTGCATATTATCAGTCAAAAGGTGGACGAAATTGTACAAGTGGGCGTGGTTTCTCATATATAAAGTAAATATTAATTTTTACATAATTTGAGAACGGCAATAGTAGAAGTTTCTAAATTACGCTCTAACAACATCGTGAACGATACACATTATAAGTCAGTAACTGAGAGAGAGTGGACAAGTGGGCGTAGCACCTTCCATTCATACTTAATATTAAATTTTTATATGTGCAGAACGACAACTATTAAATCTTCGTTATATATCCACATCAGAGAAAAAGTAGAATGCATACCGGATAAAAGCTATCTATACGTAACCTATGTATAAAAGTGAATGAGTGTTTGTTTGAAGACAGCAAAAAAGCAGAACCTACAGCAGTCATTAGCTTTTCACGTATTCTTATGCTCTTGTTTTTAGGCGTTAATGAGACATCGACGAATGCACATGTGCGGAGTATGTACGCAAATTTTTTAGGCACAGAAAAATAATTTTAAAATTTTCCTACGATCTTGCGTTTGGTTGGCTCTGAAACAGCGACGAATACCCATGTGTGGCGGATGCAGGTTGAATTTTTTTTTTAACATCAACTTTACTCTCTCTGAGAGAGTAATTTCCATGTTCTCACTAGCACAGCTACATTTTTACTTTTGTACACCACTGACCTACAGTATCTTTCTGAAATGAACAAATGATTGGATTTTGACCGGAAGGCTACAAAATGGGGAAAAATGGTTAAAAATTTAACTAAGATAATATTTAAAATGATAATTAAGATGGGGGTAGCAAAGTACACCGGGTTTCAGCTAGTATACTATACTTATACAGAATATAAAATATACAACAGAAAATAACATCACTAAAATTACCTCCGTTGCCAACTTCGCATTGATGAGCTCGTTTTAGAACATTTTCCATAACATCTTTCAAAATTTGTGGCTGTAGCGCTCGAATTTCTGCAACAATGTTGACCTTAAGTTCAAGAATTATCTCGGGCTTGTTAACAAATAAAAAAATTGACGAGTGCTGACAAATCTTACGAATGCGCTGGCCAATTAATTTCCGAATTTCTAGAAATTTTCGTTTTCCAAAAATTAACTTCATAGTGACATTGTGTGTCGGGCAGTGTGACCACAATCCCAGGTATTTTTTTAAGAGCAGGACTTAAAAAATATTCTATCACAAGCCGATGTCGCTCTCCAAATACGGTTGCAGCACTTCCATCTACATTTTCAAAGAAGTGAGGTTCAATTATTTTTTCAAATGTTAAGCCTCACCATACTGTACACAGATGGGACTGCCACACGGCGGTTATTCTGGGAATTTTTTGATGAAGGTAGTAAGATATATATTAATTAAGAAACTAAGTCTATCAAGCTTGACTGTATTAGTATATTCTCAATTATATGGTTTTTGCATGAAAACAAAAAACATTTTTTTATTAATTAATCACTAATTTAAGTGGATTCCTAAACATGCGGACATACAAAACAGTCATGATAAAGTCGAAAAGACTCTCTTATGATAAATTCACATCACTTACCAAATGTACGGTAAAGTATATCAATGTGGCATTGGTGTGAAATATCTCAGTAGGTCATTGAATCTGGATCTAGATAACTCATTAATGCTGGACTTTATTACTATGTCTCTTGACAGCTACACATAGAGTGTAACTGATGAGCTTTTGAATAAAATAAACAGCAAGAACTGAAATTTTGTAGAATAACCCATCTTTTATGAACAATAATGACTAAAAGGTTAATTATGTTCGACAGTTAGAGTTAATTGCGCACTAGCCACGTTGAGGTTACGAGAGATAAATTTTTTCGAATTAACTACTTTGCTTGTTGCATTTATAGATGACTAATTCCAGCACAAATACACTATATACCACCATCACCTAAAGAGTTGTGTAGGGTATAAAATCCAAAGCAATAGAAATTTATTATTGTTTGTATCATAAAATCAGCAGCACTTAAAATCTCATAAATTATTTTAACATCTAATAAGGTAATAAATAAATCTTATCAGCTATAAAATTTTAAAATTTACACACAAAAGGAACAATTCTTTAAAACAAACACAGCCGCACACACACACACATGCACACTCTTATACAAATACACTCTTACAATTATTTGAATCATTTGGATCACTATCGCCCACTTAAACAAATACTCACTGGGATTAGTGATTGTTTATTGGCTGGAAAATCAAAATAGAAAATTTTTTTATTGGTTTAAAATGTTTTTCAATGAAAAGCTATTGAAAAATTGTTTAATTTTTTATTAATTTAATAATCAGTTCAAAAGAAGATTTTGTTTAAAAATTTGTTATTTTTATGAAGCATTGAAATTGAGTTAAAAAACTATAAAATGAAAATATATTTGAGTTGGAAATTGGCAGTGGTTGTATCGCAATAAAAAAATAAATAAAAAAATCAACAGAATAAATATTTAATGGGGTTAATATTATACCAAATAAGTGAGTACTATAACAGCTGGATTAAATTTGGATATTTTGAAAAATTGGATGCTCACCCATTAACACCCACCTTCACTTTGTATAGGGTGCGCCAAATAATTTTTTGTTTTGTTTTGAAAATGCTATAAAAAAAACTACTGAATATTTTCTCAAATTTCTTTTTTTATTTCAAAGTACAATCCTTGCGGTTAATAATGGAAAATAATTTCATTCAAATGGCTTCCTCAGCTGGCCATGCAGTAGCCTACACAATCGGTCCAATTTTTAAGCATATTATCGATTGTGTGCAGCTGTATTTCACCAATGGCTTCACGAATATTGTCCTTTAAAGCGTCAATTGTTTCTGGCTTGTTGGCGTAAAACTTATCTCTGACGGCACCCCACAAATAATAGTCCAATGTGGTAAAATCGCAGCTCCGAGGTGGCCAAACGACATCAGCTCTGCGGCTGATAATACGATCTTCAAAAACAGGGCGCAAAACATCGAGTGTAGCTTTAGCTGTGTGGCACATAGCGCCGTCCTGTTGAAACCAAATGTTGCTAATATCGTCCTTTTCAATTTTTGTGAACAAAAATTCATTCAACATGGCCCGATAACGATCGCCATTGACTGTAACGGCCACTCCTTGCTCATTTTCGAAGAAAAATGGCCCAATTATGCCTTATGCCAAAATCCGCACCAAACAGTGACTCGTATTGCGTGTATCGGCTTTTCAATGTATACGTGCGGGTTTTCTGTGCCCCAAATGCGAAAATTTTGCTTGTTTCCATACCTGCCAAGATCAAAATGAGCTTCATCTGAACACATCGCACACATTCTGCAACATTACCATGATTTTCAAAATAATGTCGCAATATTTCCCAGCGTTGTTCAAGCGTATACACAACCATATTCGTTCAGCGGAAGGATAAAACTAATTATCTATCAAATCAGTCATGAGCTAAGTGTTGCCATTCACGAAATAAGCACTAGTTGAAAAAAACACGTTAGATGGCGGACCCTTTATAAGCAGAAAATAAAGAAAAAATTATAAAAATATTAAATGGTAATCTATTTACAAATTCATCTGCCAAATTAAAATCAGATCTTAATAAAATTGATTTATGCTTAACTTTTGTAGTTCCGTTATAACGACCTCAAAATGACAAATAAACGTTTAAACATATACGAATCGATTAGAATGTGTAATCCGCAGAGAACCCTATAACTGATAATACAAACAAAGCCAATTTTCGCATTTAGTAAATTACGGCATTCGATATCGAATGGAATTTCGTATAATTTTAAAACAACTTTCATAGAAATTACCTTCGATATTGAATGCCGTTATCTGCCTCAAGGGCACTAACAAAGTAAATGTTCTGATGTCTTTGCAGAACTTGCATCGATGAGTTCTTATATCGGTCCGGAACCTTATGATGCAGCACCACTTACTACCATTGCCAGATGATTGGAACACTGGAATACTCAAAGAAAATTTCGCCACTCTAGGGCGACTATATTGGCGTCGCTCTGAGGCAGGCAAGTATGGCAGGCTGTACTTGAAATTTTTAACGGAATTTCTTAAGGGAATTGTGGACTGAAAGCACATCTGAAGAGGATGGCGGTCATAGATGTGGATGTTTGTAGACTGTGCTCACAGGCGTCAGAGACAGCGGAAAACTATTGTGTGAATATAGGGTTCTTGATAGGATTAGATAGAAATATTTAGGGAGACTTAAGGCTTCATTGAGGGACCCTATCTTCAGATCTGCTGGTGATCATTAGTAAGACATAAGATCTGCTCAACAAACTATAGACCGGAAGTGGCTTGGTCAGAATGATGATAATAATGATAATCAAAATACACCGATGGGTAGCAACATTCCACAAGATATGCTAATGCTATATACAACTACAATGTCCTTTAAATAAGCCTGCAATTACTCTAAGTTCGTTCCAGTTGAGCAAAAGTTGGCTTACAGGATCTATCTATTGACATACATACATACATACATAATTCCCGCAACATCCTAAGTGGAACAAGGGAGACTTCTCTCAATCAATGAGCTGCACCCGATTCTATTTTTAGACCCATTGAAAGGAACCTATAGTTTAACGCCGGCTCCAAACGGCAGCTGCATTAGTTACAGAAATTTTTTAGCGTAAATACTCATAACCATTCGCTAGCAATGTTATGAGTGATACCGCTGTTGAAAATTGGCAGATGGTCTGCTCTGTAATTGAACCGAAGACACCCCATAGCCGAGTAAATTTCATCTTAACCTAGAGGCCGATCCTCCCCCTGGGGTATTCCACCAAAGGACGGTTCAGGTCCAATAAAGACTCATTGAAATACCCAGTTTGCCCCTTCGTTCCCTGGGTGGACTTCATAGAACGGTACCCAACATAGTATAACACTGATGCGGACACCAAGTTCGTAAAGAGACAACCTTCGACATCACCTCACAGGATGACAAGGCTGCCTGATTACCCGGCATAACACGATTTCCACCTTAGACACTTCCTGGTACAAAGGACGATTACGAAGTTTTCGACCAGGAAAATCTAAAGGTATTTGCCCATAGACAAAGCCCTTTGGAAATTAACACCGAAAACTACAGCACCATTTTCGTTTTTTATTGGTGGCCCAAGCCTACCTAGTACGAGATATTTCGCCATTAAATAAAATTAAAGTTGACGACATCTAATTATTTGTGACAATTTTTATCTTAGCACGACTTAAGCTGGCGGCAAATTTCCAACAAATATTACACAATTTTTAGGGGTGTATAAATCTGATCTGGGCCCAAGTCTCATATAAATGGAGAAAACGAAGTTATAAAGATGAGTTTGTGAGTATTTACTTTCTTTAGAATGGTAGCCAAAATCATAGACTGGTTCTATGGTTCTAAAAACAGTTTGCTTAATTATACTTATTTAACCTTTACTATCGTTAAAAAGTTTTTTCGTTATTACTCTTGGGAGCATATGGATTTCCACAAATCATTCATTGCCTTGCTTTAGTTTCATTAGTCAGTTGGTCTAAGTCTAAGTAGATGATTAGTCTACTCTAGTAGCTGTGATGATGTGACGTAGTAAGTCACAAGTTTAACGTGAGTATTGCCATACTGGCACGAGTGAATACAATGCGTCCTCCAGAACTTACACTTATGATATATGAAGGCATGTTATTTGTACATGACTTCCACCTTGGTAAAGTGTTGGAGACTATCTAAACTCCTACCGATCTATGGGTCATGGCCCCCTGTTAAGTTTGTAACTCCGAGCTAGGGCTCTCTCCGCGATTTGGGTGTAAACCACAGCCACGACGTCGCTCTCATAAGGAGACTTACCACAGTCCAGGGACCTAGATCCCAGGGGCTCTCGATTCCAGTGTTACCAGAATTAAGCCTCCGGTCAGACTTCGTAGCAAAAATGATACTACCAATATACGTCCCAAATGACTCCTGACTGGTGGCCACTCAAAAGAACAAAAAGAAACAGCAAAAACATAATAAAGAAGCAACAATCACACAACCATACAAACGACACAATTACATAGTTACATAGGCGAACCACAAGCCAATAATCGACAGAATGCGCTTACAGAATACCCACTGCAGATGATGCCGCAAAAGAACCTATTATTCTCTAGCCATAGAATCTCTCCTATTAAAGACAATGCCAGCAAAGAGACACTAAAATCATGATGTTAGCCATCGCCCCTAAATCCTTAATCTCATCATAAAGCGGACACACCGTCGGATTATTCAGCGAGCCTTCAACCCCTAATCTACATTTACAACTCGCAATCCTATCAAGGCCCCTCTTATGCAAAAATTTACCGAGCGAGCTTTGCTAAGTAGTGGTGGTGATTCTTACTTCTTACTTACTTACTTTTCCCCAGTAGGTGGCGTGTTTCTTCTGAGCATTCGTGTGACTTTTATTATCGTCGCCAAAGGTATATTTTTAATTCCGTGTTAAACATTTCCTTTTTCTAACTTTAAATGAGAAAAACAATAAAAAAAAGTTATTCGTATTGAATATAAATTCTTCGGTAATTGGAAAAAATTCCCGTTTATTTGTTTGTTTTTATAGGACTTCACTATAAAGTTGATCAATATTTTGCATGTCATTTACAAGTTAATTGCCGTTATGTAAAGTCTTAAAAGTAATTTTAAAAGTTTGATTACATTTTCTTTTATAAAGTTTATCTATTCGTGTTTACCGGTTAAATGCTTTTGACATTTAAGAAAAACACGTTTCCTGATGTGTCTCATTTGTCATCATTATCTTTCGTCTTGTAATTGTTGTAGTCTTGGTGGCAGTGCAAATGTTTTATTTCGTTGCTATGAAGTCTTAACAAAATAATATTTAAAGTTTTATAAAATATTTTTTTATTGCGAAAGCAATATAATCAAGAAATGAAATTAATTGACAGTTATAATTTATTAAAAAGATATTAAAGGAGAAGAGAGGAGTTAAAAGCATTACAGATTATAAAAAACAATAGACTTCATAGAATATATGTTACATACACTATTGGACAAAATAAATGACCTAACAAAATAAAGTGACCTAAAGTACCATTTTCTCAAATATCTCACAGGACATCAAACTGAAGCCGCTGTCGATAATATTAGGAATCGGTAAACAATTGTCCCAAAAGAAGAACATAATCAATATCCGAAGCAAAAACAGCTCTTGAGCTCTGCTGGATACGAAAATTAAATGACGTCTCAAAAATTTCTGAGAGAAACCTAAAGATTACAAAGTGTAAAGATGATCGCATAGTAATCTCCACGCTTCACATACAGCTACGAAGCGCTACGAACGTTGGGCTGAGCTTAACGATCTCTATGAGCATTTCAATTGGAAACATTGTTTCCTTTATTCTAAGGTGAATGCCATGGCCGAAATGGTTGCCAATGTAATAAAGCTAGTTATGAATAATTTCATCCCATGCAGAAAGCTTCCGATTAAATAAAGTAACAAATCTTGGTTTAATCAGACGTACAAGCTTACAGTCAGATCCAGAGAGGAAACATTCAGAAATTGGCGTAATAACAAATGCGATAACAATACCGATTGCGATAACAATACAAATGTAATAACAATACCTATTCGCTACGCAAACAGGCGAGATCTTCATGTGCCGCAGTACTTAGGCGCGAAATGACTCCATTCGAACAGCACCTACGTGCTAAAATTCTTACTTTTCCTCGGGGAAGTAAGAGCTTTTAGTCATTCATTAAAAGGCTTGAGAACAGCGCTAGTTCGGTTCTAGTCCTTATAAAGGATGACCAAACATTCACTAACCCGGTTGATAAGACAAACCTTCTGGCTGAAATGTTTGCAGGTAATTCGAACTTTCCGGAGAGCGTTCAACCACTGCCCGAACCTGAAAGAGTATCAGTGACTATGCCTAGTATATTCTTTTGAGCCCGTGCAGTAAAAAAGGTTCTTGCAAATCTCGACGTTAATAAGGTTTCTGGGTCGGATGGCAATCTAGCGCTGGTCCTGAAGCAGTGCTCTTCGACATTTGCGCGTCCATTGGCTAATATTTTCAGTGCGTCTTATCGTGCGGGTATTTTTCCATCTTGCTGGAATATTGCCAATGTGCTAATCCCTAAAAAGGGTGAGGCTAGTAACCCTGAAAACTACCGCCCAATAGCAGTTTGTTCTACACTTTCCAAAATTATGGAGAGTATGATTAATCATCACCTTGTGAAATACTTAGAGCCCAACAATTTCGCCAATATGGTTTCCGTAAAGGTCGCTCTACTGGTGATCTGCTGGCGTTACTCTCTGAAGAGTGGAACAGGTCCATTCATGGATTTGGTGAGAGTAAAGTTGTGGCCATGGATATTTCTAAGGTGTTTGACAGAGTCTGGCACGACGCTCTTATATCCAAACTTATTGCCTTTGGTGTCGGTAGTCACTTCTCTCCATTCATATCGAGCTTTCTCAGAAATCGCATTATAAGAGTGGTTATAGATGGGATCTCATCCGACGAGTTCTGGATAAATTCAGGGGTACCACAAGGCTCTGTTCTTTCTCCAACTCTATTTCTAATATTTCTTAACGACTTTCTTTTTCTCACTTCTAATCATATCTACTCTTTTGCAGATGGCAGCAACATTCGTCATTCATATTCTTTTGATCGTAGGCCGAGCCTCTGAAAATTCGGGCGAAAAGGCGGAATGTGAAAGACACCCTTACAAACGACCTGTCGAAAATCTCTGAGTGGGGTCGCACGAACAGAGTCGACTTTAATGGGCGCATGACCCAATGTTGTTTTCTGACACACTGACGTGGTGGTGTGTTATCATCTATATCTATGGGTAATATAGAGATTGAGGAATCAGGTGCTCTTGATGTTCTGGGCATGAGAATTCTCTGTGACGTTCGTTGGAACGAGCACATATTTCGAGTGTCGAAAGAAGCATTCAAGTGTCTCGGCTTTTTAAGACGGTGTTAGAATTACTTCACTCCATCTGATCTCCTTAATATTTACAAGACCTATATCCGACCCAAATTGGAGTACAACTCTCATCTATGGGCCGGTGCTTCAAAGGTTCTTATTAACGACGGTATGGTAGCCAACTCTACCGATTCATTAGAGCATCGTCGCAATGTGGCGTGTGTTTCATTGTTCTATCGGTACTATATCGGAATGTGTTCTGACGAAATTAAGGAACTAATTCCTAGTAATCATATATTTTTACGTAGTACTCATTTTGATTGTCCATTAAATCGCACAACGCATTAAAGGAAGAATGCGTTCTTTGGTCGCACTATTCGTTTGTGGAACAATCTTCCTGCGAATGTCTTCCCTGCCACTTACGACATGAGCAAATTTAAATCCAACGTCCACAGACACTACTCTATCTATCCTCCTTCCCACAGCCTATTTTCCTAGTACCAGCACAATGCACTGCATGAGTAGGAGTTATCCCATGAGTGCTGGTTTTATTGAAAAAAAAAAAAATAAAATAAAATAAGACAATGCCTCGAAATACAAAACATGTTGGAGGAGGCTGGTTGTCTTTCTAGGTAGTGGGTCGATTAATCGGAGTTGAAACAAAAATGACTGGTGATCGTTGTGTTAAGAGTAATTATATGATCATGGGATTGTGGTACTTTATATTCCAAACAAGATAATGACCCCGAACATACGAGCAAAACCGCAAAAAACTACTTTCAAGAAAACTAGACCGAAACACTGGAATGATCGGCTCAGAGCACCAATCTAAATGCCGTAGACGACCTGTGGACCGAATAAGATAACAATATTCGAATGGAATATAGGACTAACATTAAGCATTTCGAAATGAAATGCATGCCGAATTGAGAGAGTTTCCTATAAAAATTCTTGAAAAACTTGACTTTAAGTATACGTAAAAGACTTGGTGAGGTCGTATTTAATAAAGGGAGAGCTACTTAGCTCTCATTATTATAATATCCATTAATATTTCTGCAGTTATCATCCAATATTTTGCATATGCACTTTATTTTGTTCAACCGTTGGCAGGCAGTATTTTAATTAATGTTGTTTTGCTGAAAAAGTTTAATTGAAATATATAAGTTTTTATGTTTTTTATTCTGAACTGTAAACGAAATTAATAAATTCAATTAGTTTTTTAACAATAATATTGAGTTTGTCGCTTTTTTTCTCTAATGAAATATAACAAAGGTAATTTGCAATTTATTTTGTCCAATAGTGTGAAAGTTACAATTTTTTTTCAATTTGTAAAATAAAAATTTTTAAGTACTTGCTCCAACACACTGCGTATACTCGATATTTTTCCCTCCAACGTTTAAGTTAATCATACGTCACATATGACAATAACAATCAAATAACTACTGTGTATGACGGCAAGCAACTGCCATAAAGAGCAGAAGTTAATTGTTGTAAAATGATTTTTTGTTTTTGTTTTTTTATAAAAGAGAACAGCGTAAGGCAAATACACTATTCATGCCATTACTAACGGAACAAAGTGCAGGTGGAAGTAATGGGAACATTAAAATGTTTAAATTGCAAGTAATTACAGGAATATTAAATGGGTTGAAAGAGAACAACAATTTTCTTTTTTCCAATAATATGTGCAGTTGCAACAAATAATACTACATGTTGCACATTTACTTTTGAACAACTTTACCTGTTCAGATACATTATTAACAGCTTTCTGAGAATCTATAAAGGCTTTAAAGTCTAGCAATTCGATGACAATGTTATAAAAAACGAAAAGTTTTTCGAAATGTTTTAGAAATAAAGACGGGGTGCTTTTAAAGACCTTATAATTTTGATAACACTTTAAAAAAATAAAAATCTACTAAAAAGGACACAGGCATACTAAGAGACAAAGCCTACCATTGCCACATCTTGCTGTCAACACCAATCTGAAAAAAGTTTTATTTCCAGACTCTTAACTTTACTGAATCGAACATTAATTTTGCTCTTATATTTGCACTAGATATTTAAAAGTACAGTTAGGTAATAGTGCTATAAAAATAAGTTCCAGTCGATCCTAAAAGAAGTAGAGGGCCTCAATAAATTCCCTGAAGAACTCTCTGTTTTTTACTAACGCCTTCATTTCTCTCCAACTCTTGCCGCATACGTTCAACTCGAATCTTATCTTTCTGCTAATCTGTGGATTCCAATCTAATGCAATTCTGCTAATGGTATTCGATTGCCGTGACCAATCCGCTGCCATTTGTGCCTCTTTATGTCAATCAATTATAATTCTTTATCTATTCTGGCCTGAAACTGCAAAAGATCCTGCAAAGACAGCACTTCAGAAAGACGCCACCATACAGAAGGTGGATTTTACATTGGCCTTGACTACCGCAATTGTAGTACGCAACGATAATATGGATGATTTCCAAATTCATCTTAGACAGCGAAAATTTTAATACATTTTCTGCAAGCGGTTCTCAATAGCGTCGCTCGAACTTCCGTTTGCGGATATAATGCTCCCCAGGTAGCAGAATAAACGGACGTTCTTCAGTGCTAATAACAAATATGGTTTCCATATAATATCTCCCACAATCTTATCGATTTAACGAATTTCAGGATGTTACCAACCGCGATAACCCCCTACCTAGTATCTCATAGGCATTTAGATAATTTTCCTTAGAGGGCATTAATGCCTTACATGTATCCATTTTGCGCTCTGTTGATTCGATTTCCTCATCACAGAATCTGCATATCGAACTTGTGACCAATCTCATTTTATGTAGATGTCCATTTAGCCTACAATAACTGGGTTGTCTCTCGACATCCTTATGCAGGATTTAAATCTTCTCCTATCATAGTTACCAAGCAAAAGTTTAAACTGTCTCAGACCCGTAAGGTCAGAGAAGAACGCCTGCCTTTCATTATCCTCATTTCTGTAGAGTATGCCCTTCCCTGCCCCTGGGAATTGGGCCTCCCAGTTGCCTTAATACTGAGAGTTTTTTCTTCGCGACGTTTATTCTTAAACCTTTCGCTTCCGCTGATAGCGTTTGGAAAGCTGTGAGCCAGGAGACAGATGTCATCCGCATTAACGATTCCGTTAGCCGGCTTTGCATTCCCCATGTTATTCTTTTGTCGTCGAAAAGGTTTACACAAGGATCGTGTGCAGAAGTATATTAAATTGCTGTGGTGGCGAAACACACCCCTGCCGGACTCCAATTCCAACTTCTATCGGTCCGCTTAATAGCTTGTCATCTCTAACTCTGCAAGATGCATTGCGATATATCACTGTGATATATCACTTGTGACCTTCAAAGTAATCCCCATCGACTGCAACACACTTTGTGGCAGCGCTTGATCCAATCCTCGAAGAAGTCACAGGGAGCCAAATCAGGTAAATTCGGTGGCCGTTGAATGATATTTGTTGCACTTTTCGTCAAAAAATTTCGAATAATGATGGCACTGTACGAAGTTGCGTTATCATGGTATAAAATCCACGAGTTTTCTGCCCACAATTCTGATCTCTTTCGGCAAATTGCTTCAAGCAAACGTCTCATAATACCCAAAGAATACACTTTGTTTGCCTTCTGGACTTCTGGCAAAAATTCGTGATGCACTACACCGTTGTCGTCCATGAAAACCGTGAGCAATGCCGTCTTTTTTGACTGAAAACGATGTGGTTTTTTTGGTTTCGAATCATTTCACTTGCCTGATGTGTGGATTGCGTGTCGTACTCATAAACCCACGTCTCGTTTCCTGTAATGATCCTTTTGATAAATACGGGATCAGATTCAGCCTCACATATAATGTCTTTTTTGCAAGAAATTGAGGTCTTTTGGCACCAACTTTGCCATTAATCAAAATGTCTTGGCCGGATCCATAGGCAATGTTTAAGACCTCCGTTATCTCTCTGTTAATTTGCGGCTATTGACCAACATTTCTTTTACTTTATCAATGTTTTATTCGGTTTTCTATGTCGATGGTCTGGCACTGCGTTCATCATCTTCGATTGATTCACAACCACATTTGTACCGCTTGCCAGTGGCACGGGTAAACGACCGTTTTCTTTAGAGAATCATTGCCGAAACACTTTTCCAACATTTCTAACGTTTGCGCACCATTAATTCCTATTTTTACGCAAAATTTAATACAAGTTCGTTGTTGCAAATTTAAGTTCTTTTAAAAACTTGTAAAAAAAGATAGATATACTCTTGGCTATGAAGCTTTTGTAAATGTCAAGCTATGACGCTAACATTTATCGGGGCTATCAACATCAGATATACCAACATAACAAAAAAAACTCAAATCGGAACGATGGGACCGCCACACACGGGTTATTCCGGGTGGTAAACCCTTAATAAGCTAAATGAGTTTAAAGGGAACACTTTTACATACCAGGGTACTCCATATCACCTTATGCTTCTGTCTATCAAAGGCTTATTAACATGGTCTATAGTGGACTTTTGTGGTCTGAATACAGCTTGCTTTTCCCTTAATAGGGGTGTTACTCTTGGAAACAATCTGAGCAATAATTTTGTTAGTTATGCACAGCAGCGTAATACGCCGTCAGTTATTAAGGTTTTTAAGGTTTCCCTTTTTCGGGATATTTATCACCACATGCAGAATGCCGTTCTTCTAAAATGATCGAATAATTGGATAGATTATTGTACTTATAAGGTCTTAGTCTGCAGCTAATCGATTTACATCTGGAGTTTTGTTATTATTGATTACGATTAAATTCAGTATACCAGCGATATACAGTGGTTTTTGATGGTGCTTTATTGCCATACAAAGAACTGAGTTCATCTACACTTTCTTGTTGAGTTCATCTACACATTCAAAAGTTGTGAAAAATAATCCAACGAAACTTTGCCTTTTATTTAAATGTCACCCTATTTTATTCGGCATTTTTTCACCTATACAGGCATGGTAAAGAAACGAGTCAGCGATACAATCACAGATATCTTGCAGGTATTAATTAGAATATTCTTGCCGAATATCAAAAAAGAGGATAATCCCACTTGGAGACAACCTTCATTTTATACATTTTCAACATATACTCTGCTTATTCTTATTTTTTGGAGCCTTCCAATTTTTTGGAGCCTTCCACCAAAACAATAAATTTTTTTCTATATTGGTCACCATATAAGTGGTGGTAAATACTCAACATTGGCATTAGGACATAAAATTGGCATTTGTGACAGCACCTTCAGCATTGGTCCTTAATAGTCTTATAAATCACAGCCAAAATCTCCAGAAACACGCATTGGAATTATTCTTTCATTAAAGGTTATTGAGTGTTTTCCGTGATTTCTACATAAGATTGCAGTGGTATAGAAAAACCTATTTTGTAAGTCATAAAACTTTTCCAATTTTTATGAAAAAATATCCAATAGCAGGGTTGGCAGCCCACTGAGTAACCCAATTAAACCCACCCGGATTCTATTGGGTATTATATTTAAAAAAAAACTGGTAAGTTTTTTATTTAAAGGTTTTGGTAGTTTATTTACAACAAAAATAGGTGTAATTTACGTATTGGGACTACAAATTTATTTGTTCCGTTTTTGACATCAAACAGATAACGAAATAACAAATTTATCAAATCATTGCTTACATCTTTTTCCACTTCTAAGCCAATTTCCAAATCCCGTCTCAAAAAAACTTCTTGTCTTTTAAGGCGCTCCAACTTTGAAGCCGATTTCGTATTTCCTAAAAGGAAATGATTCGGTGACAAATTAAAAGAAAAGCTCATATCTCCTTATACGTCCTAGATAGTTTCTGAAAATGTGGACCGAAAATCGAAATGTATATGTGTTGCGTTTGCTTCTCTTACAATTTTTTTAAAAAACGAAGAATCCCCGTTTTTTTAACCGTAGAACGAGGTAAATTGTTCCATAATACAAACAGGTCGTTATAGCGAAATGCCATGTAAAGAAAGCCTGTATAAAAAGGTGTGAGTATATTGTATTCGTCGCAACAGCCGACGGAGCAATGTTCGGATAATACGGCGGTTGCGGCATTTGATCGTTTTTAATAATTGTTTTGAAACTTTTTCGACATGAGGTGGGTGTTATCTTTATATTCCGGCTGTTTATCTCATAAAGCACCATTCAAACGAAGTAATTGCAGTCTGCTTCGATCACTCAGTTCTAGCAACTCATAGTACACAACGAAGCTTTGATACTAAATACATAAATACTAAAATAACGTGATTGTATAAACAAGCAAAAAATATTGTCGACTTGAACGAAATTTTGAAGCATTTATAAAACCCATCAAAAACTCCAATAAACCCGGTGGGTTGGGTTTAAAAAAAAGTCCGAGTTTTTTTCCAACCCTGTCCAATAGGCTTCAAATAAAAGCGAAATACAAAAAATGCAAAAATTTTGAGTTGTGAACTTTAACAGATATGCAGTTACGACCTACATGATTTAAACATACTTATACATAAGTATAAAACAACGGTGGTATAGGGTATTAAAACTTCTGCCAGTTTGTTCATTAGCAATAGCTTTCATTATAATTACAATCATTAGAAAGGTGCTAAAATCGCACAATTGTCTACGAAATATTATTATTTTTTTCTTCGACTTACACTTGACCTACAATTATTAAACGACTGCAACGCTACGTCAGTGTCTGACTACATCAAAAACTAATGATAAAATAATTGTCTTTATTTCTTTAGTCCATTCACTGTTCCAAGTGTACGAGTATGAATATTAGATCATATGAAAAAAAAGAACTACTAAATAGACCAAAGAAATGAATAAGTGGTTGCATGGATGAACGTATAAATAAACGATTTTAAATAGGCTGTACAATCGTCATCATCATCATCATCATCATCATCATCATCATCATCAACCATGACAATAATGAAATACAATTTGTATTGTTAAATAGAATATTTTATTAAAACCCAATTGATATTTAAAGGAGTTTAATCATTATTAATTATTTACAAGCATTTTAGTTTTTTTATTTACTTTATAAATCGGGTTATTCATTTAGTAGCCGGCAAAGCTGTCAGCTGTTAAATATCTTTCATCTGAAGTGTCTTTATTTAGTGCAAGATTTGCTATTTACGATACATACTCGTAAAATACGAATATGTATTAATAGCCGAAAAACACGAAAAAATTGTTAAAACTTTTTGCAAAAGTGATGATTTAAACTTGGCTACTGATTTTTCGAAGAAAAATTTTTTTCAGCGATGAAGCTCATTTCTCACTCTCTGATTACGTCAGCAAGCAAAATTGTCAGACAAAATTGCTGCATATTATGGTTTTTCATGGATGTCATAGAATCCAATAATGCCGGAATTGAATTTGAAAACGACACAAAAATTTGTTGGGCGGCATGAAATCCACGATTATCGATTTTGTTTTCGAACTTCAATAAGTATCGGTTTTAGGTGTCACAGAATGTCTTGTTATTGGTTTTAATATTGAAAATAAGTCAAACAACTAAATGCTATCTGTTTTCAAATCTGTCTATGTTTGTATTATAAAATAAAGGATAACGCATAACTATACTTATTTATATATGAATATATATGTCTATGTATGTGTAAATATTAAAATAATCATGGATGTTATTGATAATATCTAAATTACAAAACAATTTTCATAATGATTTAAATTGATAAAGAAACAAAACGTGTACCACAAATGAAATTGTATTTTGTTGCAGTGAGTTCTAGAAAAATTAAATCATCACCCTTATTTCAATTGTAGGCGTCGAAACAAAACGAAATAATTTTGAGTTGTTTACTTCAAATTTTAATTCTTGTTGTCATTATCGAAGATTATCGATGACTGTTAAAAAATATTTTGCATTCTACAAGAAAATGTGACGACGTTATTGTGTTTAAGGGACTTTGATTTTGTCGTTACCATTTTTGGTAACGATTTCGGTTGATTTAAATTGAAAAAACCGACAAATTTAAAATAACAACTACAACCCAGTTTGAAAAATTAGTGGAGGAATTGCAGAAGAATCCTTTTTTTGCAGTGGGATTTCGCAGAGGAAATTATTGTTGGAAATGAATGTACTCGTAGATCGTTACGTTTATACAATCATTAAAGTAATACATTGAAATTGTTTCTTACTTGCTGTCCGGTAGGTTGAATATATTACATTTCTGTCTCAGAAGCTTGCGTTCATATATAAGATTTTGTTTTATTGTTTTTTCGTCTCCACTTGAGTCTGAATTTATTTCACAAACATTTTTAAGTTTTAAAAAACTTTTTTTAATAACAATCAATCCACACAGCTGATTAAAATATTTAGAGAAGTGTATTTGATTTTTTGACATAATCGATAAATAGTCAAGGTCGCCGTCATTTTCTTATAAAATAATAAATTGCTATCGGCGTTGAAACAAAGTGATATTGTCTCAAAAATGATGGCGGCATTGACGCCGACAACTGGAATAAGGGTGCATATCTAATGGCTCAATTATGAATGCGACTGATCTTTAGTTGCGTTGCTGGTTAGCGAAAATTGTATTACGTATGGTAGTTGGCAACATCAAATCTATTAATTTATATATAGGACATTAAAATTTTCTAGTTTCCGTTCGGCAATGCAGCAAAAGTTCGGCTGTCATCCAGAATCGACCCATAAAACCAAAGCAACCGGTAGAGGACCTTTTTCTAAATACAGATACGAAGTCTGTAGATCCCCCTGGCGCTGTACCTAGCATCAGCGATGATGCAGGTGCTGAAAGTAAA
Organism: Wohlfahrtia magnifica; assembly: GCA_023159175.1. NCBI lineage: Eukaryota > Metazoa > Arthropoda > Insecta > Diptera > Sarcophagidae > Wohlfahrtia > Wohlfahrtia magnifica. The sequence continues at coordinate 286,900 of JAKWBJ010000187.1, read as the reverse complement.
ATACTACTATAAACCTTGACAAAATGTCTTTATTTATAATCAGGCGCGTAAATCAGAAAAGACGGTAGGAAAAAATTAGAATCGAATGGAAATGTGGACGAGTTGTTAGAACTTGCAAAATAAAAACATCAACAGCTTGTGGCAGATTAAACAGCCTTATCATGAACATTTCCGGGGAATTAGTTCCCTGGGATAAAAATTTCCCGGGAATAAAATCCTCCTATTCCAAACAATCTGTGAGAATAGTTTTCGATTAAGGGAATTTCGTATTTTCGTGTTAAAATTTTAAAAATTTAAATTTTGGAGCATACCTTAGGGATTTAAGTTATAATTTTTTTATCATACACTTAATATAGAAAATTTATTAAATTGTCACATCTAAAAATATGTGAGGAAAACATGGAAATATTATTTTGTGTATTCATGTCCTGCGTAACCGATTTTGTTAAATTTTGGTTGAACACAGGCATATCCAGCTAATAAAAATGCAATATGATATGTATTTTTTTAAATTGGTCCTGGCAGAGATTAAAATCAGGAGTAAACTTGCAAAATTCTTAAGTTGTGTTTTAAAATTATATTCTTTCTTGTTTTAATCAAAGTTTGTTTTCTTACACTCATCATCCATCAAAAGATGTTACTCAAAGGTAGATTTTCAAATGCTGCTTTATAGAGACTAATAAAGGAGTAAAAGAGGAATTTTTAGTTCATACCTTATTCCTACAAAACAAGTAATTATTACGGTATATCTTGGTTAACGTGAGACTTGAATATTTGATAATTATTTTTTCACCGTACATTCAGAACGCTGTGGCCGTAATCTCAACGACTTTTTTCGCCTGCAATTGAAGATTATGAGCAGCACGATAAATATCTTCAACATGGCCGATTTTGACTGTATTTTATGAGAAATTTCTCGGTTGCATGACTGGCCCATTTGGATATATCACTTGAACCCAAGATCATGCGATTTAATGTCGTTAAGCTTTTTTTTGTGAAGCTACGTCAGAGACCATCTCAACGCCAATAATTCCATAACGTTAGATGATTTGAAAACCAATGTTTGAAAGTTGATCTTATAAGTTCTTATAAAAATTTAAATACTCATTCAAATAAAACAAAAATATAAACACATTTATTCATTGTTAAGTCCTTTCAAAAAAACATCAACAAAAGGTATGATATTCTAATACAGGAATGAGAGAAAGCTAATCATCTAACAGAATCCGCATCCACTTAGTTTTGCACTTTTCGCTTACACAGAGAGGATCTTATATTTATAACACTCTTCCTAGAGCTCCTTACTTTATGTGACATTTTTAAAGAATTTATACACACTCTCAACAATATTATCCAGAAACGTAAGAGAAATCTGGTCCCATTCGTATTATATTCGGTACCATAGCTCCAACATGTTCTTCGAAGCCAAATTATATATTTTTTCATGCGTTTATTACTATTGTCCAAATTGATTAGATTAGAATTAAGGCTTTATGGTGAGCACTAATTTACCTAAAAACTTCGTTGGCATCTTACTAATCTCCATCTTACTGAATGACGACTATCCTATCGTTTATCCTATTTGTTTAGATCTTTAATACTCTAAGGTAGAGATAGCGAATCACGCGAGGTCTAAATAAAGTTTTTAATAAAATTAAAAATATTTACAGTTTTTTAGGTAAAATTTTATCAACGTTTTCGTATCTTTTCTTGTTCAAATTGCGATTTTTACACTCCAGCTGTGACGGCCTCATAGCCGATATCATATTTAAACGTGTCATACACTTTTCTATCCCTCAAAACCCATTTTATTGATACTAAAAACATTCTTCTTTGTTTCATTATGGTTTAAATTTGTGTAATTGTAAAAAAAACACCCTATAAAAAGCCTGAGGTAATCCTATCTGAAGTATGGTTGGTTTTTGGGCTTTGGCCTGTTGGCAGTAATACTCCGGTGATATCCCAGTGCCGCACCAGAGATGTTTGATCAAACGTTTTTAATGAAAAATTATGCTTTTTTAATTACGACAGTTATAAAACAAATTTTCATACAAATTTTTTTTTGAAAAACGGCTGTGTAGTCAGCCTAGAACTAGCACATGTCTCTATGTGAGTACTCTCTTGCTAGTGACGACTGCTCTAGGTAAAATGTCGAGCACTTTTCTTATATCAGCGAGTAAAGATATGTTAGAGACAACAGTTCTATTCAATTCAATAGAGTCATTTAAATGGACTAGTGAATCTTTGGTTCAAATGTCTCCCTATGATCGCAAAAGAACTACCTCGTCAATAATGCTAAAGTCTACTGATGTTAAACATCAATAGATGATAACATGGGCTAGGATACATCTGGTCGGTAGTTCAACCGAAAAACTCACTAGTAAGGCACTAATATTTCCCTATTGGCATTTTCTGTAGGGCTTTTATAATTCGATAATAACTTTTATGAATGCGGGAGTTAGTCATTAAGACGAAAATGTTTCTTACTCTACAACAAAATATTTACAATTACAATGGAATTTCGATTTCATTATTTAAACATATTGGCACGAAAAAATTATATATGTATTTTTTTTTAAATTAATGAAAATTTTTCCTATCATTGGTCATGATCATTCATCAAAACAGCACCTTAGCTTAAATATTTAAATCTTCTGCACATATTACACATACCTTCAAACAATGCATACCTTTAGATATCTGATTTGCAAGGTAAAACTATTTTAATCACTATTCATGTAATTTTAAGCAGCTTTTGAATGAATACGTCAAAAAAAAGCAGAAAATAAATTGAATTTTTCTTTGTACATAGAAATGTTTTATTTAAAGCTTTAAATTAGATACCTTTCGTAATTTATAAAAACTAAAAAGAAAATATTAAAATAAAAAAAACAATCTTAACTTTTATATGATTTATTTGAAAAATACTATTGCTTTCTCAATACCACCTTCTTTAAGCTATAAAACCTTTTTTGAAACTTGCAAACTTTTGAAAACCACTTTTAACAAAGGATTTCTTCTGCTATCTTATAATTTTTAGATCCTTTACTCGTATATAGTTTTTGATTTTAATTTATTTAAAAAAAGCTAAGCTTTCATATGTTCTTACTAGATTTTTGCTGGCATTGAATTAAAATCGTTAAATATGTTTTTTTTTGTAACTTTTAAGTAAAAATTAATTTTTTTAAATAAAAAGCAATTTTAAAATTTTTAGGCTTCAAAAGTCAAGGATAGCTTTGCCGATCAAACTTTTCGTTATCCGGTCATGTTGCTCGGCAAAAATAAGGATCTTACCATAGCGGCAACAGGAAATTCTAGAAAAAGATTTTCCAAATACGATAAAGTAAATATTTCCTTTAAACAAGCAAAATAAATTCACTTAATAAATTTAAATCATTAAAAATATGTTTGAATTGTGTTAATGAAAATCAAAAAAAAACTTAAAAAAATATTTTTGTTTTAGAAATTGATAACACCCTCCATCCCTCACACTAAATTGTTGTATGAAATGGTATTAAATAAGTTGAGCATTATGCACCACCAACAAATATTATTTTAAATGTTTTTTCTCTATATTTTTTTAATTTTTAATTCATTTTCTTTTTAATCTTAATAAAATGAATGTCGTTAAAAATTATTTTTATTTTACTTTTCATAAATTAATCTAAACTTTCTGCAACATATTAAGGGTACTCACAGGCTGTTAAAAACAAATTCAATAACAAAACATTCCACTGAAGGTAGTATACGTAGCTGGTGTAGTTGTTGTACAGTTACATAAGTTAAAAACAAAAAAAATATATTTTTAATGTCAATGAAACGAGCTTTGTTGGATAGAAATTTTTTTTAACATAAATGTTGAAATATGATTTCGGCCATGTGACCGCCACGACTGACGTGCACAAAGCGCAATCTGGAACATCTAACTTAAAAAACTTTTCGCAGAATATGCGGCAGTCTTTCGCCAATAACTCTTCGAATGTTAATTTCCCGATGTTCAATTGCCTCTGGTTTATCGACAAGTGACTTTACATAACACCAACGAAAATAATCCAATGGAGTTAAATCATATGATCTTGGTGGTCAACCGATTTAAAAGTTTGGTTTGACATTTCATTATGGATAGACTTAGACCAGAGCAACGCTTACAAATTGTTGAAATTTTCTATCATAATATTGGTTCTGTTCGTCAGACCAATCATACACTTCGTCCATTTTATAGCATACATAACCGTCGTTTTCGGACTATGATAATGCTCTTAATGTTTATGTGCATCTTATGAGACGCCGAACAGTGCTCAGTAAAGAAGCTGTAGGCAAGCATTGAAGAAGATCAAAACCATTGAAGAATATCCAATTCCACTTTATGAAAGATTTTATGAAAGGAATTTGACTTGAAAGCTTTTAGATTCAACTTGTACGATATTGATATTGAATTTCCATTCAAACTTTTGTTCTCCGATGAAGCCCATTTTTGGTTGAATGGGTACGTAAATAAGCAGAATTGTAGCACTTGAACTGAGCATTATCCACAAGCTTTTGTCGAAACACCATTACATCCACAGAAAATTACTGTTTGATGAGCTTTATAAGCTGGCGTAGTCATTGGTCCATATGTCTTCAAAACCGATGATGGTCAGAATGTTACTGTCACTGGTGAACGGTATAGGGGCATGATTACAAATTTTTCCGTGCCTCAATTAGCTGGCAATTAATCTTGTTGACGTGTGAATCCAACAGTATAGAGTCACATGCCACAAAGCTCAAGCTACAATTGATTTACCAGAGTAGGAAGCGTGCTCGTATTGAATTTGTTCGTAAAGAACGATGCTTCTTGAGGGCCGAAGTTTAAGAGAATTTAAAATACGACTCATAAGAAGAATCAAAAACAAAAGAATTTAAAATAAAATTCGGAACGCAAGCCGAGTCGAAAAACATCAAAACGAATTGAAAACGAGCAATTCGTTTTATTAAATGTTGGTCGCTGCACACAAGATATACATACATACACACATGCGAACGTACTGGTATTACGCATTTAATCTTTTACAAACAACATGCACTAAAATGAATTCCTCGTTTTCGATTCTTTTTTGCTCATTAAAGAACAAAGCTTTTAAGCACAAACTTAAATTTTGCAAAACTTGGTGGAAACGAACAACTCTTTTCAGTGTATGTTGTTTAAATATTAAAAATTTTAAATTTGTGCTCACGAGTCGAGCAAAAAATATTTTGAGCCAAAAATATAATTTGTGCTCACGAATTAAAAAATAAAACTTACGAGCACAAGTCATAAATCGAACGAATCGAGTGTTTATGTACTATGTGATTTAATCAAAGAAACTTTTGATTAAAGAGTAATTTCACTTAATGGTCCAATTAATTGGCCATGAAGTTCGTGGGACTTAACGCCATTGGATTATTTTCTTTGGGGTTATTCAAAGTCACTTGTTTACGTCGATAAACCTGAGACAATTGAACACTTGGAAATCGACATTCGAAGAGTTATTGTTATTTAAATATTAATGTCAACAAATTTTCTATCCAATGTAGCCCGTTTAATTGCCATTAAAAAAATAATTATTTGTTTTATTATGATTGAAGCTTGATGAATGCCTGAAATTTACTTTTAAAAGATTATTTCATGTAAATGTTGCCCGCGGTTACGCCATAGGGTATTCATTCATTTCAGCTCCAATTTTGACATACTTTTTCCAGTATTTCGACTGGTATCTCACCAATGACTGCTTTCGTGTTGTCTTCCAAGGCTTGTCTCTGTACACGATAAACTTTACATATCCTCACAATAAAATGTGTAGTGGAGTCAAACAAATGATCCAATAAACCGCGAATAAACTACTCCAAAACGTGAGTTTAATTGCTCACCAAACTCGTCTCTCAATAGGTTAATGGTATCGCGTGCCTTGTTGCACATTATATGTTACTGTCTTGTTGAAACTACATGTCAACCAAGTTAGATTGTTTCATTTCGATCATGGCTCGATAACGTGATGTTTTGACACTTACGTTGCGATTTTCATCGTTCTTGAAGAAATACAGTACCTTGATGCCGCCATCCCTATAACTGCAATGAACAGTGAATCCTTCACTATGAATTAGCAACTCTTGAACTGTCTCTGGTTGTACTTCGCACCAAACTCGCCATTTATGTTTTTTGATGTATAGATTGAGCCAAAAATGACCTACGTCACTGAAGATAACTTTTCAATAGAAACACATTTCACGAATTTTAATAATAAATAACCATGATTTCCAAGAGTTGTTCTTTTGTGAGTCTATTCATAGTGAAATGGCAACTTTTACTGAGGTTTTTTGGCATTGCCACATGTCACGAATACTGATAAAATGTCTACTGGAAGCCAAAACACCCGTTGAGCTCTATTTAGACAATTATCAGATCTAACAATATTGTTGGAAAAATTTACAGAAATTTTCTTTCAAGTCTGTGAACATAAAATGTTTGTCTTTCAACATTGTCAGAGAAAGCATTGTCAGATTGTCAGATGGCTAAATTTTAACATCTGACAACGACATCATTGTCAGAAAAAACACGCTTGATTGCCAGATTTTCTAACAGAGGTCTTGCAATCGTGTGAACTAACTACATTGTGGTGACAATTTTCCAATTATCTCGTCGGTGTCAGCAAATTGCCAGGTATGACAATATTCTTAGATCTGACAATCGTCTGTGTTGTGGTATAAACTTAAACTCATGAAAAGAGATCTTACGTCTCTTTGTAAATTCCACAATTACAGCTTTTGTGAAAAAAAAATTATCAATAATGCTGTTAATCAATTGAAAATTTCTCAAATATCTTCCAATAAATGACCACAAACGTTGCTTTTCAATGTTTATGAGTTTCAATTTAGACTAACTTCCCATGAGTTATTGACACATTTTTTTACAGTCTGACCTCAAGTACCCTTAACATTTATGAATGTTTCTTATTTATTTCTTTTCAAATTTCTTTTTAATATTTCCCTTAAACATGCTTAATAAAAAGAAAAAAAGAAAGAAAATATTTTAAATCTGTTGTTATTATTTGTTTCGTTTATTTCTCTTTTGCCATTATTTTAGTACATCAATGAAACTCATTTACCTCTTATACCTGATGAAGCCATACAGTCTTTGTCAGAAAGTGATATGCTCAAGGTGGAGAAACGTATGGAAAGAAGACGTAAACTGTTATCGGAAAAGTGTACAGAATTGGGATTAGATGTAGTTGGTAAGTATTAAGATGGTAAAACTACATTTTATAAAGAAATAAACTTGTGTAATACGATAGAGTACGTGTTAATATAAATATTAAAGTATTTAATACATTTGAAAGTAAAAAATTTATACTCGATATATCGATCGTTCGTTATAATTCTATGCCGCTGTAGTGTGGTAGGTAAGACACCCGCTTACCAACCAAGAGGTATTGGGTTCAGTCCCACGTCAGATCATCTGACCTCATAACAGCGACTGGTTTGAGTATTACGCTATAAAAAACTTATCTCACTAAAGCATCTGACGTTAGGAAGCGGCGTTAAACTGTAGGCATCTTTCAACGAGTCTAAAAATAGAAGCGGATGAAGCTCATTAATTGAAAGAAGTCCCTCTGTTCCTGTTGGTATGTTGCGGTTAAATCTAGTACATATAGGTTATCAAATCAAAATTTTAGTCTTAGTCTCTTCGATTGAGTTAGCAAAGTCAAAAGTTTATTGACTTTTTAATTTTTAGGTAAAAATTTTTATGACAAGTAGGCTAATTAAGTTGTGAATTTAGTTGTACAGAAGCCCTTAAATTTTACCAGAAAGTGAATAACCTTACAAGGGGCTTAAATGCTGGTACTTCCTTCTGTACAAATAAAGATGAACTGGCGACAGTTGAACTTGAATTTATCCAACTACCACTTTAACGCCCCAAAACAAGATGTTTTCTGCATCAAAATGTTATGATACACCAAAACATAGGAAAAAACTCTGTACTTAGTTCGATAAGAAGGTTATCGTCTGTCGGATGTTTTTAGAGCTTTATAACTTTGAGTTGGCAACACTGGTTTTTTAACAACCGACTTAACAACTGATAGTTGGTTTTTGTTTAGTTTGGTTTGACATTTCATTATGGATGACTTACACCGCCGCCATTTCGGCGAATGGAATGAAGCAGAATTTACTATTGATATTATATTTCCATTCAACAATTTTTTCACCGATGAATCCCATTTTTGGTTGAATAGGTACGTAACTAAGCAGAATTGTCATTTTTGTCGAAACATCATTACATTTATAGAAAATTACTTTTTGATGCGCTTTATGGGCTGGCGGAGTCATTATTCCATGTCTTTAAAAACGATGATGGTCAGAATGTTACTGTCACTGGTGAACGGTATAGGGACACGATTAGCAATTTTTACGTACGTCAATTAGATAGCATTAATCTTGCTGACATGAGGTTTCCACAGGGAGGAACCACGGCCACACAGCGCGCACTACAATTTATTTACTCAAAGAAACTCTTGATGAAAGAGTAATTTCACGTAACGTTCCAATTAATTGGCCACTAAAATCGTGTGATTTAAATTAAATGTAAAGTCACTTGGATACGTCGATAAACCAGAGACAATCGAATAACTGGAAATCAACACCCGAAAGAGTTTCTGGCGAAATACGGCCGCATATGCTGCGAAGTTTTTGAAAATTTGTGTTCCAGATTGCGCCTTATGCGCGACAGCCGTGGCAGTCACATGGTCGAAATCATATTTAACCATGAATGTAAAAAAGTGTTCTATCCAAGACTCATTTCATTGAATTTAAAAGTATATTTCTTCATTTTATTATGATATATAGTTGTATAACTGTTAAAAAACACCCACTACTATTCAAGCTGCAATACACTTGATTTCCCTACGCATCAAATATTGGTTTTATTCACTTGTGACCTGAAAAAACGAAAATGGATTTGAAATTAAGTCCATAAATTCCCCAAAATAAAAAATTTGTAGTTACCTATAGACAAAACTTAGCTGAGACAATAAATTTTATTAAATTTTTTTGCTCCATTGAATAAAAGGAGTCCAAAGAAGAGGTATCATTTTCATTTTGCTGCCATTCTTTTTTTAATTGTAATTTTTATTCTAAATTTTTATTTTCAGATTCTAAATACATTCCGGTTAGTTAATAGGGAGGGTTACAAGAAGGAACAACGTGTACATTCCGGTTAGTTAATAGGGAAGGTTACACGAAGGAACAACGTGTACATTCCGGTTAGTTAATAGGGAAGGTTACACGAAGGAACAACGTGTTTTTATTATTAAAACATTTTTTGAAAATGGCAAACGTTTTCAAGATGTAATTAGGAAATTGGTGTGGTTTGTGCTCCGGAAATATCATCGGGCCATATTTTTTTGAAAACGAAAATGTAAATGTGTTACGGTCAATGGAAATCGCTACAGAGAGATGATCCGAAGCTTTTTGTGGCGGAAAATTGATGATTTAGACGTAGGGAATATGTGGTTTCAACAGGATGTTGCCACTGTGACACAGTAAGAGAAACAATGGATCTTTTGAAGTCTGATCTTTGAGAGCCTGTGGAGCTCGTAGGGGGTAGGTCACTTGACCGACATAATTTTTTTCACTTTTAACCGGAACCTATTTGTAATAAAATGAAATAAATGTATTTTTAATATCTGATAAAAAAGTCATTTTTTTATTAAAATTAACTTGATACTTAAATTTTCGACACCATTTATACAGGGTGTCTGCCGGGAAGGTATACTACTTTGTGTGTTTATGATTTTTGATTATATGAAAGAGAATGGATCTTATATTATAATTGTTTTATTTAATGTCGGCAATTATGTATGGAATACAATATCAGTTAAATACCCGCCTCTGTTAGCCTCACAAATGCGAGCCCTTTTGAGCACATTTTTCATTATATTCTCACACATTTCACGCGGTATTTCATTAATTTCATCACGAATAATTTGCTTGAGTTGCTCCAGCGTTTCTGGTGTGTTTGCATAAACCTTGCTTTTCAGATATCCCCACAAAAAGAATTCCGGAGCAGTCAAATCAGGCGACCGTGGAGGCCAATCAACATTACCATTCCTAGAAATAATTTGTTGTGGAAAGAGGTCTTGCAGTAATTCCATTGTAGTCCTGGCTGTATGCGATGTGGCACCGTCTTGTCGAAACCTCATGTTAGTCAAGCCCAAAGCATGCAGTTGTGGCGTTAAAAAGTTTTCAATCATATCACGATATCGCTCCCCATTGACCGTTACCGTTACGCCGTTTTCAGTTTCAAAGAAGTAAGGTCCAATGATTCCTCCTGACCAAATTGCACACCAGACTGTCACTTTTAATGGGGTTTTTGAGGGTTTTCCATTGCCCATAACCGACTATTCTGTTTATTCACATAACCATTCAAATGAAAATGTGCCTCGTCACTCATTATGATTTTTTCATGGAAATCGATGATTGCTTTTGATAAAATGTTTTAACGATTACAACACGTTAGTTTACTGAGTATTTTTCCATAATAAATTTGCCACGTCTCTACTTCACGACTGCCAACTGTCAAGACTAATCTTTAGCAAACTGGCGGCAAAACAAAGTAGTATACCTTCCCGGCGGACACCCTGTATTTAAATTTGATAGATTTATTTTGTGGTACTTGTCACAGTAAATAAAAAAAAATTTTAAATAAATTCTGTGTGGAAATTATTGACTGCACCCACATTATGTCAAACAGCAGTACTAATTCCACTTTTGTATGTAAAAATAAAACATACTCAACCTACTCCTCCTCATCCTATTCGCTTTTTTCATCATCATCGTCATTTTTATCATCATTAAACGAAGTCCACAAGTGGTGAAAGCCCTTTTGAAAGTAAATGTCCCATTAAATCCGGCAACGGATATTATGTAAAGCCTACAACAATAGCAATCACACAGCATCTATGACCGACTTTATTACAAAATGTTAATAATGGCGAAGAAACAATGAATGCCAACAATATACATATAAAAGAAAATATATATTGAAAAAAAGAATATGAAAAACTTTATATAATTTTTTATTTTGATTTAAAATTCCCTTTTTTGTTTTATTTTTATTTACAGGCACAGATTCATGGCATATGCCAAATCCTTGGGAATTTTTAGTCAATAAAAAACATCATATCATATGGTAAGTACAAGTAACAAAACACATATTGCAACATGTTTGCATTGCATAATGGCTGAACACATTTATTATTTACATACATATTTACATAAATGCAGAGTTTGGTATTACAAAATACTAATTAATTTCAAAAATACGAAGGCCAACTGGTAGTGAAAGTAGGTCAAAGGTTTGGTAAATGTAAGACAATTTATGTAACAAATGAGAGCCTTAACTATGTTACAGCAGGATATATATTGTTACGTTTTTACCTTTTTAAAAACGTGTTTTTATGAGTTCGTAGATAGTACTCGTAGTTAAAATAAAATAAATTTTGTGTTTGGTTTTAATTAAAAATCCTTATAATCTTTTTACAGGCAATAGCAATTTTTATTCTTATTCCTTTGTCTGTTTACAACTTTGTAAACAAAAACAATTAGTCGACAGATCTTTCTTCCTAAAAATCTTCCAGCCAGATCGTAGTTATAACTTAGGTTCGATCACAACCTTTTAACCAGAGGTTATCCACACTTAACTCTCTTTACTGAGTTAGCTCCAACTAAACTGTTTTTTTTTACTTCAGTACAAGCTTCACGAGTTTTTCTCCTTATAAACTCTCTTCACACCAATAACACATTCGCTGAGTTAACTTTTCTTAAAATTGCACTCGCTGAGTTTACGACACATAAACTGATTGCCGTTCGCATCAATGTGCTTTTTATATGGCTGAGTAAGCAACACATCGAAGGCTCTCGAACCTCTCGATATTTTAGGTTTTAATTTCTTTTTAGTTCTTTTGCAGCCATGCGTACCTCTTTCAGCTCTTAGTATCGGGTCCGCCATCTAACGTTTTTTTCACCTAGTGCTTATTTCGTGAATGGTAACACTTAGCTCATGTCTGATTTGACAGATAATTACAGATGCCGATTTTGCCAAAAAAAAAAAAAATCATCTTTTCAGATGAAGCTCATTTTAATCTTGGCGGGTATGTAAACAAGCAAAATTGTCGCATTTGGGGCACAGAAAACCCGCACGCATACATTGAAATGCCGATACACCCAAGACGAGTCACTGTTTGGTGCGGATTTTGCTCCTGAGGCATAATTGGGTCATTTTTCTTCGAAAATGAGCAAGGAGTGGCCGTTACAGTCAATGGCGATCGCTATCAGGCCATGTTATACGAATTTTTGTTCACAAAAATTGCAGAGGAGGATATTAGCAACATTTGGTTTTAACGGGACGGCGCTAAGTGCCACACAGCCGAAGCTACACTCGATGTTTTGCGCCCTGTTTTTGAAGATCGTATTATCAGCCGCAGAGCTGATGTCGTTTGGCCACCTCGGAGCTGCGATTTTACCACATTGGACTATTATTTGTGGGGTGCCGTCAGAGATAAGTTTTACGCCAACAAGCCAGAGAAAATTGACGCTTTAAAGGACAATATTCGTGAAGCCATTGGTGAAATACAGCTGCACACAATCGATAATGTGCTTAAAAATTGGACCGATCGTGTAGGCTACTGCATGGCTAGCCGAGGCAGCCATTTGAATGAAATTATTTTCCATTATTAATCGGAAATTATTGGATTATTATTGTCTATTACTTGTTTTCTTTGCTGCTTAATTATTGTTGTTGCCGTGTTATTTTTATTTACTTTATCTCTGCTAATGGTTGTCGTTGTAGATTTGGTTATTTGTAAACAGTGCGTATAGTTGTTCTTGCAGCTTTTGTTTATTTATTTTAGCGATATAATAAAGGCTGTGGTGTCCAACCTTATTTTCGTAACAATATATATATATATATATATATATATATATATATATATATATATATATATATATATATATTTCCTTTACTCCTCTTGGGAGCATAGGGCTTCCACAGAGCATTTCCTTCTTACACGATTTGCTGCTGTTGTCTTTGCCTCTTCCCATGTAAGATTGTTTTGCTTTAGTTCTTGGATAATTATGCATCGCGGTTCCTTGATCCTTAAAGATTCCACTCAAGTACCATCCTTGCAATACTACTATGATTTTTCCTTAAGGTATGGCCGATCCATCTCCACTTTCTTTGCCTTATCTGCTTCAGTATGGGCTCTTTGTTTGTTAATTTCCATAGATCTATGTTGCTTATGGTGTTAGGCCAGAATATCCTGCATATGATTCTAAGGCACTTGTTAGTGAATACCTGTAGCTTTTGCGTGGTGGTGTTAAACACAAGCCAGGTTTCACTGCCATACAACAGAATTGACTTTAGGCAAATATAATCCGCATAATCCAGGTCCTCGAGTTGTTGTGAGAGACTCCATATTACCTCTCCTTTGTGAACAGACTTCACTCATGATCTAATCGAGTACGATGGTGAACAGTAGAGGTGAGAGTGGACATCCTTGCTTTACTCCAGCGTTAGTATGGAACGGTTGGCTGATGCTCCCATTGTGAAGAACCGAGAGTTCTGCATTCTTGTACATTGCTCGTATTATTCGGAATGCTTTCCATATAGCAGTCCTTTTGATGGTATCGAAGGCTTTCTTGAAGTCGACGAACAGTAGGTATAGAGGTGTACGACAGTATATATATAAGGATAGAATAAAAAAGTAAAGTAAAATTATTTGCTAACCTATACCACAATGTAATTCAAAGTATAAGTGTTAGGGCTTAACTCAAAACAAAACTAAGCTTCCAATTGCCACAATTTTTTACCTGTGAGATAATAAATGCCAAATTTCAGTGTTATTTATCCACCGACTTTTAAATTAAAATACTAAAAAATTAGTGATAAAAAGACTAAATTGGAATATGTATCGATCTTACTAATTTAAATGTCGCTACAGATAAGGTTCAAAAAAATGTTGAATCAAATGTGAATTTAATCCAATAATAGCAATTGTTCTGTATACCACAGCGAGTCAAAAACAAATTAAAAGTATTGGATGGGACATCTATCGGTTTAAATTTGAACCAGCGATTATTACGAATCTGGCAATACTTATAATCATTCTATTCCGTCACAAAATTCAGTATATTATCTCCACTGAACGAAATGAATCGATTTATGCTTGAGCAACGTTGGGATTTATTGGAAATTTATCATCATTTAAAATCATTTTTTCGTATGAAGCTCATTTTCATTTTGGTGGGTACCAAAAAACCCAAGGTCTTACAGAAGCCAATCTACCCATTACGAGTGACTGTTTGGTACGGCTTGTGTAGCGGAGGTATCATTGGCCTATATTTCTTTCAAATTGAGGACGTCGCAACCATTACGGTCAATGGTAACACCTATCGCACCATGATAACCGATTTTTTTGTGCCCGCTCTTCATGGTATTGATGTGAACGATGTTTGCTTTCAACAGGATGATGCAACTTGCGTCAAACGTTTGATTGCCGTTTAATTAGCCGAAATAGTGATGTCAGTTGACCGCCGAGAAGCTGCGATTTGACACCGTTAGACTATTTTCTGTGAGGCGCCGTTAAGGGCAAGTGTTATGCATTTGAAGACCAAAATTCGTGACGATATTGTCGATATACGACCACATACACTCAAAATAGTTCTCGAAAAATCGGTCCGATCGAATGGGGTACTGTGAGGCCAGCCTCGGCAGTCATGTGAATGAAATAATATTTCATTTCTAACCGAATTAATTGTATTTACTTCACAACAACAAAATAAATTTGGCAAAATTTCAAACCGTTTTTGTTTTATTGCATTCTCAAATTTAACTTTTAAATGGCCCACCCGATATAAAGAATGGAAAAAAATAATCACCCTTATCGTAGTTGGCGAGTCGTAGTCGTTTTCCAAAATTTTTGTAATAGATTAAAGAGAATGTTTGCTTGTTTTCTTTAATCTAGGACAAAAATACGCCAACCACGATAAGGGCCAATATTAAACAATCGTCAAATCAGCTTAGGGGAACTAACTGATGGCATTGACATCACGTTGTTCCAAAATGTTCCAAAATTTTTTATTAGAACAAACGTTGTATGGGTATCGCTAGAGGCATGCTCAAGGAAGACGAATGTGATTTATTAATGGGCGAGAAACTAGTGGCAAGTAATTAGCCAAACCGAAAAACTTAGAAAGGCCAAGCCCTGAAAAAAATATAAAATTTCGATCAAATTTCAAGATTTTGGTTACTGTTTTCTAAGAATAACATAGTATAGTGCATCAGAAGGTTTTACCATAAGATCATAGTGTCAATAAGCAGTATTACCTTTAAAGTTATGCCCAGTATTGTGGGCATATGTTTGACTGTTTGACTTTTTGGCGGCAAAGATTTTCACCTAGGGCTCCCGGAATGTGTCTGGGAGTCTGCCTATTCTATGCAGGGTGGTCAGAGAACCATCTTTGGTCCTGGATGTCATGACTTTGTGCTGTGACAGGAGATTAAGAATTAAATTCCTCGATCGGGATTGTTGGTCTAATGGTGGTTTAGTTCGGGGTGAGTTTGACCTGAACTGAATGACTGTGTCGGTGCTAACCGGAAATCATACTGAGATTATGGCCATTGTCATATGTGCGGAGATCAACCTGAACAGTGGGCTCAAGGATAAGATCATTAATATATTCTCTGACAGCCAAGCTGCCTTGGTTCGAATTGTATAACATCTAAACTGGTCAAATATTTCTACGATACGTCGCAAAGGCCAGCGCTTGGGCATAAGGTCTAGTTGTTTTGGGTAGCTGGACACTGTGGGAAACAACTAAAGGTTCCTTGACACCCTATGTTAGTCCGGAACCTTACTGTGCAGTACCGATTAAGACTATCCCCAATCTAATCAAATATTGGGATATCGCCAGGTACTTAGAAGCCGGAAATACTTAAAGGGGACTTAGACACTCTATCAGTCCGCAATTTTAGCGTATAGCAGGCGGGATTTGAAACTTATTACGAGCCATTGCGGACTGAGAACGCATCTAAAGAGGATATTAATAGATAGGTATCAAAGACGGCGGAACACATATTGTGTGAATGTGGAGTTCTTGATAAGCTTAGATGACATATTTACCATTAGATATGCTGGTGGTCATTAGGAATCTGCTAAATAAACTAAAGGCCGGAAGGGGCACAATAGATCTTAAACGACGCAGTGGCCTGGAAGAAAACCTGGTCCGAATAATAATAATAATAATAAAACAATGACTTTTTTTCGCCAAATACAATGCCATATTTATTGGATCATTCGCCTCAAGTATTTTATTTGTTCGTAAAACTGAAGACTTATTAAAGGATAGATATTTGCAACAATTTTCATATATCGCTGAAACGTAGACATTGTCGTTCATGTTGTATAAAAAGCAGAGTTTTCAAAACGCTTACGGTTTGAAAAATGCAAAACGCATTTCAGCATGCTCTGAATATAAATTGTGCATCAATACGTTTTCTTTTTAAAGTGCTGTTTAAATAAAATAAACTAATTCGTTTCAGTATACTCAAAACACCTGTTTAGCGTTTTCAAACGCGATTTTTAAGCGATATGCGTTTTTCAGAACATGAGCGTATGTCTCAGTTAAGTATTCTAAAAGTTGTAATGGAATAGGCTAGTTTAGGTCGATATGAGAGTCTAGCTATGTCGTCCTAAGTTAAAGAGACTTAGACCTAAGTCAGAATGGATCCATTAACGCTCGAGTTTCATGGACAAAAGTAAAATCGTATTTAGCGAGAAAATGGTTCTACAATCAATACCAGTGTGGCAGTTTACGTCCAGTACTGGGTCAGTACTGAGGGATTAAAATATACAAAATGCACCAAAATATCAACGTGTAAATGGGTTCAAATAAGGATGACTTCAATCAAACTAGATTCAATAAAAATACATAGATTTTTTAAACCAAATTTTAGTCCGACAGAACAAACTTCAATTTCCTAAGTGCTATTTTTAATGAAAGCTACTAATAAGTTGTAAGCTTAGATGCCTAAATATTATCACATCTTACCAAATTAGGTTTGAGAATAGACTAAAGTAGTTAGTTTCGTAAAATTAATGCAAATATTTTTCAGAAACCGACCATTAGTTTGATTATCCATCTAATCTATGCAAGCAAAATTTCAACGTTTGAGTCTCCTCGTAAAAATAGTCCATTACTCTTATAATGAATAAAATTTCACTGTGTAATCTGTGAAATTCCTATCCAAAATTTTTGAATTGTTTTTGGCTTTGTGTACTATTTTGTAGAATTTTTCCTTTTTTTTTTTATTAGTTGGAAAAAAATACGATAAGAGTGGCATATAGTGTATAAACCATATTGTGCCAAACTAATCTCAGATCGATACACATTTTAATATATCAAACAAGGTACAATTTAGCATTATCAAATATCAGGGGTAGTTTGGTGAATGTAATCTAAAAATTTTTTTCCATGATAAAAATCTCACAAAAAACTACATTGTCAGAAAAAAAATCTGTCACACATACGTACTTTTTGTCCATACCATCACATTTGCCAAGCACGCACACAATTTTTGACATATCAAACGACTAAATCTTATACTCAGTCATAGCCTTCACAGGGCAAAAGTGTGCTATTGCACTATTTTGCATTGCGAAAATAAGTCTATAAAAATATGTTCGTCTTTTTAAAATCATAAAAAGAAATTAATTACGTGATACATTAAATGACATTACCCCACCTCTGCATTTAATGGTTTATGTACACACTTTTAATTATTCTATACTACCCTTTTCTAATATTATCCATACATCTATTCATTTATCCACACAGGTGCAATGTATTTAAAGCTGCCTCTTCATCATGGATGTTTAATTTTAATGTTTTAGCTGGTTATTCAGCAGATTTTTTGCACAAAACAAAAGAAATTTTATTACATTTAGCACGCGAACGTTATCCTCGTGTAACACTAGAGGAGGTAAGATTAACTTTTAAGTTTTTTTTTTTCTTTAACTAAAGCCAAACTAAAGAATTAAATCATGACATTTCTATTAAAAAATATCAACAACAATACCAATAAAGTCAGTCAGTAATGCTGATTTCAATGTTTTTTCTATTCTTTTATATGAACTTTTACCACCAGCTACATGCAGCTCAAAATAATTCAATTACATTTATAATAGCACGCCATCCATTTGAGAGACTATTAAGCGCTTATCGTGATAAATTTGTATACGCCATACCTCATTCGTTTCATGATAAACTTGGACGAAAGATAGTGCGTACATATAGGAAAAAGGTAAAAAAAAATTTATAAAATAAAACATACTTTTTTATAAAACATTAAAAATTAATTAATTAATTAAATTTTATTATTTTAATAGAGTCAACAACTAAAGCCACCCAAATATCCAACATTTTCGGAATTTGTAAGATGGCTTTTGGATCAAATCAAACATGGCAATCATTTGGATATGCATTTTGTGTCAACGACACAATTCTGTACGCCGTGTTTAATAAATTTCGATATTATTTTAAAATTTGAAACTCTTGAAGAGGATCAATTGTATCTCATTGATAAGACTGGTTTAAAACGCATTATTGCCCCGGAATGGCGTAATATGGGCAAGGGTAAAAATACATTGGAATTGTTGCAACAATTTTATTCGAAATTATCTAGAAATGAACTGGATGGATTGTACGATTATTATAAGTAAGTATTTAGAAAAGAAATTTGAATAAAAACCAGTAAAATCCTGCTATAACAGACATTTACAAACAGTCACTATCGATATTTGAGTACAACAATTAAAAAGTTTGTTTTAATACATAATCACTATTAATAGTTCGTATTTGTATGTAATCAAAGAAATAAAGATACGAAGTTTGTTAGAAAAATATTTATTTATTCTTCTCAATTTCAAATTTTATATCCATCAACGTAATGTACAAATATTACTCTAAAATCAAAATAAATCAAAAATCAAAAAAAAAACATCTTTTCATATGAAGCTCATTTATGTCCTGGTGAGTTGCCGTATTTGGTGCTCAGAAAACCCAAACGTGGTCATTGGCCCATATTTCTTTGAAAATGAGGACGGCGCAGCCATTACGGTCAATGGAAACACCTATCACGTGATAGCCGATTTTGTGCCCCCTCTTCATGGTATTGATGTGAACGATGTTTGGTTTCAACAGGATAGTGCAACTTGCCACACATTTCATGCCACAATCGATTTATTGCTTCAAGCGTTTGATAGCCGTTTAATTAGCTGAAATGTCAATTGGCCGTCAAGAAGCTGCGTTTTGACACCGTTGGACCATTTTCTGTGGGGTGCCGTTAAAGACAAGTGTTCGCCGACAAACTTGAGACAATTGAGCATTTGAAGACCAACATTCGTGATGCCATTACAGAGATACGCTCCATACACTCGAAAATCGGGCGGTAGCCATATTTATGAAATAATATCCGGAACAATTGTACTTCACAACAAACAAATAAATTGGGCAAAATTTCAAACTGTTTTTGTTTTATTGCATATTTAAATTTAAACTTTTAAATTGCCCACCCTATATTTCTGTCTTTTAATCTTAGACTTAATGTTTGACGTTGTTCATTTGTTATTGCCACTTACAAATTTGTTTTTTTTTTTTCTTTCCAGATATGACTTTGAATTATTCAACTATAGTGCTACTTCGTATTTTAATATTGCAAAAGCTAAAGAACTAGATATACCCGAAGAAGCTGCCATGTTACTAGGAAAACCGCTAACATAGATCTATCACAAGCTATACACACACACTCACAGACATACACATAAGCCAATGCATTTATAATAGATGATTAATAATAAGCCAAGCCAATAAAGCCTAACAACACACCGAAGCCATCAATTTCCCTTTACATAGTTAAACAAACAAATACAAAAAGACAACTATTAGGAAGCACAGGTTCTCAGCAACTATTTTTAATGTCAAGTTTGTAAGCAAAACGGTTAAAATAAATTATAGTTCTTAACAAATAATTTAGAAAAGAAATGCAAAAATTAATACATAGTAGAATTGTAGTGTATCTTTTATTCGCCACATAAAAGTAAATACGAATTTAGTGAGTTTTTGCAGAAAGAGTTGGAAAATAGCAACAAATGACAACAACAAATGAAAAAAAAAGACAACTAATTTGTACAATAATTTTAAATATGCGTCAATAATACTGAAATATTGTATTTGTAGAAAAAGAAATAATAATTAATATTAAGGAAGAAAAAAGAAAAACGAAAAGATTATTAATAATTAGAAAATATCACACGCCTAGCGCTTTTTACTTTAATTTATTAAATTGTTGACAATAGACAGACAAGCTGATACAAGTAGAGATGCACATTTGCACGGACAAATGGACAAATAATTATAAAAAACGAATATTTAAAGTTAAGTAACAAAATTTTTAAAACAAAGTTTAAAGTAATGAAAACTAAATAATGAATTAAATTCTGAAAATGAAAACAAATAAAATTATTTTTAAAAATATTATAAATTATTAGGAACTTTTTTCTCTTACTTTTCACTTTAATTTTCTTTTTAAACATATTTCCTTAACACCAAAGAATTATATTTTTCATTTTCTAGTTTGCTTTTTTAAGTAGTCCAAAAAAAAAAAACAATCACAGTGTTACACTCTATGGCCTTCATTCACTTTCTTTCGAACTTTCAATTCTATTAAGTTGATTTTGTTTTTTCAAATCATTTTAATTTAAATTAAATCACTGTTTAACTGCTGTTCTATATTGTAAATGAACTAATTTGTTAAAGTAATTTTAAGTAGTTGCCACATTTTTTAAAACAAAACTATTTACATATACACGCAAACAAACATACAAACATAATTAGAGTGAATTGTTCTTTATTAAAAACAAAAAATTATTTTTAAGTATTTATTCAATATTAGTCACATTTATAAAAAAAATATTTTTATTTGTTAAGTATTAAAAAAAATAAAATATAACAAAGAAAAAGAAAAAGTTTTAAAAACTGTGTTTTATTTAAGAACAAACAATTAGATAACAAATCTAATAATGAGTAAAACCAACATTTGAATTGTAAGTCATTTCGACTGGCACGCTACATAAAATAACATCACTAAAGCGTAAACAACTGATCAGAGTTTTTCAATTTCTTATATTTAAAGTTCCGCTATATACAAAGCTGACGGAATCTATCTTCTATATACAGTGATTGCAACTCATAATTGGTAAAGAATTTTTTTCATATATAAGCTCCTAAACGTAAAAAATATAATAAATATGTGTATTTTTCGGAATCTTATTTCAACTTCAGACATTTATCGTTATGAATAATAAGAAAACCAGCTCCAAATCGTCCTAATCATAATCGTATAAGCTTTCGTATCGAATAATGTTAATTGAAATTAGAAAACATCAAAATTACGATCGAAGTTGAGCGATCATTGGCGTTAAAAAATGTTCAATGCATTTGTAACTGCTTAACTAAACTTAAAATAAACTACACAACAAAAGTAAAAAGTAAAAAATTAAAACTTTTGCTTTGCTTCAATTTTTTAGCTGCAAATTAAATAACTGTGTTGCTGGCTGAATGCTTACTGAAAATATTAAGAGATAATAAGCAAAAGTAAAAAGCAAAAACAGAAAAGTGAAATAGTATGATAAATAACTTGGTTTGGTCATAAAAGCAACCATTTTATTAAAAATTGTTATTGCTGTAAGCAATAAGTTATTGTTAACTTTATTTGTACTTGTTGAAGAAGACGGCATATAACATAATACGGATTATATGTGCCTCAGTCATTAGTCTTGAAAAAAGTCTTTGACTGTAAGAAGTGAAAATGTTTTTCTGAATTTTGATTTGTTAATGACCAAGCTCTGTGCAAACTATGCTCACATAAATTAAATTGTAATAGATGAATTTTTAAACGAAAGTAGTGTTGAGTGCGACTCTGCCACTAATAACGCGAAAAAAACGTAGAAATCAAAGAGCCAGAATTGAAATAAGTGAAAAGTAATTTAAGCAATTTTTTTCTCCATGAAACGACAAACGATAATGAAATTCAGGCAACAGCAATGAAGTCAATGAATAGTACTTGGTAAACAGTTAAGCAAAAGCAAAAATAAAGTAAACAACAACTTATTGCTAACAGCAAGAGCAATTCTTGATAAAGTGGTTGCTTTGCTGACTGCTTAAGCGCAGAGAATATACACAGAGTTATATTAAGCAAGATATTTAATATCTCACATTTTTGCTTATGCTTTGTGCTTTTGCTTACTATCTATCGAAGTTTTCAGAAAGCAATCAGCAGCAACACAGTTATTCAATTTAAAGCTATAAATTGAAGCAAAGCTAAAATTTTAGTACTGTTGCTATTTTAAAGCCAACTATTTAAAATCTGAAAATAACTGAGTTTTTTAAGCTGAACTCATAATCAGACAAAGTAAAGTTTGAATTACTAAAATGCAATAATCGACCGATCAATATTAATTTGCATATCCTTAGTAATATAGAACAGTTAGTAAGCGTCTTAGAATTGATTATATACTTCCGGCCCTTTGGAGTTCAATATTTCTTATAATTTAACATCAATCTGAACAAGTTAACTCCCCTAGCCATTTCCTCCCGAAGACGTCCAATTCCATAAGGTTCTGGAATTTGCGCAGACGTTTCTATAATTTCGGAACAATTACGGATCAATTAAAGCTTTGTGAAACCTGATGTTTGCTTCGGTTCGTTATCTTGATAGAATTCGCCGTTGTTGGCGTTACCAAATTTTCTTAAACTACCTTTACATTTTCTCCTCGAATTTTAGAATAAGCAAATGTGTACATTTTATTAAAAATAAAATGCATTTTATCAACTTGCCCACACCATAACTCCAGATGCAGCCGTAACAACTTTTAAATATAAACTAAAATCAATTATTATGGACGTATACATACATACATACATATGAACAAAATGTTGAAATACGCCCAACAACGATAAGGGCCGGTAATCGGTTGTTTTTCGGCCAATGTTCACTCAAATCAATTGTATTCTCTATATGTCCCCTGCGATCGTCCGACTTCTTCTGCTCATAAGACCCTATGAGACCTTCTTGAACCTTCCAAATACAGAGCACTACCTTAGCACTATGGATATTCGGCTGGTTAGCCGGTTTTACTTACGATTTCATTCTCTTCCGTTTTTTGTAATGGTTCCATTTTTTATTGAAAGTAATCATTCCATGTATGGTATAAAACGACTTATTTTGATGGCGTAACTATGGTATCTACTATTTCATTCAGACACTAAGTGAAAAAGATTACAGCCATTTACCCTCTAAAATGCCAAATAAGTTATTAAAAATACAAATTGTGTAAAAGATACGCTTTCTGTTGCCAATTCCGCACTTAAACGTTATACACCCTAAATATTGTTTTGAAAAGTGATTCGGTCATATACGAGTATGTATAACCTCATGGAATTGCACTATAGCACATAGTCGACCATTTTGTGCGAAGAACGATGGCAATGAAATCAATTATATATACATATATATTTTTTAATTATATTGCGAAAGGAAATATGTTGAAACTTACCGAAGTAATCCATGAAAAAGTTATCCTGCTTTGTAGACTGTTTCTTAAGACTCTTGACATCTCCATGCATCAGTTTTAATTTTTTTTTTTTAAATATTTTTACATTTTTTAATGTTTAAAATAACCTTTATTTTCAAAGATATTCCGTATAAATAAAATTTAAAATTTCTCGCTTAATTTACTTTTTAAATATTGTTTTATTTTTTTTTTTAATTTAATTTTATTTTTTTTTTATTAAATTCTCCTTTTAAATGTTTCTTACAATGACTCAATGTTTTTGTAATTATTTTTTTAACAGTAAATTTACAAAAATAATAATATAATAATTATAAATTACAAAAATAAAAAAATCGTTTGTTAATAAAACAATATAAAGATTAGAGGAATAAAAAATGAAATTATAAAAAATCTATTTTACTTTATTTATGGGTTTGTTATTGTTTTTGTTTTAATATATATGTATTAATATATCATTATATATTAATTAAGGTAATGTACTATGTATATTTATTTATAACTTTTATTTTAGCTTCTTGGGTATTTCTTTCTTCACTTTTAATTTCAATTCTTTAATTATAATTTAAGAATTTTTTTTGTTTGTTAAAAATTACTGAAACTATTGCTTGTTTTTTATTTATTTTCCTTAAATATTGATTTATATTTTTTCCGCTTAAGTTTATTTTATTTTTTAAAAATTTTACTAGAAAATTTCTTCATTAACTTTACAAATGTAGAGTTCGTTCATCCATCATTCGTTTGTTATAGTCAATAATGTATTATGATAATTTACTTCTGCTATTTTAACAATGTGTTGTTGTATCTGTTTTCTTTTAAGGAATTTTAAGGAGAGAAATAAATTTACACTTTTTTATTCCTTGTTTATATTTCTTTTCCTTTTTGAGAAATTATTTTTTTTTTGTTCATGTTTTTATAACTCCTTTAAACAAATATTGTTTATAAAATTCTATTTTGCTTTCTTTTTAATTTTCAGTTATGAAATTTATATATTTTTATATAATTTTTAACCTATTTTTTCACTACGTTTTACGACTTTTTAATAGCTAACTTAATCGGATGTTAATTTTACTTATAAAATCTAAGAAATTATTTTTGTTTTTTCTTCATTATTCAGTATTTATTTTTATTTTTCAATACGTAACCTTAATTTTAAATTTATTTTATTTTATATTTCATTTTTAATTGGTAGTTTCTAAATAATCTTCTCTTTAGATGTGTTTCAATAGAAAACATTTAGATGTTTTATATATTTTTATTATTTAGGATTTTGTCATATTTTTACAGTTATTTTTCTTTTAATTCTTTTTGTTAAAAAAATAAATAAGAAAAGATCGTTAAACAAACAACGTTACTAACTCGTGGATTTCAGGACTTAGCTATTTGAAATACGTAGAAATGTTCTGTATTTTACAGAGATAAAACCAATTTTTTTTAACATTTACCCCATATTCATAAAATTCAAAATGTGTTTGAAATATATTATGGGGTTTTTCACATATTCCGTTCAAAATGATTTTGATTCGGTATTTGCAATTCCGATAGATTTTGTTTTTTGTTCTTTAAAATTCCGAATGATTTTATTTATTTGAAAAAAATTTTAATGTTTACTTTTCAGTGGAAATAAAATAAAATGTGTTATATTTATACCACTTTTTCTTCTAAGTCCCATATTTTGCCTGCGAAGTAGACTTGAAAATTTTTGACTAGTAAAAAAAAAATTAAAAGACAACAATTACAATCTTTTTTTTCGAATTGAAATCTCTCTTAATATCAATTTTAAGATGGATTTCAAACATATTAAATTTTTTGCGAAATATTAAATCTATTACAAAAATTGCGCAATTAGACAACGACCATGCTGAACACATTAACGGATATAATTTTATGAATTACACAACACCATCTTTTGTTGAAAGATGTATTTTGACTAATCCTGCAACAACCAAGCAATTTGAAAACAATTATTTTAAACGATTTTAAGATTCTTCTGCATCAAATCGAAATAATCACCCTTATTGCGGTTCTCGAGTCGAAGTGGTTTTTCGTCATTTTTGTATAAAATTAATGAAAAATTTTGCTTTTTTAGATAAAAGAAATATTTAACTTTTTTTCTCTAACATAAGACGAAAATGTCGAAAAATGACTTCGAGTCCAGAACCGCAATAGGGGTGAATGTTTTGCTTTTTATGCACTCGCAAGTTCATTTTCTCACTCTTAAGTTGATAAATTTTGAAATTGTTTCCCTTCATACTTGATAATCAGTATAGAGTTTTGTATTTTGAGGTTTTTCTCAATTGAATCAAATTTTAAATATACTGAAAGTTCTAAAGTTGTCTAAAGCTATGGATTTGATATTTAAAATCAATCAACTATTGTAATTCGTTTTTAATCAGCTTTATTGTAACTAAAGTAGCAGTTGTATTCAAACATTTTTGCAATAGATTAAAGAAAGCTTTGAAATCTGAAGTAGTTATTGATTTTTTCTCTAATTTTGTAAGAATTAAAGAACAATTTGGGATTTTGTCTTTCATTTTGAACCAAAATGTCGAAATAATCACCCTTATTACGGTTTTTTCTTTAATGTTAGGCAAAGATTTTGAAATACGACAACAAATACGAAACCATGATAAGGACCAATATAACGACTATGCCAATCATCGAAAAAGTTCTGTGTGCAAAAATTTCGAAATCACGAGATTTCATATCGGTCAACTTTTTACTGTCGATTTCAAATCACTTGCTTATTTTTGCAAACATTGCTGTTCAGCATATACTAAATAGCTTTAAAGAATAATTGAATTTGTCCTTTATTCGTGTTTGGAAAATTAAAAGAAAATAGTAGAGGAAATTAAGAGAACAGTAGTAGAAATGGCTAAAAGAGAAATATCGAAATGGAATAAGTCGACACAGCTATTTAATACAAAAATACATAAAAAAAACTTGAAACTTGTTTGCACATGAGTTCGAAAAAAAAAATATCTCTCCTTGTGATTTGAAATTACTATGATCTCAGAACAGGCCTGATAAAATAAATTTCCGTATTTCGAAAGTTTTAAAGGCGTCTGTCTAAAGCTTTAGGTTTGATATTTGAAATCATTTAACTGTGATTTGTTTTTAATCTTTAATGTAATTGATGTAGGCAGTTGTAGTATTCGAACATCTTTATAATTTTAAAATTAAAACAAATTTGAAAACTAAATTTACGGCTGATTTTCACACATTAAAGAAAGATTGGATAGATCCAATAGTTAAAAGGACCTTAAACATTCACCTTTTTAGCTTTTAGCGTGGTCATTCGAAATTTTCCTAAGAGTTTAAACAAAAATTACGTTTTTGTTTATAATCTTTGATAAAAATGTCGAAATAATCACCCTTATCATGATTGTCTGAGTCGTAGTCGTTTTTCGTTATTTTTGTAATAGATTAAAGAATAATTTTGCTAAAATTGTCGAAATACGACAAAAAAAATACGCAACCGTCCACAAGGGCCAATATAACGACTCGCAAACACGATAAAAGCCAATATTTCGAAACAAAAAAATTCTAAAACAGGGTTTGAAGTTTTCCAATTAAAATAAAGATTTTAAGAATTGAATACAGATATACGGGTATGTTCTGTAAACCGAAATCGAGTGGTATTGAAACAAATGAATCGCAAATTTGAACAAATCAACTTAGTGTTTAAAGATTGTTGATCTGAGCTTAGCAAGCATAGCATTAAGTGTATTAAAAATAATACTTATACTATACACTTGCTAGATTAGTGGAAAAGGCTGCCTTCCTAAACGTCTCTTTACAACGTCAAAGCAGTGTTTAAAGCAAATCAAAAGCATTACGAATTTTTATAATGCTCAAGTTGTGTTTGTTTGCGCATCAACTAAGCAAAGCATGACTTTAGGAATGCAGAACATTATCAAAATTTGGATGGTTGCGTTTAGGAATATGTGACATTGTAGCACTGCAAAGCAACATGCGTTATTGAAAGCAGCAAAACATATCGCAATTCTTTTTAAATCTTTTAGATTTTATTGGCCATAAATGGAAACCGTAATAATGAAATTGTGAACCCTATACACCGCTTATAAAGTTTCAACAAAATTCCCCTAATGTTACGATTTCAGAAGTTTTCCAAAACGAGCAGTATTCAAAATGTTGTTGTTATTGAGCATAAAAAACATGAGTTTGTAAAAAAAATTTATAAAAAAAAAACTAAATAAAAAATAATGTGTGCACATCAAGTATTTTCTTTTTAATTTACAATTATTATTTTTTTTAATTTTACAAATCTAACATTATAAGGCCATATTTTACATAATTAACATTTTAATTAAAATATATTTATATTTTTTGTGTGTTTATATGTGAAAAGTGAGAAATAAAAAAACTTGGGTTTCAATAAAACCGATATTACAAAATACAAATTAATGTACCAAATAAATCAACGCTATCAAAATGAAAAAAAAAATCAAAAATAGAAAAAAAAATAAAGTAGAATTCAAAAAAGGAAAACTTTAAAGCCCTTACAAATATGTAAAAAAGAAAACAATGTAAGAAAAAAAAATATTGCCATTTTAAAAATGAAAAATTCATTTTTTAAATATATTTTTTGTTTGTTATTTTTTAAATAAAATACGAAAACTTAACATATAAAATGTTTGTTGTTGTTGTTTTAGTTGTTTCTAGTGGAAGTTCTATGTATATGGTATGGATATATTATATGATAGATGGGGTAGATTTTTATTTAAAACAAAAAAAATAATTTAAAATAATTATTTAAAAGAAGTCTAATTAAACATTGTTGTTAACCATTAATTTGATTTCATAATTAAAAAGAGCGTTGATTTCTTTCGTGTCTAAAAATGTAAAATTAATGACAAGAACTAAAGGAAAAATTAAAATTTATATATAAAACTAATCTAATTAATTTATAAAATATTAACAACAGAGTCTGAGTGGTGTAAAAATTATACAATAAACTATAATATTCAGTTGAAGAAGAAGTAGAAATAGAAACAGTAGTAGTCGTAGTAATAGGAAGAAAAGTAAAGTAATTGAAGAAAAACTTTTTTACGATTTTTACATGTAGAAAGAAGTTATTATTGTTGATTAATAATTGGAGGTTGTTTCTTAATATAGTAGTGCTGCATCACTTAAGGTATGCCTTATATAACATTTGGCTTCGACACGTTTCACGTTCTTGTTCCATAAAGAAAAGCATATCGCGTAAATTAACACGTTTAATTCGCGGCCTCAATGGAGCTGGAGCCGCTGATGGCCCTAAAACACTATTCATACCAGATCCCTGCAATTTTTGTAGTTTTTATTTATTTATTTATTTATTTTTTGTTCATATATTAGAACATATACAATTAAACATAATATAAAGCTTTGCCCAAGTTGATAACATAAACGTATTAGTACTTACCAAGCCACTACTAGCACCATCACCATCTAATTTAAGCTTTTTACGTGGTCCAATAGCCTGTAAGGCTGTCATATTAGCATCTCGTTGTCGCAGTTCTTCCATTTCAGCTCTTTGCATTTCTTTCGCCTGTAATAAAAAAACAACAAAATATTTGTTATAACAATTGGCACCAATAGCCTCACTAGAATTTAGCTTTTTTATTCTTAAATTATTCATATTAAAATTCGCAAACTTACCCTCGCTTTCATTTTCGCCTGTTCGGGATCTTCAATTTTTGAGCGTGATTTTGCAGCACGCAATAACATTTCGCGTTCCAATTCTTCGTGTCGTTTTTGTTCAGCCTTATCAAGTTCTTCTAGAAATTTAATTTGACCACGTACATCCTTCGTCACTTCATAGCGAGGATCCAACTAAAACAACAACAACAAAACAAATTCGTAATTAACACCAAAACGAAATTACAATACTGCGCTCATACCTTAATAACATCTATGCGATGTTCAGCGATTACAGCCAATTTTTCAACAATATTCTTTAAACGCTCTTGACATGCATGAGATATTAGCACAGCAACATCTTGTGACGGTTCCTCTAGACCACGTTCTGTAACCATTGCACGTATGCGAGCCTGTAGAGCGGGTAAATGAAGAAAGACTTCATCTTTGCATGAACGTATTTGAGTGCCAATATTTTCCGTACAACCTAAAATGCGTTGCGTTTCTTCGGCCAAATTAACACCACCCATGGCGGCAACATCATTGATGTCGTCATCACCATATGATGACATTGATATGGAAGGTTGTTGGAAAAATGAAGCCGCACTCGTTGCCGATGTCGAAGTAGTGATTTTCTGTTCATCACGTTCTTTATCCGCTTGTTCTTTTTTCTTTTTTGCTGCTGCTTTACTAGCGGAGGCAGTTGAAGATTTGGCAGGAGCTTTGTAAACCGTTGCAGGAGTTTGAAGTGTTGTAACACTTGTGGGTATTGTTGTTACTGAGGCGGTTGATAAACTTGTTGTTATTGTTGGTATTGTTTTGATTTCGGTCTTAATTTCGGAAGCTTTCATTGATTCCAGCAGTGCCGTATTTGTGCTAATTATAGAATTGGCGGCTGAGTTGAGTAATTGTTGTTGCTGCTGTTGTTGGGCTAGTACAGCTGGTGGTAATTGCACGGTGGGTAATGATGGAATCGGTAAACTAGTCCCACTGCTGCTGCCCATTGAATTACTAGCTACCGAATTAATCGTAGATAAAATGGATGCCGAGGATGATAAATTTGAAGTCGCCGTTGGTATGCTATTCGAAATGGCAGCCAGCGAGGGTGGTTGTGATGAAATGGCGGGAGAGGGCGATGATGATATCGCTTTAATTTGAGTTTGGCCCACTTTAACATGCGTTATACCAGGACTAGCTGTAGATGTCGTTGTATTTTTACCCTTTGTCGTGCGTATTTGAACAGTGGCAGGACGACTAAGTTGTGTTGCAGTTGGAGCTCGAATTTGAACAATGTTCTACAGAAAAAAGGATTATGAAAAACGTGATATATTAAAAATTCATAAACTACTTCAACATACCGCATGTGTTTGTAGTGGTTGGGGAGCAGATGTTTGTTGCGGCACTGGTCCTCTTATTTGAGTATTTAACAGACGTGGTCCATTTGCAGGTCCCTGTATACGTATACTGCCTGCTGGCTGTTTTGTTATAGTCGTATGACCGATAGGTCGTGTAGCTGAGGCAGGTGATATCATACGCACTTGTGTCTGTCCAATGGTTGTTGTTTGATTTTGACTAATGGGACGGATATGTGCTTGGATTTTCTATAGAAAGAAGGAAATGTGATTTATTTTCAAATTTAATTTTTAATATATTTATTACTTACCGGTAACTGCTGTTGTATACTAATACCACCCACAACATGTTGTGGCGGTGGTTTAATGCCTTCAATTACCAATTCTTTAGTAAACAATGCTTGTCTTAGCAATGGTAAACTTTTCTGTAATAAAAGTATTGTTAAATGTGATCGCTATGGTCACACAGAACTACATCTAAATTTCATTATTTCATTTTACCATACCTTCAGAAACCCTATTAGACAAGGTTGCGGACTGGCATTTAATAATCGTTCCAAACGATCACAAAACTCCTCTGGCTCAACATTGGCATTAACCAGCTCTTGTATAAGATTTCGTACATTCTTCTCTACCGGTTTTGGTTCACGCGTCGACAGGTCTATTAGATTTGCCAAAAATTTACGACATTTCTCTTTGGTATTACCCTGGGCTGCAGCACTTTGAGGCGTTGTTGTTGTAGTTGTTACCGTGGTAGTACCGCTTACATTATTCATACTATTGGCGACATTATTGTTGCTATTAATAATATTATTGTTTGTATTCGTTTGGTGTTGCTGCTGTTGGTTCTGCTGTTGTATTGTTTGATTAGTCTGCTGGGCTGGAATTGTTTGTATCTGCGTTATTTGTGGTTGCGTTTGTAAATGTTGAGTCTGCTGATGGAATTGTTGCTGCTGATGATGTTGCTGCTGCTGTTGCATAGAATTAACAGCATTCGTTGTTGTATGATGTTGCTGCATTGATATGTTCGATTGTGACGTATACACATGAGTCGGTTGAGAGTTTGAAGTAGCCACCGAATTGACAACAATATTATTGGCAGTTGAGGTATTTGATATAGACTATATTAAGATCGTACATACACATATAGAAAGAAATATTATTAATTGAAATCTTAAGATGTTTAAATTAAACAAAAACAAAAACAATTTACATATGAAAGCACAAGTAAAACAACAACTCTCTAAATTATTTTATATACACAAACTAATTAATAAAACAAAATGTGATGAAAAATTTTGTTTAATAAAAATGCAAATATTTTTACAACAAATTCATTGCTAATATGATTTACAAAAAAATATTGCTTTACATTTAAAATGGCAAGTCAAATTTCTAATTAAATTAAATTGTAATATGTATAGAAGATATTAAGCAACCAACATTCAGAACTACAGGCAAATCAAAAAATTATATATTTTATAAAAAAATAAAGAAAAAATAATTCTTTTTTTTTTTTGTATTTCAGTAAAGTAATTTGTGTTCAAAATATAGTGCAAACTATGTGCTTAAAGAACAAAATTTAAAAAATATATATTTCTTTGGTTTTAAAAACATATATAATTCATCGATTACGAAAACGAAACAGTTAAAACAAAATGTAATAAAAATTAAAAAAATATAAAACCCAAACCCCCAATATTGGTTCTTAATAGCGTGAAAAATAATTATGCCAAAATTTTAAAGAATAAATTATATAAAACACTTGTTTAAGGTCTCCTATTCCTAATGGCAACGACTACACTAAGTTCCTGTAATAAAGGCTCAGCTAGAAGTAATTAATTAATTTAACCTAATTTTATCTAAGAGGATTAGATCAGTGACATTAGATCACTTATAACGACATGTGTTTACGAAAAAGCAAAATAAAATTATAACCAGGGAAACTAGAAATATGCTTTTATGTGTTTTGCACATAAAATATGCAATAAAAAAATGAAAATTTTAAAAATATGCTCTAAAAAACAAAAATTTCCTTGTTAATATAGAAAATGTTTTATTCTACAATTCATCGTTGGTAAACCTACATACATGTCTTTATATAAAATCTAAAAACCCCTAAATTCAAAATCGACTTTTTGATTAATTATGATGTACTTATCTAAGTTTAAAATAAATGTTTTTTTTTTTGTTTTTTTAATTTTAAAGTTTTGCTTCTGAAAAATTTTTCAAATGTAACTTAGTTCTTTTTGGATTTCATTTCATCGTTATATTAAAAGTAAGAAATAAAAAATTTTGTGCTACGTACACACTTTGCAACATGTTTATGAAACCAGACATGTTTCGTTGTTTACGAAGAGTGAACACGACATGGTTTAACTTCGTGCTGCATTCGAGGTTTCAAAAATATAAAAATATTTTGATATTTTCTGACACTGTAGTTCATTGGGAACAAGCAAGCTGTGGATACATATGTATGTATAATTTTGTAAACAGAGGAAAAAAATAAGCGAGCTAAGAAATGGTTTAATATTATGGATTAATTGTTGGTAGCAATGTGCAACATGAATGATAAAGTTGCAAAGTGTGTACCTAGCATAAGATATAAAAAATTGTACAATTTTTAATTGTTGTTGCAATAAACAATAAGTCATTGACTTAAATTTTTAAAAGTAAAGCGCTGTAGTCTGAGCAAACTTTTATATATACGTTGATAACGCCCTTCTAAAGTCTTATTTAAAAGATAATAATTCTTTAACTTTAATTTAAAGTTTAATTTGTTAGGATCTTTTGTAATAATAATAATTTTATTACATAAGTTTTTCATTTTTGCTATAATTTATTACAGCTTAGTTTCAATATTAAGATTTCATCTTGCCAATATTTTTGCAATAAATCGATAGTTAAGCGCGCTGTATGGCAAGTTGCGCTCTTTTGTTGGAACCAAATTTTTGGTCACATGGCTCGGCAGCGCTCGCCATTCGCCGTAACGGCAGCTTCTTCCTCATTTCGTAATAAATATGGTCCGATAAGGCCGCCAGCGTGTAAAGCTGCACGAAACAGTCAATTCTAATGTACATATGTAACGGTGGTTTGTTAACGGTTTGAGGGTTGTCTTCGCTCCAAATACGGCCATTTTGCTTATTAACGTAGCCATTTAATCAGACATTAACTTCATCGAAGTGGAGGATATGTTCTATGAACTTCACGAACAGATTAATTTTGTTTTTAAGTAATATCTCACAATTTGCAAGCGACTCATGATGACTTGCAAAATCTTACTAAACAGAAATGTTAACATAGTTTGACATTCTTAGCTGTCAAATCATAGTTATCGATATCGATAATACTCATGCAGCTTAAAAATACCCTATACTACATAGTGTATTTAAAATATTAAACAGGTTTTCGAATATTCAAAAAACAGGTTTCATGTTCAGTTTTAAGTAAAAAAAATCGTTTAAATGGTTTTAAAAATAACTGTTAAAGTTTACTTCGAACTTTAAGTCATTAACGCTTTCGCTGCCAAACACGGTTATACTTGTGATACTTTCAATATGTTATAACGTACAACTTCTGGAACCTCTAATATTTTATGACCATAAACATGAATTTACAAGTGTTAAAACTTGATAATAGATGTCTCAGTTAAAGTCCCGTTATTTGCTGAAACGAAATAGAATTTAAGCAGTAAAATATTCAAAACGAATAACTTTAGATAAATTAAGCTTGGCAGCGAATATGTTAACAGAATAAGGAATACTGCGACCGTTTGCTTTCTTGTGAAGGCAGAGTTTATTCCCCTCCTCTCGCTTTGACAACTAAAAAATTAAATACGCGTAAAGATTTGCAAAGAAAATTCTTTGTCTTAGCACGAAGAAAAGTTGAAGTGTTTTCCATGTCTGGAACAGATCTATGCGATATTTCAGAAGCAACAAGTATTGACAGAGTAACTCAGTCAATTTACCGCAAAATACTGGAATATTTACATAATAAAATATATAAAGGCAAACAACCTTTTAAAACGGTCTTCGGTTTTAGAATATTGATATACTGAACTTATCGTAAAAATTTGGATTATAACAAAAGTTAAATATATAATGTCTGAAAAATGTGCCATCTAAATGGCTAAATAAGATTATATCCTAACAAAGAATTAAGAGTGGTTTCAAGGTTAAACTTTTAAACATTTATTTTTAATGTCTTTCTCTTGGGGTTTAAAGCCTCTATATCAACACTCTGTATATATTTTCAGTATAATTTTCAAAGACGCGTCTACATTTTTTACCTTTTTGAGCAAATTCAAGATAGAAAAAAAATTAATTTTAAATATAAACAGTGATAGAGAGAAGATTGCAACTATTTCTAGTGAAAGTTTAATAAGTTTTGTGAAGCTTATATTTGTTTATGTCTGTTGAAGATTCTAAACAAATTACCAGATAAAGGCCTGAACATTCAAGTTTTAGGATCACATTGATAAAGTTTAAACTTTGGGCTTTTGTGGGGCTAAAAAAATAGAGATTTAAATCTGTTGATAAAATTTTAAGGATCTATTTACTCCACAACCGACTTTGAGTGAAAAATTAATTTATAGAAGCAAAACCTTCTATCATTCTAGATCAAAGATAGCTAGAGAAAACTTAATAAAAACTAAAAAGGTAAACAACAACACAGATCAACAATTTTTGTGGGCAAAAAGAGATACGTCTGCTTTCATAAAAATCTATCACACAACTGAATGATTTTTTTTGTTTATTTCTTATTCTCTCTTAGATAGACAGGGCCTCAGAATAAAAAAAAAAATTATAAATTACACAAAAGACACTTTTTAACAATTTTTATATTTTCTTGTTAAATTAATAAATTTACTTGAAAATGGCAAAATAATGAGAGTAGCAACCACCATATAACCTTGCAGTCCTTGCACCTTCAAATTATCATTTGTTTCGATCTGCAGCACTCTATTAATGGTGTAAATTTACTTCTTGTAGAGGCCCGCAAAACTTAATTGGATCAATTTTTCGTTCAGAAACCTAAAAATTCTACTCTGATGGAATGATGGTTTTTCCCAAAAATTGTAAAGGGTTGTCGATCCAAACGGCACATATTTAATTTAATAAAGCTCGTTTTAAGTATATGAAAAAAGGCAGTCCTTGCACCTTCAAATTATCATTTGTTTCGGTCTGCAACACTCTATTAATGGTGTAAATTTACTTCTTGTAGAGGCCCGCAAAACGTAATTGGATCAATTTTTCGTTCAGAAAACCTAAAAATTCTACTCGAATGGAATGATGGTTTTTCCCAAAAATTGTAAAGGGTTGTCGATCCAAACGACACATATTTGATTTAATAAAGCTCGTTTTAAGTGTATGAAAAAAGGTGTTTAGTTAAATTTGCGCCCAATGCTGCCACAATTGACTCTGTTAATTTGGAGGGATCTCTGTTTAAATTATTTACGTTATGTACTTGACGAACATACCGTCTCAGTTATATAATCTTTTTTAAAGAATATCATTTTCTTCGCTGTCACAGCTTAACACTTTTCAAATAAACAAGCAAGAGGGTGTCCGCCGGGAAGGTATACTACTTTGTTTGCCGCCATTTTGGTAAACATTAGTCTTGACAGTTCAAATTTGGCAGTCGTGAAGTAGAGACGTGGCAAATTTATTATGGAAAAATATTCAGTAAACCAACGTGTTTTAGTTGTTAAAACATTTTATCAAAATCAACCCCGATTTTCATGATTTTCAAAGAAATAAGGTCTAATGATTCCTTCTGACCAAATTGCACACCAGACTGTCACTTTTAATGGATGCAAAGGTGACTGATGAATAATTTGGGGGCTTTCCATTGGCCAGAACCGACTATTCCGTTTATTGACATAACCATTCAAATGAAAATGTGCCTCGTCACTCATTATGACTTTTTCATGAAAATCGGGGTTGATTTTGATAAAATGTTTTAACTGGGTTATATACATATACGGAACAGATAATTCTCATGCACTTGAGTGCTTATCTGGCTATGTACGTTCTAGATAATGCCAGATAAAGATCTGGACATTTAATTTTCATGATTAGCTCAAATATTTTAATGTAACGACTGCGTTCGAAAAAATTGTCCATCACATTTTTGCAATAACTTTTTAAAAATTCATTCAAATTTAAAATTTTGTTAAGTTGATTTTGAATTGAATGTAAGAAAATTTTACACCTAAAACTTTTTCGAATTAGAAGTGCTAAAAACACTGTAAAAACTTTTCAAAACCACCTCACTCAATGGACATATAAAAAATTGATAGGGACTTAAAGTTGACCGGAAAACGGTTTCTAGAGTTTTAAAGAAGAAAAACACTCATAATGCACGTTCTGGCAAAGAAAAGGGCATTCGTGAGCAGAATAAAGCAAATAAAATCATTGGCGTGTTGAAGAAGAATACCAACATTTCAGAAAGAAAAGTCGCTCAAAAGATGGATGATTCGGAGTTTTTTCGCAAGGTCTAAAAGGACGCAGGCATGAACATTTTAAAGCCAAAAAGTTCCACACAGGAATTCTTTTAAGAATACTGAAGCGAAACAGCGTGATAAAAAATTAAAAACTTTTTTTTTCTTTTTAAATTCAGTTGCTGCATTATGGACAACGACATGTTTTAGCCGCCTTCTCACAGCTTTCAGGCCATGAATTTTACATTGCTGACACACGGGAAAATGTGTTCGACAAATTTAAGTCTAAAAGGCAATCGAAAATCCATTGAAAATTCTAGGTATGGCAACTTATCTGCACTTGTGGGAAGAGAAGCAAGTGTTTCGTGACCACAGGTAATAAATTCGGAAACTTAGATTAAATAATGTTTGGAGAAGCAATTTACGCCTTTAGTTAGGGGAACCAGAAAAATTAAATAAAAATGGTAAAAAAAATTGGAATAAGTTTTTTAATAATCTTAATAAAAACACAGTTATAAAGGTTGTATTTTTAGAACTGAACGGCTGGTTCAGCAGATTTTAATAATTATGCAATTGGCAATTTTTTCAAACGTAGTTCTTATTTCAGAGTCTCTGGCATCAATGTTTTCATATGATCCCATAAGAAGTCCAAAGCAAAAAGTTATAACATCACTAATGGTTTGCAATGTCAAACACATCCACATTGTACAGAATATTGTCTGAAGTATAATTTTTTAGTACTTCTGAGTTGTGTTAGTCGAAGGGACATAAAATACTAATTTATTCAACTCAAACTTAATAGATATAAAAAAACTTTAAAATTTTATATACATCTAATGTAAACGAAGAAGATTTTTTTATTGGCTGTTTCCGTAAGACAAGCAATTTTAAATGATAAAAAATTTATATGAAAAAATCGAAATCTTCAAATATTTTTTTAAACTTTTCGTATAAATTTGTAAAAGTTGAGAGAGAATATTTTTAGATTTAAGTTTATGATAAAATATCTGTATTTTTATTATATTGTTTGTTTGCAATCTGCGACGAATCATTTAGTCTTTATTAAATTCTTATTGGCAGCAAAAAGTAATACAATTTTTAAGGCATAATTATTTCCACACTACATTCAATATATAACAAACAAAATCAATAATTCTCTTTAGAAAAAATCAAAGATAATAGAACTACATTATTATAGACAGAAACTGGTTAAAACATAAATCAAAATCTAAAATAACGAAGCACAACAATTAAAAAAACCTTTACATCATTTGTTTATTAATTCTCTCATTTAAGCGAATTTTGCATTCATTCACATAAAAAAATATATAAATTGAAATTTCGAACATAAATTAAGAGAGACATAGCAAATATATTTTATATGGAAAGTATACTGAAAGAAAATGCAAAATTGTCTCCACTATTTGAAACATAAAATTAAAAGAAGGCAACATTATCTTGCTTGAAAGAAATGTTTTTATATATAAAAAGTTTAATTAAATATTTCTCCATTTAAATATGTTCATGAAAATAGTTAATTGAAAGTAACGAAAGAATATTTTAAAATAAATATTTGTATATATTAAAAAATGAGCGAAATAAATCATATCAAAACATTCTCTCTAGAAAAAAAAAAAAACTGATGCGACTATTTTTTTGTTTAAATATGGAGAAGAGATCAAATTAAAACACAAAAATAAATTCAGAAATACTAGTAGAGAAGTAAGAGACGTTTTGAGAATCGTTACAATATAACAATTACATTTTGTTTAATCTGTTTCAATGTAGTTGTTGCCTGTTGCTGATGTTGTTTTTTTACTTGTTGTTGCGGTTGTTGTTGTTGTTGCGATTGCTGTTGTTGCGATTGGTGGTGATGGTGATGGGTGGTTGTGGTGGTAGTGGAGGTGGAAGTGGATGATCTTACAATCGTTTTACGTAGTGCTAAAGGTGGCCCTGTGAATCTACTTACAGCAGCTGGAACAGTTTGCAAGCGTATTTGTGGTGGGTTTGTGGAATTAGTGCCAATTGTTTGTGTCACCGGACCCGATGTTGCCGTCCCTACGCGCAATAATTGAAATCCATTTTCAGTTTTCAAAATTAGTGCAGGCGTCTGTCCCGGGGTTAGTGTACTTAATGTTATCTACGAAGAATAATCCAGAAAAAAAACAACAAGAAAAAGAAAAAAACAAAATCAAAAAAAAGGAAGGAAATTATGGGAAATGTTTTTCGTAAATATACAAAACACACATAACACAGACACAGGGTAATAAAAAAAATTGAGAAATATTAAAATTAAGTGTTAATTTTTTAATATTAGTAGTATTTGAAAGGACTCTTGGTTGGGATAACATTATCGAAACTTATTTATATGGATAACTGAATTAATAATACAAATTTTCAAGAATTAAATTAATAAACTTACCGCTGGACTTTGTGGTCTTGTGCCCACCATATGTGGTCCGCCAATAACCACTCTACCCACAGTATTTCCTTGCACATTCTTTGGTTGTTGTTGGGCAGATGGAGGACGCATGCCTACTACTACACTAGCTGGTATCATGGAATTAAGTAACGGTTGGTTACCCTATTTTGTTGTTTTAATTTTACAAAAGAAAAAAATCTATTAGTTTATGTTAAATAAATAATTTAATATTAAAAAATTAAGATTTTTTATTTTTAATACCCATAGAAGAAAACTACACCAGCATGCATTTGCTTTTTTGACTTTTTTCAAAATTCTTTATAAATTGTCTAAATACGTTTATGATTTATGATTAAAATTGTATTTCTTGTACGATATTAAGTCAAAAGTGCACACAAAGTTTGTAATTCTATTTTGTTGCTAAAAGAAAATATATTATATTAGATTTAAAAGAAATTAACATATTATAGATTATAATGAATTAATAACAAACAAATGGTTTAGATACATTAATACGTTTAAGAAAATAAAATATTATTAATAAATAAATTAGGCAGCTACTTAAGCAAAACAAAAAAAAACATGATATTTAAAGATAATACTCATAATTTTACTAATTTTATTCAGCATAATTTAAAGTTATTAATATTTTTTTATATAAAACCCCTTATACAGAAACAAATAATTTTCAATTGAGTAACAGACTCTTTAAAACAGTTATTTTGTTTTAATCTACTAGCGGAAGTACATCTACGGAAACTGCTAGCGTAAATACCTATAGTTATATCAACCAAATATTTGTATTTTTGGTAAGTGGTTATCTTATTCAACCGAAGAAGAGAGCAGAGTGACAGCCCAAGAGTTCTATCATAAATTTGGAGTGCCTGGTGTGGAATGTAATGATAAAAATTTTACAATTTTTTTCCAGGCACTAACTTAATATAAACTTTAATATTTAGTGCTCGGTTAAGTCCAATTACAAATTGTTGGTAGATGGGTATAAAATATAATATTTCTGGTAATATTAATTACATCAGTTAAAACTATAGCTTTTTTCAAAGGCGACATTTTAAGCTTCACTTTGTTAGAAGAGAATAAGTGAAAAAACTGAATACTTTCAACATATTTTGCCTTTCTTTTATAGAAAAGGTAAAAATGCATCGTAGGCTGCTGAAAAAATATATAAAGTTTAAGAAGACGATGCTGTAACTAGAAAAATAACAGCAAAATGGTTTGCTTGTTTGCGATTTGATAATTTTGAAGATAAAGATGTACTTCGATCTGGTCATCGAATCGCAAAAAAAATCTATGAAATCATATGAATACTTGAGAAAGACCGGCACATAACAAACAGTTATCGACCATATTAAAAAAGCTAGATACACAATGGAGCTCGATACAGTGATAAATTTAAGCGACCATCATTTCTGAAGTGAAGGATTGCAGGCGATGAAAATTGCGAAAATAATCATGAACGAAGCAATTTAGAGCTTTACAAGGATTGACACCAAGAAAGGTGTGTGTCTGCTGGAATTGAAATTGTGCATTATAAGCTTTTCAAAGCTTTGTTAAACGATTTATTCTGAACTCTACTGTCCACAATTAACGAAATTAAAGCAAGTAATTCAATTTAATTTTTTGTGTTCCAAAAAACCCAGATAAGTTCTGCACTGATGGAATCATGGCTTTAACCCACAAATGGCAAATAGTTATCGATCAAAACGGCACATATTTGTTTTAATGAAACTCGTTTCAAATATAACAAGAACGTGTTTAATCTTTGGTCAAATTATTTATTTATAAAAGAAATATATACATACTTAAATGATGAATTCGGTACGTCAGAAAACATTTTATAAACAAATCAAAGGGAAAAATGAAATTATTAATATGGAGAAAAATATCGACGATTAGCGGAATTGGTTTTTAAGGGAAAAGTTATAACCGGTTGCAATTTTGGGAAAGGGAAAATATTTCGAGGAAAAAAATGTTCATATTAGTTATACACATAGTTACTAAAGTATACGTACGACCAACTTATTGCTTGTTTTTCTGTTGATTTATAATTTTTTCTTTTAATTACTTGTCTAAAGCATTAAACACATAACTGACAGCAAGCAGACAGTGAAATGT
This sequence comes from Wohlfahrtia magnifica, assembly GCA_023159175.1. Lineage (NCBI taxonomy): Eukaryota > Metazoa > Arthropoda > Insecta > Diptera > Sarcophagidae > Wohlfahrtia > Wohlfahrtia magnifica. The sequence goes on along the minus strand of JAKWBJ010000187.1, from coordinate 245,212 downwards.
CAAAATTAGAATACATACGTTTATATGAAAACAATTATTTTAAAGGCAGCATAGCTAAAGCCTAGACAACAACCATTGCTGCTGCTGCTAAACATAAAATAGTTTCTATTTTGTTAGGCAGCAAAACAAAAATTAGTAATACCAACAAATACAAAAGTTTTTATAAAAAAAAAACGTAAAAATAGTTATTTTTTAATTATCAGAAAACAACAGTATAAAATTTAAATATTGTATCAGACAACATTTATGTTAATAATTAAAATCTTTTAAACACATAATTTCATTAATTTTTATATTTTTGAGTAAATATTTAAAAAAGCGATTGTATTTTGGTGGATTTGAAAAGCTTGAGTGTCACCACTGAAAAATATAATAATTTTCTATAACAAATAAAACAGATGAGAATGAAACCTTATTTTATTGCTGCTGCTGCTTTCAAAATATTAATGAAGTCGATAGCATAGCAGCAAATGTTACCAACAACTTGCTGCTTGCGTTCATGCTGCTTGCTGTCGTCTATGTACTTAAAGCATAATAATGGAAATTTTTTTTAGAAAATACAACTAAGTATTTAAAAAATGAATCTTTTAAAATGCATTCTTGCATAGTTACAAAAGTATACATACGGGCATTTTTTAGTGTACCGTTACGAATACCGCTAAAAATATTTTATTCACTTGATTCACATTGACACTTGAAATTGCAATCAATTAATCAAAAATAGCAAGTTCCAAAACCTACGGAAATTTCGGAAGATATTCATAAAATGGTTAAAAATTAAGAAATGAGGGCAAATCACTACAGAAAATAGGTGAAATATTAAATTTAAAGAAGTGTACCGTACAAACTATAGTAAAAACCTTTAAATGAAATGGAAATTATGCCAGTAAACCGTGCTAGGGGCGTCCTTTTGTGCTCAGCGAAAGAATGCAAAGGACGATTATTAGATCAATTAAAGAAAATCTCACAGTACCAAATGGAATACAATCGTGAAATCAAAATTTGCACATAAACTGTACGCCCCTACATTAAAAAAGTGGTTTAGTTAGCAGAGTTACTGAGAACCGTAAATAAAGGTGGTCCTTAACGTTAAGTTTATTGGCAAACTTAATTCGACATTTCTATGTTTCAATGTTTGAGAAACTCATTCAACCATGGAAATTTATACAATGGAGGAGCGCATTAATATTGCTGGCATATGGACCGACGGACAGAGGTATGCCACTGAAGCCGTAGCCAGCAGTTGGCCTATATTTTATTTCATACATAATTGTCATAGATCCTTTTGTCATAATACAAAATATTAAGATAATTCCCTGAAAATTTTTTATAACGGAGCGCAAAATAAATATCAAGACAAGACGTTTTGAGAACGTGTTATGGTGTGAATGTAAATTTATGGTTTTTGGAGAAGATGGACTTGCTAAAGTTTGGAGAAAACCCAATGAGGAGTTCTTATCAAAAAATGTTAATTCGACTGTTAAACATGGTGGAAGCTATTGAATGGTCTGGGGATGTATGGCTGCCGGTGGTGTTGGATGTCTAAGGTTTATTGAGTGAACTATGGTTACGACCATGTATATTGACATATTGGAGAACAGTTACCTTCCTAGTGTGAAAAAACTAGGGCTAGAGAAAAATGTCATATTTATGCAGAACAATGTTCCTAAGCATTCCCTAAGATAATGAAGATAATGTCAAAAAATAAATGATAATGTCAAAAATCAATTAGAGCATCCACCTCAATCACCAGACTAAAATGTTATAGAATATTTATGGAATCACCTTAAATGAGCCATTCAAAAAAAAAAAAAAAAAAAAAAAATACGTCTGTCCCCACCTTAAAACAAGAACTGATCAAAGAATGGAACTTAATTTATTCAGAAACGACATAAAATTACAATGCTTGCTATATTGTCAGCTGTTGTGAAAACCAAAGGATTGAAATTTATCTTATTATATACTAAGCATTTTTTAAATCGTATGTATGTATGTATACTTTAGTAACTTTGTAAGTATGTGAAATATGATTCATGTTAAGTTTTGAATGGTATCGAAGTAAAATTTTATGTTTTGTTTTATTTTGTTTTTATTCTTATAAGAAATACAAATATTTAATTAAAATAACCAACTTTTTTATTTTCGTCCAAACATAGAAATAAGGTGCAGTACGTATACTTTAGTAACTACGTGTATGTATGTAATTAGCTTTAGACAGATCCACCTAACAGCATTAAGCACTATGCATTAAATTTTTCAAATTTACATTTAGTTTGAATAAAAATTAACAATATTCCTATTGTGGTTTAATAGGAAATTAAAAATAAATTGTGGTTTTCTAGCAATTTATAGTTTCTTAAAAAATAAAACCAAAGATTATGGAGCTTTTAAAAGAAAATATATAAAAATTTTATATAAAAATTAGACATACATTATGTTTAAATAACAAAATTTGTTAGACTAGAATTAAAAAAAAAGAGGACAACACAAAACATTGGTACAATAGGATTCTACACTAAGTACAAATTACAATTAAAAGTTTTTTTACTTCTAATTTTTTTCCGGAACAAAAGTTTGTTGAGAAAATTAATTTAAAAAAAAATGATTTTCGAAGTTAATTCGAAAGCATATCAAAAGGATCAAAACTAAATCAAAACTAAATAAAATAAATAAAATAAGCTAACACTTCAGAACTATTTATTAATAAAACAAACCTTTAGGGAAGAACTCAATGTATATATTAAACTAATGTATTCAATAACTTATTCTTAATTAAAAAATTATATTTTTTCAAACGAAATAAATATAACGTACACAAACTTAGATTATCATTATTTTTTTAAGCGGGCTTTTAATATGTAATTATGCCACCATTGGCTACAATGATATCATTAAATCGCCTTGGCATAGATTCAACTAGATTTCTAAACCTTCAGAGCGTTATATTTTCCTGTAATGTCTCAAACTGGCGGCCGCTAGCATAAACGCCCAAATATTCTTTATGGGGTTTAAATTAGAACTTATATCGACCATTCCACATTATTTTGTATTAAAAAAAAATTAATGCCTTGGCATTGTGGACTGTTGCGTTATTCGGATGGGAATTGACGGAGTTATAGTTTAGTTTTAGCTAAAATATGGAATAGATTTTGTTTTTGTTTTACAACTTTTATTATAAGTTTTACTTGTTGTCTTTTTAAATTTAAATAGAGAATTGAATAACGATTTAGAAAAGATAGAACGTTAAATTAAATCATATATTAATACGCCAATTTCCATCTGATTTTAAAAAAATGAAGTATCGTTTTATTTATATTGTAACTAAACATACTATTTGAATAAATCGAAAAATAGTACCGGAAGTATCTAAGCTTTGAAAATTTGGAGTGAATTGAACATGAATTCCTCATGTTTACTAAGGTAAAGTCTAGATAAAGTCTAGTTCAGTTAACATTTAGCTGTTATTAGCTCATAAGTGCATGAAGGTATGAAAAACCGGTTTTTTGGAGCTGTTACGAAAATTACAAAATATGATTCTTGTTGTCACTTCTCAAGTATTTCTAAGTCATTCATTTTTGTGTCATAGTTTTTTCTTCTACACTCTATTTTATGCGTAAAAAATAGAGTAAATTTCGTTCTTGCTGTATAACTCTAGTTGTAAGAATTTGCATGCACTCTTAAATGCACTCTTAAAAAAATATAAAATATTAAGTTCATGAAATGAAGACTTTACTCTACTAAACAATAAGACTGTACACTTAATTTTGACGCTTTTGCTTTGTAAAAAAACATTGTATACGTTTTATATTTAGGAACACTTTTTGCTGCAGTCAGCAGCTTTTCCCATAAAACACTTCTTTTTTATAAAAAATCGTCCTCATTTTGTAAGCGCATTGTAAGCAATAGCTGTTTACATTCAAGTCTATTATTATTTCAATTTGAAGAAAATTTCAAATTGTAAACAAAAAGCATCGGCAAAATTTATACAACGCAGTTCGCTTTTGTTTGCGCAGTTAAAACTTTTGCAACAATTTAGGAATGGGTAACTTTGTAAATGTTTGCATGGCTGCGTTTAGGAATGCATGACATTATTCGGTTGTTTTGTAAATTACATTTTGGAACTGACCCGTACGCAATAAGGTATTTATTTCGTTTTGAGTAGTAATCGCAGGATTTAGTTTTGTTTGTTGAAATAAAAAAAATAACTATTAACCCTTTCGACCCGCATTCTTATCAACCGTTTAAACATATTTTTTTAGTGGTAGCTGTGATGTTTAGATATAAATTAAGAATTTTAGAAAATTGTAAATTACTGGGCTCGTTAGATCGATAGCTATTGAAGGTTGTTTATAAATAACTTTGAGCCCGTATGGTGGAAACTATACAATTTTTATAATATTTTAAATTATTTAAATTTCACCTTTTATAAATAAGATTATGTATTTTATGTGTAGATATATGATTTTTAAATATCTTTATTCAATTTTTTTGTGAGCTAAATAGTGATAACACGAGATTCGTTTGACTTCACAGCAAATAAAATGTCATAATTACGTCAATAGCATCAAAACATCATAACAATAAATTAATTTATTTACTGCATAAAACTATGTTGATCCTTTTTGTTTAAAATAAAACGGATAGAACATAAAGTTGCTAATAAGCAACTTTGGGGACGAAAGGGTTAAATACAAATTTCAATAGCTTTTAAAATATTTTAAATACAATCAACTTTTAAAACTAGAAATTCGGGTATGTTCTGTAAACAGAAATGAAGTGAAATTTAATGCGAATAAAGCTTCAAATTGCTATAATTTTCAAATCTGACAGGGGTTTGATATTTTTGTATATAAATTCGACTTATTATCTTTAAAATAACTTATTTGATTACCAAAACGTTAAAAATTATTACGATTAAATTTTATTTGTTTTTGAAAATTTACTCGATTTAAATTTTTATTTTTTTTCGATTTACAGAACATACGCAATTATGAAATAAATAAATAAATAAATAAAAACAAAATTATGTTTAAAAAAGCAACTATTTATAAAAATATAAATATTTTAAGACAATAACATGAAAAAGCATTAGCATTTTTTTCTAAATTAACTAAAAAAGCGTTTGTTTTAAAATCATGCTTAAACTATTTAACATGTAAGAGTATAATAGGTATATGGGAGTATAACAAAATATGTATATGTTTATATGTAAACAAGCAACAGACCAGCAGTGTTTTCAGTTTTGATTTTTCTAATACATTCTATAATGCACCCTTTATGCCAAAATAAAAAGTAGGTTTTTTTTAATTCAAAGGTGAAATGAAACAAATTTGGATGCTTTTTTCCAATTCAAAGTTTTACTTGAAAATTGAAGATCAATCATCAATTCAATATGAAGTGGGAAAAAAATGGAATTGTAATATAAAAAAGTTACACAAAAAGTTCTCTACAATAGAATAATTATAAATTTTGATCATTTAAACCAAAAAATAATAAGATTTTTCTACGTTTTCTAAAAAAAATATAAAGAATTGAATATAAATTCTAAGTTTTGTTTAACGATCAAAATAGGAGAAACTATGTGTGATCGTTATAGGAAAAGAAGAGTGTACTACTAAATGGTGTTTAAGTCTTTTTTGGGCTTTATATTTTTTATTTTGTTGTATTTTTGATTTGGTTTCATTTCATTATGTTGCTGATAAGGATTGTATCACACAAATATAAGCCCATACCTGTTGTATGGTTTTGGTCATAGTTACAATTCCGGGTGCACTTGAGACAATACCCGCCGGCAATGAGACTGCATGATTAGATTTTATAACTAAGGTTTGGGTTTGTGTGGCACCTACTGATTGTTGCTGTGTTTGGGCATTTGAAGGATGATTGCCCTGTTGCTGGCTGGCTGTTTGTAAAACCTGATGATGCTGAACTTGTACCTGTTGTGGCAACGTATGATGCTGCTGCTGTTGACCAGCAGCACTTGATGTTATTGTCTTAATTGTTGTCGTATTCGGCAATTGAGATGTTGATATAATTGAACCGCCATGTGCTCCGCCAATATTAATGGTACCATTTGGCAATGCTTGACTTGTAAACGTAATACGATTGCCGGATGCAGCTTGTGTGGGTTGGCTTGAATTCATTGCGTTGGAAAAGGTTCTGTATATATATTGTATGTATTGCTGTTGTTGTTCACGTTTTAACGACTGTTCTTTTTTATATTTAAATAAGGACTGATGAGACGGCAAAAGAAAATTTTTCAAAACACTTTTTTGAGATTTTTAGGCTGAACAATCAATGAGGCGCGTACAAAGGGAATGAACGCTATTGAAAAACTGCCGTAAATAAATTTGAAGCTCTAACGCCTGTCTGCCTACTTATCTGTCTGCTTGTTCAGCAAAATTTCGGTTTATAATTTTATCTGTTTTCTTTTTTTTTATTGTTAGTTTATGTTACAGTTTATTTACTAATTATTTGTCAACTCTTAGGCGATTCATTGTTGCACATTTTTTTTGTTTTTATTTAAATTTTTGGAATTTTGATTCTCTTCTCTTTGTTATAGTTGCTTGAAGAATTTATTCTCAGTTAGTTGTTATTACTGTCGCCTTTAAATATATAAAAAATAAATTTTGAATTATTTTTATGAAATAAGCTTTAAATATTACACAAAACATATGAATGAATAAAAATTTATTAAAATTATTTTAATTTCTAATAGAACATGGAGTAAGAGTAAAGGATACAAATGAAATTATTTAAAGTAAAGCTCTATAATATTGGCCCAATTCGCAACATGTATCGTATTATTGTATCGTAGTATCTAGTAAAATTTGTAGTTTGTTTTCGTTTTCAAAATTGTTGTTTGAATTTTTTTTTAGTACATACAATAATACGACACAGGTTCTTAATTATGATATTATTTTTTAATAAAGTTTTTAACTAAAAATATGAAGTATTTTTTGTGCAATAAAAGGAAAACTAATTTTAGAATGACATTATTTTCACTATTTTAATGGAAATTTGGTTGAGAATCGCAAGAGGAATATAACGTACTCCATATTGAATTTATAGATTTCAAATGCTGAAAACAATTCCCTTAATTGAAACGGTTTGAGAAGTATAAGCTACCACTTATGAAATGGCCTGCATGTAGACCCGATTTGGATTCAATGGAGAGCCTTTTGGTGCGTAGCAAAATCAAAAGGCCAAAGTTAGCTTTACAAAACAATGCTTGTTATGCTTTGCTTGCTATAATCCGGGATACTCTTCAGGCATTAGGCTTAAACTGTAGCGGTGATACTAATCACCCTGTCACGCTGGCATATTATTCCCTCGCGGCACTATCTGAGGAACCCGGGTACTGGGTGATATTAACTATGTCTCTTCTGTGCATGAACTGCGATTCCTAGTAGGGAGGATCGGACCTCTGGCTCTATCATCCCCGGTGATTCGGTGGAGATCTATACGGACTGTTCTAGACTTGAGAAAAGGTGGGCAGTGAAATTTTTTTTGAAAGACTCAACATTAGGGTTTCTCTCCGCCACCCGGGCAATTGTAGTATATTTCAGGCCAAAGTTATGGCCACTAATCATGCTGCGGAGTGGATCCGGAGTAATGAGGCTTCTACCAATGACATATATATCTTTCAGATATCTTTCGAATGCGATCTTCACATCTAAGCCTGTTATGGACTGCCGAGCTCCCCTTGGGAAACTATCATGGCAGTAATGTGTCCACTTATTTTGGGTTTCTGTTCACAGGAACATCTAAGGCAATTGTGCTGAACTCGCGAGGCGGGTACACTTCTTCCGGACATCCATCCGAACGCGGGGAGTGTACGTCTTATCTCCATTAGGCTGTCAATTAGGCAGAAGTATTTGTTCAACGCTGAAAGAGCCTGGAGAGAAAGTGACTTCTGCTTTATATTCTGTCTCACCTAGTCCAAGTTGGATAGAAAGCGTACCAATCAACTGTTTACACTAGATCCTCGAAGCATCTTCTCTGCTGTATCTATTCTCACTGGTAATTGCATCATGGGTAGGTACACACAAAGGCTGCGAATGACTTCTGTCGTGTACGTTTCTCTCTCAGCAGAGACTTCTCACACTAGATTCTCCCTTTCTCGATAGCTTATCGAAGCTAGCTTGACATTAGGTCAAAAGCTAGGGACACCTCGTGATGTGGTATCAGAATGGGCCCCAAAGAATGCTTAAGAATGCCTTGATTTAGCGAGGCTGCCACTGTCTCCTACCTACCTAAACATACAATAATACGACACAGGTTCGTAATTGTGCCCTTATTTTATAATATAATTTTATTGGGTATACAAATTAATAATGTCGATTTGGACAACATATGGCATAACTATCACATATGTCTTGTGTCAATAACAAATATGACATTTTGGAGAGTATAATGACATCAGTCATTATAATATAGTATTCGATAGACGCCAAAGTGTAAACACACATTTTTTCAATCGCTATAATAATGTCGAATTTTGTGCTTAAAACAGATGTTTTGCGGGGAAGTCATTCAACTTGCACCAACTCAAAAATAAGTGTACAATGGTTTGCGCATTTCAAAAGTAGTGATTTCGACACAGAAGACAAGGAGAGGCCGGTCAGCCGATAAAGTTTGAAGATGAGGAATTGGAAGCATGCTCTCAAGTAATGTTTTGTGTTTGGTGGGATCAGATGGGTGTTTTGTATTATGAGCTGTTGAAATCGGGTCAGACGACACAGGGGACCTGTACCGAATACAATTGATTCGTTTGAAAAGAGCAAACAGCGAAAAACGACTAGAATATTCGACCAGAAGCGAGGCCATAATCTTCCATCATGACAACATTCGTCCACATGTTGCAATACCGGTCAAAAACTATTTGAAAAACAGTGGATGGGAAGTTTTGGCTCACCCGCCTTATAAACCAGATTTGCCCCTTCTGACTAATATTTTTTTTCCATTGACACAGAACGCCATTACTGGAATACGTTTCACTTCCGAACAGGTAACGAGTTCCATATGCTACCAGAAAGATGGGAAAAAGTAGTGGCTAACGACGGGCAATACTTTGAATTATGTATCGAATTCATTTCGTTATTATAATAAATGCACTTTTCAAGCAAAAAATCGACATTTTTAACTTGTATACCTAATAACTAAAAAAAAATATGAAGAGTTTTTGTAAAATGGTGGGAAAAACTGTTTTCAGAAAAATAAATTATTTTTAATATTTTAATGGAAATTTGGTTGAGAACCTCAAGAGAAGTTATAGTAGTCCATGATCAGTTTTTAGATTTCAAATGCTGAAAACAATTCCTTTCATAGTAATGGTTTGAAGAGCACAAACCCCCACTTATGAAATGACCTGCATTTAGTTCCGATTTGGATCCAGTGGAGAACCTTTCGGTGTGCATTAAAATCAAAAGCCAAGGATAGCTTAACAAGTCTGTGTCAGAAATCCATTTGTTCATTGGGGAATCTTAAGAAGATTTAGGTTAACAGTTGCTATTGTATTTGCAGTTGTATTTTTTAAGCAATAAAATTAAAAATGGTGGACCGATGAATTATTGAAAATTGAAAAGAAAAAAACTAAATAACTGTGTTCCTATTGGAAATTGGGTTATTTCGTTTTTAATGAGTATATATATACCTTTTTTTTGAAAAAATATTGAAACTGCAAGGTTTTATACAAAACAACAACGAAAACAACTTTTTACAATCAATACAAGCTACAGTTAAGTTAAAAAGACGGTCAAACCGTAGAGTATTGCAGCGAATCCGAATCAGTTCCCATGCCAGAGCCAACTAATGCCCTTAGCCCTTAATCCATGCCTTCTGCCAGATAGCCAGTAACACAGAAGGTGCTCGATGGTTTCCATATCCTTCTTATCCTCGCACAGCCTACAGAAATTGGTATCGGTATTCCCCTATTTACAAGCCGCAGTGGCCTGTAATAATATCCACACTCAGCCTCAGATCTGAACTACACATGGAGGAAGATGACCTATGACCAGATATAACCGCCCATATGGACCTTGAAACACTACATTCTGGCTCGTTTTACTTGCTAGAGTAATGACCCTACGGCGTTAGTAGTACTGCTGACACCGAGCTGTTTTGTTCCCAACGACACCCCAGTCAACTGGTACCCGGTCTTTCGGACCTCTTCAGTCTAGCGAAGGTTAATCGAACACGATGAGTGCTTAGAGAGTCGCCTGACTGCCGACAAACACAGTCACCGGCCACCCAACGCTCCCAACCACATTTTCGATAACTCTACTACCCTTCTAATCGCAAACTGTTTCGCCTGAAAAACATTACATGTGTCGCCCAACGTCAAGTTACGCACAGTGCCTTCCTTCGTCTTGGAACTGTCCGTATAGAAGATCAGACCACCAGAAAAAGAGGCCGCACTCCCTCCATGTTTCCTCGCCGGGTTTCACCACCTTAACAGTCTCCAAACTTAACTGAAATTTCAATTAAACTGAGTCGCGTTATAGTCCGTAATAAGGGCAATAATATCTAACATATCTACTCGCTACAACACCACGCAATACGCACTTGGCCATAGTCAGCTTTTTAAGGCTAGACTCGTTTGTAAGAATAATTGCATAGTAATATGCTGAGTCAATGCATGGATGGCATATGTGGTTTCTTACCTTAAAACAACACCACTCTAATGGCTGACCTAACGGAGAATCTTTACACCCGAGAAAATCGTCGAAAATGTTTAGGTCACGTCAAAAACTGCTATCAGAGATGTGCTTAAAAACCATAATCAGGAGATTTGGAGATTTACTTTTAAACGAAATAAATGTTTATTGAGAAGTTGAAACCAGTCACGTATTTTTTATCACCTTTCTAGAAACCAAAAAATGTTTCTTATAATCCACGTTTGGGTCCAAAATTAAAATATAATGGATAATTAATAACTTCAAACACTCTCCCATACAACCAACACACACATTCAAGCCATACGTTTAAAAATCAGCATAAGGCCGACAATAGATACCAACAAACAATAAAACGATGGAAAATAAACATGTTGTTAGTGAAGTACCGTTAGTTGATTAATTAGTAATTATTATTGTTGACTTATTTATATGCATTTCGTATAATGTTGTTGTATTAATTGTTGTTCTAGTCGTTTTTTAAATTTTGTTGACTATAAAATTGTCAATGTCACATACACTACATATGCACTTGTAGTTGTAGTTGTTGTCACTATTGTTTTAATATGATTTTTTCGCGTTGTTTGTTTTCATTTGTGTTGTTGTTCATGGTATTTCCCCTTTCTGATTAAAAGAGGGGGAAGCTGTTGCTGCTGCTTCATATAAATAAAGATGCTTTTGTTATTGTTTTGCTTGTTATTACTGCAATTCAGCATGGATTTACCGCCCGATTATAATTGTTGCTTTAACTAAAATCATAATACTGATTATTTACTTTTGTTGTTGTTGTTGCTAAAAATCCCATACCTTCTTATCGTATGAAATAAATCAATGTCAGCAAAAAATATATATAAATTATTTATGTAAGGAAATGGAGAAGGAGGGCATTACAAGTGAGAGAGAAACAAACACCAAAAATCAAGTGTTTTATCTCCTTAAGGCAGTTTTACGTCTGAATTACAATCCCAAAAGCGGCTGTTGCCTCCTCTGGTTGTTTGGCTGATTGGCCGATGGACTGATCAAAAGAGAATGTGTAACAGACTCCTGGCTTACTACAGCTGCTTAAGCATATACAGCTTTTCCTTCTGGTAGTTTTTTCAACAACAATAGCAGAAAATATATTTTTTTTATTATCGTATTCTAATGCTTCATGTCTTTTCTTATTTTTACTTATTGCAATTTGCACTTTTTCCACCTTTTTTATTCATTCATTCACTCACATTATTTACACAGTTAATCACTTGATACATTTTTCATTTCGTTGCCTTAATTTTTTTTTTTTATTTAATGTGTACGTAATATTTGACAAATTCTTTTATATTTTCGTAACATTATTTGCAATTTTTCGAGATTTTAGTGGAAATATTTCTTTTAATCGCCTTTGGAGTTACTGCTGTTATTTAGACAAACGATGGTTGACAATGGAAATTCAATGAACTCAACAACGTCACTATCATCAACGGCGAATGTAGAAGCAGCACTGGAAGAATTTAAATTTGCTGCTTTATTTTGATTTAGATGTACAAAAAAATTGGCAGAAGACGACGCCGCCATTTTCTCGAAAGACATATCAAAAGAGAATTGACAATAAAATTTGTAATAGATTAAAGGGTTTTAAGCAAATGCAACTCTTTTTCATTGGAAGTCAACATATATGTTGCCAGATTCAAATGAAAAATAACGTAATGCCAATTGATATTTTTGAAGGTAAACAACACATTTAGCAATATAATGAAATAAAAACTAATTATTACATTATTTACCCCTCTTTATAAAATAAGAGGTATGTATCTATTGAAACAACAAAATATATAAACTTTATATTTGTTTTAATACAAAATTGTATTTTATATTTCTTTTCATATTCTTACAACAAACACAAAAAACGGCAACAATGACAAAGACAACTAATTGAGTAAACATTCTCCCGGATATAACATATTTTTTATTCCATATTATAATAACAATAATTCCCACCACATTTCAGAAAGGAACAAAGGGATTTATACATAAATTTCATATTTCGAAATATAGTGTGTAAAAGTAATCAATATGAGTATTTAATGATAGCTATTGAAAATTTCTTTCAGTCGTTCCGGCCTTCTGACTACTATTTATTCCGAAGAATGCATGATTTATAGATCCCTGCTTCATTTCTTTCTAATACCGCAGAAAAACGACAGCGTTAATGTGCATTAAAAACTCACTAACAAATCAAAACTACCCTGACAGAGAACAGTTTTTGCATTGAGTAAACAGCTGTTTGTTTGTCAACTATTTTTTTTTTTTAATTTATACCTAAATCAAATGGATAGAAGACAGAAAGTATGATTAGCAGCAGCTATGCGGGTGGTGAAAAATCACTATTTATTTTAAGAAAAAGCAAAAAATACTTTTTCAGAAACTGCTCCATAATTCATTCGAAACAATTTTATTTTTTTCAATTAAACATTCAATCTCAATAGTAACCAATTTGATTGATTATCCACAGTATTGCCATATTGAAAAAACTATATGCAGTTTAAATTTTGGTTTGGTTATTTTGCATTTATATCAAACTTATTGCACATTAAGACGAGGATAATTTACAAGTCAATTTGCATGAAGGCTGTTAATGCAGATTAACGATGTCGTCTGTCTACGCTATAAGAAATCGAAAATTGTCTTTAAATCAAGATCGCTGAGTAGTTTTTTCGTGACCGAATTCAGAAATTGCCAGAGAATTGGGGAAAAGTTGTAAGCAGTACTGGATAATATGTTTACCCGAGTTTTTCATATATAATACCCAAAAAAAAACTCGAGTGGCTATGGGTTACCCAGTGGATTGCAAAACGTGCAGAGAATAGGTTATATCGGATTAAATTCTTGGCAGAGAAATAGCTTTTAACAATAGCTTTTAACAAGTGAACAAGGCAAATTAAGTAAAATTTTTAATGAGAACATTTATTTATGTTTACAATTTCGTTTATTCATTATTTTCGAATGAAGACTATCACTGCTTTCAAAGGAAAGAGCGCCACAACCGAACAACAAAACCAACTTTACGATCAATTTTACGATTTCTCAATTATATACGCAACACTAAAATTTGTATCATTAAATTACGACATTGGCTATAACGAACAACGTAAATAAAAGTTACTGAAGTTAGTTAAAGTTACTGAACCAATTCCGTTATTTGCTATAAAAAAACATTTTATTGAATCGCACAACTGTTATATATTTTTCCCAACTTTTTATCGTTTTTTAATCTGGCAGCACAGTTTTTGACACTTGCTTTGTTATTACATTCTTTTCGCCGAGAAAATATAGAAGGCCAAATGGTACAGCAACAATGAAAACAACAACAACTACGCGAAGACGACGAATAAAATTAGGTACAGAAACGTAACAAAATAACTAGACAAAAGCAATAAAAAAAGAACGAACAAACAAATTGGAATGACATGAAAGTTAATCAAAATGTGATGGAGGAGAAGTAAAAAGTGGATGGAAAGACGGATAGAATAAGCAATGCCAAAAGACAAATGGAAGAAAAATGAGACTGATTGAACGGGGCAGACGTAAATGACAATAGAGCTTCACATACATTGCTGATGATTCGGCTGAAACGGAACACACACAATTGATTTTGCGGATGGCGAATGAAGCCGAAAAAAACATGATGATGGAAAAAACGACCGACCGACGGCAAATACAAGAAACCGATGGTCTCGTAAGAGCCGCAATTCAATTGTACAACACCAACCAACACACTTTTTTTTAATTTTTATGTTTCTTTATATTTTTAGTCTTCTTAGCCATGTATCAAATGCAATAATTTTTACATGAATATTAACAAATGAAAGCCATATTCCTTCTTAATTAAAGAGAAACTTAGGCTACTTGAACTAAACGGGAATGTGTTTTCTTTTATTCCATATGCATTGAATTATTCACCTTTTTTCTTGTATTTTTATTCCCTTTTTGAAGAGATGTGGTTTAATTTTTTAGATATTATTTCTATTTTTTAACACTGACAAACGCCGCTGTTGCTGTTTGATGAAGCCTTTTCTATGAGGCCTTCAAAGCGGGACAACGATTTTATTAAATAAATTTCACTATTAACATACACTCACTTCGGGACACTTTATAAAAATTTTATATTTTTCTTTTTTTATTATAATTATTTTTTCTTCTTTTCATACACACAAAAAAATTAATACTTTTCTCATCCGTATATTTCTTTTTTTTCTTTACGTATTTCGCAAACACACCGTCCATAAAGGTGTACAATTTTCAGTTGAATTTTTCACTCATTCCATATTTATTTTCATAGATATTTTATTAAATTTGTAAAATTTACTAGTTTTAGAATATTTTTCATATAAATTTTTTCAAAATATTCGTAAATATACGTGATTTTTTGATAAAATGATATTGCTTACGATTCCGATGCGACCCGCACTTTTTCATTGCAATCAAACCATAAACTAACACACAAACAATCAGTGATGCCAATTGGCTGTAAAAGCGAAACGCGAATAAGAAGAACAAAACGAAATGTGATAAACAAATTTGTGATGAAAATCCCCAGTTATTAATATGAATAGGAAAATTAGAAATAGACATACTTATGTACCCCAAAATTTCATTTGATTTCATTTAGTTTTTACCTTTGAAATTAAACTAATGAGTTAATTTGCCGTAGAATACAGAACATGAACATTATTTATATATTTCAGGGATAATTATAAATGATTATTTTTATATCTTGGGTTCAAATGGAGGATATATTCGACATTATAGAAAACTTATTAAAAATGTTTTCTTTACTTTCAGCCTTCCTGTGAATTCCGATTTAGAGTCGTACTACATTTTACATATGCACTCTGTAATTTTATTACGAACGGTGTAGTGGGAGCAGAGACTTAGAAAATAGTCGCATATTGTATTTTGAGTCGTGATTTTTCGTATATCCAATCAGCAACTTTTTGGTGCCATATATTCTTTGTTGTTGTTGTTGCTGCTTTTATGTTTCGCACAAATAAAACATAGTAGGCTATTGGGCGAAAGCCTTCGGGACGACACGATCTCAATCTCACTGGTGGGTCAAAGGCTAAAACGGCGATAGGCTCAGGTTTCTATTTAAATGAATTTGGATGTTGATCACTTTCAGAGTGCTTAACAACTGTTGTGTTTTCCAGGCAGAGGTCTATCCCATCGACAGAGCCGTAGGAAGTTTTATGAATTAAGTTTCGAATTTTCGAATTTTTGACTTTTAATATTTACGTCTTGCAATGATTAATACTGTTAGTTCCAAGGTAATTAAGTCGAAAGGTCTTTTCAACTGTGTTTTCATTTAGGGACTTAACTCGGGCAACACCATATCGAACATATTGGGTTCCAGGTCATAGAGGTATCCTGAGGAATGAGATTGCTGATGAGCGCACAAGTGTACATTCATGCTCTTTAAGTTGAGATGTTGAATTTGGTAAAAGAGTGGGCGATAGGGTATGGAAGTATCTGGTGGTCTAATATCATCACTATATCAATATACAAAATACTTTAGTCTACTGTGGCAAAAAGTTCCGGGATTCTTCAAACTCTTGATAAGAATTTGATTAGTCTTTGAAAAGGCATAATTACTGGGAACTATATGATTACTCACATTATGACTATTGTAGTAGTTTTGCAGATGAAAAAAACTGAAGAATTGGTGCAAGACTTACTCTACTTCATGTAGCTATATCTAAGACATCTCGACAGAGGTTTTCTTCATGATCTGGACTGTTTCCTATATGTGTTACTGACAAATTTGGTGGAAGTACGGGTGGAAATTCCTGGAAACCACACGAATCATACATTCGTCTGGATAAGAGAACATGAATATGTTCTTAGGAGAATTACAATGAAGTCATTCACTACAATGTCTGTATCGTCGGACCAATCCAACCTTCGCTTACAATGTCTATTACACCGGACCCATATGGACCAACGCTGCGTAAGTAAATAGGAATTGTATAAGGCTTTGTATGGGTCCTACTTACATTGTTAGTGGTCTCGGATCGAAGATCTATGGGGCAAAAATTTGACTTGGGTAACTGCTTCTTCATTTTTTTTAATTTTTATTTTTCTTAGAAGACATTCAAATTCTCTCAGGATAAAGTCTTGTTTTATTAATAAATTATGTTATCGAATGACTCTAAGTAAAGTCCTATGTACATACATATGTACATATATATGAACTAGCTAATTTTTGGGCAACACATATAACTTGACATGTGTAAGATTAGTCATCTAATTGGACTTGAAACGGCTTTTTACCAAAGAAAATGCAAATTTATATATATTTTTGATTTTTATATAAAAATTTATATGGCGGCCCGGGTTATATAGGTATACCACGTTTGAACAGTTATTTGGTCAATTATTACGTAGTGCGACAAAAAAGAACGAAGTTGGTCCCGGAACACTCGATGAAAGTTTTCTTGCAGAAAGTCTGAGTTTGTTGATAAGAGGCGAGAAACGAATGTAATGGCGTACACTCTTTCATGTACTCTGAAATTCTCTTTTGTTATGAAATTTGTAATGTCATACAACAGCAATGTTGTTTGAAAATCTTATATTTCATTCAAATAAATATCGTAGTGTAGACGCGAATGCAAGTTTTAAAGAAAATTGCAGAAAATTTCTTCAAATAAAATAACTTTCATTGTGTGTTCCGTGACTTGAAATACTTGGGAAGTGATACTATTTTTCTGATAGGCGTTTTTCAGCACAATAGGTATATGCGCAAAAACACGATCACGGTCGTAATATTCAAAATCAAGTTTAAATAAACTAATATGGGAAAACCCTAAAACCCATATAACTTTTTGAATTTGTGTAGTAGGCATATATACCCTTCCCCAAATATTTGATAATTATAATATTGTTACGAAAATAAACAATACCTAAAAAGAGATACACCACATCGACACTTAAAACTGCATTGTGGGATTTTGATAACACTGGGCTGTGTCAATCTGGCAGTGCTGTACTTATTTGTGTATTTGGCAGCATTGCCAACTCGACCATCTTTATGTGTTAAATTTGAAATTTAACGGAAATCGAATATTGAAGAAAACACAAGAACATTCAGAAGTAATGCCAATTGTATGTAAAAGGTGGCGCCTTATGCATTAGTGATAGTTATAGTTTTGCAGTTATAAAATAAAGTCGTGTTTAGGCGTAAATAAAAGTATTGTATAAACGAATATTTAGTGCAAGATAAATAAGTTGGAGACCGTATAGTTATAATTGTATACTGTAAAAAGAAAGAAAATAGAAACTGTATCACAACAACAAAGTGGTGTTTATTTTATTTTGAAGCAATTAAAAAGAACTCAAACGTTTTAAAAAGGTTAAAACGTAACAGTATTTTTATTAAAAAAATTCTTTATAGTTTTATGATATTTATGAATATTACATTTTGTGTCACAAAAAGTAACGTTTTCCGTTACTTATAAATAAAAACATGCTATAAAAAATCGCTAATTTAACATTATCATTAATCATGTTTACTTTGAAGTTCATAGTTGCTAGCAATGTAACGGCGTTAAAATTGTAATAGATTAAGCGAGATGCTTGATTCATTGCTATGCTGAACACTGCTTTATCTTATATGTGTATTTTAAAGAACTGTTTATTCTCTTTAACCATAATACTACTACGTGCCGCTAGTGGGCCGTTAGCTGTTGTTAAATTTAAACAATTTTGCCATTGAAACAAATTAAAACACGTTTTCATGTTTGAAGATACACTAAATCACATAAAATATATATTTTTCTTGAATATACTTAAATAAAATCACATTAAAAATAATAGAATAATAATTATAACAAATAATATCATAAGCAATTTGTTTGTTTGTTTTTCTTTAAATAATCGAATTAAAATTTATAAAAAATGTTGTAATGCAGCTATAAAAACGATGGAAAAATAACTGTTTAAAACTTTACTTCCTTACAATTTTTTAAAATCAATTAATACTTCTCCATAGCCAAGTTACAACAATGAAAATATATAAAAAATATATGAATACATGTAATGTTAAAAAATAATTAATAATATAATAACAACAAATAATTAATTATAGAATTAATTAAGCAATAACAACAATATATTTATTATATATGGTAAGTTGAAAGAAAATGTCACTGATGAAGTAGCCACTTGCTAAAGAAAGGCATTTATAACAATAATTAGAAAATGAAATAAATGATGTTGGAATTAGAAAAAGAAGAAAAAAAAATCACTTTAGAGGTGCCTCTATTACAGCAGCCGGTTTTCGTCGTTGTACCACATAATAAATTAGACAAAGCGCAGCTACACCAATGCCACCACATAGTGAAGCCCAGTGCACAACGTTTAAAGTCTTTAGAGTGTTAATCAAACGTTTCTTGAAAAATGTTACCATTTCACCGTTCAATTCGATGCCCTGTAAGAATTTTTTGCATTGAAATTTGTGTTGATAAGTGTATTAAAAAAAGAGAAGTTATCTCACTCACTTCTTCTACCCATATAGCAGGCATAAGAACTGTAGTAAGATTTTCCGTAAGGGTTATGCGATTAATGCTCTTCAAAAACATATTAAATTGCACACGTTTGCCGCCCTGTAAAGGTACGCCGGTAAGCTGAAAGATGGAGAAAATATTAAAAAGTAAAAGAAAGAAAATGAGAAAATTAAGTCGATTAATTTGGTTTTCAAAATTGGGCTGTGTTGTTATCATGTATACACCTATACTTACATGTTGTACATCCACAAAAGTCTGATGTTTATTGGCATCTGGATTTAGTCCTCGTATGGTTTTCGTATATTCATTTGAGGCCCCCAACATATGGGGTAGAGTCAATATAACGGGAGCATCTAAAAAAAAAAAAATAATAAATAAATTTTAGTTCATTAAACTTGTCGAGAAGATTTATTATTTTAATTTCATTGTTATTTTTTTATTAATTGGAAAGATTATTAAAAAAAAAACAATTTTTTTGAATATCGAACTGGTTTTGGAACCTGAAACCTCACTTAAGAATTTAAATATCAAACAATTGATTAAATAATTATGTGTGGGACTTATTTATTAGCCAGTGTAGCATTTTGTGTTCTAAGACCTTGAACCGAAAAAAACTCCTAATCGTATATACATTTTCTACAAGTCGACGTAAATCGACGTACATATATTATGATTTATTCTGATCTTCAAAACACTTTTGAAAATAGTGCTTAAAACACTACATGATTGGATCTTGAATTTGACTAGTTTTTAGCGAGATATCTATAGATTTATGTTAAATACCACACTGTGGGAAATTTTTACTTAATCCTTTTCAAATCTTTGAAAATATGGTTCTACAATACACAATTGAATGAGAATTGGGTGGTTTGAGACGATCACAATCTTCATTCACGGGCACGAACTTTTACTTTAATGAACTTGCCTTATTGATCTCCTTCAGACAACTGTCGTCTTTTCTAGGCAGAGGCAAATTACATTTCGAAACTTCGACTTTTAATATTTACGTGAACGGTCTTGCTTCGGTTGATACCAGAGACTGAGAGCGAACCCGAACACGAAACCGAACGGGTTCAGGTTCGCTGTTTATAAAAACTTTGAACCCGAACACGTTATTAATTCCCATAACATTCCATGAAGGAACATGGGGACTTATCTCGGTCAATGAGCTACACCCGATTCTATTTCTAAACTCATTGAAAGGGACCTACAGTTTATCGCCGGCCTGAACGGCAAATGCATTTAGAGAAGTTTTCAATAGTATTTATACTCGTAACCAGTTACTAGCTAATGTTTTGAGGTGATACCGCTGTCGAAAAACTTTTTTCTTTTTTTTTAAGATGGTCTAGCCTAGTATTGAACCGACGACGTTCTGGTTGGTAGGCGGGTGTCTTACCTACCATACCACAGCGGTTAATATAGGTTCTAAAAAAATATAAACAAAAATAAAGTATCGATTATTTGTAACGAAAAAGTAACCAACGCACAATTTTCACAAAATAGAGTAAAAAGGAAATCCGTTTTTGCTGTTCAAAGATTTACAAGGGAGGAGAGTTTTATAGGAGAATCAATACCTTGTTCTACAGAAAGCGATGAAGATTTGCTCGAACATATTTTAGAAAAGAAGGAAAAGATGTACAAAATCAAATTATTGGAATGTAAATGTCACCGTTTCGATTGATCGCTTATTTAAAAATGAACTTACAATCAATATATTACTCGTAATTTCAAGATAATTAGGTCGAAAGGTCTTATCAACTGTGTGTTCATTTACGGCTTTAACTTAGATAACACCATATCAAACAGACTTGGTTTCAGGTCATAAAGACATCCTGAGAAATGTGATTGCTGATGAGTGCACAAGCATATCGAATTTTATAGAAGAGTGGGCGTTAAAGTAGACGGAATTTTGGCGGTCTAATATCACCACTATATCAATGTCAAAAGCAGTCTGTTATACTCTGACAAAAAGAACCAGGATTCTTCTAATCCTTAGTAAAACACTGTGTGATTAAACATATGACGCAGTGTACACACATTGTAGTTGAAAATTGGTACAACACTTACTTCATTCCATATCCTACTCTACATTAGCTAAATCTAAGGCATCTTGATAGATGTTTTCTTCATGATTTGGACTGTCTCGTACATGTGTCCACTGCCAAATTTGGTAGAAGTACAGGTGGGAATTCATTTGGATTTTAGAACATAACACACATAACATGTGTAAGAGGAGTCATGTAATTGGACTAGATACAGCTTCCTACCGAAGAAAATGCATTTTTTTTAATTTTTGTTTTTAAGTAAACATTTTTATGACGTCCCGGCTATATATATGTATATACACGTATAGACAGTTCTTTGTCAAATTATTACAAATTATTGAAACACCTTTAAAATCTTAAGTTACCGGTAAAAAACCGGTTTTTTTACCTTCATGTACTTATAAATTAATCACTTAAGTAATTTCTGTCGTTCCTATTAGGGCTTCAACAAATTGTCTCCATTCGGATCTATCCGTCGCAATATTCTTGACTTCACCCTATGTTCTTTGCATTTTGCTAACCTCGTTTTGAATTTAGCTTTGTCATATATGAGCTGTCTGTCCTGGTCAGCGGCTTCCCTGAGTGTTTCATTTAATAGCATTTCTAGTAATATTTGATGTTATATTTGATGATATTTTGAATGATATGTCCAATCCAATTCTACTTTCGCTTTCGAATCTTTGTAGATGTTTTAATTTGCCTTGGTATTCTGCGCAGACATCTTTTCACAAACGCTTAAAATTATTGAGTGTCCTTTAACACTTACACTCCATGACTCGCAGCCACACAGCGGTATCGATTTCACATTAAAAATGATTGTGTTGATCTTAACATGTCTCAAAATCGTTTATGACTTCAAAACTTTGCTGAGTTGTTCAAACAATTGAGTGACTCTCTTTATTCGGCAACAGATATTTCCGCTGGATACCTCATTATTTGTTATGCAATCACCAAGATAGCAAAAATAATTTACTTTCTACAAAATCTCATTATCTACCCGGAACACACAAAATGTGTTCCGCTGCCCCTAATGTTTATTAACGCAGTCAACAAACATCCAGCTCTTTGAGTATTCCAGTGTTCCAAGCATATGACAATATCCCATTCCTTGATTAGGTTGAGGATGGTAGTCAGTGGTGCTGCACAGTAAGTTTCCGGACCGATATAGGGTGTCACGAAACCTTTTCTAGCCAATGCATCCGCTGCATCATAACCATCTATTCCGCAGTGTCCAGATACTCAAAATAAATCCTAACACAACAAGCGAAAGTCTTTGCATCGTATCGTAGCAATATTTGACCAGTCTAGATGACATACGATGCGAGTTAAGTGCCTTTAATGCAGCTTGACTATCAGAAAATATATTAACGGTCTTACCTTTGAGCCTATATGACAATGGCCATGATCGCAGTCTGGGAGATGCTCAGCGAGGGTGGGTCCATGAACATCAGCACCAACCCAGTCATTCATTTTGGAACCAGTTTAGATCAAACTTACCTCGAATTAAGGTCCTATTAGATCAACAATCCCGCTCCGGGAATTCAAGCCTAAATCCCCTGCTACAGCACAGGTCCAACGCATAACATCAAGAACTGCAGATGGTTCACCGACTAATCTGTGTAGAATGGACAGAGTTTCCTTGGCTACCGAACATGCTGTCGCCCTTATCACACAGATGTGAAGCGGTGTCAATCCAATCAAGGTCGCAGGGACGCTGTTGTACACTTTCTTATTGTCCAAGTTATACCGAGGAAGGCGAGCTTCTGTACCCTGCCTAATTTATTCATTGTTCTAATTTGGCCTTTCTCCACCAAGCCTTATAATGGGCCGAATAATGTCGATATTACCGTAGGAGGTGTGACTTGCCTAAAGGGCTCTTACTGCCTTGTTCTGGACGGTACCAATGTATTCGTTCAAACTAAGCCTTCTATCCAGAACCACACCCAGATTCTTAACCCTTCTTAGAAAAGAAATACAGTCACATGATAACCTGTATCTCATTGTAAAAGATGCAAAAACCGTTTCTGAGGGATTCACCGAGAGCCTTTCCAGAGTGCACCTACTTGACACCTCAAGCCGTCCTCCCGAAGTTTATTAATGTTATGTTAATTGTAAATAAAACAAAAAAGTTTTTGGAAAATAATCTCAATATTTTTTTTATTATGATAGAAGGATCTATGACAATTATGTGTGAAACAAAATATCGGCCAACTGCTCGTCATGGCCTCGTTGGCATTCCTCTATACGTCGGCCATATTTTCAATGACTCTGAGACATAAATGAGATTCAAAGTCGTTAATGTGCCGAATTATTTCAAACCTTTAGCTCTTGAATTGTTCTTGGATTATTGGCGTACACTTTTTCTTTTAAATATCAACAAAGAAAGATAGATAGAGCCTATCAAAAATAGTATCAGTTCCCAGGTACTTTTTTGTCACTTCGTGTTTATTGTCTGATGATTAGAGAATATGTCATGCTGTTCATAAACTGTTAACAAATTGATCGTTAAACTAAATAGTCATAGGTTGGACTCTCTTTCAAAGATAGGTAATTTGTCTGATCATAAGATCTCTTATGTGGGCCAGCAGGCTAAGCGTTATCATAAAACCAAGCCAATTTATTTATTTTTTAATATATTTATGTCTCATTAAATTAATTTTTAATCATAAACCGTTTACACATTTTGCTTTAAGCATTCAATTCCTCGCTAATAAACATTTTTAATAAAAACTTAATATTTAGTGGAGATATTTTTGCCAGTTTAGAGAATATGAAGTAATTAAAATTATTATTTTTTAAGTGAAACTGTTTTGGTTGATTTATTAGATTTTAGCGCTTAATTCTATTTTATTTATAATTAATTTAGTATAATTAATTTTTTTTTTCATCATTTTAGTTTATCATCAATCACAAATCGTTCTTCAAAATAACTATAAATTAGAAACATGATTTGATAGTAATTGTGTTTCAAACAAAACATATGTTTTGAATTCAAAATATCTTTGTTGTTTTCTGTGAAAACAATGTTCATGGAATACTTGCGAAATATAGGATCTTACTCTGGATATCAGTTTTATAATTTCAACGTGATCATCTGTGATCATATAGTATGTGATGCACAAATGAAGTACAATTTTGTAACATTTTAAGAGTTTTTGTTGTCGGTGTATTATTTTTGTATGATCCTAGAAACACTTAAGACTTAAAAGGATTGTATCGATTTGTCCATGTATATTTTACAATTTTTAATTAGATCGACAATTTGCAAAAAAAAGTCAATAAAAATTATTCCACCAGGATCCCGAGAAATATATGTATGCCGGGGCCTAGTGTGCAGTTAAAATAGTCTCTAACTTCATTGATACGATTGTCCCAACCCAATCTACGGGTTTGACTGTTCATTTGTCTCAGGCGTGAAGGGATGGACTCATGTACCATCCATGGTTATGAAACAAACTCAACTTTTTTTTAAAACATCTTCACGACACTATATTTGATCTATTGTGAACAAACGGGATATTCATCTTGCACAAAGCTTTCACTTTTTTAAATACTTATCTCTATAACTAGCTCACGCGCTTTCAGCCGACGATCATTCAATATCCTATTGTGGGTTTTCTTCACCTTTCCTAGCGTGAACTTAATTCTTAAACTCAGTTGGTCGATTACTGAGGTCTTCAATTTATTCCAGTTCTCCGGCCTCGTTTAAATTCTGTCACATAATATTTTATGGTCGTAAACGAAGAACAGTCTTGGACTGAGAGATTTTAAATGATTTTACAAAATTACGTTACATTGATGCCTTGAAACTTTAAACCTATGTTTTATAAGGTAATCACTTTTAACCAAAGCAATGTTTTGCAAATTGGTATGTACATCACGAAGATGGTGTTACGCACACTTCTGAAAGAAAACGGGACCAACCAATCATGAAAAGAATAAGAAAAAGATGAAAAAGAAGATAGGAGAACAGAAAGGAAGGGCAAGATAAACGTAAAAAACACTCCCTTAAACCCGGTGTGTTCCCTTACCAGCCAATTACTGCAAAAATCTCCCCAGGTCGGAAATACTAGTAGACGCAACTTCATTAAGGCAACTAAAACAGTCCCTGCTTACTAGTCTGAGCCAGCATCTCCGAAAGCAAAAAATGTATTTAACCGTTTCTGGCTACACTTTATCGGTACAAATTCTGCAGAAGTCAGGTTTTGCCAGCGCGCCTGGTTTTCACCAAAAACGCACAATGCGCAGTCAGAAAACTTACTAGAACTCTGAAAGATTGTCTACCTAGGTTGAGAACACATTCCGTCATCCAGCTGCAAAGTCTGATCCTTTGCTTCTCCGTGACCCTTTCACTTTTGAACGCATTCATAGGAGGTCTTACAATATCGCAGTGCCCAGATATTCAATACAGTCTAATGCTGTAACTGTCCAGAAGCAACGCGACCAGTTTTAAGCTCTCATATGAGTCAATGCTCTTACAATAACTTATCTGTTCACGTATGTGTATGACCACACTCTAGCCCGTGGCGATATATTTGTTCTCAGATCAAATCTGTTGTCCAAAGGTAAGCAAGCATTTTGGCCTGGTCTCTTAGATAGCATTAAACTGTTATCTAGCTTATAGGCTAGTACAACAGTGCTTGCCTGTGTCTTCGAACAGTCTGTGAAGGAAGACAAGTTTATAGATACACTGCTATTGTCCTAACGGAATAAGAGCGCATCTGTCGACTGTACTCACAGGCACAAGTGAGGTGAATGTGTGGTTCTTGATAAGTTTAGGTGGACATGGGGTCTCACTGGGTGACATATCCACTATTATGGTTTCAGGTCTGCTGATGTTCATTAGAAAGGCAGCAGATCTGCTGAACAAATTAGAGACCGGTCCCTTCCATGGGTCGCAGTGTCCTGCAATAGTGCTTCGCCAGTATAATAGTAATAAGATCCAAAAAGGCCTTAGATATTAAGCTCTGTCTAACTCTGTCTAATATCTAACCACGATTAGCCAAATAATTCAATTTAAACTTCGTGGAAAAACTCGGAGCTAGTAGATGTTATGACGTTTAAAACATACATATACATATATGTATGTATATATATATATATACATATATACATATATATATATATATATATATATATATATATATATATATATATATATATATATATATATATATATATATATATATATATATACAAAACGAGGTACCGAAGCAACAGTTTTCAGACGAAAGGAAATTTAACAATTTCAATCGACCTTTACCTTGATTAGAGGGTTCACATAGACAAACAGATCGATATATACATTCATTTGGTTGAAAGATTAGTTATGAATTAATTAGCATTAGTTATGAGTTAAATTTTTGTGTAGGACAGAGGTGTTACAACCATTACCTCAAACCCCTTAAGTCCGAGTTGTACCTTTGAAAACCATTAAAAGATAGTCATAGAAACCATTAAAATATTTTTGCTTTATAAGGCTTAGAATAATAATTACTTAATAATAACAATTCCTGTAACATTCCCGAGAGGATCAAGGGGGGTTTCCTCAGTCGGTGAGCTGCACCCGATTTTATTTTTAGACTCATTGAAAGGGAAATGCATTAGAGAAATTTTCCATAGTAGTAATACTTATAACCAGGGAAACCAGAAATGTAGTCTTAAAAAAGTATTTTATGCGTATAAATATGCAATAAAAATTCGAAAGTATCATCTCAAAAATATAAAAATATGCTCTAAAAAACAAAAAATTCTTCTTTGTTAATAAAAAAAAAAAAAATGTTTATTCAACAATTCAATATCATTACAATACAAATAACAATAGAACAGAATAAAAAAAAATCTGAATCTGAATAATAAATAACAAAACATTGACTTGAATTTTCAAATGTAAAGCGTTATCTATTACATCTAAAGGGGTTTAGAAGGTGATACAAGTCATACGACATGCCAAATTTTTGTGTAGAAGAGAGCGGATAGTATCGTGTAAACTCAATATGTAATGGAACGTACGACATTGAGAGCAAATTTGTCAGTCGTACGGCTCTCTTTGTTTTAAAAATTTTTTTAAAAAAACCATCACACTTCATTAGATCAGGGTTGTATTTTTATATAAACAAATAAAATAAACAAAGAAAAAAGCAGATTTGTTCACTCGCACTACTGGTCTTTTTGAAACATCTGCTTTCATTTTACTTTGTTTTGGTGTTATACGTGTCGCGTAAACGTAAACAAATCTGTCGCATGATTTTTACTCTCAATTTTAAAAACGGATAGAATTTTTTAATAATAAGTGCAATAATAGAATTTAATGAAATAAATGATTGCGTTTACAATTTTAATGCTATTTTTGAACGTACAATTGAAAAATTTATAGTAAAAAGGAAAGTGAACAAAAATGTTAGCAAGAAATGGTTTAGCAACGAACTAAGAATGTTAAGAAGAGAGGAAATCTTAAAATATCATCAAGCTTTATTTGAAAATACAATATCGTCATGGAACAAATATAAATTAATTAGAAACATTTATAAAGTTAAAATTGAAAATGAAAAGAATAAATTTACAAGCAATAAGATTGCCTTTTAATAATATAAAATATAATAATCATTATGAAATGGCAGAAAAATTTAATAATTATTTCGTAAATAGTATTAGGGAAATAATAGACTCCATAGAAGACGTGCAATATGAGAACCAAGTACCTGTGATAAACTGTAGATTTAAATTCCGTGCAATAGCTCTTATTGAATTAAGAAATGTATGTAAGAATATTAGGAAAAAGAATAACTACAGAAGAATATCAAGTAACATAATATTGGACAACTGGAATGTTGTAGGCGAAATATTGCTTAGAATTATAAATAAGTCATTTAGAACTGTAATTTTTCCTAATAATTGGAAGGAGTCTTTGATGACACCGATTGAGAAAACTAAAAATATAAATAAATGTAAAGAATTTCGTTCAATAAATTCTTTAAAATCTGTCGAAAAAATTCTAGAAACGGTAGTTAAGCGGCAGTTAAAAAAATAAATGGAGGAGAACAAATTACTGTCAAAATACCAATCTGCTTTCAGAAAAAAGTTTTCATGTGAAACTGCTGTCAATTATGTAGTAAGCCGATGGAAAAATATATACAATAATAATAGGATCCATTGATAGAGATATCTTGCTACAACAACTGATAAAATACGGGATAGAGAATGAGGAGCTGGTGTGACATAAATCATATTTATCAAACCGTAGACAAACTACAAGAAATACCGCATCTAGGCCAATTGAGAATAATTATGGAGTACCTTAAGTATCAATTCTAGGAGTGCTTTTATTTATTATTTACATTAATGACATGGATAAAGTTCTGGAAAATTGTGAAATAGTATTATATGCGACCGACACTTTAATTTTTACAGAAGATAAAACGGATAAGTTATGCCACGAGAAGTTATCGAAGGATATGAAAACAAGCTAAAGTTCAAGTTTAATAAAAATAAAACCAAATTGTTCGAAATTAATGTGAACAATAATATAATATTTGAAGTAAATAACGTGTTAATAGCGAAGGTTAATTCAATAAAGTTCTGGGGTTTCATTATAGACGAAGACTTAAAATTTAATGGGCATTTAGAGTATATTTGTACAAAAAATAGGTGAAAAAATAGGATTTTTCAAAAGTAAACGAAGTAAAATATCAATCAGTACATCAATAAATATTTACAACGCAATAATCAAGCCACATTTTGAATATGGATCAACAATATTATATTCATACTGTTCTGATCAACAGAAATTACAAAATAAGGCGAAAGTAAATAGATTAACATCAACAGGATGGATGTTAGAGTGTTTGAAAGGGTTAAATGTGAAAGAAATATTACAGGTAAACACTATAAATTTTATACAGAAAATGAAAATAGGAAATGCACCAGACTATTCCATACAGATTAAGAAACGCCATGGATTTCAGGATTCCACAGGCAAACACAAGTGCTAAACAGAGAACGTTATTTTTTAAAGGGCTGAATCTGTATAATATATTGTCATTTGATATTAAAAATGAAACAAATTATAATGTATTTAAAAGGCAAATTGTAAATTTTATGAAGGCCATTAACTAGAGCTCATATACAGTTTGTATTATATTTATGAACTGAATTTTAATTTAAAAGTATTAATAATACTACTTACTATCAATCAAAAGAAATTTTTTTCTATGTTATTTTACGTACGAACAGTCTTATCGTCTAAGCCCCCCTTAAGCAAACTTTTATACATTGAAAATATCAATGTCTTCTTTTAAAAGGGACATATGTAAAGGGTCCGCCAAATAATATTTTTTTTTTGAATGCTATAAAAAAAAACTACTGAATATTTTCTCAAATTTCTTTTTTATTTGAAAGTACAATCCTTCCGGTTAATAATGGAAAATATTTTCATTCAAATGGCTGGCCATGCAGTAACCTACACGATCGGTCCAATTTTTAAGCACATTATCGATTGTGTGCAGCTGTATTTCACCAATGGCTTCACGAATATTGTCCTTTAAAGCGTCAATTGTCTCTGGCTTGTTGGCGTAACACTTATCTTTGACAGCACCTCACAAATAATAGTCCAACGGTGTCAAATCGCAGCTCCGAAGTGGCCAAACGACAGCTCTGCGGCTGATAATTGGATCTTCAAAAATAGGGCGCAAAACATCGAGTGTAGCTTCGGCTGTGTGGAACGTAGCGCCGTCCTGTTGAAACCAAATGTTGCTAATATCCTCCTCTTCAATTTTTGTGAACAAAAATTCGTTCAACATGGTTCGATAACGATCGCCATTGACTGTAACGGCCACTCCTTGGCCCAATTATGCCTCTGGACGAAAATCCGCACCAAACAGTGACTCGTCTTGGGTGTATCGGCTTTTCAATGTATGCGTGCGGGTTTTCTGTGCCCCAAATGCGACAATTTTTGCTTGTTTACATACCCGCCAAGATCAAAATGAGCTTCATCTGAAAAGAGGATTTTTTGGCAAAGTCGGCATCTTCTGTAAGTCGATCGCAGGCCCACTTAGCGAAGCGAAAACACATTGGATGGTCAGTTGGCTTCAACTCCTGAACCAATTGTACTATGTATGGCGTCATACCAAGGTCTTTATGCAAAATTTGTCTCAAAATGATGATGTCTCCGAAATGTTCAATTGTTGAGAACGACAGTGAACTGATGTTGATGTCGCTTCACGCACACTTTCTGCCACACCCGCAATATTCTCGGGTGTACGCACTGTTTTTGGCTTTTCACGCTTTGGTTTATCGATGAGGATGCCAGTTTCACTTTTTTCACAAGATAACGAACATACGGAGCTGACGGTGCTTCTCTTCTTCCAAAATCCGTACGCAATTTTCGCACACATTCTGCAACATTACCATGATTTTCAAAGTAATGTCGCAATATTTCCCAGCGTTGTTCAAGCGTATACACAACCATATTCGTTCAGCGGAAGGATAAAAATCAGACATGAGCTAAGTGTTACCATTCACGAAATAAGCACTAGTTGAAAAAAAACGTTAGATGGCGGACCCGATATGTATTTTAAGGATCACATATCTCTACGATCATATCCTAAAATTGGATTTGAAGAAGATGCGCTATGATCATTTGTTAGATATTATCATATACATTTTACTACATTAAATACTTTGCTTATGTATAATATGATTTGCATTACAATCTTCTATTTTGGCAATATCCTGAACCGTCTCAGTTAATATGGCATACTGCTACCTTTTCAATGAAACCGAAGCTTGCAACAATAAATATCAAATATATTTATATTTTTTAGTTTATTTATTGTCATTCACGCACTATTTAAGCTTCAAAGATCTTTTCATAATTGTAAGCGTAGTGATGGCTGCAAGCCAAGTTCATCAAAAGGATATAACTAGGGCGGCAATAAAAGGCATGAATACATTTTTTTTAATTTTAACTTCATTTATTGCTTTCAAGGTCTTTTTCTTTATGCTTGCAATTGCTTTGTTTATATTTTCGTGTTGATCTCCAACACATTCGCATAAGCGATACAGCACATGTCGATTGCATGTAACTTGCGTTAGTTTGGGTTTAAATACCTTTATGGCCTTGGAAACTTTTATTATATGAAGAGCAGCGTCTGTCACAAAAAGCAAAATCAAGTTTAAACTTACGTTCAATATTTTTAACGAGTCAGCAAAAAGTTACGCAATTATGAAGTGATGGGATTTTTGTCTAATTAAGAATTTGTGTTTCTTTGTCACGATGTAGAATAGGGTTGCATAGAATAGGGTATATTCAATTTCACTCGTATTCCGTAATAAGCTCAATTGAGGTCTAGATGGCGCAAAAAAATTAATTCACAGATAATTACAAAAAAAAAAAAAAAAACTGGATAAAAAGGTTTACAATGCTCTTTAAATACGTAGAAAATCACGAAAACATGCTTTTAAAACTGAAATATTCAGAAAATGTTGTTATGAATAAAATATGCACAAATATGCACTAACTAATCGATGCCAAAATACATGAATGTATGAGAAAAAACAATATTTCTGGTTTCCCTGCTTATAATCAATTACTAGCTAATGTTATAAGGTGATACCACTGTTGAAAAAATATTTTTTTTTTTATATGGTCTGTCCTGGGATTGAACTGAAGACCTCTTGGATGGTATTATACTATGCTAATTCCTTACTTTTAGATTAAATTTAAAATTAATGAAAACTTTTGATTATTGCAACAATAGCTAAATAATTGTATAATTCTTTTTTTAATTATAAAAGCAGAAAATATGATCGGTTATTTATCATTATGCAATATTCCTTAAAATAACGTTTCCGCATTTTTTTTGTTTTTAATTTTTTTTTTATGAAATATCTTTAATAAGCAGCAATTAATGAAACGATCATATTTCTTAAGCGAAAAATCGTTAAAAATCATTATTTAGATACAATTTGTTTTTATTTAATAAATGGCTCATTATGATTTATTTGCACTCATGTATTTGAAATAAAATCAATTCCTTTTTCAATAAACCCTACGGCATATGATTTTAATAAAATTGCAAATTTTTTCTTATATCATATAATAAAAATTATAAAACAATTAAAATAATACAACATTTAAACTAAACTTTAATGCTTTTTTAATGTTTAAACAGTTAAAATGTTAATTAAGTTGTTGGTGAAGACGAAAAAAAATCAAAGTGTAATCAAATAAAACATGCGAAACGTACTCGTATAATGAATAACTACTTAACAAGACAAGAGCAGCACTTCTTTTTCTTTTTTGGTAAGAAAAAAAAAGCATTTAAATCACATGCGATTGTTGATGAATTTAAATGAAAGATTCCTATAGGAAAAGAATGATATAAAAGAAATAAAAATTAAAACAGTTTGCGGTTGATTTAATAGCAACACGTTCCAAAACCTAATGAATAAAACACTTGAATTTCATTAAATTCTAAGAATATAACAAAGGAAGTCTACTAAGTTTATTATACGTTTTGCGACAAGTTTTTTTTTATAAATTTTACTATATCTGTCTTTGATCAGATACTAACAACACTCTTGATTTTCGATATAGTTGCGACAAATTGATCCAGTTACACCAATCACGACGTCAGGCACAAAAAAATATATATTATAGGACTATCATAAAATGACAGATTGAAATGGTACATTTAACTCGAAAAGTAATTTATACCGCTATACCATTCTGCGCGGTGGCGTGGTGTAGTGGTTAGAGCGCACGCATAACAACACAAGCGAGCCAGGTTCGAGTCCCTGGTAGAGGGACATGTCGATATTATTTAATTATAATTTCGTTTCGAGTGTTTAATAAAGGACACTCCATCTAAAAAATGAACAAGAAGTCACCCTGACCTTCCAGCTTTCCTCTGGCGGTGATGACAGATGATGACGAATTATTAGGAAAAAACGCCGCCTACTAGGAAAAAAATCCAATGCTAGAGTAAAGATCACTATCAAGTTAGCAAGGATATTCAGCTCCACTACACAATCGATATGAAGGGGTCTATAGTGGGATTAATCATCATCTACTCAACTTGCAAAAATCAACTTGATTAAGGAAACTGAAAACAAAGCAATGAACACTTTGTGGAAAGCCAATATGCTCCCGAGAGGAGTGACGGAGAAAAAAAAACCATTTTGCAATCAACGGAGCACTTAGTTGCGATGAAGTTCACTCAAAGCTATTACTAGACTGTCTGAGTAAATTTAATCGACTGGGAAAGGATAATAAGGTCAGCTTATGCTGACTCCCGGGTCATATTGGAGCTTGGGAAAATGAACAAACAGACTAGCTTGCCAGGAAGGCAAGAACCCTTTTGTGAAGTAGCAATTTGTGTCTGGAGGGGTAAGAACGAGAGTTTTTTTTTCTTGCAGAAAGAGTTTGAGACTTTACTACGATAGGAGAAGATTTTAGTCTTGGGTCAGACAATTTAAAAATATTCTTTGAACTGGGTATTGCAGACAGGAATGGAAAAGTTGGTACAATTTTACTTTTTTAGCACTATTTGCAAGCCAAAAGTACAATTTAGCACTATTTCAAAATTTTACCTATTTCAATACTTTTGGCGAATGTATTTTAAATACTCGTATATGTATCTATTTAATCATAATCTCAGTTAAACATTCATTGAGAATTGTTTGGCACACTTTGTCCAATCATCAGAGTAAAAGTTTCGAGCGCTGGCCTACATCCGCCAGTCTGTAACAACATAGTCACAAATCAAATACCACAAATTTTCAGTAGAGGCGAAAAAATCTTTTTAAAACATGGTTTAACATGGAGACAGATATAAAGAAGTCAGTGAATCAAATGAAATTTCCGTGGTCGTTAGAGATTTGACCTATGAACTGGATTTCCAAAAAAAAAAAAAAAAACAAAAAAAAAACCGACTGACAAATTTTAAGTTGTGACTGTTGCGATATAGAGCATGTACAAATTAACTTTTATTTACGTTTTTTTGTTAATTTTTAATAAAAGACAATACATAAGGGAGAATTTAGTACAATCTGACTGAAAAAAGTACACTTTTTCATGAAAAATAACACAATTTGAAAATCTTATTTCGCATCCCTGATTGTAGATCAGCGAACATTAGAATAAAAGTAATGCAGATTCTGTGGCTATGAACTGAGTTGCCAGAGCATATACTTTTCGATCGTTGGGCACTTACGCATCTGGAGAGTGAGGAGCTACCATTACTGGCACCAACAGATATCCTGAAATTCATCAAGGCATCGGAATTTTAAAGGATATTATAGGGAAACTCTTTTCTGGTTGGGGCAGTATAATAGATCGAATTGTCGCACTACTTCATGTCTCTTTACTAGAATAATATATTACTCTGTAATGGTTTGAAAGCATTCCAGTGATACTGGAGTTAAAGTCGAAAACAAAACAAATATTAGCTGGGTTTTAAAAAGCTAGAAACAGTGGATTACAAATAAAGACTTATAAGGAAAATGGCTGTCTAAGGTGAAATCTGGATGTTGCTATTTGACCTGAAATATTAGGTAAAATCATTACTGTTAGTCTAAGGTTCTTTCAGTCTTTAGATGATGTTTGACACCGTCAGACACAAACACAAGCGATACATTATCTTACTGTGCTCTGTCATTACGACACATACCAAGCTGTTGTTCAATATGTTTATATTCCCATCGGGTGATTTTTTTTTTCGCAACTTTCTTTTAGGCAACACTAATTTTGGCAGCTCAGTCCGCGATTATGCGAGGAAACATTCTGAAGGGAAACATTTTAAATTCTCTTTTGTTTCTTCCATTCGCGTTCACACAGACGACACAACCTTACTCTCACCGAATCCATGAATGGACCTGTTCCAATCTTCAGAGAGTAACTCCAGCAGATCACCAGTAGAGCAACCTTTACGGAAACCATATTGGCGATGGCTCAGCAAATTATTGGACTATAAATATTTCACAAGGTGACGATGATGACTCTAAATATTTCCATAACTTTGGTAAGTGCCGAACAAACTGCTATTGGGCGGTAGTTTTCAGGGTTACTAGCTTCACCCTTTTTAGGGAATGGTGTTACATTGGCAAGACGCACTGAAAAGATTAGCCAATGGACGCGCAAGTGTCGAAGAGCACTGATTTAGTGCGCTGGAATGACATCCGGCCCAGAAAACTTATTAACGTCGAGATTTGCAAGGAACTTTTTAACTGCACGGGCTAGAAGGAATATACGAGGCATAGTCACTTATACTCTTTCAAGTTCGGGCAGTAGTTGAACGCTCTTCGGCAAGTTCGAATTACCTGCAAACATTTCATCCAGTAGATTTGCCTTATCAATCGGGTTAGTGAATATTTGGTCATCCTTTAAAAGTACTGGAACCGAACTAGCGCTGTTTTTAAGCCTTTTAATGAATGACCAAAAGCTCTTACTTCCCGGGGAAAAGTAAGAACTTTAGCACGTAGGCGCTGTTCGTATAGAGACTTTTCGCGCCCAAGTACTGCGGCACACGAAGATCTCGCCTGATTGCGTAGCGAATCAGTATGACCGCATTTGTTATTGTGCCAATTTCTGAATGCTTAATCTCTGGATCTGACTGCAAGCTTGCACGTCTGATTAAACCAAGATTTATTACTTGATGAGATGAAATTAACCTTCCATAGCTTTATTATATTGACAACCATTTCGGCTATGGCATTCACGTTAGAACCAAGGAAACAAAGTTTCCAATTGAAATGCCCATAGATATATCGTTAAGCTCAGCCCAACGAGCTTTCCCGTAATTGAAAACCAGGCGCTTCGTAGCTGTATGTGAAGCGTTGCGAAGAGTGAAGAACGGGAGAGAGGCGGAAATAGTACATTGATCCGAGAGGTGCAAGGACCTCAACTACATACTTTTCAGGGTGTGTAGTGAGGAAAAGGTCGAGTGTGTTATTTTGGTGAGTAGGTTCATTCACTAATTGCGCAAGGTGGTTGTGCGCGGCAAATAGCTCCACGTATCGGCCTTCTGGAGTTGTGCGGCCTGAATGGCATAACCAAGATGAATTATGAACATTGAAATCACCAGCAACAACAATTTCACTGTTCGGGTAATTCGCAAGGATACTCGATATTGAATCGGAAAGAGAGTCAAAGCCAGATATGGAAACCTCTCTCCCCGCGTTTGGGCTTCTATACAGGAACCCGAAATGCAAAAGATGTGCCCTGATTTTGAATTTAACCCAAAGACAGTTAAATTCTACATCATACATGCCAAGTGGTTGCTGGAATTGGTACACAACTTCATCGCGAATGTACATTGCAAGACCCCTATGAAAATTAAAGAGGGATAGAAGGTGATACCTAGGGATATGAAAATCCTGCGAATCAGCATTTTCAGAAACCTGGGTCTCACATAAGGCGAAAACATCCGGCCTATAGAGACAAATGTGCGCATACACGGAGAAGAAGTTCGCCCAGAAATCTATCCGAAAACATCCTGCCATTATGCAAATAAAACAAGAATAAAATATAATACAAATGCCAAAAAGGAACCATAAGCAATTAAAAATCGAACAACCAACCTCTGGGTGAGGACGGCAAGGAAGTGGGTTGCTGCTAATTGATTATTCAGTAGTTAGTGTTATACCTTCGCTTTTGAATAACCTAACAACAACCCTTCCAAGCGGTTCGCACCTAAAAGCTTAATAGGGAATAACCGTGTTTCATTGCCGTTTTAATTTTTTTATTTATTTAGGTGTCAAGTGTGTGTTTAATTTTCTGCGTTAGTGTTTATCCCGTTTGCTTGACTTTTTGTTATTTGTTTTAATTTCTTTTCTCCGATTTTGTGGTTTGTTTTGTTATTTGTATTTGTTTTTCTTTTTCGGTACGAGTGCTGGTCACTTTATTGCTGTACTCGTACTTGTTATTTTTTGTTGTTCCTCAATTCTTTATTACGAATTGTTTTGTCAAGAGTTGTTGCAATTATTGTTGTTTTCTGTTTTTCTGGTGTGTTTTTAATAAAATTCTCTTAAATTATATTGTTGTTATTAAATTTAAAATATTAATTATTTGTCAAGTGTTATAATTATGTGTGTTTATGTTATGATTTTTGTTGTTTAATTTTTTTTTTGTCTTCACTTGTGTTCTTGAGTTTTTGTTGTTCTATTTTAGTCTTTTAATTTTTATTTTTATTGTGTGTAATTTAATTTAAAGAAAAAAATATACACATATAAGAAATGGCACTGAAACATTATGGACGGACGTCAGAAACACGTATTGACGGCACAAACGACAGAGCACTACTCAATCTTCAGCGACGAAGCTAATTTGTGGATGAATGGATACGTGAACAAGAAAAATTGCCGCTTTTGGTGTGAAGAGCAGCCAGTAGCATTGCAAGAACTGACAATGCATCCCGAAAAATGCAGTGTTTGGTGTGGATTATGGGCCGGTGGCATCAATGGACTGTACTTTTTCAAAGACGACAAAGGCAGGAATGGTGATCGCTACCGTGCTATGATTACAAATTTTTTTTGCCCAAAATGGAAGAGCTGGACTTGGCTGACATGCGGTTGCAACAAGACGATGGATCACACAGCACGCGAAACATAGGCCCAATTAAGAGTTGAGTTCGATGAGCAGTTTATTTCACGCTTGTGGCTGGTGAATTGGCCGCCTAGATCGTGCAATTTAACGCCTTTAGACTATTTCTTGTGGGACTATGTTAAGGCTCTTGTCTATTGGGACAAGCCCGCAACGGTTGACTCACTGAAAGTCAATATTGTAGTATTTATTCGTGAGATACCGGCCGATATGTTGAAGAGAGTATGCCAAAGCATCTTTTTTTTTAAATCACCCGATTTATTTATATTAATTTTTTTTTAAATGACCCGATATAGATATAATCATGCCAACTTTTTAACGTAATGTCAACGATAACTTGGCAACTCTGTCATGATACATACATCAGAGTTAATTTTAAATTCACACAGATTCTAGTCCTTTTGAATATGGCAATACAGCATGGAAATTGATGCTCTACGCGGTATTCAGTAATCCTTAAAAGAATATCTACACGGTGTATTTACATCACGTAGATTATGATTATCAGTGTAATTTAGGGAATGTTGAGGAAGATTGGTGTAGGATCTGCACGGTTTATGCAACACGTACTCTAGGAGTGCCCAGCTATTTTGCTGTGATATGTAACATGAGATAAACGCAAAATACAAGCCAAACTCATGTTCAAGACTACAAAACCATCACTTTTTCTGATAAAATTACTTAACAAATGAGCAACTACTGCAGCTTTTAAAATCTATATCTAAAAATAGTCTTGTAATGGCCGTATGCTATGAAGATACCA
Organism: Wohlfahrtia magnifica; assembly: GCA_023159175.1. Lineage (NCBI taxonomy): Eukaryota > Metazoa > Arthropoda > Insecta > Diptera > Sarcophagidae > Wohlfahrtia > Wohlfahrtia magnifica. Next base: position 206,591 of record JAKWBJ010000187.1, on the reverse strand, counting down.
AGATAATATATCAAGGGCTGCCGGAAAATGGAATCCGCAAGGCCAAAGAATACCAGGCCGCCTCAAAACAAAGTGGTAAAGAATAATTCGAAGTGAATGCTAGAAGGCACAACTTTCCTACAATCAAATTCAAGCTCTTGCTTTTAATCTAAATCGATGGAGAGAACTTGTGAGTTATAAAATACCTCAATAGTTAAAATAATAATCGCCCAGTCAGTTTTAAAATATATTTTAAATCAATTTAAAATTAAAAAACAAGGCTTTCGAAAGTGTATTCTGTATTCGTTTTAATCTGACAACAGAGTCAGTCAGCACACTTATACTTTTTTACAGTCTCCATAAGCAGAGAGGTTGCTAAGAGATCTAAACTAATAAATATTAAAATTCTTTTTAAAAGTCAAGTGAATGATTTGGCAAAAAATTGATAACGAAATATTAAAAGAGTTAATGAAGCGCCTATATATTATGAATATTAATCATATACTTACAATGTAAACTATTAAAAGATAATAAACATTTTAGGTGTCATTAAAAATGAAATTAAATAGAAACAAGTAAGAAAACCATAATCACCTAGGCTTGATATGATGCGTGAAAGAACATCACGCTTAAACATGTCGATCGATTCCAACCAAACTAGTGCCCAAGGTATGTATTGCGACCTATATGGTTTATGTTTATGTTCAGCTGCAATCAGAAATCGCTTGTGCGCGATAATAAATCCCAAAATGAACTTTTTTTTATATACTTATAGATAAGTTGTCCTGTGTTTGTCATTTAATAACTCGAGAACCACTCAACCGAGATTCTCTAAATTTAGTTAAAATAGGTTTGTAGTCGATACAGATTAAAAGTTAACAAAAGGGCGGATTCCACAAGTGGGCATGGTACATTTCATACAAAGTAAATATTGATTATTGTATATTTTTAAAAAAGGTGAAAAAAATTGCTGAATTTGGTCGAAATAACTTGGCAATCAATACAAATCATCAGTTTAAAAGTGGGCGTGTCATATTCCGTACAAACTAAATATTGATTTTTGTATATCTAAGTACTATAATGATAGATGTCCTAAGTTTGGTTTAAACAACTTGTTGGACAATACTCATTAATACACGTAGCACCACCCATTCATACTATATACTTATGTATGTAATTTTACATGTGTTATCTATCCACATCAACCAAAAAGCAGGCGAAATTGGATAATTGGATTTTACTTTTTTATAAAGAGTTAGCGAAGCACACTGGTTCAACTTATAAAACTTATTCATATATAGGATTTTAGTCCCAAATTAACGATTTTTCAATACAAATTAATTTTTTTATAAGTCAAACGCTATTTTTTCAACACAAATGGAATTTTATTCGGAACAAATTAAGTTTATTTCAATATAAATTACATTTTTTCACTCGAATTACATTTTTTTTATTGCAAATTATTATTTTTTATTTAAAATTAAATTTTATTTTATATTGCTGTGTGCCACTGTGGTATGGTAGTAAGGCACCCGATTACCAACCAGACGGTCTTCGGTTCAATACCAGGCCCAGACCATCTGAAAAGAAAAAAAAAAGTTTTTCAACAGCGGTATCACCTCATAACATTAGCTAGTAACTTGTTATGAGTATTTCTACTATTGAAAACTTCTCTAAATGCAATTGCCGTTCGGAGCCGGCGTTAAACTGTAGGTCCCTTTCAATGAGTCAAAAATAGAATCGGGTGCAGCTCACTGACTGAGAGAAGTCCCCGTGTTTCTTCATAGAATGTTATGGGAGTTATATATATATTATATATATGTTACTACTTTTTTATACTATAACATTAAACTAATATTTCCTTAACTTGTTATTTAAAATATTCGCACAGAAATAAACTTTTAGTTTGTATGAGAGGTACCAGGCTCCATTGTCAAATACCGTCTGCTTTTTGAATGATGATTTTTATTGACTATGAAGTCAATTAGACTAAATTCTGAAACTTTAGCTTTAATCGTTCTCAAGATATACTAAAATCAATATTTATTTTGTATGGGCGGTACCGCAACCACTTGATCAATTCCGCTTACATTTCGACTAATGGCTTGTATTGACTGTGAAGCTATCGTGACCAAATTTTGAGGATATAGATAAATACATATTGTTACGTTTTAACCTTTTTAAAACGTTTGAGTTGGTTTAAGTTGCGTTAAAATAAAATAAACACCGCTTTATTTTGTTGTTTTACAGTTTTTATTTATTCCACTATAACTTTTATACTGTTTATCTTAATACAACACTTAATATTCGTTTATACAATACTTCTATTTCTGCTTTAACACAACTTTATTTGTTGATAGCCAAACGATAACTAACTGAGGCGTAGGTAAAACAGCCCTTTTATATTCCTTAATGCCTATAGTTTGGAAGGTTCAGGAAATATCGACCTTCCTCTATTTTCGTATCCGTTAATTCAAATGTAACTTAAGGATGGTCGATGTGGCAGTGCTGTAAAATTGACAGGGTGACACAAAATATACCAAAATCTCATAAAGCAGTGTTGTATTTTTATTTTCGCAACAATATTTTCTTTGTAGGAGCGTAGTGTCGTTCAGTTGAAATTTTTGAAATTTATATAGCCTATAGTTCCATCCAAACATACAGAGGGATGCTGTACAAATTTCTAGAAAATCTGTTCAGCCATTTAACTGTCTACAGACTTCAAACAAACATACATGCGTTCATTTTTTATGTAAGATGATGCATTATATGCAACATGAGTAGTAAAACGCCGCACATTAATTATGTTTTTTGTGTAATTTTTATTTACGAAATTGTAGCAATTCTCTTTAGAGAATGGTTTAATTGAAAATCTTTATTAAGAGCTGGTTCTTTCAGATTTATTAGACACGTGTTGGATTAAATAGTAATAAAATTTATAAAAATGGCACAATGATTTGCATGCATAATTTAAAAGGCAGGAGTTCTACGAAAATGGGAATATATTTTAAGATGGTATGATACTGAAATTAAATTCTTGATTTTTAAGTTAATTTTATGTTTAAATTAATTGAATTTAAAATTAAATGAATTTGAAAGTTAAAAATAAATATTTGAATAGATTTATAAAATGCAAAATTTGTGGGTGATAAGGGAAGTGTTTCGTCGTCCGTTTCTTTAATACGTCTCCCTTGTGTACGCTTTTCAAAATATTGTTGAAAAATATACTTCTGTGTTTAAAGAAATTAGAATCTGGCTTCATTATTTTATGTTTTTGTTTGTTTTATTTTCCTAATATTCATACGTTTAACGCTAACAATATGCTAACAAGAATTCTGCTCAACTGTTTTATTCTAATTTTATGGTTAAAAACTCTAAATTCGAGCTTTTTTTTGGAAATTAATTAGATTTGATTTATTGTCAACGTTTTTTTTTTTGCCAAATTATCATAAATGTAAATGAGCTGTTTTAGAGCATGTTTCAAATATCGGATGCTCGATATGATTTACGATACTTATTTTTCAGCAACAAGTACGCTAGAAAAAAAAATTGTTTAAGGAACTAATAGTAAAGAAGATAATGTAAAAAGACTGCCTGTTAACTCGATCAACAGAAGCAGTTTTCTTTTTACATCCTACCTCATCACCATAAAAGAATGAAGTCATCGTTAAGCCTTACGAGCACTGCTACACGATCAACATTTATTGCGTCATCCCGATCACAAAATATTGGGTTGTACTGCGATATGGGTCGCCATCCATCAATGTAGCATGTTTAGCGTTCAATAAACATCGTGATACTGAATCGCCCTCAATATATACTGAACGTATAGCATTATTTTAGTATTTTAAATCGCAGATAGAATCCAAATAAAATTTGATGTTGTTTATCCTTGCCCATTGACAACAGTGGCTGTAGTTCAACTTCATATCGAGCCACACAATCATATATACTACTCTCGTTTAAGTATTTTTCTAAATTTAATTTATACCGTCTTATTTTTATATTGTATATGACAACCTTGAACGTCTCACAAATAACGTGAAAAGCATGGTAGATCGAAAGAGATATGCACACTTGAGTAACAATAACTCTTTCTAATTTTCTGTATATAAATATTAATTTTTTATATACAGAGAATGATGATCAACTAGACTCATTGAAAGGGACCTACAAACGCCGACTTCGTACGGCAGTTGTTTTAGTTAGTAAAGTTTTTTAAGCGTAGATACTCATAGCCAGTCTCTAGCAATGTTGTGAGGTGATACTGCTGTTGAAAATAGTTAGATGGTGTGGCGGGTGTCTTACCAAACATACCACAGTGGCACACACTATTAAATACGTGCGTGGTGCATGCATTTATGTTTCTACACATGTCCTCTGGAGAGTGAAAATATTTAGAAATCGTTGGAAAGAATATGTATAGATATATTGAGTGTCCTTAAATACCAAGCTGAAAAGGCTCCTCGACACCAGGAATTATTAAATACCTTAAATTTGTTTATGAGATTTACGTTATTGTTCAGCGCGGAAAACTTGATTCTATACCAAGTAGTCTCTAGGCGTTAGCAAGTATAACTCTTACAAAATGCGCTGTAAGAAATTAATCACTAGATAAAATATAAGTTGCGTTGTCGATGAAGAAATGTCCGTTAAGGTCCCAAAAAAGCCGAACGATTTTTTAGTATACTTACTTGCTAGAAACTAAAACATGGGACCAAAATTTATCAATTTTATTTGCTAATGCAACAAGAATTGAGAAGAATTTTGTTTTGTAACACAACCAGTTAACCGGTTATTTGATAAATTTATAACCGAAAACCGGTTTCTAAAAAATTTCAATTTTTCAAATTATTCGGAAACCGGTTTAAAAAAAAAGTCGAATAATCGATCTCCCTTATGATTATAAAGACCGGTATTTTTATGGTAACAGATAGTGCGTAAAAATTTACCTACCAAGTGCAATAAATTTTTGGCGGGTCATAAAAGATGAGTAGCTTGCCGGCCAATTCTAGTAGCTGTTTCCCAATAGCTTTAGATGTGTGTTGTAAGAGAAAGAGATTTAACTAGACATGAGTAAATCGCTCATGTATTCGGTGTTCACTCACAATATTTTCAATGTACAGTTAACAAAACGTTCGGCATGTATATGTGACTTTTTACACCAGCGACACACAGTGGCACATTTTGAATTTTTTGTTGCAAATTCATTACTTTTGAGAAAAATTTTTTAAATATATTGAAAGAGGACACTATAGGACTGTGTTTACATTATGCTGCTAGGAGTACAAGGTACTCCAAAAATCGTAGTTAAAATCGAATAATTTTATCGGTGCAAATTTTACCCCCATATTCATAAAAATATAAAATTTGTTTAAAATCTATTTTAAGAACATTTTGTATGAAAAATTTAATATATATTTATAAAAAAGATTATTTCTATCTCTAATACACATTTTATAGGTTTCAATACTTTAATTTAAATTAATTTAAAGTAATTAAGTGATCCATGTAATCATTAAAAATTAATGTGAGTCTGGAAAGAACTATAGGTTATATACACTCCAAAAATTTCAACTGGACGGTACCGCGCCCATACAAAGTAAATATTTATAAAATAAAAAAAGTAAGAGTCAGTTTAACTCTGGTCCAAACAGCTTCGTGGTTAATACAAATCATTAGTCAAAAAGTGGCGGAATCATATAAGTTGACATGGTACTTCCCATTCAACCTAATAATTGATTTTGTTCAACTGGGCGGTGCCATTCCTATATAAAATTTGTGTTTATCTATATATTTAAAACGGTAATAGTAAAAGTCTTTAAATTTGGCCCAAAAAATTCTGTCGTCAATACAAATCATCAGTAAAAAAATATGGGCCGAATTGGATAAGTGAGAGTAGCACCTCCCATACAAAGTAAATATTGATTTTTGTTTATATTTTGAACGGTATTAGTGAAAGGTTCTGAATTTGGTTTAAATAACTTAGTAGTTAATACACATCATCAGTCGAAATATGGGCGAAATTAAATAATTGGGTGTGGCCTCTCCCAGGCAAATTAAATATTGATTTTTTGTATATCTAGAAAACGATTAGAATGGAAGGTTCGAAATGTGATCTAAATGACTTCTTAGATAGTACAAAGTGTCAGTTAAAAAGTGGGTGTAATCGGAAAAGTGAGAATGGTACCTCTTATACGAATTAAATAAAGATTTTTGTATATCTTGAGAATGGTTAAAGTAGAAGTTTCTTAATTTAGTTTAAATGACTTGGCAGCCAATACAAATAACCATTCCAAAAAAATATGGAATTTTGCATGTGTAACAGTTAGAGTTTTCTTTATCTATCCACATCAGCCAAAAAGCAGGTATAACACAAAGGTGCCCAGCAATGCGGGAGTAATTACTCTAATTACCAATAAATAAGAAACCATAAGTTTATATATTTTTATAATTTTAAATACATATCTTTTGGAGCAAATACGAATCTTTTAAGTAAATTTATATAATATTTAAAACAATAACAAATATATTTATATGCATTTAATATGCAAATAAAAATATATTGTACAAATATGACATGTTGAGCATATTAATTAATTTTTTTTTCGATTTTTTGCTTTGTTCTGTTCTAAACCGGAAAGAAACGATTATAAAAAACAATGCGATCGAAAAAATAAAAACAGAAAAATTTCTTTTTTTTTTAAATTTTCTTCAGAATTCATTTCAAATTTAAATAAATTAAAAAAAAAATTTTTTTATTATGATTTTAAGTTTAAGCTTTCAACTGGTTTTACGTGAACTTCGCATAACACCTGGAATGAATTTATGCTTTCTTTGGCACATAAAAATTCTTGTCTGACAACCAAGTTTAATCTGTATCATAGTCTTAATTTTAGAAATCTATGGTTTAGTGTCAGATTAGAATTGCAATCTTAGTTATTTACGCTACTGAATATGAATATTCATAAAAACGTTTGCTTGAGTAAAGCTAATAAATACGAGTATATGTCTCAATATTCTAAGGCCATTTATAGTTTTTTAATTTAACTTTTAAGAACAGAAAGTTTAGATTTTTATAATTAAATTCGTTGAGACAAAAGGTCATTGTAACTCTGAACGTGCTGACAAGTATTAAGTGCTTATTATTATTATATGGTTGTCACACTTATAATTAAACATCTATTTTATGGCTAAAACTAAAGGGCAATCTAAGCTAAAGCATACATCTATTGATCTTTTTGAAGGAATATTTTATAAGTTTAATGCCCTCAGCAATATGCCTTTTGTAAGTTCAAACAAGTTTGCCAGGCCAATGACACTTATTGATTACTAATTCAATTAAAAGCATAATAAATAAATCATGTGCTCAAATTTAGCAGCATCGAAATATTATTACCATAAAAGGATATATGTGGGGGTTAGAGCGCACGCATAACAACACAAAAGACCCAGGTTCGAGCCCCAGCAGAGGACATGACGAAGACAAAATTTGATTGTGGTTTCGAATGTTTAATAATAAAAAAGGCTTCAACTTCTTCCCTCTAGACAACTTCATTAAAAAAAAAAGAAAAAAGCTCCCCTGACCCTTCTCGCATACCTCTGGCGATGATGACAATCATCAGACGAATGATAAGGAAAAATACGCCACCTACTGGGAAAAAATTACACTGCTAAAGTAAAAATCACCACCAATTAGCAAGGATCTTCACCACTACACAAAAAAAAATCATATAGAGGAAGCTACAGCGGATTAATCACCTACTTAGCTTGAAATATCAAACTGATTAACGAAACTGAAACAAAGCAATAGATGCTTTGTGGAAGCCCATAATCCTCCCTAGAGGAGTGACGGAGAAAAAACAAAATGATATATTTATGTACATACGTAAGTATTACTTAAATATTCAAAATATATTCTTTCAAATCCGTTTGCCAGATTTCAATAGAACTTATAACGATATTGTATTTGATGTATTAAATTTTTTTAAATGTTAAGCAAAAATGCAAGAACATTTTTTTAAAAATCCTCAAATTAAAAAAATTTGCGAAAATTGTATATGTATGGCCGAGCCTAGAGTATTTGATGCCCTACAACGCAATATACTATTTACTTTAAATAAAAAGGCAAAGAAACTTTTAGACTGATGACATTTGAAATATGGCCGATTAAATATCGTGAAAAATCTACTAATCTTTGCTAAATATTTAATACAAAAGTTAATAATTGTTCCACACTTTTTTTTAAATTTGTATGGCAGGTTTCTAATAAAATAGGGTTTTTAATAAAATAACAAGTCCGTAGAATAAGTAAGAAAAAAACACAATTTTGACAAAACTCAAATTTATTGTTCAATATAGTTGCCTTCGAGGACGATACAACGAGTATGGCGTTTTTCCAATTTATCGATACCACTTTTATAGTGCGATATCTCTTTCTCGTCAAAATAGGCCTCAGTTTCAGCGATTACTTCATCGTTGGACTTAAATTTCTTTCCAGCAAGCATTCTCTTGCGATCTGAAAACAAGAAAAAGCCGCTTTGGTCTACATCTGGAGAATACGGTGGATCTGGAGCCAACTCGCAGTTTTATTCATGTAGTTTTGCCATCGTTAACACATTTTTATTTTTGGCCAACAGTGATCAAACGCGGCACTCACTCTGTACAGAACTTATCCAAATGTGCATGTAAAATAGTAAAAACACTACCATTTGCTATCGTTATAATATCAGTTAGCTTGTGCAACTTCAAATTGCGATCGTTCATAATAAATTTGTGAATTTTTTTGATGTTTTCTGGAATAACAGCCTCATTTGGGTGTCCACAGCGCTCTGCATCATTTGTGCTGTACGACCACGTTTTAATTCAGCAAACCACTTCTATACCATCTGTCCCGCTGGACGAGAGTTCGGATAATGTTTATCAAATGACAAGCATACAATATGTATAAAATTCTAGTAACGCCATCTATGTGTCCCTCTACGGACTTATTGATAGAAAGAACAGGCTTTTCCGGCCTAGATAATTTTTTGAAAGTTTGCGTAACGTTTACCGCCGATTTGGTTTTTTCGAATACATATTAGTTTATAGCTCAGCTATACTCGTATAGGTTTCATTATTTTTTCGATTAAAGTAGAGCCCCAATATTCATACAAATTGTTATCGATTTATAAAAACAATGTTTTATGAACCGGTAATTCCGGTAATTTTTTTACAGTTACACAAGTTTAAATCATAATAAAACAAAGAGATGACAATTTTATGACATTAATTTTCTGTGGATGTTAAGGAATTTCGAAAAAAAGTTTGTGGGGGTACCCTCACTCCAAATGCGAAAATTCTGCTTATATACATATGTATCCATCCATTCAACCAAAAATGGGCTTCATTGGAAAATAAAATTTTGAAGTTTGACTAACAGAATCATTGCTTTGATAAAAAAAAATTCTACAATTTGCAAGCGTTGTTCTGGTGTAATTCTCTCCATAATGAAATGTCAAACTAAACTAACAAAAAGCAATAATCAGTTGTTAAATCGGTCGTCAAATAAAGAACTGGTGCCAACACAAAGTTATAAACCTCTAAAAAACACGCGATATAAATCGAAAATATTTTTATGAATATGGGGGTAGTTTTATTACAAAATACGTTCAACCCATAAGTATCGTTAGGAATTGCAATTCAATTTCAGTTGATGCCAGAATTGTGAAAATGATTTTGCTCATGATATCTAATTTTTTGGGCCCTAATGGGCAAAGACATGTATCAGCTATGTTTGTTGCGAAGCTGCTTAATTTAAAATATAATCATCGCTAGGAACTATAACAGAAGTTGATGGAAAAATGTGAAAAATTATTTTGGTCATAAGAACCAAATTTTTAAAATCTAACCTTTTATTACCCGACTATACTTGTAAGTATCGTTACTTATTTTTATGCTTTACTTACTATATAAGTATAATTTTTTGATGGATGATCATCATCAGTTCTATAAGTACCGTATATTCTTAAAATAAAAATAAAAAATTTGTGTTACTTTTACTCCTGTGGATCATAAAATCCGTTGTCCTTCAACACATCTCGTGTTTAGGGGTTCTTTTGGATTATAAGTTTTCGCTTAAATTTAAATATTGTTTGAAATTGAAAAAGTGTGGACTTTAATTTTGTATTTTAATGTATATACAATCGCACTGTGTCATTCTATTCTGTCACAAAATTCAGTATATTATTTCCACTAAACGAAATAAATCGATTTACACTTGAGAATTTATTGGAAATTTATTTCCAAAACAAAGATAAAAAAGCTAATTTTCATCAAATTGCCATATTTGGTTCTCAGAAAACCCAAACTTGGTCTTACAGAAGCCAATGTACCCATTGCGAGTGACTGTTTGGTGCGGCTTGTGGAGCGAAGGCATCATTAGTCCATAATTCTTTGAAAATGAGGACGGCACAATCGAGACACCTTTTGCACCATGATAGGTACGATAGTTTTGTGCCGCTCTTCATGGTATAGTTGTGAACGATGTTTGGTATCAATATCTCATGCCACAATCGATTTATTGCGTCAAATGTTTGATGGCCGTCTAATTAGCCGAAAGTTTAATGTCAGTTGGCCGCCAAGAAGCTGCGATATGACACCGTTCGTCAATTTTCTGTAGGGCGTCTTTAAGGACAAGTGTTATGCCGACCAACCAGAGACAATTGAGCAGTTGAAGGCCAACATTGTGATACTATTGCCGAGATATGACCACACTTGAAAAATATCTCGAAGATTGGCCCGTTTGAATGGTGTACTGTGAGGCCAGCCGCGGCAGCCATATAAATGAAGTAATATTTCATTTCTAACCGGAACTATTATACTTCACAACAAAAAAATAAATAAATAAATTTGGCAAAATTTCAAACCGTTCTTGTTTTATTGCATTATTAAATTTGAACTTTTAAATGGACCACCCTATACAATTGATAATAAATATGAAACTTTTTTTGAGTTTAAATTATGGCAAAAGCAACGGTGCGATAAAGCGTTAATTCGAAACTACATAATTTTGAAAGTTAAAACCATTATTTAACAATATTTAATTGTCGAAATGAAAACACAGTAGTCCTAATTATAAAGCTCGGAAGAGCTAAGACCAAATAAAAAGCTTGTTAGATTTGATCAATTTTTACGGCTCTGCTTACTGTTTTCTTCGATTACCACTAAGACGTAGAGTCAATAAGAATGAATAACTTGAAGTTATGATTTATTTACAAGATGCCAAAGACAGCGTGGGAAGTAGTGCGAAGTATTCTACACCTTGATAATGAATCTACCACTGCTGCTGATTAAGTTTTGCACCAAAGACGTTATCAAATTTAAGTCATAGCTACCATATTTATAGGTTTTGTCACTCTACAGCTTTTTTATGTTCGCAAAACAAGGGGACCCATAAGAGAGTACCAATAGTGTTAAACATACTGAAAATTGTTTATTAAAAGAATTTCGAGAGGGTTTAGGGAGATTTATTTGAATAGAATTAAAAAAAGCACCGACTGTACTCTGCCAAATTTGGTACTGTGATTAAATATTACAAAGAACTAATTTGAACAAAATATCGTCTTAACCCACTAAGGCCCAGATTATGATTCCGTTGAGCCAAAGTAATGAAACTTTCAGGAATTGATTATTGACACAAATAAGATTTAAGTGAATTAAAAAAAAATAACAAATCGGTTGGAGCCGAACTAGTCCACAACGCTGGGCCTTAACAATATAGTTCTGTTAAATGCATTGTACGTCTTTTACTGCTGATGAGAGAATTGAAGTAAACTACTCTTATTCATTAATTTGACATGACTACTTATTGGCATCTAACTTGATGCCAAAAGAACCTATGAATGGCTTTTTTTCTTAATTTTTGAGAAAATAGAAATTTTCATAGGAATATAATTAAAACTAAGGAAAATTGTATTGTAATTGTATTGAGTTAATTACTTTTATCTCATACGCTCTCCAAAAATTACTGTCTGTTTCTTTTGGAATTCTACTGGTAGTAAAGGCCTTGGCTTAGCCTGCGAATTGTAATTTTGGGTACCGCGTAATCTCAAAGTGGAGTTGCCACCAAATGCCATCGTGACCTGTAAGATTAGAGCCGACCCCTGAACTAGAGGGAAGTCATGCACAAAAGCACGGTAACGAATTTACGTTCGACCCTGTAATGTTGCAATGCTAACTAACATAATGATGCTAAAAGAAAACTCTGAGATTCATGTCTTTTTTGTTTTTATTGATTTTTGAATAAAAATTTTATATGAAATCTATATAATTGAATACAGAAAATGTTTTTTCCTAAATTTTATCTTATTGAAGGGTAGGTTGAGGATAACGTGTCCGCCATCTATCGTTTTCTTTTTCAACTAGTGCTTATTTCGTGAATGGTAATACTTAGCTCATGTCTGATTTGACAGATAGTTAGTTTTATCCTTCCGCTGAACAAATATGGTTGTGTATACGCTTCGCTAAGTGGGCATGTGATCGACTTACAGAAGATGCCGATTTTGCCAAAAAAAATCATCTTTTCAGATGAAGCTCATTTTGATCTTGGCGGGTATGTAAACAAGCAAAATTGTCGCATTTGGGACATAGAAAACCCGCACGCATACATTGAAAAGCCGATACACCCAAGACGAGTCACTGGTTGGTGCGGATTTTGGTCTAGAGGCATAATTGTACCATTTTTCTTCGAAAATGAACAAGGAGTGGCCGTTACAGTCAATGGCGATCGTTATCGTGCCATGTTGAACGAATTTTTGTTAACAAAAATTGAAGAGAAGGATATTAGCAACATTTGGTTTCAACACGACGGCGCTACGTTCCACACAGCCGAAGCTACAATCGATGTTTTGCGTCCTGTTTTCAAAAAAAAAAAAAAAAAAAAATATTTGGTGGGCCCTTTATAAGAAGAAAAATCACTAGTAATTGCTGCATATATGCTTTTTTAAGATATTGCAAACCTTGGCATTGAGGCAATGTATCTTATGGTAGAGTAGGGCATAGAAAAAGTTGTCTTAATTTAACTTTTTTGTTGTTCATAATAATAGCAAATGTTATTCTTTTTTTTTATATATAAAACAAAATCAATATTCAACTGCCTTGAATATTGCGTATTATATTCGTAGGCAAACAAAACATCTCACTCGTAGTAATATATGTAGTAATCAAATGAGTGTTTACAATTCATTATAATATACGCTGAAGATGATAATGAGATTTAGTAACTGGAAATACGATTTTATAAAAATGATATATTTCCTTTTGATTTAAGCTATTTCTGTTAACAAGGCTATAATCGATAAAACGTTAGCCATTGATTTGCTAATAATTTTTTAAAATCTAACATACAAATTTTAAACTGGTTTTGAGTTTTTCAAAATGGTACGAATAACATAAAATCTAAATAAAAAAAAAGAAAACAAATAAATGCATTAAAATTAATTTTATAATTTTTGTTTTAAATATTTAATTTTTATTTTTAATTCAAATCGTTTTAACAATTTGTCTAGGCTAATAAAACTAAGCTTATAACTAGGAAGGAAAAATATTCTAAATCTAATCACATAATGGCAGTACATTTCATGAAGCAATTAGAAAAAATAAAAAAAATAAATTTTCAACAATAAATTTTAAAACATTCAAAAATATTTAACAAAAAACATATAAATTTCAACAACAATATCTTTTATTCATACTACTCGCACATTTATAGCTTATAGCCTGGGTCGTCTTGTAGTTGTTGGCTTGGTAACTTCAAAATTATATGCCAGAATTGTTTTTGTTTTATTTGATAGACTATTTTTATAATCCTGATACAATGCTGAGTGAGGCAGGCTTTGTAGTTTTGTAGCTGTAAATGTTGGTTGCTTTGTAGTTGTGGTGTTGCCTTTTAATTGTTCAATTTGTTTATTAACTTTGGCAAAAAATGGATGGCTAAACGGATCCTTTTTATATTTTTCATAGTCATTTTTAAATTCAGATTTTGTTGTCAAAGGTTTCAGGGTGGTTGTGGTAAAAAGTTTTGAAGTTTTTGTGGGTTTTGTAGTTGTTATATTACTGTAGGGCGTAAAAGTAGTAATTGGCTTTTTAGTAGTGGTAAGGGCAGATGATTTTGTGGTTTTGGCAGTGTTTGTTTTGGCTGTATTACTCCACCAACTAAATGTAGCTTTTGTTGTACTTTTTGATGTGGTTGAATTGATATTGGGTTTTCTAGTTGTAGTTCTCGTTGTAGTGTTTGGTGTAGTTGTGTTAATTGCGGGTTTTCTAGTCGAAGGTTTAGGCTTTGTTGTAGTTGTGCTACTTCCGGATTTTCTAGCCGTAGCTTTAGTTGTAGGTTTTAGTGTAGTTGTAGCTATATTGGGTTGTTTGGTTGTAGTTTTAGTTATAGGTTTTGGTGTAGTTGTAGTGCTAGTGGGTTTTTTAGTCGTAAGCTTAGTTGTAGGCTTTAGTGTAGTTGTAGTGCTACTGGGCTTTGTAATTGTAATTTTATCATACTTCTGCCAGCTTGCTGTAGTTTTTATTGATGGTTTTATAGTTGTGGTTCTTTGTGTGGTTGTAGCTTTCGAATTTTGTTCAGTTTTCCAATTCCATGTGGTTGGTTTTTGTATCACCGTTGGTTTTTCAGTTGTTTTTAAACTTTGCTCTTGTTTCCAATTCCAGCTGGTACGTTCCGGTTTCGAAGTAGTTGCAGTTAATTTATACGCATTTAAGCTTGTGACTGCTTGTGGTATAGTGGCAGTGTTTGTATATCTTTGATTTTGATAATTCCATTTAGCTGTGGTGCTAGATCGTGGGGGTTTTGTAATTGCTTTTGTAGTCGAAATAGCAGTTCTTTTTGTAGTTACGGGTTCGGTGGTAAAAGATTTCTTAGTTGTAGTTTTTATTGTGGTCAACGGCTTTTTACTTGTTGTTGTTGTGGTCAATGGTTTTTTAGTTGTAGTAGATTTTGTAATTGTGCTTGTGGTGTTTCGTGTAGTTGTAGAGGTAGGCGTTTTAGTTGTAGTGCGGTAAGCATTCCATGAAGCTGTAGCAGGTTTCGTGGTTTTTCTTGTTGTAGTGGTGGTTGGCGTTTTCGTTGTAGTGGCTGGTTTTTTGGTCGTTGTCCAGCTTGTAGGGTTAGTAGAAGTTGTAGAGCTTGATGTAGTTTTTCTTGTCGTTGTAGTAATTGGATTTTTCGTCGTTGGTTTTCTGGTTGTTGTCCTTGCCGTAGTTTTGATTGTGGCTGTGGTTTTGGGTTTTAAAGTAGTAGTAGTCGTAGTACTACGGAATGCGTTGCTGTTGATATATTTATTTTCATATTTATTAAAGGAAGTGGTTGCTTTACTAAACGTATCTAACTGTAAAGAGGACTGAGTTGGTTTTACAACTGAAAGGAAAGGATTAGTTTTGTAGGGTTCATTGCTGATATCTTCAGTAGGCTTAAGAACGATTTTGCTATTGGTAGTTGATGAAATCAATCCGTTTAAGAAAGGATTATGGTTGTACGTGGTCTTTGATTGATTATCCTCCTGCTGGTAGTTTTGCAACGTTGTTGTTGCTAATGGCTTTAGGGAACCATTTAAAAATGGATTTTGCTTGTAGTCTTGTTTAACAGCAGCATTCAAATTATTAGTTACTTTTACCGTAGTTTTGTGTACCTCATTACTAGGGGGCGTCTTAATATTTTGCAAAAATGGATTATTTGCATAGCTTGGCTTTTGATTTGCAGACACCAATTGGAAATCCTGTTTAACAGCTTGTTTTTGGCTAGGCTGACTGTTTTGGGTTTTAATTCCACTCAAAAAAGGATTATTACTGTATGAGCTCTTTGAGGGAGTTTGTTGTGCTTGTTGATAATTGCTGGTCTTGTAAGAGAATGTTTGCTTTTTATCATATTCTTCAATTTGATTGGGCGTAAAACATGAACGTATTTCTTCCATTTTACGATTACGACAATGTGGTTTATAAACAGTCCAAGCATTGAAACCATCTCCCGAAATTCTAGTGTGCTCTTCATAAATAATTTTGATGCATTTCACATCATCAGTTATATCCGAATCTAAGAGTTTATCACAGGCTATATTGCAAGCCTTGCCACCAAATTGATCGTGAGAACACCAATAAAGGTCGCTTATTTGAAAAAGGCCATGATCTAAAGAACCATCGGTGTTTAGTCGTCCAACAGCCGCCGTATTGAATGATGATTCATGTTGTGCTATACAAACCCAAGTGGGTATTTGTTCCATCGGCATCTTATGTTTACTCAAGAGCTCCTGAGCTAATTCACATTTGTTGTATTTTTTACCTTTTGGAATGTTCTTAGTTGAAGTGGCATAGTAGGGTGGTATAGAGTTGCCTATAACAGTTGTACTGACCTCATTGTAGGTCTTAAGTTCTTGTTCAGTAAAACAATCCTTAACATGATTGATTTCAACACTGCGGCAGTGGGGCTTGTAAACCGTCCAAGCATTAAAACCATCTCCCGAAATTCTAGTGTGCTCTTCATAAATAATTTTGATACATTTGACATCATCAGTTATATCCGAATCTAAGAGATTATCACAGGGTATATTGCAAGCTTTGCCACCATATTGATCGTGAGTGCACCAGTAAAGATCGCTTATTTGGAAAAGGCCATGATCAGCAGAACCATCTGTATTTAGACGTCCTACAGCAGCTGTATTATAAGAGGATTCGTGTTGGGCTATACAAACCCATTTCGGAATTTGTTCCATAGGCATACGATGCTTGTGAAACAGTTCCTGAGCCAACTCACATTTCTTATAAATTTTTCCCTTTGGAGAAGACGTTGTACCAGAGGAGCTGTGTGGAATTAATGAATTACTATTAGAGGTTAACACTGTTTTGGTGGCTAGTTTAAGTTCCTGTTCCGTAAAACAATCCTCAACATGATTGATTTCAATATTACGGCAGTGTGGCTTGTATACTGTCCAAGCATTGAAACCATCTCCCGAAATTCTATTGTGCTCCTCATAAATAATTTTGATACATTTGACATCATCAGTTATATCCGAATCTAAGAGTTTTTCACAGGGTATATTGCAAGCTTTGCCACCATATTGATCGTGAGTGCACCAGTAAAGATCGCTTATTTGGAAAAGGCCATGATCAGCAGAACCATCTGTATTTAGACGTCCTACAGCAGCTGTATTATACGAGGATTCGTGTTGGGCTATACAAACCCATTTCGGAATTTGTTCCATAGGCATACGATGCTTATGAAACAGTTCCTGAGCCAACTCACATTTCTTATAAATTTTTCCCTTTGGAGAATACTTTGTACCAGAGGAGCTGTGTGGAATTAATGAATTACTATTAGAGGTTGACACTGTAGTGGTGGCTAGTTTAAGTTCCTGTTCAGTAAAACAATCATTAACATGATTGATTTCAATATTACGGCAGTGTGGCTTATAAACCGTCCAAGCATTGAAACCATCTCCCGAAATTCTTGTGTGCTCTTCATAAATAATTTTGATGCATTTCACATCATCAGTTATATCCGAATCTAAGAGTTTATCACAAGGTATATTGCAAGCCTTGCCCCCATATTGATCGTGAGTGCACCAATAAAGATCACTTATCTGAAAAAGACCATGGTCAGCGGAACCATCGGTATTTAAACGTCCAACGGCGGCTGTATTAAATGAAGATTCATGTTTGGCTATACACACCCATTTGGGAATTTGTTCCATGGGCATGTGATGCTTGTGATACAATTCCTGAGCCAATTCACATTTGGAATACACTTTACCTTTACCTTTCGAGCTAACTACGTCCTGGAATGGCTTTTGTTTAACAACTTCATTAGACTCCAAAGTCCTATTGTCGAAACAAGATTTAATGTGGTCGATATTTTGATTTTGACAATGAGGTCTATATACGGTCCAGGCATTAAAACCATCGCCTGATATTCTGGTATGTTCCTCATATATAGTTCTTATACACTGCACATCATCCCCCAGATCATCGTCCAGTAGTTTAGCACAGGGCAAATTACAGGCTTTACCACCATAATCATCATGTGTACACCAGTATTTATCACTTATCTGAAAAAGTCCATGATCGGCACTGCCATCTGTGTTTAGGCGTCCTATGGCTGCGGTATTAAATTGAGATTCGTGTTTTGCTATGCACACCCACGTAGAAATATCCTGCATTGGAAAGTTGTGTTTAAAATAGAGTTCTTGTGCTAATGAGCAACGTGTATAAACTTTACCCTTATGAGAAGGTACTCGACTACTCGCCGAGTTAAAGTTGGTGTTGGATGAAGTCTTGTAAATGTTATTGTATGTGGAAGTGGAAGATGTAGTGTAATGAGTTTTTTGTGGTATTTGTTGTACAACATTTTGAAAGAATGGAATATCGCTGTTGGCTACTGAAAGCTTGTTTGCTGATGCTTTGTGTTGTTGAGTATTTTTAAAGCAACTGGCTATTTGTTCATAACGTTGATTTTGGCAGTAGGGTCTATAGACAGTCCAAGCATTAAAGCCATCTCCTGAAATTGCTGTATGTTCATTATGTATCCTCTTGATGCAACGTACATCATCTGTTATGTCATCATCCAAAAGTTTACTACACGACAGACCACAAGCTTTACCACCACTATAACGATCATGAGAACACCAATAGAGATCACTTATTTGAAAAAGACCATGATCGGCTGAACCATCGGCATTTAAACGTCCTACGGCGGCAGTGTCGAAACGTGATTCATGCTCAGCAATACACACCCAAGTGGGTATTTGTTCCATCGGCATCTTATGTTTATGATACAATTCACTAGCCAATTCACAACGTCCATATACCTTACCACGCTTCTTGAGGGAATAGTCCTGAATAGCATTACCCGAGTAATGGGAGTGATATCCTTTGGCTGGTGCTGCATATGATGGAGTTATTCTAGTTTCACTTGCAAAACAGTCTTGTATATAGGAAAAGGCATTATTGCGGCAAAACTGTTGATAAGCATTCCAAGCTGTATAACCGTCACCCGATATGCGTTGATGTTCATCATAAATACGTTTCGCACAAGATAAATCATCGCTTATATTGTCATCTCTTAACTTGTGACAGGGTAGATTACAGCCCGCACCCTTACCCGGCGGCGAACACCAATAGACATCACTGATTTGGAAAAGACCATGAGAGCCACCGGAAGGGCTAAAAGCCTGAACAGCCGTATTAAAACCACTCGAGTGTTGTGCTATGCACACCCACTGAGCTACCTCCCGTAAATCAAGTCTATGGCGTTTATTTAATGTTTTGGCCAATTCACAGCGTTCGAATACTTTCGAGTCCGCAACACGGCACAAAGACGCGATAAGCACAAGAGCCAACACAAACGGCCATTGTAGCACAGTTGACATAATTTTTATTCAATTTGTTTTGTTTTTTATTTCTCACTCGTATTTTATTGATTTTTACTTCTTTTTTGTTTTTATTCAAATTGGCTTAAAACGATACATCAACGTACGTTTTCTTTCGTTATTCTTTTCAATTAATCTTTAGAAATTCTAATTAATTTTTTTCAAAGAAACCCGTGTTTCTTTTGATTACGTTTTTTATTGTTTCTTTTTGGCGTTTCGTTTTAAACTTTTCTACCGCCCGTTGGTTGTGTTCAGTTTAACGTCTTCTCAGCAACTGAATGTGTTTAGAAATTGTGCTCTTCTCTTCATTGCGTTTCATTTCCGTTTTATACACACGCGCCTTGTGCAGCAGACAGACAGCCACCATGCTAACTCACACTTATACTGACGCATTTTCCAAATTTAAACAGAATGAATGAATTTTGAAGCTCAGCTTGTTTTAAGCTGAACGCGCCTTTTAACTTGAGTGGAGATGATATTGATGAGCGCTAATAAATAATAAATGTTTACATACTTAAGGACAGTATCATATTAAATGTTGTCGCTTTGGTAGCGTTTGGATTTTAAATATTGTTGTTGCTGTTGTTGTTGTTGCTATTAAAAACTAGTTAAACAACTGACCATAAGAGTCAATCATTCACACAATGGTTCAAAAAAGAGAGATGCCAGATTAATGACAGTTAAATAGAAAAGTTTATGGTAAGATGTCAAACGATGACATACGTATAAGAGACGTCTCTAAGGCAGGTAGCTTCATCGTTTTAATAAAAAGCAAGTCAGAAAGTTCTCAGCAGGTAAACCCAGACTATGAAATGCTGTACCTGGTAATCGATATTATTTTAATAAAATCTGGTTTTTATGTGAAAGCAAATATAGCTTTACTTACCTCCAACATAATTTCAACGTAAAAGTTTGTATTTAAACTCGTTTTAATTATCACCCCTAAAGCAAAGTAAATTCGGAATTATGGTTCAAGTTCATTTAAAATTTAGTTAAGCCAAGTTTCGTTTTAGGTTGCCTTAGAAGTAACAGGTCTGTGGAAGTATTATGTAAGCCTTACAGCTTTTGAATATTTTTTTTATGTGATGCTCTGACAATTATGGAATTTTAACTACTTTTTTGAAAGTTGATATGGGGTATCAACTATAGACTAAGCAAATACGTAATAGTGATAAGAACTCATTTTGATCTCTGATCTAACTTATTCAATTTTTTACTTTCAAATCCTGTTCTGTTAAATTTTAATTCAAAATTCGGCATCTGGCATCTTTTAAAGAATTGTATTCAATCAGCTGTTCTTAGTAAGACATTCTTGATAAAAACCTCTTTCTTGTTCTCTCTCTCTCTTTCTTTCTCACTTTTTTTTATCAAACCATAGCCATTGCAAACAAACATTTCAATCATAAATAATAAAAAACTGTTTTCGTGCAGTAGTCGTCCATTGGTCATCTTTATAAAATTTATTCATTTGATTATTAATCGGATTTTTTAAAGCATTACTCAATCACTATTACTACTACGATGATGGCTTGTTTAAACCGTTCTTTACATAAATATTTGTACCCTATACGATAATATAGTCATCAAACCACATTTAACAAATGGAAAGATAATTTGATGAAATTCGTCACAGGTAACTTTTTTCACTTATGGACAAGATTTATTTTAGACCTGCTTGAAATCGATAACTACCAAAAAACGGACGCAGGAATTATAACATTGCACGTACTAATTTAATATATGTAACACTGAATTAGATTTAAACCGGTAAACATATATTTAGGCTTAGCACACGTACATATATTGAGAAATTTGGGTAAAGTCTCCGAAAATTTGTTTATAACCCATGCGGGTTTCTTTAACTAAAATAGCAAGAAGTTTGAATAAGATTGAGCAATAAATGAAATTCGATAGCAATTACAGTAGCTAAGTTTAGGTTCGTTTTGATACCTGTTGGTGGCACAGCTTACTTAAGGCGGTGATAGACGGACATGCATGTTTGACCAACCAACAAACAAACATGTTGGATCTAAAGTTGACGATAGACAGACAAACATGTTTGACCTCTTTTCGTCGGTCCATATTTGCAATGATTCTGAGATAATGTCATTAATGTGCCAAATTATTTCATTTTTTAGCTCTTGAATTGTTCTTGGCTTATTGACGTACAATTTTTTTTTTTAAATATCCCCAAAGAAAGAAGTCCAACGGTGTCATATCACATGATCGTGGCGGCCAATTAACATCGCAATGACATTGGATAAGACGACCATTGAATTTCTCGCTCAAAGGAGCCATTGTTTCGTTGGATGTGTGGCAAGAAGTCCAACGGTGTCAAATCTCATGATCGTGGCGGCCAATTAACATCGCAATGACATTGGATAACACGACCTTTGAATTTCTCGCTCAAAAGAGCCATTGTTTCGTTGGATGTGTGGCAAGTGGCAACATCCTATTGAAACCACATATCATCCAGGTCCATATCTTAAATTTCAGGCCACAATAAGTCTGTTCTCATCTCGTGTTAGCGAACACGATTCACCACTCGAGGTTGACATCCCTTCTGCCACACTATCGCGAACAACAGCAATGTTTTCCGCATAACGAACTGGGCGAACATGCACCCACAAGTGCTTCCACATTCCCTACAGATCCCGTTTGCTTAAATTTTCGGAAGATTCTCTCGATTATGGTCCATTATGCTGACCAGAAAAAAGACCCATTTTCGTAAAAGACTTCAAAATCTTAACGTACTGCTCAATTTTGTATCTCTCCATGGTTGAATTTGTCAAACACTGAAACAATGAAATGTCATATTAAGTTGGTTAAAAAACTTGACATCAAGGTGCGACTCACCATTAGACCGCCCTTTATTCAAAATCATAATGGATCAGATTTTTTTTTTTGATTTTACAACAGGTGGGTTCTCTTTGGCAGAGTTCAATTGTTCTGGGATGTAGTTCCTAAGATAGTATTTGTTTACCTTTTTCAAGAAAAACGCTGATGTTTCCAATTGATCCGTAATAATCTTTGCAGTCTGACACATGTTCTACTATTCATTCGATACCGGAATGGTTCTGACGAAATAAGGGAATTGATTTTTAGTAATTCGACATTTTTACGTAGTGCCAGCACAATGCTTTGCAAGAGTAGGAGTCAAGCCCTGGATGCTGGACTCTATCCAAATAAAAGTAGTATCCGCCTGTGCAAGTTCACCAACATGATGTCCCAATGTTCAGGAACAACCTTAAGAGTAACCGTCTAATGTTTCACTATCTCATGCTAGGACTCTCACGGCTTTCTTGAACAATTTTCAAAGTGCTGTGTACGTTCTTTATGGTTGATTTGTTATCAGTAAATGTGAATATATTTTTGTTGGGATATTATGTAATATTCTGCCGCTTGGCAATCTTTAGAACACTGATATAGTCTGTCATGCTATGATTCAGGTTGATAAGTAGTTGTTCTGATAAAGCTCCACAGCCAGTGTATATATCAATAAAATCTTCAGAGATCTATCTACCTATGTATCTGGTAAAACGATTGTCAGCCACGCATCATGATAAGGTTTCGGCATCGTCTAGTTAATGTTGGCGTTGTAATTGACTGTGTCTAGTACTCTAATATACCCTTAGTTAGCGGCCTTAAGGCTCAACAACGTTATAGTCAGAAAGAATGGTTATAAAAGCCTTGTTCTATGTGCTCTATTATCATAATTGCCATCGTTATCTTTTTTTTCTTCATCACTCCTCTTGGGTGCATATGGCTTTCAACAAAGCATTCATTGCATTGTTCAGTTTCATTAATCAGTTCATTTTCAAGCTAAGTAGATAATAGCTTGCCTCATGTGATTGTGTGGTGGTGAAGATCCTTGCTTAGTGATGTGGGTGATCCTTACTTAGTTAAAAGTTGTATTCTCTTTATATTGTGCTAATTTTTTGATAATTTCTTTCACAGGCAAAACTATGATTAGGTAGTAGTTTTGTCCTGATGGTTGTATGAAAGAGAAAACGTTACTTTGTAATTTAGTGGTGGTGTAGGTTATCAAAGAGTCGAGTTATATCGATTATAAATTTCTTATTTAATATTTTTTTCTGATATTTGTTGTTGTTTGTATGTGCTGATAAAACACAATTTATTTGTTTAATTTATTGTTTGTTTTCCTACTATTTATTTAAAAAAATAAACAATTTTAGGCGCAACATTTTTATGCGATTTTATAGCAGAAATAAACAAAAACAACGTCACAATGTAAATACTTCATTGATTTATTGAATTGACTTGAATTGAAAAAATTCAATATTTCTCAACCGGTTTCCTAGCTCTCCAAATATTATAACTCTGTACTCGTAGTAACCAACTTATTTATAAAGCAATTTCAAACAGTGAAAAAGATTTCCAAGAAGTGCTTAAAAAATTTGGGAAATATTCTTAAATATGTTAATTTGACGTTTTTGTATTTTTTTATGTTTTAACAACGTCATATGTATATTAAATATCATTTAATAATCGCTTATTATTGTTTATTAAGTTGCAGAAAAATATCCAATTACAATTGCTAATTAATAGGCCACCATAGCCACTTTGATTATGCAAATAAAACTCTTTGTTATCAAAACATATTGCGCTTAAAATAAATATTAAAAAATTATTTGTTTTAAGCGCAATATGTTTCATTAAACATTGCGGTTAATAAACTGAAATATTATTTTTTATTATTATTTTAATCACTCGAATATTAATACAATTTAAAGAAATTTAAATAAAAATTTTAAACTGCTTTTACGACCAGTTCATAGACATTTTTATATGTGGATTTAAACTTATACCGTAAAATTGGTTTAAATTATTGTTATTAAAATTAAAGAATGCGGCTTTAGCCAGCCAAAAAAAAAAAAAAAAATATTTAAAATTTATAAAGGTACTAAAAATCTTTATTAATTGCTTAAATAATTATTTCTTAAGACGAGTGCCAAGATTATACAAGTAAATATGTCTACAATGATGTTTAATAAAATGAATTTTTTTAAACTTTTCATAACCAATGGCACAGACCATCTTTTTAAGTATATATCAATCCACTAGTTAGGACAACAAATTAAATACAATTCGATGCATTTTTACAACTTATTTTCATATGGTTCTAGATTTAAGTTAAAATTCATATAATGGATATGACTTACAAAAGAAAAAGTGATCTATTCACATAGAAATTTACCTAAATAAACTTTTATAATCTGTAGTGGCTGTATTATCATTAAAAGCTAATTATTGTGTTATTTATGTATATAGGGTGTTTTTATAGAGGTATAGAACTTTAAGTTGCAATGAAACAACGATGGATTATTTGATTGACTTGAATTTTATTTATCCGAAAGATAATCTTGTGGCATTACATTTTAAATATGACTTCTGGCATATGACCGCCACGTTGGCGCGGATGTAGTCCAATCTAGACGTCCAATTTTCGATGATTTTTTCCAACATTTGTGGCCGTATATCGGCAATAACACGGCAAATCTTGTCTTTCAACTGGTCAAGCGTTTGTGGCTTTACCGCATAGACCAATGACTTTACATAGCCCCACAGAAAGTAGTCTAGAGGTGTTATATCACAAGATCTTGGAGGCAAATTCACAGGTCCAAAACGTTAAATTAGGTGGTCACCAAACGTGTCTTACAATAAATCTGTTGTGGCATGAGCTGTGCGACATGTTGCGCCGTCTTGTTGAAACCACATCTCCTGGACATCATGGTTATTCAATACAGGAACGAAAAAGTTAGTAATCATGGCTTTATATTGATCACCATTGACTGTAACGTTCTGGCCACCATCGTTTTTGAAAAAGTACTGACCAATGATCCCACCAGCCCATAAAGCGCATCAAACAGTCAGTTTTTCTGGATGTAACGGTGTTTCCACATACACTTGAGGATTACCTTCACTCCAAATGCGGCAGTTTTGTTTGCTGACGTGGCCATTCAACCAGAAGTGCGCTTCATCGCTAAACAAAATTCGCTTATGAAAATTGAAAAAATTGAAAATTAAAAAAAAAATCATTTACGAAAAATAAAAATTGCACTACTTGCAAGCGTTGTTCAGGCATGAGTTTATTCATGATGAATTGCCAAACCAAACTGAGAATAAATCACTTGACAGCTGTTAAATCGGTCACCACCATGAAAAGTAATGCCAACTTAAAGTTCTATACCTCTATAAAAAACACGCTTTATTTACAGACATATGCAAAAAAAAAATTTAAGCGTAGACTTGTAATGCACGTTAGTTACCACACACGTTAGTTTAATAAACAGTGTTGCCAACTTTTGACGATAAAAACGTATTTAAAAACAGAAAAATATACTAAAATTGTAAATAAATTTTTATTCTTACAAAGATTTTTTAATAATTTGATTAAAAATATAATTAAAACGGCTTGGAAGAAAACAGCAACTTAAATTTTTTTTCTCTATTTTTGGGTTCAGGTGTAACATTAAGAAATTCAGAATCAGAAGTTGTACTGCTGTTTAATGTTGTTCCCGATTGGGTGCAACGTAGTATAGACTGGGGACTTAAAATAAAGTTAGAAGACCTGTATTAAGCAGACTACATCTATCTCCAAGCTCAAAGACATTGCGAGATGCAATAAAAGCTGAATTTTATACAGGCGGAATAAATATCTTGCTTTCGGATAAACATCTCCAAAACCAAAATTATGCGTATCAACGCTAATAGCACAATGATCGCCATATATCTCTCCAAAAACCAAAATTAACATCTTTAAATCGTGTGTGAAGTCTATTTTTGTATAGTTGCGAGTAATGAAATGCGGTTGTGATTGATGTCAATTGCATTCAAGCTTTATAAGCCGCTGTCTACGTGGCATTTGAGAATCCATCTGGAAATTATTCTGTGAGATAGAAACGGAAATGGATTGTGCATACTCAAAGAAATCAAAACTAAGACTTTGTGGAATTTACTATTGAATGAAATTCACAGGGAAGCAGAATAATCGGAAGGCCAGCTTATTCCTAGAGAAGTCTGACTGAAAGACCATCTACTTTCCACAGAATGACTTGGAGCCAGATAAGATCATTGGCTTTAGATCGGTGTAGATGGAAAGAATTCGTTATGATCCACTTTGTATCTTTAGGGGATCTAATAATAACAAATTACTACCTAAGTATTGTAATTATTTAATAAGTATTAAAAAGTCCCATAAGTATTAACAATGCACCTTTAATTTAGATATATGTACGTTTCAGAAACACTATTTTTACTAATTTTTGCACAAATATTATCTAGAACAACGTAATTTTCACAGCATGAAGCATTTGAAGACCATAGTTTATACGAATTAATGTGTTTATTGAACTTAGACGATTTTAATATCTTATAAAAAATTGCAAATAGAATAGCGCTAACCTAGCGCGTTTTTGAAAAAAGCGCTAAAGAGAAACAATTTGACTTTTTGGGAGTTAAAATGCGCTAAATATAGCGCAAAAGACGCTAAATTGGCAACGCTGTTAATAAACATTTGTTAAAAAAAAGTATGCACAAACCATACATTAGCTAATGATTGCTTTACTAAATTTTAAGTTTTCATGTTGGCAATACCATGATTTTGTGTGTGTCAGTGATACAAAAAATGCGTCACATATACTATTTATTAATTTAATATAAAATCATATTTTTTAATAAATCTGTTTCAGTTTTCAGTACCTTTAAATATTTTATTTAATGCCTATACATATTTATTGCGAAAATTTTCTAAATCCTATAAAATTATGACAATTAATTTTATTTGTTGAATAATACGTACCCGAATAACGAGCTTTGTGTATTAGAAAATTAGTTTTGCAAGAAAAAGGTTCGAAAGTGATGCCGCGGATGATAAAGTGGGTGTAAAAGTGTATATACATACAGTGGGGTACAAAACCAAGTGCATGTTTTGAAGTTTAACAGAAAAGTTTCTATAAAAACTCAAACACCCAATTAAATAAAACAAAACTTTACTCATTTTTTCACAGTAAAGTCCTTAAAAAAATATTTAAAAAAAATTAACAGAAGGTATGATATTGAAACACTGGAATGTGAGAAAGGCAATGATATAAAAGAAACTGCATGGACTTAGGCTTGCACTTTTTGCATAAATAGGGAGGAACTTATATGTTTAACGCTCTTCCTAGAATACCTTTTTTGTGGCGCTTTTATAGAATTTAGACGCACTCTCTCTGGGACAATCTGGTCCCATTCATATTATATTCCTTGCCATAGCTTCAACATGTTCCACGAAGTCCAACTATATTTTTTTAGTATTTTAAAAAAATTCTCCATTAGATTGGAATTAGGGCTTTAAGGTGATCACAGATTTACCTAAAATCTCTGTTGCAATAGCCATTATTTGACAATTTTAGCGGTCGGGCTTGGATCACCGTCGCACTAAGAGATGACTTTTTCTTTTGGGTAAGGTTTTTGCCTCCAAAAATTTTTCCTTGACGCCAAAACATACTATTTTTATATTAAATATTCATAACATAAACGTCACTTTAACGTACTCTTAAAATAAGTTACTTCCTACATACAACATTAAGGAATTTTGCTTAACAAAGGTTTAACAAAGTAATCATCCGTGGGTAGGGTTACTTTAAAAGCAGAGCATGCAAATTGTATACCAATAAGAAAAATACATATTTACTAAGCCATCTGTTGCAGCTCCTTTGTGCTCTCTTAAATGAAGGAAGTTATTAAGTGAGTATAGAAACCAGTGTTGCCACTAACTGCAATATGAATTGCACATGGAAAAGTTTTTTTCGTAGAAAAGCCCTCAAAACATGAAAATATTATAATTACGTATATAGATTTTCGGGGTCTTAAGTGTACATCAAATATGAACCTTTATGAACAATAAGAAAACCAGCATATGTTGAGCTCAACGCATAATTGACCAAAGCAAATAATGAATACTTAAATAGCAATAATCAAACAGTTAATAATAATTTACATATCCTTTGTAATCCAGAACAGACAGAAATTTTAACAGTGTTTTTAAAATTTTATAGCATTCTTCCGGATCTATGGAGTTCTAAACTTTTGATAATGTTGCCTTAAGCTGACCTAGTGTGTCAAAATTCTTTTGATAAACTCTTCTAGCCAATTCCTACTAAATGTGTTAAATTACGTTCGATTTTGGGCTAAGCGCAGGTGTTCTTCTAAGTTTGGATCACGTAGGGATCTACCAAACCTTTTCATTCCCGATGTTTGCTTGGATTTGTTTCTCTTGGTAAAATGAGAACATTTATCAATGTTCTTTTCGAATACCGTCAAAAAAAAAAAAAAAAAAAAAATGTGGATTGTAGTCAAGATACAGTCTCTTTTGTATTTTTATAACTAAATTCGATTTGGTTTACAAATCAGAACATTTCGTATGTCAAAAAATCAAAATATAACGATTAAAGAAAATAGTGGAACAAAAAGTAAAATTAGACATGAAGCTAATTACACACGGACTACATGCACAATGAAAAATTACTCACAAAATGTGTAATTACTCACAAGGTGGCAACACTGATAGAAACCCAGTCATACAAATATAGTTTCTCAATATCCTTCAAAGATTTTTCTCCGGCTTATTCGTAGCAAAAATACCGGATTTTTTACCTATAAATTTTGTACAATGATGCACAGAGAACTTGTTTAATTGTTTTAATATCCTCCCCATATGCCTTCTGATCGTTATTGTTTGTTAAAATAATACGGTTCAGATGTGCGCGCATGTAAGACTGCTTTTAAAGAACCGTATTCAAACTTTCTAACTTTAGCCTTGCTTTTACGTAACAGATTTTTCGCTTTAAACTTAATCGTTGCAACTACTGCCTTCCCAGGTCTGGCCCAGAATTTTAAGCAGATTGACAGACTGTTTGCGCGCTTATTTCAAAATTTTAAAAATCTATATCATATTGTGCAGAGTAAAATAAGGTATAGAGTCATTCTCCTTTGTGAACCAAAGATACCTATGTATTTAGTTAGCCGATTATTGCAACCCAAGTGGGTCATTGGCCGAACTAAGAATGGGTTTCCATGCGCCTCAGTTTTCAGGGCTTCTTTTCCAATTTCTTGACATGATCTTTCTAGCGAAATTTCGGAATTTGCCACTCTCCTCGGTTTTATATGCAAACGTCTTCTTTGCTGGAACATTTTTATTCATTCGCACAACGTGCCCAAGACAGCGACACGTTTTTAGGCGTTTCACTCCATTGATGTAGGTATATAGCTCATACAGCGCTCGTTTCATACGATAACGATATTTACCGCTTACGCAGATCGTGAAGTATTTTTTCTCGAACACTCCAAGAACAACTGCATCTGCCTGAGTAAGAATCGGGTAGGATAAGTGTTTTGTACAGCCTAAGCTTTTTCTGCCAAGAGTGAGGGCTTGTCAATACAAATGGTCGTCAAAAAAAAAAAAAAAAAAATTAACTAAAGAGCCTCTTGGAGGGAAGAATTTTATTTCAATAAATTAAACGTGGACTTTAATCTACGAGTATATTGTTAATATAGGTACCCCAATGGATTAGAGGTAAGTGCGGAAAATTGTTGCGTATAAAATTCCGATTTTGCCCTTTTTATCCGTTTATTAACTTTTCTTTTCAAGGAACGATAAGCCTCACGTAATTCAATGGTTTTAAATCTTTTCCATCTGTCGTACGCGATATCCCTCTCAATCATGGATTCCTTTATTTCATTTGAAAACCAGGGTTTCTGACTCTTGTTGATTATTATAGTTTTGAGAGGTACCACTAAATCGAATAATTTGTTGACATGATGGTCTAAAAATGTTAGTTGATCATTCACCGAATTTAGAAAATATATGTTACCCCATTCAATTCCAAAAAATTCGCGTTCAAGTAATCTGATGTTCATATTCTTGAAATCTCGAAATATAATTGTTCGAGCCGGCATTACCAACTGGTAATTGTAGGCTATAAAAATAAGATCGTGTCTTGAGAATTATGGTACGGAGAGCTGATCATAAAGTAATACATTGGATCTATCGGTAATTAATACATAAATTACTCAACACTTTTGCTAACGCCTTAGCTCAACTTTACTTTTTACCTATTTAATTACGAGTGACTGACTAAGCAGACTGTGGCGCTCTTTGTAGTAAATTAACATTAGTTTCGTTGTTTGTTCTAGTATATTCCACAACCTACTATTTAACTACATTAATGCAAATGCTGTACCCAAAATTGAATTGGTTGTATTATTCAAATAAATACAGCCTTGGCAGGGATATCGTAGCCTTTACACAAACCAATAGAATAACTTTCATAATAAAGTTTAAATGTTAAATGTTAGAGCATCTTTTTTAGGGGTTTTCATTTTCGTAACGATATTATAAGAAGTTTGAAAGAACTTTGTGTTATTGTTCTGAAAAGTTCTAACTAATAGTGGGTTTTACTATTAATTTATCTGCACAGACTTTATAGACAACATCCCTTGCCAATTTGCCGGAACTACTACCTTTGAAGATAAGCTTTGTACTCTTAATTAGATGCTCTAAGAGAAGTAACGGAAAGAACTTTCTGGTATTTGTCGTTATATGGTAGGTCTTAAATGTTTTAAAACTTCTTACTATAGCGTGTCTTTTATAGAGGTATAGAACTTTAAGTTGGCATTACTTTTCAAGATGGCGACCGATTTAACAGCTGTCAAGTGATTTATTCTCAATTTGGTTTGGGAATTAATCATGAATAGACCCACGCCCGGCGTAGATTCGTCGAATGGGCCCAAAACGAGATTACCGTTGTTCCCGATTTTCATAAGCGAATTTTGTTTAGCGATGAAGCGCACTTTTGGTTGAATGGCTACGTCAACAAACAAAACTGCCATATTTGGAGTGAAGGTAATTCTCAAGTGTATGTGGAAACACCGTTACATCCAGAAAAACTGACTGTTTGGTGCGCTTTATGGGCTGGTGGAATCATTGGCCCGTACTTTTTCAAAAACGATGGTGGCCAGAACGTTACAGTCAATGGTGATCGGTATAGAGCCATGATGTCCAGGAGATGTGGTTTCAACAGGACGGCGCAACATTTTGCACAGCTCGTGCCACAGTAGATTTATTGAAAGACACGTTTGGTGACCGTCTAATTTCACGTTTTGGACCTGTGAATTGGCCTCCAAGATCTTGTGATTTAACACCGCTAGACTACTTTCTGTGGGGTTATGTAAAGTCATTGGTCTATGCAGTAAAGCCACAAACGCTTGATCATTTGGAAGACAACATTTGCTGTGTTATTGCCGATATACGGCCACAAATGTTGGAAAAAGTCATCGAAAATTGGACGTCCAGATTGGACTACATCCGCGCCAGACATGGCAGTCATATGCCAGAAATCATATTTAAAATGTAATGCCACAAGATTATCTTTCGTGTAAATAAAATTCATGTCAATCGAATAATCCGTCGTAAATATATTCTGCTTATATTTTGATAAAAAATATTAAAATAAAAATTAGTTCAAAACATTTTCTTCTTAAATTGTTTTTTTTTCTTTTTGTTGTAACTGGTTTTCTGTGCCCCCATAGTACATTCTTAAATGTTTAATTTATTTGTTTTTTTAAGTCTTTATTGTTCATCTTAACTTGTATTTTTGACAACTAAAACGAGTATTAGATATGATGACGTTTAGTAGTCGCCTTTGTTTAATGAAAACAAATCGTTGTATAAGCAAATATTTTTATCAATTTAATATTAATAATAAACTCAATGATTTAAACGTTTATTTATCTGTTAACAGTCTCAGCTCATTTAAGCTCAGCTTGAAGCATGATTTGAATTTAATACGCTTGTCTGCTTAAGGAAATCTTTTAAGAAAAGAATTCTTATAAATATGTCAGGCCTGTTAGAGAAAAAATGTTACCATCTGGCACTAAACTCATATATTTGATGTCTGTTCATGATTGACATTTTTAACTATTTTCAAATGAAGAAAAAAATGATACAAAAAGAATTCACAAATGAAATCTGATATTGAAGCTGAAGCTAAAACCGAAACTTGTACTAACACCGTAAGTGATAATGATTCTAGTTTTACGCGTTTATTGATTGGCAAAAAATTGAATATTTTTAAAAAAATTTTTTTAATGTTGCCTTTGCCTATCTTCTCTGTTATGCATGAAATGTTGTTTGACAAATAACTCAGAGTATAATATTAATTACTGGCAGACGTTACAAAAATGAAGTTTTT
This sequence comes from Wohlfahrtia magnifica, assembly GCA_023159175.1. NCBI lineage: Eukaryota > Metazoa > Arthropoda > Insecta > Diptera > Sarcophagidae > Wohlfahrtia > Wohlfahrtia magnifica. Next base: position 173,953 of record JAKWBJ010000187.1, on the reverse strand, counting down.
AAAACAAGTATTCGTACAAGTGACATGTATTGAGTATGAGTACATGTTGTAAAGTGAACCGTTTTTCTTTTTTTTTTTTTGAATACATGTTTGAATTTCAAATGTCTATATCATATGATTTATGATCCTCTAATTATTTTTAAATTAATGTATTTGTTATATTTTGGTAAAAATAAATAAATTTCTAACAAAGTTTGTTGAAGAAAATTACAAATTAAATTAGAAAAAACAAGATCGACTATCGACTATCTGATACCCTGCACTATAGTATACTTTTAAAAACATTATCTTGCATTACAGCTGAGATCAGTAATGCTCTGGCCTAATCGGTTCTGTGGTCGGGGTTACAAATAGCTAATGTTATGCAAGCTAGATTTGCTGTTTTGTTTGGCTAAGAATTCCTGTAATGTTAATGTCAATGATTCACATTACTTTTATCTAATGGCAAGAAAATGTACCGTTTTTTCTTTCTGTAATCTTTTCTAAAAAACGCAACATTAAGAAAGTCTTCCCAAGATTTTTAGTAGATTTAACGATCTCTATTTGCTGCGCACAGGGTTATCACACGTTGCACTGATAATTTCGTAGATCTTGGAGTTATCATTTAGCATCTAGCCCAGTCGTGGACGGTAACTGCTCTATCTTATTTTCGAAGAAGTTCTTAAAATGTTGCCCTCATAAAATAAAAGAATGTTGTACAATTTGTCGTCCAAAAAATCACGAGGTAATAGTGTTGTCCAGAAAAATTGATAAGTTTTTAAATTTTTTTATTAAATTTCCAACGTACTTTTATGTTCAAAGCGAATTTAATATGGTCGTCTTATTTTGAAAACGAATACAACACTGTACAAATACTTTAACGTTGTGTCAAAATAATACAACACTGAAGTAAACAAATTAACTGTGTCAAATATATTTGTTGTCAAAAAAGGTTATGGAGAATCATTTTGACATGTAGCTAAATATCAGCTGTTGCTTACGTAACAAGCCAAGGTCACCTGAAGTAAATTCACTTTGTTTATGTTCAAATTAACTTTTTTTTAATGAAGGTAACTTCAACTTCATTACCTGATGATCAAAATGTTTTTACAATCATAGTAGTGCAATGGCAACTCTTTACTTTTCAAGTTTTTATTTTAATTTTCTCTTTTTTAGATTTAAATAAGTGTTATAACAAGAATAACATTTAGACCGATTTTCGTCAAAATAGGTTTTTAATTTTTATATATAGAAAACATCACCGAAACTACAAAAGGCTTGATAAATATGTACTATGGTAACAACTCATCATCAACTTTAGTACCTAAACAGTGTTTCAATAAATTCTGTTGTGTTAGTTGTTGCAAAAATGACGCCAAATATTTAAGGCGTCCAAAAGAGTCGTCGCTCTAGAAAAGGTGTGAATAGAAATAATGAAACGATCGTAATGGGCAATTAGAGCATAAAAATGCCCAAGCTTAGCAGCTATCAATGATTTCAAGATAGATTGTTACAAAAAAGCTCGATGTTTAAGTGCTACATGAATTAACAGTGAAAAGCTTAATGGAACGAGTTTCTATTTGTGATTCACTGCTTATATAAAATGAAATCGAACTATTTCTGCTTTACAGTCGGTGACAAAGGTAATATTATGCATCTGGTGGGATTGGAAGGGAATATTTCATTATAAGCTTCTACAACCTGATCAAAAGATTGATTCTGATCTCTACTGTCAACAATTAATTTGATTGAAGCAAGTAATTTAATTAAAACGTTCACAATTGATCAACAAAATAGACATTGTGTTCCATCAGAACCTGAGAGAGCTTGTCAGGGAAGTTTTAATGCATCCACCATATAGCCCAGGCAATGCTCCATCAGATTAGTATTTGTTATGAATTCTGTAAATTAATTTTTTAAAGAGGCCTGTAAAATGCAATTGGATCAGGTTCTACTCGAATGTAATCATGGCTTTACTCCAAAAATGGCAAAAGATTATCGATCAAACTACATATTTGGTTTAATAAGGTTCGTTTCAAATCTTAGAAAAATTTGTAACCGAACTTTTTCAAACAGCAATATTTGAACATGATTACTTACACTCGACTTTTAATGCAACCACGAGACAAGTTTTGGGGCAATACGAACGAGAATTTGAACCATTTTGTATGATAACCAGAGGTCAAAAAATAATCTAACCAATAGGTTTTTTCGAGTTAGAGTGCACCATAAAAGACTAAGAGGAGTCTATGAACACACGGTCTCATTAAATATGTGCTTTTATAAGCTACTGGACAATTACAGAAAAAACCAAAATTTCCAGCAAAGAAAAGGTGCTGTTTTGTCAAGACAGTAAGCTTGTGCCCACATGCGTTGTTACTTTTGTAAAGGGTGGTCCAACCAAAATGCACGATGTTAATTGTGAGTCACACCTTAACGTCAAATTTTTGCTCAACTTAATTTGAAAATGGGCGTTAAAATCAAAATGCGTTTCGTGCACTTCGGGAGTTTTTTGTGGTCAGCAGAATCTGGAGAATTGTGCGCAAGTTTCAGGTCTGTTGGAAATGTGGAAACACCTGTGTATGCTCGCCCAGTTCTTTTTATGGACAACATTGCTGTTGTTTGCGATACTGTGGCAGATGAGTCGTCAATATCGACTCGTCATCGTGCCCAACAATTCAATATCACACGAACATCACTGATGCGAACTTTGAATAAAGATTTGTATTTACACGCTTACAAGGTTCAATTGACTCAAGAGCTGAGGCCTTCTGACCATTTCAAGCGCCGTCAATACGCCGAATGGTCAGTTGAACAGACAGAAGTGAATGGTGACTTTACAAAGAAAATCATTCTCAGCGATGAGGCACACTTTCAGCTCAGTGGATTCGTTAAAAAGCTGAATATTCGCATTTGGGCAAATGAGAATCCAGAAGTAATTTCTGAAAAACCGATGCATTTAAAAAGAGTGATTGCACGTACTGCTTCGAAAATGAGGTCGGCCAAGCAGTTACCGGGAATGATAATGGACTTATTGTGTCCATTATTATTATTGTGTCCATTATATGGACGTGAACGATATGTGTTTCCAACAGGATGGTGCCACTTGCCACACAGCCAACGAAACAATGGCTCTTTTGCGAGAGAAATTCAATGGCCGTGCTATCTTATGGCGTGGCGATGTTAATTGACACTATTGGACTTCATTCTTTGGGGATATTTAAAAAAAGGTTTACGTCGATAAGCCAATGATGACATAATTTGCTACATTAACGATATTAAACCTCAATTATGTATCAGAGTTATTGAAAATATGGACCGAAGCCGAGGCGAGCAAAAGGGGAATATTTTGTTTCACACAAAATTGTCGTAGATCCTTCTATCACAATAGAAAATATTAAGTTAATTCTCTTAAACCTTTTTGTTTTATTTACAATTAACATCGTGCGTTTTGGTTGGACCACCTTTAAAAAAAAACATAAGCTGGGCTATGAACTGCTACCCCATCCAGTAGGCTCTACATTTGTAGTTTATAGCGAATGTTTCCAATTTAAAAAGTTTTAATAAATAACAAGGGGCAAGAATTTTCATTTGAAAAATATGAATATTTAAAGGGCCTTGAAAATCTTATTAATTGGAAACGCTAGATAAGGTAAATCAACTCACTTGAGTTCCATAAGTAGGTGCCATTTTGCTATCTGTCCAGCTATTATGTCGACTTAATCAAGGCATGGACCTTATTCTCATACTATACTGTGAAGGAATAAAATAAAATAAAAAATGCTTGAGAGCGTATATCGAGTTTAAAAAAGACTCTTAAAAAAAATTGTATAAAATTTTCTTGTTATTTTCATAAATTTAAAGGTATTTCCGTTTATTTATTGCTTCAAAACAATATTTCTCTTATCATCAATTAGATTTATTCATGAAAATCTTTCCAAAAAAATAGTCAATATAAACCAGTATCTTCTAGAATATCAAGATTAATTAGCAAATTTGACAATTTTTTTTTGATTCCAAGAAAAATTATATATTCCTTTAGGAGAGTTTCATTAAAGACTCATAAACTTCCACTAGAACTCATGAATATGAAATTAAAATCAAAATAAACACTTTTTGCTCATCATTAATAACTAAGTCCTATTGTATTGAGATCATTATTTCAATTTGTAATGAATAAAAGATTTCGTTTTATGCAAATAAATAATTAAATTATTAAAAATTTAAATGAAAAATAGAACCTTTCACACTGTAAAGATGAGTAAGAAAAATTAGGTGATATCGGGCATGAGGGGGCACCATTAGTTTTATTTCATATGCAATAACATATATGTACGTTTAGAGAGATAAAACAAATCGTAAAAAAAGATATAAAATTAATAGGCTTTTTTAAGAATTAGTTATTCATGGTACTTTAATACACAGTATTGCCGTTTCGGTTATTTTTTTCTTCGATGTGTAGATGTGGACTTTTTTGCCATTAAGGTTACTTTTTCTCAAAGTAAAAAATAAAGATAATGATTTAATTTAACTTTTGTTACTCAGAGTCTTATTGAGTGTATAACTTAAAAAAACCGGGAAATTTTGGCCAACTGGCTCTTGTTGTGACTATAGAATGACCTTTCCCATAGCATTTCATGCCAAATGACTGCTAATTTACCAAAAACTAGTCAAAAGGTAGTCGGACGGGCAAAGTTTGGACTATAAGGTACCTAAGACTATTTTCTGGGTGAGCTTTGTCATTGTTAAATATAGTGGCTTCAAGTTTTAGGCTAAAGCTTGAATTTTAATTTGTCGTAATAGTTATAGTTTTCATCGCCAGTAGTAACAGCAACATAATTTTTTACGACTTTTCAGCAACATTCCGGACATGATTTTTCATCTTCCAACATCTTTTGATTGATCCTGCTGCTTGCAAATATTTTGTGTAATTGGCTTTTTAATTTTGAAAGGATTGCTTTTTATTTGGCTGACCTGCAGCAGTCAGTCTGTGAGCAGTCAAAGCAAAAAACTTTGTTGTTTATACTATTTCGTTCAGTGGCAAAGTGAAATTAAATAACAGATATTTACCCTCCAAAATGCCATACAAGTTATTAAAAAAAATCGTTTTGTGAATCTTGCATTTTGAAGTTATACACCTGTTAATAGAATAAAAACTTGCAGGAATAACAATTTAACATTTTTTTTTGACTCGTTAGTCGTTTATTATTCGTGCAATTTCTTTTTGTCGTTTTAACGAAGATATCGAGCCATAACCGCCAAAAAGACGTAAACGACAAAAAACAAATTTTTCAGGAGAAGGTTTTTTTTCAATATTTTTTGTTCTAGAGTAGTACAAAAGACTCTTTTGTTTTTGCTGTAAAATCACAAAGGTACATTTTAGAGCTACAAAATTTTGTATGCTGTTGGGAATGATCGAATACTATAGATTTTTATCAAAAACGAAAATCGATAATCATGGCGCTTACGTCTTTTTGGCGGTAATGGCTCGATATTGTGTATAAGATTATTCCTTTATATGAAGGCCAACTTGTGTCATTATCAATAAAAAACTGAATGTGCAAACTCTTTCCTATTAGAGTTTTATAGACATAGAAATTCTTTTCGGTCTAAGTACAAAATTTGGTCAGCCGCCGATTATTTTGAACGTAAATAAATAATAGAATATGTTGATAATCGGTTTATAATTACATATGTACATATACCTTTCATAATACCACCAGTTGGTTAAAATTTTTATTTATAAACTTCTGGTGAGTTGTTGCTCCTGAGGATGAAGCAATCAATTCTATAAGTCCTAGTCCTTTTATTATCAAATTTTGTTAAATATTACACTTCCAAACATACGAAAGAAAGATATTTTTTATTGTGCGAAGTTTGTTAACACATAGTAAAAAGTTCCGAACTGATGGGACTTGTACCGAGTTCTTTTTATCGGTCTATATTCAGCCAATACTGCTACAAATTTCGTATATAAAATTATTATTGTTTTTTTGTATTAAAACTGGGACGTAAAATGTTGGTTATTTTTAGTTATTTTTTTTTTTTTTTATTGAAATTTGGTTACAAAAAATTTGAAGTTATGGCAACACTGCTTGTAGAGAAATTCTTTATTTGGTTGTTTTCTTTTTTATTGACGTTATTTAATAGGGTGAACGACATAAAGTCTGCTTGGTGTTACTTGTTGCTGTTATTGATAAATGTTTCAACACAATTTCTACATTAGCGTATAGCGTTTAAAAGCGATGATGCTTTCTAGCGTTTAATAAATAACAACATTATAATTTACAGATCGAAAGATAAATAGTTTTAATATTATAATTTGAAAATGATATTTAATTTATCGATAACAAACACATTAATAGTCAATAAGTTTTATAACATTATAAAAAAATCATCAATTTTAAAACCTTAGATGGTAACCTAGATGGTAACAAGAAAAGCTAAGTGGTTTTGCTTAAAGCCCAAAAAAGTTGTAGAGCTATCGACTACGTTGTACGCTACATCATGAAGTAATTTTTAAAAGTATTAGTTTCTTGTACACTCAAGAGCAATATTATAGGCACACTATCTTTTTCAGCAGTTGTTGTTTATGGCGGCGAATTTAAAGATTTCTGATGATGATTAATTTAAGACAGTATTTAAACAATAAAAATTTGGTAAGTTTCAAAAAAATAGCTCATGGTGGAAAAGCCACCTCTGGCGTCCCCTGGACAGATCAAGCTTCCAAGCTATTTAAGATCTTCTGACGAAATTTAGTTGAAAAAACAGCCAGGTTCCTTTCGTAAACTTATCCAGTAGCGGTTATACCCATCTGAGCAGTCTAAATTAAGTATTTTCATTTCAGAAAAAATAATCCGATGGTATGTTTTCCATTTATCCAGAGATGGCTTTTCCAAGTACGGAAATAAATTCGACAGTGTAGACAACACTTGTCAACACCAGACTAAAACCATTTTAAAAAAATATGATTTTTCCGTAGGATAATGTCTCTGTTCACAACAGTTACCAAACGCGCATGTTGTTGGAGACACAACATATACCTCAAAATGCAATGGAAAGCTTGTTCAACCGGTTAGAATACAGTAGACTGCAATGGTTTGCCAAATCTTTGGTGGTAACAAGCAAAACGGCACCATAACTGAACTAAAAGCAATGCAATTACTGCGTTTGAAAACGACCTGAATGCAAGGACAGACATGATTAAGTTATTCTTTATTTTCTTTTTTTTTAATGACAACGCTCGGCCACACTTCGCATAAGTTGCCAAATGATTGTCAGAAACAATCAAATACCGCACACAAAATATTCTCCGACTATAGGTCTCTCTGACTATTATCTGTTTCGACATATGCAGCATGTCATCGAATAACTTCTTTTTAAGAAATATGTATAAAATCGGTTTCAAAGTTAATCGTCTCAAAAGACAAGAAAATTTTCTGAAATCGGATACGAAAATTTGCTCATTATTTTTTTTAACCTAAAACAAAGGACCGAATTGACTTGTACTCGTAATACATAAACTACTTGAAATAAAAAAACCCCCAGGTTTTTTAAATATAATACCCAATAAAAACCGAGAAGGTAGCGTAGGTTTAATAGGGTTACCCAGTGCATCGCCAACCCTGGTGTACCTTAGTCTTAGTAGTCTAAAATCTGAATTAGACGAAAAGCGCCTTGGAAGTATAACTAGTACCATGGACATTGGGCGCCCTATAAACTTGAGTTCATGTCCAACGATTGTCGTATAAACCTAGATCGCAGATAGATGCTATGGATTCGGTGTAGAATTGAATTATAACCAATGCTGCCAATAGTGCAGAGGAGACTGCGATATTTCGCAAACTCTGAACAGAAAAAAAGTACTGCATCTAGACAATCTAGCTGTAAATTGCATACATTGAACTTCGTGCCCAATGCTGACGTTAATGTCTTACTATGCGAGTTGTTTCCCCACGGAGCTTAAATTTTTGCTGAATAATTTGGTACTTTTGAGCAGATAGTGGCTACGTTTCTCTGGTAGGTTGTCTGGTGCTTCAATAGGAAAATAAGGTCTATCTACTGACTTAATTCTAGTACCAATGGGTCCTACACAGATATCGAATGCCGCAATTTGTTTTGATCTTACTCGCAAGAAGGAAGTATTGACTCGGAGTACAACCAATGCTGCGAATGATATAGCAGTAGCTTAGATAAATCAGAGTCCCGGAGTAATGATATGGTACTCCACCTATAGGATGCTTTTTCTTACAGTTACACAGGTTTAAATCATAATAAAACAAAAACATAAATATATTTTTGATATCAACGGGTTTTGTTGGATAAAAAGCTTTAAGACATTAATGCTTAAATATGATTTCGGCCATGTGGCCGCCATGGCTAGCGCGTACACGGTGCAATCTTCAACACCAATTTTCATAAACTTTTCGCATCATATGCGGCCGTTTACGCCAATAAGTCTTAGAATGTTGATTTCAAGGTGCTTATTGTCGCTGGCTTATCGACGTAGACAAGTGACTTTACATAACCACAACGATAATAATCGAATGGGATTAAATCATACGATCTTGGTGGCTTGAAAGACGATTATGGCGATTATGTCTCTGAAAGAAGATTGTGTAAGCCATGAAATAGACGACCGGAACATTTAGTTAAAAAAAATAAACAATTTGCAAGCGTTGCTCTGGTGTAAGTCTATCCATAATGAAATGTCAAACCAAACTAAGCGGTTGTCATTAAAGCAGTAATGCCAATTCAAAGTTATGAATCTCTAAAATACACCCGATAATTTGTGTAGAGTTAAATTGCATCTCTGTTGTCTTGTACAGTAGAAGCCTTAGTTGCACTAGTAGAGACATTGTATTACTCTAAGGAGAGGAGAGAGCACTTAAAATGAATGATTATTTGATATGATTATCGGGATAGCGGCATTATCGAATCTTATTTATTTAAAAAATGACAAAGTAAATACGATTCTCGATAGGGAGGCATCTAAACTGTCTTTCTGTCCCTAGAATCGATTAACCCTATACGTGCATCTTGTGTTTTTAATAAGACGGCTTTATATGTCTTACGGGCTATATAACGCTTTAAGTTCTAAAGAAATTATTCATTTTTAAAGTGTGCAAAGTTGTTTATCGTTGGCCTCTGTAACACCAACACTCGATTATTTTCTCTTAATCTAAAGCAATACTTGTCTACGCTAACTCGCTAACAATTCAGACGAGCTTGCAGCTAAAATTCGCTTGAATAACGACAAGCATATATAAACGAAGGCTTGAGCCCATGCTAGTGAAGCCGAGTCGGAACAAATTATATTATGGTGAACAAATTATATTCTTTAGTCTTAAATAAAAAGAAACCTTTGTGTGGCTTGGTCTTCTTTAATAAAGTTAAATTAACAACACGGGGCTAAAAAATAAAACTAAGTTGAATAACTAGTCACTATCGGGTACAACAAGTATCTGTTTTTGAAATTCTCGAAATGCCGTCAAAATTTTAAGTTACGAGTAAAAAAACCGGTTTTTCGTAGCTTCAAGGACTTATAAGCTGATAACTAAGCTAAATACTAACCGATTTTAAGTTTCTGAGCAGATCTAGAAAGAAGAGGAATAGACCTTTTAAGTGGTGGCGATCTGCCAGCATCTGCTTATTTTTAAAACGTTGTGGTCCAACTTCAAGAATTAAGAATAATTTTATTTAAATAAAAGAACCAGTTAACCGGTTATTTGAATAATTATTCATCGAAAACCGATTTTTGAAAAAATCGAATAATCGATATCCTTAGTATATAGGAACCGTACTATTATAAACCGTTTTAGGAATCGATTGAAAATTGTTGAAGTTATTAAGCTTTTTAGTAATGCAACTCATGATTGTCTCTCTCAGATTGTGATATAGAGTCTAATTTAGTCGGGCATTATTTTATTACAACTTTTTTAATTGATTTTTATCTAAAGTTCTGTTAACTAGTGTTTCTAAAGTTCAAAACCAATTAAATTTGGTTGTGTCAGTGATTAGTGAAAGGAGATGTTCTTCAATTTAAAACAAATCAAAAAAAAAAAAAAAAAAAAAATATGATTGACAGGTAGAGATTAGTAGAGACAGTTTAAAATGAATCCATGCATTTAATATTGATAATCTGACAACAAAATAAAATTTATGATTTTTGCGTTTTTTTTCTATTCAATGATAGCTTTTAAGATTAAAGGCTACAAAATATGCAAATTTGCTATTTTTTCAAAACATTGATGTCTCCAAACGAAACGGAAGTGCGTAAAGGAGAAAAATAATATTTTTTTCAAATATTTTTGCTAATCTATCTTACTCACTTTACTTACCCAGACATGTTGTCAAATCCAATGCACCAGCATAGAGGCAACCATTTTTACGTTTAATAATATTCGTTAGTTTATCGACACAAAAACATTCATTATCATGTTCAGGGCCAATGTCATTAACGAAATTCTCACCAATCGAATAACGATAGCCGGGTATACCTTTGTAGGTGATTTCTTTTTGATAGAACAGCTGTACGGAACGGCAAATATCGGCACTAAATATATACATGCTATCGCCTTTCTGACGAAAAGGTGGATACGATGAGGCATCAGTGCCATTTATTTGATTACATTTAGAGGTGGTATTATTATCACTCGTATTAAGCCAAACTTGTAGATTGTGATTGTCATCGAGTTTTTGGATTTCTAAAACTCGCATGGGGTCTCCCTTGCCGGTGTGTACTTCGTAGACTTCTTGGCCGGTGCCATTTTTCTGAAAATTAATATGGAATTAAAATTTTTAAAACAAAAAAAAATAATTTTTTTCTTTATTACTCACATGATTGAAAAACGAAAATGCCAAACTGCCATCCCTTAGTTCTCTTATGGTTTTGGAGCCACCCTCTTTGATTTGATTGCAGATGGCTTTAGCTAAACCCTGAGGATTTATACAAAATCGTACACCATCGAAGAGATACTCTTTGACGGTGGCTTGTACAAACATGGTTTTGGGATCATTGAAAATAGCCTTCATATTGGCATTCAAATGGACCAATAACAAAGCCAAACTGGGATCATTTTCGCCAATTTCTAAAACCGACTAAAATTTTTTTCCAGAATTTTTTGTAATAAAAAAATAATGTAGAAAAAATAAAAATTAGTTTAAATCTGTATAAATTTAAAAAAAATGTGTTAATTGTTATTGCAAAGCAGTAATTTACAAGCATTCATAAGTAGCTTTACTTTAATTTTAAGCTTAGAATTTAATGGCCATAACCAATCCATTTACCAGATTATACAATAAAAGCAAAGTTTATTTAATTTCAAATTTTATAGCAAAATATTAGACCTTTACTTACTTTAACACTGTCTAATATCGTATGGAATATATTGTGGACCCACTTAAAGGGTTCTGAGAATTAATAAATATTTTATTAATAATTTGTTTAAAATAATTTTATCTAAAAAAGTTAAGAAAAATAAAGGGTGGGCGAATTTGAGGTTAGTAAGTGAATTGGCTTAAAAACATATATTTTTTTGACAAGTTCAGTTTTATCCATTCCAATATAAAATAGAAATATGGGAATTAATAATAGAATATGATGTCGGGCAAATGTCCACCTCTAGCACGTCGGCAGACGTCCGCTCTTTTCACAAAATTTTGAACCACATTTTGTAACAAAGCTTTGCTTATGCCGTATTTCATCTTTCTGAGTGTCAGTTATTTGCACTTGTTCACGTAAACCCGGTCTTTCAAATGGCTCCAGAGTATATAATTCACCGGCGTAAAATCACAAGAACGAGGCGGCCAATTGACATTGCCAAATCGAGATATTACGCGACCGGAAAATTTCTCACGCAATAACTGAATTGTTTGGCTGGCTGTGTGACTTGTGGCGTTGTCCTGCTGAAATCAAAGGTCACTGATGTCAACATTAGGCATTTGTGGCCACAAAAAAGTTGCTTATCATGGCTTGGTAGCCCAGAGAATTCACGGGGACAGCGTTACCTTGCTTATTTTCGAAAAAATACGGGCCGATAATGTCGCCTAACCACAAACCGCACCATACAATCATATTCTTTGCATGTAATAGTTTCTCGAAGATTTTGTTTGTGGATTTTGTGACCCCATATGCGACAATTTTGTTCGTTTACATAACCGCATAATTGAAAATTAGCCTCATCACTAAAGATGATTTTTTTTCAAAATGCGTTGTTTTCGTTCAGTTTTTAAAACAGTAAATTTTCACAATTAAAATTCTTTGTTCAAGAGTCCATAGTTAAAATATCGAAATTTTTTACTAAATAAGCGTCAAAGGTTGACAGCTCAATTCTTGACATTTCATCATTTGACAGTTAAATTACTTCCTAACCTCAAATTAGCCCACCCTGTATTAATTATTTAAACTAAATTAAGAAATAGCAGTTTTACATATCTTACGCCACAATAGATACTTAGTATTGAAACCCAATTTATGACCTAACTATTATTATACCAATTGATTGGGAATTTACAGAAAGGTTTGTGAAAATTATTAACCAAAGAAAAGACACCTCCAATCAGGGTTGCAAAATGAGAATATCAAAATTGTACTCAAAAGCTCATAAAATTGTACTTTTTCGACCCCAACTGTACCAAAAATATTTTTTGATTATTTTTATTTTAAGTAGGAGTATAAAAAAGCGACAAAATTGTACATAAAAATAATTTTTATAATAATAAAATTAACATTTGCACTTTAAAGTTCATTTATATTTTAGAAGTATATCACCTTGATCAAAAAGTTCTCGGAATTTATTCACAAAATTCAAAATACAAGTTTACTCATCTAAATCTACATTGTATCCTTTAAAGTAATTGCTATCGACTGCAACACACTTATGCCTGCACTTGATCCAATACTCGAAGCATTTTTTATATTCGGTTTTCGGTATGTTCATCGGTGCTTCCTGTGATTTTTTTTCATTATTACCTCTCGGCTGCTGAAACGCATTCTCCGTAATGGGTTTTTAACTCATGTGAACAGAAAGGAGCCAAATCAGTTGAATTCGATGGATGGTATTTGTGTCATATTTCTTCAAAAAATTTCGAATAATGATGGCACTGTGCGACGCTGCGTTATCATGGTGCAAAATCCACGATTTTCTAGTCTCTTTTTTGCATGAAATTGAGGTATTTTGGCACCAACTTTGCTGCTACACGACGGAAAATCAAATCATAAACAAAATATCTTGGATGAATCCATAGGAACGTTCAAGTCCTCCGCTATCTCCCTGATGGTTAATTTACGATTATTTGACAACATTTCTTATACTTTATCAACGTTTTCGGTTTTCGACGTCAATGGTCTACCACTGCGTACATCATCATCGATTGACTCACGACCACTTTTGAACCGCTCGTGGCACTGGTAAACGACCGTTTTCTTTAGAAAATCGTTGCCGAAACACTTTTCCAACATTTCCAACATTCTCGCACCATTAAATCCGTTCTTTACTCAAAATTTAATACAAGTTCGTTGTTGTAAATTTAAATCCATTTCTAAAGTTGTAAAAAATCGCCAACACACATAGAGATGGATGTACTCTTGTTTACGTAGCTTTTGCAAATGTCAAACTATAATGCTAAGATTAAGCGAGAATGTTAACAACAGATGTACCAACTTAACAAAAAAGAAAAAAAAAATTAAAATCGGAATGATGCGACCATTATACGGGGGCTATTCCGGGAACTTTTTGATCAAGGTGGTATCTTTAAAGAAACTACACTGAGGTGTAAGACATGTTTAAGTGTAAAATAAGGTACTAAAAAGTCTATCGATATACATACATAAATATAATTGAGATTAAATTGTTTGGTATTTTGAAACTAAAGCAGCAAGAATTTGATAATCTGAACAAACCTTTTGTCTGAATAACACTGGAAACTGTAGGTACATGAAGCCTATTTCGTTCTTTAGTTTTAATAAATCAATTGAATTATAAACTAGGGAAAATCCATTAACAAAAATAAACTGAGAAAGTTCGTAAATTGCACCAAATGAGTAATTGGTGTACCATTGTACCTTTGAGTCTGAAATTGTACCAGAAAAAGTAAAATTGTACCAGCTTTTTCAACCTTGCCTTCAATACTGCTCCTGACTCCCGCAGGTAATTCGCGACGTGTATAGGGAGCTAGAGATAAGAGTGAAGAGATCAGTACGCAATGATAGGCATCAATAAATCAATAATCTCGTCCATCAGACAGAAACTGCTCCTGCTCGCGGTAATATGCACAAGGTCAATGAAACTATCAGAAACCTTAGTGTTCAACAACTGAACGTACTACCAAACATAAGGGATACGCAGGATACAGGTGAAGAACATTTAATAGATGGAGAAAATCTTTCAGACCTCTTCGAACCATGTAGATGACACAAATTTAAACATCTATAATGGTAAAAATCAGAGGCGTACTATACCCACAACAACAACAGCAAGTTGAAAGAGCAGTTCAAAAGATGAAGTACAACAAATCAGCCGGTTCTGAAATCTACCAGCGAAATTTTTGAAATATGAGACGGAGTTAATTGCACATATACTACTGATGATATAGGAATATTGAAATAGTAGAGAATTTATTTCTGAGTGGAAGGAAAAATTCCGAAAATAGGACACCGAAGCAGTTATCGAAACTGGAGAAAAATAACTCTACTTCACACCTTCCAAAAGTAGTGACTTTTATAATCCTCTAGCGCATTTTAGATATAAACAACGTGCGAATCATTAAAGCAGCCTGTAAAATGGAACACGTCGCTGTACGTGCACTTAACACTATTAATTGTGAAGATATAGCGCCTTTGAAATATTTGGATACCGGATAAGATAATCGGAGTGATACGGTCACTCTATGACGGCGCACTTTGTTGGGTTTGTTTCAAAGGACAGGAAAGTGAACCATTTGTTAAAGAAGATAGAGTGAGGCAGGGTTGCTACTTGGGTAAAAGCGCCGACTCTGATGTCAGATTCAGAAAATTAGAGTCAGACATGCGTATGTTCCTCTCGGTAGCGTATGGCAATCGTTAAAAATTTCTAAATATTTCTACGCATCTTTAACATCAGCGTTAAATCGGTAAGGTTGCGAGACATGAAAACTAAGCAGCTCCATAACGAAAATGCTACAGGTGTTTGTAAATATAAAATATACCTGGAGTGGTCACATATTAAATAGGGGAAGCTCAGTCATTGCTAAAGAAAATCTTTAATGGAACCAACAAGGCCTGAGAAATAGATTATCTCTCAGGTTAATGTGGAGAAGGTCAACGGAATCGAAAATGTACTCTAAAGGACTATCTTGGCCACAGGTTGGGCACTAAGCGGAAGGAAAAGGTGAAATGTATCCCTTTGTGTGAATTAGATGTTTTAATGGAGTAACTGAAATTGTTACGTATCATATATACGAGTATATATATACGAGTATATACTATATGTTAACAACTTCAATAACTAGAATAAAACCAAAATACGAGGGCAGTTAAAATTTTCGGGAGTTATTAGTTTTTCTTTTAATGGGCCGCTGTGGTATGATAGGTAAAACACCCGCCTATCAACCACAAGGTCCTCGGTTCAATACCAGGCCAGACCATCTGAAAAAAGATAAAGTTTTTCAACAGCGGTATCACCTCATAAAATTCCCTAATTTATTTGTCTTTCGGAGCTAGCGTTAAACTGTAGGTCGCTTTCAATGAGTCTAAAAATAGAATCGGGTGCAGCTCATTGACTGAGAGAAGTCCCCATGTTCCTTCGTGGAATGCTATGGGAATTAATATAACATATTAGTGTCTTTTTGAGAGCCATTGAAAATAGACAGTCTTCTTTATTTTAATGAAAAGGGAACTTCTGATTAAATTTTTGCGTTATTGGGTTTCGTTACATGACGAATAACACTGATCGTTCATAAGAATCCGTCACGCGCAAAATAGGTTATGGGGGCCACCATAAAAAAAATCAAGTGCGCTCTGAATCCCTATGGCGTATTGTGATTCTCATACAAACTATAAGTTATAGAGAAAAATGATTAATCTAAACGCCTTGCTATATCCGAACGATTGTAAAATCTTTGTGACCCCTGTAGTACCAAACGGGTACTTTTGAAAAATTAAATCGAAATTGTTAATGACACATTTCTGAGACAGTCCAGATTATGAGACCTTTTCAAAGATGCTTTGAGACGAACTGTTAGTTGCGTACCATTAACTAGAATCAGTGCGATATGGTCCAGTTAATGGATACAGTTGAAAAGACATTCCGACCGATTCAGGTTGGAATTTAGAGAACTTATCGATGTCTATGTCGTAACTTTAAGTTTTAATGGCTTAATACTACTTGGGGCTCTGCTTAAAAGAAGGTGCGGTTTTCAGACAATCCGTTTTCGAGCCGTTAGTGAAGATTGTGATGGAGTTAACTTGCCTCTTGTAGATATTCTAATCCTAAAGTTTTTTCCTAAGTCAGCTTAATACGAGGAGTAGTGTTTATATTTCGGGAATAGCAAATAATAACAAATATTTTTAAATGTAAATGGCTTTACTGTTTTTCAAAATATTTTCCTTCATGATCAATACGCTTTTGCATTCGTTCAAATCATTTCTCAAAGCAGTTTTCTCATTCCTTTTGAGACATCTTCATTGTTTTTGAACGCTTCCACTGCTTCTTCGGTGTCAAATTAGGACTGTATTGAGGATGAGACTTCAAATCGATGTTTTGACTGCTCAAAAATTCCCCAGTTTGACGAGATGTGTGAGAGCATTGCCATGATGGAGAATAATTCGTCTTCGGCGGTTGGTTTTACGAATTTCTCCAAAGACTTCCGGCGAACAAATGGTCGTGACCACTCAGAATTGAACGTCATACGTTGCTCAAGCGGAACAGTGGCTACGTGGCCCATTCGAGCGAAGAAACAGGCGACCATTTGCTTCGCTGTTCCTTTGCCACGAATAACTTTTGTTGGGTTTGGCTTATCTTGAATTTCTGTTTTGTTTCCGGCTCATAGGCATGTATCCATGATTCGTCACTTGTTACGGTTGAACTTTTCAATCATTACCTTACACCAATCGACGCGAACCTTATTTGAGCGAATCGTATGTATTGAATTGGAATTAATGTACAAGGATGCCTCTATCTCACAGTATGTCACATGACGATCTTGCGTTATCAGTTCATACACGACAACGATATTTTTTGGCACAACAACCGATGATGATCTTTATGGAATTCGTTGGCGACCGAACTATGACCTTGGTTGAATTCACTATACCAGCGATATACTTTGCTTTTTAATGGTGCTTTATCGTATACAAGAACTGAGAAATCGACACATTCTTGTTGAGATAATCCGCGTCGAAAGTTGTGAAAAATTATCCAACGAAAACCTTTTCTTGAAATTTCTATTTTTTGGCCAAGTTGATTTTCTTAACTCATGGTAAACTAAAACAAAAAGCACTTCTATATCACTTATATATCACAACGTTGTGAGTGCGCTTATGCAAAAGTGTCAAACTTTATTATGGTGTTGCCAGAATTTAGCTATTGACATTACTGTTGTCAATTCCAGAAATATAAACAGTACGCCTCGTATATGGTAGATATTAGGCGAAGGTATCAGTCACGCCAACAAAATTCCTTAAATTCTATTGAATAATATTTATAGTGAGTGGGGTGCTGTAGCTGTATGCATATTAAAATGTGAAAAAACTATCTGTGTGTTTGGAGCCGCTCTTGACGATAGGCTCAACTAGGTAATCACCATGTATTGGAATGCCTGGCAAACTTTACGTGGTATCTAAAGAGTTTTTGCTCCGTTCTGTAAATAAAGACTAAGTATGGATCCATAAAAATATTTCAGAGATAAAAAATAATTAAAACATTGGGTTTTTATTGTAAACGTGAACCAAAGAAGGCTTAGGTTCTCACCAATTGCCTTGAAAATGGTAAAACGATTACTAATAAGTATTTTTATGAACTTTTTGAAAGAATTTCAGTTGGTGATATGGCTAAGGCTGTGAGCACCAAAACAACATCAAACAAAACTTGTCCAGGAGAAATCCAATCTTTGCGCCGTTTGCAACTGTGGACGCAACATGAATCCAAATCAATAAACCGAAGATCAACAATGGATTTATTCGTAGAAAGGTGTAACAAAGTAGGTCAAGATGGGTCTGACGGCTATTATTATTCAGAACTTTTGGTAAAATACAGTATTGATTTGAATCTAAAACGACCGCGCGACTATTTTCTGTTTTTGAATTTGCGGAAATAACTGTGTGGAGAGATTTAGGTAACCATTTCAAGAACTCAAGAAAATAATATTGCTGTGTCCGCCTACCAACCAAGACGTCTTGCCTTCAATCCCGGGCCAGACCATCTGACAATTTTCAACAGTGGTATCACGTCATAACATTAGTTAGCGATTGATATTACGCTATGAAAAACTTCTCTAACTGATACATTTGGCCTGCATCTGGATGTCCTTGCAATAAGTCTAAAAATAGAATTGGGTGCTGCTTATTGATTGAGAGGAGTCTCCCATGTTTTACTTTGGAATGTCTCGGAATTTATATATGTATGTATGTGTAAACAAATCATTGGGCTAACTGTGTAGAGCTTAAAGTAGCCCACATTATTATGTTTATTTTTTTTCAAAAGATTACGGAATTAAGGGACAAGCATTGGTTAAAATTTAGTTCAAACGAAATATCAATTTGATAAGAGACAAAATTCATAATGATCGTTAAGTAAGAGTATTGTTTAATTACAACTTCTGATATTTTATGAACAAAAAAGTTTCACTTAATAAAACTTTCTAGACGTGAAAAAGGAATTATTCATCCGAAAACAAAAACTCAGTAAAAACGTTATTATCTTTACGTAAATTGGTAATTAAGCAAAGCAATCAACCATAAATTGAAACAAATATTGCGAGTAATTTAAATAAAACGGAATTCATGCGCAAAAAATAACGTTTTTTTTTTGTTATTTTGAAAACATTTGTCTTCTGTTTTGTTAATAATCCAATATTTTTTATTGTAAACAAAAAATAACAGAATCTATTGTCTACTGTATTTGTGTAAATATTTGCGTGTGCTTGTGTGTCTGTTTCTGAGCTTCTTTAGCAAAAAAAAGTCAATTTTTTAAGTGGTTGAGTAAATTGTGTTGAATTACTATTAGCGATTACAATATGCAGCACAATGGTAACAACGGTAGTATGGCAATAACAACAAAAACAACAGATGACAAATATTTTTTTTCTTACAAAATACATATTAGCGCAAACACACACACACGCACATACACACATGCACACAAAGTTACATACATTTATTTGACAAACACGATAATTATGGTTTAGAAATAGCAAAAAGAAGATCCACAAACAACACAGATTGGGTCCATTGATCTGTATGTGGTATAACAAAATATTGGCAATATGGAGTAAGTCGTCTCTCTATTTTTTTTTTTTTCGGTTAACAAAACCCCTCATTATTCTGTCAATTACATTGTGATTACGTACTGTGTGTATGATAAAAGCTGTGGGATTGATTATTAAATATATTTTTCACTTACGCAAGTTTTCTAGAAAATTGAAGATAAAGTAGATTATGTCAAATGAAATACATACGTGGTTAATGACTTGTTTTTTAAACTTGATTTTCTATTTCTATTTTTGTTTTTAAATATTTAATATACTCGTATGGTATGTAAGGTGCGCTTCAAAATGATAAGGTCACTTATATTTGCTCAACTCATCCAAACTATAAAATGTTATGTATGGTGACCTTATTCAAAAAAATTCTACGTTCAAATAAGTGAATAATAAGCCGATTTTGCTCTAAGATATGTACCGTTTTATTAAGTTTATTTAAATTTATGTAAACAAGTGCAAAATTCAATGCGTCAAAATGATAAGGTCAGTGATTAATAAGCAATTAATCTAATCAGAAGGTATCACAATTGCTATTTTTTTTGGTAATAATTTATAATTTAAATAATATCTACGCGGGAAACCTTTGCCGCCTTATGAACAAGGACAAATTGTGGCACTTCAATAGCAGGAATTGAGGATGCATGGAATGGCGAAAAAACTGGGACGATCTTTGTGTGGTGCAAAATTTTCTCAAAAACAGATAAAATTATGGAAAATTAAAAAGCACGGGTCGTCCAAAGGTCCTGACTGTCCGTAAAACTCGGCTAATTTCATGAAAGGCCTCGAATTCCATGAAAAGTGCGGTAACAATAAAAGAGGAATTGAAATTACAAGCTTCAGAAAGCACAATTCTAAGAGCTATCAACGCCCAGCCAAACCTTATTCGAGCAAAATTTAAGAAAAATTCCCTGTCTGGATAAGCAGCATAAGATTAAGCGTAAGGAGTTTGCGAAAAACAACATGGCAACTAATTGGCATCAGGTAAAAATTTTTTTAAAAAGGTTATAAGATATTTCATACATTTTTGGGTTTGTAGGTAATTTTTTCTGATGAAAAAAAAAAAAATTTAACCTGGATGGACCAGCTGGTTTCAATTGCTAATGGCGAGATTTAAGGAAGGAGCCCTTACTTTTTCCAAACGGAATTTCAGCCGTGGCAGTTTGATGGTTTGGACTGGCTTTAGCTCACATGGTACCCTGGAACTCTACTTTCCTTCCACTCGAATGGATAGTTTATAGTAGAAGGGCATTCTGTCTGAACGTTTGCTACCTTATTTGACCCAAAATGCAGACAAAACTTTCATCTTTCAGCAAGATAACGCAGCAATTCATGTCAGCAAGTCGACCAGACAATGGTTTGAGGAGCACAATATTAAAGTACTTGATTGGCCAGCATGTTCGCCCGACTTAAGCTCCATGGCAAATTGTGGGGACTGCTTGTGCGTAATGTTTATGCAGACAACAAACAATTTTTTCGCCATTCCACGCATACTCAATCCCTGCTCATGAATTGCAACAATTTGTCCTTGTTTATAAGGTGACAAAGGTTTCCCGCGACCCATACCGCGCAGATATTATTTAAATTATAAATTATTACAAAAAATAAATAACAATTGTGATACGAGTACCTTCTGATAAGATTAATTGCTTATTAATCACTGACCTTATCATTCTGACGCATTGAATTTTGCACTTATTTACATAAATTTAAATAAACGTAATATAACGGTACATCTCTAAGAGTTAAACCGGCTTATTTGTCACTTATTTGAACGTAGAATTTTTTCGAATAACGTCACCATACATAATATTTTATAGTTTAGATGAATTGAGCAAATATTAAGATGACCTTATCATTTTGAAGCACACTTTATTTAGTGTAGGCATACAAGTTATGGACAAAACGAAAGCATATTGCGAGTATAATTTTTAACTGTTTTTTATATAATAAACCAATGTTGTTTGGTCAAGTTATTGATGCCACTTTTTTACAAGATCTGCAGATTTCTGCAGAAAATGAAGAAGCCCAAAAACTGGATAATTTAGTATGACTTTCAGCTATTGAAATATCCAGAAAGCTTTGCATTTTGTCTTGTACAGTTTTAAGCTTGCAAAGCATTAAGAAATTCAAAAATTAAAATTTTTTATTAAAGCATGGACAACCAGGGAAACCAAAAATATGCAATTGCATGTTCCTTCCTTCCACGTCCCGTGCTTCCATTTTGAGCAAAAAAATTTTTTAAACATCGCACGGTAGTCCTCGCTATTCACAGTAACGTTCTTGCCTTTGTCGTCTTTTAAAAAGTACGATCCAATCATGCCACCGCCAGATAATCCGTACCAAACAGTGCATTGTAAATTAAAACTCATGCATTCAGATTTCTATTGGAATTGAAGTACAAGTTTTGTTTTGCTTATTCCATTGTTAAAATATGGAATTGTTGCATAAACTTTTTTTCTATTAACTAAGAAAAATATTTGTTTTTTAGGCCATATTTTGAAATTTTTAGATCATATTTTCGGATTTTTACTGCATATTTTATGAGTAAAAAAGACTTTTTTACAGCATATTTCTGGTTTCCCTGGTCATAAATCATTTAAAGTAATACACGTTTATTATAATCCAGCAATATGGTATATCCGTCAAAATTTATATATTTCAGTACCGTGGATAGTATAGCAATAGTAGTGTAGAATTTTATATCTTTCAAACTCATGAAAAAGATAGGGCTATCTCCAATGGTACTCAATACAGAGCATTGCTCACTAGCTTTCGGTGGCTAAAGTACGATAACGCTAATATATACAAGCAGTAGTTAAGTCATACAAGCGATTTAACTCTACAAATTATAATTGAAATATGTAGCCAACGACGTTGTTTTATCAGCCGTAGAGATTTTTGTCCGAAAGTTCGGATGCACCCTTGCTAACTAATCTATTATAAATACCTTGAGTTTAATTTGTCGAGAAACAGGGAGACAATATACTACACCTGCATAGTCTGGTACACGAAAAGATAGAAAAAACTTAAGAAATCTTCCATAAAATTGTGTATGCCGCTACGGTTCTTACTAAATTGCAGACAGAGACTATTTACTTGGTGCAATAGAGTATTACAAACTTATGCTGGCAATAGTGCTGCAAAGGTTTAGATCGTCCTCAACGCTCAAGTGAATATTGAAGCGTAATACTATAATATCATTGAATTCCATTAGTTCTCCAAATCGATTAGGAGTCCCACTTCAAGAACTATGTTGTAAGCTACGGGCTTGTTAAGAAATCCTACTTTAGATGCAAATTACGATATTAGTTTTTTTTATAAGGTAGGACAAGGTATATACTAAACTGTATAGGAATATTAAAGTGACTTGTATACAACAGAACTTTTGGGATTTCAGAGATTGAAAACAAAATATTGGGTCCCATCCTTTATGGTATATTTGCTGCTGATATGCCCACTACTAACCAAACGCATACATCCACCATCGCAGACGATACTGTTTCCATTAGAATTCACAAAGAATCAAAAGTTGAGAATATCGGTCAATGCAAGCAAATATTCGCATGTAACGTATGCACTGAGGCTAGAAAATTGACCTGCTGTATACCACAAAAAACTCGTCTTAAATATCATGATCGCTGATTGACATGAATCGATCACATTGACTCAAAGATAATGTAAATTAAACTGAAGTCTAATCAAATTTATTGGTTCATGGTCTGCCATAAGCCTAAAGTATATATTAATTCCCGTAACATTCCATGAAGGAACATGGGGACTTCTCTCAGTCAATGAGCTGCACCCGATTCTATTTTTAAACTCATTGAAAGGGACCTAGGTTAACGCCGGTTTTCAGTAGTATTAATACTCATAGTACTAGTTACTAGCTAATGTTATGAGGTGATACCGCTGTCGAAAAACTTTTTTCATTATTTTTTTTAAGATGGTCTGGCCTGGTATTGAATCGACGACCTTCTGGTTGGTAGGCGGGTGTCGTACCTACCATACCATAGCGACATAAACAAACATCACATTAGGTTCAGTTTCATTCCCCTCAAAAGCAGTGAATCCAACGCTTATGAAGACTTTCGGTTGCATAAACAAACATCAAATTGGGTTCGGTTTCATTGCCCTCAAAAGCAGTGAATCCAACGCTTATGAGACTTTCGGTTGCATAAACAAACATCAAATTAGATTCGGTTTCATTGCCCTCAAAAGCAGTGAATCCAACGCTTATGAGACTTTCGGTTGCATAAACAAACATCAAATTAGGTTCGGTTTCATTGCTCCCAAAAGCAGTGAAGCCAACGTTTGTGCAGACTTTCGGTTGTATAAACAAACATCAAAAGTATAAAGTACTTTTGTATAAAACAGTTATAAAACCGGTTTGGTCATATTGCATGCAGCTCTGGCGTATAGCAAGTCCTTTTAACGTAAGCAAACTGCAAAAAAAGACAATCGAATATTCTTCGCTTAATCCCAGGTACTCTCTAGTTATGAGAAACTCTAACACTCGAGGCGAAAATAAAAAAATTCTGCCATAGTTATAAAGCTAAATTGCTCGTACATCCAAGCATACTGGCTCACCAACTACTAAGCTTCGAGGAACATAACAGGCTAAAAAGACCGATTTAGCAGAAGATTGTATTGTACATCTAACTTATAATTTGACTCACTTATAGATATATAGTACTTGAAAAAGAAGCTGTGTTGACTGAAGTGGCACAACCTCAATAAATAAAGTTAGGCAATGATTTTAAAAACTTATGGTTCTTTTTAGTTATTGAAAGACTCAATAAGAAAATTATAATTAAAAAAGGTTGAAATAGCGGGCAAAAGTAGATATCAATATTCTAGCAATTAGAATAGATCGTACAGAAACTGACTACAAAAGGACACCGCTTTGGGGAGTTATTACTACAAATCGCATGATCGTACGTATATTTTAACTTAGTGAGCTTGGGTTAATTCAAAATAAGATCATTATATGGGTCCGCCAAATATTTTTTTTTTTATTTGAAAGTACAAAGCTTCCGGTTAATAATGGAAAATAATTTCATTCATATAGCTGCCTTGGCTGGCCATGCAGTAGCCTACACGATCGGTCCAATTTTTAAGCACATTATCTAATGTGTGCAGCTGTATTTCACCAATGGCTTCACGAATAGTGTCCTTTAAAGCGTAAATTGTCTCTGGCTTGTTGGCGTAACACTTATCTTTGACAGCACCCCAAAAATAGTCCAACGGTGTCAAATCGCAGCTCCGAGGTGGCCAAACAACATCAGCTCTGCGGCTGATAATGCGGTCTCCAAAAACAGGGCGCAAAACATCGAGTGTAGCTTCGGCTGTGTGGCACGTATCGCCGTCCTGTTGAAACCAAATTTTGTTAATATCCTCCTCTTCAATTTTTGTGAACAAAAATTCATTCAACATGGCCCGATAACCATCGCCATTGACTGTAACGGCCACTCCTTGCTCATTTTCGAAGAAAAATGGCCCAATTATACCTCTGGACCAAAATACGCACCAAACAGTAACTCGTCTTGGTTGTATCGGCTTTTCAATGTATGCGTGCAGGTTTTCTGTTCCCCAAATGCGACAATTTTGCTTGTTTACATACCCGCCAAGATCAAAATGAGCTTCATCTGCAACATTACCATGATTTTCAAAGTATTGTCGCAATATTTCCCAGCGTTGTTAAAGCGTATACACAACCATATTCGTTTAGCGGAAGGATAAAACTAATTATCTGTCAAATCAGACATGAGCTAAGTGTTACCATTCACGAAATAAGCACCAGTTGAAAAAAAAAAACGTTAGATGGCGGACCTTTTATAATTATTTGGATAGCTGTCAAAGTAAGGATGGCGTACTTCATCCAGACAGTGTCATACCTAATTAAAATTCCGGTATATTTCACAATATAGACTTCGGGTGAATAGTGTTAGTAGGTGGCATTTAGAGCATCGTAATAATAGAATATAGAGTAAGTTTTTCACTGTTCCTATATAGCATATGCTCTACTTTGATCACAAATTGTAAACATGCAGACAATCATCATTGATTTGCAAAGACATGGCAACACCAGATTAGTTGAATTAGTATATAGTATCACAAAAATAAA
The DNA here is from genome assembly GCA_023159175.1 of Wohlfahrtia magnifica. Classification (NCBI taxonomy): domain Eukaryota; kingdom Metazoa; phylum Arthropoda; class Insecta; order Diptera; family Sarcophagidae; genus Wohlfahrtia; species Wohlfahrtia magnifica. The sequence goes on along the minus strand of JAKWBJ010000187.1, from coordinate 148,392 downwards.
ATATTTGTTTTTTTTTAGTAAATTATAGTTAAAAAGCATCATGCATAATACAAATAATGGCATTATGTTGAGGCATATAGATAAAAAAACAAGAAAATGGTAAATGATAAAAATTACTTTACGTTTCCCACGTATACGGTCCATTAAACGTTTCAAAACCCTGACGCCGGGTGTTCTATTCAAACGTGAGTTTATTCTATTGGCAAAACCCTGTAATATATCTGTGATTTCTCTTTCGAATACTTGTAAAAATGCCTAAAGAAATTGTGGAGTGAGAGATTATATAAGAAAATGGTATGAAGTAAAAAGTATTAAAAAATAGGTTGTGTCAGGAAAAAGAGAGCGCATTGTCTTTTCTTCCTTTTAAATCATTTTCCTTTATTTTAAAATAATATTTAAATCGTGGACTTACATTCATGTGCATATTGAGTGCCACTATATGATCACTTTCCTTATAGGGCGCTGAGGCTACTTCATCAAAGATATATAATTGATCCTGGACAAAAGTAATTTTCGAACCGTCATGTGAAAAATGTTTTACCTTTTTCGTTCTATATTGTCTAGAGGAACAATAAATAAATTAAAATTAATAATAATTTTTTAAATTAACAATTTTAAAGATTAAAGATTAACTTACTTGTAAACATAGGGACCAATTTCTTTAACAATTGGTATGGCACCCTGTTGTACTTTATAGGGATTTGTAACATTAAATATATAGACCTTAAAGGTTAAAGGTTGTGGTAGTTGAATGAAACGCTTATATTGTTCGGAACCATCAGCTATAATAACACTCTGAAAGGAAAAGATTAAAATAAATTTCAAGAAGAATTTCTAAATTTCTTTCTTTAATTAAAAAATTAAAAAAGAAATTAAATTAGAAATTAATTAAACAGATTATATATTTAAAATTTATTTAACACATACTCGTTGGTATAAACTTTTTACATAATGATTTTGTTTCTTACGATTCATTAATTTCGTGTGCAAAAATCCATATGGAGCTTATATTCACGATTAAAGCTTCTCGATTGTTCATTTTTATCTGTCATCTATCACTACATTTGTCACAAATTTAGTGTGATTGAAGGACTCACGTTACTCCTAATCATTTATTATTTCTAATGATGATGAGAAGACGAGCTGACATAGGTTGCCGAATTCAATTAAATGTGCGTTGAGCTAGACCCCGTGCCAACCGCACTGATGACCTGAAAGCGACAGATAATAATTGATATGTCCGAATTGCGTACAAGAATCACTAAAACTGATATAAATAGGTTTAGAACGCAACGAATTGGTGCACATCAAATTCAACAGTGCCAGCATGACATAATGAACTTAAGCGATTTCGTTTACGCATTGCTTTGCTGCTGGAGCGATCAGTATTCCACTATGATCTGGAAATCGCTTACGGTGAGGAGAAATTAGTAAAATTTCGTGACGTGTTAATCGTTTGATCGAATTGTAAATTATAACAATACAAATACGGCAATATGTTGAGTAGGTGAAAAAGTAAAATTGCCACAATTGGTTACACCAATGTGGATGTGAAATGATTCTTATCATTTTGTGGCCAACATTCAACGAAAGGAAATACAAACCGTATAACCGGTAACTTCTTCCTTTGCGGATATCGAGTAGCCTAAGAAAAAGGGTTCGTCTATGAACAAAGAGTTGACGGGAATTGGACAACATGTGAAAGTTGATATCTATTATAGTTTCGAGGTTGTAGAAGAACTTTTTTACCTCGGTATGACCGTAACCAAAACTAATGACATCAGTTTTAAGATAAAACGAAGAATCTATCCTTCAAATAGGTGCTATTTTAACCTAAGTGTTAAGGAACAAGACAGTGGGTGCTTGCATAAGCGGGGTATTCGAGAGAAAGATTCTACGTAAGGTTTATAGATCAATGTGCGTTAGCGAAGAATATCGACATCGCATGAAGCATGAGCTGTATAAGTTTTATGCCGACAATAATATAGTAAAACGCATTTAACAGCAGAAGCCGCGTTTGCTAGGACATGTCGTGCGTATGGGAGAAGATGCTTCTGCAAGGAAGGTGTTTAAAAGATATCCAATGGGAATTCAGCGTACAGGGCCTCCAAAGCTCCGATGGAAAGATCATCTTAAAGATAATTTCTCGACAATTAGTGTAAGAAATTGGAGAAGATGTACACAAGACCGAAACGCATGGAATTGGTTATGAACAATCGTAAATTGATATTGCACAAGCTAGCTGACTTTGTAAATATATAATATGGTAGTATTTTTACCATTTTACACGAACATTTGGGTATGCGAAAACTCTGTTAAAAATTATGCCAAGAATCGATGAAAAAGATGGCAAAATTGAATGAATTGGGCTTTAAATTGCTTACCCACCCACCGTATTCCGTTACAAAAATTAATATTTACTGTATATTGGCTATGCCTAAGGGGGCATGGCTATTTTTCCGCCGATTTTTTGGCAGGTGATTTGTATTGTCCACGAAGTCAATTAGACCAAATTCTGTAACTCTAACTCTAACGCTTGTTAAGATGTAAAAAATCAATATTTAGATTGTTTTTGAGGTACCATGTCCACTTGTCGTTGTCCTGTCCACTTGCCTGATGTTGACTATGACGCCATTCAGACCGAATTGTGAAACTTTAGCTTTAACCGTTCTCAAGATAGACAGAAATCAATATTTAGTCTTGATGGGAGGTACAATGTCCACCTATACGATCCTGCTCACATTTTGACAGATGTGTATTGATAGTGGATCTATTGGGACCAAATTTAAAGGCTCCTTCTGCTACCGTTTTAAAGATATAGACAAATAAATATTTACTTCTTCTGGACCCACTGCACATATACACAAAATTTAGTAAGAACTGGTCAAGCTGTTCTTATGGAGTTTTGTTACAAACACAATGACACGAGAATTTTATATATTAGAATATAGATTGAAGATAGCACGGACAATTGGAATCTGATTAATCCATACTTAAACAAATAAAAAGTAAACGGGGGTGGAGTGGCCATATAATCAGAAACAAAAAGCCAGACAACATTACAGGAATGGCGCCATAGTCGAATATTCATAATACAAATAATGGCATTATTCCTGTCTATTTTAAAGGTTAGTTAAGGTACAACTTTTTATGGTTATTTACTCAAATTAACTTCAATCAAATTTGCCTTAATCGCTTAAACTCAAGCAGAAGAAGAATTTCCAGATTAATTTCTTATACGAGAAGTCTGCAAAGTTATTATATTTTGTTTCACGTTAAAATTAAATTTTCATTGAAAAGCAGTATGTCTGGTTGGAACATTAACAGAAAAGTCTCAAGTGGAAACAAATTTAAACATTAATTTCATAAACTTGTACAAAATATTCTTTAAGTTGATTTGGCTTGAAATAACATAAAACAAATTATATTTTATTATTATTAAGGGTGTTTTTTAAGAGCTTGAGAGCTTATAATGATAATACCGGGCAAAAATATTGTTGGAATGAGTTTTTTGTTATAATCTGGTAAATAATTTCATGGCATTAAATTTTTAAATATTATTTTCGTCATATGTCCACCGCCGGCCGCTACGAGTTACATGGTCCAGTCCATCAGTTAATTTGTTGACTACTTTTTTCAATAAATCTGGCCGTATGTTGTCAATGGTGGCTTGAATATTGGCTTTCAATGTTACAATAATTGCTGGTTTGTCAGCATAAACCAAGGACCACCCGATTCTATTTTTAGGCTCATTGAAAGGGACCTACAGCTTAATGCCGGCTCCGAACGGCAAATGCATTAGGGGAGTTTTCAATAGTAGTAATATACTCACAACTAGTTACTAGCTAATGTTATGAGGTGAAACCGCTGTTGGAAAAACTTCTTCTTTATTAATATGTTCTGGCCTGGAATTGAACCGAGAAACTTCTGGTTGGTAGGCGGGTGTCTTACTTCCCATACCACAGCGGCACACATAAAATGTATTTCAGAGGCGTTAAATTGCACGAACGAGATGGCGGTCAGTGAACTGGACCACTTCTGGGAAAAAAGTTGTCACCAAATTGATTTTGATTGTTAAGCGCGCTGTATGGAACCAAATGTCGTTGATGTTTCGCTAAATTATCATGGCACGATAACGCTAGCCAATCACCGTAATAGCAGCTCCTTGCTTATTTCGAAAGAAATAAGGATCGATAATGTGGCCAGCGTGTAAACCACGCCAAGCAGTAAATGTGTAGTGACATGGTGATTCGTTAACGGCTTGAGAATGGTTTTCGCTCTGTAACGTGCCGTTACAAGGCATACATATATATAAATAAAACGCTAATAATGACATACGTAATAATAAATACCCCTATAAAATACACAATATCCTATTACTAATAAAAAAATAACAAACACAACAACAACACAAGGGCAAGCTAAAAATAGAACACAATGAGAATTTAGCATTTCGTTCATTAATATTTTTGTAAATAATTAACAAAGAATTACCATTGTGTTCATACTTTAAACGTAAATAATCATAGTTTTGAGGTAATAATTCAGAGTTGGTTTGACTGCAAATTGACTCTTACCTACAAGACGGGTAGCGAGAACGACTCTCTTGGCATCTTAATAAATTTATTATTAACCTCCAATTGTAAGGTCTCCCGAATTTATTCTACAATTGGGTTATTAAGTAGATCATCATTGTAGTTGTATATACTAAACTCCCAATTGTAAAATCTCCCGAATTTATTATACAATTAGGTTATAAAGTAGCTGGTAAAAAGGTCTTTCGCATATAACCTGTTACCGTTGGAGTGTAACAGGGGCGACTCACTTGCCACCTCATTCAAGTTCATACTAACGTCCAATCGTAAGGTCTCCCGAATTTATTCTACAATTGGATTATAAGTAGGTGTTCCGAATTTATCCTGTCATCATTGTAGTTGTATATACTGAGCCCCCAATTGTAAGGTTTCCCGAATTTATCCCACAATCTTGGGTTGTAAGTAGTTGGTAACAAGGCCTTCCGAATTTACCTCATCACTAGTTTTTGTAGTATTTATACAACTGAAATCCATTCCGGTAATCCGGCCATTTTAACCTCCGAATCCTTCTAGATTTTGCCGCCGGCAAGCGTTCTTGTAAAGCTGCCAGATTATACCAGACGACGACTCATTTTCTGACCTCCTCACCGACGACGCCATATCCAACCCCCCGATCCAAATTTTTCACAGTTTAAGCCAGCTATTAAGCGTGGAAAATAAAGGCTCATAATAAAGTTTTGCTTATATTTTAAATACGAAAGAAAACATTTTATTCATAAATGACGAAGACCTTTGTTCCGACCGTGAACAGACTTTAACCAGAAATGAGCTTCATTACTAAACACGACGTGCTTTATAATCTTCGCGAACAGATTTATTTTGTAAAGTAAATTTCCACAAGAGTTGTTTTGGTTTTAAACGATAAATGATGAATTTCCAAACCTTATTAAACAGAAATGTCAAAATAGTTTGATATTCTTTGCTGTCAAACCATAGTTATCGATATCAATAGTTCTCTTGCAGTTAAAAAAACGCCCTATATTTTTTTTTTTGATTTCAGTACAACACATTTTTAAACAGCAATCATTATTACTTGCCGGTTGTTTATTTTTATTTAATCTTCGTAATCAGGTGCCTTCTTAAGAAAAACAGAAAATAATAATCAAAACAGAAAATAATTATTAACGAAAAAATTGATAAAAAGGAATCAAAAAAGTAAAACTTACACTTGAATTTTATAAGAAAAAAAAAAGAAATAATGGAACTTTAATTCAAGGTCAATAAATAATAAATACAAGACAACGCTACCGAATCTTATTTTGATTTGGAATAAAAAAAAAAAAAAAATAAACAGAAAAAAACACCACAACAACATTTAAAATAATTGTAATTTACAACAAAAACAACAATAACGAGTTAAAAACTATTGACACTGGCCCAAAAATTCGCGTTGAATTTTAAGCAGCCAACACAACTGTCATCAAACCCTCCACCAACTAAACAACCAACCAACCAATTTAATCCATTAAATGAATTAATTTAAACTGCATAAGTACAAGTATTTTGTTGTTTTATTTTTAATATAAACTTTTGGTTTCCAAAATAAAAATAAATATTTTTGTATTCAAAACAAATAAATAATTTGCCACTGAAAAAGCAAAAATTAAAATTAAATTTAAAACGTTCAAGATCAATATGTACGCCAATGGATGGATGGATGGCTGACGAATCAAAAGAAAAAGAAGGATTGTGCAACTTTTGATTTTGATATGGTTTCTGCCAAAGTCAGTGGACTTTATTTAAATTCTGAAGTTAAGGCTTTGGGAATAAATCACCCACGATAGTAAAGAATGCGTTATTTGTCTAGTCGTTATTATATTATTAAAGCACCCTACAGTAAACTACCATACACTAGTTTTCAATTAGTTCGTAACTAGTTGCTCAATACAAGATCAATTATTAGCACGATGAAAAAATATATAGGCTGGAATCAATCAACGGAATAAATCAGCGATCACCAAGTTTTAAAATAGATGACTTCCTAGCATGAATATTCATATTTGGCGTTGATAGGTGGACATTACGCAAGAGGATCAATTCTGAAAGCTTATTATTCAAATAAAAGATACCTATTTCTAGATAATCTGGTTCTAAACAGCAGCCCTAAAAACTTGGGAATTCTTATAGCTCGCCTATGCTTGAAACGAGCGCCATTAACCTAAATATATGTCGCTTTAATCGATAACTTTTTGTCATATTTTGGGTAAAGCAGTTATGCGTCATGAGTGTAGAACTTCTGAGCCTCTATGGAATTTAAGTTAATACCATTAAGAGAGCTCTGCAGAGGTTGAAACAAATGAAAACCTGAAGGTGCGAGGTCCGGGCTATAAATTATGCATTAAAAAGACCCAGCCAAGCTTTCTCAGTTTCTGCAGTGTTATCAAGGAAGTGTGTTGTCTGACGTTGTCATAATGAAATACACCCTTTTTTGTTGATGAATTGTGAAAGTTTGCTGGCTTCAGACTTATTAAATGCTGACAGCAGAGATCAGTATCAATCTTTTGACTCATAGTGAACAATTCCCTTTCAATCCCACTTGACACATAGCATTAGCTTTGTCAAATTGGCTTTGGCACTGTTTGCGAGGCTTCACATTGCTTATTCCATGATCTTTTTTACACATTCTTGTAGTACATGATCTACTAAACATTCGTTATAGCGTCGCCTGATGCAATTAATATTGGCTGTTTTTTACAGCTACACAAGTTTAACTCATAATAAAACAAAGAAATGGGCTTTGATGGATAGAAAATTTTATGATTTCGGCCATGTGGTCGTCACGGCTGGCCTACCAATTTTCACAAACTTTTCGCATCATACGCGGCTGTATGTTGCCAATTACTCTTCGAATCCTGATTGCCAGATGTTAAATAGTCTCTGAATTATCGACCTAGATAAGTGACTTTACATAACCCCAAAGAAAAAAATCCAATGGGGTTAATTCACATGATCTTGGTGGCCAATTAATTGGACCATTTCGTGAAATTGCCTTTCATCAAAAGTTTCCTTGAGTAAATTAATTGTAGCGAATTGAGGCACGAAAAAATTTCTAATCATGTCCCTATAGCGTTCACTATTGGCAGTAACATTCAGACTATCGTAGTTTTTGAAGACAAATAAATGACACAGCCAGTCCATAGAGCACACCAAACAGTAATTTTCTGTAGATGTAATGCTGTTTCAAAAAAAGCTTGTGGATTATTCCCACTGCAATTGCGACGATTCTGCTTATCTACATACCCATTCGATCAAAAATCGGTTTCATCGTAGAACAAAATTTTGAGTGGAAATTCAATATCAATATTAATTTGTGCTTCAGCCCAACTATCAATTATTAAATCAGTTGCCAAATAAAACAGTGTTGCCAACTGAAAGTTATGAAACTCTTAAGAAAACACCCGATATTACCAGAGCTGTAACATTTTAGAGACATCGACCGACAACTTATAACCGAAGTTTTTCGAACACCAATATTTTTGACTCTCAAGATTTTTTTTCTATAAATGTTATGGAAATCGATTATTCGACTTTTTTCAAAAACCGGTTTCCGAATATTAAAAAAAACCGGTTAGAGGTTAAAAATTCAATAATTCTTGTTTCATTAAATAAAATTGACAATTGTTGTCCTATTCTGTAGTTTCTAGCTAGTAAATATGTTAGAACAACATTCCGCATTTTTAATGGCTTAACGGACATTCATCTTCACATAGTGATTGATCTTTGCAAGAGTGTTATATGCCGGCGCCTCGGAACTACTTTGTGTAGACACAAATTGTCGTTGCTGCACAATTACGTCAATTTTATGGACATATTTAAGGTGATTAATAAGTCCTACTGTCGAAGAGATTTAGTATGATCTGTTCGATGAGGAAATGATTCCATATCTAGGAAGGAGTCCCTCAGACTTTTGTGCATTATATGTTAAAGCAATAACCAGGCTATAAGACACAAACAAATCTTTGCCATGGTCTTTGGAAACGCAGACTTAGGCTATTGGGTCAAGACCTTTTCGTTGGCCTTAGTTAGGTTGCATTTACCAGAATCTCCAATCTGGAGGGATTTTTGTTAAGCATTAGTTAGCTGTTAAAGGGATTTCGGTGTAGGGACATTTATTTTGCCATTCCTTCCTCACTTCTCTTCTCTTGTCTTATATTTCTTAGTTATTTTATTCAACTTCTTGTTTTATTAGTTATTGCTCACATTTTATTCTTTCTCTTATCTCTCTACTGAAGGTATCCAAAATGAACCTCTTTTGGTCTCTGGGTGGAGTGCACCACTTTCGCACCCGCGTTATTAAATTGAACAGATTGGAGCCTTGTTTTCGGAGTTATTACCATGTACAGTTCGTTAGAAGTTATTGATATCAGGATGTAAAATTAGTATTTTAGGACAATTCATACGTCTAAACTAATCCCTTCCATCACGTTTGAAATATTTTCATAGTTAAACGATTCCAAAGCCGAATTTCACAGCTGATCATCACTCTCCATACATAAAAAATTAATATCAATTTACAGAAAATGAGTAAAAGTTGTTGATTCTCAAGTGTGCATATCTTATTCTTCTTACCATCGTTTTGAGTTTCTTTGCAATTCGTTCGATCTATTCATGTACGAGTACATATATAAAAACATAAAGTTTGATATTAAACTTTGAAAATTACTTTAATTACGAGCATATTTGCAATAAAAAAATAATAAGAACGTATAAAATAAGCGGTTTATTCGGCACTCGGAAAATGGACATTTCAAAAAAACCGTATTTGGCAAAATCCAAAAAAGCCGGTCGAATTATAATCGTTCGATCTCCCTAATAAATATCGAGAATTTTTCAATGTTGAATCCCACAAACCTAAGTGTACGAGTACGTGATGTCCTTGGTTTAATACTAAAACGTCGAAAGGGCTATTGAATTTGCAGTGCAGAGAATGTTTAGATAGTGGAATACTATCTTAGCAAGAAAGAAGGACTAAAGCCAGATAGACCTTAAACTACAACTCGGATGTCTCTTCTAGTAGAGTTCCTGGTGACATTGACGTTACGAGATATGTAGGTGAACAGATAGAAATAATATTTGCAGCGCATGTTGCGGTGCCTACAAGGTAGTGGGAAAGGCAAGACTCAGATTAACATTTATGAGTTTGAAATTAATAGAATTGATGCAAGCAAATCGTAATGGCGATCTTTTTAAGATTATTAGAAAACTGATCTTGGTGTACATACAGACATACTGACAGGCATGAACAACTGCAACTATGGGCCAATTATTTTTCAGCATTACTCTCGGGTAATACACCGATAAACGCCTCCCTATGCGATTGTCATTCCCGCATTGTAAATATTAATTTTTGTATATCTTGAGAACGGTTAAAGCCTAAGTCTCTGAATTTCGCTTAAATAATCAATTGTAATCAATAAAAATCGTCATTAAAAAATGGGCGGAATAAAACATGTGTGCGTGGCGTCACCCATGCATAGTAAACACTAATTTTTGTATATCTTGAGAACGGTAAGAGTATAAGTTTGGTTCACACAACATTGTGGACAATACATATCATCAGCCAATAACTGGGCTAAATTGAATAAGTGGGCGTGGTGCCTTCCATTGATACTAAATATGGAATTTGTTGTATGTAGAGAACTTTAACAATTAAAGCTTCGTTATCTATCTATCTACATCAGCCAAAAATCAGGAAAGATTCAGTATATTATCTCCACTGAACGATATGAATCGCTTTACGCTTAAACAACGTTGGGATTTACTGTAAATTTATTTCCAAAACAAAGACTATCGGTCAGCATTTGTACGAAAAAATCATCTTTTCGAATAAAGCTCATTTCCATCTTGGTGGGTACCTTAATAAGCAAAATTGTCGTATTTGGGGTTTAGAAAATCCAAACGTGGTCTTACAGAAGCTAATCCACTCATTACGAGTGACTGTTTGGTGCGGCTTGTGGAGCGGAGGCATTATTGGCCCATATTTCTTTGAAGATGAATACGGCGCAATGGAGACTTATGGTATTGATGCGAACGATGTTTGGTTTCAACTGGATGGTGCAACTTGCCACACATCTCATTTCACAACCGATTTATTGCGTCAAACGTTTCATGGCCAAATAGCTGCGATTTGACACCGTTGGACTATTTTCTGTGGGGCGCCATTAAAGACAAGTGTAATGCCGACAAACCAGCGACAATTGTGCATTTGAAGGTCAACATTCGTAATGCTATCTTATATGTTTGGATTAGAACCGGAAGGGCATTAAAAGGAGAAAAAGAGTAAAAATGATAAGTAAGATAATAATTAAGATAACGGTAGCGAAGCACGCCGGGCATTAGCTAGTATTATAATAAAAAGGCTATCCAGTAAACTATCACATGAGCTAAGTCCAGACCACGTGGAGTTCACCTATTTATATATATATTATATTCATCAGTTTTGAGAAAGCATACGATACATTGTTTCATAAAGTAATATGGTCTACCTTTGAATGCAAGCAAGTCTCGAGTAAACTAATGTCTCACATAAAATTATTATACACGGATGCCAGACATGGGTTGTATAATGTCCCCATGAACATTTTAATATTGCACTGGGTATAGTGATGAGACATGGCACTGTGGTGTGGTAGGTAAGACATCTGCTTACCAGTCAAGAGGCTCTCGGTTCAATTCCAGGCCAGAACATCTGGAAAAAAAATTTTCAACAGCAGTATCACCTCATAAGAACATTAGCTAGTAACTGGTTATAGGTATTACTGCTATGGAAAACTTCTCTAATGCAATTCAGAGACGGCGTTAAACTGTAGACTCCTTTCAATAAGTATAAAAATAAAAGCGGGTGCAGCTCGTTGACTGTTTCACTGTTCTAGTTTGGAATGTTACGGAAATTAATATCATAGTAATAAGGCGCACAAATAGGGCAGATAGGAGTATTACTTGGGGTATGTTAAAACGACTGGAGGATTTATATAATGCCGATGACATATGCTTATTGTTACATAACTTCACGGAAATGGAAGAGAAGCTAGATGCTATTGTTAGTTCGACAGCTGCGGCAGGTCCAGGATAAATGTGGGAAGATAGCATAAGAGCCTTACTCTTACCAAGCCTGATGAATTAGTACAAATTTCGAAGCTTAAAGATAACAAGCCATCAGTGGAGGGGCTTATGCTAAAAATCTACTGACGATAGTTAAAAAAAATTAAAATTTTTTACAAGATAGCCTCGAGTTATATTCTCCATAAATTAACCGCGATGCTAGTCTCAGACTATATATTTTATATATTTGTACATATATTTAATCCCACCGTTCCAATGCGGAACATAGGGCCATAAAAAATATATTCTTATCATATTTGTCGAGAGTTAACATTTTAATCTCATTCTAGGTTTTTGTTATTGTCGTGATCTCAGCACCTAATTGTTACTGCTGATGTTTCTAGCTTACACTTTTTAGGGTTTAGGGTTTTAAATTATCTTAATCCATTAGTTCATTATGATAAAAATCGAAAGTTGAAATGACTTCGGTTTTAAGATGCAAAAATGTCTTTCGTCCTCAGTTCATGTGACATGTTATTCTAGTGGATTTGCAAGCCATTTTGCTTTAGACAAAATTGTTTGACCAGTAACATCTTTCACTTTGTTATGTGCACGACAAGTTGCCATAGAGTATACATGATTCCAGCCCAAGGTGCTTTCCAAATTTTGTCAGAAAAATTCTTAGAAAAATGCAGTGAGAGCGATTGAAATTGATAAGCTAAAATCAAAATCTTAGTTTAAGCCACCACAAGGAAAGTGTTGTCTTTAGCTATCATACAAGAAACTAATATTTTTTTGGAAAACTAAGTTAATGCGTAGAAGGGCAACATGTAGCCGACCATGATCAACAACAACATTTTTAATATTTTTGAAAATTCTTTAAATTTAAATAAATTTTTGTTTTCAAATTCTTTGTGCCATTAAGGCCGTTCAAAAACGGTGTCATATAAATTCACTGTATAGGGCAATACAGGGTCGATTAAAATTAATCAATTTTTTATTTGATCACAACGGGTGTATGGTGGTGTGCGAGTTAGCGTGTGCGTGGCCATGCGAATGTCAATGAGTAATAATGCGTGACATTTGCTGCATTTTTAAACGGCATTTTTATTAATAAAGTTTGTTGTTGTTGTTGTTAATGACTTCAGTTACTCGTATTTCTAAAAACGTGATTGAAATTTTTTATTAAATTTAGAAAATAAGATGAAGTGAATTATAAATAAAATAAAAATTAAAAACAATAAAAATTTAAAACAACAAAATATTTGAAACATTAAAATGCAAATGTTAAGAGCCAAAGAAAAATTTTGAATATAGTTGCTCCCAACTAAATAGAAATGCATAACAAGAAGTTCAATTAGTAACAGAGTTAATTAAAACAAATTAATAAAATAAATTAAAACATCAATTTTAATCTTGAGTATTAACTGCATACATATTTTCAATAAAAACTTCTCTTGATTCAAGTTGTTTTAATTTAAAATAGAAAAAATATTGAACTATTTTAAGATAACGAACCAGATATTTATCGGTTTCATTTATAGTTCTGCTCACACACAAATAAGGGGTGTTTTTTATAGAGGTATAGAGCTTTAAGTTGCAATAAAACAACAATGGATTATTCGATTGACTTGAATTTTATTTATCGAAAGATAATCTTGTGGCATTACATTTTAAATATGATTTCTGGCATATTACCGCCATCTGGGCGTCAAATTTTCGATGACTTTTTCCAACATTTGTGGTCGTATATCGGCAATAACACGGCGAATGTTGTCTTCCAAAAGGTCAAGCGTTTGTGGCCCGCATAGACCAATGACTTTACATAGCCCCACAGAAAGTAGTCTAGCGGTATTAAATCACAAGATCTTGGAGGCAAATTCACAAGTCCAAAACGTGAAATTAGGCGGTCACCAAACGTGTCTTTCAACAAATCTATTGTGGCACGAGCTGTGTGACATGTCATGGTTATTCAATTCAGGAATGAAAAAGTTAGTAATCATGGGTCTATACCGATCACCATTGCCTGTTACGTTCTGGCCACCATCGTTTTTGAAAAAGTACGGACCGATGATTCCACCAGCCCATAAAGTGCACCAAACAGTCAGTTTTTCTGGATGTAACGGTGTTTCCACATACACTTGAGGATTACCTTCACTCCAAATGCGGCAGTTTTGTTTGTTGACGTAGTCATTCAACCAGAAGTGCGCTTCATCGCTAAGCAAAATTCGCTTATGAAAATCGGGAACAACGGTAATCTCGTTTTGGGCCCATTCGACTAATCTACGCCGGGCGTGAGTCTATTCATGATGAATTGCCAAACCAAACTGAGAATAAATCACTTGACAGCTGTTAAATCGGTCGCCATCTTGAAAAGTAATGCCAACTTTAAATTCTATACTCTATAAACAACACGCTCTATATGTAATTTTTTTAACTCTAAAACTTTTAAATGACAAAAGATTTTTGATCTTTTGAATTTTGATATGAAGTGATTATACCGAGCATTTTATCAGCGGTAAATAAATTGAAAATTTTTATAAAAAACTAGCTAAAACCCGGTGTGCTTCACTACCTCTATCTTAAGTATTGCCTGAATTTTTACCTTACACACATACAAAATTCTCGTGACATCCCAAGTGCAACAAGGGAACAATGCTCAATCGATGAGCTGCATCCGATTCTATCTTTAGACATATTGAAAGGGACCTACAGTTAAACGACGGCTCCGAACAGCATACTCATTAGTTAGAGAAGTTTTTTATAGCGCAAATACTCATAACCAGTCGCTGGCAATGGTATGAGGTGAAAACCGCTGTTGAAAATTGTCAGATAGACGGGTTTCTAACCTACCATACTACAGCGGTACACTGTGACCTTAGTTATTATTTTCTACCACTTTTCTCCATTTTATCTCCTCCCGGTCCAAGTCTAAGCACTCAGCATAGCCTATTAATACCTTCCAGAAAGACACTGTTAAAATTAAAATAAACAGTTTTGCTTTTTAGCTGCTTACTGTCTTTAAACAAACACACATTCATTTTTATATACAGTCATCTGAAAAGTAATAGGGACACAGTGCGGTTTTTCTTAAGGGCTTAAGAACAAATGAACTGCAACTGAGTAACGGTACAAAATTTGTATGTTCATATAACGAGTCTTTAAGTCGTCGAAATATCAGTAGACAATTTATAAGATCCCTTTGACATATATTTTAATATTAAAACAAGGTTGGGTTTTTAACTATTTTGATATAAGTGTCCCTATTTTTTTTTTCACATGACTATATATAGACTGCTTTTACCCGGAGTGATCAATGCTATGCGCTCAGTTATTGAGCGACTTTTTGACCGACGATCTAAATTGATTATGAATTCATTCAGACCAAATTTAGAAACTTTAGCTTTAGTCTCAAGATAAACAAAAATTAATATAAAGTATGTATGGGAGGTACAATGCCCACTATAAAGTTATTTGGCCTAAATATAGAAACTCTAACTGCTACCATTTTTAAGATATAGACAAATAAATATTTATTTCGTATAGGCGTGGCACCGACCAGTTGGGATTTTGGTATGAAAAATAGTTAATGTTCTATTCTCAGAACTATTGAATATACACACAAAATTTCATAAGAATCAGTCAAGCCTCTTTAGAGGAGTTTCTCTTTTTAAATAGTGTGACACGATAATTTTATATAAGAGAAGATTAGCAAGTTTTAGGAAATTTCTTTGAAAATTATATCTACAGCTAACAATGCTAATTAGCAGTTATCAGCTGTAGTTATGGGAAGAAAAATTTCCGCTTAATTAAAATAATTGTGATAATTAATGGACAATTACATCAGTTTTAATTACAATTAACTGCTCTTTTTAATAATATGCTTTCAAATATTTCATTATATAATTTTAAAATGCCGCTAATACTGTGAATACCGCAACAGCAATTATAACAGGGTGTTTTACACTCATTACTATGCCATACTCTACTTAAAATTTGAGGCGGGTGTATGTAATTAAATTTAACTTATTATTGTTAGCAAATAAGAAAGTCGATCGCTACGAAGTTGATGAATTATATTGACAAATTATTATAGTTTAGTTGAGTGATTCTATAGGGACCAGAATAGGTCAGATTGAATTGGCAGCTTTCTGCGGCACAAATCGCTTGAACTCACATACATATGTGCACTATCGTGCGCATAAGTCCTGGCAAGCTCCGTTCAACAACCAGTATTTTTAATGAAGTCTGGGGTTTTGTCCAAGTCCGCGTTAAATGACTGTTCTTGCCGTAGAATTTTCTCTGGCCAAGCAGAGACAGCCTTAAGTCATCAAATATCTGGCGATGATACATTATTACAACGAACAATTATTATCTGAGGTCCTCCACCTATGAGTGTGTCTACCAAGGTTTCAATGGCCGATTATAGGATCTATAAGGTTCTTTACATGTAGTCTAGGTAGTTTGAACATTTGCCGTTATTCAGCTATTTAACTGGGGTTTACTAATGGATGCAGTTCCTGTAAAACCAGTTGTCTATTCTCAAGAAGAGCTCTTAAGTCCCCAATCGATAAGACCCTAAGTAATACCTGCTCGTGAAATTTAAGGTGAATCGTTAAATAACTCTTTATCTTATGTATGAACAATTTTAGATGTGCTGTGCACTGTCCAGGGATCTTATGGCCACATTGCTATCAGTATTTATTTATCCCTGTTGAATATCATGTAATACTGGATATTTTACTCGGCAATATTTATGGCCTTAATTTCGGCTTGTAGCATACTGCGTTAGCCTAAAAGCCTCTAGATATTTGGATTTCACTTTAATCTATCAGTAAAGGGTCTAAGGCTGCAGACTTTGCGTAAGTGGATATACAAGCACCAAATCTGCATAGCAGTGCTGAGTTCTAAAATCAAAATCTGGTCCATATTTAGAGCCAAACCTAAGTCAATTTCAAATTTCTATTGCAGAACTTCTAATTAGCAGAGGGTTTGTGGCATTTAGATTGAAATTTTGCACATAATCTTTAAACCATATCTAGCTTGCATTAGACTTAGTAAAAATCAGTTCTGGACTTCTATAACTTATTGACAATGTTGGAAAAAATTAGCAGTGATTGAGCTGAATTTTATTTTATTTATTTAGCTCTGTTCAGACGTTTGTCAGATTCAACAATATTATTACACCCGACAATGTAAAATTGTTAACACAGTTTATTATATTGCCGGTTCACAAGATTGCACAACATTTTTCAGAAAATCTGGCAAGCCGATTTTACATTCGTTTTTTCTGGCAATGACGTCGTTGTCAGATGTTAAAAATTCGGGTGTCTGACAATGTTGAAAAACAAAAATTCTAAGTTCCCACGGTTGTTGACAACCGTCTAAACAGAACTTAACACAAAAGCCTTTTGTTCTGAATATACTGAATTTAGACTTCATAAAATTTGCTAGTCTTCTCTATCACTAGATCCAATTGAGTAAAGATGAACCTATACTTAGGCCAATTTTAAAATTATAATTTTCTTTAAAAATGCTATAAGCTTTCATGTTCTTGGAATGTGGTAAATGTAGTGTACTATATAAGTGGACTTAATCGACAATAACTTGTTTAATGCAATATTTTTGAAAGTGTACTCGTTAAAAGGGAAGATGACATTTTTAAATAGTCACCTATTGTTAACGCTCATTACTCTATTTAATGCTCCACACAAGCGAAAGATTGTAAAAAAATCATAATAATTTTTTGCTTTATGGCTTAAAACATTTCCCAGGTTAGTTAGTGTAAGCGTTTGTTACTGCTCAAATTGTTTAATTTGATGGTGTATTTTTTATTTTTATTTTTTAACATTGTTGCACAATTGACACACGCTACTCTGGTGTTATGAACTGTCAACATACATTTATAACATTTTTAAAAGTATATTTCATTTGGCTTTTTAGTTGTGCTTCCATATTATTATTAAACGGAACACCTTGTTGGCTTAAACCACTACATACAATACGTTTTATTATAAAGATTAATGAAATTTTATTTGTTAAACAATTCAAAAGTTAACTTCTCTCCATGCATTGTTTTGAAAAACAAATAAAAATAGGGGGAAAATTAATATAGGGTCCGCCAAATAAATTTTTTTTTTTTGAAAATGCTATAAAAAAAGCTACTAAATATTTTCTCAAATTTCTTTTTTTTATTTGAAAGCACAATACAGCTAACACTTATATTTTATTTCTTTAAGATGGTTTTATCTCTCATTTTACAGATAAATTGATTGTTTGAAGAGGCTATACGCACCATGACTCGAAGAACCTTTTGTGCATACAACACAAGCGCCTCAGGTTCGAATACCCAGCAGAATACATGACAAAAAAAATTAATTGCGGTTTAGAGAGTTTAATAAAGACAAATCTATCTGAAGAAGCCCTCTACAAGATTACCTCTGGCGAAAAAAGTACAATTCTAAGTAAGGGTCACCATCAGCACTTAGCACCACAAATAATTTTGAGGCGAGCTACAGTAGATTTATCATCTACTTAGCTTGAAAATTAACTTGATAAATGAAACTGAAGCAAAGCAGTGAATGCTTTGTTGAAAGCCAATATGCCACTAGAGGAGTGATGGAGAAAAAAAGTATGTTTATTATGTATATCAAGTTGAGGCTTTAAAAAACACCAGATATCTTGTTTGGAAAAAAGCAATATTCTTTTCAGTAGTGAAAAATGGTTTACTGAGTTCCATTGTGGTTGTGCTAGCACACAAGACGTCAAACGTTTGGATGGTAGAAAAAATCTATGCAATAATACTGGATTATCGGAGATTAAGAATGTGAGAAGTGGCTGATATATGTATATCAACGGAGATAGGTACATCAATTGTTGCATGAATATTTGAATATGAAAAAGCTATCCACGAGATGAGTGTCATAAGAATAACCGCACTCGAGCATTAGAACATCCGTGTATTTGACAAAGTTCTGGTTAATTCTTAATCGTTTCTGCCTCGTTGACTGTCCCTTGGGTAGCACGAAAAGTCCATGACTTTAAGAAGTGTTTTGTAACAAAATTGAAGTATGCTTTTCACGGATGGTTCAAAGAAAGATGGTTCAGAAAGTTGTTCAGAAGCGAGAGTTTTGGGCTTGGGAAGAATTATTGGGAACCAATGAGAAAATTCGCAAGAATCTTTCAAACGGATGTTTATGCCATAGCAAAATGTGCACAATTTAACTTAGACATAAACTACAAGGGCAGGAAATAGCCCTACTATTTGATAGTCAGTAATTCATTTGAACATTCACCTCCTATAAAATTGACTTAAACTAGTACCTATTAGAATTCGAGGGAATGAACAATTAGATCAGGAACAATTGGTCAGGAAGGAGCCTATACACCATTAATGGGGCTATGAAGGGGCTTGCTTAGCGAAAAGGCGAAAGTGATGGACGTATACTCTTTTCTGGCAAAAGGCTAAGCAACTACGACAGAGAAAGGCTATGTAGCATTCGCTTGACAATGATAACCGGTCTTTTGACCGTGTATAGCAGACTCAGTCAACATTTTATTACAATGGGAGTAGTTTCAAGCCAAATTTGCACTGTACGAGGAGACACCTAGTGAGCTAACGTAACTGGCACCAAGTGATATTCTAAAATTCGTCAGGGCTTTGAATGGATATTATAATCGGGGCAGTATCCAAAGGGCCGCAGTGTTTCAACGCCTCTTAACCACAAATAAATAAGAAATGATTTTGCTTCGTTTTGTGAATCAGGTGTGTTTGTCAGCCAAAAATGCCATGGTTACAGATTTTAGGTATCCAAACAATACCATTCTTATAGATTATGTATGTATACTAGAGTAACCCTTCCTGCGTTGCTGGGAGCCTCTGTCTAGTATAATTGTAAAATGTATTCCTCATAAGTAAAATTTAATAAAACGCATTAAATTAATGATTTGTATTACTTATCAAGTCAAATAAACCAAGTTCTCTAGATAAACAAAAATCAATATTTACTTCGCATTGGCGATGTCACATCCACTTATTAAATTTCGTTCATATTTCGACCGATGATGTGTATTGACTACGAAGTTATTTAAACCACATTCAGAACCTTATACTTTTACCATTCCAAAGATATAGAAAAATCAATATATACTTTATATGGAAGGTGTCACTCCCACTTATCCAATTCCGCCCACTTTTTGAGTAAGGATTTATATTGACCACAAAGTTATTTAGATCAAATTTAGGAACTCTTACTACTCGTATTACCGTTTTAAAGATATAGTCATCTAAATAAAAATTTTATATGGGGTGTCCGTCGGGAAGTTATACTACTTTGTTTTGCCGCCATTTTGTTATATATTAGTCTTGACAGATCATATTTGGTGTGTGTTTTAATTGTTAAAACATTTTATCAAAATCAATCATCGATTATTGTGACCATGAGAAAGTTACGTGAAATTTCATTTTCATTTGAATGGTTATAAGAATAAACAGAATAGTCGGTTCTGGGCAATGGAAAAACCCTTAAATCATTCATCAGTCACCTTTGTATCCATTAAAAGTGACAGTCTGGTGTGAAATATGGTCAGGAGGAATCATTGGACTTACTTCTTTGAAATTGAAAACGGCGTAACGTTACCTGTCAATGGGGAGCGATATCGTGATATGATTGAAAAGTTTTTTGTACTGATCTCTATAGTTATTTCACCCTACAAAGTACGGGTGAAAAAGTTTATTTGTGTAAAGAGTCTGACATCGAAAGCTAACAAAGCTTCTGGCTTAGTTTAAGAATTAAAATTAGCAAGTGCGTTTAGAAGTGTTATATATTATATACTCTAATAAAATATAATGTAATATACCTAAGGTCCAAATATAACTAAGGTCCAAAATATAATCATTATTGATTTGAGTTTTTGAATTTTACTTGAACTCGTTTATAAGGTCTTTTATTGGGACTTTTTGTAATAAAATAATATTTCCAATATTTTTGATTTTAAAATCCAGTTTCAAATAATGCATCTTATTACGTGACTATTCAAATTAAAACAAAAAAAAAAAAAAATCGAATTTTATTTCTCACTTACCTCTTCGACTTGTTTGTGTACCATTGTCGGGAACAGAAACCAGCCACAATAAGCACCCAATATTGAGACTAAAATACCCAGGATAGCTCCCATTAGGGACCAATGGAATACTTTATACATGATTTTAAAAAAATTTTTATTTTATTTTTTCTATTTAAATAAACGTTAAACGAATATTTAAAACACTGAATATGTGCACACTTTAACCGACGATATTTCCATCGAACTTTTGGGTTTTTTAATAATTTTTTAATTAAAATTTTTAATTTTATTTTTTGTTAAGCACTTCTCTTCTTTTATTAAAATTCTTTCTTTAACTATATATTTATTTCAGAAAAAAAAAATATTTCAAATTATAAAAAAATATTGTGAACAAAAGATTTGCTTGTTTTAATATATATTTTTTTCAATTTTCGTTTACAGAGCTACTCGTATATAAACTTTAAAATTTATTTTGAAATATTGCCTGACGCAGCACATCACAACTATAATTAAGAGGCTCCAAATGAAGTTCGAAGAAAAAGAGGCGGCTAAAACCACCAAAAATGTAAATTCAAATTAAAAAAATAAAAAAAAAAAAAAATAGCGGCAATGAAATCCATAAACAGATGTAAGAAAAACAATAACGAAAATGTTAAAAACAAAAAACAAAACTGGTTTTTTCTCAAAATTTTGACAAGCAGCAGCAATCCGTTTGCTGCTCCAAGCAAATATTAGTTTGGGGAAAAAAGTAATTTCGTAAAAATTTGAACCTCCTTAGCGATAAGAATAGATTTCGTATTTTAGTTTACAACTGTAAAATATTAAAATATTACTCCACTATTAACCTTTACTGAAAATACTTAAGAATACTTGTGGACATATCTAAAGTAAAGCCTTTAATATTCCTAATTTTAAGCCTGACTCTTAAAGTTGATACTTTTCTGGGTTCTATATACTCTGTTAGGGAGTTAATTCTCCTTTTCAATCGGATTGATAAACAGACAAGAGAGCTTAAGCTGAAAGTCTATCGGATATATATCCGAATCAGCGCGTTCTAAACTTTATATAAATTCTAAGAATTCTGTTCCTTTTTCTATTTTTATTTGCGTTATGCGTTTTTAAGCGAAAAATTTTTTTTCTTTATTAGGTATAAAGGGATTTTGTTGGTAAAATAAAAACAATTTATGCCATCTCTCTGAACATATGTATGTCATTAAAAACGGGCGATATACTAGCTTACTGCGTATGACGCCTTTAAGTCAAACACAAAAGCACTTTTAAAATTTTACGCTTCACTTTAAAGCTCTATAAATTGCAACATACCAACAAAAATTTTTGATAGACACGTAGGATAAGTGAGCTATTAGTGTATTGTGAGCTATTAACTCACAGGAATTTGATTTTGTCTTTACTTTCAATGAAGCCTAAAAGTTGAAAGCGCACACTACGCGTTTTATGTTTTTTGTCATCCTGCGAGTTTATCAAAAAAGTTGCAAGCGTAGATTAGTAATACGCGGTGTGCGAAAATATGGGTTGATTTTGATGGCATAATTTCAAACAACGTATAACTTCTTCTAATATTTTCCTAGCCTACTATGAGACTAAAAGAAAATTCTGTAAAATCTTTTGAAAACCCGTATTGTATACAAATATGTTTGTTTACGAAATTTACGCAGATTCCTTAAGTTTACTTAAGTGAAGTATATAGAATCGTTTAATATTTTGCTTAGTTATTAACTTGTAAGCGCATGAAGGTACATAAAACCGGTTTCTTACTTGTAATGCAAGATTTTGGAAAATTTACGAAAATTTCTAAAATTGATTGTTTTTTTACTCGATAGCACCTGTCGGAAAAATGGTATCACTTTACAGATGTTTATACGTCATTCTTTTATGTGGCATACGCGTAAAAAATAGAGTACCTTTCGTTTTTGTTGTATAATATTAGGTGTTTTAAGAATTTGTTGTTGTTGTTTTTTCAGAATTTTGTAAAGCTTTAAATAGAGTTTTAAAAAATTATTAAATATTTAAATCATCGTACTTCAAAATACTGAAATAAAGACTAAAGTTTAGAGAATAAGAATGTACACTTTATTGGGGCTCACAGTACATCGTACAGTGTGTCGATCCCATAGGGGGAATGGACAAAAACAGAAGGAGTCGTCGTAGAAAAATTAAATTTCGTGTAGACATTTATTAGGGCTGAATATAGATATAAGCGAAATTTTAAAAAGTAGGACAACGGGCACGCCCAGCGTCCACATATATTCTAATTAAACAAAATATATTTAATTTTTTTAATAAAAAAATTATTCATTTAAGCATAGAGGTGTGTTAGTTACTGATATAAATAAATATATTCCAAATAACAAATTTTTATTTAATTTAAAATAAAAAATGTGTTGTAATCTGAAATTTGAATAATAATGTTAGTTATTTCTGGGTTAATATATCATATATAAATTGATAATCTCAATTATTTTTAATTTTTTATTTTTCTTAAGTTGCTAGAGATCAGTAAAAGTTATGAAAAGTTCCCTAAATTATACATTTTTATAATTTCAAATTTTTTTATTTTGTAGGTTATATTGGTTATATTTTTTTTTATATGATAGCACCTATAATATAGTTCCAAAAAACGAAATAAGATATAAATATTTGTACATATATTTTTTAATACCCCTTCAAACTTAAACTTTTTATTGAAATAATTGCGTTTTTCAAAGTAGAAAAAAAAAAAAATAAAAGCAATAAACAAACTTTAAACCTTTTCTTCCTATTTTGTTTATAATATTGTAGAGTAATTAAAAAACTAAACTTTTAAAAATTTCTTAAAAAATAGAGTTTTTATAGCCATTGTTTTACATCAATTTGCCGAAAAATGTCCCTCAGTATTATACTCAGCTGATAATTAGCTTTCAAGAAAATATATATTTTGTCAATATCCATGATGAGTGTTTTTTTGATTTTTGTTTATGGGACAACGTACTGTGCACAGTGGCTTTGTCGTTCTCGACTTTATTTATTCCTGAACTTTTCAACTTGGGGGCGATTTTTTAATATACTTTAAATAATTATATAAGTTTTTAAACATTTAAAGGTACCGGTAGGCTAGTGTGTTAGGTTATTAGTGCTGTGGCCGATATCCACCAGAGACTTTAGTCTCTATTACTACACCGAGCATTTGATCTTAGTTCCTTTTGCTATGCGAAATAATAGAACGAAGTTGAAATACCAGTTAAGTGATGCTATTTTTTTTTTTTTTTTTTTTTTTTTTTGATAGGTCCTATCGTGTACAACAATCAGTGATGGGAAAGTTGATACGATCCTACTTTTTTTGATATTATTTAACTTTAGAAAAATACCGTAGTAATCCCCCAACAGATTTGATACTCTCACCAATATTTCTATTTTTCTTAACTTTTTATATTCCTTTGTTTCAACACTTTCCGGTTTTTATTTATTTTTAGTACTATTAGCAGCTCGATTATACTCTGCTACAAAAATGTACAAATTTGAAATACCTGGGCAGTGATACAATTTTTTTAATAGGCGCTATCGAGTACATGAAGAATCTGTTTTTGAGAAAGTTTGAGAGATAGGTTTTCATACCTTTTCATAGGTTTTCATAAACTTATAAGCTAATAACTTAGCTTAATATTAAACGATTTTAAGTTTCTGATATGGAAAGAGGAGCAAAATAAATAAAGCTACGCGGTTTGTCCAGTATTGCTAGATATCTCCGTATTTATATAAGAATTTTATATTAATGCCTAGAATTTTTCGTTATTACCGGGTGTATCTTGATGACATAGCAAGACATTGAGACGGTTAGTCTAACACGACATTATGGATTTGAGGTCATTAAAGGTAACTGCCTGGCGAAAGAACTTAAATACTCTTCTTGAGCAGAATAGGTGGTTGATGTCACAGAAATTTCGCCAAATGGCGAACGAGCGATAGGAAAATGAACCCAGAAGGATCTGGTCACATTTGGGTCACTAAAGAACGGGGCAGCTGTTCAGCTGTCTAGAACATATGTGTGCAATGTGCTTATATGGGTTATTGTTGACCGTTGGGCTGTGAGCAGACATACTCAAAGTATGAGAAATCCATATAATAATCTTTGCACAAGTTTTTATGATTAACAGCAAGAGGAGTCTTCGGCACACTTCACTGCCACTGCTCAGATTTCGACGATCTGAAGTTTTCTGTGCTTATTCGGTAGAGATTCGACAACAACAACTATCTTCCAAAGTACGGTCTGAACAAAATGCTTGCTTCATTAGGGCTAGCTACTGCCACACAAGAGCTGCGAGAAATATGGTGCGGTAATGAAGACATTGTAACACAACGGGATCTACAGATTGGATCTAAATCAGCAGGTGACAGAGCTATTAAGTAGTTTTAGTAAAGCAATTTATGAAAAAAATCTTGTTTTATAAAATTTGTTACTCTTCTTATCAGAAAAGTACTCTCAAAATTTGAAATTGAACGAAAAATTCAATTCCCATCATTGACAATAATAATCGCTTTTTAAAATATTCAAAACACTTCAAAACTCTTGAGTTCCAGTTACAAATCGGTTTATCATGCCTTCAAGCTTAATTTAAATCAATATGTAGTGTTCACTTATTTTACATTTTTTTTAGACATTTCAAGAAATTATTTTTTCCTTTCACCAATATTCAAACGAAATTAACAATTCAATGAGAGTAAAAGTAACTCGTAAAAACTAGGTGAAAAAATTAATTTTTTTTTTTAAATACACTCTTCGAGATCTTTTTCGGGTTTTTGTTTGTTTTTGGCAATTTTTGTTGAATTTTTTTTCTTTTTTTTTTTTCTTTTTTAGCTTTTTTCTCCGTTGATTACATTTGCGAAGTTTCAGATTTTAAACCGTTTGACACACACAATACTCGCCAAAGAAATAGGGTGAAAAAAAAATTAAAAAAACTGGATTGGTTTTGACATTCAATATTAAAATTAAAACAACAAATTAATTAACAACAACAACAACAACAACAATGTAATGGCAAGGTTAAACTTTTTTTGTTTTGCTTAGATAATAATTAGATTTCGAATAACATCACACATGAAAATTATACCATTATTATGGAGTTTTATTAGAATTTCTCTGTTTTTTATATTTTTATATTCATGTTCTAAGTGCGACCTATGGATGGTATTTAAAGAGATAAAAATCATTCATTGTCATCGTCATTATTATTATTATTTGTTTGGTTTTGTTTTAAATGTTAATTTTTCTGAAAAAATTTCGACTTTTGTGGGAGTAAATCGAGAGCAATTAATGACACGCAAGCGATTTCCAATAATTACGATGAAAATGATAAATTAAACGAGCGACAGTAACTGAATTGTAACGAACTGTCAAATTACTGTATAAGGACCGAGAAAATGCTAGAATTGACTGACTCTCTGGTTGGTATTTAAAGGGAAATTTTATTATTTTTTGTGTAAAATTTTTATCGATTTATTTTCAATTGATTATTTTCGATTACTTTCGTTTTTCTTTTTTGTTTGCTTTTATCGTTAGTAATTAATCTTGATCAGCATATTAAAACAATATATTTTTTCTTTCTTTCTATGACCCAATTGATGTTTTAATCATTAGACGTTTTACCGTTTAAATATATTTTTTATATTTTTTTTGCAACAAAATACACATAAAAAAAAATTTGTTTTTGTTTCAATTTAAAAAAACCGTGATTTTCTTGGGGTTACACTAACGTGCTTTTCGTTTTAAGCTTCACTTAAGACTAAGAGCTGCCAAAGTTCATAGCGTATGTCTCGATCATTTAACTTGTTGTCATTACCAATATTTACTATATTACTATATTATTATTAATGTTATTGTTGTTGTTGTTATTGTCTTTTTTTTGGCTTAATGCCAATTAAACTAACCAACCAACCAACCAACCTACCAACCATTTACTCTTTTCTTTCTCTTTAGCAGTTTTTTGTTGTTGAACCTCTTCTTCTCTTCTCTCCTTATGGTCTTCTTTTTTGTATGCTTCTTCGTTTAGCCATTTGTTTGTGTGCATTTTTGGCTTAGCCCTAAATGTTTTTGACCAAAAGATGTGTTTTCTTTTCTCATTTCTTTGCTGGTTTGCTTTTAACCAAAACAAATCAAATTCCAACCACAAACAAACAAACCAAACAAAAGCTTTTTTAAGTCAAATGACTATTTATATCCAAAGCTTGTTATTAATGACGCCAATTTAAGGTTATATGGCCTTAAAATGCATTGCGCCTTAGGCCTTTTTTTCGGTTTTGTTTTTGTAATTTTTAGTTGACAGTTATTGTTTTGAATATTTGAAATGGCCTATTGTTATTTCATGATTTATTGTTATTTGCTTTTATTACCTATTGAAATTGATGTAAATGTACTCAAGCGTTTGCTAACGATTAAATCTGCTGAATCAACAAGAGTTTTTGTTAAAATAACATCATTTTAGGTTAGAAACTATTTTCCTATTTGATTATTATCTTTTCATTCAACTTAATAAATAACTATGATTGCGGTGACCAATTAAAATATGCCGCCCGTAAAGTAAATTTCTTCTTAAACATTTCAAGCGTCGAATCAGTTCCATCAAATGCAGGATTGTAGGATTTCCAAATTGTTTGTTTATTTATTGATTGAAATTAGAATACAATGACAAATTATATTATTATTCTTTCAAACAGAGTCTCTGGTGGGAATCGAACCTACGACTCACCAGCTGGCCGACTAATACGCTACGTACTAGGCTATCGGGGCAACCTAGGATTTCTAAATAAAAAACCATACCACTTGATAAATCTCCTGTGTTTTTATCCTTTATAATTCTACGTGGTAACATAAGCATCAACAATACATTTAAAATACATTTTGTGATAGACATTAGTTTTCATGAACTCCCACAATATATCCGGTGAGTTTTTAGAAACTTTCGTTTTGACAACACTGTTTTTGGCAACTCAGCTGATCTCGTGTAAAATGTTACTGTTGTCGACTTGGAAACGAACAACGCTTACAGATTTTGAAGTTTACCATAAAAATTCAGTTGGATAAGGATCCACTTTATTATCGATAAATTGTGTTCAACGACAAAGTTCATTTCTGGTTGAATGGATACGTGAGTAAAAAAACCGCACTTTTTGGTGTGGATTATGAGTCGGTGGCATTATTAGACCGTACTTTTTCAAAGACGACTGCTTCCTTGCGGATTTCAGTCGAAAGCAATCTTTGTAATTAAATCTTGCGGCTTTCTCAAGGTATGGCCTACACATCTTCGTTTTTTACGTTTGTCTCTCTATCACTGGTAATCGGCTCGGGTCTAACTAAAAATCAGCTTTTTTTTAGAAATTCCACTTCATTCTTCAACATACTCATCTTCAGCACCCTTTTTTGATGTACTTTGTGCACAAAGACTTGTCTTTGCCCTCTAGATAGGTCCTGCTTCAGCAGTTCCTTTATATTTGAGCAAAATTTCTTTCCTTGAAACATATTTTTCTTGTCTGTAAAAAACATATAGTCGCTAGGGCCTAGGTGGATGGGAAAGCAACTCAAAACGTTTTTCATCCAACTTAACCACTGAAGCTTTTTACTTTTGCATGTGGGACCGCGTCTTTGTTGATTTCTACAATTAATCGATCCAATAATATCATATAAAACTGATTATTGATAGTATTGGTTTCCTGAGAATAGTCGACGAACAAAATTCCATGAGCTTCTTAAAACACGAATGCTATGATCTTTCCAACCGACTTTTGAATTTTTGGCTGTTATAAACGCCTTTTACCGACTGCTCAGTCGATGATTTTTTTCATTTAGGCGTGTAGTGGTGGATCTACATGTGATGATGCGACGATACCTTTTTATTGTACACAAACAGGTCAAAACAGCGCTTTGAATCGTCCACGCGTTATTACTACTGGTTTGGCGTTATTTCTACTGATTTCCACTTCGAAAACAGCTTGCGCATGCCAAAGTTTTCATGTCATAAAGACAATACCTTCCTATATCGTCGAGGCGTTAGTTGTCGCACGCGACTTCATTTTATTTTATTTTTGTTTAAACTATTTGGTGAGCACTTTTGCTATTTTAGCCTATATCTACCGATTTTTAGCTCGTTTTCATGTCGTTCAGTATTAACGGTGCATGTACAACTGCGATTAAGTTCAGCTACTCCCCCTAGTAAATAATAATTAAAAACCTGGGATCGCTAAAACGTGTGTAACCTTTAAACTTAAGGTCAGAATGCTATGAACATTTGACACGTGTTTTAAGGTTACTAATACCGGGAATCTGTATGTCAATAATGCTGCCATATATGTCACAGAACAGCGACTTATTGGGAGATGTGTTAAGCTAATAAGCTTATGTCTTTGACAAATTGCTCTACCAATCAAAGAAAATGTTTCGGTATTTTCAACAACTGAATTCTACCAGTTAAAAAAAGAGATATAAACTCTTGTTTTAAAGACGCTAGTGTTTAAAGTACTACAACTGCGTTTTAAGAATTGCAGCATCACTTTCCAACGACGACTAGGTTTCTTACGGGTATAATTACTGGACACTGTATAATTAGACTTATGTCAGAGCGTATAGGTTGCTCATGTCATGTCCACTGCAGGAGCTGTCAGGATGAGGAGGAATCGGTGCAACAACTTCGACTTTCCCACTCTGCGCTTAAACTAAGAAGGCATCTTGGTATACGTCTCTTTTATGATCTGGCTTGTCTCAGAGATATATCACTATAAACGTGTTCAACTGTATAGAATAATTCTACGATAATCTGATGAATAGCTTTTGTTAATTTAATACCGCCTGCGAAGTATGCAAATAAACAGTATTTTGGTACGAAAGTAAGGCACTGACTTGAGTCAATGGCTCGACAAATATGTTCGAACACGTTCTCCGTTATGCTGATTTTTAAGCAACAAAATAGATAATTACAACGCTCAGTTGGTGTCAACATTTTAGAAAAAAAAAATTATATCAACTCTGATGTAATATGTTCATTAAAAATTTTTTTTTTCTACCTTCTAACTTTTTTTCTTTCTGATTGGGGGCTGTCAGTAACTAGTCGTAAGATGGGAAAAAATTCTATCCTTCTGCAACGGAACAACGATATCCGGGATATTATAATGCAGCCATTCTTACA
This sequence comes from Wohlfahrtia magnifica, assembly GCA_023159175.1. Classification (NCBI taxonomy): domain Eukaryota; kingdom Metazoa; phylum Arthropoda; class Insecta; order Diptera; family Sarcophagidae; genus Wohlfahrtia; species Wohlfahrtia magnifica. Next base: position 118,520 of record JAKWBJ010000187.1, on the reverse strand, counting down.
TATTATTGCCAGTCTATGAGATGCTATGTATGTAACTCTCATCTGGAAGATCCAATGTATCATATCAAATTTGTTCGAGTATTATGGTAGGGTATCAAGTAATATGCTTCGACAGATTACAATTTTTATTAAAGTTCATCCGTTTAGTTGCTTTTCTTAAAACATAACTTAAAATTATAACTTAAATTAATTTATTTTCATTTAGAATCGGAAATCATGTCTTTTGCGACCTCACCACGGTCAAAATTGTAAAAAATCGCCTACAATGTACCAACTTAACAAAACTTAAATCGGAACGGTTGGTTATTCCGGAAACTTCTTGATCAAGGTATATACTACTTTTACCTTTATTATGAAAGTGGTGCAAATCCATCTTAGATTGAATTTGTTATTCGATCGTATGTATAACTGCGAATTTTAGCTTCGGTTATTGTAAGGTGAAGCAATGTGAACTTTTCACATAATGTCTGAAGATGTAATATATGTTTAGGATGAAACTAGAGCATTCCCAATAGCGCACAAAGTAATATCTTGCTTTTTGAAACACGTATAGACTCTGAAACTCAAAAACACATCTTTCTAAGACTTCGGGAACACATACTATATGTGTACTTTAAATTATAGTTATTTATCACAAGTAGCGACATTGTTTGGAAGCTGCTAGCCTTGTGTTTTTTATATAGAATCTGGAGTTTCTAAAACTATCAACAGATGGTGTTTCTACCAAAGTTATCGCAATTTTTTTTTACAATTGGAAAATTTTATTAATTTTTTTTTCCAATAAGCCCAAGAGTGTTTTAATAATGACCAAAAGGAAATGATATATAAAAGAATAAACTGTTATCATAATCACTTCATGTTCAGGTCTCAAGAAGTTATAGCTTAAAGTAACATGTACACTGGTCAAAAAGAAGCCTAAAGCTGGTCAAGGAATTTTAGAAAATGAAAATTGTTCAGTCTAGTGACAGCAAAATAAATGTCATTTATCAAACATTTTTATTTTCAGGATATTCAATTTTACTAAATGATCGTGATTTTGGAGTGGTAGAATTGGCAATCCGCAAAACGAGTTTCCCAAGGATTTATAGTAATTTGAAATTGTAAAAAACATAGTAAATTTTTAGTCCCTGAATTGAAACTCAAACTCCGGAGAGAGTGGTTTTAAAAAGAAGGAAAAATACCAATGGAGAAGCTGTTGATTGGTTAAATACTTATATACTGGTCAGCGTTACAGGGGATGCACCATACGAAATGTTTTACAAAACTTCGTTAGATCGAGCTGCTGAATTCAAAATTACCAAGATTTATTACCACAGCGAGAAAGACTAAGTGATTTCGGAAATAAAAATTTACTCGTTATGCATGAAAAAAAGATTAATATCGCCGCTAAATTCCAATGGATTTCTAAAACCAAAGACTCATTTTATTCATAACTAAACATTGTTTCTTAATTAATTTGTATGTGGTGCAGTTCTTGTATAAATTAGTACGCAAAAGCAGCTGCAGACGTGAAAAAAGTGAAAAAAATTAGATGAAGAATGTATTCGTTTAAGAAAAACACCCAGATTCACTAAGTTTACTTAAATAATATGAGTATATCATTTGAAAGGCCTGTTCTTCTTATTTCCAAGTCTGCCCGAAAAATTAAATTCGGTATAGTACGTAAGACAACCCATACCAATCAAAAGGTCTTCGGTTCAATACCAGGCCAGACCATCTGCAGTTCGGAGCCAGCATTAAACTGTGGGTCCTTTGCAATGAGTCTAAAACCAGAATCAAATGCAGCTCATTGACTGGGAGAAGTACCTTCATGGAATGTTATGAAAATTCATATGTCTGAAGGTACAAAAACTCGCCTTTTTTGTTTCAAAAACAGATTCTTCTTGTACTCGGCAGCGCCGATCAAGAAAGTAGTATCACTTTCTCAGTATTTCAACTTCGTTCTTTTTTGTCGGCCACGTAATATTTTGTTTTTATATTAAAGAGGCTGATAAAAAACTTCTAAAAAAAATTAAACGAAATATAAAAATAATATTGTTACGAAAATAAGGTTGGGCATCGCAGCGTTTATTATATCGTTAAAATAAATAAACAAAAGCTGCAAGAACAACTCTATACGTGCTGTTTAGAAATAATCAAATCTACAACAACAACTATTATCAGAGACAAAGGAACTAAAAATAACACGGCAACAACAAATACTAAGAGCTGGAAGAGGTAGATGTTTACAAACGCATGACTACAAAAGAACTATAAAGAAATTAAAAGAAAGAAATGGGATCTACTTGAAATATCGAGAGGTCCGAGAGCTTTTGATGTGTTGTTTACTCAGCCATATAAAAAGCACATCATGCGAACAGCAATCAGTTTATGTGTCGTAAACTCAGCGAGTGCAGTTTAAGTAAAGTAAACTCAGCGAGTGCAGTTTGTGTGAAGAGAGTTTATAAGGAGTAAACTCGTGAAGTGAATCGTGAAGTAAAAAACCAGTTTAGTTGGAGCTAACTCAGTAAAGAGAGTTAAGTGCGGATAACCTCTGGTTGAAAGGTTACGATCTGGTTGGAAGATCTTTAGGAAAAAAGGTCTGCCGAGTAATCGTTGTTATATACAGAGTTGTAATCAGACAGAGTAATTAAGAATAAAAATTGTTATTGCCTGTAAAAAGATTTCAAGCAATGGTACACAGAACTGTGTTGAATAAAAGATTTTTTTTAATTAAAACCAAACACAACATTTATTTTATTTTAACTACAATCTACGAACTCATAAAAACACGTTTTTAAAAAGGTAAAAATGTAACAATATATTAACTTTGAAAGTGTAGCAAATCCATTTAGTTATAAACAAGATCTTCCTCTTTTAATCAGCAGCGTAAACACTATTGGATTATGAAGTTACCTACTCTATGGCCACAAAGTATTAAAAACATTTCATGAAATGCAAACCTTTAAATATCTCGAAACAAAAAAAAAAAGCAAAAAAAAAAGCAAAAAAAAAACTGGACTTGCCCCACTTTCAAAATAAACGACTCATTTATTAAATAGAAACACCCTCACATAGAAGCAGTTCGAATGTGCAAAGTGTTAACGACCTCAATTATATAGTTTTGTATCTTGACCTATATGTTTATTCATATTTTGATTTTTTTTAACATTTGTTTTTAAATTAAAATAGAACAAATTTTTATATATAATTTTATAGCCAAAAACAGGCAAAACTAGTCATATAATACATAAAATGCGTAGCAAATTAAGTATGATAATATATTTTATTTTTTATTTATTTACTTTTTTTTAGTTTAATAAAGTCTTGTATACGTTAAACATATGTATGTGAAGTTAATTAATAAAATCTATTTTCAAGACTAAAATAGAGGTCATTATCTAATAAACAAAAAAAAAAAAAAAAAATAAAAATAAAAATATGAAAACATACAGAGTGACTAGATAATAATTAACAAACTGCCCTCGTAATTTTTGTAGCAGTATTTAACAAAATCTAAATTTAAAATTATCTTAAATATTATTTAAACACAATCATATACACTGCCGCTAACTTGATTAGGCTTACAATTGTCTTTATATACCCAATAATTTTTTTTTCCAAAATGAAGAGGCAATTAATTTTATTAAATTTTTTAAAGGCAACATTTTCCTTTATATATCATTAAAAAACCGAAAAATATGATAATAGTTAACAAAGAACTGTTATTTTTTTTTTTAAAGAAGTTTTGACTATTAAGCTCTTTGGATCATTTGAATAGGTCCAGCGTCATAAATTCCAAAAACCAACAAGAAAATATAATTTTTCATTAAATTTATTATGCTCTTTGACAAGGATTGGAAAGGTTCTTCCCACAATGGACTACCGTGGTCTCTGGGTGGGGCACTTTCGGTACCGCCTTTCCTACCTACCTACCTTGACAAAGATTTAATAATGAGTATATATGTATATCCTCTTTTATTCAAAAATATGTATATTAAAAAAATAAAATATTTGAGAGGCGGTTCTACAAACAGATATAAAAATTTCGTCGCAAGCTTTTTATAATTTCTTCAGTGAAGACAGATTTTTTTTTATATTGTCTTACACTATGCGAGATAGCGATCCAAAGACATTTTCTATAAAATTTTGGCCGGGGGATTATGGTGGTCATTCCAAAATATCAATAATAGGGCTTCGAATCCATTGTGGTATTATACTGTTGAAATATTCAAGGAATCGGTCCAAAGACAGTAGACAAATATGGCGTTCAGTCTAGATGAAATAAAATCAAGCTCACATATACCATAGTGCGAAACTGTTTTCATCCGAAAACATAATACGTTGTCATTATTTTTTATAACACACTACCTATACTATCAAATTTAGGCACTTCTAACATTATTGTTTTTAAGATATATAAAAATCAATATTTAGTTTATATGGGAGATGCCACACCCTCTTATCGAATTACACCCACACTTAAACTGGCGATATACTGCCAAGTCAATTAGTTCTCAAGGTATACAAAAAGCAAAATTTTCTTTATATGGTAGGTACCATACCTACTTGTCTGATTTCGTTCACTCTTGATTGATTCTATCAAATTGAGATATTCTTACTGTTACCGGCTATCGCACTCATACGATTTCTGATTTCAACCAAATCATATCGATTCCAACTCAAGGCTTACCAAAGAGAAAACTGCATTAGTAAACAACAAAGCAAACAAACAATTTTGATACGCAAAGCGATATACACGTGCTTTCATCAGAAGTTACCACACAACTGTATGAAATCGTTGTTTATTTGTTAATCTCTGTTGACTATTTTCGTTTTCGTTTTGGTGTATACATGTACGGAGCCGATTAAATCCAGGTATGCGCAAAAAACGAAACACTTAAAATGATAAATACACTGATGTTAAAATGCTGTAAAAGATAGGTATTCATACAAAGTAAAATAAATAAATTTATGTTGCTTATGTTGCTTATTACACTTGTCTACAAAAAACAAAATATTTTCTCGTCTTTGAATAAAACTATATGAAATATACTGACTTTGATGCGCTGAACTCAAATCCGTTTTCAATTTCTTTCCATCGGGCTGAAATTTTTTTATTGGCGTGGCAAATTACAAATGTCAATATATTTTATCATAACTTGAAAACGACTTGACCGATTTTAATGCAATTACCACCAAATGTTTAAGAACAACATTTGCTATAAATCACCTAAACAACATTTTTTTTGTTATTTCAACAGTTTCGAAGTTATTCACAACTTAGCTAAGAAAATAATTTTTTTTCGCGCAAAATTAGAGCAATTTTTTTTTTTCAAAAGGCTATAAAAATTTTAGATATTAAGCACTTAAATTGAAGTTTAAAATGTTAAGAATAAAATAAGCTACAGATCAATAAAATCGGTAGACTACTTCTGATCTTATTCAAAATTAAGTGCAGTTACCGAAAATTAGCGAAATTAGCGGAAAGTTTTTTTTTTAAGCTAAATTAGCGGAATATTTTTGCAAAGTAAGTGGAAATTTTTTTCTTTTATTTTCAAAAATTTATAAAAAATTCTTAGAATATAAATTTAACATTTTAATGAAAGCTGTAGGGTTGAAAGTAAAGTAACCCATAAAGGCAGATGCCTAACTTTGACAAAAGTAAAGTGTTCACTTTTTATGGCTATGATAGGTAAAAAAATATTCTAAGAAAAAGATTTTTTATATTGTGCTAAAAACCCAGTACAAATTGCAGTTTTAAGAAAGATAACACAATTTTTTTTCATCATTAAACACTTGTTTGCGAAACCGAAAAGAACAATCCCTATCCTATATTTGATTTTATCAAGACCAAAAGTTAATACTGAAAAGTACTCCAAGTATTATTTCCGTTTTATATTTTTTTATTATGGTAAATGTTTTACAAAATTTATACATAGAGTTAGCTTATTTATAATGGACTTTTGTTTTAGATTACAATATGTCAAGGGCTTGGTCTTGCAAAAATTTTCCAGATTTGTTTTGCTACATCTGTGGGCAATTAACTTTAAAATCACAACGCCATACAATAATTTCCCTAATTAAGAATGCTTATAAACATTACTTTGGAATTCCTCTCGATGAAAGAAACAAATATTGGCTGCCAAAAATATGTTGTAATACTTGTGCAAGAGCTCCAAGAGCTCGACTTGATAGAAAGATCATGTCATTTATAAAACCAATGGTGTTAAGTGAACCACAAAATCACGAAAATGATTGTTATTTCTGCGTGATTTACAAGATAACATATAACACGTATAGCGGGATTTACGAGATAACATAAAAACAAACTCATATATCCGAACATTTCATTTGACCGACGACCAGTTCTTCGAAACAATAATGTTTCTTTACCTCCAATGCCTCATAAACGTCACGAAATGGTTAAGGAGTGAAACCATTTACGCGTCTATAGGTACTGCTGCATCTGCATATAGAAGTCCATCGAGAAACCCTCATTTTATAAACCAGTCTAACCTGATTGATCTTGTGCGAGACTTAGAATTCTCAAAATCAAAGTCAAAACTTCTGGCGTCAAGATGAAAGCAATGGACTTTGTTAGATAAGGACACGAAAGTCTCATATTTTCGATATAGACAAGAAGATTTTCTGGCCTATTTTAGCAAAGATGACGATTTAGTATTTTGTAATGATGCGGACTATTACGAAAACTGGGTTTCCCTGAAAAGTCTGAGGACATGGGACTCTTTACTAATACATCAAAGAAAAACATACATGTATGCGTATGTATTGTTAGCTACCAGACACTTCCTTTCATTATGTTTGTGCTGCCTAATAATGTATTAAAATTTTTTTGTCAAAGTTAGGTTACATATCTGGCTTTCATTTAAATGCCTAATACATATAAAAATTATATTTTAATAATTTTTGTATAACATTTTGGAAATGAAAGAAGAAAACAACTTCCCTTAATTTTGCAAAAAAACATTTTTTCGCTAATTTGGTAAAAGTTATGTCCCTGAAATTAAGTTTGAATAAAATTAGCAATATCCAACCGATTTTGAAGATTTATAGCTTATTTTATTCTAAATATTTTAAGCTTTAATTTAAATGCTTTACATTTAAAATTTTCATTCTGAAAATTTCTTTTTTGACTTTTTGAAGAAAAAAAATTGCGCTAATTTTGCGCGAAAAAAATTTTTTTTCGAAGCTAAGTTGTGCTTTAAAAGCGGTCAAGTCGTTTTCAAGTTATGATAAAATATATTCACATAACTACCATATTTTGGACGAAAAATTTGAGACCGATGGAAAAAAATTGAAAACGATTTTGAATTCAGCGCATGAAAATCATTATATTCCATGTAGTTTTTGCTGTAGACCAGTGTGTAGTAAGCAAAATTTTAGCTCTCTTCAAAATCTCTTTGAAATTAAGCTCCCAAAAATCTTCGTTACCTGACCAATATGAACGAGCACCGCTACTTTGCCCACATTTATGTGTTCCAATACCTAATTCTTGTGCATAAGTTTGGTTAAAATCGGTCCACGCGTTTGAGCGTGATGCGAAGCCATACGTAAGTCCAAAATGGCTACCTTTTTTATATACATACATAGACGTGCTTGCAGGCAAACTCAATCTGTTTTACTTTACAGGTGACCATTCTGACGTGGTTTTTATTAAATTTTTCATCATTTTAAATGCCTTACACTTCATAAAATGCGTTTTACCGTAGTCAGGCTTGCTGTAACACTTGTTTAATTTTTTTTTTTTTTGCAATAGAGTCACTAAAATTAAAAGCAGCTATTCTGCTCGCTTTTGTTATGGCTCTATGTGTACATCCTTTGATTATGCTGATTTATTTATTTTTTTTTTGCAATATGCCTATGGCTAGTCTCTACAAATGCTTTTATTTTCGCTTTTTCGTCTTCGGTGAACGGTTGTAATTTATAAAAGAGACTTTATCCGTTTTCAAAAGGAAACTGATTTTATTTTAGCATTTTCCTACCAGACTTCGAACAAGTTTTCTTGCTGCTTACTCTACTTGCTCGAATCACCCTGTTCACATGGATTCGTAATTCATTTTGATGGTATTGTTTTGTTATTTTCTGGTAAATTTTGTTTTAGAAACACCTGGACAAACACCCGATAAAAGATTGGAAATCACTTTGATTTTGTAGTCATCCACAAGTTAATTTAAACTGAATAACTTGCAATTTGGGTATTTCGCTAATAAAATTCTGTATGGGCAATTATATAATTCGTCTCATAATTGGGGGTTGAATTATGAATAAGGGAGCGAATTATGAAAAAATGTGTTTGATGTGTTTTTACTCCATTTTATCGTTAGTTTTATTTGCCCACATTATGAGCAAACAAAATATTTCTCTCGAAGTATATTAAAAAAAAAAAAAAAAAAAATTAAAATAAAAATGCAAAAATGTTTGAACCTAAGCAAGTGAAGGGCAGTGTATGTGTCATATCATATACTATTTGTATTTAAAGGAATACAATTTTAACAAAAAATTATTGTCGACTAACAAGAGTGTTGTATGTAACTCACTAACAATTGTTGGTATCATTTACATTTACAACTGCAGTAGAACTTGGCATGCAACATTGTGGCAAATTGATTGTATATGACCCAGAGTCAATTCATTGAATGCAAAAAATATAACACCATAGTAATAATACCGGCATTTAGTTGTCATTGCTCTCTCTAAGTACTATTTGTAGATTAAAAAAAAGAAATGAAAAGAAAAATACTGTAAATCCAACAACAAAACTTGTAGAGAAATCATTCATATACGAAAACGAAATTTTACATTAAAACAGAAACACAACCGAATGAATCTGTTAATAGAACGTGCAATGATATGGGATTTATATGCAAAGATATTTTGACATTTTTAAACTAAAAAAAATAAGAAAGTATATAATAAGATAATATAAACCAGTAGAAACACTATAAAGCTACTGATCATTTTTTACTTAAATTAACATTTTTCTTCGAAGGTTCCTAAGGTTGTATAAATTAAGTAGACTCTTAGGAATTTAGGAAACTTTAATGCCTATTCGTAAAATGAGGAATAAATTCTAATAAAACAGCAATAAAATGTATTTTTCGTAGTAAATTATTCAAAATATATTTTAAACTTATTTGTAAAGGGTCCGCCAAATAAATTTGTTTTTTGAAAATGCATTAAAAAAAACCACTGAATATTTTCTCAAAATTTTGTTTTTCTTTATTTGAAAGTACAATCCTTTCGGTTAATAATAGAAAATAATTTCACTCAAATAGCTGCCTCGGCTGGCCATGCAGTAGCCTACACGATCGGCCCAATTTTTAAGCACGTTATCGATTGTGTGCAGCTGTATTCCACCAATGGCTTCACGAATATTGTCTTTTAAAGCGTCAATTGTCTCTGGCTTGTTGGCGTAACAATTATCTTTGACGGGGCACCACAAATAATGGTCCAACAGTGTCAAATCGCAGCTCCGAGGTGGCCAAACGACATCAACTCTGCGGCTGATAATGCAATCTTCAAAAACAGGGCGCAATACATCGAGTGTAGCTTCGGCTGTGTGGCACGTAAAACCAAATGTTGCTAATATCCTCCTCTTAAATTTTTGTGAACAAAAATTCGTTCAACTTAGCCTGATAACGATCGCCATTGACTGTAACGTCCACTCCTTGCTCATTTTCCAAGAAAAATGGCCCAATTATACCTCTGGACGAAAATCCGCACCAAACAATGACTCGTCTTGGGTGTATCGTCTTTTCAATGTATGCGTGCGGGTTTTCTGTGCCCCAAATGCGACAATTTTGCTTGTTTACATACCCGCCAAGATCAAAATGAGCTTCATCTGAAAAGAAGATTTTTTTGGCAAAATCGGCACCTTCTGTTAGTCGATCGCAAGCCTACTTAGCGAAGTGTATACACAACCATATTCGTTCAGCGGAAGGATAAAGTCAGTGTTACCATTTACGAAATAAGCACTAGTTGAAAAACAAACGTTAGATGGCGGACCCTTTATGAGGGGTGTTATTCTAAGAGTGTCCAAAATTTAAGTTGATATTGTGTGCAGAGAAGTTTCATAGCATTCATGTTTTAAAAATGATATTTAATAAATGACCACAATGACTAGCTGTTATATATCATCTTTCTTAGCTTTTTTTTAAAGAACTTCTAATGCTATTTTATCAAAAGTTGGCTACTAACTTCTCAAGAGTTGTTGAATTGCTAGAACATCGCATGGACTTAACCCCTCAAAAAATAGTCCAGAAGCGTTAAATTGCGCAAACTTTAAGGCTAGAATGTTGATCTATTTCATGAAATAACATTGCAACCGAAATAAGGTTTCAATAACTCGATAATTGTGTGTATGTACTTAGTGTAAGTCCTTTTAAGACCGATATAATGCTCTTCTCTCTTTGCTTCACGCTGCCTAGTGAGTATGGGATGATCAGGCTTAGTTTGAGTGCCACTCTATATCGTTATTCGCTGAACCTTATCTCCTTAACCGAGTGGCCTTCTGATGGGAAGCCCTCTATAAACATTGCAACGTCAGGATCATGGATAAGGTCAGAAGGTCTCCTTCATCACAAGGGTCCTTTTTATCTTGCTGGCTGGCTTTTTGTCGGGGTACTTGCTAGGCAACAGGTTAAAGTTGTGGTGGTGAGACTTATTGCCATGTCACGGTGGCATATTGCCCCTCGGGGCCAGGGTTGGCGAAAACCCACCGAGTGTTATTGCGTTTTTGATGGTTTTTTTTGGGTTTTAAAAACTCTCCCAAATTTCATTTAAGTCGACAATATTTTTTTTTGTTTATACAATTACGTTGGGCAATTTTGCACTCTTGATGGAATCAAGTCGGCATTATGTGCTGATCAAAGCAGATTGTAATTACTTCGTTTGAATTATACATTATGAGGAAAATGGTCGGAATATAAAGACAGACAATATTAAGTTATTCTTTTGCATGACAACACCCGACCTCATGTCGCAAAAGTTTCAAAACAATTATTGGAAACGATCAAATGTCACATCCGCCGTATTCTCCGAACATTGCTCCGTCGACTGCTGAGACTAATATAATATACTCACACATATACGGCTTTATTTACATGGCATTTCGCTATAACGGCCTGTTTGAGTTATGAAACACATTCGCCTTAAGTTTAAAATACTTCGTTCTACGGTTAAAAAACCGTGGATTCTCCGTTTTTTGAACAAAAAGTTTATGGGAAGCAAACGCATATCGATTTATGGCCTAATTTTTTGAAACTATCTAAGCTGTATAAAGAGACATGAGTTTATGTTTAACATGTCACCGAATCACTTCCTTTGAATAAATCCAAAATCGGCTTCAAAGTAGGAGCGCCTTAAAAGACGAGAAATTTTTCTGAGACGTTTTTCCAAAACGGAACTTAAATATCTGTAGTCCCAATATATACTTGTAAATTACACTTATTTTTGCTGTAAATAAACTATGAAAACCTTGAAATAAAAAACCCATCAATATAATACGCAATAAGACCCAGGTGGGTTTAATTGGGCTACCCAGTGGGTTGCCAACCCTGCTCGGGGCACTCCACTATTCTAGCTGAGGAACTCCGGCTCTTGATTGATATTGACTATGTCTCATCCGGACCAGTGCTGGATAAAGGATTACATTTTGCGATCCTAGGTAGAGACGACTGGGTATCTGGATCGGTTATTTCCAGTGATTTGGTTAGGGGAGGGGGTCTTCACTGATTGCCATAAGTTTGAGAACAGGGTGCGCATTGAAATTTTTTCTGAAATGCTCAACCTCAGGGTGTTTCTCCGACTTTCGAACTGCTTAAGTGTGTCTTAGGCCAAAATACTGGCTATTTACCATGCTGCGGAATTTATGCGGAGTAGCGCTGTTTCCACTACCAACATATATATTTTCTCTGGTAACCAAGCGGCGATCAGATTTCTTTCGAGAGTGACTTTCAGATTTAGGCTGATTAGGGACGGCGGCGATTACCTCGGTATACTCTTATTTGAATCCCTGGCATCGGAAACATTCATGGTGATTGTGTTGCTGATGAGTTTGCTAATGCGGGCATACTCCTTCCATCTAATCACAAGATTGGGTGTACGGCTGTCCCTCGTTAAGCGGGCTATTAGGCAGAAGTGTTTATTAGACGCTGACAGATTCTGGGTAGAGGAGAAATCTTGCTTCATTTCTAGACTTACCTGACCTAGATTGGATGGTAGGTGTACCAATCCATTTTTTAAATTGTATCTTTCTCACTAGTCATTGCGTTATGGGTAGACAAGCTCAAAAGCTGCGCGAATGATTTCTGTCAAGACTGTAGATCTATTGAGCAAGAGGAAAGTGTGGCTCATTTCATTTCTCTAGCTCGACGTAGATTGCTCACATTTGCTCTCTATTTTTCGACCATTGATATCAGGATAATCGCCAGGTTCATTAGACTGTCTGGCTGCTTTCCAACTTTATTTGTGGGATTGTGCTTCTATGTGAGGCCTGGTATATGGGCATCGAGTCATGTGTGGTAATACAAGGGACCGCTTTGTGTGCTCATATTGTTGAAAGTTTTTTATTGATTTTTGTTAAGAAAATTCATTAAAAATATGTCGATAACGTATACCATTTATTATAATGGCAGCTCCTACCTCATTATGGACCCATGATGTCGTTCGCTGAAAATTTAAGCCAAATACACAATATTTATGGATGTAATGGTCTGGGACAGTTTTTACTTCAGATTTGCAAATTTTGCTTGTAGGCTACCTAACAGAGCAATGATATAGAAAAGTAAAATCTATTCTGGGCCGTACTATTATTTACGGTAAGTTGTCTTAACTTATTTTTAAAAATGTCAGAACAAATTACAGTCTAGAATTTGACACAGTAGTTATGTCCCGATTGAAATATCGAATAAGTTAAAAAAGCTCCCGTTAGATACAGGATGCTATGGAGAATACCCTTTATAATTGACCTAAACGGAAAATGAGAAATGTTTTTCGTGTACTTTGTGCAACATTGGTCCTTCGAACTCTAAATTGATATTATCGTTCCCGTATTTGAGTTTTAATGTATGTACGCCGCATAGCTCATATGCAGCCTATGAAGCCTGTTTACGGTTATACGTTGCTCTCTTGTATGAAATATCTTGACAAATTTGAAGCCACGATCTTATTTTAAAACTTTACAAAATCCAAGCCTTAGAAATTGAAGCCATCAAACTTGAATTTAAGCCTTAATTGCACTAAATTGGCTCTGTAGCATGTCAATATAAATCAGTTATTTTCAAGCCGTATTTACACTATTTACTAGACATTTTTTAGCGGAATTTACTCGTATTTGCGCAAATTAATAAATCATTAGCTTTTTAGGCTAATGAACAATCTGAATAAGACTGCGTTCAAAAAAGGGTCTTACAAATTCGGGCGTCTAGGATAAAACCGAAATTTTTACTGCTTGATGTATTAAGGCGGCGAATTAGATCGTGTTATACTATGCTATTTGATTTTTCTCGGTTATGTAAAGTCGAAGTGCTCCCGAAATAGAATCTCAGTGACCTCTCATACTTGAAATTTGAGCTCTTAAAGAGCAGACTTGAGTTATCTGCCCTGGATAGTCTGATGATCGAAATATATAGTCTAAAACCATGGGCACCGAAAGCTCTAGGTAAATCCACGTAATGATTATTGTTTAAGCGTATGTCGTGGGAAGAGGCTATTAATTCGGTGTGAAGTTATATTGCAACCAATGAAGCAGCAAAGTTTAGGTTAATCCTAAACTTTAAGCAAGCAGTGGTACTACACTTAAATAGTAGTAGTAGTCCTAGATTACAATTTGAGTGTATCTTATGGTATATCCCGTGGACAATAAGCATGTCGTATGTACATACATATGTTTGTGTTTTATAGACAACTAAATGGCTAAACCGTCTTGAAATCTTTATTGTTTCTCTCTACATGTCTGGAAGAAAATAGAGGCTATAGAAGTTTTAAAAATTCCACGTTCATACAAAGTTTATATTTATTTGGCTAAGTCTTCAAAATGATAACAGAAAGAGCCTAAATTTGGCCAAAATAGATTCATAGTCAAGGCAAATCATCGGTCAAAAAGTAGGTGGGATTCGGAAATTGAGCGTGGTACCTCCCATACAGAGTAAATATTGATTTTACTATATCGTGAGGACGATTGCAGCTACAAATCATCAGGCAAAAAGTGGGTAGAATTTAAAAAGTGACCACGCCTACTTTCAATAAGAACAAAATAAGGATTTCGTTATATTTTGAGAAACTTTAAAGCAGAATCTTATGAATTTGGGCTAAATAACTTCGTAGCCAATCATCACGCAAAAAGTAGGCAGAATTGGACTAGTGGGCGTGGTACCTCCATAACAAAATAAATGTTGATTTAATTATATCTTCATAATGGTTAAAGCTAAAGTTTCAGTATTTCGTCTGAATGACTTCATAGTCAATGCAAATCATCAGTCAAAAAATGGGCGGAAATGGACAAGTTAGCGTGGTAACGCCCATATAAAGTAAATATTAATTTGTGTATATCTTGAAAACGCCAATAGTAAAAGTTTCTAAATTACTTTAAAACAACGTCGTGAACAATATGCATCATCAGTTAGTAACTGGGCGAGATTAGATAAGTAGGCGTGGTAGCTTCCATTCATACTTAATATTGTATTTTGCATACTAGATGCGGAGAATGATAACTCTTAAAGTTTTGTTATCAATCCACATCAGCCAAGAAGCTGGAATTGCATAAATCACACTAAATAATATAAGTATGTATGTATCTTATATAGAAAAATGAATGTGTGTTTGTTTGAAGACTGTATACAAGTAAAAACCAGAATTTACAGTGTCTTTCTGGATGGAGCAAATGATTGGATTTTGGCCTGAAGGGAACAAAATGTGGAATTAGGGTAAACAATGTAACTAAGCATAGCATTTAAGACCGGGCTTTAGCTAGTATGTATATGAAAATTAATATGTGTTTGAAGACTGTATACAGTCAAAGTGACTTTCTGGAAGGAACTTTAGGCCATCTTAAGTGTTTGGTCTTGAGACACAAAAGGATAAAATGGGAGAAAGGTAAAAGCTGCTAATTAGGATAATAATTAAGATAATAATAGAGACAGGGGTAGCGTAGCACATCGGGTTTCAGCTAGTACATGTTATCCATAAAATATTGGTGACACCCTTTACATTACCTTTCATTTACATGTATAGTAGAATCCATTTATTTGTTACTGTTTTAATACGATAATAAACTATTTAGAGAATAGTATTTGTATAAAGACAGTGCTAATCTAAATTAGGTTTACAAAAATCGGTAGGCAGTATACACATACACATATATGTACGTAAATAAAATATTTAAAAACTTGCAATGTTGGTGATGGCTTAAATGGATCTATTTTTTTACATTTTTTTTTCAGTTTATTTATTTTTATTGTTGTTACATGTTTGTTCGTTCATTGATAAAATGAACTTTCTTGAACTGTGTGTGGAGGTGAATGAATACTTTTGTTTCATGCATAGGCTTGTACAACTATTTTACATATAATTTTGCGATTTAATTGATAATGAATGAGCAGATACGAGTTGAACACAAACATTCTGTATTCGTTCTTTATGGTTCTTGTATTATAATATATTATCCATCGTGTATCGTCTATAAATAGAGAGAGATTTGTTTTTGGTTAGTAAACTTGGCATGTTTAGTTTGAGTTTGTTTAGTTTAGTAAATACATATGTATGTAAGTATTCCACATACAATAGATAATTTAAATTATTCATTCAAAGTATCAATGTTCTGCTTCTGCTTCTACTTTTTCCGATTAAATTTTAAGGTATTGCGGGTTGGTCTGTTTACCTCCTTCTACACCCTCACTTTATCTATAAAATTTTAAAATATTCTTTTACAAACAAACTAACGTATAACAAACATTGTTTATGGCTTTAAAAAGAAAAACGAAAAAAATTGTATATTTTGTTGGTGATGGCTGGCATATGTGTTACAAGGACATGCTTTTAAATGCATTTTCGTATTAGAAAATAAAAGAAATTATAAACACCCCCCAATACACACAATCGTGCTAATGGATAAATACATTATTATTTAAAGCATTTAAGGCAGTGTCATGTTCAAATTAAGGTAAATATTGAGATTCAATTAAATAGAAATCATAATTGTTTGACTGAGCACCTCTAAAGGAAAGAAATGATTTTAAATAAATTAAAATCATGTTTTAAATAATTTTCATATAAATTTACGATCTCTTTAAATTATTTGTGTAACAGAAAGAAGAATAAGTCATTAAGTTAACGTGCTTATCGTTTCTGATGGACATAAAGCATGGAGAGTTGAGAGTATTTGGCAATGAAGACCGCTGTATCAATGGCTACATTGGTTACAATGTAACTTCAATAGTTTCTTTTTGCGATTAATATTGGGTATTTTTTAGAGGTTCATAACTTTGAGTTGGCAACACTGCTATATTTGACAACCATTTAAACAGCTGATGGTTGCTTTTTGTTTAATTTGTTTTGAAATTTTTGATATTTTTGTAATCCGATTAAGCCAATTTATGTTAAATAGATACGTAAATAAGCAGAACTGTCGCATTTAGAGTTTGCACAAGGCACATTTAAGAAGGTGGTGTTGCTGGTTCGGCTGTGTGTTTTTTATGTAATGCAGTGATTCTTCATTGTCAATAGTATTACTTAGTTTACACCTAATCCTGATTTAGCATAAATTTGTTTACGGTATTGTTGAGAACGTAACTCAGGTGTATTTTATTATAAATGTCAATTTATATTAATTTTTTTGACATTCAAAATTTACAAAAAAAAAACAACAACAACAAATATATGTTTTTTTGTTAAAAAGTTAGTTGTTGTACAGGCAATACTACCTTGTTCAATGTGCCTTGAGTTTGTAGAATCCACAAGCTTTTGTCAAAACACCATTACAGCACATAAAGTTACTTTTTGGTACACTTTATAAGCTAGCGCAGTCATTGGTCCATATGTATTCAAAAACATTTATAGTCAGAATGTTAGTATATTTTTCGTACTTTAATTTATTACACACTACGCGCTACAGTTGATTTACTCAAAAAAACTTTTAATGAAAGCGTAATTTCACATAATGGTCCAATTAATTTGCCATCAAGATCGTGTGAATTAATCTCATTGGATTATTTTTGCTGGGATTATATAGTCACTTGTCTACGAAAAACCAGATACAATCGAATACTTGGAAATCAATATTAGATGATTTATTGGCGAAATACATGAGGTCGTATTAACTGCGAAAAGTTTGTAAGAATTGGTGTTCCAGATTGCGCCTTGTACGCGCCAGCCGTAGTGGTCACATTACCGAAATCATATTTAAACATTAGTGCCATAAAATGTTCTATCCAACAAAATCCTTTTCATTGATATTAAAAATGTTTATATTTATTTTATGATGACTTAGGCTTGTGTAACTTTAAGAAAATGCTTGATAGCATGTTTAAATCACCTTCATTTACATGGCATTTTTTAGTCGCGTACGCGTGATTGACAGAAACACAAGCTGAATAGACAAAAGTATTTTTTAGTTATATTTGCATACTCTAGAAAGGACCATTTCTTAAGTATGCTTAGCTTAAACCTATGTCCCAATTTTCATGTTTAAGCAATTAGGCTTCCTTTAGTCGCAACTAATCTGTTTGATACAAGCGACAATCTTTTCCCGTTAAATTTAATTTTGTTGAAACTTCATTCACTTGTTTATGTTCCTACTTTCGTTAATGTTCCTACTTTTTTGCTCTATAATCTTAAACTATTTTCTGGTACAATAAATTCTTACAACAATTTTTTCTTATTACTTCTTAAAATACTTTAATTTTAATTTTTTTTTTGTGCTTATGAATTAAAAAGTGAAGAGATTATTTTCGAACACAAATTTTTATTTTTTATTGAAAATGATTGCGCGACTAACGGAAGGTTAACAAGGTAATTATATCATCACTCCTCTAGGGCGCATATTGGCTTTCCACAAAGCATTCATTACTTTGTTGTAGTTTCAGCAATCAAGTTGACTTTCAGGCTAAATATATGATTAATCCACTGTAGCTCGCCTCCATATGATTGTGTGTAGGGGTGATGGTGACCCTTACTTAGCATCGTAATTTTTTTTTTAGTAGGTGGCGGTCTATCCTGTTCATTCGTCTGATGTTTGTCATCAACGCCAGAGGTAAGCCGGATGGTTAGGGTGGGCTTCTTTAGATGGATTTGTCTGGAGGAAATTTAAAATCTCTTTATTAAACATTCGAAGCCACAATTAAATTGTTTTTCGTCATGTCCTCTGGGCCGCTTGTGTTGTATACCTGTGCTCCAACTACTACCCCACGTCACCCCCATTATAACTGAATGACATAAAAATTAAATTAATCGCTCTCAAAATTTTGTATAGAAAGTTATGTAATTTGACTCATAATAAGGGATTAATGATGTTTTTGCACGACAATGTTTTTGCATCATTCACTCACTCACTCACTTACTCATAATACAACCTCTGTTTACGAACTTAATTACAACATAAATTTCCATACAAAATTTTGAGAGAGAAACACTCAAATTGCCAGTAATTCTTCATTTTTAATTTTTATAAAACTTAGATCATCAAAATTCGGCACACTTTTAGTTCTTATTTAAAATGTTTTTATTACAGATTTAAAAATGAAAATTTATTAAATTGGCCTCCCTAAGCTATGCTGTCCAGCACAAAAAATAACATTAACCAGAAGTAAATAAAAAAAAAAAAAATAATTGATACCATTTACTAGTAGATAAACGAACAATGCCGTGCGAACGCGATAATCCAAATAAGTAATACAAGCATAGACCGAAGTAATCCGTAGTCTCGTGCGAACATAGCATAGAATATGAATGAGAAGATGAGTAAACATGTTACAGAAGTAAAATTTTTTGTATTAATGATCGAATAAATCTAATTATTCGGTATGAAAGTTTATCCGATCACGAGTCGACGATTTGAAGTTAGGTTGTCAGTCTTTGGGCAGGTATCTAAGTTCCTGGAGTTCACAGTGCTTGCGGTTGCACAATCAAGTCTCTGATTACAATCTGTGGATTCTTCTCTACCTTTACAGTTACCAGGTGGGTAAATCCTTATAAAGGGTCCGCCAAATAATTTTTTTTTAAAGGCTATAAAAAAACTACTGAATATTTTCTCAAATTTCTTTTTTTATTTGAAAGTACAATCCTTTCGGTTAATAATGGCAAATAATTTCATTCAAATGGCTGCCTCGGCTGGCCATGCAGTAGCCTACGCGATCGGTCCAATTTTTAAGCACATTATCGATTGTGTGCAGCTGTATTTCACCAATGGCTTCACGAATATTGTCCTTTAAAGCGTCAATTGCCTCTGGCTTGTTGGCGTAACACTTATCTTTGACGGCAACCCACAAATAATAGTCCAACGGTGTCAAATCGCAGCTCCGAGGTGACCAAACGACATCAGCTCTGCGGCTGATAATGCGATCTTCAAAAACAGGGCGAAAAACATCGAGTATAGCTTCGGCAGTGTGGCACGTAGCGCCATTCTGTTGAAACCAAATGTTGCTAATATCCTCCTCTTTAATTTTTGTGAACAAAAATTCGTTCAACATGGCCTGATAACGATCGCCATTGACTGTAACGGCCACTCCTTGCGCATTTTCAAAGAAAAATGGCCCAATTATGCCTCTGGAACAAAATCCGCACCAAACAGTGACTCGTCTTGGGTGTATCGGCTTTTCAATGTATGCGTGCGGGTTTTCTGTGCCCCAAATGCGACAATTTTGCTTGTTTACATACCCGCCAAGATTAAAATGAGGTTCATCTGAACACATCGCACACATTCTGCAACATTACCATGATTTTCAAAGTGATGTCGCTATATTTCCCAGCGTTGTCCAAGCGTATACACAACCATATTCGTTCAGCGGAAGGATAAAACTAATTATCTGTCAAATCAGACATGAGCTAAGTGTTACCATTCGCGAAATAAGTATTAGTTGAAAAAAAACATAGATGGCGGACCCGATATATCGATATTTTAGAATTAAGGTGTGCAATTGACAGGTGGTTGAAAGGTAAACCAAGCATATGGTTTATACGATCTGTGCAGTGGTTACTGAAAATAACATATGTGCCATCAATTATACTGTAGGTATTAATTATCCCTGACCTTTTAACATAAAACAAGCCTGTGTTAGTTCCTATTAAAGACTATATTTTCTATGTATAACACAAACTGTTTGTTACTGAATTATGAAGTAGCTAAGCTTTTTTTAGTTGTAATGAAATTACATATCGAGTATATACGTTGAAACCATAGCTTCTACTTGTTTTTCCAGAAGAATAAAGTTTTTTTTTTTGGCCAGTCTCTTGCCAGAAATATTTACACAATGACAGCTTTTATTTTTGCCGATTTACGCAAACTCACAAACTGACTGAAAAATAATCGAGAAAATAACTAGAGCAAAAGCGGTTGGGCTAGAAAGGACACTAGAATTTCTTGAAATTCCAACTACCAGAAGGAGAGTTACCTAGTTTTGAACACTCATATGGTGTGGAATGCTCAAATGACATTTCGGTTAAGGCTAGAAAAGTTAATCAGTTAAGATTGAATAGAGGATAGTCTACTCGTATCTTTATAATAAAGTTTCTGTTTTTTGCACATGGACTAAAAATAATTATCAACGGACCTATTCGCTGAATGTTAGTACCAAGATTCGACATTAGTTATAGTGTCAGAATTTGCCAAGTCTAGTCCCAACACAATTAAAACCGGGTCTGTAGCAGCTACCTAATAATCACCTATTATTTTTTTTTAATTTTTAAATAAAATTTTGTAGCAAGTTGCACTAAATTATATATTGATCTCTGCAGATTTTGTATAGTGGTAAAACTATATGATGAACTTGTTTTAACTTTCTTTTTACCGAAAATAATGGTGGCCGTAGTGCAGTGGTTAGAATGGCAGCATACATACAATCGGCCCAGGTTCGAATCCTCAGCGAAGGACATGATGAACAAATTTAATTGCGGCTTCAAGTGTTTCATGAAAAGAGAATCTATCTATAGGAAACCCAGCTGACATTCCGACTTGGCTCTGAGATAATGACAAATATCATACGAATGATCAAGAGAAAATGCAGCTTAATGCTTAGTATATAAAGATTGGGCGTGGACGGCCTACGTTCGAATCCCCAGCAGAGGACATGACGAATAATTTCTGGTAATTGATGTTTCAAGTGTTTAATTAAGAAACTTCTACCCCCCTTCAGACAAATTAATCAAAAGGAAATCCTACTGACATTCCGGCATACCATTGGTGATGATGGTAAACATCACAAGTATGATCAGGCGAAAACGCTACTTAATGAGGAAAATGGCAATGCTAAGTAAGGATCATCACAACCAGTTAGCAAGAATCTTCACCAGTAACCTTACCATCACATGGAGACAAGCTTCTGTAGATTAATCAGTCAAAAAAAAAATCAATTATTAATGAAACTGAAACAGGGCAATGAATGGTTTATGGAAAACCATATGCTAACAAAAAGAGTTCTTCCCCGTTACTCGAAAACAAAAGGTTAAAAGCGAAATTTTCCATAAAATTATAAAGTTGATATGCATACTGTACCATATGTACTGTATGTTTGTCACTTACCTGTATGAAATGAGCGTTTCTTGTGAAAATAAAACAGAAATTTTTAATGAGTAAGTAAAGAACATTTTATTCAAAGTATTGGCCATTGCTGGCTACATATTTTTTCCTTCTTTCAGGCAATTTGTCTTTTGAAGCACCCAATTTTCGACTTCCTCGTAGAAATCGAGGTGCTGCTCAGCCAATGCGCGTCCCATCGATTAAAACAAATAACGCTTTCACCAGGTCTTAGTAGCTCGTAGTACACCACACATTTCTCGTCACATCAGACACACAGCATTATCTTCCTGCCGAATCGATTTAGTATTTCAGTCGAAGCTGACGATTGTCCCGGACTATCCCATGATTTTTTCCGGCATGATCACCATAAGCCTCTACAAGTATTCGATGCGGCTCTGCAGCACTTTTCTTCAAATTAAAACAAAAAATTTATGTTTTCCGCATCATCATCATTTTCTGGTATAAAGTTGGGCATCTTTAACACCATGAAAAAATAATGTGATGTTTGTTCAATTATTTGATGTGTGTATGGTGAATATGTTTGAAAGATATCATTGCCAACACAAAAAAAAAAAAAATAAAAAAAAAAATTAAGGCTCCTTCACAATAAATGTTCACTTTGAAGACATTAACATCTTGACGCTCACTTTATACAGGTACAGGCTTTCTTTATCCCAGAGTGTGTTTTTTAGTCAATGTCCTTATATACGTAATAAATTCCAACTAATGTCGGAAGCATAGGGTATACAAAAATATCATATTTCGTGATACAAAGTTGCAGAGTGCAAAATGTGGAAATGTGAACTCTTTGCTTTTATAAGATGAACTGTGCAACATGATATTTTTTGTTTGTTTTATATTTTCTTTCTTTTGCCTTTTTCTAATAATATTCTACTTAATTTACTACAGTTTGTTATGGATACCATCTTCGGTTTAGGAAAAACCTCTCAAAACTTACGTTATACATACATACATACAGCTATTCTCTCTTATATTTTGTACTTTATACGCATCCTTGTAACCCTAAAGAGAGACAGATTGTTACAAAGCGATAACGAACATCAAAACGTTTGATGAAAATCATAATTTTGCTTTTAATGGCTGCTGTAAACAAAACAATGGCTTACGGCATAGACAATAGACAGTAGGAAACAACAACTAAAGACTATTATGGACGATGAATAAATGAGTCAAGGCCGTTAGAGGAGAAAATAAATTGAAAAAAAAAACAAAAATTATTAAAAACGAAGAAAAGCAAAAGAGAAATTTAAAAAACAACAATAACAATGTTAATAGTTTAAATAAAAAAATATACACAAACAAAAATATTCTAAAAAACACAGACACACACACACATACACATACAACTACAATTAAGCAAAAAGAGCATTGTTCAACGTTTATTGACCCTTTTTCTTCTTAACTTGTTTTTCCAATTTTTTTTTTTGCTTTCAACCAATTTTTTATTGTTGTTATTTTATGCCTTAAATATTTCACCCTAAAAACCCACATTCAAGGATAGCCACTGCAATCAAAAGGAAAATTTAAATGGGTTTGTTTTGTGGGGAGACTTGGGTATAGGAAAATGGAGGAAATCTATAAGCTGACTTATTTATGTACATATATATTTACGATGAGCACACAAATATATTTTTCATATATTTTTCTTTACATTGATCAGGTATTTTGCTTCTTGAAGATTAAAAATAATTTTTTTTGAGAGAAAGCAATTGCGAGTTTAATATTTTCGAGTACCTTTTCAAGGAGCCAATTCATTTTCTGCTTTCAAATGTTGTTAAGAAATATTTCATTTTCAGGGTGTTTGAGTTGAAGGTCATTGCATAAAGTTGCAGTAAATGGAAAATATTGTTATATCTTATCACTCACTTGACACCCTATATCCTACTTGAAGTACGAACATAAATATATCGATCGGCTTTGATTTGAATACTATGTTGTGGCCCTAAGCATAAAGGTTGCTGCCAGTGCTGCCAGATAAATAAATATTAAAAAAATTGTATCTTATTTTCAATTTAATAAATAACAAAATTGCCATAAACAAATAACAGCTTACGACCGTCTTTAAGGGCATGATTTCTTATATTTTGGTCAATATTGATCCATCAATTTTCAATAATAAGTCCAGAGATTGTACTAGAACTGGGAAGGGGAATAAAACTGTTTGGGAACGTTGTATGATAACCACTTCTTTACAGTGCTTGTTGTATGGTTTGGGTTATTGCCTTGTTGAAAGCATTAGCTTCCAAAAAGATCTATTTTGTTCACTGATTGCATCGAATGATTTTTGAATAAGTTCAAATATGCGATAAAAACTGAAATACCAAACCTAGCAACCCAAGTTGAACGCCAAACCATATTAGTTAATTCAGCAAAAGGTGACATAATAGAATATATTTACTGTTGGTGGCTCACTTTCACTGTGAGTTTTATTTTCATACTTTTTTCAGTTTTTGTTGTTTTTGTATATTAAGAATATAATACCATGTTCATACATGATTAATTGATTCAATTAATTTATAAATTGCGCTATTAACCTTACACAATTAGCATTTCACAGTTTGAAATGTGGAACTAAGAATTAAGAAAACTTTAGCGTTAAAAAGAATGTAAAATTTTATGAAAAAACTCAAATTCAATAAACAAAAATTCTTGTTTAATTTTTTCATTTTGATAATATATTTCATATGACATTGTACAACAAAGCAAAGTCCATATTCATAAAACCTTAAACAAATTTATTCACTTGAGTTTTAATATTTTCTACAAAACAAAATAACTTAAGTGTCGTTTTTTATTTGTTTTAAGTAAACCTCTTCATTCAAAATCGCATAAAAATATTATTTTTAAAAATTTATTTTAATAACAACTAATGATTTCAACTTCACACAGAGCTGCCACTCCTCATTCTACATTCTTCACACACGGTTGCATTTTGAATTTTATACAATTAATTGTACAATTAAGTACTAATAAAGCAATATATAAATTATGGTATTGTATGGTAAATTGTGCAAAATTAAGGTTCTAATTACGTAAAATTCCTTAAATGCCAATTAAAACTTATGTATGAATATTGTTATGAAAATAAGGTTGGGCACCACAGAGTTTATTAGATCGTTAAAATAAATGAACAAAAGCTGCAAGAATAACTATACGTGCTGTTTACAAATAACCAAATCTACGACAGAAACTATGAACAGAGATAAAGTAAATAAAAATAACACGGCAACAACAATAATTAAGCAGCAAAGAAAACAAGTAACAACAAATACTAAGAGCTGAAAGAAGTAGATGTTCACATAAGCATGGCTACAAAAGAACTAAAAAGAAATTAAAAGAAATAAATGGAATCAACCTGAAATATTGAGAGGTTCGAGAGCTTTCGATGTGTTGTTTACTCAGCCATATAAAAAGCACACCGATACGAACAGCAATCAGTTTATATGTCGTAAACTCAGCGAGTGCAGTTTAAGTAAAGTAAACTCAGCGAGTGCAGTTTGTGTGAAGAGAGTTTATAAGGAGTAAACTCGTGAAGTAAATCGTGAAGTAAAAAACCAGTTTAGTTGGAGCTAACTCAGTAAAGAAAGTTAAGTGTGGATAACCTCTGGTTGAAAGGTTACGATATGGTTGGAAGATCTTTAGGAAGAAAGATCTGTCGAGTAATCGTTGTTGTTTACAGAATTGTAATCAGACAGAGTAACTAAGAATAAAAAATGTTATTGCCTGTAAAAAGATTACAAGCAGTGGTGCACATAACTGTGTTGAATAAAGGATTTTTGAATTAAAACCAAATACAAAATTTATTTTATTTTAACTACAACCTACGAACTCATAAAAATACGTTTTTAAAAAGGTAAAACGTAACAATATGATATAATTTATCTGAAATAATTGTTATGGTTTTTAAGCTTTAAAGTTGATTAATTAAAATATCTACTACTTTTGCCAATTAGTTTTGCTCTTTATAAGATATCAATAATTTTGTAAAGTGAGCGAATACTCTTAAATAGTTGTGGGTTACAAATACTTATGTCCCTAACTGTACATATTTTTACAAAATAACGGCTTAAGTCTTTATTGTTTTATATAATTGCATTGAAAAGGTAACTAACGTGTACTACATTACCATACTTACAGAGGAAGAATTGGTCCACTATTTTTCTTTAAATATCCAAGCGTTCTGCTTATTATTAGCATATTTAAAAACTTTCTTTTTTATTTTACAATTGCTAAGCCCTTTTGGGCTTTAAAATATTTAAAACGATTCACTTTTTAGCTTTTTTTTCTTATTAATTTTTGCCAATTTCTGTCCATTTGTATACTATTTTGCAGTTTAAAATGTAATTAATAAGTTAAAATAACATCAAATACAGAAAAAATCATAGCAGATGTATGCCATAACTATGACTTTTATTCCTTGCTATTACTAATTTAAATTTGCAAAATTAATAGTTACAAACTTATGTTTTAAGTTTGAAGTTTTTATGAAATTCTAAAAAAAAGTCTTGGAAATTAATAATTTCTAAAAATCGTCAAATTTAGGGTATAAATCGTTAAATCGTCAAAATGCTATTATTGGAACTCAAAATCGTCAAATCTGGCAGCACTGGTTGCTGCATATGGGTTGAAGTGGTGCTTCTGAGAAAAGAGATAATTATGTTAGTCTTTAGTAACTGACTTTATCTCTCGTACAATAGACAGTGCATGTGCTAAGGAAGTGATTGGAAGTATTCAATGTTCTTTCTCCCATCGATAAGGAAGAAAAGACTAAAAAAACTAAATGTTTTTGCTCTGGAGCGATAAGAATAGTTTAGAAAGGTTTTCAAAAACCGGTTTTTGAATTTTGCGAAAAACCATGTTTTTAAAGATATCGGTTGATATAATGTTTTTAATAAGAGAGATGATATCGGTTTTATGCTTTAAACACATAGACGACGGCAGGCAGCACGACTACACGACTACAATTGCCGTTAAATGCCGAATTAAATGTATTGGAAAGGACATTATATATAATAAGCAGCTGAACAACAAAAATTTGACGTTTTGATAAATAGAATTTAAAATTATAATTGCAGCTTCTTTCAATGCGCACTTCTTTTTTTATATATTTACTAGTTAAAGGCCGGAGTGCCTCGCTAACCCTATCTTTGATATTTTCCTTAACTATTATTTTAGTCATAATTTCTAACATATTTTTTTCTATTTTGACCCCGTTCGGTTCAAGTTCAAATATTTAAGATGGCCTGTAGTTATTTCCAGAAAGAAACTATAAAAATTTGAAGATAATTGGTTCCGCTTCTAAGCAAGCAAACATACATTCATTCATTCACATTTTATATATAAGATTTACGTGTATATATGGTAGATGGCTTTCTACAATATCCGCTTTTTAACTAACGTGGATAGATGACGAAACTAAATAGTTGTCGTTCTCCATGTGTATAAACAAAATTCAATATTTAGTATGAATGGAAGGTGCCACGACCACTTATTCAATTTCGCCCAGTGACTGACTAATGATGTGTATTGTTCACGATGTTATTTAAACCTAATTTAGAAGGTTTTACTATCAACGTTATCAAGATATACAAAAGGTAATATTTACTTTGTATGGGCGGTAGCACGCTAACTTGTCCAGTGCCGCTTCTTTTTTGACTGATGATTTGTATTCACTACGAATACTGAAATTTTATGAAACTTACTGAAGCTGACGATTTGTATTGACTATGAAACTATTTGGAGCAAATACTGAAACTTTGGCCTTAACCGTTCACAAGATATAAAGGAAATCCAAAATTAGTTTATATGGGAAGAACCATGCCCTCTTTTTCCATTCCGCGCAGATTTTGATTGATGATTTGTATTGACTTTAAGGACATTCAAACCAAACTTAGAAGCTTTTGATTTAACCGTTCTTAAGATATACAGAAATTTAGTTTGTATGGGAGATACCACGCCCAATTGTCAGATTCCGCCCAATTTTTGACTGTTGGTTTGTATTGTTAGTTTCGTTGGGGAAATTTAGAAAGTTTTTCTGTTATCATTTTGAAGGTAAAGAAACATAAATATTTGCTTTGTATGGGCATGGCATCGCCCAGTTGGAATGTTTAAAATTTATATAGTCGTAGCCTATGGTTCCTTCCACATATACAGAGAGATACTGTAAAATGTTCAAGAAAATCAGTGGAGCCGTTTAGCTGTCCATGAAGCACAAACAAACAAGCAAACACGTATTAATTTTTGTATATAAGATAAGTAATATAATCATTTTGACATTAAGGTAAGAGCAACTATATTGACTAAGTAGGGTATCAGTTATCAATTTTATTTATTGGTTTGAACTTCTTAATACGTATTGGCAGGAGTAAATCATTCGAACACAATTTAAACAATTTAATTACTTAAAACTATAAACTCCTGATAATCATTTTTTTATATCTGTTTTCCTTTTTTATTTACATTTCATGTAAATTTTTTACATTTTCGAAGACACACACACATACATATATAAAATATAAATTGTCTGCATTGTGTTACAATTCATAAGTTCGTTCCCATTCTTGCTTAAATGTATATCTCAAATGTTATACTCGTGAGTATACTTTGCTGTGTGAGTGTTTAATTTACAATTGAAATGAAGTCGTATAACAGAAAAAGAAGAAGAAGAGTGTAAAATGTAAATGAGAAATATTTAAAATTTTCTTTCACACATTTAGACAAGTATTGTTAAGTATTTGACTCAATGCAACACAATTTTTTAGATATTTTGACTTCACTTTTTCTGTCCATTTTTTTCCTTGCATTTGTGTCTCAAACATATCTCTGGTGTGTACGAGTATTCGTCTAACTGACTGACTGGCTGGCTGACTAACCAACTGTATGACTTGGCTCGACTCAATTTGCCTGTTACATATAGTATAACTGCCGGTTTTAAGTTCTTTTCTTTTGTCCTTAAATGACTAAATAAAATTGAGCCCTCAAAGGGACATCCAACTTGTACATGAAATGGAAACAAAGAGGAATTAAAAAAAAAAAATGAATTTTTATACTCTGTTGTCTTTAAAGGCGGACGCATCCCCTAGTTGTGTTGAGCATAAAATATTATACAGAAAAATGTGTGTCAAATATGGCTTGAAGTGAAGAAAAATGTATTCTTTTTGTTTTGTTTTTGTACTTTTTTAGTGAAACTAAATTTCTTTTATTTTTCTGCAATTTATTCGCATTTTTATTTTCTCAATTTCGCTATTTAGAGACATCATTTGTTGAATTTGTTGTTATTGGCTTGTTAAATGTAAATCCTTTTGTGTTTTGTATATAAAGGAACTTAGGAAACTTTAAATATGTAAGAGGAATAGGAATATGAAAGACAAGTAGGTACACTTCATAAGTGTTACTCATTAAATATTAAGAATTATTGTAATAGTGAAGCGTATGAGTGATAAGGAAATATATTTCACATTAATCATGCGCTACCAGGTGCACAGCAGACAGGAATCAGTGATGCCAACTCTTGAGATATTGAAAGCGCTAAGAATTAGAAAAAAGGCCAAATTAAAAATATTATTGGGTATACAAGTTAATAATGTCGATTTTTTTGCTTGAAAAATGCTTTTATTATAATAACAAAACGAATTGATACATAATTCCCATCTTTCTGGTAGCTTCGGTTTTGAGGTAAAGCATGAATGAAGCCAATCTCTGATACCCTGCTCTCAAGTGAAGCGCATTTCGTTTTGCATCGATCGAAACAAATGGTAGTCAGAAGGGGCAGGGTCTGGGCCATTTTCGAAGTAGTTTTTGACGGTCTTATAACATGTGACCGAGCGTCGTCATGATTGAAGATTATGGCCTCGTATTTGGTCGAATATTCTGGTCGTTTTTTGTTGATTGCTCTCTACAAACGAATCAGTTCTATTTAGTACAGCTCCCCTATGGTCGTCTTACCCGATTTCAATAGCTTAAAATACAAAACACCCCCCCTGATCACACCAAATACATAGCATTACCTTGGCGTCCAGGATATTCGGCTTCGGCGTTGATTTGGCTGGTTGGCCATGCTTTACATATGACCTTTTGTACTTGGGGTTATCGTATTGTATCCATCTTTTATCACCTGTAACAATTCGATGCAAAATTGACTTCTTTTGTAGCGTTCAAGCATCATCTCCGACATGCAAAATCGCTTTTCAACATCTCTCAGCTTCAATTCATATGGGACCCAATTTCCTTTATTTGAATGCATCCCAATGCTTTTAAACATTGGGAAATGGCTTGTCGTGTGACTCCCAATGATAATGCAAGTTCTTCTTCGTCAAGTAATTCTTTTCAGCTGACCAGGCCTCTGCTTGTTTTCTGTATCGAAATCATCACTTTTCAATCGCGCAAATGATCGTTCACAAGTTTTTTGCGTTGGTGCATGTCAACCGTAAGCTTCCATCAACAATTGGTAAGTTTCAGCAGCAGTTTTCTTCAAAAGAATGCAGGTTATCAGACTTCCCCGCAAAACATATTCTTTAGGCACAAAACTCCACGTTATTTTAGCGATTGAAAAAATGTGCGCTTACACTTTAGCGTCTCTCGAATACTGAATTATAATGACAGATGTTTACCCTTCAAAATACCAAATTTGTTATTATTGACGCAAACTACATGAGATAGTTATGCCATATGTTGTCCAGATCGACATTATTAACTTGTATACCCAATACAATACATCTTTAGTACATTATTTTGGCAATTTCTTCAAAAAGTGCTAGAAAGTGCTAAAATATATTATATAACACCATTAGTCATTGTCATTGCTAAAGAATTAGCACTTCTTGGCCATCCTGTTCCTGATTTCATATATTGTGAATTTTTGTATGTTTTAACTCGTGGAGTACAACAACGATTATTTCGTTTCAGACTATATTTGGTACAATGAGTTAGGCTGTTGCACGTATTCATATACACAAAGCTTAAGTTTTCGTTTCTGAATGTCTAATAAGGTTATTTCAGCAAATATAAATAGCTAAAGACCAGTGATGTGTAAAAGTAAATATGTAGTAGTGTTAGTGAAAACATGGAAATTACTCTCACAGAGAGAGTAAAGTTGATGTTTTAAAAAAAATTTTGAAAAAATCAACCTACAACCGCTGCACATGTGCTCTTGTCGCTGTTTCAGTGACAACGAAAAGCAATAGCGTAAGAACTTCGTTAAATTATTTGTCTGTGCTTTGCGTAAATTTCGTCTACATGTATATTCGTCACTGTCCCACTGACGACTAAAAGCAAGAGCGTAAGAATACGTGTGTGTTGATCGGGGACAAAAGGCCTATGAAAAGCCGATGACTGTTTAAGATTCATCTTTCAATGGCTTCTTAACCATCCATTTACAAATTACACATCATTTACTTTTATCACTGATTCAAAAGTTAGTTATGATAATATTGCCAGAATAACGAAAACTGCGCAAAAAGTGAAAACGGGCTGAAAGGGCTAAATAATAATAACAAAAAGTGCTGAATTTGCGCGTTTTTTTATTTAAAAAAATGTTTCGCGTTTGAAGTATTTAAAAAAGTGATAAATTTAGCCCAAAAAGAGCTAAGTTGGCATCACTGACAGGAATCTTTATTGGAAAAGATTTTTTTAAATCTGAGATGTATTTGTATGTGTATATGTATGTGCGTTTAAAATTTAAGATTTTTTTTTAATCGGAAGCTTTTGTTAGACTAAAATGCACAGTAAATTTGTAAACGTGAATGAATTTTGGGGCGATGAATGAATGCCTGCCATTTATTTTTTAAGATTATTTCATGTAAATGTTGCGGCCAATTGTAACCGTTATGTTGTCTTCCAAGCCTGAAATTGTGGATAGCTTGTTCCTGTACACGAAAAACTTTACGTATTTCTACACCAAATAGTCTAGACAATGGACTGCTCCAAAACCTGAGATTAATTAGTCACAAAATTCGCCTAATAGGTGCATGGCATTGCGTACAGTGTGGCACGAGGCACCGCATGTTTGTTGAAACCATATGTCAACAAAGTCCAATTCTTTATAGGCAAAAAATATGTCGATAATCATCGCATGGTATTCTGATCCATTGATTGTAACGTTGCGATTTCATATTTATTAAAGAAATACGATCCAATGCTGTCACCTGCCCACCATACCAAATAGTCAATATTTAATATTTCAATTGCCACTGGCTGCCTCTCATACCAAATTCGACAAGTCTTGTCTAGGTTCGTCAACAAAGTACCTATTAAGCCGAAAGTAAGCTTTGTTGCTAAAGATAATTTTCCGATAGAAATTTACGAAACCCAGCAAAAATTTTGAAAGTAAAATTCAATGATTTGTTAGCGTTGCCTGTTTGTTAGTCTATTTATGGTGAAATGGCAAACGTTACTGAGCATTTGTGGTATTGGCACATGTTACGAATCATTTTTTTTTACATTAAAAATATATGAATTTTTTTGCACTGAAAAACCCAAAGCAAAAAATTCACCCTGGACACTCAAACAAGTTCGATGTTTGAGTGCCGCAGAAATTAAGCCCAAGAAATGTGATTGATTTATGAAAAATGGCTGTGATAAAGGAAAAAAAAATTATAAGAACAATTCAGGCCGACTTCATATGTTAAATAAATGTTTGGATTGGACAAGTATTAGCTATTAAGAGCTGTTACAAATTGGCGAAACGCATAATTATAATCTCTACTGTTTACAAATCGACCACCCGAACAAAGCAATGTAGGAAAAACGACCAGCATTAGGCAACAAAAAATATGTCATGTTTCAACACGCCATCATCTCATACATTCACATCTTTGATGATCCTTTAAAAATATACTGTACTCAGTTTGCAAGTTTAGATGCGCCCATTAATTAATTAATAACTAGGTCGGAGAGTAACATTGGCATTGCGACATAGAAAGTTTATCGTGCCAAACACTAGTGTCAGGCCATAGCACACTAGGTCTAATGGTTGGTAATCATCCAGTTAAAAAACCTATTAAATCCCCAAATGAGTCAATATCCATGGGCGGATGACTGCCTGTTCGGTCCGAAAACACCAATCTGGAAACAGTCTCCAGAAGAATATCCTCAACGTTAGGTATAAAGACCACAATAATACCAGACGAACCTGTTCAAGCTCAATAAAGCAAAACATTCCACGGTCAGGGATAATCTAATTTAACAGTACGGTTCTGGTGCCAAAAAACTAGTGGTCGAGCCGACTTTTTTTTTACCATAACAGCAATATGTCCAGAGACCAAATATAGTGCTACCTTGTACCAAAAGTCATGGTGAAGACATTTGTACAGCACTGGCGTATTAGTTTCAAGTCTATATACTTCGAAGAAGAGCCCCTCAGTACCGTTTGACTATCAGAGTATATATTAATAGAAGAGACCATGATCCCACATTCAGATGTAAATAGTCGGGATCTCCGCCTTGAAAATACTGAGCCACTTGCCCATTGATTCACAGGCTTTGGTATTGGTCTCAAAATCCCCATATGCGCCAATTGTGTCAAAATCCTATTGATAATCATTCGCCAAGTTTTTAGCCAATAAGCCGAATGCTTTAGGCCAGGGGTGGGGAACCTTTTTAATCAACGGGCTAATTTAAATTTATAAATTTTTTGCAGGGCCTTGCATAAAGTAACACTTTTTAATAATTTACAAAATTTTGTTTATAATAAACATTAATGTACAAAATTAAAAAGAAATAAAGATTTCACACATAGATTTTAATGCAAAAAAAGGCAAGTATTTTTAGTAAGAAATTTGGCAGTGTTTTTCGATATAAGCTGATCGATATCAGCTGGAATTGATGAGATGGCTACACGTACGCAGCTTTCTAATCGTGCATCACTTAGTCTTGATAGGGGGTCGTTTTTGATGAATTTCATGGTTGAAAATAATTGTTCGCAAACATACGTACTTCCAAACAGAGACATCATTTGCTCTGCATTTTTCGTCAAAAGTTTTCGATGCTTAAATCGGTATTGTTCTGCATGTCAATCACTTCCATTTGAAACTCTTTGGGAACTGTATCCACAACGATATTATATGGTGATTATATGGTGTGGAATCGCTGTCTTCTCAGTTTTGAACATTTGGAATCGTAATTGAAATTCGTTGATTAAAATGTTTATATATATGGTGCGTATTTTTGAGAAGTGGTAACGTTTTCTTTTTCTAAATGTGTAAAGTGCGACATATTATTCTGCAAAAGATGCTGTTTTTACAATTTTAATTTGCACTCAAAGCCTAGAATTTTATCATACAAGTTATGAATAAACAGTCCTTTGCCTTGAAGTTCAATAGTAAGATCATTGAGATGCTGGGTCATGTCGATAAGAAACCCAAAGTCGCACATCCATTCTTTATTACCAAAATGATTGAAGTCATATCCCTTCATATCCAAGAACAATTGTATTTCGCTTTTTAAGTTGTATACTCTTTTAAGCATTGCACCTCTAGTAAGCCAACGTACTTCGGTACTAAAAACCACATCGCCATATTCAGTTTCTAAATCCTTTGGGAATTCTTTAAACTGGCGGTGATTTAACCCTCGCGACTTAATAAAATTAATAAATTTATTTATTGGTAATGTGACATTTGGTATACTCAATCATTTCGCACACAAATTTTCTTGGTGAATTACGCAGTTGTTAATGAATATTTCCCTTCCTGTGGTCTTCCTGATACTCCAGCCTCCATACTTGACATTGCTCGTGCTCCATCTGTCGATACATCCATAATATTTTCTAAAAAAATTGAAAAAATTTCCCACACAGACTTTAGTTCGTCGTACAAGTCTTTGCCGGTTGTAGTTCCCTGCATAAGAATCAGTGAACACAATTCTTCGGTAATATTACAATTGGAGTCAACACCACGTATAAATATAGCCAGCTGTGCTGTATCTCTAATATCGGAACTCTCATCAAGTGTCAAAGAACAGTATTCGAATTTTGCAATGCGTTCACAAAGCGTTGTTGCTATGTTCACAGACAAGTCTTCAATTCTCCTTGCTATGGAGAATCTTGATAAACGAATGTTTGAAATAATTTGTATTTTTTCAGGAAATGCTATTTCTGCGATAGCAGTCAGACATTCTTTTTTTTTGCCAGTATTTGACTGACAGCATAACTAGCCTTTACTGCGATATTTGATAAAACAGCTTGATTTTAAAAAAAATCCTGTTGTTTTCCGAAGTTTTTCTCCATTTGATTAAACTAATCTATCCGGCGTTGTCCTGTTAGGTTTTTGTATTGTTGTTCTTGTTTTGTATCGTAATGCCTTCTTATGTTATATTCTTTTAAAGTCTATACAGTTTCTGAGCATATTAAGCATACAGCTTTATTTTTGGCGAAAGTGAAAAAATTTCCACTTTTCTTAGAAATTCCTGTGCTCATCTGCAATCGTCCGTTTTTTTGGTTTCTTTTCAGATATTCTATTATGGAAAAAAATTTTAAAGTTAAAAAGTTTGGGGAAAAACTTAATTTTGAGTGAAGAAAACTCCAACATTACCTTTTCGGCAATAAAATTTCACTAACTTTTTCAAGAAATACAAAAATTGTTAGTTAACAGCTTACCAGTGTGATTAATTGTGTGACAGAAGCAAACACAAATAACCACACAGGCGGTGCGTTCGTATTTGATGTTTGAACAAAAGGGAAATCCCCCGTTTTACATTAAAAAGAAATATGTATGCACAAATTAGTGTCGGCAACACTTCTTTTCAATTTCGCGTTATACAAGTCACAGTTTCTCGACGAACTGTAACGGAATTCTATTTAAATCGTGTTGTAGAAATACCGCTTTATGCGGGGTTTCCCGTAATTAATTTTATAATAATATAGTCGCAATTTAACTTTATTTACATATGTATACATATGTAGAGAACATAAAAGAGTAAATATGTTCATGTACTTGATATTTGTTTTAATTTGTTGTTCGTAAAATTTTTCTTTTAATTTTTTAATTTTATTTTTTAATGAATATTTATTTATGATGAAAGCTAAAAGAGACAAATAAATAAAAATTAAAAAAAATTTTTTAAACGGAAATGCAAATTTAAACAAGAATAATAAAAACTCTTACAAAAAATCTTTTACCGTCTAAGCTGGGAAATATTGATGGGAGAAAGTAAATAAAATAAAACAAATTTTAAAAATGCTTGGCGAGCCGCAATGACACGTTAAACCGGCCGCAAGTGACTTGCGGGCCACGTGTTGCACCATCCCTGTTTTACCCAAATGATTTTAGAAAGCAACTCCAAAAATGACATAACGTCATAGAATATAATAGCAAACGTATACTTGATTAAAATAGATTCTTAATAAAGAAGATTTTATTCAAAGTCATTAGTCATTCAATAACTAAATTTGGTGAATTTCTTATGATGTCATGATTTTGAGTGCATTGTACGTATGAGTAATACAAATTTCAAAATATTAATCATACGTTATATGAGTACAGCTTGTGTATGTGCTCTTTTGTGCTGAATCAAAGGGATATCCCAGAAAGAAAACTGTTTAAGCCGTCTCATTGATTTTTTTTTTTTTGAAACACTTTTTACTTTGTCACGAAAACTAATTCGTTTAAGAAACCCAAAACAAACATTTCGTTTTACTTAATACAGCATTAGGGAAATCCAACTGAAATACAAAATGGCTTAATTAAATTAAAATCAACTTCAATGGAAACTTTAAATAGGATCTATAGGAAAAGTAGCGGCGCTAAAATAAAAAAAATAATTTTTATTTGTGTGGGTATGTATGTATGGCAAAACTAAATGTAGTGCATTTGCTTACTCTTCAACCAAAAGGGTGCAAGTAAGCTATTGTGTAAGTAAGGCAATACAAATGCTGTTTGTTTATGTTTATTTTGTTTTTCAATTTTCATGTAAACAACGTTATGAGGACAAGAGAGGCTAAAGGGTTTTCCGAGGTATTAACTGAGAAAATATAAAAAAAAAAAATAATAAATACGAACACGAATTCAGTCATATAGAGAGCAGAGTAGCCAAAGGCAATAAAATCGTTAAATTCTTAACAATGTGTGTATATATGTTAAATATACGAGTATAATGAACGAGAAATATTGTGTTAAATGTAAATAAACACACACACACAGAGATGCACACACATACACTTTGTAATTCTACAACTACCATAAGCATGTGGCATAGTAATGCAATGATGCGAACTTAAAAACAAAGTAAACAAAGTATAAAAACAACCAACACAAACAACTATTTAATCACCAAAAACAAATTATCACCCTCGTACTCTGTAATGCTCTCACTCTTTTTTACACTCATTCTGTTTTTCTGTGTATACTTGTAGTAGTTATTGATGTTGTTGTTGTTGATAGAAAAGAAAAAACAACAGGCATTTTTGTAATTGCAATTAATATTTGTGTAGCGCAGAAGTTCTGATGCAGTATACAGAAGGTTCATCATCAATTGCTGCAGTTAACTTTTTAAAGGATAAGGAAAACAAGACAAAAGGAGGGGAGACAAGGAGAGGAGAAGAAAAAAAAACATAAAATAAAATATGAAAATTGAAAAAAGTAAAAAAGAAAAATGTAATAATAAGTGGTGTTAGTGTTAAGAAAATTAAGCAAAAGAGAATGGACGAGAATTGATGTTTGTATCACGTGTTATAAGCTATGAAGTGTAACTGTATAGTATATGTGTGTGTGTAAGTATGTATTAAAGAATAGAGAAACTGAAACTATATATCTGGGAGAATTCAAATTGAGAATATATTTTTCCTCTACAAAATATTTACCGCTATATAGTGTTATACTCTGTTTAGTATTGCCAGACGAAAGTTTTTTTTAGTGAATTATAGAATAAACAGTTTTTTTAAGATGTGAAGGCATTTGCGAGAAACTTAAATTTTTCTTATTTGAGTAAATGGCGATGCATAAAAATATCGTATTTTATGTGGATTATACTTAAGTTAAAAGTCAATTTTAGTGTCAAAATATAAGAAAGCTGACGATCAAGAAAAAAGTTTATATATAACGTATTGTATACTTTCCTCGATCTTTCTGATATATATGTAAAAGTTAATGAATGTTTTGTAAAGGGTAGGCCATTTAAAAGTTAAAATTCAAAAATGTAACAAAACAAAAACATATTGAAATTTTGCCAAATTCCAGTTAGAAATGAGATATTATTTCATTTATATGACTGCCGCTTGCCTCACAGTACCCCATTGGATCGGACCAATTTTCCAGAACTTTTTCGAGTATATCTCGGCAATGGCATCACAAATGTAGGGCTTCGAATACTCAATTGTATCTGGTTTGTCGGCATAACACTTGTCTTCGACGGCGCCACACAGAAAATAGTACAACGGTATCAAATTGCAGCTTCTTGGTGGCCAACTTACATCACTTACATCATTTCGGCTAATTAAACGTCCATCAAACGTTTGACGCAATAAATCGATTGTAGATTGCATCATCCTGTTGAAACCAACATCGTTGCGCCGTCTTCATTTTCAGAGAAATATTGGCCAATGAAGCCTCCGCTCCACAAACCGCACCAAACATTTACTCGTAATGGGTGCATTGGCTTCTGTAATATCACGTTTGGGTTTTCTGAGTCACAAATACGGAAATTTTCTTATTAACGTACCCACCAAGATTTTAGATTTTTTTAAATTTCCGGCCAATTGTCTTGTTTTGGAAATAAATTTCCAATAAACCCCAGCGCTGCCTAAGCTAAATCGATTCATTTCGCTCAGTGGAGATAATATACTGACTTTTTTGACAGAATGGAATGACATAAGTATTGCCAGATTCGAAATAACCGCTGGTTCAAATTTAAACCAATAGATGGCCCGATATGTATGTATATTGAATTTTATAAACAGTGAAACGGCTTAAGCGATTATCCAGAAGTTTTTACAGTAGCTCTCTGTTGAATTTTTTTTAGGCGGAGCCACGCCCACACACAGAAAATATCTTTTTCTATATCTTAATAGCTTCGTGATCAATACAAACCATCATTCAAAAAGTGATCAGAATACTTATGTATGCATGGTATCTCACATACAAAGCAAATATTGGTATTTGTATGCCTTGAAGTCGGTTAAAGTGGGAGTTTAGTTCAAATAACTATAGACTAATTTCAATGTTTGGACTTGGATTGGAAGAGGATAATTTTGGGAAAAAGTATATAAGTATATTTTGGGGAAAACTATATATATAATAACGAAAATAGAAACAGCGAAAAACACCAGGTTTTATATAGTTTGTAATAAAAACAAGATGTATGTGAATTTCGCATACATATATGCATACAAACAACAAAATACATTAATTGTAAGTCTAATATCAGGTGATTTTTTTGCAATTTTTTTTTTTTGCAACACTGTTCTGGGCAGCTCAGCTGTTTTCGTGTAAAATTTTACTGTTAAACTTGTTCAGTTTGGTCTATAATTTAACCATAAATCGACTTACAAACGAACGACGCTTACAGTTTATTGAATTTTATCATCAGATTTCAGTTGTATGACGATCGACTTTTTTATCGGAAAGTTTTATTGAGTGACTAAGCTCACTTCTGATTGAATGGATACATGAACAACCTTAATTTCCTTATTTGGTGTGAAGAGCAGCCAGAAGTTTTGCAAGAACTGCCACTGCATCCCGAATAATACACTGTTTGTGGTGGATTATGGGCCGGTAATATCATTGGACCGTACTTTTTCGAAGGCAGGAACGTTACTGGGAGTGGCGAGCGCTTTTGCCAAAAATGGAAAAGCTGAACTTGGCTGATATGTGGTTTCAACAAGACGGAAACACAGCACGTGAAACAATGGCTCAATTAAGAGGCAAGTTCTGTGAACAGTTTATTCCACGCTTTGGGCTGGTCAGCTGGCCTCTAGACTATTTTTGCGGGGCTATGTTAAGGCTCATGTCTATAGGGACAAGCCAGCAACGGTATACGCACTGGAAGCCAATATTGAAGAATTTATTAGTGAGATACCGGCCAATATATTGGAGAGAGTATGCCAAAATTTGACCCAGCGTATGAATCATTTAAGGCGTAGCCGCGGTCAATATTTACATAAAATCATCTTTAAGTATTATAATATAATATAGATCGTTCTATCGACTCAAAAAAAGATTTCATAAATTTTGTAAATTTTTTGTGTTTAAACAAATCCGAAATCTCTTAAAAGATCACCCGATATATAAATTTCTTGTGTCACAATGCTTGTAACAAAACTCCTCTAAAACGACTTGGCGGATTATTATGAAATTTTTTGTGTATATTTAGTATCTACAAAATAGTTTGTCTCTATCTTTAAAATGGTAACAGTAAGAGCTTCTAAAATTGGTCCAAATAGATTAAAGTCAACACAAAACACACGGTGCGACAAAAATGAGCGAAGTTGAAATACCCAATAAATGATACTACTTTTCTGATAGGCGCTGTCGAGTAGAGCAAGTTCTGTTTTTGGAATTTTCAAAACACCTCCAAAATCTCGAGTTACTGGTATAAGCAAAAAACTTAGCTGAATATTACCCGGTTTTAAGTTTCTTTTTGGATTTGGAAAGAAAAAAACAGACCTTTTAAATGATATATATGTACTTGTCGTTTAAGTAACCTTGAAGAATCTGGGGGTATTCCTCAAGCAAACACATTTTTCATCAAATTTGTTCCACATTTTTCAAGTTTAATTTCAATGTTAATATTTGCCTATTTTGAGAACAGTTGAAGCCAAAGTTTCTGAATTTGGTCTGAATGACGGTATAGTCAATACAAGTCTTCAGTAAAAAAGTGGGCATGGTACCTCCCATACAAACCAAATAATAATTTTTGTATATCTGAAGTGGAAGTTTCTGAATTTGGTCCAAATCACTTCGTAGTTAACACAAATCGTCATTAAAAAATGGGTGGGCGTGGCATTAAATTTTAATTTTGATATATCTTGAGAATTGTAATTGTAGAAGTTTCTAAAATAAGTTCAAATAACTTTGTGGATCATACTTCTCATTAATCAATAAACAGCCTAATGCACTGTGCACACCTGGTAATAGCAATCCATATATTTCAAAATGAATATGTGTTTGCTTGATGACTGTATACAGCTTAAAACCAGAATCGTTTATTTTAAAGTTTCAAGTGTCCTTCTGGAAGGA
Organism: Wohlfahrtia magnifica; assembly: GCA_023159175.1. Lineage (NCBI taxonomy): Eukaryota > Metazoa > Arthropoda > Insecta > Diptera > Sarcophagidae > Wohlfahrtia > Wohlfahrtia magnifica. The sequence continues at coordinate 77,606 of JAKWBJ010000187.1, read as the reverse complement.
GCCTGAGGCTATCCTAAATGCTTAGACTTGAAATGGGAGCAGATAAAATGGGGAAAAGTGGTAAAAAATAATAACTAATATAATAGTTAAGATAATAATTAAGATAGGGGTAACGAAGCTCGCCGTGTTTTAGCTAGTCTTCTATCTGGCAACCTTTTCATTTGTTTTCAAAACAGGGTTCAAAAAGGTGGTACAATTGTACTTTTTTTGGTACAATTTCCAAAGTACAATGGTACATCAATTATTCATTGGTACAATTTACGAAATTTTTCAATTTATTTTTTTAAATGTATTTTCTCTAGTTTATCATTTAAATGATTTCTTCATTTGCCCAGTTTATTGTTTTATTCACACAAAAGCTTTGTTAAGGTCATAAAATCTTTGCTGCTTTAGTTTTAAAATACCAAATAATTTGTTATTAAAATCAATTTGGTCTCATGAATTTTTACATATGTAAAATGATAGATTGATAAACATGTACTTTTACCTTAATGTAGTTTTTTTAACCCTCTGCAACCTTCGTGCACGAATTGTAACAATTGTATTGACGTGGAGTCTAATAGACACCACCTTATTTGCCTTAATTATTCATAATAGTAAATAGTTTTCAAGCTAACATGAGGCTTAAATTTGAAATAAAAGACATTATTCTTGAAAATATGATTGATTTTATTAATTCAAATTGCACGAGGTTACGCAAGTTTGTGGTGTCTCTCAGACTACACGTCAGTTACAGAGGGTTAAAGATATACTATATTTTAAAGTATAAATGAACTTTTAAATACAAATGTTAATTGTATTATTATAAAAATGAATTTTTTTGAACAAAATTAAAAATAATTTAAAAAAATAATTGGGGTCGAAAAAGTACAATTTTATGAGCTTCTGATTACAATTTTAATGTTCTCATTTTGCAACACTGGTACAAAATAAATAGAAAAGCAAAAGAGAAAAATAGCTTGCACTCAGAGTGACAACGAAGTATAAAGAGAGACTGTAAGAGAGGGAGTGTGTATAAGAAAATGTAAACAAACATAAAGCACAGAAAAATATAATTCAAAACAACAGCAACAATAGCTGTAAATTGATGGTACACATAACGGTAAATACCATAATGTAAAATAAAACGAAAACAAAAGAGCTAAAAAACAAAAATATTCCTTTGCCGATGGTATAGAGCCTGCTGATTTTTGCTTTCCTTTTTGAAATATTTTCCCTATAAAAATTGCAATTTTCAGTTGAAGAAAAACTAACGAAGTGTTAAGACCGTTAACGGATGAAATTCAAAAAATTTCTAAAAGCAAAAAATAAGAAAAAAAATTTTGTAAAAAAAGAAAATAGAAACTAGTGCAACTATTAGAAAGAAAATAGTTTTCCTTAGAAATACACACACACATTCATGTCTTTACAAAGAAAATTTAAAAGAAAATTTTCTACATTGAAAGAAAAATTTTAAAAATTTATTAAAAAGAAAATTTAATGAATATTTTATGTAAAAAGCAATGCTTTAAAGTGTTTGTTTAAAGAGAAAGTTTTGCAAAGAAATTAAAATTACTTGAAAGAGAGTAGCAAAAAGTTTAAAATTTATTTCTATTGTTGCTTAAAGTTTTTCGAAAAAAATTATCAAAAATTGGAGGAAATCCTAATTATCGACAAACCCTACAAAAGGAAACCATGTCAACGTTACCATTTCTACTTAGCGTAGCTGATGAGCTGGACAACTTAAATTCCCAAAACTATTTGGATGACTTTGGCTTGGGTTTCCATCCCCATAGACAGTACTATCGCACGCCAACCATACAACTATCCTTGCCAGCCAGCACAGAATGGATGGAACAAGAACAGAGTCGCCATCATTCACGCTATCGTTCCACTTTTCGCTATTATGGTGAACCACAAAACAATTTACAATCCCCACCCGAAGGTGATGAAGAAGACAATGATGAACAGGAGTCCTCAGCAGCACATGATAAAGACAGTGCAGCTGCTGCCAGCACAACTTCGGCACAGAAATATGTTTCCGCTCTGAACTCAAACACTGACAAAGATGACATTTTGGACAATTCCCTGCAAATGTATAATATCTCAAAGAAATGTAGCAAAGATTATTACCGACACTCTGAGCCGGGCACCTCATCAGCTTCGACACTCTCAACAGCATTATCTGCTTCCACATCTAAGCCACCACCCCTACCACCGCGAATGTCCACGGCTGCAGCTGCAGCAGCAGCGGCCGTCAAAAACAAAGATAACAAGCCAAACATGAGCTATCGTTTACACAGCAAATGCCTTGAAGGCACAAATTCATCGTCTGAAGAGAGTTTACAAAAGGTCACCTCATCCATTGAATTCCTCACCTGTTTTCTGCTAAAGAAAACTCGTATTAGCAAAAACGACTCAGGTGCAGATGGTAAAAAATCTTAGGACAGTCGCCAGCTTAAAAGACGCAGCAATATTTTTTAATTTCAATTGAGAAGAAAAGGGAAAAGTTTTTAAGCAAAAAAAAAAAACGAGATTAAAAAAGATAAATAATTAAAAAAAAAAAAAAATTTAATCAAAATTCTAAAATTTAAGTGCGTAATAGAAAATACATTATATAGTTAAAGGAATACCAATAACAACAATAACAATTTTTAAATTAGTAAGTAGAACAGAAAAACACATCAATGTTAACAACAACAAAAAAAAAAGTTTTATAAGAAATAAAAAGGAAAAAATTTTAAAATTAATTCTAATTTTTATGTGTGAATTTTTTTATACAAAAAAACAGAAATATTTTTTTAGCTTTCCCAAGAAAAAAAAAATAAAATAAATAAATATCTACTCTATTGTTATTAAAATATTTATGAAATTTTATTACAAACAAAAAAAAAATAAAAGTTAAAAAAATATATATATAAATTAAGCACTGTTATGATCAAATTATATTATTTATATATTTAACTGTCTATATAACTAAATATTAAATAAAAAAATAAATAAAATATCTCTTAAAAAATAGTTATTTCCCCTAAAGTTTAAAGTGCGTAAGTTTTATTTTTACATTCTTTTACAGAATTTTTTAAAATAATTTTAAGAAGAATGAAAAGAATAAGTAAGAGAAGTGAAGAAAAAAGTTAATGTGAAATTTTCATTCGAATTGTTTTATATACGAAGCAAGAAATTATTATTAAAAAAGCAAGAAATTGTAGAAAACAAATGAGAAAAAGGAAACAAAAAAGTATCCTTTTTACTACCACTGCCTTGGCACGCATCCTTAATGCAAGTGCAAGCAAGAAAAAAAAATGTTTTTTATCGTTTTCTCCTTTTTTTATGTTTGATTTTTTATAGAATATGTTTACCGTTGAAAAGCATACACACATTTAGATAATTATATTATGACATAATTTAAGAAACGATTTGTAACAGGACTTTATACATATTTTCTATTTATAATGTAAATTTAAAGATTTCCTCTGGAAATAAATGCTTAAAAATTTTTCGCACATAAATTTTACTGAATTACAACAATATCATAAAAAATAAATTGTTAAAAAAGAATTTTTTATTAATTTTTCTACGTTTATTTTAGATAAGAAGTGCGTTTACAAATAATGATTTTCTAATATTTCATACATACTCGTATATCACAATAAATAATTAATTAAGAAAATAATTAAATTTTTCATTGATTTTCATTTTTATATCATAAGTACAAAGTATAGATAACACTCCACTACATGTATCTACCAACACTATAATAAGAGGGCCGCTTGATAATTTAGCGACTTTGTGCTTTTCCAGCTCAGTAACTTTCAATGCATTGCCTTTTTCCATTAACTGTTACCTAAATTTTGTTGAACTATTGTTTAGTTTGTTTATATACAATCGAATAATTGGACGTGTCAACATATTAAAATATTTATGTGTTCAGATCACAGAAATTTCTTTGATGGAATTGAAAAAAAAAATGCAGAATTAAGGTGGTCAGAATTGCATTCTAAATTTCAACCACTTGTTGTTAAAAAATTTCGAAGAAAAGACTTTTACTTTCATGACTCGATAAGGCATGAAGAAACTTAGGAACTTCTTCAACTTATGATCCAAGGCAATATTAAATGAAGACGTAGAATACACCACAAACTGATGTTCTTGTTGTGAAACATCTGAACTTGAAGTTGAATTAGGAAAATTGGCATCAGCCCGAGAAAAATTTTTAAATTCAGATAAACATAACTGAAAATATAATAATGCTATGTTCGCACGACATCATTATTTCGTCATTCGCTCTATCATTCATAATACAACCCCCGATTATGAAATAAATTACATAAATTTGCATACAAAATCTTGAGAGAGAATCAATGAAATTGTAAGTAATTCTATTTCTGCTACACTTTGTATTACTTCAAAATCAGTTTAATCTTAAATTTTTATAAAACTTTGATCAAAAGAGTTTGGCATACTTATTAGCTCTCAATCAAAGTGTTTTAATTATAGATTTAACATTGCAAATTTATTAGATTGACCTCCCTAAAGTATGCTGTCAAATACAAAAAATAAACGAAAAAAAGACAACAACAAAAAAACAATGGCCGGTTGCTGCTTTGACGTCATATGCTAGCTGTTAAAAGGTGCCGTGCGAACGGTAGAATCCAATTAAGTAATAGAAATAGAGTAAACGAAGTAATCCGAAGTCTCGTGCGAACATAGCATAAGAGTCTTGATAAATAATGCAATTCTAGTGATCAATAAGTGGTTCATTGCGTTTTATTGTTTTATGGATCATAATAAAATAATGGCAAAAGAAGAGAGATGGCTAATGCTACAGAGTAAATATTTAAATACGAAAAAGCAATCGTCTAATATTTTTCAAGGAGTGTTAGGTGACGTTAAGGCGCAATTTGTGATAATGATGTAACCGTTTTGTTAGAGTTGACAGGCAAAAAAGACTTATCACAATATACCATGAGGCAAGAAACCATCAAAACAGCGACTTAAAGGTCATGGACACAGTTATTTAATATAACGTTCATATCGTTTACATTAAAAATATGAAAAGATTAAAGGCTAGCGGTGTTAAATCACAAGATCTTGGAGGCTAATTCACAGGTCCAAAACGTGAAATTAGGCGGACACCAAACGTGTCTTTTAATAAATCTATTGTGGCACGATCTGTGTGACATGTTGCGCCGTCTTGTTGAAACCACATCTCCTGGACATCATGGTTATTCAATTCAGGCTCTGTACCGATCACCATTGACTGTAACGTTCTGGCCACCAACGTTTTTGAAAAAGTACGGACCAATGATTCCACCAGCCCATAAAGCGTACCAAACAGTCGGTTTTTCTAGATGTAACGGTGTTTCCACATACACTTGAGGATTACCTTCACTCCAAATGCGGCAGTTTTGTTTGTTGACGTAGCCATTCAACCAGAAGTGCCCTTCATCGCTAAACAAAATTCGCTTATGAAAATTAAAAAAAATTGAAAATTGGAAAAAAAATTCACTTATGAAAAATGAAAATTGCACTATTTGCAAGCATTGTTCAGGCGTGAATCTATTCATGGTGAATTGCCAAGCCAAACTTAGAATAAATCACTTAACAGCTGTTAAATCATTTGCCATCTTGAAAAGTAATGCCAACTTAAAGTTCTATACCTCTATAAAAAACACGCTTTATATGTAAACACAAAATTTACGACATACTTCTATGAAATAATTAATTATTATTTTTGTTATTTTTCACTAGAAAAAAGCAGTTTCAGAATTCAACATTGAATCATATTATTTTACTGTGGAAAAAGTTGTAATTAATATGTACAGTCTTATTTCAATAGTGTTGAATATTAAAATCACACGTAAAACTTTTGATTTAATATGAAACAACGTTAAAATAACATTTTTTCAGAAACTTACAAATTAAAATTAACATTTTTCATGTTGATTTTACACTGGGTTTTTTCTGTGTGTATACATTACTCGCTAATTTTAAATGAGGCATGGCAAAGCACTGCCAGAGGTTAAAAAATTCTAAGTTTAGGCAAGTGGTTAGGCAATTATTTCCTTCGAAAAATTTTGCTGACAAAATTAGATATGCTGTCATTTTTGAACTTAGCTCAGTCTAGATGTAAGATACAGGCGTAAAGAATATTTGATAAGGGAAGGATTATGACTCTAGATATCTTCAACAGATGCGACAGTGTTTGACACGAATTATTTATATAGGAATTTATTGTTTTTGATTTCGATCGCCCTTCGACTTGTGGTGGCTTCCATTTGTGTAGGTTATGGGAAGACAGAAGCTGTTGATATTCAGGGCATAGAAACTAATTTTAGCTGTCAATGTGTATGATTTTTTTTTTTTAGAACAATATCGATCACAAATGGAGTACAACTCTTTTATTTAAGTACGAGCTTGAAAATCTATTTTTAAGTAACTCAAACGCGTACATGATAAGCCAACAAAACAAAACGATATTTAACTTTTCTGTTTCGCAATAGCAATGTGATATGTACAGTTCAAAGCTACTTGTAGTTAATTTTCATGGCTTAGAGACGTTTAAAAACTATGTATTTTCTTGTTTTTTGTAATTTTTTTGAAATTATACAATAGTTCAGTTAAATAAACCCTGCGAAAAATGCCAATAGCGAATTAATAGTGCTTTACTAGTGATATTGTCAGTAGTGCTATTGACTAGGTCTATATTGACCCTAGCTAATGTAATCAGCTATTAGCATTTAACGTTAGCTTGTCATTGAAAATCCACCAGTAGACTTTAGCACTATTGACGAGTTCGTTCTTTTGTGATCATATGAAGACATTTGAACCAAAGATTCACTAATCCATTTTAGTAAGCCTACTGACGTGTTAGTTGACAATGTCACCAGAAATACACTAGAATTGTTGTCTCTAACGTATCTTTAATCGCTGATAAAAGATAAGTTGCCGACATTTTAGCTTTTGTAGTCGTCGCTTAAAAAAGAATATTGTCAAAGAGACATATGATCCTAAGCTGACTACAGGGAAAAAAATATATTATAAAACAAATCCTGTTAACAGAAATTTAAAACTTTTATGTCATATTTTTTTCTATTTATCTTAGGCTTTTCTTCTCGACTTTTATTAAGAAAATATGTAAATTTTTTTACAAAAAAATAAGTTAAACCAAAGATTAACAATAACAAAAAAAAAAAAAACCAAAACTTTTTGTACAATTTTTATACCAATGAAATGAAATCAAAGAATAAAAAAAAAATAAATGTTTTTATACCAGAATTATAATTAAATCCATAATTGATTTAAACACCATATAAAACAAATGCTTTATTTATAGACACATAAGTAGACAAACTAAAATTAAATTCAAATTAATGCAACAAACTTTAAATAGTAACAATGTTTAAAAATATGTAACAATAGATAACCATAAATAAAGTAAATATTTATAAACCGAAATAGAAAATCAAAGCAAAAACACAAATTCGAATTTGGATTTAAAAAAGTCCACATTATTTAACTAGTAAAGCCGAAAATCCTTTTAAAGGATTGCATTCAATAAAAAAAACCAAATAAATTATTACAACTTTAATACACAACAAGTACACTAACTATGACAACAAATACAATCACATTTATATTATCATATCAACATACATAAATATGTAAAGCACATATATACAAATACATACATATGTATGTAAGAGTATATAATGATTAAATTTTATGCAAAATATTATCTCTCTCTCTCGTAACAAATGAAGCACTCACTTCCTTTTTTACTTAAAAGTAAATACGAGCAGTAGTCGGTAGTAGTCAATAAAAATAAAAGTAATCACATACATACGTAGTTACAAATATTATATACATATACACAGACACATACAAAAAACCATTAAGCTATACACACACTCATGCACAAGTCGGAAAAAAGGAATGTGAAATTAGAAAAAAGGTCCTTGAGCAAAAAAGGACCCACTCGTAAAGTAGATACTGAAGGATTAACCTTGTGCTATATTATATGCAAAAAAAAATTGAGAAAATACAGCAACTACAACAGCAATAATGGAATCAACAACAACGGCAACAACAAGAACTACAGCCAAATGTATTGAATGGAATAACTCTGACTAAAGGAATGACGGATGAATGAATGGATAGATGGTAACATTGAAATGTTTAGCAAAATATCAACCTGAGTCAGAGTTTTAACGAAATGCAGTTATTTAAAGAATTGAATTTCCTTGAACTAACGGCATTCAGTTTAGAAAAATCAGTCACATTTTTCCTTGTCAAGTATAGGATTACGGAGACATGACTACTGTCATATATCCGTGCAACAGGCAGTAGAGAATACGATTTCGTTACTTACTAGTTAACCCATATAAACCCAGCCAGGTTTTATTGGGTATTATATCGTTACGTTTTAATCTTTTAAAAACGTTTATTTATGAGTTCGTAGATTGCAGTTAAAATAAAATAAATCTTGTGTTGCGTTTGAGTTCCACTGTTTGTAACCCTTTTACAAACAATAACGATAGTCCTAATTACTCTTTCTGTTCCCCCGATCATTGTTATAACTTAGGTTCGATCTCAACCTTGTCAACCAGAGTTATAAACACTTAACGTTTTTTACGGAGTTAGCTCCAACTAAGCTGGTCTTTACAACTTCCCGAGATTACTTCTTATATACTCTCTTCACATCGAGTTCAAACGCATAAACTCTATTCGCTGAATTTACTTCACTTAAACTTGTTACACTGAGTTTACATTAAAAAACTATCTTTACGTTAAGTTTACAATATATAAACTAATTGCTGTCCGCATCAGTGTGCTTTTTATATGGCTGAGTAAACAAACCTTGGAAGTTCTCGTAACTTGGGATATTTCAGGTAGATTATATATCTTTCCTTTACTTTCTTTTTAGTTCTTATGAAGCCATGCGAATGAAAACGTCTACTTCTTTCAGTTCTTAGTGTTTGTTACTTGTTTGTTATTGTCTGTTACTTGTTTTCTTTTCTGCCTGTGTTTGTTGTTGCCGTTTATTTTTATTTACTACATTTCAGCTAATGTTGTTGCTGTCGATTTGGTTATTTGTCGTATAGTTGTTGTTTTGCGGTTTTTGTTTATTCTTTTTAGCAATGTGATAAACGACAGTGGTGCCCAACCTGATTTTTGTGACAATAATTAAAAAAAAAAACCTGCGTGGGTTATTTTATTTAAAGGTTTTCGTAGTTTATTAACAACAAAAAAAGGTATAATATATGTATGTATCGGGAGTACGAAATAATTTGGTGCCTTTTTTAGCTCAGAAACAAAAAACGAATTAACAAATTTATCAAAATAGAAACTTATGTCACTTATATTCGGTGACGTGCCAAAAGATGTTGTATGCGTCGAAACGGCCAAAAGTCAGAAGGAGTAATACTCGGAGCATACGGCGAGTGCGAAATGATGTTTCATTTGGTTGTTTCTAAGAATTATTAGCCAACTTTTGAACGTGAAGCCGAGAGTTCTCAAGCAAACGAATGTCTGTCTTTATATTTCGGTCGTTTTTCTCTTAATGCACGGTTGAAACAAAATAATTGTTGCTCCGATCGCCGAATTTTGACAGCTCATAGTACACAATGTTCAGTTGATCTTATCAAGAGAGTGCAAAATTGCAATATAAATACTAAAACAACGTAATTGTACTAACAAACAATAACTAAAACCCAAGAACCCCATCAAAAAACTCAATAAAGCACAGAGGGTTGAGTTTTTGCCAACCTTAATTATGAGTCATCCTTTAAGGATTCAGGACACAAATCCATTTAGTCCGACGAAGAGAATTGAAGATAAAAATTTTAGTTAAAACTATAAAATAAATACTTTTTTACACGCGCTTTTACTTTCAACACGGGCTTTAGAAGCTGCCAAATAGATTAAAAAATGATTAATGATTTAAAAAAACGGCATTTCCAGTCTGCTCCACAAGTGGCCATATATAGGCGAAACTTCTAACAACTTTAAACAAACACGTTTGAAAAATAACAACGAGCAGCATACCAGTACCGAAAAAACTATATTGAATTTGCTGTGCTTTCACTAACCCTTTGTCCGTTAAAGATGTGCTGATAATTTGGCTCCAGCATCCAATTTTGGCGCTTGGACGGTCAGAGATAACTCTAAGCAGGCCACTGCTAGCTGTCCCCAATATGGGAACAAAGACTATTGGATTTTGACTATTTAAAGGTGACCAATACCCGCCAAGGCACTTCAAACATCTTAGGAACTCTGGATATGATGGGAGTCCGATGCCACTTATATTCTACGCTTTAAGTTGCTAATTGTCTGTTACCGTGACCATATAACAGCATAGTCGTAAGTTTATTGTTATGATCCTACGATTTCCTGTGGATCGTTATAGGTGTTCTTATTGCCTTGGTTGGTTTGGATCGATATGTAAAGAATCTTAATTTCGTTGACAGCATGAATCAGCATATGTAATATCGGATAAGAATAGGACTAACTGTCTTCTTTTCTTAATCCATCGCACTATTCTCAAGGGTCATTGCCACATTGGAAGTCAAGCCATTAGTCTCGCCATTCTCTCGCATGGCTTCGATAGGAGCTATGGTGAAGAAGAGGAGGATTAGGAAGCTATCTTTAACCCCATGTGTCAGTGACCTTACTAAGGGGTATCCAAAATTGAGGTATCATTTTAATTTTAATAAAAAAGAGTTTTTTTTAAATATTAAAAATATTTTTATTTTAGTCTTTTACAAATATGTTTCGGTTAAAAATGAAAAATTATGTCCCCTTACTGGCTCGGCAGGCTCTCAATCTCTTACCAAAATTGTCAATGACGCTTTTCAATAAACTGTTATCAATGGTTGATATTTGCTCGTTAATGTTGGTTTTAAGCTTTTGAATTGTTGTGGGATTATTGCTGTATGCTTTCGATTTCAGAAAATACCTCAAAAAAAAAAAATCTAAAGGTGTCAAATCGCAGGATCCTGGTGGCCGATTTACTTTTCCTCTACGAGAAACTTCTTTTTTAATTTTCTTTCAAGTGACACCATACTGTTGAAACCACATATTCTCTATGTTTAAATCATCAATTTTTCACCACAAAGAGCTTCGGATCATCTAACTGTAACGATATCTATTGATTGTAATCGCATTTCCACTTTCGGTTTAAAAAAAATATGGTCTGATAATACCTCCGGACAATAAACCACACCAAACCGTAACTTTTTGTGGATGTAATGGTTGCTCTAAGATAACTCTTGGATTCTCTTCACCCCAAATGCGGTAATTCTGCTTGATGACGTAGCCACTCAGTTAGAAGTAGGCTTTGTAGGTGCAGATTATTTTGTTGAAAAAATTTTCATTTTCTTCTTGTTCTGCCATGTCCCAAGAAGCGAATTGCCGACGTAATGCATGGTCAGCTGGTTTTAATTCTTTAGTCAGTTATATCTGATAAGCCTTTTAATGGAGATCACGTTGCAAAATGTTTAATAATGTGGATCGTTTGATGTTTAATTGCGACGAACGATGACGAATGGATGTTCTTGGATCTTCTTCATATTCTCAGTTGAAGTGGTCTTTCTTTCTTTCATTGATAAATTATGCTGCTCGATGGCACGTTTTGTTGGAGTATTTTATCTACCGAATTTCGTTCCGAATTACATCTTGAAAACTTTAGCCAAAAAATGTTTTAATAATAAAAATACGTTGTTCCCTCATGTAACGTTCCTTATTAACTTACCAGAATGTATTTAGAATTTGAAAATAAAAATTACAAGTAGAAAAAAATGGCAGCAAAATTAAAATTATACCTCAATTTTGCGCACTTATTATGAAACGACGGATGTTTCTGGCCTCTCATTTCTTGTCACCTTTGACTGAACTCTCTAGGCTAAGGGTTACGACAATTGTGAGCTTAATTTTGGAGCCAAAATGGTTTTCCCCGTGTTAGCTCTTACGCTTCTGGTTTTACAATGGGAGATTATCTTTCAAAGAGGGTCTGCCACGTTATCTAAAAAGGAGTATTGTATTCAATTCTGAAAATATTGCCCACATAAAGTGCAGCAATGTTGCTTTCTTTTGCCCTAAAAAACATTTCGAAAATTTCAGAATTTTCGAAATTTTTGACTTTTTAAAAAATGTATAAAAATAAAAATCATTCCTTTAAATCTCTAAAATTTTTGAGAAAAAATTTGTTGAAACCATCAAAAATCCAATACAAACGGAATGGCTGGTAAATAACTGCAAATAAAAAGATGAAAAAAATAGAATTTTTTTGGTGAAATGAAAATAAAACCGGAAGTTTATAAAAAAGTTTGTGCATTTTAGTTATTTGTACTAAAAAAAGAGAAAAATAAAAAAATACATAAAATAGCCACAAGTAAACCATAAAAGGCAATGAAATGTATACTGACGATGTTGATGATGATACTCGATTAGAAATTAGAGGTCAAGTAGAAAAAACTAAATAGTGAAAATAGACGAAAATATTCTAAAAAATGAAAACAATTTTTTAATATTTATAAAAACTTATATATAAAAAAAACAATATATAGCAACTAAAAATTTTATAAAAAAAATAAATTTTTTTAAATAAAGTTAATAGTTTTGCAAAAAGAAACAACAACTAAAAAATTTAATAAAAAAGTGATGATTAAACGATTTTAATGAAAAAAAAAACCAAAACAAACCAAAGGAAATAGAATACTAAGTATCTATATACCACATAACCACACAACTAACATACAATATATGTAATAGAAGCAAAGTAAAATAAGAAAAATGGAAATTAATACTGTTAATCTATTAAAATATGCATACATATATAACAGAAACAAAAACAACAGCAAAAAAATATTTATTTATATATGTATAGCAAATTAAATCCAAATCCAATTAAACATTTTGTTTTCAAACGAATTAACCATAGTTAACAGCAGTTTACATTTTTTTTTTTTTGATTTTTTATATAATAAAATTTTGATTGTAATTAGAAAAAATATAAAGAAAAACCCTTAACATTTCAATGTAGAATAAATAAGAGAACATTTTTTATGCAATTAATATATAACCAACCTCCCCTTTAGTAAGTAAAATGTCCATATGAAGGCATACAAATTACAATTAAACCCCAATAAAACCAATAATACTTGTGAAATAGATTTTTCTAAAAGTATTTTACACAATTCCATTTCAGTTACAAAAGATAATAATAATAATCACCCCTTTGATAAACGTTTTTTATCTTTTACCAAAATTTTTATCGTGAATAACTCTTTAATTGAAATGTTTTCCCTTTCCTGATAATTCAAGGGAAAAATCATTTCCCTGATAAAAATACGCATTCAAGCGCAATTCCACAGATCATTAGTATTTTCTAAATTGAATTTTTCCCATTGATTCAGGTCCTAAATGTGTTTAAAAGTGTTAGCAAAACAATATCATGCTCAATAAAATTCAAAACGACAGATCACTTGCCTGCAGCTTAAAAAAAATTCGATTTGAGTTTTTCATTTCACTCAAAGAACAAAATTACCATGACAACTAACTTTATCCATTCGGCGTTGCCCGGAAATCTATATGAATGGGAGACATATTCCCCTCTTTTCTCAAAATAGGCCTCAGTTAGGCGATAAACTCTTCATTCGTGCAAAATTTCTTACCTGCGAGCATTTTTTTGAGTTCAGCAAACAGCCGAATACGGTGAATGTGGAAGAAATTCGAAGTTCAATTCACGTAGTTTTGAAATTGTTGCAGAATAATTTACACGCTCCTGTAAGTGAGCAAATGCAGCGCCCACTGTGAACAGAGCTTTCTCATAGTCAAATTTATATTAATTCCCGTAACATTCCATAAAGGAACATGGCGACTTCTCTCTCAGTCAATAAGCTGCACCCGATTCTATTTTTAAACTCATTGAAAGGTACCTACAGTTTAACGGCTCCGAACGGCAAATGCATTTAGAGAAATTTTCAATAGTAGTAATACTCATAACCTGTTACTAGCTAATGTTATGAGGTGATACCGCTGTCGAAAAACTTTTTTAATTTTTTTTTTAGATTGTCTGGCCTGGTATTGAACTGACTACCTTCGGGTTGGTAGGCGGGTGTCTTACCTACCATACCACAGCGGCACTCTCCTAGTCAAATACTCGTGCAATATAAAGCCAAAACATTCTCTTGATATTTTTACAATCTCAGCTAACTCACGCAACTTCGTTCGATGTTTTTTGGTGTTGCCGCCTCATTTAGACGTCCTCTGATTTCTGCATCGTCGGTGTCTCTACAACCAAATTTGTAATCAGCAAACTAACATTTTATTGTTGTTTCTAATAAAGAGAGTCCCCATAATCGTGATACGGTATTTTTCCCCATCAAGAAACAGTGCAGAATTAAAACACGAAATTGTTTTTGAGTTATTGTTCTGAAAATGACAACAAGTAGCGTCACTCTTAGCACAATAACTCACAAGCTAATTAATAGAATATCATGAAATTTTAACAGCTATCTTTTGCAGGATAGCACTAACTGAAAAAGAGATGAATGCAATAAAACCGAAAATTCGTTTGTATTTATAAAAATAAGCCATCTAATGTGCCAATTAAGCTGTGAAAGCTTGTCGGTTAAAGTATTGGGGCAATAATACTGATATGCGTTTTATCAAAAAATTCCACAACACCAGGCATTTGTTATAGAAGATTTTTGGCAGTCACTTTTCGATTGGATAAATCATCCATTCACCACAAAGTTTTTCATTTAAAACAACACATAACACGTATGTGAACTCTTTGAAGAAAGTTGATTGTGACCTCCCAACTTTATAATCTCTGATTACTTCTTTCTGATATTTGTATTTGGCAAAAAAATCCTATGTAGATAGGTAAGTAGAAGTTGGTGTCCCCAAGAAAGGACACACGTAGCATAGCGTAGCCCATTGTGATATCATAATGAACCACCCGGAGCTCATAATAAATCCGCTGAGTTTCCAAATATTTGTCCACCACAACTCTGTAAGCTTAGTCGCCACCTGTTCTTTTATATAATGCCGGGCAAGTACACAGTAGGTGAAGAATTGTTTTCTCTTTCTTATGTCACTGCAGCTTTAGCCAGATTTGCTACGCCATCTTACACATCTACGAAGCTGCCCAAGCGGCGTGGACGTAATCTATTACCTCATTGTAAATCCTAGGCTTGAAATTTACTAATAGAGTTCCCAATGTTGAAAATTCGATCATAAGTTCAATGGTTGTGCCATGCCTGGCCAGTTCATCAGCCGCGGAATATCACTGTGACTCGGTACCCATATATTATGAATATTATACTGCTCAGCCATCTCGTTGAGAAATCAGTGACAGGCCATAAATATTCTTGTGAGATCCCAGAACTTTCACAGCCTCCTGGCTCTCCGTAAGTATACTAATATCTCTCTTGGAGATGTTGCCTTTTTCAATAATCCTCAAAGTAGCTTATGACCGATACTTCTAACTAAAAAAGCCACAGTGGTCCGGGAATTGTCAAGCATTTTCAGAAAATACAGTGATTCATTAACTTATAACAGTCAATTGCTAGCAATTATTGGTTCAATAACAGAACTGAATCATATTCATGCTTACAGGCACTGCTACACGTTCAATATATATTGAGCGCAATTAATAGATCGCAATCCACATCACAGTATAACACGAAGTTTCGTGCATGCTATCACAATCCACCAATCCCATGAATTGGATCAGCATTCAAATACCACAATATGTATTGTTACGAAAATAAAAATGCTTACAAATGAAAAGATAACATTAGTACATTTGAAACTATAAACTTTGTTATGGAACTTTAGTCTATTGGTTTGTGTCAAAGCTCTCAATGTGTCACCCTGGCAATATCGTAATCGTTTGTGTTATTAACTATGTTACCGATTTCGTATTGAACGGTGTTACCTATTCAATTTTTGTGCTTACATTTGATTTAATGGATCTTAATAGAAGATTTGAGAAGGTTTAAGACTTTACTAGAACATTCGAAACTGAACTCATGTATATAAGGAACGCTGCTTTGCCTACATCAGTCAGCTGTAAGTTAACAGTCATAAAGTAAAGGCGTATTAAGGAGTAAATAAAAGTGTTGAGTTATTTGTATATAAAGTGGAAGTTAAATAAGTTACTGTATACAATTAAAGTGTGAAAATAAAGAAGTTGAAAAAAAATAAGGACTTATTTGAGTTAAGGCAATTTAAACGAATTCAAATCTTTTAAAAAGCTTAATACGTTACAATATTGAACACCTAGCAGTGCCCACAGAACTCTTATCTCCAAAAACAATTGCATAAATTTGTTGGAAATATTTAGTAAAATTTACAAAAATTTCATAAAATATGTTAATAACTAACTCATTGGGACAGTTTGTTGAGTTTACCTAAATAATACAATTTATTATCATAAAATTTTGCATAACAAATCTTGATAGTAATAGAATCTACACAGCAGGACTTAATGTCCACTAAGCTTTAGTAGTTGCTGGACTCAATACAATTCCACGCAGATCGCAAAATGATGGTGTAAAAATATAGGTAAAAATTGTTATTCATGTCAAAATATGTATATTTTTATGGTTTTTGGTAGATTTTTGAAACAATTTTGGTAAAATTAAAATTGTTTTAGTGGCGTCACTGAATACTACTGATTAGCTGTATTCCAGCCAGTCTAATTATCCATTAATATCTAACAGTGGCTTGTCATTTAAAGTTCACCAGTAGACCTTGGCACTATTGACAAGATAGTTCTTTTGCGACTAAAGCTTCACTAGCCCATTATTGTGACCCGGCGCGTTGGCGCGTTCGTTCAACAGAAATATACTATAAATGTTGTCTGTAACGTCTGTTTACTCGCTCGTAAAAATAAAGTTGTAGACATTTTATTTTGTACAGTCGTTGCTAGAAAATTAATATCAACATAGTAATGTATGGTTCTATGCTGGATACAGAAAATAGAGGGTGTTTTTTTATAGAGATATAGAACTTTAAGTTGCAATAAAACAACGATGGATTATTCGATTGACTTGAATTTTATTTATCCGAAAGATAATCTTCTGGCATTACATTTTAAATATGATTTCTGGCATATGACTGCCACGGCTGGCGCGGATGTAGTCCAATCTGGACGTCCAATTTTCGATGATTTTTCCAACATTTATGGCCGTAAATCGGCAATAACACGGCGAATGTTGTCTTCCAAATGGTCAAGCGTTTGTGGCTTTATCGCATAGACAAATGACTTTACATAGCCCCACAGCAAGTAATCTAGCGGTGTTAAATCACAAGATCTTGGAGGCGGTCACCAAACGTGTCTTTCAATAAATCTATTGTGGCACGAGCTGTGCGACATGTTGCGCCGTCTTGTTGAAACCACATCGCCTGGACATCATGGTTATTCAATTCAGGAATGAAAAAGTTTGTAATCATGGCTCTATACCGATGAGCATAGACTGTAACGTTCTGGCCACCATCATTTTTGAAAAAATGCGGACAAAAGATTCTACCAACCCATAAAGCGCACCAAATAGCCAGTTTTTCTGGATGTAACGGTGTTTCCACATACACTTGAGGATTACCTTCACTCCAAATGCAGCAGTTTTGTTTGTTGACGTAGCCATTCAACAAGAAGTGCGCTTCATCGCTAAACAAAATTCGCTTATGAAAATTGAAAAAAAAATTCACTTATGAAAAATGAAAATTGCACTATTTGCAAGCCTTGTTCAGGCGCGAGTCTATTCACGATGAATTGCAAAACCAAACTGAGAATAAATAACTTGGCAGCTGTTAAATCGGTCGCCATCTTAAAAAGTAATGCCAAATTAAAGTTCTATACCTCTATAAAAAACACGCTTTACAATACCTAGTAACAAGACTTCTTTTCCACTGTATCGATCCATCAAGAATATTGCAGCCGTTGCATTAAACCATGTTTACGTAAGCTTGACGGACGTTTGATGTGATAATCGTGTTGAAAAACAATACCCGGCGTTTACAAATCAAAATTATTCACATGCAGCTTTAATTAAACTGTAGTGTTGGACAAATTTAATACAAAAAAAAATTTTTTTAAGTAAATTCTTTTCATTAATTAATAAAAGTAATTTAAAATATAACGAGATTAGAATCATCTGATAAAGGTCTATGACCAATACAATGTTGTCTTGAATTTTCTATCCGTAGAAACATTATTCTGAAATATTCAAAGTATTTTATATTATAATTAAAACAACATCCAAAGTGCTGCGACAGTTTACTTTAATTTGAGTAGCAGTTTTATGAAAAGAGCAGAAATTTCACGGGAATATCACGATAACAAATTCCTTTCTTGTTTACGATAGGGGTGAGTAATTTAAAAAAAAAAACGTATGTTTTATAAAATCATATATTAATTATATGTTTAATTGTAATTAAAAAATATATATTAAAAATAACAAAATTCTTTAAGCTTTAACTTACAATATTATATGATAAATAATATATAATATAATATATATATAATATATATATAATATATATGATAAATAAAAGAAATTGCAGTTAATAAATTAAATACAATTAAAAATAAAAATAAAATCAGTAGACTAAATTAAAACTGCTCTATTAACAAAATAATTTTTTTAAAATTATTTAATCGATTGAGTTTTACTATTTTTCATATTTTATTTGTAAAAAACAGAAAGAAAAACCAAAAAAAAAAATGAATTGAAAATATATATTGTCTTCAAAATAAAGATAAAAGTTTTTAATTAAAACAACAACAAAAACAACAAAATGTAGTGTTTTATTTTAAGATACATTTTATATATAAAAATGAATGTGTGTTCGTATATGTTTGTTTGTGCATTATAGGCAGCTAAACGGTTGAACCGATTTCTGTAAGTCTGTTATATATATTCCAAAAATTCCAACTGGGCGTTGTAATGCCTATACAAGTTAAATATTTAATTGTCTATATCATCGAAATGGTAGCATTAAAAGTATCTAAATTTGGCCCAAATAGCTTAGTTGTCAATACAAATTTATTAAACAGTCGTCGTTTTTTGTAAATGGTTCTTATCTATCTTTTCTATATGTTTGCCTATTTTGCTTAATAATAATTGCCATAACATTTCATGAAGGAACACAGGGAGTTTTCTTAGTTTAAGAGCTGCGCCAGATTCTATATTAGACTCATTGAAAGGGACCTACAGCTTAACACCGGCACCGAACTGTAAATGTATAAGAGAAGTTTTCAATAGTAGCAATACTCATAACCAGTTACTAGTTATGAGGTGATACCGCTGTAGAAAAATTTAATTTTATTTATAGTTTCTCAGATGATCTGGTCTGGGATTGAGTCTGGGGCCTCTTGGTTGGTAGGCGAGTGTCTCTCGTATCTCATTCCACAGCGGCGCTCTACCTATTTTGCTTAAGACAGCTTAATTGTCGATTGATTGAGAACAAACTTGCCACGACCCCAGGCATATTATATGTGCTCATGCACTACAAGTTGAGGCTTCGAACAATGCTAGCTATCTCATTCGAAGAGAGAACCAATGCTCTTTTTGGTGTTACTATAGCTTCGCCTAGGAACTTTATCTTGTGAGCAAAAATAGCGAGTCACTCATTGGCTACGTGTTCAGATTTCTCCAAGTACATTGTGCACAATCCATACTGATTAGTTAATAGACACGTTAGTATTCCAGGATTACTTTTGCTAAGCAGTAGAACATATCAGTATTTACCGGCAGTTATTGTCGATCATACAAGCCATGGGCAAAAGTGTCAACTAGATGGTTGCTATGAATGGAGAATGGATTTTTTTTGTTAACAATGTGCCATATTACATTCTAACATTTACGAGCGGATTGACCATGACTATACGCCAGAGCTTTTGGTGCAAAGTGCACCCTTGACCCTCACAGTAGCAGACTAGCACACTACTCACTAGATTACCCGACTTAACTTATTTATAAAGGGTGATCAAATTTGAGGTTAGGAAGTAAATTGGCTTAAAAACCAATTTTTTTTGTCAAATTCAAGGTTATTCATACCAATATAAAATAGAAGTATGGGAATTAATAATGGAATATGATGTCGGGCAGATGTCCACCTCTAGCACGTCGGCACAAAATTTTGAACCACATTGTGCATAAAGATTCGCTTATCTCATCAATGCAGCGCCGAATTTCATTTATCAGACTGTCAGTTGTTTGTGGTTTGTTTACGTAAGCTCGGTCTTTCAAATATTTCCAGAGAAAAGAATACCGCGGCGTTAAATCGCAAGAAGGAGGCGGCCAATTGACATCGCCAAATCAAATAATTATACGGCCGTTAAATTTCTCATGCAATAAATGAATTGTTTGTCTAACTGTGTGACTTGTGGCGCCGTCCTGCTGAAACCAAACTCCACTGATGTCAACATTTGCCAATTATGGCCAGAAAAAATTTGTTATCATGGTTTGGTAGCGCAGAGAATCCACGGTGAAGGCGTTTACTTGCTCATTTTCAAAAAAAAAACAGTCCACAAACAGCACCATATGGTCATTTTCTTTGGATGTAATGGATTTTCGAGGACTGTTTGTGGACTTTGTGAGCCGCATATGCGACAACTTTGGTTGTTTACATAAACGCCAAATTGAAAATGGGCCTCAGCACTAAAGATGATTTTGTTGTAAAATGCGATTCAAAATTTTGTGGAAAGAGCGGACGTCTGCCGACGTGCTAGAGGTGGACATTTGCCCGACATCATATTCCATTATTAATTCCGATATTTCCATTTTATATCGGTAGGAATAAAACTGAATTAGTAAAGAAATGAATTTTAAACCAATTTGATTTAGGATACCTTTTATAAAAGTTTGAGACTGATTAGTTTCTTTATTATCTACATAGCAGATATCAAAGAGCATAAAAAGAAATTATTTCATTAAAATGTTGGGTCAAAATCTTGTAGGAGTTTCTCAGCAGCATGCAAAAGAAGGCGAAAGTGCTTGTTAATGACGGTAGGGTAGCCAACTCTATCGATACATTAGAGCATCATCGTGACGTCTGCTTGATTGTACTAACGATTCTATAACGGTATTTGTTCTGACGGAATAATAGAATTAATTACTAATAATCCCATATTCTTACGTGGTACCCCTTATAGCGCATCTCTTTGTAGTTTGTAGAAGGCGAAAGTGCTTGTTAATGACGGTAGGGTAGCCAACTCTATCGATACATTAGAGCATCATCGTGACGTCTGCTTGATTGTACTAACGATTCTATAACGGTATTTGTTCTGACGGAATAATAGAATTAATTACTAATAATCCCATATTCTTACGTGGTACCCCTTATAGCGCATCTCTTTGTAGTTTTCATCTGGTCTCAAATTAAAAAAATGAAATTTTTGTTTATACGGCTAATAAAATCGTAGATGCACACTATTTTGTAGAGTTTGTAACCCAAACCATACACTCTTCAAGAAAGGTTAATGATGCAATTGCAATTGCTTTACTTGCGACAATGCAGCGGCATTTAAATGTGGGTCTAGGACATTTGTCTACATTATGGCCACTTCGAAGGAGAAACTGTAAAAGTCACAGTGTCATGTGCCATGTGCCAAGTGCCGTATGCCATATGCCATATACCAACAAACAATAGTCGTCTAGGAAAGCTATCAATTTGATGATAATCTCAGATGATATTGATTATAATTACCTTTGTACGACTAAAATAGAAAAACAACACAGCAGACTATCTTACACACATCATTGGTGACTTTCAAGTATATTTTTAACGTCAGCATGTGTATTTTATGGGTGAATGTGTCAGGCAGGCAGTTCATTAAAGTTTTTTTTTTCTCTCCTTAAAACACAATGCCGTAGAAATTGCTGTTAAAATTCATGAAAACTCATTAGACTTTGAACACGTTCAGTCATATGCGGTAAAGGTTTCTAATAATATATGTGCATATATGAGAATATTATATTCCGAACATGAACACTCGAACATACATACATACATACCTATATGACATATAGTACTTGTACTCCTTTAGTTAAGGTGTATATGCCATACTTGAACTCTTTTTTTACTCTGCTCTGTGTGTTTTGTGTCTTTGTGTCTTAATGACCGCCAAAACATACTTGAAACAGGAATGAGCATGTGCTGCTGGTAATATGGTACTGGTACTAATGATGGTGTTTGGTGGTGGTGTTGGTGATGTTGTTGGTGTGTTGGAAAATATTTATTGTGTCCTTAACTTTATAACAGCAACAACAACAACAACAACAACAACGACAAAATTATATGCAATATGTTGCTAGAAATTCAATGACAAAAAGATACTTTATATGGCATATTATCGCTGTTGTTGACGCATGCAGTTCTTTCATTAATTTTTTTTTTTTTATTTTATTTTTTTGCATTTTCTGTTCTATAATTAAGTTTAAACAGGAGAAAAGCACAAACTACAATAAAAATTAAACTTAATGGAAATGACTTTTTTCTTTCAGTTTTTGTATGTTCTTGTTGGTAATATTATGCAGTGTTTAGTTAGGCTTCAAACGCTTTGATAACACTGGTCTACAAAATACAAAAATTTTCGGGACTTTTGATGCTCTGAACTCATCTGTTTTCAGTTTTTTTCCATCGGGCTAAATTTTTTTTATGGGCGTGGCACATTTTTCGCTCTAAATATGGTAGTTATGTCAATATATTTCATCATAACTCGAAAACAGCTTGACCGACTGTAATGCAAGTACCGGCAAATGGTACCTTCATTATTTTTGTGTGTTGCCTAATAATTTATTACACATTTTTTGCCAAAGTTAGGTACGTGCCTTTATAGGTTATTTTATTTTCAACATATCTGGCTTTCATTGAAATGCTTAAAATGTAAAATTTATATCCTAAGAATTTTTTTTTATAACTTTTGGAAATAAAGGAACCAAAATAAAAAAAATTCCCTTATTTTGCAAGAAAAAATGTTCCGCTAATTTTGGTAAAACTTGGGTACCTGCATTAGATTTTGAATAAAATCTGCAATAGCCAACCGATTTTCATGATTTATAGCTTATTTTATTCTCAACATATTTAACATTAATTTAAATGCCTAAAATGTAAAAATGTTCATTCTGAAAAATTTTTTATGATTTTTTGAAAACAAAAAAATTGCTCTAATTTTACGAAAAAAATTTTTTTTTCCCAACTAATTTGTGAATAACTCTGAAGTTGTTGAAAATACAATAAAAATACTATTGAGATGATTTATAGGAAATTTTTTTCCTAAATATTTGCTGGTATCTGCATGAAAATCGGTCAAGTAGTTTTCAAGTTATGATGACATATATTGACACAGCTACCATATTTTGGGCGAAAAATTTGCGCGATGAAAAAAACTTATAATGGATCTAAATTCAGCCCAACAAACTATCCGAGGAAAGATGTTTGGTTGCTCCGGTCCTAAACCTTGTTGGCTAGTGTAATCGGACAAATCAAGTTACTGTCTTAAGATTATTGGCTATTTCTAAAGGGTGATGCAACCATATCGCATAATGTTAATTGTGAGTAACACTTTAAGGTCAAGTTTTTTGCCCAACTTAATTTGACACCTCTTTTTTTCTTTTTTCATATTGTTGAAGTTTTTGACGATAATAGATGTTAAAATCAAAATGCATTTCATGCACTTCGTTATTTCTTTGGTCGGCATAATCGACCAAATGTCTCCACAATCAGGAGAATACTTGTGCATGATTCCAGTTCGTTGTGTGGAATATATTGCTGTTGTTGGCGATAGTGTGGCAGTAGAGCCGTCAACCTCGACAATTGAACATCTCACGAACTTCACTATGTGAATTTTGATCAAAGATTTGAATTTACACGCTTAAAAGGTTCAATTGACTCAAGAGCTGAATTGAGTCAAGTTGAACAGACAGAAGTGAATGGTGAGAAAATCATCTTCAGCGGCGAGGCACACTTTCAGCTCAGAACAAGCAGAATTGCCGCATTTGGAGTGCCACACGAAGTTTGCAGAAAATGGGACCTGAGCTCCATAAAATGGCCTCTGAAAAAATTTATATGCAATTTTTTTTTCAATGCTGACCCATTCGAATTAGAGCCAAAGTTTTGAACGCAGTTGTTAAATGAGGGCAAGAAGGTACCTTAGATCTATACAATACGTTTCAGAAAAGTCAAGTAACTGGTAAAATTGCTTATATAAGCAAGACAAACATACAGAAAAAATTAATATTTCATAAGGAACACATATTAAACACTCAAAATTTTTGGCATAGTGTGCTTGGGACAGATGATTCTATGATTAGACTTAAATATTCATAAACAATTTTCGGTATAGTGTTTGTATGTCGTAACCCTAGTAAACAGCTTACGTGCAAGTATACTCTACCCACCTTTATGTCATTAGAAAGTGCCCGAATGATTTGGGGATACTTATCGGCGAGTGGTAAAGCAGCTGTCTCCCTAAAAATTCTAGAGGAGACTGCAATAGCAGAAGGTAGACGACTAATAAGGCAAAATTTTAATCTGTACAGGACAATACACCAATCGACAGTGCAAAAATAATCAAAGATTATTTGAGAAGGGAAAATATAAATGCTCTAAAGTTGACTACGCAGAGAACAGATCTGTCTACTATAAAAAAATCCGAATTTTTAAATATAGGGCTCAAAAACTAGAAGATATGAAAGATTGTATCATTTGACATTCGATAATTTTTTGCGGTATAAATGGTTGAAGTTCGTGGACTCCGTAAAACACATACTGGGCAAAGTGGTCACCCAAACTTTTGGGTATTGTGGATATTAATTTATTGACAACTGACTTTTTCAACATGAATTTCGATGGTATAGTTTTGTTCATTTTGAAAACTGAAATAATATTTGTTTTTATTATAAAATTTTAGTTTAAAACTACGAGGTATGTAGGAGTAAATGATACAAATTCAGAAAAACATTTTTAATACTAAAAAAAAATTTTCTGTGCACCATTACTGAAATATTGGTCTTGACAACTTATTTTTCCCAGCCACTGTATGTACATGTGACCACTATGAAGTATAATGCTGGCTGCGAAGTTTTCTCTGAATCAGACTGTCTATGGGGATTTTTCTTAATATTCCCGCGTTTAAATACTTTTAAAGGAGGTCCCTGACATTCCAGCTTATCTCTAGCAATGATGACAAACATCACACAAATGATCAGTAAAAAAGCACTACCACCTAGCAGGGATCTTCACCACTACACAATCACACGGAGACGAACTACAGAAAACTCATCATATGTTTAGCTTACAAGATCTACTGATTAATAAAACTGAAACAAGGCAATGTGGAGAGGCATAAGCTTCCACCGAGAAAAAATATCGAAGCGGGACATATCCAAAATATCCAATCACCCTCAATGTGGCGTTAAGTTGCTGCTGAAGTTTTAGGAACACTATATATGGCGGTCATTGACTGCTAGGACTATGCAGGCAATATTTTTCTGATAGCAAGAAATAGGTTCGAGAATACCTTGTGTGAAATTATACAGAAAGGAATTAGAATAGTAAATCGATAGTGTGGGATGACAGAGTTAAACATTAATCCGGAAAAACAATGATAGTAACATTCACTAGGAAAAGGAAATTTCCGAGGTACGAATATTCAATACTGCGTGAGGAAATACCACCAAGGAAGGAGGTTAAATATCTGGGAATAATACTTTATACTAATCTGAGATAAAAAGCTCAAGTTGAGTCTATCTCAATAAAAGCTACACATGCGCTTACGGTGCGCAGGAGGCTTTCGTGGTGATCTTGGGATGCAACCCAAGAATATTATACTTGATGGTCAGACATTGCATGAGCTGTAAGAACGAGTTTGGGAACAGCCCAGGAAGAGCTAATTAAGGTACAAAAATTAGCATGAATAAGCATAACTGGGCTAATGAAAACTTGTCTCACAATGCACTATAGGTTTTATTGGACCTTAGCCCATTGCATTTGGTAGTGAGAAATAGAGCTATAGAGACCATGACAAGGGAGATGAGTCGGATATGAGGTTACGCGAGGGTTATCTTAACCAGCTTCACAAATGGTCGAATACTCCCTACTTGGCTCTCCTGTCGAAAGTATCGAGAAACTCTATGACTTTGCCAAAAGCTTCAGTGCAATACTGAGTAATAGGAGTGAGTGTGAAGGTTTGAGGACTCATACTCCTTTACAGAAGGTACAGTGTACAGGCGCTGGAGTGTTTGGTCCAAGGAGAGAATATTCGGATCCTATGGGAAAATAAGCCTGCATATTCAAGGCGGCAATTTATGCAATTGAGTGATGTGCTCAATTTAATTGGGAGAGGAAATATAGAGGACAGGACATAACCATACTATCCGATAGTTAGGCCGCCATTCGAGCATCTGACTCCTTTGAGGTTTGCGAATATCTGGGTAAACTGAACTACCTGGGCAGGGACAAAAAGGTTAGTTCCTGCTGGGTCCAGTATTATGTAGGTATTCCGGGGAATGAAAGGGCAGATGAACTGGCTAGAAAGGGAGCTTCCACTCCACTGGTGGGAGGGGAGCCTGAAAGGTCATACTCTACAGAAATGAGGGTATTCTTCTCCGGCCATGGGGGGCTGAGACAGTCTAAACTTTTGTTTGGTAACTATAACAGGAGATGATTCGAATGCTGCATAGGGATATTCAGAAACAACCTGAGAGCTTTTGACCGGTCATTACAGGCTAAATGGACATCTGAGTAAAATAGTATTATTCTCAAGCTCCATATGCAGATTATGTGTGAATCACCAGAGCACATATTGGGTGGTATCTGGGTGTCTATCAGATTGTATTTAGGGAGTTATCGCGGTTAGTATCAACCAACATCCTGAATTTCGTAAGATATACGAAGATGACGAAGCTAATATTATAGGGAAACCCTATATAAATGAAGGGCTGTACAATAGATCGGAAGATCGCAGTACTTTTATAATAATAATATTAACAACGATCACTCAGTAGCGTACACTTAAAATTGTTCTTGAGTGTCGCGTGTCTTAGGATGAAATAGCATGGCACTCAACGGTTACCCTTATGTGGGTTCCTTGAATGAATGTAACTGCATGATAGATAAACTTGCAAGAGCGGCTACAACTTTGGATATTTATGAATCAATTAGGGATAGCGTTATCCCTTTCGAAAAGGGACAGCTGATATCTCTACGAGAACTATGTCTCAGTGCTAAAATTTTGCTCTATCTAGTAAGTCGAAGCATGGAATAGATTTTAAAACCTTCTAGGGATTACAAACAGGCTCTTGGTAGACATGTCCAAAGGCTGAAAATCCCATATAATGATTTCTGTAAAATGTATAATGATACAGAGGAATCGAAGGAACATCTTCTTTGTCATTGCGCGGCATTTGAAGACTTAGGGCTGTACTTGTTTTTTTGGAGAAGAGTTTATGATAAGAACAGTCTTGTAATGGGACAAAATAAATCTAGAACTTTATAAAGTCGACTGGCTGGCTGCCGAGAAGTGGTCAATAGATGTATAGATGTAGACAACACAAGGTAGCATAACGGCGTAACTCTTAAGACCGAAAAAACAGTGCCGCGGACAGCTGTCAATCGAACCTATAGAAAATAAGATTACTAAAGTCTATGAATTATTGTTATAGCTGTACTTCAAATAAAAGACATTGGAAAATCCCTTTCAAATTTTTGCAATTTTATTCTTATCTATTTTCAATTTAGAGAACTTACGCGATATGCTATGTTTTTGAAAAGCTTATGAATGTCAATAATGCTTAACGGAATATTCGCTTAAATGTGGCAAAAGGTAGACAAGTTTTACTGTTTAAAGTGAAGAGAGCCAGCAGAGGGTTAATGTATGCAAATCACATGTCAACAACATTAGGTTACGGAATATTTTTATTTAAATGCTAATAAATACAACCAAATTAAAAACACCCATGCATTTGTCAGAGGTAGGAAGCATTCAAAATAATTTCAATTAAAAAATACAAAAATACTTTGGCTTTTAGCTCAAATTCTTTTTTATTAACTCCTTGAAGGAACAACTTTTAATTCGAATTATTTGCATGTTTGTAAAAGAGTCTTAGAAAAACTCAAAAACATATTTTAAATATTCATTGCATTTTTGTAAGCATTTATTTGAAAATAATTTAAATTTATTTCATTTTTCGCCTAATATACCAAAAACGTCTAACAAAATATGTTACAATGTTTAAACGCTTCCGACACAAACTGCGATAATGTTCTGATACACGCATAGAATGTAACAAGTTTTCATGTAAAAAAAATAATTTTCTTTTGATTTAAAAAGAAAAAAAGAAAATATTTTTAGAATTTAAAATTTGGTAATTGTGAGTGAATATACAGTCACACAGATAATATTACGTACCATTAGAAAAATTTTGATTTTAAGCTGTGATCACACGATTGACTCAAATACACCAATCTGATACAAATTTTATTGTGACAAATTAGCGCACAATAATAAAAATGTCCCAATTAAAAATTCTGTATTCACACGGCTGTCTTATTTTATAAAAAATTTATTGCCACAAGATGGCGCGAAACGATGTATTGACAATAATTGTCCCAACACTGTCACACGATTGTTCTAGTTTAAAGCATCTCTGTGAATCAGCTGTTGTGGTAAATTAAATACTTTTTTTGTGTGTTCAAAATGGTTCATTCTTTAAAAAAAGAAAATGGCGTCATCTTTGTTTATATTGACAACATTTAGTGAACAAATAAGTAAAAAGCAATACAAAGGAAAAAAGAAAAGATTGATTGATAGTGCATATGAGAAAACATTTTAATAAATTAGAAAAAAATTAATTCTTTTAAATAATTATTTATCTAAATTGGAATTTAATTACAAATTATATGTAATTCTCTAAAGGAAAGATGATTTGTTCTCTGAAAAATACAAATTGTATCAGCTTTGATTGTCCGCTTGATAAAAAAAAGTAAAAATAATGAAAAAAGAAATGGTGGAAGTTTGTGATGCAATTTACATATAAATCATTAAAAATAATGCATATTTTAAGGGATCACAATTATAAATACCGTATAAGCACGTGTTTTTTCAGAAAGAAATCAATTAAAAAATAAAAATGGGTGATTATTGCCTTCTTCATTTGCCGCACAAATATACAATAAATATTGGTGTGTTTTTGAAATTAACATTAGTGCATGATTGCCGATAAAGCTTTCAGACGATTGCCGCACCAGGGTTGCATTTGATTGGGATCAATAAGCATAATAATATTGTGAGTTGCCATATGAGCCAATAAATTATATAATCACACGATTGGCATATAAATTATTATTGGTGATTACAACAATCGTGTAATCCAACCTTTAAACACACTCGAATTTTTCGCCTGTCGTCACAACCGAATAAGTTTAACATGATCTTATAACGCAATATCACGTTGTCACAGAAATGTAGTTTTTTGTTCATATGCTGCAGTGCAAAGTCCAGTAGCTTTTTTATTGAGTTCGCTTAGGATTCTTTCTTTGTTCTCTACTATGGAATTCGCATTTTCTCAAAACACTACGAACAGTTTCCGAATGAGCATTAATTTTGTAGTCATTTTCCAATGTATTATGATTTCGCACCGCTGTTGTTTTAGGTGTTTTATCCACAACACTTTCTATGTATCGGCCAACACTACGAAAAATTTTAGGTAAACCACCAGTTTTGCGCTTGCTTGCTAAACATTTCGACTTAGAAATGTTTTTTTGGCACTACAAACAAATTTAGCAAATTTGCATTTAATAATTCCTAGCTTTTCTTAAGTGCGTTATAAGGCCTCGAATTTTAATAAAAATATCCTTTGATTTTCGACTTATTTTTGGTGACAAGAAAATTCTTAAACTATTTCATAAAACGTGAAAAAATGTAGTAACTTTTCACGGCGTACGTATAATTATCTGTGTTGTCATACCATATGTTTTCTAAGTATATACTTAAGCACAATAAGCGCGTACTTAGTGGAACATTTTATGATTTGTTTAGAGGCCTATGTCATAATAATCTCAACTGAAAAGGTAACTTCGATTTTTATTGAGGGTACGTATTATTATCTGTGTAACTGTAGGTATTCAATATTCCCATTTCAACGCCAATAATTGGCTTTTAAGTTTTTTTCGTAAATAAAAAGCTGCATAATGGACATGAATATGAACAACAAATAAATTAAGTTAAAAATAGGTCTACAATAACATTTTATACACATGCATACTAAAGGGTGGTCCAACCAAAACGCACGATGTTAATTGTAAATAAAGCAAAAAGTTTTCAGAGAATTATCTTAATAGTTTTCATTATGATAGAAGGTTCCATGACAATTATGTGTGAAATAAAATATCGGCCAAATGCTCACCACGGCTTTGTTGGCATACCTCTATCCATTGGTCCATATTTTCAATGAATCTCAGACATAATTGGGTTTCGATGTCGTTAATATCATCCTTTAGCTCTTAAATTGTTCTTGGCTTATTGACGTACACTTTTTCTTTTTTTATACCCAATGAAAGAAGTCCAAAGGTGTCAAATCAAATGATCGTGGCGGTCAATTAACATCACCGGCCATTGAATATCTCTCGCAAAAGGGCCTAGGCTGTGTGACATGTGGCACCAACCTGTTGGATTCACATATCTTCCAGGTCCATATTCTCAATTTCTGGTCACAAAAAGTTTGTTATCATCTCGCGATAGCGAGCACCATACATGGTAACTGCTTGGCCGACCTCATTTTCGAAGAAGTACGGCCCGATGGCGCCGCCAGCACATAAACCGCACAAAACAGTCACAATTTATGGATGCATCGGCTTTTTAACAATCACTCGTGGAATCACATATCCCCAAATGCGGTAATTCTGCTTGTTAACGAATCTACTGAGGTGAAAGTGTGCCTAGTCGCTGAAGATGATTTTCTTTGTAAAGTCACCATTCACTTCTGTATGTTCAACTAACCATACGACGTATTGACGACGAATGAAATGGTCAGTAGGCTTCAGCTCTTGAGTCAAAGCATGTAAATTTAAATCTTGATTCAAAATTGCTGAAATTTGCGCACAGTTCTCCCGATTGTGAACACATTTGATAGATTATGCTAACCATAATCACGGAGTGTACGAAATGGATTTTGATTTTATCGCCCATTTTAGTAAAAGGCTTCAACAATTTTGACGAGCTGATCAATTGTGTATCTCTCCATGGTTGGTTATACCGAAAGTCCTGAAATAATCACATTGTGGTCGTATTCCGTTTAGTATGTACAGTGACTCACAGCTTATTTTGCGTGCTTTCATAATAATAACCCTTAAACGAAAGGTGAAGTCAATACCAAGGTTTTTATGTATATGCGGTCTTTGTAGGTCCATTATGGTTCGCGAATTATTGTCTGACGTGTCTGTTGAGCTAGGTTTAGACTGAGATTAGATTGCTTTGGTGCACTTTTATCCAAAAAAACCACTGTATTGATTTATTTTTGGCCTCTGTTGTATTAATATGAAATCATGTTTCGTCTATAGCTACAAAATGGTGCATAAACTTTTTGGGAAACGATTAATCGTAAAGTGCGTCAAACGTTTTATAAGACAAAATAAGTTAACATTACGGTAAATAATAGAACGTTAACCTTTTCATTAAAAAATGGAAAAAGGAGGCAAACTATCTCAGATCAAAACGAGTCAGCTCTTTCATTCCCTTGGTGGTCTTCATGACCTGACATATCCTTGATGCTATAAAGAGTTAAGACTTTAATAAAAAAAAAAAATATAGTAATCGCTTGGTAGTTCTCAAGCCAGCTCAGGTGGTGTGGCATTGAACAATGACAAATGAAAATACCAAAAAAAAAAAATTTACAAAATTGTTGTTTTACCTACAACTTCATTCATTTCATAATTCACCATCGACATCATCACTTCGAATTGCAGTGCTTTGATGCCGCTTTAAATGGGCTTATATCATACGATTTGTATGGACATGAGACTGAACAATTGTTTGCGTTACAAAAAAATTGGCCTTCCACTGTATAAGCACGTCCTTTCATCCATGCATGTTCGAATTTTTCGTGGCTATAAAAGAATGGCCAATTATAAAATCTGGTTTAATGGTGTTTATTTTTAAAATACTTTCGTTGCTTACATACAAGAATATATACGAGTATGTATATAAAAAATAGAAGGAATGATTATTATAAAAATGGCCTTAAATGCAACCTATTTTTATATTGAATTTGCGTTAAAAACATCAACAT
Organism: Wohlfahrtia magnifica; assembly: GCA_023159175.1. Taxonomy (NCBI): domain Eukaryota; kingdom Metazoa; phylum Arthropoda; class Insecta; order Diptera; family Sarcophagidae; genus Wohlfahrtia; species Wohlfahrtia magnifica. The sequence goes on along the minus strand of JAKWBJ010000187.1, from coordinate 45,321 downwards.
ATCTGTGTGTATGTTACAATACAATATAATTTTTTATTAGGGTGATACTATTTTATAATCTTCAAATAAAAATTACTTAAGCGGCAGAACCGATTTTCTTGAAATTGTTTTGTCTGGAATGAGCTATAGGCTATACAAATTTCAAAAATTTCAACTGGGCGTTGTCATGGCAATAAACAGAAATGATCATTTTTATATATCTTCAAAATGGTAATAGAAGGAGCCTCTGAATTTGGTTTGAGGGGCTTAGTGGTCAGGACAAATTATCAGTACAAAAGTGGGCGGGACTAGTCAAGTGTGCATAGTTCCTCCCAAACAAACTAAATTATTATTTTTGTATATATTGAGAATTGTTAACGCCAAAGTTTCTGAATTTTTTCAGAATGATGTACAAGTCGGTATGCTACCTCCCATACAAGCTAAATATTGATTTTGTGTACCCTGAAAACGGTTAAAGTGTAAGTCTCGGAATTTAGTCTAAATGTCTGCGTAGTCAATACAAACCATCGGTCAGAAAATCTGCTACATGAGATAAGTGGGCGTGGCATCACCGATAATTAGTAAACATTTATTTTTGTATATCTTGAAAACAGCAATATTGAAAGTTTCTGCATTTGGTTCAAACAACTTCGCTGGCAATACACATTATCATAAGTGGGCGTGGCAGCTACCATTCATACTAAATGTGGAAATCTTTTATATATGGAGAACAAAAATTAAAGCTCTGAAAGATTGGATAAGCGGTCTCGAATGTTGGCCTTCATATGCTCAATTGTTTCTGGTTTTTCGGCACAACAGTTGACTTTAACTAAAAAAATAGAAAGAAAATAGTCCAACGGTGTCAAATCGCAGCTTCTTGGCGGCCAACTGCCATCACAAGAACGTTTGACGCAATAAATCGTTTATGGCATGAGGCGTTTGGCAAGTTGTACCATCCTGCTGAAACCAAACATCGGTTATCATAGTGCGATAGGTGTCTCCATTGACCGTAATAGTTGTCCTCATTTTCATAGAAATATGGGTTAATATGTCCCTGCTCCACAAGCCGCACCAAACAGTCGCTCGTAATGGATGCATTGGCTTCTGTAAGACCACGTTTAGGTTTTCTGAGTTCCAAAATGCCAAAATTTTGCTTTCTAACGTACTCACCAAGATGAAAATTAGTGCATAAAATATTTTTTGGAACATATTAGAAAATGTAGTGAATCACAACCATGCATAATATTCCCAAATTAGTAGTTTTTTCATTGTTCAAAAAAGGCAGATAAAAACTTAGAATTTTTTTTCTTTTAAGAGCCAATTTAAGATTGAGAAAGTAAAGGATGTGTGAATTTTAATTCAATTCATCGAATAGAGCAAACAATGTACAATTTTATATATAAAGACTTATTAGAGAAAGTCCTGCTAACCTTTGCCGAAAAAAAATATGCCTCTGATATGGAAATCTCAACAGGATAACGATCCAAAATATTAAGGGCCAACCTTAACAACCTTGAACAACTTTGCGAATACACACAATCAAATGTGTATAACTGTAATGTAGTTATGATATTTTTTCGTCAAGTTTCGTTCAGTTTCATTTGTTTAAGTTTTGAGCAAAGCTGATAGCACTATACGTACGTATGTAAGTAATAAAGAGATCGATTATTCGACTCTTTTCAAAAATCGGTCTTCAAATAATTCGAAAAGTAGCTTAAAAAAACGGTTTTTCGTTAATAATAATTCAAATAACCGGTTAACCAGTTCTTTTATGTAAGTAAAATTGTTTCTAATTCTTGAGGCGCGAAGCTGGACCACGTTGTTTTAAAAATAAGCAGAAGCTGATGTAGAGCTTAAAATTAACGTAGCAATCAATACTAACAATAATTCTAACAAATCTCATAAAAGCTATGCGAAAACGGTGTGCGAAGACCATAAAAACAAAGTTATGGCCCGCAGAATGTTAATTGTAAATAAAACAAACAGTTTTGAGAGAATTATCTTAATATTTTTTTTATGATAGAAAGATGTATGACAATTATGTATGAATCAAAATATGGGCCAAAAACTCGCCATAGCTCCAGCGGCATACTTCTATCCGTCGATCCACATTTTCAAGGACTCTGGAACACAATTAAGGTTTAATGTCGTTAATGTGCCGAATTATCTCATCTTTAGCTCTTGACTTGTCCTTGGCTTATTGACGTACATTTTTTTAAAATATCCCCAAAGAAAGAAGTCCTACGGAGCACAACAGATGAACGTGGCGGCCAATTAACATGGCCACGGCAGGCGATAACACGGCAATTGAATTTCCTATTGTTTCTTTGGCTGTGTGGCATGTGGCACCATCCTGTTGGAAGCGCATATCGTCCAGGTTCATATCCTCAATTTCTGGCTACAAGAAGTCCGTCATCGTCTAGCGATAGCGAACACTATTCACGGTAACTCCTTGGTCGACCTCATTTTTGAAGCAGTACGACCCGATGACGCCGCCAGCCCATAAACCTCACCCAACAAATACTCATTGTGGATGCATCGACTTTTCAATAATCACTCATCGATTCTCATTTGCCCAAAAGCGGCAATTCTGCTTGTTAACGAATCCACTGAAGTGGAAGTATACCTCGACGCTGAAGATGATTTTCTTTATAAAGTCATCATTCACCATTCTGTCTGTTCAGCTACCCATTCGGCGTATTAACGATGCTTGAAATGGTCAGCAGGCTTCAGCTCTTGAGTCAATTGAACTTTGTAAGCGTGTTGATTCAAATCTTTTTATCAAAATTCACATCAGTAAATCGGCAAATCGAGGTTGATGGCACTTCTGTCACAATATCGCGAACAACAGTAACAGAACGAGCTGGGCGAGCATGCACAGATGTTTCCACATTTCCTACGGACCCGGTTTACTGATACTTATGCACAATTTCCACGATTCTGGACTCATTTGGTCGATCATGCTGAGAAAAAATTACCAAAAAATTACCAAGTTTACGAAATGTATTTGGTTTGAAAGCCTATTTTCGTAAAAGACTTCAACAGTCTTAGCGCGCTGCTCAAATGTGTACCTCTCCATGGTTGAATTTGTCAAACATTGAAACAAAGAAATGTCAAATTAAACTGGGCAAAAAACTTGACGTTAAGGTGTCACTATCAAAAATGTGGTATTTAGTGTATTATTCTACCGTGACTTTCTTGAAGGAATTATAGCCTTATCTTAAATGCTTAAATTTAAGCCGGAAGAGGAAAGAATGGCAAAGAAAATGATAACTAAGATAATAGTGAATTAGCCTCCAGTCATTGTGTTATCAAAATGTTTAATATTACTATTTATACAACCCTAATAAACTGTAAAATCTATATGTAAGAGAGTACATTGACATATACTTACAAACGAGTACTATTTTCTATACTCGTACCAATTTTCCCATTTACAAGCATTCATTTATACATTTTGAAATACATCGAGTAAGGCTATGTAGAAACTCTATATACAAATCGTAAAAATATTTTTATATTCACAGTAGTACGAGTAAGTAACTCCGTTTTCTATAGCGTTTTTGGTTTAAATTTTATTTCTTTTATATTTTTTAAGTAGACGTAGTTTTATTTCAGAATGAATTCCAATATGTCTTCTGCATTGCAGCAATTGTAATTTCAAATAACATTAAAGAATATTTGTGGCAGAATAGAAACAAAAATATACGTATTTTACCCATTTAGGAGCAAATTACAAAAGGAAATAATAGTCTGTTTTAAAAAAGTTATGAAATTAAAAGTATTTAATTCTAACGAGCCGCTGACCTTTTCAAATGCCATTATAAGGTCTTTTACAAAAATTTATTAAAATATTCTTGGAATAAATTTATTTACATATTACAATGACCTATTGTATAAAAATTGTGCATTAAAAATAAAAAATGTTATGAAGAAAATTCCTAAAAGAAAAATTTTAATTTAAATAGAAAAAATGTTCATAGAAAATCTGGTATTTAAATTACTAAAGAGGATCAAATAATTTTAAATTAAAGAAAGAAAAACTAAATTATAATGACTTTATAAATCGTTTAAAAATTAGAAATAATTTTTTTTTTATTAATGCCAGCACTCAGGGGCATCCAGCAGTGTATTACTGCTTGAATGCTTCCTCAAGCAGTGTATTGTGCTGGTTCTAGGAAAATTATCCTTATCGGATAAGCGTTCCACAAACGAACGATGCGGCTGAAGAACAAAATTTCTATAATGCATTGTGCGACTCAACCAGAAAGGCATGAGCTCTAGGAGAAATATGAGTACTGCGTGAAAATAAATTGTTATCAAAAATCAATATTTCTTATTTCATCAAATCGATAAAGTTGAATACGTTACGTCATTAATGAGCACCTTCGCCCTCTCCTGTATGCGGTCGGGAAGCCCCGGCTTATATATGAGAGTTGTTCGGATATAAATCATGTAAATATTAAGGAGTTCAAATGGGTTTCAAAATGTTCTTTTGATACTCGAAAAATGTGATCTTTTTACCGAAATTCACAGTGAATTCTCATTTACAGAACATCAATAGCATCTGACTCCTAATATCTACATTATCCACAGTCAGTTGGGTCTTGTACGCATTATAATCGAGCCTGTTCGCACGAACCCACTCGCCAAATCCCATTCATGCCGCCATTCATACTCCGCGTTTTCGACCCAATTTCCAAAAAGCTTGGCCTACGATCAAAAGAATATTATTACGTTTTACCTTTTTTAAAACGTTTATTTATGAGTTCCTAGATTGCAGTTCAAATAAAATAAATCTTGTGTTTAGTTTTAAACTAAAATCTTTTATTTACATAGTTTTGTGCACCACTGCTTATAACCTTTTTGCAAGCAATAAAAAACTCTATATTCTTAATTACTCCGTCTGTTTACATCTTTGTAAATAACAACAATTACTCGACAGATCTTTCTACTTAAATATCTACCAAGCCGATTGTAGTTACAACTGAGGTTATATCATAACCTCTTCAACCGGTGTTGAACCGCTGAGTTTATAACAAATAAACTGATTGTAATTCGCACCGATGTGTTTTTTATATGGCTGAGTAAACAATACTTCGAAAGCTCTCGAACCTCTTGATATTTCAGGTAGATTCCATTTCTTTCTTTTATCTTCTCTTTAGTTCTTACGTAGTCATGTGGATGTAAACATCTACTTCTTTCAGCTCTTGTTATTTGTTGTTGTTTGTTATTGTCTGCTACTTGTCTTCTTTTCTGTTAGTTTTTGTTGTTGCCGTTTTATTTTTATTTACTTTATTTCTTTATTTCCTTTTTCAATCAAAAAAGCAGGGGTGTCCAACCTTTTTTTTGCAACAATATATATGACAAATGTTGTTGGCATCTGTTGTTGGATTGAAATTGTGAAGAAGGTAGTCTTTAAGAAATATTACATATAGAGTGGAAGAAGACAAGAGCCTGTTCTAGAGTGATCTCTGAAAAAGCTCGATATAAGTCAAGAGAAGTGACTGCCAACATCAAAAGCAATTTGTTTCGGTATGAGCGACTTGTGATAAACTCTATTAAAAGCCTTGGAAATATTCAGAGCTACAGCTTTGGTGTCGCTAAAACCGTCATATAGGTGCAATAAGATGCCCTGAAAAATTAAGCTAATGGACGCGCACGTGTCGAAGGGTATCGCTTCGGGATCAATGCCATCCGGCCCATGAGACTTGTAAACGTTTAGATGTGCAAGAACCCGATTCGCCGGCAATCGGTTTACTTCTTACAAGCTAAACAATGTTGATGACGCCGCAAGTATAAAAAACCCACTATCGGGATCTTGCTGATCGACAGACGCCGGTTTTTAGTTCATGTTAGCCTAACTATTTTTAAATTTTCCTTTTGAATTTAAACTACTGTTAGTGTGCGACTGTGGTAGGGTAGGAAAGACACCCGCCTACCAACCAAGAGGTCCTTGGTTCAATACCAGGCCAGACTATCTGAGAAAGAAAAAAGTTTTTCTGCAACGGTATCATATTATAACATTAGCTAGTAACTGGTTATGAGTATTACTACTATTGCATTTGCTGTTACGAGCCGAAGCCTAGAAATAGAATCGGGTGCAGTTTATGACTGAGAGTAGTCACTATGTTCCTCCATGGAATGTTATGTGAATTCTTATTAATACTCTCTACCCGCACACATGGTTACACTCTAAAATAAGTTTGTTTAGTACTTGTATAGCATTTTTATTTGTTTTTTGTATACCCTCAACAGTGTTCTCCTGCATAAGTTTCTCAGTGCTTCAAGAACCAATAAAAGAGGTGAATGATGATCCTATCCTATCGAGAAGTTTAGATTGGCTTATGGTTCTTCCAAATCTCAACGTAAATGTCTGGGCCGGATGGCATAGTGGCACTCGTCCTGAAGCTGTATTCTTCGACACATGAGCTCCCATTAGCTTACCTTTTCAATGCGTCATATCGCGCTGGTATTTTGCCACCTTTTTGGAAGATTGCTAATGTAATGCCAATTCCTAAAAAGGGTCAGTCTACCAACCCTGAAAACTACCGTCCAATAGCAGTTTATTCGGCATTTGCTAAGCGATTGTCAGTATAATATCCGCAAATGCCGCTCTACTGGTCATCTGCTGGAGTTGCTCGCGCAAAAGTGGAAAATTTTCATTCATGGATTTGCGGGAGTAGGGTTGTGGCTCCAAATATTTTCAAGGCCCTTAATAGAGTTTGGCATGAGGCTCTCATATCGAAAATTATTGCTTTTGGTGTTACTTCTCTCGATTTTTAGCAAGCTTTCTCAGAGACTGGTTATAGGTGGGATATCATCCGATGAGTTTAGGATAAATCTAGGAGTACCGCAAGCTAATGCTTTTTCTCCCACTCTACTTCTAATATTTCTTATCGATCTTCTTTTCACTTCCAATCCTATGTACCCTTTTGAAGATGAAAGCAATATTTGTTATTCAATTTTATTATTTTTTAATCATAGAGTGAGCAATTTGGAGATAGGGGTGAAAAGGTTGAATAAGAATAACACGCTAACAAGCGACCTGACAAAAATCTCCGAACGTGGTCGTGCGAACAGGTTCGACGTTACTGCACGCAAGACCCAATGTTGTTTTTTGACGCACAAACGTGGTGGTGTAGTGATATCTGTAATTAGTCGATGTTTAGGAATCAGATGCTCTTGATGTTCTGAGGATGAGAATTCACTGCGAAGTTCATTAGAACGATCAAACACCACCTAGTCCAAAAAGTGCTCGGAATAACCCCCGTACGGCAGTCCGGTCGTTCCGATTTAACTTTTTTTTTTGTTAAGTTGGTGCATCCGTTGCTGATATTTCCGCTAAATCTTAGCTTGACATTTACAAAAGCTATGTAGCCAAGAGTACATCTGTCCCTATGTGTGCATAAACAACGTTTTTAATGGTGCGCGAACGTTGGAAATGTTAGAAAAGTATTTCGGCAACGATTATCTAAAGAAAATGGTCGTTAACCAGTGGCACGGGCTGTTCAAAAGTGGTCGTGAGTCAATCGAAGATGATGAAAGCAGTGGCAGACCATCGACACCGGAAACCCACGAAAACATTGATAAAGTAAAAGAAATATTGGTCAATAACCGCAAATTAACCATCAGAGAGATAGCGGACGACTTAAACATTGCCTATGGATTCGTCCAAGACATTTTGGTTAATGATTTATGTTTCCGTTGTGCAACAGCAATGTTGGTGCCAAAAGACCAAAATTTCATGCAAAAAGAGACCGTGTTGAGGTCGCAAAGGATATAATTTGCGTGGCTGAATCTGATCACATATTCATCGAAACGATCATTACTGGAGGCGAGACGTGAGCTTGTGAGTATGACACGCAATCCACGCAGGTGAATCAAATAAGACCAAAAAACCACGTCGTTTTCAGTCAAAAAAGAAAGCAATGCTCACGTTTTTCATGGATTACAACGCTATAGTACATCATGAATTTTTGCCAGAAGGCCAGACAGTAAACAAAGAGTATTATTTGGGCGTTATGAGACGTTTGCGTGAAGCAATTTGCTGAAAGAGACCAGAATTGTGGGCAGAAAACTCGTAGATTTTACACCGTGATAACGCACCGTCGCACGGGCCATCATTATTCGAAATTTTTCGAAGAAAAATGCAACAAATACCATCCAACAGCCACCGAATTCACCCGATTTGGCTCCCTGTGACTTTATTCTGCTCAATCGAGTTAAAAAAAACCATTACGGGTAACGCGTTTTAGCAGCCGAGAGGAAATAATGGAAAAATCGCAGGAAGCAATGATGGAATAAAATCGTAAGCCGAATATAAGTAATGCTTCGAAGATTGGATCAAGCGCTGGCATAAGTGTGTTGCAGTCGATGTGGGGACAATATAGATTTAGATAAATAAACTTGTATTTTTAATTTTCTGATTAAGTTCCGGGAACTTTTTGATCAAGGTGGTAGAAGCAGTCAAGTAACTCGGATTTTTAAGATGGTGTAAGAAATAATTCAACCTATCTGATCTCCTTAATATCTATAAGACCTATATTCGACCTAAAATGCAATACAACTCCGATGTATTGGCAGGTGTTTCAAAGTCTATTTTGGAGCTTCTCGGCCGCGTACAGGACATGGCAAAGGTGCTTATTAATGGCGATATGGCCAACTCTATCGATTCATTAGAACATCGCCGCAATGTGACGAGCGTTTCATTGTTCTATTAATTCTATAACAAAATGTGTTCCGGCGAAATAAGAATATTATATCCTGAAAATTACATATTCTTACGTAGTGATCGTATTTCCCGTAGAGCACATCCGTTTGTGTTGATTGTGCAGCGAACCGTACAACGCATTATAGGGAGAATTCGTATTTTAGTGACACTGTTCGTTTGTGGAACAATCTTCCGAGTGAATTTAAATCGAACGTTCATAATTATGTAATTTCTTACTCTCTTCTTCCTCCTTCACAACCTATTTTCCTAGTACCAGCCCAATGCATTGCATGAGTAGGGTCATTCACCGAGTATGGTCTCAAGATAAAAAAAATAATTTTTTTATACCAACAAGCCTACAGAGCACCAAAGCTAAAATCTCATATTTTAATCGAGCTGTACAATAACAGGATTCATCGACTTGACAAACATATGTAAACTCCTTAGTACTGGTTATATTACATCTCCTCTTCTAGCCGAGTTATTAAGAATGTTTTCTATTGATGAGTTTAAAGACTATGGGTAAGTTTAAAAAACCTTTACAAAATTTATGCTGAGTTTCATTTATTTTGTTTCTTTTTATAAAGTTTTTAAAATATTCTTAGCATACATTAGGGCAGAAAAACAAAATTACAGTAGAATCTATGATATTGAATAATAGCACGTATTAAATAGATTTGATTTAAATATTTAAATTTATTATTATGAAACTTGCTTTTTTCAAGACACCATGACACAGAAAAATAATGATTAATTTAGAAATTTCAACATTATTTCGAATAATAAAATCTCTAGATATTAAATTATTTCACACACCTTCACAAAATCCATCACTATCTGAAAAATATTTACAAAAACTGAAAAAGATTACAAAAACTTAAAAAATATTATCACCATGATTATATGAATAAAAAAAAGTATACAAATATATATAAAAAACGACATAAAATAGTCATTAGAAATTATGAGAAATTTAACAAAATATGAAAGCTATTCAATAATACTGATGATAATGATGATATCATCATCATTATCTAGTTGACATTCCACATAAACTAATAAAATAGACATGAAAAAGAACCAATAAAATTTGACAAGCCAATCTAACCCGTAACGACACTAAAACATTCATGCCAACGACGACAAGATGGGGACAATTCGTCGAAAAACATGAGACCACTTGAAATATACATATTTATGGTTGAAATTTTGAGAATAGAAAACATAATTATGTGCGTATGCGTCAGATAGTTTATGGAAATTTTAAAAATATATTTTCTATATGTTACACTGATTCCATGGAAAATTAAATTTTAATATTACTTTGCTCTATTCTACTCTATAATACTTTACTTTACTATACTCCACTGCTATAATTACATAACTATAGTGCTCTAAACCAGTGATGTGCAGAAGTAAAAATTTACTTTTGTTAGGGAGGACATGGAAATTGGTCTCTCAGAGAGATAGAGCATTCGTAGCTGTTTCAGTGACAACTAAAAGCAAGATCGTAAGAAACTTTTTAAATTATTTTTCTGTGCCTAAAACAAATTTCGTACATTCTCCGGCTATATGCATTCATCGCTGTGTCATTGACGACTAAAGGCAAGTGCGTAACAGCCAAATTTGTATTAGAGCGTTGAGCGTTAATTATCTGTCAAAAACTCTCATGTACATACAAATTGTATTAAGCAAATAGCGCGGCGTCAACGCCTTGTAACTCTTTGTAAAATCCAATGTTGACAGCGCGTTGAAGTTCTCGTGTGAAGTTGGCTGCGAAACACTGTTATAGATACACAAAATTGGCAGTGTTGTATTTCTTTAAAAATGCTTTTTTATTATTTACATATGAAAGTAATGTCAATTAACTATTTTCACATCACATTTAGCGATTTAATCACTATTACAAATTTTTATTTAGTTATATTTTGTTGAAAATTTAAATTGACATTACTGTTTACGACATAACGTTAACGCTCTTATTTAGGTATGTCACTTCAGCGTCACCGCCAGCCGCCAGCCGCTAGTAAGCGCAACGCTCAACGCCCTAATTTAAATTTTGACTGTAAGAATACGTGTGAATTGAATGTAAACTATTGTTCTATGAAAAGCTCATGACTGCTTTAAACTAATATCTATTATAAAGAGTATCTAGAAGAATGCAAAGCGGTAGGCGGTTTAAAAAAGCTTAACAAATATTTCGGGATCTAAATGTTAGTTTTTAACAACATAACAGGATTTTATAAACAGTCTGCTTATCATTGTTGAGCGAGCAGTTGGGAAGCGTTCAACAGTTTACTTTGCTTTTAGAGATTTCGAAGAATTTTTTGAAATCACGCAAATTCGACATTGAAAGCAGCATTACTTAATTAATTTCTAAACTAAAACTATTGTTTAACGATTTTCAACGTTCTTCTCTAATGTTTGTTACAACTGGCATTAATCTGACCAAAAGGCATAACCTTGGAACTTAACACAAGGCTCAAAAATTTTATTACGTCGACAACATAAGTATGTTTCATAGCTCACAGATACTGTAACATGCAGGTCGAACCAGATTCTGTATAGCCTTTAAATTATTAATTAATATTTAGAAAACTTTCATCCTTTACTAGCTCGCTGCTGACATCCAAAATAAAGTGGAACGACGGAATCCAACACTAAAATTACCATTTTGAAGTTGTAGATAAAGTTTGCTGTCTGGTTAGTTCACGTGGCCAGTCTCAAGTAGTGTTCCGGACACCGCTTATAGAAACCGTACGATATCTGGAATATCTCACACCAACTCTGTCAGTTAGATATCTAAAGAGAACACTTGGTATTCTTTGATTTTGTATAGCTGCGAGTCGTGCAACGCAGCACTTTGATATATCAATTTTATCCAGGCAATACCTAGCCACTCTCTATGAGGTTATTAGTAAAAATTCTGGGCAAACATATAAGTTCTAATAAAAAACAAAATAATGTGAGGGAAGTGAATAATGACGGTAGCCATAGTTTAAAAACCACATTAAAGCCGAATTATTAGAAGACCAGGAGATACTTGAAAAAGACTCTTTATTTGTCCTTGAAAGTTGCTTTCCAAAGAACAAACATTAGATGATAATGGAGTCGGCTTGAAGGAATTTGTAATCGCCCTATGATCCCTTGTGAAGGAAATAAATCATAACAAACAACTTTGCATAGATTTGGACTGTGACAAACGATTAGTGGGGTCATTATCTTATGAAGAATAGCTCTTTGAATTACGTAAGCGGAAATTGGTAGAATGATGGATTTGGTAGCGGAACACCACTATCTGAGATATCAGCTCAGTAGGTTATCTTTTCTGTATGAAATGTAGATCTGTCTAGAGGAGGATAAAACTGCAGATTGTGCAACTGTGCTGCATTGACTGGGACCTGATTGAACGTTTTACTCTAAGGGATTTACTCGACTTTATTCGGATGGCAGAGAAGTTGGTGTTTGAACATGGCTTTTGGCGTGCCCCTTTCAATATGACAAAAAATTGAGTGTGATAGTACCAGTGAACGATAGTGTTTAACTGCGGACAGTTTTACACTGATAATTATGTAGGAGTGATAATGTGGTTTATCTTTTGTGACTATAATAGGACACTAAATATATTTTATGTCGGGGAATCTACTATTGGGTAACCTATTGCTGGTGATAACAAATTTTGTACCACTTTTTATCACAATCATTGAAGTAATTTTTTTGTATAACTTTGAGTATGTACTCTTGAAAGGTTACATAAATTTCATTAACTGCAAGATTCGAATTCGTTTAATTACTTTTGACATGCAGCTTTAGCCGTAAATTTATACACTGTAACGCAGTTTAAGCCTGGAGTACTAATCTTCGACGATTCGACAAGCACGTAAGTAGAGTTGAAAGGGCGTAAGCTGAGTTGGATTTATAGAAATATTAAATTAATAATTTTTCAAATTAATGAATTTTAAATTATACTTTCATTCTAATAGACTAGGGCAAACAAGGTCCAATAATATTGGTTTGATAAAAAAAAAAATTCTTTCAAAATATAAAAGAAGCTGCTAGAAAACGAATTGACATCATTAGTTACAATGTATGTAAAATATGGTTATTACTCTAGAGTGTAATTTGCAGTGTTGCCAATTTAGCGCCTTTCGCGCTATATTTAGCGCGTTTCAACAACCGAAAAGTCGAATTTTTTCCCTTTAGCGCTTTTTTTTTAAAATGCACTAGGTTAGCGGTTTTCAGCATTTTCTTTTGTAAAAAATATAAAGTCACTATGAGTAGATGCAATAAACTCATTAAAAGTTACGTTGTTCCAGATAAGATTTGATCAAAAATACTAAAAAAATAGTGTTTTTGAAACGTATCTTAAATATAAGGGCTCATTTTTCAAGACCTATAAATTACTTTAAGTAACATAGTTTGCCGCTATGGTATGGTAGGTAAGACATCCGCCTACCAACCAGAAGGTTCTCGGTTCAAAACCAGACCAAACCATCTGAAAAAGAAAAAGTTTTTTCAACAGCGGTATCACCTCATAACATTAGCTAGTAACTGGTTATGAGTATTACTGCTTACTATTGAAAACTTCTCTAATGCATTTGCCGTTCAGAGCCGACCTTAAACTGTAGGTCCCTTTCAATGAGTCTAAAAATAGAATTGGGTGCAGCTCATTGACTGAGAGAAGTCCCCATGTTCCTTCATGGAATATTAAGGGAATTATATATAAGTAAAATAGAAAAAATATATATTTTAAAGAAGGCTAGAAATTTTAATTATCTAATCACAATATTAAACTTGCAAGTTGTTATTTTTAGATCCTATAAAGATTCCAAGGGAACCAAGCCATTCTATGAGAAGCAGCTTATGTTTCAATCCGTCTTCTCTTGGAATGGCTTTCATGTGTGTTCCAATAAATGGCCAATTCCGTTAAGTCGTAGTTTGGTTTCTTCAGATTGTGTCCAATCAATTCCATTTCCTTCTCACAATTACCTTTATTACAGGAACTTAGCGTGTTCTTGTTTCTGGCAAGAATATTTGAAAAAGGCACCGTAGACAACGGTATATAAATTTCTGAATAGAATTGACAAAATCGCATTCCATAACTCGCAATCATACTTCACGCACGTGTAAAACATGTTAATTTTCGTTTTTGGAAAGATATGTAGAGAACGCCCCATAACAATCAGTCGGCCAAAAGATTGGCTGCCTAGATTCAATCTGTTCTTAATATCAACTCTGGAATATTCAGACATCTTGAGGATACTGTCGAAATATCAAAAAAATGGCATATCTCCCAAATTTCTGCTTTCAATTCGAAAGATCGTTGTGTTGATTTGCATAATATTGGCTTTGGAGATGTTTATCCGCAATCCTGCTCTGTATTATTCCGCCTGTATATAATCCACTTTTCATTGAATGTCCCAATGTCTATGAGCCAAGAGATAGATGTTGTAGGCATTTTTCAGGTTTTCCAACTTTGTGCTAAGTCCCTAGGTTATACCACGTTGCAACTAACAATCGAGGACACCGATAAACAGCAGTGGAAAATAACACAATCTTGTTTCGCTTCAGCTCTAAAATATATTTTCTTAATATTAAAACTGGACCCAAAAATGGAAAGTTTTTAAGTTTTGTTTTGTTCTAAATCGTATTTAATTTTACTTTTGAAGCAATCGTTCATATTATTAAAAAAAAATCTTTGTAAAAATTGAAATTTTAAATAATATAAATATATTTTTACACATTTTGTATATTTTTTTTGTTTTTAAATAGTTTTAACGCTTTTTACAGCGCGTTTTGATCGCAAATAGTTACATAAATTATAATTTAGTGCCTTTTAGCACCTTTAGAATGGGAGGTTTGCGCGTTCTGATCACAAAAAGTTGGCAACACTGGTAATTTGCAGCTCGGGTATCAGATAAATTCTGTAGACTGCGCTGACAAAACAACAATAGTAGGTGATTATAAGATAAATCCAGGGGCTCTTATAAGCACTGGAGAGAAGGGTAGACACCACCTATACGACCCTTTAAAGCGGGTCCGCTAACTGGATGATAATCGCGCAAAACTCCAACCTATTAAAAAAATAAATATATGAGCTCAATGAGAATTAAAACAACTATAGTGTGCTACAAACAAACAAGAACACGCATTCTTTACAATTTTCTTTTATGCTATATTCGTTTAATATGCGTAGGCTACGAGTAGCTTCAACGACTGCGCTAATACACACAGCCAAATGTGTACCATGATGTATTTAAACTTTTCGTCAAGTTTCGTTCAGTTTAATTTGCTTACGTTTTGTGCGAATCCAATCGCACTTTACGTATGTATGTAAACAGCTGGATGCTCTAGCTTTTATTCGTCGCTGTTTCAGTGACGTTTCAGTAACATGCGTATCGGGTGTATGCAGATTTTTAAAAATATTTATTTAAGCTGTGTTATACTAAAATTTATATATTTTTAATAAAAAAATAAATTCATTCAGATACTAATAATGGTAATTATCCATTCAAATCAACTCTCACATAGCAGTTTTCATGTTTTCCCTACACAACTATTTAAAAAGTACATTGGTATTTGACAGAATTTTCATTGAATTTTTAATTGTAACTTAAGTAAGCAAAAGTATATTATGGTTGGCCCTTACTGTAGACCGTATATGAACAGATAAGCTCGCATTATTATTATCAGGCTGAGAATTATCTACTGCGTATATGTATACAACCAAACGAAAATGTGCAGATAATAACAAGTTCATAAATAAAACAACAAATTTTATTCAGTTGTGGAATATATGTTAATGCGAGGAGACATTTGTCGCTTTGCGTTTTAAAATTGTTTGTTTATTTTGTTGTTCTCCTTTTTAATTTTACTCTTCAACGAACACAGTAAAAATTCACTAACTACTACAGAAATCAATTTCTCCTTTCGGCCACCTCTAATGTAGACACATTCTGTTTGCTAATATGGTTATTTGTTATTGTTAATAAGTTGTTGTATTTGTTGTATTGTTAATGGGTAGCTTTTGTTAGTGTAATATATATTAAGTTTCTTATTCTAATATTTTGGGACTAAAATCGTAACGTGCCGTTACAATACTCACACTTAAATTCCGAAAAATTATAGGTGAAAAAATTTAATATTTTAATGATTTCTATATTTGGATCTCACGACAGGGTTGCAAAAGTTGGTACAATTTCAGACTCAAAAGTACAATGATACACCAATTACTCATTTGGTACAATTTACAAACTTTTACATTAATTTTTATTAATGGGATTTCCCTCATTTATCGTTTAATTGATACACAGTGGCAACTCATTTTTACTATCATTTCTTTGTAATTTAGTTTTTGAATTTGTTTATTTTCAAACAACTGAAAGTGACTTTATTGTGTATTTAGTAGTTTTCTTTTATTACAACAATTCCAGCTGACAGCTACTAAAAGAAAAATCAGCTGTTTTACAACGTCTCATGAAAATGTTAATTTTATTATTATAAAAATGAATTTTTACATACAATTTTATGTTATGTTTTTTGTGCTCGTACTTAAACTAAAAAATTAAAAATAATTAATTATTTAATAATTAATATTAAGTAAATTAATTATTTTTGGTACAACTGGGGTAGAAAAAGTAAAATTTTGTGAGCTCTTGGGTATAATTTTGATGTTCTCATTTTGCAACCCTGTCTAACTTAGTTTTCGTAACACTTTCAAAAAAAGTTGATATATTTGCGGCCAGTTTTGTTTATGGCTACTAATGCTGTTTTTATAGATGGTGTGTTTTAAGCCCAAACGAATTGATTTACTGAACTCACTTTTTGTCACATATGATCAGTATAGTCGGGCAAATGATAGTGAAAAGACTGACTCTTGAAAAACGCTATAAAATTTTTCAGATTAACAATGAAAGTAAGTAATCAATTCTGGTAAGCGGTAAGGCTCGTTTTTCGATTATTGATTTTGTTAATCCACTTTTCGGTGCGGCTTACACACTGCTTGAATTATTTGACCTTATTTCTTCAAAAAAAAGCCGAATTTTGTGTTACGATCGTTGAAAATGTAAATGGAATTGAGCCGGGCCAAGATGTGAATTCAACAGGACGATACCAACATCGCCTTTTGATAGAAAAATTTGGTGATAAGGTTATTTCGAGCAATAGACCTCATTCTCATTTATGCCACAAAGTCGTGTGATTTGATACTTCTCGATTATTTTGTGTGAGGCCATGTGAAGTCACTTGTATATGCTGATAAATCAGTAATAATTGATGGGCGTCAATGTTTGTATTATTCGTGACATACGGTTTACAATGCTCGAAAAACTCACAAAACTGAAAGTCAAAAACAGTTGCGTTGGCCATATGTTTGAAATAATTTTCAAATATTAAAGCCATGTTTTGATCTTTGGAATAAAACTAATTTTTGTTGTTGTTATTTCTTACAATTTAAAGTCTTACTATTGGGCTCAAAAATACCCTAAACTACATCACCTTTTGAAGTGTTTGCTCTTCCTGTTCAATTGTACTAGAGTAGTTATGGTCTCTTCTATTTTCGTTATTTTGTGTAAAAGGAAACAGTGTTTTACACCTTAAAAACGCACACTTTTAAATTTTTAGAAGCATCTTTGTTTTTATTTTTTTATTTTATTTATTTTTATTTGAAATAAAAATATCCACGTTAAGATCAGATGAGAAGGAAAAAACATGACAAATAAAATAAAATCATATCAACTGAATTGAATAAAATAGAATGAGAAAAAACAAGAATTGAAATACTTGATATAATAAATAAAATT
The DNA here is from genome assembly GCA_023159175.1 of Wohlfahrtia magnifica. NCBI lineage: Eukaryota > Metazoa > Arthropoda > Insecta > Diptera > Sarcophagidae > Wohlfahrtia > Wohlfahrtia magnifica. Next base: position 27,828 of record JAKWBJ010000187.1, on the reverse strand, counting down.
GTCTTGTATGAGACATATTTCACTTTTTGGCAAAACGCCCATTAGTTTCACTTTCATAAAGTGTTGCTGCTGATGCTGCTGCTACAGTATGATGATGACAGTAAATCGAAACCAACTGTGAGTAGTTTTTCTCACTTTTTTTCTTATTTTTTATTTTATTTTTTATCACTTTATTTATGTTTCCTTTTGTTTTTACTCACTTTAAGTCTTTTCTGCTGTTGTTTGACAAAAATTTTCAATTTCATTTGAATGGAAATTTTTCATCAAGACCACTTTTTTTTAATAATTTGTAATATTGGTGTGGGATTTAAAGAAAATTTCAAATTAAATCAAAACCATTTATTTTTGAATAAAAAAAAACAAATTAAAAAATGCAACAATTGAAACATATTATCTATTTATCTATTCTGTTTAAATTGTGTAGTGATAAATATCGACGAAAGCCATTAAAATTCGTTTGCCAACTGGCATTTTAATGGCAACAGGGAAGAGAGAGTGAGCGAGAAAGAGAAGTAGAGACACACGGTCAGTGTGGCAACACAAAAAAAAGTAAAATTAAGTGACCTTTTACGTTTGATCTCAATTAATTGATTACAAACAAATATTTGTCATATAAATCACAGTTTTCTTTTCATTTATATGTACCTATATATGTATGTATATACAGTGCTGGAAAAAATAATAGAAACGACATGGCAAAATATTTCTTAAAAGTAACGGTAAATGTTAATTTACTACAATTTAGGTAAGTGTAAGCGAAATGCAAAGAATGATAACGGGACTATGTTATTGTATAAAATTTGCACTTGTTTATCCAAAAGTATCACTTTTATCGTTAGTTTTTTACGTTAAAACAGTATTGTGGTTGGAAAAAAAAGACAAATAGAAACGCAATACATAATATTCGAAATTTTTAAATTTAATATCAGTGTAAAAGTCAATTTAAGTTGAGTTAAGTTTCAATAAGAAATTATCGCAATATGTGAATTTGCATAATATTTTAGTGTGATTTTGTATAGAATGGGTCGTGGTTTACATTCCACTAACACAGAGAGAACAATGATTAAAAAGTTTATGGCAGAAGGAAAGACCATGTCCGAAATTGCCACAATAATGGAGTGCTCTTTGAATTTTGTTCTTAACAAGGAAACCAGAGGCAGAAAGCGTGCAACAAGCGATAGGTTGGACAAAAGTCTTATACGACTCGCTAAAAAAAAACCATTTTTATCATCAACGAAACTAAAAAAATGAGATGGAAGCACCAGTGAGTAGCAGAACGGTGCGAAATAGGCTTTTAGAGCAAGGGTTGAAAGCACGCAGTGCGAGAAAAGTACCCCTCTTGAGCAAAATAAATAAAGAAATATGATAAAACGACTAGAATTTGGCCATAAGCATTTATTACGAAACAACTGGGTAAATGTGCTGTGGTCAGACGAAACAAAGATAAATTTGTTTGGATCAGATGGGAAACATTATGCAAGGCGTCCAGACAACAAGGCATATGATGCAAAATTCACTAAAAAGACCGTAAAACACGGCGGTGGATCAATCATGATATGAGGTGTCGGTCCAATATATTGGATAAGGAACAAAATTTGCACCACAGACTATGTAAATATAATGTAAAGCATAATGCTTCCATTTGCTGAGGAAAAGATGCCACTGAGATGGGAGTTTTAGCAGGACAAATATCCGTAGCACTCCCGAAAAATTAGCATAGGACTGGTTTGCTGTCAGCAAAGTACCTCTTATAGAATGACCTTTGCAGTAGAGCTGCAAAACTATCGATAGTCGGCCCACTCGAAGGTTTCGATAGTTTAAAAAAAAAAATATCGATAGTATCGATAATATTAGAATTTAAGTGAAAGTGAAAGAATAAATATTTAGTGTTGAAACAAATAATAGGGACATTTTATTTTTGTCCAGTATGTCACAAAATTTGATGTATTGAAGATTTTGATGGAAGAGAAGTCCTTATATATAGCGAAAATTGCTCAGACCATGAAGTGCCCAAGACTATAGTAATTAATAAGATCCAGTGAAAGAAAACTGCAGAGACTATGAAATGAAAGCCTAGAACAACTGTCAGTTTTGATAAACTTTTAATTCGTACTTCAAAGATTAATTCCTTCAAGTCATTGAAAAGCCTCAAAATTGAATTTTTTCTCCTGTTTCAAGTCGCATAAGAAGAAAAAAAACTTATGAAAACTAGACTTATGGGTAAGAATCCTCGAAATTTATCATTTCTCAGCAAACGGAAGCAACATCTGCTAAATAATAGTTAGAACAACATGCTATGGTCTGAGGAAATGAAGATTAAATGCAAATGCAAAATCGTGTGTACGAACACATTTTAGTTACAATTCATACTTTGAGTTTAATAAATAGGAATTTAAGAAGCTATTAAACTGTGTCCCTATGTAACTATAAAAAGTTACAGACGTCTAACAACCTGCATCGAACAAATTTTTGCAAATGTGACTTCAACTATGTACATCTAGTGACCTCCATATGTACTCTTAGAATTTGACGATAATATCGATAGTGGAAAAAAAACTATCGATGGTCAGCCAAAAACAAATCTATCAATTGTTTTGCAGCTCTACTTTGCAGTCACTGGACCTTAACCAAATAGAACACCTTTGGGGAGTGCTCAAGATGAAACTGGAGGGATTAAGTTCGAAAAATAATAACGAATTGTGGAAAAAATCCAGGAAAAGTGGTTTTCCATTGCCAAGGACGTTTGCAAAATATTGCTTGATTCCATGAGTCGCGTTGCTATTATTTTTTCCAACACTGTATATTCGGCATAATTTATTAAAATTACCTTTGCTATTTAAAGTAAATTAATTATTGCATGACACGTTTATCTAGAAAACATGAAATTTATTACAAAATTGATTAAAATTTTGGCAACATTAAGATCTCTACGCTTTTTTGTGCTTCTGGATAAATTTTAAGGCTTTTTTACTTATCTGAAGAAATGCGCTATATGACTCTTTTTCTATATGAAAATGGAAAAAATCACTGTAAAGACATGTCGGGATATGTTAATTGTATGATGAGCAAAAGCTGTGAGTGAAGTTCAGATCAAGAAGAAGTTGGCTTCTGTTCCGAAAATTTCAAAGTCAAAAATGCACCTTGCTTCGATCGGTCAGTTGCTGAAAAAGTGGAAAAAAGTTTGCAGCTGATAGAGCAAAAGCGATATAAACGTTACAAAAAGAGACTGGCTTGTCAAAGAAGCTCTTTGTTTGCTATTATTGTATGAGACAGGCAGGTAAAACTAGCCGTGACACTGCGATTTAAAAGATCTATTGCACCAAACCTGTTCAGGCCCAATCAAGGGCTCCATAAACATTCGTCTACGAATGTTTGCTAAAGTATTACATTTACAGAAAATATACTCTGTCGTCTCCTCCTCCTCCCAGCACAATATTTAATGCAATGAAACATAAATTGGCAGCACTTAGAGCATTCGGCTTCCACAAAGCATCTCCATCTTACTCAGTATACTCTGTATAATCGTATTGAATCCGAGATAAAAAAATTAGTCGTAACTCCGCACGCCATAAACTAATATCTTAACAACAATATTGGATATATTATATCGCAAAAATCACATCACTTTTAAATGTTTGGTATTTCAGCGGACTTTTTGAACATAGATCCCAAGCTTGGGAATATCGTTCAAAATATGAAAAGTTTTAATTTAGTTTTATCCAGGAATTGAAAAGAAAACCAACTGATAGTTCAAATTGTAGGGGATTATCCGAAGCTCTATCTTGAAGTGAACAAATGTTCTCTTTTGAAATCAAATAATATATTTGGAGTGATTTTTTAACAACTTTTTTTGGCAACACTGTTTTTGGCAGTTCAACTGTTTTCGTGTAACATGTTACTGTCAAACATGTTCAATTTTATCTATACTTTAACCATTAATCGACTTGTAAACGAACAACGACTGCAGATTATTGAATTTTATGATCAAAATTCAGTTGAATGAAGATCCACTTTTTTATCGGAAAATTTTTTCATCAACGTAACTCATTTCTGGTTGAATGGATATGTGTACAAGCATATGCGGAGAAGAGGTATGCGAGAAGGTTAGGGTGGCTTCTTCATTATTTTTGAGATGGAGTCGTCTGGAGGGAAGTCGAAGTCTCTTTTTTATTAAACACTCTAAACCACAATTACATTTTTCTTCGTCATGTTCTCTACTGGGGTGTTGTTATGCGTGCGCTTTAACCACTACACTACGCCACCCCCATTTATCAGTTTATTTCTGGTTGAATGGATACGTGAAGAAGCAAAATTGCCGTTTTGGCGTGAAGAGCAGCCGGAGGCATTACAAGAACTGCCAATGTATCCCGAAAAACCCACTGTTTTGTGTGGATTAGGGGCCGGTGGCATAATTGGGTCGTATTTTTTCAGAAACGGTACTGTGACACGACACAATGGCGCAATTAAAGGCGAGTTCGGTAAACAGTTTAGTTCACGTTTGTCGCTGGTCAATTGGCCGCCTAGTTCGTACGACCTGACGCCTTTAGAGTATTTTTTGTGGGGCTGTATTAAGGCTCATGTATTGTAGTGTTTAAATATGAAACAATGAAACTCAAATAAAGATCACATATGTATATTATTACGCTTTAAGCTTTTTTAAAACATTTGAGTTCTTTTAAATTGCGTCAAAATAAAATAAAATCACGTTGTTGTTGTTTTACAGTTTTTATTTCTTCACTTTATGTTTATATAGTTCATCTTAATACAGCAACTTAACTTTTATTTACGCCTAAAAACGACTTTACTTTATGACAGCCAAACTATAATTATATGTGACGTAGGTAAAGCAGCCTCTTTATATACCTATGTAATTGCCTACAGTTTGGAAAGTTCCGGAAATGTCTCAAACGTTCGCATATCCGCTACTTTATATCTGTTAATTCAAATGTTACACACAAAAGCGGTCGTATTGGCAGTGCTGCTAAATACGCAAATAAGTAGGGCATTGACTGGGTGACATATTAATATCAAGTATACCAAAATCCCCCAATACAGTTTTATATGCGCCGATCTGGTGTATTTTTTTTAAGGTAATGAGTTGCACCCGATTCTCTTTTTAGACTCATTGAAAGGGACCTACAGTTTAACGCCCGCTGGGAATGGCAAATGCATGAGAAAAGTTTTCAATAGTAGTAATACTCCTCATAACCAGTTACTAGCTAATGCTCTGAGATGATACCGCTGTTGAAAAACTTTTTCTTTTTTCAGATGGTCTGATCTGGTATTGAACCGAGGACATTCTGGTTGGTAGGCGGGTGTCTTACGGGTGTCTTACATATGTTACCATACCACAGCGGCAAACACGAGAAGAGGTTTTTCCCTAATCTAACCTAAAATCTTTATCCCAACGTGTTATGTTCCACCGATAGCATAAAAGAGCCATCAAACAGTCGATATTATGGATGTTTTTGGCTTGCTTTAAGCAATTTTGCTTGTAGACGTAGCTGGGTTGCCACTAGTGGATTTAGGCCGATATTTTATTTTGTAACTTAAATAACAACTGATTGAATTGTAGATTTTTTTATTTTTTTTTTTTTTTGTAGAGTACAATGAGTATGTCGGACTAATTTCATTACGTTTTAATCTTCTTATATAAATTCAATTAAATAATCGAATTACGTTAATAATTTATTTATTTGATGTGGGAGTATTGTTTTAAAATTTTTCTTTAAAGGTCGAACTTAAATGATAGTTTTCAAAACAGCCTAGCGGTGAAAGCTTTCATTTCAAATTGTTGTTAGATATTCATTAAATTTTTTTACTTTATTTTTACAAATTCTTAACCCACATTGTAATGATTTTAAACTTGTATTGTATTTTTGTATTTCATTATAAAATTATAAAATAAATTACATTAGTCAATCGAGTAATTTACAATTTAATGGTATTTTATTAATGAGCTACTATTTAACTGCCTCCTTTACCAGCAGCATATGTCGGCATTTATTGTTAACAATTATTGCAAAATTAAAAAAACAATATTAAGATGGCATCACAATGTCATATACCCGTGTAGTATGAATTGTAAAGTTTGTAAAATAACAATAAAATTGATAAATGAAAAGGGATGGGCAAATGACACATAGCTCATTAGCATACTTCAATAATGCAATAACTGTAAAAACACGATTTTTTAGTAGATCCCTTTAATATTTTTAATGAAATCTATTGTGCCCCTGCCGTAAGAAAATCTATCAATTCGGGCCCGCCATACTAGAGAACCACAGAGCGGCGTTCAAAATGCGGACTGACCGCTTCGCTAGAGTGGCGAAGTCCCCTTTGAGCTTTCCAGTGTTCCAAGCATCTGGCAATTTCTTAATCCTTGGTTAGATTGATAATGGTAGCAAGTGGTGCCGCACAGTAAGGTTTCAGACCAATATAGATTGTCACGGAACTTTTCCTAGTCAATGCATCCGCTGTTTCGATGCCATCTATTCCACAGTGTCCAGGTACCTAAAACAACTGAGTCATATTCCTAAACAAAAGTCTTTGCAATGTATCGTAGCAATATTTGACCAGCCTAGATGTCATACAATTTGAACCAAGTGCTCTTAAGGCAGAACTTGCTAATCAATAGCTAGTCCTGTGCAGAGGATAAAGGTGATCCCATCACTTATGAGTGGGGTGCAGATGTCGCAATGGTGTTCATATCGCAATGGGTAGTTCAGTGATAATGCTGTCAAAGAAAAGATTTTCACAAGGGGAACCTACGCTTGTTAAAAGTGGTCAACAAGCATTGTGACTCAGATCAGTTGGCTTAAAATATTCACGGAAGAGAGCATGGGAGTCTACGTTAATCTTAATCATATTGACGGTTATCATTAGAAAGATCAAACGTATCTCGAGATCTGTCAGATCTATAATAAAAGATTCGCATTAGAAATGGCGAGCTGAGTATCGGGGTTTCTTTTTACAGTTACACAAGTTTAATCATAATAAAATAAAGCAATATATTCTTTATATCAATTAAACGGGCCTTATTACACAGAAAATTTTATAACATTAATGTTTATATCATTATGATTTCCTCGACTAACGTCAAAAACGCGCAATATATATATATTTTTTTTGAACGGTCCCATTACTCTCTTACCCGCCCTCACCCGAACGTGTAGGGTTCGTCTCCATAGCGTAGAGATACGTACACACTACAGTCCGAACTAAAGCGGACACAGGCAAATAAGTCATAGCAACGATAACATAAATCAGCTACAGAACCAAATCACAAGCTGAACATAATAAGCAATTGATATACTACTTACTTAAACTAACAAAAATATATATACATGTTCTAATTATGACAATGCATATAATGAAATTTAGAAATTAAAGTTACAAAACAAACTCCGTTTAATACTGCTGACGTCACAGTTAAAATCAATAAACTCATAATACAAATTGAAATCCATGTACAATCTACGGAAAGGAAATGAATTCGCATAATTTGTCCTGCAAAAGTCCAGGGCAAGAGGAAGTTTAATCAGGCCCAACCTGGCCTCATACGAAGGAAATCTATAAACATAATTCCACCCTAAGCCACGTAAACAGAGTAATAACAACTGCCTCTGCACGGGTTCAATTGAATCAATATGACACTAATAATAAGGATTTTAAACTACCGAAGTGTAGTCCAAAATCGGCCTAACAAGAGAAATATACAACTGTCTTGTAATATAAGGATCAGTGAAATCCTTAGACCATCTTCTCACAAAACCTAAAACCGTCCTAGCTTTACTAGTAGTCATACTAACATAATCAATAAATGATAGTTTTCCATCCAATAGAACACTCAGATCTAGAAAGGTTGTAACGGTCTCCAACGGGCAAGAATCAATTGTAAACTCGAACGGTATTATACACCCACGGTAAAAAACCACATGTCTATATTTTCTCAAATTGAGATCCATAAAATTAACTTCACACCACTCAACAAAAACATCAACACTACGCTGTAGAGCAGCCTGACCAGAAACATTAGAAGTATAAAATAACTTAACATCATCAACGTACATTAAAACACCACAGTCTGAAAATACATCATGAAGGTAACTAAGATACACAAGAACAAAAGTGGACCGAAATGACTACCCTGAGGAACTCCGGAAGAAACATAAACGGAACAAAACTTTCTGCGTCCTAAAAGAGAGGTAAGAGTCTATCCAACGATGAAGCCCATCAGGAATAACAATTAATGCCAATTTATGAAGCAAACTCCTATGATCAAATGCCTTACTGAAGTCAGTATAAACAACATCAGTTCAAGCACCCTCAACCCTCAAGCCCCTAAAAAGCCTAGTAGTAAATTCAAGAAGATTCGTTACCGTCGTCGTTACCATGCTGAAACGGTCACAATATAGATTTCAATCGAAAAGAGAGAAACTAAGTAACCAGTTTCTCCTTATGCTTGGAAATAGCACTTTGCTTAGCAATTCGATCGATATATTCGATCTACTACCAGACTTATGTAAATGAATAATAAAGGGTCCGACAAATAATTTTTTTTTGGAAATGCTATAAAAAAACTACTGAATATTTTCTCAAATTTCTTTTTTTATTTGAAAGTACAATCCTTCCGGTTAATAATGGAAAATAATTTCATTCAAATGGCTGCCTCGGCTGGCCGTGCAGTAGCCTACACGATCAGTCCAATTTTTAAGCACATTATCAATTGCGTGCAGCTGTATTTCGCCAATGGCTTCACGAATATTGTCCTTTAAAGCGTCAATTGTCTGTGGCTTGTTGGCGTAACACTTATCTTTGACGGCACCCCACAAATAATAGTTCAACGGTGTCAAATCGCAGCTCCGAGGTGGCCAAACGACATCAGCTCTGCGGCTGATAATGCGATCTTTAAAAACAGGGGGCAAAACATCGAGTGTAGCTTCTGCTGTGTGGCACGTAGCGCCGTCCTGTTGAAACCAAGTCAATCTTCAATTTTTGTGAACAAAAGTTCGTTCAACATTCCTTGCTCATTTTCGAAGAAAAATGGCCCAATTATGCTTCTAGACCAAAATCCGCACCAAAGAGTGACTCGTCTTGGGTGTATTGGCTTTTCAATGTATGCGTGCGGGTTTTCTGTGCCCCAAATGTGACAATTTTGCTTGTTTACATACCCGCCAAGATCAAAATGAGGTTCATCTGAAAAGATGAACACACATTCTGCAACATTACCATGATTTTCAAAGTAATGTCGGAATATTTCCCAGCTTTGTTCAAGCGTATACACAACCATATTCGTTCAGCGTAAGGATTCAACTAATTATCTGTCAAATTAGACATGGGCTAAGTGTTACCATTCACGAAATAAGCACTAGTAGAAAAAAAAAGTTAGATGGCGGACCCTTTAAAGGACTCCTTCCAAATAGGAGGAAAATTACCTATTTCTAAAAGTTTGTTAAAGATATGAAGACGCATTTTGCCAATAACTCTTCCAATATTGATATCCAAGTATTCCATTATCTCTGGTTTATCGACGTAGACAAGTGACTATATAATCCCAAATAATCCAATCAGGTTAAATCACACGATCTTGATGGCCATTACTTGAAAGTACTCTTTCATCAAAAGCTTCTTTGAGTAAATCAAATAAAGCGCGCGCTTTGTGGCATATGGCTGCCTACAGTTGAAACCGCATGTTAGCAAAATTAAAGGGCACCAAACAGTAATTTTCTGTTAATGTAATGGTGTTCCGACAAAATATTGTGGATTGTTCTTACTCCTAATGCGACAATTCTGCTTATTTACGTGTACCCATTCATCCAATGGGCTTCATAGGAGAACAAAATTTTGAATGAGAGTCCAGTATCGATTCGTTCTTCAGCCCATTCGTCGTATTGGCGATGGTTTAAGTCTACCCATAATAAAATGTCAAATGAAACTAAGCAAAGTTAAGTCGGTTGTCAAATAAGCAGTGTTGCCAACTTAAAATTATGAACCTCTAAACAACAGCCGATATAAATTACACTTTACTGGAAGTGGTCGATTCTTGCAATCTGCCTGAAGTTCGAATAGAATGGACTGATATTTTTATAATGCTAGACCTTTTGAAACTTCTCAAAATTAGGGTCTGAATCTCAGTAAATTCAGAAAAATATCGGGTGGGCCATTTATCGGTTTAAATTTGAACCAGCGGTAATTTCGAATCTGTCAATACTTGTGTCATACTATTCTGTTACCAAATTCAGTATATTATCTCCACTAAATGAAATGAAAATCGATTTACGCTTGAGGAACGTTGGCATTTATTGGAAATTTATTTCCAAAACAAAGACAATTGGTCGGAAATTGCATGAAAATGTCGTACAAAATTTGGTCGCAGAGCAGAACCGACAGTGCCAAGTGAAACTGGTTTCATTGTCGATGCACTCTGACGTAAGCGTGTGTGCTCGTACAGTGCGTATACCCGAAAATATCGAAGCTATAGCTGAGATTCTGCGTGAGAAACCATCAACATCAACTCGTCATCGCTCTCAAGACTTGAACATATCACGCACCAGATTACGTCAAATTTTGTGAAAAGATCTCAGTATGTGTCGCCATACAGAATTCAATTATTTTAAGAGTTGAAGCCGCATGGCCATCCGATTCGTTTCCGCTTCTCTAGATGAGCCAACGATAAACAGCACGATGATGTCGATTTTGCGAAAAACAAATCATCTTTTCGGATGAAGCTCATTTTGGGTACGTTAATAAGCAAAATTACCGTATTTGGGGCTCAGAAAACCCAAACGTGGTCTCACACAAGCCAATTCACGCGTTACGAGTGACTGTTTGGTGCGACATTGCATCATGCCAACCGGAATTTTTGTGCCCGCTCTTCATGGTATTGATGTGAACGATGTTTGGTTTCAATAGGATGGTGCAACTTGCCACACATCTTATGCCACAATCGATTTATTGCATAAAAAAAAAATAAATAAATAAATAAATTGGCAAAATTTCAAGCCGTTTTTGTTTTATTGCATTTTTAAATTTCAACTTTTAAAAACTGAAACTTTATCTGTATTTGATCCTAATGGATTCGATTCTAATGGAATACAAATATATCATAATGCTTTTTGCGTTTTTTTTTTGCTTCATTTTTCGTGGAATCATTTGGCTTTGCACAAAGCAACCATTGCCTTGTTTCAGTTTAATTAATGAATTAATTTTAAAGCTTAGTAGGTGATAAGTATGCTGAAGTCGCCACCGGTGGAGGTGGAGGTGTTCATTTTTCCCCAGTAGGTGGTGTTTTCTCATGTCCATTTCTCCAATGTTTATCATCATCGCCAGAGTTAAAGCTGGAATGTTAGGGTAGCTTCGAATTTGGGTCGCTTGTGGTGTATACGGGCCTAATATTATAACGCCACTCCTAACATAATGCTTAGATAAGTGTAATTATGTACAGATTTACTTGCAGTAACGACTTAACTTACATATCTTGGTTATACCACAGACTGTTTGCTAGCAGGGACTTACATACTTCAATATACACTAAATCATTATTGCAATTTTTATTTCTGATTCATGGTTTTTGGAATAAACTTATTAATATTTTACATTTACATTCGATGTAAAAAATGTAATTATTTGATTTCTAATACCCAACACTATAATCGTATGGGTTTGTTTACAAAAGTGATTTAAAACAAGAGCACTGCAAAGTATTTAAAATAAAAGAAATTCATCTAAAATCCATTTCTAGTTAGATATAAACAACAATTGTTAATACTATTCTACAGAGATCCACAAAATTATACAAACTTTTATTAATTGATTTAATACTGTTACGTTTTAACCTTTTTAAAACGTTTGAGTTCGTTTAAATTGCGTTAAAATAAAATAAACACCGCTTTATTGTTGTTACAATTTTATTTATTCCACTATATAGGCCTCATTAGCCGAACGTAGAAATCATAAATGTATCGTAAATGTAAATGTAACGTAAATGTTAACCTTTTGCCACTTATAGAACACTTAAAGACGTGTCATGTGTTTTTGACATAAACAAAAACAAAAAAGTATTTGGGTATACATGCATGAAAAACAAACACGTGTATATTAAAAAAATAATAACAGCTGTTCAAAACATTGATGGCAATTAAATATGTGCACATTATTTGAAATTATGTGAAAAATGTACGGAATTATTTAAATGGTACCAAGACATTATTTTAAACTTTCATATTTAAATTTTAATAATTTCTAATGCTTAAGGTTTTTTATATAAAAATTATTTTGTTTGTATATCAATAAATATATACATTTATATGTCATTTATTACAAATAAATATAATTAATTACATATATTCTGCCGAAGCTACACAAAGAAGTAGCGAAATATCGATAAAAAAGTAAAGAATTGTATATTTAAAATATCTTAGGCTTGAATAGTTAGTAATAAAGATCGAATTAATAAAGATCGAAAAAGTAGAATAATAGAATAACTTTTATACGTAATTTGATTCTAGTTCTGGTTTTCCATATCTTACTGGATATATAATATATAACTTTTGCTACAAAGAAACTCATACGATTGATAAATGCTTTTATTAGATCTTACAAAAAAAAAAAAAAAAACAATAATAATAATTTGAAACAATAAACATATTAAATATTTTATGTATTTACCAAAAATGTAAGTACCAAAAAAAGAGTAAAAATACCCCAATAACATTCCACATACAAACAGCCCATCATTGCTTAACAAATGTTAAGTAACGTTGCCGTCAAATTTTATTTTCAACGGATTTGGACGTTACAGTTACATTACATTACGGTCAAGTAAGCACTTTCATAGCTTTTCATTTAACAAAAGTGATCAGCTGACACGACTACATTTACGGTTTCTACATTTACGTTCAGCTAATTCTACCTTAACTTTTATTTTTGCTTTAACACAACTTTTTTTATTGACAGCCAAATAATAACTAATTCACCAACAGCAATGCGCCATCTTTTTATAGTATTTCATTATCAGTTTCGAATGTTCTAGTACAGACGTTAATTCAAATAGTCTAAAATTATAAACACAAAAAGGAATCGAACTGGCAACTCCGGGTTTTATTGGGTTTTATATTTTACAAAACCCAGGTGGTTTTTTTTTTGTTTATTTACAACAACAAAATTAAAAATTTACATATTGGCAGTAAAATAAAAAAATTATCAGATCACTATCTCTGAGCTAATGTCCGTATCCCATCTCAGAAAAACTTCTCATTGTTTGAAGCGATCCACTTTGAAGCCGATTTTATATTTCTTTAAAAGAAATTAATCGGTGACAAGCTAATAGATGTTGCATCCATCGAAACGGCCATTAGCCAGAAGGAGCTGTTTTTGGGAATTTTGCTTGTTTTTAATAATTGTTTAGAAACTTCGACACGAGAGACCGAGTGTTGTCATGCAAAAGGAAAACTTTATCTGACTATCTGTCTTAATATTCCGGCCGTTTTTCTCATAATGCACGGTTCAACCGAAATAATTGCAGTCTGCTCCGAATATCGGGTTTTAGCAGCTTATAGAACACAATGCCGTATTGATTCCACTAAGAATGCAAAATTGCATTATAAATATTAAAACAACGTAATTATACAAACAAACAAAAAATATTGTGGAATTAAACGAAATTTGGAAGCAGTTTTAAAACCCCTTAAAACCCGGTGTGCTGGGTTTAAAAAAAACCGTGTTTTACCAACCTTGATGGGTAGCACTCTTAATTAGTACAGGTAATTATGGCAGTTATTAAGCCTTGACACAACCAATAAATTTTATAGCTAAAATCTCATAGTAAGTCCCTGATGTGGTAAATTTTGTCTTCAGCATTTTCATTTTCGTAACAATACGAATGTAACAGCGGTTACTACGAGTAAGTACCTTATATGCCCAAACATTATACAGCAAACAATAAATTTAGTAAAAGTTTTGGAATCACTGTGCTATCAGTTCAATTGATTATCCGTAACAAGTGTCGTCACAAATGAATGTGGGCAGGTCAGGCATATATGCGAGTGTCAGTTTGTGTTAATTTTTACCTAAAACGGCCTTTTGTTTTTGTAAATACAAGTACAACGCAAATCATTGTAAACAATCGAGAAAACAAACAAAATACGAGTAAAATCAAGACTTAAATGCAATAAATTGAACAGACGATAAGAGATAATGTTGCTTTGTTTTACATTTTCTTTCATTTTTATTTACTTTTTCTTTAATACATTTGTTTGCTGTGTAGGAAAAATCAAGCAATAATTGCATTAAAGAAAGAAATAAGGAAAAACTCGTTAATCTCTATTGAATATTTTTATTTAGAATTTTTTGAAAAATATATTTTTTTATTTTACAGGTTTTTTATAGGGATTTTAGACCAGGGGGATAATTCTAACATTCGTATACGCGCGAATTCTTACTTAAAAGAACGAGTTTTTGACTATTTAGAATTCTCTTATTCGATCACGAATAAAATGAATCAAAATTTCTAATGATGGCTTTCGATAACGAACAATAATTCGAACGTAAGCTTGCGACTTTTACTCGAAAGCAAAGGAGCATGCGAAGTAAACTTTTTTCACAAGAAAATTAATTTAAAAAAGTACTTGAAAATTTATTTATGAAAATTTAATATATTTAGTCATTTTTGGTCCAATGTACAAAAAATAATTAAATGCAAAAGGAAATAATTAGGATCATTATGGCAACGCAAATAGACTTAGCCAAGACATTTAATGCAAAATAGTCCGAAGGAAAAGCAAGGGCTAACAAACTTTGAGACAACCATACCATTAAAGTAGCTCATATCTGATTTGACAGATAATTAGTTTTATCATTCCGCTGAACGAATATGCTTGTGTATATGCTTTTTTCGCTTCGCTAAGTGGGCCTGCGATCGACTTATAGAAGATTCCGATTATGCCAAAAAAAATCATCTTTTCAGATGAAGCTTATTTTGATCTTGGTGGGTATGTAAACAAGCAAAATTGTCGCATTTGGGGCACAGAAAACCCGCACACATACATTGAAAAGCCGATACACCCAAGACGAGTCACTGTTTGGTGCGGATTTTGGTCCAGAAGAATAATTGGGCCATTTTTCTTCGAAAATGAGCAAGGAGTGGCCGTTACAGTCAATGGCGATCGTTATCGGGCCATGTTGAACGAACTTTTGTTCACAAAAATTGCTCTCTGTTTTTGAAGATCGCATTATCAGCCGCAGAGCTGATGTCGTTTGGCCACCTCGGAGCTGCGATTTGACACCGTTGGACTATTATTTGTGGGGTGCCGTCAAAGATAAGTGTTACGACAACAAGCCAGAGACAATTGACGCTTTAAAGGACAATATTCGTGAAGCCATTGGTGAAATACAGCTACACGCAATCGATAATGTGCTTAAAGTTGGACCGATCGTTAGGCTACTGCATGGCCAGCCGAGGCAGCCATTTGAATGAAATTATTTTCCATTATTAACTGGAAAGATTGTACTTTCAAATAAAAAAAAGAAATTTGAGAAAATATCCAGTAGTTTTTTTTATAGCATTTTCCAAAAAAAAAATTTTTTTTTGGCGGACCCTTTACAATGAAAAAATATTTTTCTTAGTTTCAGTAATAACATTTTATGAGATATACGCAGATTAAGAACACAGATGGTGGGCCGAATGAAATTCTAGTTTTTTGCAATTAGGAGAAAACCTTTAACTGAAGCATTTTTAGTAATCCCTGGCGAAGGTCTAAACATATGTAAAGTTTTCGATAGCTTTTGCCAACAAAAACAATAGAAGATCTATCTCTACATAATTGAAAAAAAATCCAAAATAAGGTGAGGTTTCAACCTGTGCTGCTTGCTTCTGTTCAAGCACTATAACTACTACACCACATCACTTACTTATTTTTTACAATCAATTTCATAATTTTTTGAACATTTTATCTTGTGTTGTAAAACACAAATTTTAACCCTTTTACAACACTTGAGCTGTAATTCTGTTCGTTTCGTATCGAGTAATATCATTAGAAAATTTTACGATATCGAAATATTTTTGGATTCATATTTTATTTCGATAACGAATACCAGAATTAGGCCTCTGAATACTGTTCGTATTACAAGAAGTAATATCAGTAAATTAACATATAATTCTCTGTGGCCAAGAGATTTTGAGCGACTCTTCGATTGGCTTACTTTGTACCATAAAAAATTTGTTGCAGTTACTGCAGCATATGGTAGTCAGATCGTGCGAGATACGAGCTATACGGTGAGGGCATCGAAACTTCCTAACCAAGTGATCTCTAGTGGTGTTTGGCCATTGTCATTGTGGATTTGTTTCGAAGGAACACAAGACTTTTTCTGTTGAATCCGGTTATAGTCTTTTTTGACAATGATTTTTTTTTCTGTATATTACTCTATTATTAGAGAGGCGACGTGGTTTAGTGGTTAATACGCTTGCATACAACATTGTTAGCCCGGCTTTAAATTTCGCGAATTCGAATTTGTAATAGTTAAGAGGCTTCAGACTCCATCTAGATGATCTATCTTAAAAGCACCCTGAGGTAAAAGAAAAGGAACAATAATCTACAAAACATTACACAAGTATACACTGTTTTTGTTATACATGGTAGATGGAATGAAGCTTAACAGGTACAATGCGAACTTGTCCTACTGTATCTATGGAAGATTTTATCGATCCGAGCCTACTGCATATCTTTATTATGAAATCTGCTGCTCTGGGGCCCCCAGGTCTTAACTCAGTAGACCATAGGGGTCACATGAGCATCCAGGCGCGTATCCCCGACTTTAAGCTACTGTTGAGCAGGAGTAACGTGTGCACTGGTGGCTCTAACTTCAGTCACAATTTCGAAGTTGTTTTACATGATCGTGGGTAGTGGGACTATGGGTCCTTAATGTCAACCCCGAATGTTTACAGTGGTATACGGATGGAGTGGTGTGGAAGCCTAGACTTTTACTAAAGTCTAGGAGAACATGAGCAAAAGGCCCAGCGTTTTCCAGGCAGAGATCCAGGCTATTTCTATATGTGTGCCGATTAATGTAGAGCGTGGAAGCAGGGGCGCTACTCTTAATATGTATTCTGATGGTCAAGCGACACTGATGGGCCCTTATTCGAAGTATATAGACTCGACTTAACACACTGGCATTGGGAATCAGGGTAACGCTCTGTTGGGTCCCTGGACACAATGGTGTTATGGGTAACGAGTTCGCTGATGAACTGGCAAGCCACTGGTGGTATTAGCTGGTCCACGGGCAGGGGGAAGATCGATGAATGGGAGCATGGGCTACGCTCTTCATATTGGGTAAAATGCCTAGGTCTGAAGCAAGCGCAACGGCTAAGTTGCGCCACAAAGAAAAAGCCAAATATTATGAGACTTATAGGCTTCCTGATGGGCCATTACTATCTTAGATATCACCTCTTCGGCCTCAATGTGGTACCTGAGGCGGAATGTCGCCTGTGTAGGGACGAAGAGGAGACCACAGAGCATATTCTCTGTGAATGTGTAACTTTGGCAAACATTCAGAAACGAACTTTAATGGAGAACTTTATTGGGCCTGAACAGGTTCGTCGGCTACCCATTGGAGATATTGCCTTCATAAACAAAGTAGAGGGAGGGTATTCTTCGGGAGGCTGTTCCGATTGGCGCTTCCACGAGTAACTAAAAGCTATTTTTTAATTAATTAAATAAAATGGGTTTAATTCTTAATACATTGAATAAAGCTTTTTAATTTTGGACAATTAATGTCCATTTAAAAAGAGCAATCTAACAGAGTCGTTTGTGTTGTTTGGGATCTGTTTCACGTCTTTTGAATTTCGCAAAACTTTGGTGTAATCCAGTCCTTGTTCGTCGCTTTTATCACCTAAATTTTTGTTTGTATCACTAAATAATTCGGTACCCATAGCTTATGAGAGTTTACTACAGAAAAACCAACATAATAAAATTATGCATCTCTCATCACATTTGTAATATATGTTCCACTTTTTCTTATCATAAAGGGTGGTCCAATCATAATGTATGATTTTAATTGTGGGTCACACTTTAAGGTCGAATGTTTTGCTCAACTTTTCTTTGCTTCAATGTTTGACAAATTCAACCATGGAGAGGTATACAATTGAGCAGTACGTTAGATTGTTGAAGCCTTTTCCGAAACTGGGCGTTTAAGTCAAAATGGGTTTCGTGCACCTAGTGATTTTTTTGGTCAGCATAATCGACCAAATGTGTTCAAAATCGGGAGAATTGTGCGCAAATTTCAGCTTACCGGGCCTGTAGAAAATGTGGAAACACCTGCGCATGCTCGCCCAGTTCGTTCTGCTGAAAACATTGTTGTTGTACGCTATAGTGTGGCAGTAGAGCCGTCAACTTCGACTCGTTGTCGTGCCTAATAATTGAACATCTCACGAACATCACTGAGGCGAATTTTGAATAAAGATTTGAATTTACACGTTTACAAGGTTCAATTAACTCAAGAGTTGAAGACCACTTACCATTTCAAGCGTCGGCTGGTTAGTTGAACAGACTGAAATGAATGGTGACTTTATAAAGAAAATCATCTTCAGCGATGAGGCATACTTTCCCCTCAGTGGATTCGTTAACAAGCAGAATTGCCGAATTTGGGCAAATGAGAATCAACGAGTAATTATTGAAAAGCCGATGCATACACAAAAAGTAACTGTTTGGTGCTGTTTATTGGCTGGCGGCATTATCGGGCCGTACTTCTTCGATAATGAGGTCGGCCAAGCAGTTACTGTGAATGGTGTTCGCTATCGCGGGAAGTTAACGGACTTCTTGTGGCCAGAATTTGAGATATGGGCCTGGACGATATGTTTTTTCAACAGAATGGTGCAACTTGCCGCACAGCCAACTAAACTATGGCTCTTTTGCGCGAAAAATTCAATGGCCGTGTTCGTCAATAAGCCAAGAATTATTCAAGAGCTAAAGGATGAGATGATTTGGCACATTAACGACATTGAACCGATGGTTAGAGGTATTCCAACGAAGCCGTGGCAAGCATTTGGCCCATATTTTATTTCACACATAATTGTCCTGTCCTTCTATCATAATAAAAAATATTAAGATAAATTTCTGAAAAATTTTTATTTTTTTTACAACTAACATCGTGCGTTTTGGTTGGGTCACCCTTTACAACATTAGAAAGGAGAACGAAAACACTTGATGTAGACTTCGCACTTTTCTCTTTACATTTTCACAAGTTCTTTAACAAAAAATAACTTTAAGAACTAAATTGAAATGATGTTTCTTTAGCGATTTCAACAGTACCTGTTTCGAATTCAGCTCCTCATCGACTCTGATTTAAAAGTCGATCGAAGTTTGTAAGCTTGTATTATCGGAGAGATCAAGCAACACCACCCTTAGGAAAACAAGAAAAAAAAGTAGCAGTCTATGATAAACAGCAGCAGCAAGGCTATGAACTGCCATTATAGCAAATATACAGAGGGCGTTGTTTCTAAGCAATGATGAAATCGTAAACATCTGCTGCAGTAGACCGATCTATGGCTGCTTTATCTCTTGCTAGACCCAGTACACATTTTCTAAAAATAGTACACAGACTTAAACGAATTTGCTATGACGACAGCATGGCAATAACCTTTTCGAATTTAAGAATAAAGTCAACACAAGCAATTTTATAATTTGTTCTGTTGTTGCAGTAGAATCCAATTTAGTTCAATCTTAAAACCATAAGTAAATCTAATTTAATTATTTTTATCTAAACTATACATACATTTTTTCAATTTGAAAACATTATTTAATATTACGTAGTAAAAACGTAATTTCTTGAAGTGTCAACCCTCATAATTCAAACTGCAAGAGAGAACAATTTTGCACCGTTTACTGTGTACCCTACCATATATTGCTAAATTGTAAATATTCTGTAACTTAAAATAGAACAGAACTGATACAGAAAACAACTTTAGTCCAATTTAAAGATCCATTTGACCATAGAAAGAACCTACACACACTGTTTACATACGATATTGCATATTAAGTGAAACAAGTACGATTGTAATACGTATCACATTCTCTGCATCTTTTCAATTTAGAAATTAAAACAAAAAACTTGGGCCACTGTTGGCTGAATGACTGAATGTTTCTACTCGTTTACACTATTTACACTTAAGCTGGGCTTAAACAGTAACTATAATAGCTTTTATTTTTTGTTTAATTTTAGTTTGGGCGCGTTTGCCATTTTTCTATAAAAAGCCATTTCAATCAGGGATGACAGTTTATTTGCAAAAAAAACGCGATACTAGTGAACACAGTGAAGAAAAGAAAAATCATTCAAACGAAACGCAAAAAACAAAAACAAGATTAAATTAAAAAAAAAAACGAATAAAATTAATCGTCTATAAAATAAATAAATAATAAAATTAATCGTGTAAAATACGCACAAACACACACAAATGGCTTTAGTACCTTCAAATGCTACCGCTTCAGATTGGGATTATTGGGATTACCGTCGACGTTTATGGCGTGATTGGGATCTTATCGATTGGGATTTACCCTACTACAAACGAAGTTTATCACGTGTCGGTTCAGCACCCGATCTAAGTCGTGTTGTTGTGGGCAAAGATGGCTTTGAGGCTAATATAGATGTGGCACCCTTTAAGCCTTACGAGATTACCGTTAAAACATCTGGCGATACGGTTATAGTGG
Organism: Wohlfahrtia magnifica; assembly: GCA_023159175.1. Classification (NCBI taxonomy): domain Eukaryota; kingdom Metazoa; phylum Arthropoda; class Insecta; order Diptera; family Sarcophagidae; genus Wohlfahrtia; species Wohlfahrtia magnifica. The sequence goes on along the minus strand of JAKWBJ010000187.1, from coordinate 7,129 downwards.
AGGCGAAACATGAGAAACGTCGAGATGGTGATAGTTTTGTGGGACGCCATATAGTCAAAAGATTTATACTGCCACGCGGCTATTATCCCAACGATGTACGTGCTGAATTATCCTCAGATGGTGTTTTGATTGTAAGATGTCCACCCTGTTCAACAGCAGAACGTAGTGTTTATGTACGACAGATGGGTCTGCCCTATTTGAGTTTGAAACATTAAAATAAAATGTAAAAAAAATTAGTACTAAAAGACTTTATTTTTGCCACTTAAAAAAAACAAACGATAATCGAAAAAAGAATTTGAAAAATGTTAATTTTTATTTTATTTAATGCCACAATTTCTTTAAGTGTATCCTAACACTTTTTTTGACAAATACTTGCCAAATTTGCCGTTTTAGCAATTGTTTAAATCTTCACCATTTAACTTCACACTTTTGAATATTAAAAAAGAAATTAGTTTTTAAGTTTCAAGTCTTACCGTGTATGTTTGCAACTATTTTGTCAGTGTAATTAATTAATTTTTTTTATGCTTAGTAGTGAATAAAAAAAATGTAATCAATTAAAACTAATTAAAAAAACGTGTGTCTTTTCTAAAGCAATCATGGAGTGTTCTTAGAAGAAGTTGAAATAAAATTAATAATAGAAATTTCTTCCAGTGTATTGCAAGAGTTTTAAAAGAAGTTATCAAAAATTTGAATATGACAAAATCTTTTTTATAAGGCCAGCACAAAGGGCATGACCAAAACGTTTTTAGAATACTTTTTTTGCGAAAATTTTTTCAAAATCGATACACAATCGACCGAGAATCATAAAAGGTTACTATTTAATATATAAAAAATCGAGTTGAGTACCAACTTTGTCAAAAATTGTTCTACTTTTAGCTAAAAGCTAAACAGAAATCAATGCTTAACACGAGGGCATCTAAAAAATCCATAACTTTACGACTTCTAATGCTAGATACACACCTTGGAACATGTTTACGCAACACGTTTATCATTCATGTTGCATTCAATCTGTATCCGAATAGAATGCAACCAGTGAATATGAAATTAGCATTGTTTTGTAAAAATAAAACACAAGTTTTTAATGGGAAAGTAAACAACATTTTATACAAAGTATTGGTCATTGCTGGCTACACATTTTTTCCATCTTTTAGGTAATTTGTGGATTCCACGCCAATAAAACTGTTTGTCTTCTGAAGTAAACCAATTAGTTACCCAATTTTCGACATCCTCGTAGAAATCGAAATGCTGCTCAGCCAATGCGAGTCCCATAGATGAACACAAATGGTAGTCGGAAGCAGCCAAGTTTGGTAAATATTGCAGGTGGGGTAGAATCTCCAAACCTAATACTTTGATTGTATTGTGTGTAGGTGCATTGTCATGTTGCAAAATTACATTGCCGTATCTTGTGGCCCATTCATTCATTGCTTTCACCAGGTCTTAATAGCTCGTAGTACACCACACTTTTTCTGGTCACACCAGACACACAGCATTGAGTTCCTCCCAAGTCGATCTGGGTTTACAGCCGAAGTTCTGAAAATAAATAAATTTTTCATCGCCAGTAACAATTCGATGCAATACAGATTTTCTATCGTGTCTTTGAAGCAAGATTTCAGAAGTGGTTTGTCGATTTTCCGAAATTCTATTCATTCATTCATTCAATTGGATATTTTGAATATTTGGATATTTCTCATAATTTTTAAACGGTCAGAAAATGTTTGTTGTGCAACATTTAAGATTTCTGCCATTTGTTTTTGATTCAAGGTGTCATCTTCATTCAATATTGTTTTGCAAATCGGTGTCTTCAAACTATTCTGGTGGCCTTCCACGTTTTTCATTTCTAACATCAAAATCGTTATCTCTGAAACTTTGAAACCATCTTTTGTATGTTGTTTCTGATAGAGCATGATCACTATATGCATCGACAAGCATTCGATGCGACTCTGCAGCACTTTTATTCAAATGAACCCAAAAAAGTTATGCTTTCCGCAAGACATCACTTTCTGGTATGAAGTTCGCCAACTTTAACACCATGAAAAAATATGATGTTGTTTGTTTACTGATTTGATATATACTGACAGATGTATGTTCGACAGATGTCATTGCCAACACAAAAAAAATTAAATGTTTCCTATGGAAATCATGCCTGGCTTCATAAACATGCTCCAAAGTGTGTACCTAATATAACGCAATAAATTTCAATACAACACTTCTCCTATTTACAGTTATCTAATACTGAAACTCTGTTGGAGCAAGCTGCGTTCATTAGTTTGCTTTTGACAGACAGGAAAAGCAGGACACGTCTTATGAACATCATCGTTCAGTTACCCAAAAGATAATTTTACGCCAGAAAAAGTCGATAAAATGAACTGATTTTGAAATATGGAAGAATGAGACAATATGACATGTCAACACAGTAAGTGCACTACTTTTTGAATTATAATTTTGATATGAAAGAGATATCGATGCAATTAGTGCTGCGATCACAAGCACAACCTTGTTACCATTTCAAAAGAGTATTTGGAGATGTTCAGGGCACAAATTGAACGAGTTGTTGAGCCGTTTAAAGCAATGTGCACCAAAAACGTATAAGGTGGCCGGAGCTTTATTTACATTTGGTGTCATTCACATTGATTATCTTGTAAAGATTAAAATATTATTTAGAGTTTTCTACGGGTGAGCTGAAAACAACCAGCTTAGCTGCAAATAAGTGGATTTTCACAAACAAACCAGCCGATGTTTGTGCTTAAAGAGATATTAGCAATAATGGGTTATCCATTTTTCGGCGTGCTTTCAAAAGTAAAGTTAAATAAATGACACATAAAACTAAAATTTCGATGAAACTTTTATTTCATTATAAGGCTTGTATTTTTACCATTATGTACGAAATACTGTGAGCGTCGAAATAAAGTCTATAACCTTATTCTCTAGCATTAAGTATTTATTTCAGTTGTTTAATTTACGATGAGTTTAAACATTTTTATTATTTTAAGAGTGGTATTTAATGGTGTATACTATATTGCCTAAAGCCTAAATGGTACAGCATATGGGCTTTAGCCAAAATATGAGCAGATTTTGTTTTTGTTTTACAACTTTTGTTGTTGTCTTTTTTTTAGACTTAAGTAGAAATTGGAACAACGATTTAGAAAAGATAATATGTATTAAATGGCTGAAAAAAAAAAACTAGTTTATTATTATGCTTTACCATATAGGCTTTAGACAATAGGTGCTATAACCTCCGCCAATTCCTATCTGATTTAAAAAAATTAAGTATCGCTTTATTCATAACTAAATATACAATACCACTTTAATGAATACAAAAATAGTACGGGTTCTTGCATGTAAAAATATCTCTAAACTTGGACAATTTGGAATGTATTGACTAAAATATGTGTTAAATATACATATTATTTTCAAGCCGTTACGAAAATTACAAAATATGATTCTTATTGTACTAGGACATTACCATTAAAAAGTTGACATCATCTCCCAGGTATTTCTAATTCTTTTTTTTATTTTTGTGGCAGAGTTTCATTCTTGTACCCTTTATTTTGACGCGTAAAAAATAGAGTAAATTTCGTTTTTGTTGGATAACTCTATTTGCAGTAAAAATTTTGCTGTTATATTGTATGGCTTCTAAACCATAAAAAAATACAAAATGCTTAAATTTATCGTTTTTTAAAATTTTTAAATTTATCGTTTTTAACACTTTCTTTTGACGTTCACAGTATAATGTCATTTAAATGACAGACTCTGGACTTAAATGGCGGCGCACGACTACTATTTTACACATTTCGGCCGGTATCTCGGCGATAATTTGATAATCCATTTCAAAACTAGAAATTACGCGAGCGGGAAATTCCTCATGCAATAAAGCCAACTTCGGTGATGTTGTGTGGCTCGTGGCACCATGTTGTTAAAACCAAGTATCGCCAAGTTCATAATCCTCAATTGCAGGTGAATAAAAGTTGGTTAGCTTATGGCCATAGCAGTCTGCATTGACAGTAATGATTCTTTCAACTTCCTTTTCGAAAAAATACGGCCCGTCCAACCCATAATGCACCCCAAAGCGTCAGATTTTCCCGATGAAATGATTTTTCCAGAGCGATAATTTCACGTATTGACATAATCACTGAGTTAGAAATGAGGTTCATCGAATCAAAAATCAAGGGCCATTTTTGTATTAAATATTAGCTATTTTTATGCGTTCTTTGGTTGTTAAGCGATAAATACGTATGTTTTCATAAATGGCAAACCACGAAATAAATGACAGATATTTAACAGTTGACAGCCTTACCAGATTGGTGGTTTAGAAACCACTGATAACTGATGGATAACTCGATATTAAGCGGTTTGCTATAGAAATGCAAATTTTGAAAAGCCGGCCTTGAAGGCTTAGGTAGTAAACCTGTTTAAAGAAACCTTGAACAATGTAAATTAATGAATCCTTATAGTATGTGAACAGTTGCGACATTGATTTAAATCAAAAACTACCGCATTCAACATTCTTTACAAATTTCGACTATTGCTACTAAATATTTTATGCTTCAAAGTATATAAAAATGGCTAAATGTTAAGATATTTTAGTGAAGAACAACAGGGCATTATGGAATTTAGTTTTTACCATATTGTTGGGAAATAAAACGGTATGTTATCGTTACTTAAGAACAAAGTGTCTCTTAAAAATGCCCTTATTTGTTTAAAGCAATACATACGTATATATTATACACCTATCCAATTTATAATTTTCAACTGTTAATATTGCACTTTTCTATTATGTTTGTTGCTAATTATCTACCCTCTTACTCTTTGTCTAATAAAGGGTCCGCCATCTAACTCTTTTTTTTTCAACTAGCGCTTATTTCGTGAATGGTAACACTTAGCTCATGTCTGATTTGACAGATAATTAGTTTTATCCTTCCGCTGAGCGAATATGGTTATGTATAGGCTTGAACAACGCTGGGAATCTGGGCCTGCGATCGACTTACAGAAGATGCCGATTTTGGCGAAAAAAATCATCTGTAAAGTTCATTTTAATCTTGGCGGGTATGTAAACAAGCAAAATTGTCGCAATTTGGGGCACAGAAAACCTGCACGCATACATTGAAAAGCCGATACACCCAAGACGAGTCACTATTCGTGCGGATTTTGGTCCAGAGGCATAATTGGCCATTATTCTTCGAAAATGAGCAAGGAGTGGCCGTTACAGTAAATGGCGATCGTTATCGGGCCATGTTGAACGAATTTTTCTTCACAAAAGTTGAAGAGGAGGATATTAGCAACATTTGGTTTCAACAGGATGGCGCTACGTGCCATACAGCCGAAGCTACACTCGATGTTTTGCGCCATGTTTTTGAAGATCGCATTATCAGCCGCAGAGCTGATGTCGTTTGGCCACCTCGTGGCTGCGAATTGACACTGTTGGATTATTATTTGTGGGGTGCCGTCAAAGATAAGTGTTACGTCAACAAGCCAGAGACAATTGACGTTTTAAAGGATAATATTCGTGAAGCCATTGGTGAAATACATCTGCACACAATCTATAATGTGCTTAAAAATTCGACCGATCGTGTAGGCTACTGCATGGCCAGCCGAGGCAGCCATTTGAATGAAATTATTTTCCATTATTAACTGGAAGGATTGTACTTTCAAATAAAAAAAGAAAATTTGAGAAAATATTCAGTAGTTTTTTGTTTATAGTATTTAAAAAAAAAATTAGTTGGCGGACCCTTTACTTATATATGTATGTATGAAAATATTTCAAATACAACACGTAGTATACCATTAATTGACGACTGACTGGTGCTTAACTACCAGATACACACCTACATGAGGACTGTAACAGTGCTTTTCTATTTGGTTTTTTTATTATTTTTATTTTTTCTATTTTTTTTTTTGCTATTTAAAACAATAAATAAATAAATAAAATTTCTATGTTTGGTATTTTACTTGAATATAATCTATTTGTTGCAATTAAATTTATATTATATGTTTACTAGCTAAAGCCTGGCGTGCTTCGCTACCCCTATCTTAATTATTATTCTTAAATGTTACTTTAGTTAAATCTGTTTACCTATCTTCCACCTTCTATTCCCTCTGGTCCAAGTCCAAACATTTGAGATAGCCTTCCAGATAGGCACAGGTAGAATCAGTCGTTTAGTTGCATACAGTCTTCAAACAAACATACATTCATTTTTGTATATAAGATACATTAGTAGACAGCTTGTATACAGAGTGCTTTCTGGAATACCCGTTTTTTGGTTAATGTTAATAGATAACGTTGCTTTAATTAGTGCCACACCCACTTATCCAATTCGCCCAGTTACTGGCTGATAATGTGTAGTGTGCACGATTTTGTTAAATCCTAATTTAGAAACTTCCTGTATAATAAACAGAAGTTTCTAAATTAGGATTTAACAAAATCGTGTTTAGTATACAAGTTAATAATGACGATTTTTTTTTGCTCGAAAAATGCATTTATTAAAATAACAAAATGAACTGATACATTATTCAAGCTATTGTCCATCGTTAGCCACTACTTTTTACCGTTCTTCTGGTGGCATATGGATTCCGCGCCAAAAGAACTGCTCCGATTTTGAGGGTAAAGAATGAATAAAGCCAATTTCTGATACCCTGTTCTGAAGTGAAGCGTATTCCAGTAAGGGCGTTCTGAATCGATCGAAACAAATGGTAGGCAGAAGAAGGTCTGGTCTATAATGCGGGTGAGCCAAAACTTCATATCCACTGTTTTCCAAATAGATTTTGAGCGGTCTTACAACATGTTGCCAAGCGTTGTTATGATGGAGGATTATGGTAGTTTTTTTTTTTTTTTTTTTTTTTGATTACTGTCTTCAAACGAATCAATTTTGTGATCGTCTGACTCGATTTCAACAGCTCATAATGCAAAACATCCTTCTGATCTCACCAAATACAGAGCATTACCTTGGCGTCATGTGCATTTGGCTTTTGGGCGTTGATTTGGCCGCGCTTTATATATGACTTATTGTGCTTGAGGTTATGGTAATGTAGCTATTTTTCATAACCAGTAAAAATACGATGCAAAATGACTTCTTTTTGTAGCGTTCAAGCATCATTTTCGATATGCAAAATCGTCTTTCAATGTCTCTCGGCT